>JAIFGZ020000048.1:4853252-7279878 GCA_019925245.2 Oryza australiensis | reverse complement strand
TGTTAGTGATATGCCCTAGAGGCAACATGGAGATGTTGGATATCACGTCAATGTTTATGTATAAATGAATAAAGTGTTATTCAGGTTCCATGAAATAGACATCTTGTATTGATCAATAAGTACGTGACTTATTTATGAGACTCGATATGTATGAATCTATTTCTAAATGATCCCCGATCATATGTCATATTGTTGGAACAAATATGATTCTAAGATCGGCATGTTTATTGATTGATGATCATGTCTCATAGATCATGGGTATGAAGATACCAAATCAATAAACATGGACATATGTGTTGGAGAACACATTGTTGGATAGACCCACCATGAGACACTACGGGAATTAATGTGCCATTAGTTGGTCTCGGGTAGTGTTGGTACAAAGTCCTTAGACCTGAGATCACCATGGATTCCAACATGTGTAGTAGCCTACTTTGGGACTACCAAACACTATTCCGTAATGGGGTAGTTATAAAGGTAGTTTTCGGGTTTGCTATGAAACATGGAGTGGGATGTGAGTGATCAAGATGGAATTTGCCCCTCCTTTGGAGAGATATCTCTGGGCCCTCGAGGTAATGGATTATGGAAATGCATGGCCATGCTAAGTTGATTGAGGAGTCAATCAACAGTGACGATAATCCAATACGGTTCGAGTGAATGGTTAAGCTCTTCGAAGGGATGGCACACATCTTGCCTATAGCTTAACTGGTATCGTGAGGCAAAGGGATTTGTGTACACATTACGAGGTTCAGATCCGATATTATATTCTTGTATACTATGGTGTCAATATGTGCTTCTAGGCGCCCAGTGTTGTGGATCGGCTGAGTTGGACTCGAGCCGACGGTCGGCTAAGTTAGACTATAGCCGAAACCAAGTATACCTAAACCTACGGGTCGCACGCTTAAGGGGATAGAATAGATATTCGAGTTGGACTCGGATACGGCTCGATCGGATAGGGATCCGATCGGATAGAGTCCTATGGGCTTACGACGTATGGGCACCAACTCTATGAGATACGGATGAGATCCGATTCAAAATAGAGTCCTAATCGGCCACTAGTCCCGATCGGCCAACTCTATATAAAGGAGGGAGGGGTGGAGAGCTACGATAGGTCAATTGCATCGCATGCAACAGAAGTCGCCGAGATCAATCTCCACGGAAACCCTCCCCACTTTCGAGCCAAACCCTAGCCTTGCATCGCGTGCTAGCACATGGGTGTACGGCGTTACGTCCCCGGACGTGTGGATACCGGTAGAGGCGCCGCTACGTTGCACGCTCTTGATCGGCTGCGGTCGAGGCACATCGGAGCGAGGCGTGAGAACGCGGCCGGACGACTCGAATCGGGCTGATTGTCGAATCGGTGTCTCCGGGAATTAGCTACACGTTCCGGATCGGATTGCCACGATTGGCTATTCATTGCACTCTACTCCAATCGGTAACGATCTATCGGCCCTTACTTGCAAGTGTTCTGGTTTGCGCGGTAGAAATTTTTGTTTTGGCTAGCGTAGCTTCCGTAACCCTTCGGTGGTATCGAGCTAATCTTGCTTAGTTCGGGTTTTAGATTGGATCTGGAACAAGTTTTGTGCACGGGTTGATTAGATCAATCGGTTTTACGGGATCTGTTGAGGAGAGTTAATGGTAATTGCGTTCCTTGATAGTGTATCAGAACGGCGTAATGTGATTACGTCGAAGCAATTTCCATATAACTCGGTTTGAGTTGGGTTCGAGATAGCGTTCCTTGATAGTGTATCGGAACCGCCGTGTGCGTACCCCCTTATAGGTCGTCTCGATGCCATAGCTCTGCGATAAGTAGAAAACGTTTCTACGCCTAACTTGTTTTTGCAGAGAATGCTTTGAGATGGTATGGCCCTATTGTATGTATGAGATGTATGAGATGCATGTGATGCATGTAATATTCTTTCATATGTGCAATCCCTGTAATATTCTTTCATACGTGCAATGCTTGTAATATTCTTTCACGACCTGCGAGTCGATGTAATCTTCAATTAGAGCTTCTATAGTAGTAGCTTAGTTTGAAGAAATCAAGCATTCGGCACTCGAAAGAACGGTGATGAAGATGGAGATCCTCTACAGGCATGGAGATGGAGATCACCATGTGAAGGGGGCCATACTATTTCACTATATGCTATTCTTCTTGCTTTCATATGTGATATGTTTGTTTGATAGGATAGCATCCTCGCAAAATTAAGTAGTAATGATGCCCTTCCAAATGTTGCACCCGTCACCGTTATGCTCGTCAATGGTGGGTCTGCGAAAGCAGAGTGCCATTCTCTATCATAACACGAGGGGGTATATGTCGGACATATACATGCAGGAGCATTTGGTTTACTTAACAAGGCTATCAAAACAGTTTTGGGCCTTGGGGCATAGGTTGGGGCCGGGGCATGGAGATGCCACACCAACAACAAGAGTCACATAGAGATGTGATTAGCAAGGAGTTGCTTACCGATGTTATTAATTTTCTAGCGGTGATGCCAAAGCTCACTAGAAAATTAACTAACATGTGGATCTTGACCCAATACGTAACCTAGAGGGAAGGTAAAAATACGTAATGGGAGTCTTATGTTAAATTGTTTAACAAAAGACATAGCATAAACATTGTGCTAAACTTTGCTTTTTCTGTTGTAGAATAAATGGCGGCTAATACTACACCCGTACCTTTAATTTACGATCTATTCTCGAAAAGGAAAAATTAAATGGAACAAACTTTATGGATTGGTATCGCAACTTGAGAATTGTTCTCAAGCAAGAGCGTAAGGAGTACGTTCTTGAAGTACCCTATCCCGAGGATTTGCCTAATAACGCCACCGCAACCGCACGGAGGGCTTATGAGAAGCACACTAATGATGCCCTAGATATAAGTGTCTCATGCTTGCTACAATGTCCCCCGAGCTTGAAGCAATATGAGAGCAGCGATGCTCACACTATTATTCGGGGACTGCGTGGCATGTTTGAGAACCAAGCTCGGGCCGAGAGGTTCAACACCTCAAAGTCCTTGTTTGCGTGCGAGCTTGTTGAGGGAATCCCGTCGGTCCGCATGTGATAAAAATGATTGGCTACATTGAGAGTCCGGAAAACTAGGTTTTCCCCTTAGCCAAGAGTTGGCTACGATGTGATTCTCCGCCGCTCCCTCCGAGCTTCGAGCCATTCATATTAAATTATCACATGAACAATATGGATAGGACCTTGGCTGAATTGCATGGGATGCTAAAGACAGTGAGGAGAGTATCCAGAAAACGGTCATCATGTGATGATGATGCGAAGGCTAAGCGCAAACCACTGTCAAGAAGCTTTGCACCAAGAGGAAGTTAACTCCCGATGAGATCGCGAGTGCCTCCAATGCAAAGAAGGGCAAAAGGGTCGGCGGCATCGGATGCCGTTTGCTTCTATTGCAAGGAGACAGCCACTTGGAAGAGGAACGCAAGAAGTACATGGAGGATCTCAAAAGGAAGCAAAGTACGACTTCGCCGGTATTAATGTTATAGACATTAATCTTGCTACTTCACCTCTGACTCTTGGGTATTTGATACCGGATCGTAGCTCATATTTGCAAGTCGTTGCGGGAATGAGAAGAAGTAGAGGATTGAGAAGGGGCGAGGTGAACCTGCGCGTCGGCAATGGAGCAAGCGTTGCTACGGTTCTTGTCGGCACGATACCACTTCATCTACCTTCGGGATTAGTTTTGGAATTAAATAATTGTTATTGTGTTCCAACACTATGTCAAAACGTTATTTCCGCTTCATGTTTGCAAGCGGAAGGATATGATTTTAGATCAATGGACAATGGTTGTTCAATATATCTCGAGATATGTTCTATTTTCATGCTCCATTGGTGAATGGATTATACGTTTTGAATCTTGAAGCGTCTCCCATCTATAACATTAATACGAAAGGCAACTCTCTAATGATATAAACCCCACGTTTATCGGCATTGTCGCTTAGGCCATATAAATAAGAAACGCATGGAGAAGCTCCATAAGGATGGATTGCTTCACTCTTTTGATTTTGAATCATTTGAGACATGTGAGTCTTGTTTACTTGGTAAGATGACAAAGGCACCTTTCACGGGACACAGTGAGAGAGCAAGTGACTTATTGGCACTCGTACATGCGATGTATGTGGACCAATGAGCTCATACGCGATGTATGTGGACCAATGAGCTCAACGGCCGATGTGGTTATCGTACTTCATTACCTTTACGATGACTTTAGTAGATATGGCTATATCTACTTAATGAGGCATAAGTCCGAATCCTTTGAAAAGTTCAAAGAATTCAATGAAGTACAGAATCATTTAGGAAAACAATCAAGTTTCTACGATCGGATCGTGGAGGGAATACTTGAGCCAAGAGTTTGGTAATCATCGAAAGATTGTGGCATTGTTCCACGTGACTCCGCCAGAACTCCACAATGGAACGGAGTGTCCGTACGGAGAAATCGCACCTTGCTGGACATGGTGTGGTCGATGATGAGCCAAAGTGATCTTCCGTTATCCTTCGGGGATATGCTCTTGAAAACATTGCGCTCACACTAAATAGAGTTCCATCTAAGTCGAGTTGAAAAGACACCATATGAGATATGGACAGGGCAACCCCTAGTTTGTCTTTTCTCAAAATTTGGGGATGTGAGGCTTATGTAAAACGTTTACAATCGACAAGCTCACATCCAAATCGACAAGTGCTTCTTTGTGGGATATTCTAAGGAAACTAAGGGATATTACAAGGCGGGTTTGTCGCCCGACACGGTGTCTTCTTGGAGAAAGAGTTTCTTTCAAGAAGGGTTAGTGGGAGCAAGGTGCATCTTGAAGAAGTTCAAGAAACACCGAAAACGTTTCAGCAACCACGTAACCACAACAGAGCAAAATGTTGCGCCACCGGTTGTAGATACACCAGCCCATGGAGGTCGAAAGATCACGTCGTGCGCTTGACAGTACACAGGAACAACGTGATATATTGTTGTTGGACAACGATGAACCTAAGACCTATGAGGAAGCGATGGTGGGACCCGATTCCAACAAGTGGCTTGGAGCCATGAAATCCGAAATAGAATCCATGTACGACAATCAAGTTTGGAACTTGGTTGATCCACCGATGGTGTCAAAACCATTGAGTGTAAATGTGTTCTTAAGAAAAGGGCTGATATGGATGGAAATGTTCACATCTATAAGGCGCGATTGGTGGCGAAAGGTTTTAAACAGATTCAAGGAGTTGATTATGATGAAACCTTCTCGCCCATCGCAATGCTTAAATCTATTCGGATTATCCTAGCGATTGCTGCATATTTCGATTATGAGATATGGCAGATGGATGTCAAAACGGCTTTCCTAAATGGAAACCTAAGCGAGGATGTATACATGATACAACCTCAAGGTTTTGTCGATCCACAATCGCTGGAAAGATATGCAAGCTACGAAATCCATTTATGGATTGAAGCAAGCATCTCGGAGTTGGAATATTCGTTTTGATGAAGTAATCAAAGGGTTTGGTTTCATCAAAAAGGAAGAAGAGGCCTGTGTTTACAAAAGGTCGGTGGGAGTGCAATTGTATTTCTAATCTTATATGTGGATGACATATTACGATTGGAAATGATATCCCTATGCTAGAATCCGTCAAGTCTTCATTGAAAAATAGTTTTTCCATGAAAGACATAGGGGAGGCAGCATACATATTGCGCATTCGGATCTATAGAGATAGATCCAAGAGGCTAATTGGATTAAGCCAAAGTACATACATTGACAAGGTGTTGAAAAGGTTCAACATGCATGATTCCAAGAAAGGTTTCTTGCCCATGTCACATGGCATTAATCTTAGCAAGAATCGGTGTCCTCGGACACATGATGAGCGGAATAAGATGGGTATGGTTTCATATGCTTCGGCAATTGGATCCATCATGTATGCCATGCTTTGTACACGCCGAGATGTCTCGTACGCTTTGAGTGCTACGAGCGGATACGCGAGATCCAGTGAAGGTCACTGGATTGTAGTAAAGAATATCCTTAAGTACTTGAGAAGAACTAAGGATATGTTCCTAGTCTATGGAGGTGAAGAAGAGCTCGTTGTAAGTGGTTACACCGATGCTAGCTTCCAAACAGACAAGGATGATTATAGATCGCAATCGGGTTCGTGTTCGCCCGAACGGAGCGCGATCACTGGAAGAGTTCCAAGCGGGATACGTTGCTGATTCTACAACGGAGGCCGAGTACATTGCTTCCGGAAGCTGCAAAGAAGGCTGTTTGGATCAAGAAATTCATTTCGAGCTTGGTGTGATGACTAGTACGATGGTCCAATGTCTCTCTATTGTGACAATAGTGGAGCCATTGCGCAAGCCAAGGAGCCGAGGTCACATCGAAGTCCAAACACATACTTCGGCGATATCATCTCATCCGCGAGATTGTGGACGAGGTGATGTCAAGATATGCAAAGTGCACACGGATCTCAACATAGCCGATCCGCGACAAACCTCCCTCACTCGGAAGCATGAGGCGCACACAAGAGCAATGGGTATTAGATACTTACATGATTGACTCTAGTGCAAGTGGGAGATTGTTAGTGATATGCCCTAGAGGCAACATGGAGATGTTGGATATCACGTCAATGTTTATGTATAAATGAATAAAGTGTTATTCAGGTTCCATGAAATAGACATCTTGTATTGATCAATAAGTACGTGACTTATTTATGAGACTCTTTATGTATGAATCTATTTCTAAACGATCCATGATCATATGTCATATTGTTGGAACAAATATGATTCTAAGATCGGCATGTTTATTGATTGATGATCATGTCTCATAGATCATGGGTATGGAGATACCAAATCAATAAACATGGACATATGTGTTGGAGAACACATTGTTGGATAGACCCACCATGAGACACTACAGAATTAATGTGCCATTAGTTGGTCTCGGGTAGTGTTGGTACAAAGTCCTTAGACCTGAGATCACCATGGATTCCAACATGTGTAGTAGCCTACTTTGGGACTACCAAACACTATTCCGTAATCGGGTAGTTATAAAGGTAGTTTTCGGGTTTGCTATGAAACATGGAGTGGGATGTGAGTGATCAAGATGGAATTTGCCCCTCCTTTGGAGAGATATCTCTGGGCCCCTCGAGGTAATGGATTATGGAAATGCATGGCCATGCTAAGTTGATTGAGGAGTCAATCAACAGACAGATAATCCAATACGGTTCGAGTGAATGGTTAAGCTATTGAAGGGATGGCACACATCTTGCCTATAGCTTAACTGGTATCGTGAGGCAAAGGGATTTGTGTACACATTACAGGTTCAGAGCCGATATTATATTCTTGTATACTATGGTGTCAATATGTGCTGCTAGGCGCCGTTGTTGACAGGTCGGCTGAGTTGGACTCGAGCCGACGGTCGGCTAAGTTAGACTATAGCCGAAACCGAGTATACCTGAACCTACAGGGTCGCACGCTTTAGGGGATAGAATAGATATTCGAGTTGGACTCGGATACGGCTCGATCGGATAGGGATCCGATCGGATAGAGTCCTATGGGCTTACGACGTATGGGCAGCCAACTCTATGAGATACGGATGAGATCCGATTCAAAATACAGTCCTAATCGGCCACTAGTCGCGTCGGCCAACTCTATATAAAGGAGGGAGGGGTGGAGAGCTACGATAGGTCAATTGCATCGCGTGCAACAGAAGTCGCCGAGATCAATCTCCACGGAAACCCTCCCCACTTTCGAGCCAAACCCTAGCCTTGCATCGCGTGCTAGCACACGGGTGTACGGCGTTCTGTCCCCGGACATGTGGATACCGGTAGAGGCGCTGCTACGTTGCGCGCTCTTGATCGGCTGCGGTCGGGCGCATCGGAGCGAGGCGTGAGAACGCGGCCGGACGACTCGAATCGGCTGATTGTCGAATCGGCTATCTCCGGGAATCGGCTACACTGTTCCGGATCGGATTGCCCTGATTGGCTATTCCGCTGCACTCTACTCCAATCGGTAACGATCTATCGGCCCTTACTTGCAAGTGTACCTGGTTTGCGCGGTAGAAATTTTTGTTTTCGGCTAGCGTAGCTTCCGCGTAACCCTTCACGCCGCACTTCCCAAGAGCCGCCGTCGCGGGTAAGCCCCGAGCCGCCGCCCCTTTTTCCCTCCCACTAGCGCCGGGCGCCGCCCCTATTTTCCCTTAGCGCCGGTCGAACACCTTGAGGCCGATGAATAGTGGCGCAGAGGAAAAAGAAAAAGAAAAAGAAAAATAGAGCAAAATTAGGAAAAATTATGGAAAATTTGGAAAAATATTTTGAAGGGACTTGAGTGAAATTTTGGGCAAAAATAAATTATTTTCTTGTATGTTTTCTCAGTGAAAAATTTGAAAATCAAAATCGGACTTTTTCCAAAATTTCGTTTCGCGTCGTTTTCAAATCCGGATTTCGTTTAACTCTTCCTCGCCATTTAAATATGCTTCTCTTTTGTGCTCAAACCTTCAAAACCTCGAGCACAAATTCCTCCGCTGGTATTTCCAAATCTATTTTCTCAAATAATTACGATCGTTGTCTTTGCGAAAACCCTAGGGCATCTACTCGATTCCAAAACTCGGATTTTTCCCTAGCAACCCTTGTCCTAACTCAAGTAGAATTTTAGGGTAAACATTTGGAGTCGTTTTCATGGCTTTTATGGTTCTTTTCGATCTTTCGGTATTTTATTGAATTCTAATTGAATTCAATTGATCTTTCGCACGTACGGATAGCACCTAAAGAAGCAGGCATCGACTCCGTTGAAGACCCCACTCAACAAGCGTGCGAGCAAGACAAGTCATCACACTCTTTGAACATATTGATCCCAATTGCGAAATGATGTTATTTTAAACTTTAAACATGCATGCTATACATAGAGAATTACCTATACTTGTTATGCCATACCTTGTTATTAATTACCTTTAGAATTATTCCTTGTAACCCTCGATGTGATACAAACAACCGGAGAATAGCTTTGGTAAACTGCTTAGCCATGCTATACTTAGATTCACGCATACTCATGATTTTATGAAAGGCTTTATGCTTGGGCATCTACCTTAGGGAAGGTAGTTAAGATACGACATGTGGAGACATGAGCGCCACATTGCCATGAGAATGATGAAAGAGATTTGATGAAAATTGAAAGTACTAAACAAATGTTTTAGACTGGGGCGGCTGGATGATTTGGGTGGATTCCGGAAAAGGCAAGTGCCGACCCTGGTTAATTAAAGACCAAGCCATGAGATAGCCGGGAAACGAGCCAGTACAACCGTATTTCTCGAATGGGTATAGACCTAGCGAAGTAGATAGCCGAGCGGAGGCGGTACCCTTGCATAGTGGTTCTTATGGATGAGATGAGGTTTGAAAGGGATGATGGTAAATTGAAATTTATTATAAGCTTGATGAATGAAATCTTCCCTTACCCCGGGTGCGCCAGAACTCCTCTCACTGCTAGAAAATGACGTCTAGAGTGCATGAGGGCTTAAGTTCATGGAGCGGGTACTGCCAAAGAAAGGTTATCGAAAGGCTTTGCCGTGACCGTCTCATGTGTTGGGACGTAGGCTCATTTGTTGGGCTGTCGCGGAGTACGGGTAAAGTGTACATCCACTGAAGTGTGAATGAATCAAACTATTCGAATAGCCGTGCTCGTGGATATTGAGCATCGTGACAAGACTTTCGCTTGGCTAGACGGTGAACTTTTAAAAAAATGGGATGGGTTTGCATGATGACTTTTATTCGCTGGTGGATCAACTTCTCGAGATGCGAGAAGGGGTGGACTCCCCAGAAAACCATGACGAACCGGAGGCGGGAAGCCATCCTTGGAATCACGATGGATGGTAGACAGAACCGTCGCCGACTTAATGAACTATGGAACTAAAACTTGACTTGGCTAGCTGTTAGGCTTGTGAAAAGAGTTGTGAAAATTGGCTTTATGCTAAAGAACTCCAGCCATTCTTTGAATGACCCTATCATATGCATCACTTCTGTGTTGGCTTGCTGAGTACGGTTGGTACTCACCCTTGCTATACGCACAAACCTTCAGATGATGGTAATGAAGACTTGGAGGATCCATATGCCTACTACCAGGAGGGCGAAGCAGCTGATGGTGCTTGCTAGGTCTTAGTCTCCGGTCGTTGCCTATGGCAATCGACAAGCCGCTGCCTTTATTCCGCTGCCTAATCTAATTTCTACTTTTGGGTTGTATCTGGACCATGAGGTCCTATGTGTTGGACATTGCCTTCGGGTCTATTATTTTAATAATTTCGATGTAAGACTATTCGTGCATTTTTACCTGATTATTCAGTACTGTATTTTGTGGGTACCAAACTACTCGATCCAGGGAAATGGTACTATGAACACGAAAGATTCCCGTTCCAAAAACGGGGGTCCACAGGCCGATAGCGCCTTCCGCCTTATCTGGTCTATTTCTTCGATCGACTTGGCGTCGTCGGCATCGGATCCAGTCACCGGCCGCACCCCTTTTGCCAAGCCCTTGAGGTGAGACACAGCCGCCTTGATGCTTTGTCGTTAGGCTTCGACTTCTGCTAGTAGGCCAGCCATCTACTCCTTCTGGATGTCGATTTCGTTCGCGACTTGAACTAAATCGGCCATCTGCTGGTCTTGACGCGTGAGAAGTTGCTCGAGCTTGGCGGTGGCTCGGTCTTCGGCGGTCAAATTTGGCCTTCGTGCTTCAATATTTTCTTTGCTTGGGGGATGGTAGCCGACGCATTTGGTTCTCTCGGTGGTCGGCTATGCGTTGCTGGGCCCGCTCGTACTTGAGCTGGTGCGCTTCTAGGAAAGTCGCTGGCACGATTGCGTCGGCTATTGCCTCGGGCAATTGGCCTTGGATCTCCTTGAAACACGACCGGATTGAGCCCCAGTCGGCCACCAACACGTCGAGCGAGGCATCCAGGCGATTGCCGATGTCGGCTAGAGTGGCCTTTAGGTCTGCATCCAGTGGCACCAGTGCTTCCTCGACAAATTCGCCAGGCTCCTCGAACTCTGACAAGTCAAAATTGAGGATGTCGGCTATGTTCTGCAAAAAGAAGATGATGATTAGAGAAAAATGTTAAATTAACGAAGCCAATTATAAAACTCAGTCGACTTACCCTGGACGCGGAGGCTGAGGCAACTTCTTCATCGACTGGTTGGTTGCCCGTGGCCGATGTGGCCTTATCATCGATCTTGTCGCCGCCGCACGATCGGCTTAGTGCGTTCACTTGATGCTTGGGGGCGGGCGTCGCGCATGTGGCGGCTGCAAGAAGAGTTAGTCAAGAATCGGCTAGGCGATATAAAGAGGAGAGGGGGAGTAAAAGCTTACTGTTCACAAGACGACTGGTGGTTTCCTCGTCACGCGCTTGGTCCTCTGCCGATTCAGAAGCATATGAGCAACTGCAAACGAATAGTTTTGGAGAAAGACAAAGAGTTGAAGTCACTTACTATGATCAGTCGGACGGGGTGCTTCGGAGGACTTGGCATTTTTTCGGCTTCGCCTTCGTTGACTGACGGGGTGGCAGCGTACTTATCTGAGCTCGAGTCGGCTGTAGCCTCGTCGATGACGTCGGCAGCTTCTTCGCCTTCCACCTCTTCGTTGAGGTAGGCCTCAACGTCCGGGTCGATCGGCGAGAGGTTGTCGTCGGCTACAACCCGCCTTGCCCTCTTATCGGCCCTTTTCTTCGCCTCGGCAGCTGATGTGGTGGCAGCCGATGGCTTAGCCCTCTTGGTCCGTTGAACTGGCTGGCGAGTTTGACCATGAAGCAATGTGCCGACTTTCGGCGCAACGAAGCCGATGGGCGATGGCGCCAGTCCGCACCTGTTCAGCAGGATGCCGAGCGCGTACTTGATCACCGCTCCACTTCGGCTTACCGGAGGAGGGGAATCATTGACAGTCTGCAATAAGAGGAGATGAGGTTAGCCGACGATACAAGTAAGAGCCGTCAAATGAGCAAGACTTAAGAAAAGTGCTTACCGATGGGACGCGGTCTGGGTTGACCAATGTCAGGTACATACTAGCCGATTGGTGGAAGAGATGTTGCTTCCATTCGGCCCACTAACTGTTGAAGACTGGTGATTTTCTTCGCGCCAAGCTGATGATGCCGAGTGGAGGAGTTGGGAGCTGCAGCAGCCGGAGCATCATCACAGCCCCTTCGATCCGACCCCTGGGCTAGATCTTGTTGGCAAACCACAATCCGATCGGCAGCTGGCTCATGCCGAATTGTCGTGCTGCTACCATCGGATGGTAGAACTCGTACGTCTTAGCCACGTTTTGGCCCTAGTGGATGCTGACTGGCAGGATGCATGGGGAGATATCGGTGGTGAAGACCTCCCTCGGCTCTGGGTTTGCTTCTGAGTTCAACTCGTCCAGCCGAAGGGTTCCTGGTTGCTCAAACTCGTGGAAATCTTCGTAGGTGAACCAGACCCTGGAGTCACTCGCAAAGCCATTGTACAGCCGCTCGAACCACTCCGAGAACTCGTCGGCCGTCAGCCTTGAGCCTGGGTAAGTAGCAGCTGATTCGCCGTACGATGTCGGCCAACGAGTTGTCTCCTCTTCATCATCCACGATCCTTGGCTCGATCAATGGGAAGTTGGCTTCGAGGGAGCAGTTGACCGATTATCTTGTACATGTGCAAATTCATCCACAACCGAAGTAGCCACCGGGAGGCGCCGGTCGACCGATTGCCTAGATGCTAGCCGAGCCGAGGCTGATCCTAGCGTCGGTATAGACTCTATACCCAAAAGATATTTCCCCGAGGGATCTTTTTCTTTTCCACGAGCGCTTCAGCTACGTGCTGCCAGTTGGTCATCAGCCTGCAGCTGGAGCCACAGAAGACGTACTTCTCGAGCCACATAATTAAGAAGGCAGTGTGCTCTCGGTCTGATATCGGCCCATCGCGCATGTTCATGCCGATGAAGCCGCTCCAGCCGCCGATGCTTTTTGTTTTGAAGATATGGCTGCACTTGCGTTGGAGGTCGCTTGGCTGAACTGTTGAAGTGATGTCCAAGCCGGTCAGCATCACTATGTCCATCAGAGTTGGCGTCATTGGCCCTTGCCTAAACAGGAAGGCATTCAGCGTATCCGACCAGAAATAATGTGCAGCCGATAGCATTGCTTCAGTCTTCGGCATGTCGGCTATCGTCAGATCTAAGCACTGGTAGATGCTGAGTTTGGCCCAGTGCGTCCATTTCCTAGCCAACATCCTAAGATACCATGCCGGCCAGTTCTTCTCAGTAGAGGGCCACGACTTGAAAGCTCCAGTCCAGTTTGGCAGGCTAGGGGTGGAGAATTTGAACATGATCCGATTGGTTTCGATGTTGATCAGTTCACTTGGGTCTGGGTTGCTGATCGGTCCTAGGAAGTACTGGTTCTTGTAAACTAGGTGAGGGATGGCAATCTGATGGGCTAGGTGCTACAGAATATGAAGGGATGAAGGAATCATGACAAGGAAGAACAACAAATTGCAGAAACTAAGTCGCGTAAATAGAAAAGAGGATCGGAGCCGATTGGACTTACCTCGGGGTATTGCTGCTTCGATGTGTCAGGGGGGTGCTGGAAGATGCCATTTAGTTGGGATCGCCGCCGCTTGGGGTTCGCTGAAGCGGATCTAGTTTTTTTGCGGTCGCCGGAATCGCTGAGCTCACCGAGCTCACCGAGATCGCCGAGGAATCGCCGGAGAGGAAAGAGAAAGCTGGTCGTGGAGCGCTCGAGAGTGAGAATGAAAGCGTGGCCGCTTCGGTAAGAGGGAAGTATTATTTAAATAATATTTTGGGCAGCCGAAATGGTTTAGGTCAGAAAGGAGCAGGAATTCGAAAGGGCGACAAATCCGCAACATTTCATATCACGGACTTGGGGGCATGTGTTAACGCTTAAATTTGGTAACCAAATCCCTAAGTCCTAGTTGAGGTTGAAGCAGAATCGTATTGGCTGGTTTGACAGAGAAACAGAGGCCGGGTCGGCTGAGATGCGATCGGCTGCGAAGCCAGTCGGCTAAGGTTGAATCGGACAAGAACAGCCGATAGCCGATTCCAGGTTCAGAGAAGTTAAAACCGTTTCTGATGCAGATATTTGGAGATAAAATAGAAGATTCAGTTTCCAAATTGCGCATTAAGAGATATTGCCATCTACGGATAAAGTCCCATAACGGTGAATGTATGCAAATTAGAGATTTGTTTAGAGATAACCCTATTGTAAAGGCGGCAAAGGATTGCTTCCCACGCTTTTGTCGCATATATATAGCAGTTAGTTGTAGACGTGTTTAGCGCGGTCTTTGTTGTACTTAGGTATAAATAGGACCCGAAACCCCTGTAACCAAAGACAATCACAATCAATACAACCTTCGGCGCATTGCCTCCTTTTTCTTCAGACGAACAACTAATCCGGCTTTGGCCTGCATCGTTTCGATCCCCAAGTTCAGGTAAATGTTTGTCATTAGTGGTGTATCTCGTCGAATTTAGTGCTTCCATCGCTATGACACTCTAAATTCGATGGTTTATGCTACGCTAGTTATCATATATCGCATGTAATCTGGAACAATGTTTAGATCTGTCTCGTCATCAGCTCACTTCTGTCAGGTTGCCAGGATTATATGCGATATCCACTGTCTCGAGGTATTTACATCAGCTACAGTAGATCAGATCGTTCTTTTTATACTTAATGGAGCATCAGTGTTGAACTATTAAGTCGTTTTTAGAGCTTTTTTGATCTGTTCGGCTAAATGTATTTTGCTTAGAGACCGTGCCGGGGTTTCAGCCGGCCTTATCTATTTTGATATTCTTTTGACATGTTTGTTATCGGGATTATTGCCTATATTATATTAAGATCTTGCTCTAGTTAAATGCCCTAAGCCAGAATCAGTTTGTCAGCTACAGCCGACAGCCGACAGATCTAGGTTTAGCGCATTTAGCTCAGATCAATATCTTTTCATAAGATAAATCGGAGTATTAGCCAATTCACAGTTGGACTTATGACATCGGCTAAGTTTGTCAAAGCATATATCTATTATTCTGTGGTATATTTGGGTTAAGTGGCAAATACTATTGTGGAGATTGTGGCAATCGGGTATCTACATGGCAAGCTTATCCGACTGGAGGTAGGGATAGATTGCGCCTGCCATATCTGTAAGCCGAACTTGACTTGGGTGTTACGATTGCCGATAGAGATAAGGCAATCGGCCTATAGTCATGGTTTGGTAAGATTGAGGAAACCAACTTAGAATAAGATAGGGTTTTCGATCTGTAAGCCCTCCTCCCAAAACTATATAAGGGGGGTAAGGGGCGTCCCTTGAGGGATATCAAAGATCAAATTCTAGATCAGTTTTTAGCTTTCAGCTTTAGATCACGAGATCAATAAAGACACTCGGCGGATCGAATCCACCGAAACAGGAGTAGGGTATTACCTCACTAGAGGGCCTGAACCTGTCTAAACCTTCTTCTTCTAACCCATTGTGCTTGGCGATCTTGACTGCGACCCCAGAAATTATATTGCCGAAACCAAGTTTCGACAGTTGGCGCGCCAGGTAGGGGACGCGCGTCGAGACTTCTTCAACAATCTCGCCGACAAGCGTGATGGGATCCCCCTCAAGACTCGGCGACTTCGCCGCCAACTTCGCCGACGACTCCTCCTTCGACTCGGATTCGAACCAGTCGGAGGGAAAGACCTACTCGGCGCCATTCGGGCTCCCCAACAGCGCCGAGATCTTCGACAACATCTTGAAGACCAAGATGCGATCCACCTTCTCCGACGACGGACTTCACTCGGCACCATTCGGATTACCGAATACCGCCGAGATCTGCGCCAATCTTCTCGCCTCCCCGACGGAAGCGATCTATTCTGACGAAGACCTCTCGGTGCCGTTTGGGTTACCAAATGCCGCCGAGATCTACAGCAAACTCCTCTCCCCCGAGTCAGCGGCGATCCACTCGGAGGAGCCTACTCCCCAAGCTCGACTCGGGGAACGATCCAGATCTGGGTTACCCAGATCAAGGGAGGTCGCCGTCATCCTCCCGTCATCCGGCTCCTGCTCATCTTCGAGCTCAATGGATACCTCGGCTCCGCCGGCTCGACAATCTCTACGGCATCCCTTCGACGAAGCCGACAACTCCGACGCCGCATGGATCGTGAGCCGAAGTGCTTGACGTCCTCATGGCCGAGCCGATGAGTCCGACTCAGCCATGGCCGAAGGCTTGCCGAAGAAGAGCGAGCGGGTGGAGCTTGAGCGCAAGTCACCGAGGAGGAGAAACAACGCAAGGACGAGGCCGACAAAAGGAAGCGGGATCTACGTGCGCGGACGATCCGCCTAGGAGGCCATCCTCCAAACACGGGTTCGCAACACCAACATCTTCCGACGCCACGCGAACGCGCGTCGCCGCACTCACGCTCTTGGACACCGTCATGGAGACGGCTCCGGCCAACGTGACTCCTATACTTGACAAGATCAAGACCATCGTCGCGGCCACGGCTAATGGCCATGCCACCACTTCAAGCACGAAGGCCGACGAATCCGTGGCCGAAACGCCGGACAAAAGCCGGCTTCCACCTCTAAAGTCGGGAGATTACAGGAGGCCCGAGCCGGCTCGGCCGACAACCAGCCAAGAGGCCCACCTCGCGAGTCCACGCTGAAGTACCAAGAGCGGACGGCCGACTCCGCGACAAACGACACGGACGTCCACCCGTCCACCACCGAGTCCGCCGCAACGGTTCCAGCTACCCAACCAGCCAACCGAAGACCCCGCCGAGTGATGCGGGAAGTCCTCGATCGCCGCTACCGGAGCGCGCGCCGACGCACTCGGGAAGATCGAAGGGGATCACCCGATAGCGGCGACGATGGAGTACCGGCCTTCACTCGGGAGCTCCGCCGAGTGCATTGGCCGAGTGGCTTTAAGCCTACGGGATTGAAAGGTACGATGGCAAGACCGACCCGAATCTTGGTTAACGTATATACCCTTGCCATCCGAGCTGCAGGTGGCGACAATAAAGCCATGGCCAATTACCGCCCGTGGCCCTCGCAAACTCAGCCGAAATGGCTCACGAGCTGCCAAGAGGCTCAATCGGCTCGTGGAGCGAGCGAGGACCACTTCATCGCCAACTTCCAAGGCACCTTCGAGAGGCCCGGCACACACTTCGACCTTTACAACGTCATCCGAAGCCGGACGAGCCCCGAAGGATTATATTCGTCGTTTCTCAGAAGCGCAACAAGATCCCGAACATCACCGATGACATCATCATCGCCGCCTTCCGAAGGGAGTCCGTGATGAGCTGCTTATCGGCAAGTTCGGGCGCAAACCACCGAAGACGGTGAAACAAATGTTTGAGACGGCGAACTCATACGCCAAATCCAATGACGCCATTAAGGCCGCCCGTCAAGACCGGCCCGACGAAGGGAGGACAAGCAAGCGGGAGGAAGCCGAAATCCTAAGAAGGATGGCGGCAACAACGGCAACCAAGGCCGAAAGATCGCAAGCGCCGATCGAAGACCTAGTGGCCGCAACCTCCAACAATCAACGCCGTCCCCGAGTCGCCGCCTACGACGCCATCATGAACGCCTAGTGCACCCATCATCCGAATCATAAGCACGCGGCGAAGGACTGCTTTATCTACAAGCGGTTCACCGAAAAGATGCGCGCGCGCAGCTCAACAAGAAGCCGATCGACGAGGCTGGCCGTCGGCGCCAAAAAGAACAACGCGGTTGAAAATGCCGAACCTTTCCAAGACCCAATGGGGGAGCTCAACCATATCTTCGGAGGGCCACTAGCCTATGAGTCCAAGAGGAAACAAAAGCTAACTGACCGGGAGGTCAATGCGGCCCAACCCGAAGTCCCTCAGTATCTGCGATGGTCGGAAGTGGCCATCACCTTTGACCGCTCGGATCATCCCGACCGAGTGGTTCACCCGGGCGCTATCCACTCGTCCCGGACCCCGTGGTCCGCAACATCGAGCTCAAGCGCGTCCTCATCGATGGGGCAGCGCCTCAACATCCTATTTGCCAAGACCATGGATGAGATGCGGATACCGAGGGCCGAACGAAAGCAAGCTCAGCCCCTTCCACGGGGTCATCCGAGGCTGTCTTCAACACCACTCGGGCATATCTCCCTCCCAGTCACCTTCGGAGCCCGAGAGAACTTCCGAACGGAGAACGTCACCTTCGAGGTGGCCGACTTCGAAACAGCATATCACGCCATTATCGGAAGGCCTGCGCTTGCCAAGTTCATGGCGATCCCTCACTACACCTACCTTTGCATGAAGATGCCGGGTCCCAACGGCGTCATCACTCTTCGCAGCGACGTGAAGCAAGCCTTCACTGCGATAAGGAGAGCTGCGACATGGCCCAATCTCGCGAGAGATTACGTGGCCAACGAGAAGTCCGATTGGCTGCATCGACTTCGGCGGAGGGCGAAGTCCCCGCGAAGAAGATAGCCAAGTCGGATCCGGCGACGCCAAGACCAAGAAAATCTCCCTCGATCCGTCCGATTCCTCCAAAACTGCTGAATCGGCGCCGACCTAGATCCCAAATAGGAAAGCGCGCTCGTCACCTTCCTCCAAAATAATAAAGATGTTTTTGCTTGGAAACCATCCGATATGCCTGGAATTCCTAGGGAGGTGATCGAGCACTCTTTGAACGTCAAAGATGACGCCAAACCGATAAAACAACAATTACGCAGATTCGCACAGGATCGAAAAGATGCTATCAAAGAAGAACTCGCAAAACTCTTGGCTGCCGGCTTCATTAAAGAAGTCCTCCATCCCGACTGGTTGGCCAACCCAGTCCTGGTCCGCAAGAAGACGGGGCAATGGCGCATGTGCGTTGACTACACCGACCTCAACAAAGCCTGCCCCAAAGATCCGTTCGGGCTGCCTCGCATCGACCAAGTCATCGACTCAACAGCCGGCTGCGAACTCCTGAGCTTCTTGGACTGTTACTCGGGCTACCACCAGATCAGCTTGAAAGAATCCGACTGCTTGAAGACATCGTTCATCACGCTGTTCGGGGCCTACTGCTACATCACCATGCCTTTCGGCCTGAAGAACGCCGAGAGCTACATACCAACGCATGATCCAAAGATGTTTCCAGACGCAGATCGGCAAAAATGTTGAAGCTTATGTCGACGATGTTGTCATCAAAACCAAGCAGAAAGAAGACCTGATCGCCGACTTAGAAGAAACCTTTGCAAACATCCGGGCCTTCAGAATGAAGTTAAACCCGGAGAAGTGCACCTTCGGCGTCCCATCAGGCAAGCTGCTCGGCTTCATGGTGTCACACCGCGGCATTGAAGCAAATCCAGAAAAGATCAACGCTATCTTAAACATGAAGCCTCCGAGTAACCGAAACGTCCGTAAGCTCACTGGCTGCATGGCGGCGCTAAGCCGTTTCATATCCCGACTCGGCGAGCGAGGCATGCCTTTCTTCGATTGCTAAAGAAGACGACGACTTCCAGTGGACCGCGGAAGCCGACAAAGCCTTCGAAGGTTTCAAAGAGTTCCTCACCACGCCACCCGTCCGGCCTCGCCTCAGCCCCAGGAACCTCTGCTGCTGTACGTTTCAGCCACTCACCAAGTGGTCAGTACGGTCCTCGTGGTCGAACGCGAGGAAGAAGGACGAGCTCAGAAGATTCAAAGGCCAATCTACTTTGTTAGCGAAGTGTTGGCAGGAGCCAAAATTCGCTACCCTCAGGTACAAAAATTGCTCTATGGTGTTCTAATAACCGCGAGGAAATTGGCACACTATTTTCAGGGTCACTCGGTCACCGTCGTCACCTCTTTCCCACTCGGCGACGTCATCCACAACCGCGAGGCAACCGGGCGCATCGCCAAGTGGGCCCTAGAACTGATGCCGCTGGACTTGACTTTTAAGCCAAGGACGTCCATTAAGTCACAAGCCTTAGCGGACTTCCTGGCCGAGTGGACTGAACAGCAAGAAAACGTGCCTCGGGAAGACCTCCAACACTGGACCATGCACTTCGACGGATCCAAGAGGATCACTGGCTTGGGAGCAGGAGTCGTGCTGATCTCCCCGACCGGGGAAAGGCTAAGATATGTCCTTCACCTCCACTTCTCCGCCTCACACAACGTCGCCGAGTACGAAGCTCTTCTACATGGACTGCGGCTCGCAGTTTCACTCGGGATACGGCGACTTATTGTGAAAGGCGACTCCCAGGTCGTCAATCAAGTGATGAAGGACTGGTCCGCTTAAACGACACAATGGAGGCCTACCGGCAAGAGGTCCGCAAGCTTGAAGGCAAGTTTGATGGGCTCAAACTCTCACATGTCCTGAGACATAACAATGAAGCCGCCGATGAGCTGGCACAGTTCGGATCTAAGCGCGAAGCTGCCCCAACAGACGTCTTTGTCGAACATCTCTACGAACCAACCATCACGGCAAAGACAACGCTCAACGAGCAAACCACGAACGAAGTCGCCATGATCGACACCGACTGGAGGACGCCGCTCATCAAATTCTTAACCCAGCAAGAGCTGCCGGATGACCGGGATGAAGCAGAACGCGTCCGGCGTCGTTGCCAAGCGTACGTCATGGTCGACTCCGATCTATACAAAAGAAGCCCCTCCGGAATTCTAATGAGGTGCATCACACCCGAAGAAGGGAAACAACTACTCCAAGACATCCACTCGGGCATATGCGGCACCCACGCGGCAGCACGCACTCTAGTCGGCAAA
This sequence comes from Oryza australiensis, assembly GCA_019925245.2. NCBI lineage: Eukaryota > Viridiplantae > Streptophyta > Magnoliopsida > Poales > Poaceae > Oryza > Oryza australiensis. The sequence continues at coordinate 7,259,201 of JAIFGZ020000048.1, read as the reverse complement.
GCTTACAGGCAAGGTTTCTTCTGGCTTACCGCGGTCTCCGACGCGGATAAAGTCGTACGAACCTGCGAAGGCTGCCAGTTCTTCACCCGACAAAGCCATGTCCCGGCCCAGGAGCTTCAAACAATCCCACTTTCCCGGCGTTCGCGGTATGGGGTTGGACATGGTTGGCCCTTTCAAGAAAGCTCCGGGAGGTTTCACACACCTTTTCGTCGCAATCGACAAGTTCTCCAAGTGGATTGAAGCCAAGCCGGTCACCACAATCACTGCTGACAAAGCACGAGACTTTTTCCTCAACATCGTGCACCGCTTCGGTGTCCCAAACAGAATCATAACCGATAATGGGACTCAATTCACGGGAGGCATCTTCAAGGAATTCTCGCGAAGACTTCGGAATCAAGATCTGCTATGCATCGCAGCTCACCCTAAAAGCAACGGACAAGTCGAGCGAGCCAACGGCATGGTCCTTCAAGGCATCAAGGCTCGCGTTTTCGACCGCCTAAGCCCTTACGCCGGCAAGTGGGTCCAAGAACTTCCCTTGGTTCTATGGTCGCTACGAACCACACCCAGTCGGGCTACCGGCCAAACTCCTTTCTTTTTGGTCTATGGCGCAGAGGCCATGTTGCCAAACGAGATGGAGTACGAGTCCCTCCGGGTCCGCAGTTTCAACGATGAACGTTACGACCCTGACCGAGTGGATGACCTCACCCGATTGGAAGAGGCCCGTGAGGCAGCCCTCATCCAGTCGGCCAAATACCTTCAAGGGCTCAGAAGATACCACAGTCGCAACGTGCGAGCACGAGCTTTCATTATTGGCGACCTGGTCCTACGCAAGATCCAGACCACCAAAGACCGACACAAGTTATCTCCCCTATGGGAAGGACCATACATAATCGCTGAAGTGACTCGGCCAGGTGCATACCGGCTAAAGCGTGAAGACGGGTCTATGGTGGAGAACTCCTGGAACATCGAGCATCTTTGACGATTTTATGCCTAATTTGGCTAATGCCTCATGTTTTCCTTGATTGCCAACCTCAAGCAAGATGACTTCTTGAGCTAGCAATGGGGTGTACACATGTCAATAAAGCTCAAGTTTTCCTCGTCAACTTTTGTGCATAATTTGGTTTATCATTGTTTAATGTCCTTTGACTCGAGCTCAGTGTCTAAGGACTGAGAGTTTTCCGATGACCTAATCGAGCCTAGGCTTGATGACAGCCAGACGAAAGCTACTTAAGAAATTTCACGCAAAAGCTCGAATCAAGGCATTGACATAAATAAACTAAAAGAGTCACAAAGTTCCACATCAGAGTGTTACGGTTACGCGACATTTACAAAGCAAAGTCAGAATACAAATCAAATCTTGAAGTTGTTTACTACATCAAGAGATATCTTCTTCGCCGCCTCTTGCGCCTCACTTAGCATGTCTAAGGCCTGCTCGTCCATCGTCCCGTCAGCGAAGCCCTCCCTGACTGAATGGATATCCACTCGGGGGTAAAGGGACTTGGTCTGGGCAAGAGCCAGACCAGCCCCCATGCTGGCTGCTTCGGTGATATTCGCCAGGTATCGTTCGGGAGCCAGCTGCAGCTTGTCAAATATCTCGATCGGCTCCAGCGAGCTGGCCCCAACTCCTTGATCGAACAAGGACAGCAAGATCGGCGTGGCGGCGTTGGCGACCTCTTCCCGTATCTCGTCGCTAGATTTGATCCGCCCAAGCAAGACGTCGTATTGGGCTCGGGTCTTCATCTTATAAGCTGCCAAAAGTCCTAGATCATTCAAAGCACTCGGAAATAAAGCAGCACAGGAAATTTGACTTCAAAGAAGATTACCTTCAAACTCGGCCTCCATCTCGGCCTTGTCAAGGCTGACCGCTTCTAGCTGGACTTGAAGCGAGTGGACCTCCGAAGAATTTTCTACGACGAAAGAAGATCGTCAACAGCCAAGATCAACAAGAGAATCGTGATAAAGCTGGGAGAGGAAGGCTTACTCCCGATTGATCCGTGGAGGTCGAGGTTCGCTTCTCGAAGCTCTGCGATCTCCCTCCTTAAAGCCGCTTCCCTTGACGCGGCCTCCTCCCGAGTGACCTTCAGCTGTCGCTGAACGTCCTCTAAGGAGTTCAGGTGGGGAACCAACTTCTCCAGCACCTCAGATTTTACCATAGAGCGGCAATATTCCTTCTGCACGCAATGGCAGAAGAGTGACCAAATGAAAGACGATGATGACATAATTAAAGAGAGAGACAAAGGCTTACGTTGAGCAGCCGGGTCGCCTCATTCAGACTCTCGACAAGGGCATCCCTTTCATCTTTTTCGGCTTGCCGGTCTAGGATGATGCCCTGTCTCTCGCCTTTCGAGTCCCGCCACTCGATTCTGATCGGGGGAACCCAGGTCTCAGAAGACTGCAACCTAGGAATCTCTTCTACTGTGGCTGGCGAGCAAGAAGGACAAATGAAGACATGAAAGATTTAAGTTGAAAGAGTAAAAGAGCGCTTCGAAACAAGTCTCACCGGTTTCGGTGGCTGCTTGCCTAGGTGGAGCGGCCGGGTTGGCCTTCTTCTTCTGGCTCTGCGCCGAGTGGCCTCCAGTCGGAGGCACTTGAGCCGCAGCCTCGGGTTTCCCGGCCGATGACCGGTTTCCAGTTGGGATATCCCGACTGGCGGCTGGGGGCTCATTCCTCGGGGCGTCCTTCTTCGGAGGCGAAGGTTGTTTCCCCGGAGCGCTCGCACTCGGTTGCGGGCTCCGGGGCTTTGGCTCTGCTGGCCTTGGCACTTCGGGAGCAGCGACCGGAGTCGGTCCTTCACCCCCTCCGACAGGATCTATGTCCTGGGGCCTCCTGCGGAAATGAATACAGCAAGGGTAAAGATAAAGAGAAGTTTTTAGCAAAAAAGTTCTAGACTTCGGTTTCAGAGCAAACCTGGATGACCGGCGGATCTTCGGTGCCGTCCGCGGCGATCGCCTTAGAGGCGGGGTCTCGATGGGAGGAGCCGGGACGTCGTCATCCGAGTCCTCTATAATCAACCTCCTCTTGCTCGCACGCTTGTTCGAGTCTTCACTCGCGCCGCCCGTTTCCCGAGCCGGATCGCTTGGATCTTGATCCCACCGGTCGGCTTCTTGGCGGGCGATGCGGCGCGTCGTCATGAGACACTTTGTATGGCTTGGAGGAGATAGAGGCGTTTTCCTGCAGAAGGAGGAAAGTACAATGTTAAGAGACAAGATGTCCGATTGAAAAACAAGACGAAGCAATCGTCGGCTTACTGGAGGAGGAGGTCGATGGATGCTGAAGGGAAGGGCTCGCGAATGAGGGCCCGCTCAACCGAGATCCCGGACGAAAAGAGTTTGTACATCCGGATCTTCGGGATCTCGTACTTGAGCGGATCTCGGCTCCTCCCGATGGGGTCCGTCCCGCCTTCGTACTCGAAGGCCGGCTTTGACCGTTCCTTGATCGGCGCCGCCGCACTGATGAAGTGCCGAGTGATTTGTTCCCTCGAAGGCCCCTTTGCTTCATCGCCAGGATCTTCGCGAGCAGCTCGTTGGCTTCGTCCCAATCTTGGGCTACCGGGACGGTGCTCCAAGATGGCTTGGGGACAGGAGGGAGACCGACAAAGGCGGGCGAGTGGGTTCGAGGTTGCTAATGTAGAACCAGCCCGCATGCCATCCTTTGTTGGAAGATTTCAAAGGGAGAGAAAAGTAATCTTTGCGGAGAGATCCGCGAAGCTGAAACCCGCCCCGCCAACAACGCAAGGTTGGTCCTTGTTCGGATGAGGTTTCGATAGAACATACGACGGAAGAGATGGAAGTGAGGAAGAATGCCAAGGAAGGCTTCACACACATGAATGAAGAGAGCTATGTGAAGCATTGAGTTAGGGTTCAGATGGTAGAGATGAAGCCCATAATAGTCCAGAAGCCCCCGGAAGAACTCAGAGGTGGGAAGGCTGAACCCGCAATAGAAAAAGGAAGTGAAAACGACGAGCTCACCGGTGTTTGGGGTCGGGAAGTCCTTCCCCGCCGCCGGGCGCCATCCCACGAGTTCCTTTCGCGGAAGCACGCCGTGCTTCACCATCTCCTTGAGGGTAGATTCCCTCACATCCGAAGCGGCCCATTGGTCGAAGGGAATCCTTTTTCCTCCGCCATGAGAATGGGTTGATGGGAAGTGGATCTCGGTTGGAAAAAGTTGGATCTTTGGCGATGGAACGTGGGAGATTTGGCCGTGGAAGCTGGTTGTTGCAGAGAGCGAGCTCCTAGATGGATGGATTTGGGAGCACGCGAGTCTAGGGTTCTTCGCGGTGAACTGTTGAACAGTGCTGCGAAAAGGGGAATTTTTTGGAAGACGAAGAGGCGGGGACGACCTCGCGTCTTTATAGAAAGATTTGAGGGTTGCGCTAGGTTTTCTGGTAATTGGGCCGAGCCCATAAGAAAATCTACGGCCCAGCCAAGGTGTGGTCCGATACGTGTCCTTAGGGACTTAAGCGGATGAGCTTAAGCAGATTTGCCCTGGCAATATGCACGTGTCCGAGTGCCCTATACCTTTGAAAATCCTTCCATACCGCGGTTTGCTTGACTTCATGAGAAGCTAGCACGATGCAACTTGGAAGGTGACCGGCAACTAAGTTTTTATAGCTGCCTTGATGACAAGGGCTGTTTGGTTTTTTGGCATTCGATTAAGTAATCTTATCAATGTTGTTTATTTTTCCACCTTGGTGAAGATCTTTATAGATTGAGACCAGTATTATGGCATAAGCTATTTAATAATTTGGTCATATTTTTCATATAATTGAAAGAATTTGTTTTCCCATGAGGGATGATTGAAATATTTGTTCCGGGATTACTCGGGCAAATCCACTCGGATAAGCATGAGCTTACCGAGTGTTTTTCACCCATATGGGTTGATTGAATTATTTGTTCTGAGATGACTCGGGCAAATTTACTCGGATAGGTATGAACTTGCCGAGTAATGAGATTTCTATGATTGCTTTAGCATGAGCTAGGCATCTACATGAGAATGATTTTTTAGAGTTCTTGACTATATGCTTAGCCTATTTTTGACTAACCACATAGTCGGGGCTACACCTAATTAGGTGCATCAGAGATGCACCTAGATATTTATTTTTGAGAAATTTTTATATATTTTTCCAGCCCTTCACGCTTTGGAGCCACTCGGGAAGATTTAGGCAGAGATGATGGAATCACTCGGCGTCAAAAGCACTCGGTCAAAGAGATTTTTTGGCTGAGTGTTGCTTTGGTTTGAAGCTGAGTTGTCTCGTCGACTGAAAAGGACTCGGGGGCTACTGTGGAGATTGTGGCAATCGGGTATCTACATGGCAAGCTTATCCGACTGGAGGTAGGGATAGATTGCGCCTGCCATATCTGTAAGCCGAACTTGACTTGGGTGTTACGATTGCCGATAGAGATAAGGCAATCGGCCTATAGTCACGGTTTGGTAAGATTGAGGAAACCAACTTAGAATAAGATAGGGTTTCCGATCTGTAAGCCCTCCTCCCAAGACTATATAAGGGGGGTAAGGGGCGTCCCTTGAGGGATATCAAAGATCAAATTCTAGATCAGTTTTTAGCTTTCAGCTTTAGATCACGAGATCAATAAAGACACTCGGCGGATCGAATCCACCGAAACAGGAGTAGGGTATTACCTCACTAGAGGGCCTGAACCTGTCTAAACCTTCTTCTTCTAACCCATTGTGCTTGGCGATCTTGACTGCGACCCCAGAAATTATATTGCCGAAACCAAGTTTCGACAACTATCTCGGCAATAGCCGATCTATTCTAGTCACTTAGTTTAAATACACTTTGGAATAGCATATATATGTAGATTGACTCCTGTAGCCGATCCAGTAGGATCTAACTTAATACTTGACGCATATATATCTATTTTTCTTGTTGGTTAACAGATCAAACCAACTGGCACGCCTTGTACAGCATAGGTAGCCGAGAAGGACCTGCACTGAAGTTAAGAATTCTCCCAGGCCAGCGCGTGAGAGAAATTTCTCGTCAACACCGGTGCAATGGTGTCAGCCAGCTGGTCCGGCAGCCGATCTTGGATGGAACCGCAGTTGGTGACCAGGAAATCTAGAGAGCACTCTAGTCGTTTGGCTATGTCTGACAAAGTTGCTCATAGTTCCTCGTCTGAAACCGCCATGGCCTTATCAGTGCCCTCGTCGGGGTCAAGGAATTCCGATAGATCGAAATCCAGGAGATCGGCTACAGATTGCAAGTTAGAAGTTGGTTAAGAGAGCTGACAAGATTAATAAGCCGATTTGTGAAGTTGAACAGGACTTACTCGGATAGCTGGAACTGAGGTTGCCACGTCCTTAGCGTCACCATCACGTGCGGCCATCGGCGTCGGCTCCCTTGATACACGGGAGGCAGGTGTTGGAGCACGCGAAGGCTGGGAAAAATGCAAGTCAGAAATTCGGCTGTGCTAATAAGAAGGAAATGAAGATAGAGTTTACCGAAGGAGGAGGAGTTGTTTTATTCTTGGTGGCTAATTTCTTTACCTATAGACATAGAAAGCCGATAAGTTATAGTGATATAAAAAAGGGGATGGCAGGATTAAGCGATGAAAAATGTTTACTGGCTGAGGACGAGGGACGTGTTTCGGAGGGCTTGGAGTTCGCTCGGTGGTCTGCTCGGCCGATAGAGTCTGAGCATACTTGTCCGAAGAGCTTGCTTCGGCTGCAGCGGCGTTGATGGCTTCCTCCATTTCCTCTTCCCTAACTTCTTCTTCAAGGGCCGCGTCCACGTCCGGGTCGATTGGGGGCAAGTCATCGGCTGGAGTTGTCCTCAGTTTCTTTGAAGCTTGTTTTTTTATGCAGCCGGAGTAGCAGCAGCCGACAGTGCCACCCTTTTCAGCCGATGCAGTGGCGCACGGGTCTGGCCATGAAGCAAAGTGCCCACCTTCGGCGCATGGCAGCTGATGATGGACGGGGCCAGTCCGCAGTCGCCGGATAGCAGGCCAGGAGCATAGTGGATGGCCACTCCCACGTTGCTTGTGTGCGGAGGTGAGGAGTCGGTCGTCTGCAAAAGAATGACGCATGATCAGTCAATAATATAGGAAGTGGCCAAAAAAACTAAGACAAATAAAGGTACTTACAGATGGAGTCATTTCCGGGTCGATGATGGTCAGGTACATTGAGGCCGACTGATGGAACAAGTGTCGTTTCCATTCATTCCACCATCGGCTAAAGATTGTTGTCCTTCTCACCGCCAGATCAATATTGTCGATGCTGCCTAGAGGGGGGCCAGGAATGCTGAGCACCCGATTCATCATGATATCTCCCTCGATCTTGCCTCTGGATTGGATCTTGTCTGCGTAGTAGAGGCCGATCGGCAGCTGACCCATGCCAAGTTGTCTCATGACCACCATCGGATGATAGAACTATAAGATTTTTGAATGTTGCGCCCTTGATGAATGCCGACGGGCAGGATGCAAGGTGTGATAGCCGATGTATAGATTTCCCTTGGTTTGTCATAGCCCTCAGAGTTGAGCTCATCCAGCCGAAGATCATCTGAGAGTTTGAATCTTTCAAAATCTGTGTAAGCGAACCATATCCTTGAGCTGCTTGGGAAGCCGCTGTATAGGTTGCCGAACCAGTTTTTGAAGTGTTCGGCTGCTAGCTTAGATCCGGGATAGGTTGCTGCTGCTTCCCCGTATGACAGGCATCGGCGGGTGGTCACTTCTTCATCATCTTCAAATCTTGGCTCGATTAAAGGGAAATCGGCCTCTAATGGGGACGGTCTTTCTGCAACCTGGTGGAGGTGAAGGTTTAGCCACAGCTGCAGCAGCCACCAGGGCCCTACTATGTTGATGGCTTGTTGACAAGCTAGCCGGGCCGATGCATTACTTAGCATCTGGTATAGGTAGCCGAGCAAGTATTTTCCCAAAGGAACTTGTTTTTTGCTCACTAAGGCTTCGGCTATGTGCTGCCAATTGCTAGTCGGCCCACAGCTCGATCCACAGAAGACATATTTCTCCAGCCACATTAGCAGGAAAGCAGTGTGTTCTCTCTCAGAAATTAGGCCGTCTTTCATGTTCATGGATATGAAGCCGCTCCAGCCCCCTATGCTTTTGGTCTTAAAGTTGTGAGAACACTTGATATTGAGGCCGATTGGGTCAACTGTGGATGTTATATCCAACCCTGTGATCATCACTATATCCATAAGGGTTGGTGTCATCGGCCCTTGCCTGAAAAGGAACACATTTAGCATGTCCAACCAGAAGTAGGTGGCAGCCGATAGGAGGGGTTCGTCCTTTGAGATATCGGCTACTGTCAAGGCTAGGCATTGGTTTATTCCTATCTCAATCCAGTGGGTTTGTTGCCTAGCCGACATCCACGAGTACCAAGGTGGCCAAGTTTTATTCGTTGAGGGCCAAGACTTGAAGGCACTGGACCAGTGAGCTAGGTCAGGAGTGAAAAATCTGAAGGGGACTCGGTTCGTTTCAGCGTTAATGAGCTCGCTAGGGTCTACGTTGCCGATCGGCCCCAACAAGAATTGATTGGGACTAGCAAGGTCTGGAATGGCAATTTGGTGGGCGAGATGCTGTGATTTAAAAGATAAAAAAAGATTACAAAAGATGAAAGCCAAATTGCAAGAAGTAAAGGGCGGTAACCGATGAGACTTACCTCTAGGTATTCCGTTTGGGTTGCTTCGGAGTGAGTGCTTGAGGACGCCATTGATGGGCGGGATTGGCACCGTGGAAAGGTTTGTTGGTGATGTCGCGCTTCGGGTCCGACGAGGTCGCCCAGGAGACGAAGAGTTTTTTTGGCTAGGGCTTGAAAGATGAAAGTAACAGCGTGGCTTGTTTCGGCGCAAGGCAGGTGCTACTTAAAGAGATTTCTTGACAGCCGACATAGAGTCGGGCGAGAAGTGCGCAGAAATTTGAAAAAATCGGCAAATCTGTAATATTATCTTATCACGGACTTGGGGGGCATGTGTTAACGACCCAATTTGGTAACTAAATCCCTAAGTCTGAGCCGAGGTTATAGCGGAATCGGATTGGAAAATGATATGCGGAGAAAATAGAGGTTGCATCGGCTATGATCAGATCGGCTGGAAGGCCAGTCGGCTGATGCCGAATCGGACTTGGATAGCCGATAGCCGATTCCGATTGAGAGAAGGAGATGGAACCGTTTCCGATAAAGAAGCTTGAAGATAGAAGGAAGATTCAGTTCCAAAATGTTCGTTAGAATATTGTCATCTATGGATAAAGTCCTGTAACGACAATTGTATCAGTAAAATAGGGTTTGTTGAGATATTTCCTTTTGTGATGTGACATGGGACTATATCCCAAGATATTGTCGTATTTTGAATATTAGATTAGATAGTGTTATTCTTGGGTATAAATAGGACCCGAGACCTCTTGTAAATAACAATCACAATCAATACAATCTCGGCGCATCGCCTCCTATTTTCTTTTAGACGAGTTCTTGATCTGGCTTCGGGCTGCATCGATTCGAACCCCGAACAAGGTAAATTCTCGTCGTTTAGTGGTTTATTTCGTCAAATCTAGTGAATCATTATGACACTCTAGGTTTAATGTTATAAACTACGCAAGTTATCATATACATCATATATACTAGAATAATGTCTAGATTTATCTTGCCATCAGCTTGTTCTTCTTAGGAAGCAGCAGCCGATAGAGCTAGATCTAAATGTTGGCCTGGATTATATGTTGTATCCACCGTCTTGAAGGGTTTACATCGGTCCATATAAATCCAATGCTATCTTTTTGTACTTGATGCTGCATCATCCATGATCTATTAAGTCGCTTTTAGAAGTATTATGATCTATTCGACTAGATGTAAATTTATAGAGACAGTGCCGGGGTTTTAGCCGACCTTATCTGTTTTAATATCTCTTTTAGTATTATTTGCTATTAGATCTATTAGAGCTGCCTCTTATATTAAGATTTCGATCTAGTTAAATGCCTTAAGCTAGTATCAGTCCGTTGGCATCAGACGACAGCCGATTGATCTAGGTTTAACGCATTTAGGTCATATCGATATCTTTTTATAAGATATATCAGAGTATTAGCCGATTTACGTTAGACCTGCAGCATCGGCTAGGTTATGAACGCATATATTTATTGTCTTGATGTATATTTAGGTTAAGTGATTCATGCTGTCTCGGCACAGCCGATCTATCCTAGTCACTTAGTTTAAATATGCTTTGAGAAAGCAATTATATGCAGGTTGGTTTCGTGAGCGGATCCAGTAGGATCTAACTTTAACCTTAACGCATGTATCTGTTTATTATTTCTTATTGGTTAGCAGATCAAACCAATTGGCACGCCTAGATCATCATAGGTAGCCAAGGACGGACCTGCACTGGAGTTAAGCAGATCTCCCAGGCCAGCGCGTGAGAGATTTTTCTCATCAACACCTTCCCTATTCGGTGACCACTTGCCGAATTTATTGTCATGAGTACCAATCGGCAAGATCAACTTCCAAACTAACTCGACTTCTGAAAAAGATTTTGGCACCACCTTCTTGTTGTAATGACGAGCGATTCTTTCTTTATCTTTAGTCACTTTTTCCATAGCACACATCCTTGATTGGACTAAGTCTTCTGATTCATCCACCATAAGATTGTGATAGTCATCGGCTGTCAACTCATTCTATAATTCAATTCTTCTTGAGCCGACGACGCTTTCCCATGGCAAGACGACCTCAAGCCCATAAACTAGCTTGTACGAAGGCACTTGAATCGGTCCATGATAAGCCATCCGATAGGACCATAATGCTTCGGCCAATCGGCTGTACCATTGCTTTGGATAATCAGAGATCTTTCTCTTTATTAATTTGATCAAACTTTTGTTGGATGCCTCTGCTTGTCCATTAGCCTGTGCATAATATGGTGAAGAATTCAGCAATTTAATCCCCATGCTTTCTGCAAATTGGACAAACTTATCAGATATGAAGATAGACCCCTATTCGGTTGTAATGGTCTGAGGAACACCGAACCGGTAGATAATGTGCTCTTTAACAAACTAGATCGCGTCCCAAAAATCAACATTCTTCAAAGGAATTGCTTCCACCCACTTTGTGAAATAATCGGTTGCTACCAATATGAACTTATGTCCTTTGCTCGAGGGTGGATTAATCTGGTCGATCATATCAATTGTCCAACCTCTGAACGACCATGGCTTAATTATGGGGTTCATAGCCGACGCTGGTGCTCTTTGAATAGCTCCAAACTTCTGATAGTCTTGACAATCCTTGCAATACTTGAAGTAATCTTCCAACATCATCGGCCAAAAATACCCAGCTCATCGAAGCAACCATTTCATCTTGTGAGCCGATTGATGAGTCCCACATATGCCTTCATGCACTTCGCCCACACAACCTTGGCTTGATCGGCACTCAAACATCTTAGCAATACTCCATCAATCGTCAGATAGTATAGATCATCATCGAGCAAAACATATCTTAAAGCCTTGTATCGCAATTTTCTCGAAGCCGATTGAGAAGGATTCTTGAGATAACTAAAAATGTCATACCTCCAATCATCGGCTTGTATCCCGTTGTAGCAATTTCTACCTCAATGTCCTTGACCATCGGCTTGTATCCCGATGCCCCCTGAGCCAAATCATTAGCTTCAACATTTTGCTCTCGAGGAATATGTGTCAAAGTCACTAGCCGAAAATTTTTCCATCAACTCTCGGCATTTTTCGTACTAGGTCATCAACGCACCATTTTTGCATTCATACTCTCCAACTAGATGATTGATGACCAACTAGGAATCACCCATGATCTCCACGGCATCGGCTTCAACTTCCTTCAAAAGTTGCAATCTCTTGAGAACTACTTCATACTCAGCTTGGTTATTGGTAGCATAGGGCTTGATTGTGTAAGAAAATTTAAAACTTGCCCCCCTAGGTGATATGATGACCAAGCCGATACCGCAGCCATGAGTACAAACCGATGCATCAAAGAATAAAGTCCAAGGAACTATGCCGACCGAGCCAATTGAGTCATCACGATGCTCAACAATAAAATCGGCTATAGCTTGTCCTTTGACTGCCTTGAGTGACTCATACATGAGATCGAAATCTGTTAAGGCATTTTGCCAACTCTTCCTTTCAGCACTGGAGCCGATAGCATATACCTGACAACATCGGCTTTGCAAACTCTCATGTATTCATTGGACAACAAATAATGCCTTAACTTTGTGCATGAAAAATACAAGCATAAGCATAACTTCTCCACCGGAGAATACCTTATCTCAGCATCCAGAAGTCTTCTGCTCAAATAGAATATTGCTCTTTCCTTGCCCTCAAACTCCTGGATCAAGACCGAGCCAATTGACTTCTCATCGGCTGACAAGTATAACTTGAAAGGCACCCCTTTCTGTGGAGGAATCAATACTGGAGGGGAACTCAAATATTCCTTGATGTTGTCTAAGACCTTTTGCTGCTCTGCCCCCAAGTGAACTGCTGGTCGGCTTTCAACCTTAGCAAATATGTAAATGGCTCCATCTTTCTAGACAGATTAGAGATAAATCTCCTGATGAAATTCACCTTGCCGACCAGTGATTGCAATTGCTTCTTGTCCTGAGGAGGCTGAATATTTTTGATTGCATTGATGCTCCTTTGTGTTACTTCAATCCCCCTTTCATGGACAAGAAAACCTAGAAACTGTCCAGCCGATACGCCAAAGGCACACTTTGTTGGATTCATCTTCAGGCCATATTTTCTTGTTCTTTCCAAAACTTTCCTCAAATCGGCTATATGGTCATCAACCTCCTTTGATTTTATGACCACATCATCAATGTAAATTTCAACCAACAAGCCGATTAAATCATGAAAGTGTTGATGAGATTTTTCTCTCACGCGCTGGCCTGGGAGATTTGCTTAGCTCCAGTGCAGGTCCTTCTCGAATGTCTGTGAAATACAGGGCGTGCCAGTTGGTTTGATCTGTTAACCAACAAGAAAAACAAAGAGGTATGCATTAAGGGTTAAGTTAGATCCTATTGTATCGGCTGAAGGAGTCAATATATATATGTTATCCCAAAGTGCATTTAAACTAAGTGACTAGGATAGATCGGCTCAACCGAGACAGTATTAACCACTTAATCCAAATGTACAAAGGGATAATAAATATATGCACTAACAGCCTAGCCGATACCGTAAGACTGACAGTGAATCGGCTAGTACTCCGATATATCTTATGAAAAGATATTGTTCTAGCTAAATGCGCTAAACCTAGATCAGTCGGCTGTCGGCTAACAGGTTGATTCTGGCTTAGGGTATTTAACCAGAGCAAGATCTCAATATAAGAGGCGGCTTTAATAAATCTCATAGTAAATATACCAAAAGAGTATTAAAACTGATAAGGCCGGCTGAAACCCCGGCACTGTCCCTAAGCATATATATCTAGCCGAATAGATCATAAAAGCTCTAAAAATGACTTAATAGGTCGAATAGATGCATGTCAAAACTTGGTTTCGGCAATAGAAATTGGGGGTGCAGTCAAGATCGCCAAACACGATGGGTTAAGTGGAAAAAAGGGTTTAGACAGGTTCAGGCCCTCTCTTGAGGTAATGCCCTACTCGTGTTTTGGGGATTCGATCCGCCGAGTGTATTCTTGATCTCTTGATCTCTATTGCTCATATGTCTCATATCCCTCAAGGGACGCCTCTACCCTCCTTATATAGTCTTGGAGGGCGGGCTTACAAGTCAGAAACCCTATCATATTCTAAGTGGTTTCCTCAATCTTACCAAACTATGGCTATGAGCCATTGCCTTATCTCATCGGCAACGTAACACCCAAGTCATAGACGGTTTACATAATCATTAGGCACAACCTATCCCTATTACCAGTCGGACAAGCTTGCCATGAGGGTATCCGATTGCCATAATCTCCACAGTAGCCCCCAAGACCTTCGCAGTCGACGAGATAACTTTACCTCGAACCAAAGCAACACACAGCCGAATGACCCCCTGGCCGAGTGCTTCTGTTGCCAAGTGGTTCCATCATCTCTGCCTGAATCTCCCGAGTGGTTCCAAAGACTGTGAAGGGTTAAAAAATACCTCAAAAAATTCTCAAAAATAAATATGCAGGTGCATCTCCTGATGCACCTAATTAGGTGTAGCCCCCGACTATGTGGTTAGTCAAAAACAGACTAATCATATAGTCAAGAACTATAAAAAATCATACTCATATAAATGTGTAGCTCAAGCTAAAGCAATCATAAAAATCATATAACACATCACTCGGCAAGCTCATGCTTATCCAAGTAAATTTGCCCGAGTCGTCTCGGAACAAATAATTTAATTAGCCCTCACGGGTAAGAAATCAATTCACTCGGCAAGCTCATGCTTATCCGAGTAAATTTGCCCGAGTCATCTCAGGACAAATAATTTAATTGACCCTCATGGGTAAACAAATTTTTCAGTCATCTAAAAAATACGACCAAAATATTAAACAGCTCCTGCCATAATATTAGTCTTAATCTAAAAAGATCTTCACCAAGGTGGAAAAATAGCATTGATATAATCATTTAATCAAATGCTTAAAAACCAAACAGTCCTGGTCATCAGGACAGCCATGAAAAGCTTAACTATTTGTCACCTTTCAAATTGCATCGTGCCAACTTCTCATGAAGTTGCGCAAACCGCGGTATAAAAGGATTTTAAAGGTATCGGGCTATGTGACATGTGCATATTGCCAGGGCAAATCTGCTTAAGTTCATCCACTTAAATCCCTAAGGACACGCATCAGGCCACACCTTAGCTGGGCCGCAAGTCTCTCATAGGCTCGGCCCAATCGCGAGATGACTTAATAAAAACCCTCAAGTCTTTTTACGAAGCCTCGAGGTCATCCCCGTCACTTCGTATTTCCAAAATTTCCTCTTTCGCGTCACTGTTCACAAGCTCTCCGCGGAGAACCCTAAACTCGCGCGCGCCCAAATCCATCCATCTAGGAACTCTCGTTCCACCACAAGCCATTTTCCGCATCCAACCTCCAAGATTCCCTTGACGAATCCCCATCTCTAGTGCCAGATTCGCTCTCCCCCAAATCGCATTCATGGCGGGAGAGAAAGAAATCCCCTTCAAACAATGGGCGACCTCAGACGTCAAGGAATCGACTCTCCGAGAGATAGTGAAGAATGGAGTTCTTCTGCCAAAAGAGATTATCGGCTGGCGTCCGGCGGCCGGTGAAGAGTTCCCCACTCCAAATACCTGTGAGATTATCGTTTTCACCTCTTTTTTCTACTGTGGCTTCGGCCTTCCCACCTCTGAGTTCTTTCGGGGTCTCCTTGAGTATTACGATCTTCAAATCTATCACTTGAATCCCAACTCCATTCTTCATATCGCAATCTTTATTCATGTCTGTGAAGCCTTCCTTGGCATCCTTCCCCACTTCCACCTTTTCCGCCGCATGTTTTATCTTAAGCCACATCTAAACAAGGATGAGCCCTGCGTCGTTGGTGGGGCCGGCTTTCAACTCCGTGGAACTCTCCGCAGAGATTATTTCTCACTCCCCTTGAAAACTTCCAACAAAGGCTGGCATGCGAACTGGTTCTACATCTCAAATCTTGAACCCAGTTTGCCCAACTTTGTTGCCCTTCCACCAGTTCCAAGGCCAAACTGGAGCACTGTGCCAGTGGCCCAAGATTGGGATGAAGCCAACAAGCTCTTGGCCAATATCCTTGAGATGAAGAAAAAGGGCCTTCAGGGAGAACAAATCACTCGGCACTTCATCAAGAACCGACTGGCGCCTATCAAAGAAAGATCCAAGCCTGCATTCGAGTATGAGGGTGAAAGGGACCCCAATCGGGAAGACCGCGATTCCTTGAGCTACGAGACCCTGAAGACTCGCATGTACAAAATCTTTTCTTCTGGGATCGCGGTCGAGCGCAGCCTCATGTTGTCGGTTCTCCCATACAACTTGTACCGTCCTCCTCCCCCGGTAAGCTAACTCGACTTCTTTAATCTCTTTCAATCTTAATATTGCATCTCTTAGTGTATAAAAAATCCTCCTTGCAGGCAAATGCTTTCATCATCTCGAAGCCGTAAACAAGGTGCATCATGATGATGCGCCAGCTTGGCCTTCCAAGAAGCCAGCCGGCGGCGTCAAGATCAGGAGTGATCCTGTCGGCAAAAGGGCTGCTGCAGATGAGGATATCAGCAAGCGAGCGAGCAAAAGGAGGCTGGTGATCGATGACTCGGATTATGATGTTCCAGCTCCTCAAACTGAAGTAACCCCTCTGAAGCCATCCACCAAATCCGCACCTAAAATTCGCCGATCAGCCAGGTATGCCTCATAATTGAAATCATGTCCTTGTTGAAAATATTTCTGCCTTTGTCCCGATCGTTCCCATCTTTTTTCTTGCAAGAAACCTCAGAACATAGATCCTACCGGGCAGAGTGAGGCCTCAAAGCCATCTGCGGCAGCTGAAGAGACAAAGCCCACAAAACAAGAATCTCAGGGCCCTCTCCCGAGTGACAGCGCTCCGAGTGAGAAGTCCCCACCTCCCAGTGAAGATATCCCGGTGGAGGAGCCCCCGACTGCCAGCCAGGAAACCCCTGCTGGAAACCAGTCGGCAGAAGAAGAGATCCCGATTGCCGCTCAAGGGGCCCCGACTGAGAGGCAGTCGAGTGTGAACCAAGAAGAAAAAGGCAGTCGGGAGGTACCAATCGAGGACTCGGCCACCGATGCTGGTAAGCTCCAAAGCAGTCTTCTGACTTCAGTCTTCAATCTGTCATTTCTTTGTCTTCATTTGTCTTTTTTAAATTGATCAGCCAAAGAAGAGGAGATCCCCAGGTTGCGATCTTCAGAGACCTGGATCCCTCCGATTAAAATAGTGGCGCGACTCCGAGGGCTTGAAGCAAGGCATTATCTTAAACAAGCAGAAAGAGAATGAAGAAAGAGATATGCTTGTGGACAACCTTAATGAAGCTACCCGGCTGCTAAATATAAGCATCGATCTTCTTTGTCGTAACCTCACGATTTCTTTTAGTTGACTAACTCTGAACTCGCGTGCAGAGAGTATATTGCCGATCAATGGCCAAGTCTGACACCCTCGAGAAGCTGGTCCCCCACTTGAATTCCCTAGAGAACATCTAGAAGGAGCTTAAGGCTACTCGGGAAGAGACTGCATCAAGACAAGCTGCCTTGCGGAGAGAGATTGTCGCGCTCCGAGAAGAGAACCTTGACCTCGGGGTTCAGTCGAGAGTAAGTTTAATCATCTTGATCTCTTTATGCCTCCATTTGTAATCTGTCTCGATCTTGACGTCAGCAAATTTTCTTGTTGCAGAGAACTCGTCAGAAGTCCACATACTCCAGACCCAGCTGGAAGAAGCTAATGCTAACAAAGCCGAGTTGGAATCTGAGTTCGAAGGTAAATTCTTTCAAGATAGCATTCTTCATTTTGCTTCATCTTCGAGTGTCTGTGTAATCATATGTCTCTTGCAGCTTATAAAGTCAAGACCCGAGCACAATTCAATGTCTTTGTCGAAAAGGTCCGAAGAGCCGAAGGCGTAAGGGACGATATTGCTAAAGCGGCCACGCCAATCATCTTGTCGCTGTTCTAGCACGGGCTTGGGACAAGCTCACTGGATGTCGTCGAAGTCTTCGACAAGCTCAGGAGGGCCCCGAAAAAGTACACAGCCAATATCTCAGAAGCGGCCACCATGGGAGCAAGCCTCGTTCTTGCGCAGGCTAAGTCACTCTATCCTCGGATAGATGTTGACTCAGTTGGGGAAGGCTTCGCCGACGGCACTTCAGATGAGCAAGCCTTAGAGTTGATCAGTGAAGCACAGGAGTCGGCCAAAAAAGTAGCTGCTGATGTAGTTGATAACTTTCGATCTTAACAACTTTGTAAATGTTGCTTGTAAACTCTGATGTGAACTTGTAGATATCTAGCTTATTTATGTTAATGCCTTGACCCGAGTCTTCATAGAAAATTTTTTAAGTTATTTTTGTCCAACTGTCACCAAGCCTAAGCTTGATTAGGTTATCAAAAAATTCTCAGTCCTTATCTATTGAACTTGGATCAAAACACTAAACAACGATACACCGAACATAAACAAGTTGTCAAAGAAAACCATGCTTTATTGACACATGTATAGCCCCCGACTATCAACTCAAGAAGTCATCTTGCTTGAGGTTGGCAGTCGAGAATAACATGAAACTTAAAGCAATTTAAGCATAGTATCGTTGAAGATGTTCGATATTCTAGGAGTTCTCCACCATGGATCCATCTTCACGCTTTAGTCGATATGCTCCTGGCCGAGTCACCTCAGCGATTATGTATGGTCCTTCCCATAGTGGAGATAATTTGTGACGGTCTTTGGTGGTTTGGATCTTGCGTAGAACCAAATCGTCGATAATGAAGGCTCGCGCCCGAACATTGCGACTATGGTATCGTCTAAGTCCTTGAAGATATCTTGCCGACTGGATCAAGGCTGCCTCATGGGCCTCTTCCAGTCAGGTCAGGTCATCTACTCGATCTTGATCATAGCGCTCGTCGTTGAAACTACGGACTCGAAGAGATTCATACTCCATTTCATTCGGCAACATGGCTTCTGCCTTGTAAACCAGGAAGAAAGGAGTTTGGCCGATAGCCCGACTGGGCGTAGTCCGCAGTGACCATAGGACCGAAGGTAATTCTTAAACCCATCTGCCAGCGTAAGGTTTGAGCCTATCAAACACTTGGGCCTTGATGCCTTGAAGAACCATGCCATTCGCATGCTCAACCTGTCCATTGCTTTTGGGATGTGCGACTGATGCGTAACAAATTTTGATGCCAAAATCTTCACAGAATTCCTTGAAAACACCTCCAGTGAATTGAGTCCCATTGTCGGTTATAATTCTGTTTGGAATACCAAAACGGTGCACGATGTTAAGGTTGAAGTCTCGTGTTTTGTCTGTTGTAATCGTAGCAACCGGCTTAGCCTCAACCCACTTGGAGAACTTGTCGATTGCGACGAACAGATGTGTGAATCCTCCTGGAGCCTTCTTGAAAGGGCCGACCATATCCAGGCCCCAAACTGTGAACGGCCACGATAGTGGAATCGTCTGTAGCTCTTGGGCTGGAACATGGCTTTGCCGAGCAAAGAACTGTCAACCCTCACACATGCGAACCACTTTGTCGGCGTCGGAGACCGCCGTAAGCCAAAAGAAACCTTGTCTACAGGCTTTGCCTACCAAGGTGCGTGCCGTCGCGTGACTTCCGCATACACCCGAGTGGATATCTTGGAGTAGTTGTCATCCTTCCTCAGGCGTGATACATCTCATTAGGACTCCAGAAGGGCTTCTCTTGTATAATTCGGAGTCGACCATGGCATAGCCCTAACAGCGACGTCGGACTCGTTCCGTCTCATCCCGGTCTTTCGGCAGCTCTTGCTGAGTTAAAAATTTGATGAGCGGTGTCCTCCAGTCGGCGTCGAGCATGGCAACTTGGTTTGCAGCTTGCTCGTTGGAACTTGGTTTTGCTACAACAGTCGGCTCATAGAGATGCTCTACGAAAACGTCTGTTGGGGCGGCTTCTCGCTTGGACCCGAACCGCGCCAACTCGTCAGCTGCCTCATTGTTATGTCTCAAGACATGGGATAGCTCCAGTCCATCAAACCTGTCTTCAAGTTTGCGAACTTCTTGTCGATAGGCTTCCATGGTGTTGTTTAAACAGGACCAGTCTTTCATCACTTGGTTGACAACCAGCTGGGAATCTTCTTTCACAACCAACCGCCGTATCCCAAGTAAAACAGCAAGTCGTAGTCCATGTAGCAGGGCTTCGTACTCGACGACGTTGTGTGAGGCGGGAAAATGAATATGAAGAACATATCGCAGCCTTTCTCCAGTCGGGGAGATCAGCACGACTCCCGCTCCCAAGCCAGTGATCCTCTTGGATCCGTCAAAGTGCATGGTCCAGTATTGTAGGTCTTCCCTAGGTACATCTTCTTGTTGTTCGGTCCACTCGCCCAGGAAATCCACTAGGGCTTGTGACTTTATAGATGTCCCCGCCTTGAAAGTTAAGTCCAGCGGCATCAGTTCCAGAGCCCACTTTGCGATGCGCCCAGTTGCCTCCCGGTTATGGATGACATCGCCGAGTGGAAAGGAAGTGACGACGGTGACCGAGTGACCCCGAAAATAGTGCGCCAATTTCCTCACGGTTATCAGAACACCATATAGTAATTTTTGTACCTGGGGGTAGCGAATTTTGGCTCCTGCCAGCACTTCGCTAACAAAGTAGATTGGCCTTTGAATCTTTTGGACTTGTCCTTCTTCCTCACGCTCAACGACGAGAACTGTGCTGACCACCTGGTGAGTTGCTGAGACATACAGCAATAGGGGTTCCTGAGGCTGAGGTGAGGCTAGGACGGGCGGCGTCGTGAGAAACTCTTTGAAATCTTCAAAGACTTTGTTGGCTTCCGTGGTCCATTGGAAGTCATCGATTTTCTTCAGCAACCTGAAAAAAAGCATGCCTCGCTCGCCGAGTTGGGAGATGAATCGGCTTAGCGCCACCATGCAGCCAGTGAGCTTCTGGACATCTTTCTGGTTACTCGGGGGCTTCATATTCAAAATAGCGTTCATTTTCTCTGGGTTAGCTTCGATGCAGCGATGGGACACCATGAAGCCGAGCAGTTTGCCTGATGGCACGCCGAATGTGCATTTCTCCGGGTTCAACTTCATTCTGAAGGCCCGAATGTTTGGGAGAGTTTCTTCTAAGTCGGCGATCAGGTCTTCCTTCTGCTTGGTCTTGATGATGACATCATCGACGTAAGCTTCCATGTTTTTCCCGATCTGCGTCTGAAAGCATCTCTGGATCATGCGCTGGTACGTGGCTCCGGCATTCTTCAGACCGAAGGGCATCGTGATGTAGCAGTAAGCTCCGAACGGCGTGATGAATGATGTTTTCAAGCAGTCGGATTCCTTCAAACTGATCTGATGGTAGCCCGAGTAACAGTCCAGAAAACTCAGGAGCTGGCAGCCGGCTGTTGAATCTACGACTTGGTCGATGCGAGGCAATCCGAATGGATCTTTAAGGCAGGCTTTGTTGAGATCGGTGTAGTCAACGCACATGCGCCATTGCCCTGTCTTCTTCCGGACCAGGACCGGGTTAGCTAGCCAGTCGGGATGGTAAACCTCTTTGATGAACCCAGCGGCTAAGAGTTTTGTGAGTTCTTCTTTGACAGCATCTTTCCGATCCTGAGCAAAGCGGCGTAATCGCTGTTTGATAGGTTTCACGTCATCTTTGACGTGTAAAGAGTGCTCGATCACCTCCCTAGGGATACCAGGCATATCAGACGGTTTCCAAGCAAAAACATCTTTATTATTTTGGAGGAAGGTGAAGAGCGCACATTCCTATTTAGGATCTAGCTCGGTGCCGATTACAGCGGTTTTGGAAGGATCCGATGGATCAAGGGAGATTTTCTTTGTTTTGGCGTCGTCTTGTCCCGACTTGGCTATCATCTTCATAGGGATTTCACCCTCTTTAGATGTCGATGCGGCCAATCGGATTTCTTCCTGGCCACGTGATCTCTCATGAGATTGGGCCATGTCGCAGCTTTCTTTGTCGCAGGTGAAGGCTTGTTTGACGTCGCTGCGCAGGGTGATGACACCGTTGGGGCCGGGCATCTTCATGCAGAGGTAGGTGTAGTGTGGTATCGCCATGAACTTGGCGAGCGTAGGTCTCCCGATGATTGTGTGGTAGGCCGTTTCGAAGTCGGCCACCTCAAAGGTGATGTTCTCCATTCGGAAGTTCTCCCGAACTCCAAAGGTGACTGAAAGGGCGATGTGCCCGAGTGGCATAGATGATAGCCCCGGGATAACTCCGTGGAAGGGGGCTGAACTCGGCTTCAACTCGGATCTTGGGATTTGCATCTCGTCCAGGGTCTTGGCGAATAGAATGTTGAGGGCGCTGCCCCCATCAATGAGGACGCGCTTGAGCTTTATGTTTCGGCCCACCGGGTCTAGTACCAGGGGATACCGCCCCGGGTGAACCACTCGGTCAGGGTGATCCGAGCAGTTGAACATGATAGCCACCTCCGACCATCGTAGATATTGCGGGACTTCAGGTTGTGCCGCGTTGACCTCGCGGTCAGTCAGCTTTTGCTTCCTCTTGGACTCATAAGCCTGCGGCCCCCCGAAAATATGATTCAGCTCACCTACGGGGTCTTGAAAAGGCTCTGAGTTGCCAGTCGGGTTGTTCTTCCCTGTTCCCGATGGGCCGGCTTCGTCAGTCGGCTTCTTGTCTAGTTGTGCCGCGTATTGTTCGGCGAATTGCTTGTAGATAAAGCAATCCTTGGCCGCATGCTTGTGATGTGGATGATGCGTGCACCGAGCGTTCATGATCGTGTCATAGGCCGCAACCCAGGGACGGTGTTGGGAGTTGGACGTTGTAGCCACCAGGTCCTCGGGCCGGCGCTTGCGATCTTTCTGGCCATGATTGTTGTTGCCGTTATCCTTCTTAGGATGTCAGCTGCTTCCCGACTGCTTGTCGTCCCTTTTGTCGTGCTGATCTTGTTGTGCCGCCTTGATCGCGTCATTGGATTTCGCGTAAGAATTTGCTGTCTCGAACATTTGTTTCACTGTCTTCGGTGGCTTACGCCCAAATTTTCCGATCAGCAACTAGTCATGGACACCCTTCTGGAAGGCGGCTATTATGATGTCGTCTGTGATGTTGGGGATCTTGTTGCGCTTCTCCGAGAAGCGCCTGATGTAGTCCTTCAACGGCTCGTCTAGTTTTTGGATGACGTTGTAGAGATCGAAATGGGTCCCAGGTCTTTCAAAAGTGCCATGGAAATTGGCGATGAAGTGGTCTCGAAGCTCACTCCACGAGCTAATTGAGCCTCTTGGCAATCTCGTGAGCCAGTTCCTGGCTGAGTCGGCGAGGGCGACGGGCAAGTAATTGGCCATGGCTTTGTTGTCTCCTCCTGCTGCGCGGATGGCGAGGGTGTACACAGTCAGCCACGACTCGGGGTCGGTCTTTCCGTCATACTTCTCGATTCCAGTGGGCTTGAAGCCACTCGACCAATGCACTCGACGCAGGTCCCGAGTGAACGCAGGCACTCCGTTGTCGTTGCAGTCGGGCGATCTCCTTCGGTCTTCGTAGGAGCGCTGCTCACGCTCTTGATGGCGCCGGTCAAGGACTTCCCGCAGATCACTCGGCGGGGTTCTTTGTAGGCTGCTACGGTAGTCGGAGTTGTAGCTGTGGCGGATCCGGTCGTGGACGGGTGGTCGTCCATGTCCTTTTTCACGAGAGTCGGCCGATTGTTCTTGATGCCTCCGTGTTGTCTCGTGGCGGGATTCTCTTGACCTAGTGGCCATCTTGGCTTGCTCGGGCCTCCTGTAGTCCTTCGACCGTAGCGGCGGAAGTCAGCTTCCGTCGGGTGTTTCAGTGATAGACTCGGTCGGCCTTCGTGTTGAGGTGGAGGGAGAGCAATTGGCTGTCGACGATGGTCTTGATCTTGTCCAGGATTGGTGTTACCGTAGCGGGTGTCGCTTTGATAACAGTGTCGAGGAGGGTGAGGGCGGCAACGGCGTTCTGTTGAGGCGTCTGGAAGATGTTTGTGTTGTCGACTCGTGTCTGAAGTATGGCCTCTCGAGCGGATCGCCCAGTCGCCCTCAGGTCTCACTTTCTCCTGTCGGCTTCTTCCTTGCGCCTATTCTCCTCCTCCGCCAGCTTGCGCTCCTGCTCAAGCCTGGCTTGTTCTTCTTCCGCGATTCTGCGGGCCATGGCCGAGTCGGTCTCAGCCACCTCAGCCATGAGAACGTTGAAGCACTTTGGCTCGTAGTCCTTGTCGGAGTCAAAGTCGTTGGCCTCGTCTGTGGAGATGCCATAGAGATCATCGAAATCTGAAGAGCTGAGGTACTCATCGAGCTCCGTGGATGAGCATGATCCGAGCGGTTGGAGGATGACGGCGATTTCCCTTGAGCCCGGATCGCTTGAGTCTAGATCGTTCCAGTCCAGGTCGCTGCTTGATGATGATGGTTCTTCCGAGTGAGTTGGTTTCAACTCGGAAGAAAGGAGATTCCAATAGATCTCTGTGGCATTTGGTAATCCAAATGGCGCCGAGAGGGTTTCTCCTCCCAAGTGGATGGATCCCCACTCAGAAGTTAGAAAGTTGCGGTAGATCTCAGCGTCGTTTGGTAATCCGAACGGTGCCGAGTGGATTCCTCCTTCCAAGTGGATGGATTCCAACTCGGAAGTTAGAACGTTGTAGTAGATCTCAGCATAGTTTGGTAACCCGAACGACGCCGAGCGGGTTCCCCCTCCCGACTGGTCCGAATCCGAGTCGAGGAGGGAGAGCTTGTCGAATCTTTTGGCGGCGAAGTCGTCGATGCCTGATGAAGATCCCATCGCGCGTGTCGGCGAAATGAAGAAGAAGTCTTGACGCGTGATCCCCTACCTGGCGCGCCAACTGTCGAAACTTGGTTTCGGCAATAGAAATTAGGGGTGCAGTCAAGATCGCCAAACACGATGGGTTAAGTGGAAAAAAGGGTTTAGACAGGTTCAGGCCCTCTCGTGAGGTAATGCCCTACTCCTGTTTTGGGGATTCGATCCGCCGAGTGTATTCTTGATCTCTATTGCTCATATGTCTCATATCCCTCAAGGGACGCCTCTACCCTCCTTATATAGTCTTGGAGGACGGGCTTACAAGTCGGAAACCCTATCATATTCTAAGTCGGTTTTTTCAATCTTACCAAACTATGGCTATGAGCCGTTGCCTTATCTCATCGGCAACGTAACACCCAAGTCGTAGCCGGTTTACATAATCATTAGGCGTAACCTATCCCTATTACCAGTCAGACAAGCTTGCCATGAGGGTATCCGATTGCCATAATCTCCACCATGCAGCATTAAGTATAAAAAGAACAATCAGATCTATTATAGCTGATGCAAATCCCTCGAGACGGTGGATACGGCATATAACCTAGGCCAACCCCTAGATCTAGCTCTATCGGCTGTTGATTCCTGACAGAAACAAGCCGATATCGAGATAGATCTAGACATTGTTCTAGATTATATGCGATATATGATAACTAGCGCAGCATAAATTGTTGAATCTAGAGTATCATAGCGATGGAAGCACTAAATTCAACGAGATACACCACTAATGACAAACATTTACCTTAATCGGGGATCGAAACGATACAGCCCGAAGCTGGATCAAGTGCTCGTCTGAAGAAAATAGGAGGCGATGCGCCGAAAGTTGTATTGATTGTGTGTGTATTTTACAAGGGTCTCGGGCCCTATTTATACCCAAGAATAAAACTACCCGTGCAAGACACGGTCTCTATCTAATCTATTATACATGATACGACAATATCACGGGACATCGTCCCATGCCGCATTACAATAGGAAATCTAAACAAATTCCTAATTTACAGATACAATTGCCATTACAGGACTCTATCTGTAGATGGCAATATCTTTTAACGTGCAATTTGGGAACCGAATCCAACTCCTTATCTCTACGCTTTCCATTGGGATTTGTCCCACTTCACCCTGACCCAGAATCGGCTATCGGCTGTCTTAGTTCGATTCGCTCTCAGCCGACGGGCTCCGTAGCCGATTCGGACTTAGCCGATTCTGCTTCCGTCTCTTCTCAGATCGCGTCTCTTCTCCAATTCCGCTTCAATCTCTGCTTCAAACCCGGGAGTTAGGCTACCAAATTTGGTCGTTAACACATGCCCCCAAGTCCGTGATATGCAGATTTTAGGCGATTCAAATCCAAGGCACAATCCTAGCACGACTCTGTTTCGACCGTTTGCAAAACTCTTTAAATACCGCCCCCGCAGCCATCACACGTGTCACGCCGTCAGAAACAAGCGGCCACCTCAGCAACCTTCGAGTTCTCCGGCGACCCGTACAGCTCTCAAGACCCGCACCGACGATTCCTTCCTCTGGCGATCTCCACTCACACAATGGCCTCTTCCGCTGCCGTCGCTGCCGCATCGGCCGTCGCACCTGTCGAGTTCCCTGAGGTACGCCCTAATTGGCTCAAAACCCTTTCTTTTCCGTCTGAACTTATAGACTTGCATTCTAGGGTTCTTGATTTATGAATTTGTTCTTCTTTCTGATTGTAGCACTTATCCCATCAGGTAGCCATCCCCAGCCTTGTTCAACAAAACAGATATTTTCTAGGGCCTATCGACAACCAGGACCCAACTGATATCATAATAGCCGAGACCGACAGAATACCTTACAACATGAGGAGACTTGCTCTAAATCACTGGGCCGGAACATTTAAATCATGGCCGTCCATGGACAAGTCTTGGCCCGAATGGTATAAGAGAGTTCAATCAGCCAAGCAAACCCATTAGGAGGAAGTAGGGATAGCCCAATGCTTAGCTCTGTCCATAGCCGACATGAAAAAAGATGAACCACTGATGTCAGCTGCAACCTACTTCTGGAACGACACCTTGAATGCCTTAATGTTTCAACAGGGTCCAATGACAATTACCCTAGCCGACGTAGTCATGACCACTGGACTAGATATCCTGTCGTCGGCTAACCCTGAAGGACTGACCAGGAAAGGCCAACACCAATTTGAGACAAAGGCCATAGGAGGATGGAACGGCTTTGTGTCCATGAATATGAAAGAAGGACCAGTCGGCCCTAGGGAACATGCCGCATTTCTCACGATGTGGTTAGAGAAATTCCTGTTCTGCGGCTCGAGCTGTGGGCCGACTATCAACTGGCAGATCGTAGCCGAGGCTTTGGTGGAGAAAAGGAAAATCCCTTTGGGCAAGTACCTCCTCGTCTACTTATATCAAACCCTCCATCAAGCAGTTGCTAAGATAGCCGCCAACGCCTCTGTCAATACCAGAGGTCCCTGGTGGCTCCTTCAAATCTGGCTAGTCTTGATGACCCAAAAAATAGACGGTCGGCCACCTTTGACTGAAGCACGCTTCCCGCGTTTAGAGCCAATCGAAGACGATGAAGAAAACGAGATCACCACCACCAGGTGTTTGAGTTATGGAGAAGCGGCAACCATGCACGCCAGGTCAAAGCAATCATCCGAACTGCTAGTCGAGTGGTTTGTATCCCTTTATAACGGATTTACAAAGAACAACCGCATCTGGTATTTCTACATGGATCGGCCACTCTTCGAGCTCCCCATGTAATTTAACCTGGAAGAGATCAACTCGGACGACTACCCCAAGTACAGAGATTTGTTCACAACTACCATCAGTCCTTGCATCCTGTCGACTGGGATCCACCAGGGCCAATCGGTGACCCAGAGTTAAGAGTTTTATTACCCTATGTCAGCTGCTAGGCAGTTAGGACTTGGGCAACTGCCCATCGGCTGTTACTATGCCGATAAGATTGAGACAAGGGGAATAGTGGACCAGGCCCCAGTCATGAGCAAATTGATGAACATAGCCGGTCCCCCCTTGGCAGTATTGATGACATGGTGCTAGCATACAAGAAGAGCGCATCTTATGACCGTTGGTGGGTCGAGATCAAACATCATACTTTTCACGAGCGGTCTTCCCACTTCATCACTCTGCTGCTACCAGACGAAATCTCCTCAATAAGTCTCGTACTTCAAATTACTCTTCCTTTTAAATCATCGGCCGATTTAGTCTGCTAACACTTGAAAAAAATTCTCTTTTATTCTCTTGCAGGTGACTAAAACCGAACGACCGACGATGAGCAATTCGGGCATCCCCATCGAGTACCGCCCAGGCGTTCTGCCGAACGGGTGTGGTTTAGCTCCATCGGCCATCAGCTGAGATGCACCCAAACTGAAAACTTTGCTGCACAGACAGACGCTCCAGCCGTTGGCCCATCAAAAAAGAGCTGCTCCAAGCACGAAACCATCGGCTGCACCTGCGAAGAAACCAAAGAAGAAGCAGTCGATCGCGCCAGCCGACAGCCTCCCGTTAGTGGATCCCAGCGTTGACCAAGTCCTGAACGAGGAGGTTGCAGATGAAGAGATGTCAGCAGCTATCGGAGAGGTGGCCGAATCAAGCAATTCGAGCCACAACTTGCTCAATTCTCCGGCCGACAGCCCGCCAGCTACAAGCCCTCCTACGAAGAAACAGCCGGTAACTCTTTGTCTTGTCATATTCGGTTTTTAACATACCACCATCTTGTATTCAACCAAATGCATCTTGCACAGGTCAAAAAGGTTGCTCGCCATCCTCCGCGCCGCGCCTCAACAGTAACCATCTCCCTCAGCTTACGTTCTAACTTACTGACCCCAGCCGACTTGATACCTAACACTTGTCTCTTCTTGCAGTCTCCTCCATCTTTATCGGCTACCCCCCAGTCGGCTGCCCCCCAGGTGTCAAGCGAACACACGACGTCGGCTGTAGGTGGCCAAGAGGCTAGGGACGTCACAGAGCTGGCCGACGAATGAGCTGGTGCAGCAACTCCAATCGATTGTCCTACTGAAGAAGACATCGCTCTCGTCAACCTGGCCGAAGCTGAAACAGAAGCCGACCCAATGCTTGCAGCAAGAGTAAGTTGATCCCTATCTTTCCTCTCACAATACCTCGAACAATCGGCCATTTTAATCACAACTTAACCTTGTTGTTCCCTTTGTGCAGCCTTTGGCCGACCTGCTCTCCTTCGACATTAAGGAATTTCTTGGTGATGAAGAAGGGAAAGCCACCAGTCCAGACAAAGCCCCAGCCGACGAGCTCAAAGAGAAACTTCAAGACATACGTCGTCGGCTGGACATCGATGTGAACAGGCTGGTGGAGGAGTGCGGATCAGCCAAGTGTCAATTTTTTGAAATTGAGGGACAGCTCCCTGATGACCTAGATGCCAAGGTTGCTGCTGCTGTCTACATCGATTTACATCGGCCAAGGCTTGGGTGTGCAATGCAGCGAATGATCGAGAGGCTTGCCCAAGCCGATGTCACGGCCAAGATCAATGACACAGTCAAGAGCGTGGAGGCCAAAAAAATGAAGCTGAACGAGTTGAAAGCTGGCCCCACTACGTCTCGGCTCTCGGACGCGCTTGAAGGCCAAAGAAGCCGATCTATCAAGCAGCCTAGAAGAATGTCGCACCGAAATCGCGTCGAAGAGAAGGTGCCGGCCGATTTGCCAAAAGCCACTGAGGAGCAAACAAGCAAGTTGACGGCCACCATCAAGCATCTAAGAGAGCTCCACAAATTGGCCAAGGTGGTCCCTGGCTCCGACGCCGAAGACCAAGCGATGGTCGATGAAGCCAAGGCGATTCAAGCTGCGGCTCTATCGGCCATAGACGCATTCTTGGCCTTGTAATAGACTTAGGCTCAGAACTCAAGAAATTTTGTGCAATCAGCTTAAGCTGCCGATTTGTAGTTAACTATCTGTAATCGGCGCATACTTGCATCGTTCAATATCTGACTTGTCGATTCTGGAAACTTCAAAATGCGTTGAAACCTTGAAAATTTGGCTGATGTCTGCTTCTCGATCGCGATTGTTGTATATATATCCCCTCCTAATTTTGTTGATGTTTTCGATATCGACAAAATTATGAATTTAACACAATTGCTCTTCGTTATCATTGTTGTCAGCCAACACCAGCCGATTATAGGGAATTAGGGAAAAGCTTGGCTTGAAAATGACCTAAAGGCGATGCTTGCTCAGAACAAGACATCGGCTAGCATGAATCGGCTGAAACAAACAGAACCGAATCATGAGTTGATCCAAACACTTGGGTAGTATTTTTTCAAGTATTTGCCATTTAGAGCCCTTCCAAATACCTCTCCATCCAAACCTTCTAACATGTAAGCTCCTTTAGAGACGCATTTGTGGATCTTGAAAGGCCCTTCCCAATTTGGTGACCACTTGCCGAATTTATTATCTCTCGATCCGATCGGCAATATTAATTTCCAAACGAGCTCGCCCTCTTCAAAAGATTTAGGCACAACCTTCTTGTTATAATGGCGGGCTACTCGTTCCTTATCCCTTGTTACTTTTTCCAAGGCCCACATCCTTGATAAAACTAGGTCTTCTGATTCGTCCACCATCAGGTGATAGTAATCATCGGCTGTGAGTTGATCTTGTAGTTGAATCCGTCTTGAGCCGATGATGTTCTGCCATGGCAATACTGCTTCGTGTCCATAGACCAACTTGTATGAAGGGACTTGGATAGAACCGTGGCATGCCATCCGATATGCCCAAAGTGATTCGGCTAATCGGTTGTGCCATTATTTCGGGTACTCAGAAATCTTCCTCTTAATCATCTTGATCAGACTTTTGTTTGAAGCCTCTGCTTGCCCGTTGGCCTATGCATAATACGGCGAAGAATTAAGTAATTTGATCCCCATGCCATCGGCAAACTGAACAAATTCATCTGATATGAAGATGGATCTCTGGTCTGTTGTAATTGTTTGTGGGACGCCAAATCGATAGATGATATGTTCTTTTACAAACTTGATTGCGTCCTGGGTATCAACTTTCTTCAAAGGAATTGCCTCCACCCACTTTGTAAAATAGTCTGTTGCTACCAGAATGAATTTATGCCCTTTGCTTGAGGGTGGATTGATCTGGCTGATCATGTCAATGCCCCATCCTCTGAAAAGCCAAGGCTTTATGATCGGGTTCATAGCCGATGCTGGTGCTCTTTGTATGGCGCCGAATTTCTGACAATCCTGGCAGCCTTTATAATATTTGAAACAGTCCTCCAGCATTGTCGACCAGAAGTACCCTGCTCTTCGAAGTAGCCACTTCATCTTGTGAGCCGATTGATGCGTGCCGCAAATCCCTTCATGAACTTCTCCAATAGCCACTTTGACTTGATC
Source organism: Oryza australiensis (assembly GCA_019925245.2). NCBI lineage: Eukaryota > Viridiplantae > Streptophyta > Magnoliopsida > Poales > Poaceae > Oryza > Oryza australiensis. The sequence continues at coordinate 7,228,500 of JAIFGZ020000048.1, read as the reverse complement.
GGCTCCAAGGCACTTTAACAGCACTCCATCGATTGTCCGATAATAAAGATCTTCGTTGAGCAAAACATATCTTAATGCCTTATATCGCAATTTCCTTGAGGCCAATTGAGAAGGATTCTGTAGATAGCTGTGGACTTCAAACCTCCAATCATCGGCTGTGATGGCAGTAACTTCCACTTCAATGTTTCTTGTCATCGGCCTGTAGCCCAATGCCCCTTGAGCTAAATCATTGGCTTCTGTGTTCTGTTCCCTGGGGATATATTTTAGAGTAACTAGCCGAAAACCATCCATCAATTCTCGGCATTGTTGATAGTAGACCATCAGCGCATCATTTTTGCATTCATATTCTCCTGACAACTGGCTGATGACCAATAGTGAATCTCCCATTATTTCGACGACGTCGGCTTCAACTTCTTTGAGCAGCTGTAGCCCTTTGAGCACGGCCTTGTACTCGGCTTGGTTGTTTGTAGCATGAGGGTTGATAGAAAAAGCAAATTCAAAGCTTGCCCCCCGGGCGAAATAATGACCAATCCGATACCGCAGCCGTTGGTGCACGAGCCATCGAATGTCAATGTCCAAGGCATAATCTCAACTGAGTCGATTGAGTCGTCTCTGTGTTCCACGATAAAATTGGCTATAGCTTGTCCTTTAACTGCCCTAGGTGCCTGATACCTCAGATCAAATTCTGTTAAGGCAAAAATCCATTTTCCAATCCACCCTTTTAACACTGGAGCCGATAGCATGTATTTGACTACATCGGCTTTACATATTATTGTGCACTCATTGGATAGCAGATAATGCCTTAACTTCGTACATGAAAAATATAGGCACAGACATAGCTTTTCCACAGGTAAATACCTTGTTTCTGCGTCCAACAGTCGTCGGCTGAGATAGAAGATAGCTTTTTCCTTGCCCTCAATCTCTTGGATTATGACTGAGCCGATTGACTTGTCGTCGGCTGAAAGATACAGCTTAAACAGTATCCCTTTTTGTGGAGACATTAAAACTAGAGGCGAGCTTAAGTAATTCTTGATGTTGTCCAAGGCCTTCTGCCGCTCTGCCCCTCATGTGAATGCTTGATCGGCTTTCAGCCGAAGCAGTGGTGTGAACGGCTCAATCTTCTCTGAAAGATTGTCTATAAACCGCCTTATGAAGTTGATCTTGCTGATCAATGATTGAAGTTGCTTCTTGTCCTCCGGAGGTTGTATCGTCTTGATAGCGTTGATGCTCCTTGGTGTAACCTCAATTCCTCTTTCATGAACAAGAAACCCTAGAAACTGCCCGGCCGACACGCCGAACGCACACTTTAACGGATTCATTTTCAGGCCATATTTTCTTGTCCGCTCCAAAACCTGCTTCACATCGGCTATATGGTTCTCTACCTCCCTGGATTTGACAACGACATCGTCAATGTATATCTCCACCAGAGAGCCAATCATGTCGTGGAAGATGTATTTCATGGCCCGTTGATATGTTGCCCCAGCATTCTTCAGCCCAAACGTCATGACAACCCATTCATATAAGCCAATTGCTCCAGGACATCGAAAAGCAGTTTGATGAATATCTTCTTCGGCCATAAAGATTTGATTGTAACCTGCATTGCCATCCATAAAACTGATAATCTTGTGGCCTGAAGCAGCATCTACAAGCAAGTCGGCTATAGGCATCGGGTATTCATCTTTGGGTAGCCTTATTTAGGTCTCTGAAATCGATGCACACCCTAAGTTTACCATTCTTTTTCAATACTGGGACAATATTTGAGACCCACTCGGCGTATCGGCAAGGCCGAATGAATCCAGCATCGTATAGCTGAGTTATTTCGGCTTTGATCACATCATATATATCGGCTTTGAACCTCCTGGGAGGCTGTTTGAACGGCCGATAGCCTGCCTTGATTAGCAGTTGATGAACAACGATGGATTGGCTAAGACCAGGCATCTCGAAGTACTCCCAAGCAAAACAATCTTTATATTCCTTTAACAAATTAAGCTGGGATCTACAATGAGAGGATAAATTTCTGCTAATATACGTCGGCCTAGGCCTGTCTCCAGAGCCTATGTCTATTTCCTCTAATTCGTTGGCCGACGTAAAACCTTTCCCGAGCTTGCCATCGTCTTCGTCCGTGGTGTCCATGTCATAGACGTTTGAGCCCTCCATGACGTCTTGCTCAAAGTAGCAGCTGTGGCTCGTCGTCTCCAATCGGCTGTATGGCAGAATCGGACACTTTTAGAAAATCGGCTTGCTAGATTTTTTCGGACAAACAATCAATGCCATCGATTTCCTAGAGTGGCAAATCGGCATTGGCGATGCTTACTGACCTATCGGCTAGTATAATCTCTATCTTGTCGCCGTCCCATTGAAGCAAACACTGGTGCATGGTGGAAGGGATACAACAGTTGGCATGTATCCAGTCCCTCCCGAGCAGCAGGCTGTAAGACCCCTTCCCGTCGATGACAAAAAAGGTTGTGGGCATGGTCTTGTTGCCGACGGTCAGCTCGACATTTAACACACCCTTGGTCTCTGATGGGTTGCCGCCGAAGTCCTTGAGTACCATGTTAGTCTTGATCAGGTCTTCGGCTCCATTGCCCAATTTTTTGAATGTTGCATAGGGCATGAGGTTCACTACAGCTTCCTCGTCTACTAACATCTTTGACATCGGCTTGCCATTGACTAAGCCTTTTACGTACAGTGGCTTGAGATGCCGATTTTCGGTCCCCTCTGGCTTGTCGAAAATTCCTTGATCCGGGGATAGTGCAAGCTTGGCCAAGGCGTCTTCAATGTTGTCTGCATCGGCCTTAGGAGCGCCGAATTTGGCTGGCAATATGAATACCATATTAATCGATGCAGAAACTTTTTCTTTCCCTTTGGCTGCCCTCCTGGCTTGATCGGCTGGGGTCTCTCTGGTTTGATCCTCGTCGGCTGGCGTAGTTTTCTTTTTGGGCCTCCATTGCTTTTTGCTTTTGCCTAGCCGACGGCGTTGTTCTTGGATCATCTGCCGAACTTATTCTTTCCTTCCTTCACGCTTCAGCCTTTGAATCCTTCATTTCTGCGTTTTGGTGAAGAGGTCAGAAGGGCACCATTAGGGATTGGCCGATTCTTCATCATCGGCTTCTTCTTCGTCGTAGCAGTCATTGTTTTCGTCCTCTTCGTCGAAGAAGTCTTGATGGATCGGCCCTAGCTGATCGTGAATGGACTGCTGGCACCGGTTGAGCTGTATGACCCTCGGGACGAACTAAGTTGGGCTGGTGATTGGCGGGCTCCTGTGTCGTCCTCGCGGTGATCGCTGTAGGCCGGGCAATTGTCTAGCGTCGGCAGCCTCATCCCGGTTTCCCAACAGTGTCTGAAAAATTCACAATGCCAATGAGGATCAGCACCACTGTGATCCCCGTCGTACCGGCGACCTCACGTCTCGGGCTCTTGCCGACAGAATCTTTTAAACCGAGCCTCTTCTTCCCGCCAAGATTGCTGTCGGAAGCGACGTCGGCTGTCCGTGTTGATCGGCCGTCGATTAGCCGATCGGACAACGGGGTGCACCATGTTGATTGGCGCGGCTTGATCTCCAGTTGGCTTGCTCTCTGCCTTAACCCCTTTTAATATCTCGGCTAAGCTGTACGTCATTCTGCGCTGCCGATCAGCCTCCCTAGGGCCGGCTTGAACCATATTGACCGGGAAGGGATTGCCATCTAATTTAATCGGCCGAGTGGAGTCGGCAAACTTGAGTTTCCCGGCCTCTATTGCCGACTGGATCTGCTGCCTGAAGACTTACAATCATTAGTGGCATGGGATGTAGAGTTGTGTCACTTACAGTATTTCTTCTTCTTCAGTTCATCGGCCGATGGGATCACATGGTTCTCGGGAAGCTGGATCTGCTTCTCCTTGAGTAATAAATCGAAGATCCTACCGGCCTTGGTGATGTCAAAATCGTACTTCTCCTCCTTAGCCGTCTTCAGCAGCCATTGGCAGACGATGGCCTTTTTATTCTTGGCCCATTCGGTTGCCGCCACCTCTGCGTCATCGTCGCTGGAATCGAACTCTGATTCGACGATGACTTGTGTTATGTTCTTGAAAGCCTTCCTGGTGTCTTGAAACCTCTGCTCATGGGCCATCACCTTCTACGCAAGATGCTCCAAGCTATCGAAGTCTTGAGTGGAGAAGAGCTCACGGATCGACGCGATCAGGCCGTGGAAGGCCAAATCGGCTAGCTGGGCGTCCGACAGCACCAGGCTGTAGCATCGGTTCTCATTTCTCTGAAGTGTTGAATGTAGTCCTGAACCGATTCGTTGTGCTTCTGCCTGACGCTGGTGAGGTCTGACAACTTCATTTCATGGTTGCCGGTGTAGAAGTAGCTATGGAATTGCTTTTCGAGATCGGCCCAGCTCTGAATCGAGTTGTAGGGTAATGAAGAGAACCAGGTGAAGGCCGATCCTGAAAGAGACAAGGGGAACAATCGAACTCTCAAGGCATCCGTAGCCGATGCTTCGCCGCACTGCGCCAAGAATCAGCTGACATGCTCGTAGGTTGATACATTGTCATGCCCTGAGAATTTTGAAAAGTCTGGGACTTTGTATTGGTTGGGCAGTGGAACCCGTTCGAACTGCTCTGGATAGGGGTACCGATACATGTTTCCCGAGTCTTTTGGCTTGAGGCCGAATTGATCGCGCATGACGTCCGCAATCAAGTCGGCCCACGTCTGGCTATCCTACTGTATCAGCTCATATTGATCATATGGCATGGGTGCTTGCCGATACAGAGGTGGCAGTGTTTGGGGCCTGTAGTGCCGATCTTGATAGCCTCCCTGGTACTGGTACTGGTGCGGATGGCCAGTGGGAGGTGGCCGATTTGCCAGCAGTGGTGTCGGCGGATCCGGAAATAGTTGTCGGCCACCGGCGTTGTACTGTCCTTCCAGGCCGATCTGAGCAACCGGCTCTAACTGCCGATTGTTGTCGAACATGTTGGCGATCTGGTCCTGTGGGAGTAGTTGTTGTCGGTTCAGCATGGTGACCACCAGTCTCGCAGCCGATCCAGACGGATTCGGCTGATTGAGGACCCCTCCTGGCAGCCCTGGCTGTGCTGGTGGCGAGATCGACCGATTCTGGGTGGCCAATGTCCTGTAACCAGGAAACTGGCCGTATGTGAAGTAAGTCGGACCGCGCTGTAGTTGGTTGGCTATCTAAGCGTCGACCACAGTGGCAATCATATTGTTGAGGGTGTTGACAAGGATGCCACTTTGGTTGACCAGTGCATGGTGCACGGCCGAATCAATTCGGTCTTGCAAAGTATGCAAACCCGAACCATCTTGCTCTTGAGTCGGCTCCTCCGCCTTCTATTTGTCCTTCGATCCGCTGGAGGAGGACGGCTTGAATTCGTCCATGCTGAATTTATACTTCTGGTGCACAGCCTCAGACCTCGTCTGGGTGAATGACTGTAGGTAGTTGGCTTGGAGCTCTTCTACCATCCTTTTGTAGTCGGCTTGCTGTTCAGCCAACAGTTGTTCCATCTTCACAGATACAATGTTTTCCTAAGAAACGTTGGGGCTCTTGATGTCGACCATCTTGTCAGCTGTGTCGATGCGTCCTAGCCGAGTTGACAGAGATAGTCCCACCGGGCGTGCCAAGAAGTGTGTTGATGAGAATTTTCTCTCACGTGCTGGCCTGAGAGATCTGCTTAGCTCCAGTGCAGGTCCTTCTCGGCTGTCTGTGAAATACAGGGCGTGCCAGTTGGTTTGATCTGTTAACCAACAAGAAAAACAAAGAGGGATGCATTAAGGGTTAAGTTAGATCCTATTGGATCGGCTGAAGGAGTCAATTTACATATATATGCTATCCCAAAGTGCATTTAAACTAAGTAACTAGGATAGATCGGCTCAACCGAGACAGTATTAACCACTTAATCCAAATTTACAAAGGGATAATAAATATATGCACTAACAGCCTAGCCGATACCATAAGACTACTAGTACTCCGATATATCTTATGAAAAGATATTGTTCTAGCTAAATGTGCTAAACCTAGATCAGTCGGCTGTCGGCTCACAGGCTGATTCTGGCTTAGGGCATTTAACCAGAGCAAGATCTCAATATAAGAGGCGGTTTAATAAATCTAATAGTAAGTAAATATACCAAAAGAATATTAATACTAATAAGGTCGGCTGAAACCCTGGCACTGTCCCTAAGCATATATATCAAGCCGAATAGATCATAAAAGCTCTAAAAACGACTTAATAGGTCGAATAGATGCAGCAGTAAGTATAAAAAGAACAATCAGATCTATTATAACTAATGCAAATCCCTCGAGACAGTGGATACCGCATATAACCTAGGACAACCCCTAGATCTAGCTCTATCGGCTGTTGGTTCTTGACAGAAACAAGCCGATATCGAGATAGATCTAGACATTGTTCTAGATTATATGCGATATATGATAACTAGCGCAGCATAAATCGATGAATCTAGAGTATCATAGCGATGGAAGCACTAAATTCGATGAGATACACCACTAATGACAAACATTTACCTTAATTGGGGATCGAAACGATACAGCCCGAAGCCGAATCAAGTGCTCATCTGAAGAAAATAGGAGGCGATGCGCCGAAAGTTGTATTGACTGTGTGTGTATTTTACAAGGGTCTCGGGCCCTATATATACCCAAGAATAAAACTACTTGTGCAAGACACGGTCTCTATCTAATCTATTATACATGATACAACAATATCACGGGACATGGTCCCATGCCGCATTACAACAGGAAATCTAAACAAATTCCTAATTTACAGATACAATTGCCGTTACAGGACTCTATCCGTAGATGACAATATCTTTTAACGCGCAATTTGGGAACCAAATCCAACTCCTTATCTCTACGCTTTCCATCGGGACTGGTCCCACTTCACCCTGACCCAGAATCGGCTATCGGCTGTTGTTAACGCCTAAATTTGGTAACCGAACCCCTAAGTTCTAGCGAGGTTAAAACAGAATCGGATCGGCTGGCGGAGAAGCAGAGGTTGTGTCGGCTATGCTCAAATCGACTGAGTAACGATCGGCTACGGGGTTGATCGGCTGAGGTTGGATCGGATGAGGATAGTCGATAGCCGATGCTGAGTCAGAAGAGAAAGATAAAACCGTTTCCGATGAAAGTGCTTGGAGATAAAGTGAAGAATTCGGTTATCAGGTTGCGCGTTAAAAGATATTACCATCTATGGATAAAGTCCTGTAACGGCAATTGTATCTGTAAACTAGGAATTTGTTTAAACTATTGTTGTAATGCGGCGTGGGTCCTTCCCGGGATATTGTCGTATTTTTAAAAGTAGTTTAGATACAGTCCAGGGTCTGTACAGATAATGTTATTCTTGGGTATAAATAGGACCCGAGACCCCCTGTAAAAGACATTCAATCACAATCAATCAAATAACTTTTGGTGCATCGCCAAACCTTTTCTTCACACGAGCAATTGATATAGCTCTGGGCTGCATCGTTTCGATCCACAAATCTAGGTGAATGCTTGCCATTAGTGGTATGTTCTACTGATTCTAATGCTTCTATCGTAATGACACATTAGATTCAGGGGTTTATACTGCGCTACTTACCATATATCACACATAAACTGGAGCAATGTTTAGATCTATCCTGCCATCGGCCAGTTCTATCAAGAACCCACAGCCGATAGGGCTAGATCTAAAGGTTGAACTAGTTTATATGCGGTATCCACCGTCTCGAGAGGTATAGATCAGCTACAACAGATTAGGTGGTTCTTTTTATACTTAATGCTGCATCAACATTGAACTATTAAGTCATTTTTAGAACTTCCAATGATCTATTTGGTTAAATCTATATGTTTAGAGACAGTGTCGGAGTTTCAGCCGGCCTTGCCTGCCCTGATATATTTTTAGTATATTTATTACTAGATTTATGTTAGGACTGCCTCTTATATTAAGATCCCATTCTTGTCGGACATCATAAGCCAAAATCGGCCCACTAGCAGCAGCCGACAGCCGATTTCCTAGGCTAAGTATATCTGGTTCAAGAATGATATCTTTTCATAAGAATCATCGGAGTACTAGCCGATCCATAGTTAGCTTTCCAGTATCGGCTAGGTTGTCAATACATATATTTATTATCCTTTACGTATTTGGGTTAAGCGGCGTCTTGTCTCGGTATAGCCGATCCATTCCATCACTTGGCTTAAATATATTTTAGGATAACATATATATGCTCATGGATTCCCTCAGTCGATCCAGTGGGGATCTAACCTAACACTTAATGCATAGATCTTGTTTTTCTTATTGGTTAACAGATCAAACCAACTGGCACGCCTTGAACAGCATAGGTAGCCAAGAAGGACCTGCACTGGAGCTAAACAGATCTCCCAGGCCAGCGCGTGAGAGAAATTTCTCATCAACACGCTTCTTGGCACGCCCAGTGGGACTTTCTTTGTCAACTCGGCTAGGACGCATCGACACAGCCGACAAGATAGTCATCTCCAAGAGCCCCAATGTTTCTCAGGACAACATCATGCCTGTAAAGATGGAGCAATTATCGGCTGAGTAGCAAGCCGATTACAAGAAGATGGTGGAAGAACTCCAGGCCAACTACTTACAATCATTAACCCAGACAAGATCTGGGGCTGTACATCAAAAGTACAAGTTCAGTATAGACGAGCTCAAGGCATCCTCTTCCAGTGGATCAAAGGGCAAACAAAAGGTGGAGGAGCTGATTCAGGAACAAGATGATTCAGCCCTGCATACTTTGCAAGACCGAATCGATTCGGCCGTCCAAATCACGCGTTGGTCAACCAGAGTAGCATCCTTGTCAACACCCTTAACAACATGATTGCTACGGTGGTCGACGCCAAGATAGCCGACCAGCTGCAACGGGGGCCGACGTACTTCACAGACGTCCAGTTCCATGGTTATAGGACGTTGGTCACCCAGAATCGGCCGATCCCATCGTCAGCACAACTAGGGCCGCCAGGAGGGGTCAACCAGTCGGATCCATCAGGATTGGCTGCGAAACCGGTGATCACTATGCTGAACCGGCAACAACCGCCGCCCAGACCGATCGCTAACACGTTCAATGACAATCGCAGCTTAGAGCCGATTGCCCGAGTTGACCTGCACGGAGGGTACAACGCCGGTGGCCGACAGCTGTTCCCAGGACCACCAACACCACCACCAAATCGGCCGCCTCCCGCTGATCATCCAATCCACTAACAGTATCAAGGAGGCCGCCAAGATCATCACTACAGGCCTCAGACGCCACCACCACTGTATCGGCAAGCACCCACGCCGTATGATCCATATGAGCCAATACAGCAGGACAACCGAACTTGGGCCGATTTGATTGCAGACGTCATGTGCGATCAATTCGGCCTCAAGCCAAAGGACTTAGGGAACATGTATCGGTATCCTTATCCAGAGCATTTTGAGCGGATTCCGTTGCCCAACCGATATAAGATCCCAGATTTTTCAAATTCCTAGGGCAAGACAATGTTTTGACCTACGAGCATGTCAGCCGATTCTTGACGCAGTGCGACGGAGCATCGGCTACAGACGCCTTGAGAGTTCGTTTTTTCCCCCCTGTCCCTTTCGGGATCGGCTTTTACCTGGTTCTCTTCATTACCTTACAACTCAGTTCAGAGCTGGGCCGATCTCGAAAAACATTTCCATAGCTACTTCTACTTCGGCAATCATGAAATGAAGTTGTCGGACCTCACCAGTGTCAGGCAGAAGCACAACGAGTCGGTTCAAGACTATATTCAGCGTTTTCGGGAAATAAAGAACCGATGCTACAGCCTGGTGCTATCGGACACCCAGTTTGCCGATTTGTCCTTTCATGGCTTGATCACACCGATCCGAGAGCGATTCTCTACGCAGGACTTCGACAGCCTAGCCTACTTGGCGCAGAAGGTAATGGCCCACGAGCAATGATTCCAAGACACCAGGAAGGTCGTCAAGAGCATAACTCAAGTCGTCGTTGAGTCAGATTCTGATTCCAATGACGATGACGCAGAGATGGTGGCAGCCGAATGGGCCAAGAACAAAAAAGCCATCGTCTGTCAATGGCTGCTGAAGACAGCCAAAGAAGAAAGATATGACTTCGACATCACTAAGGCCGATAGGATTTTTGACTTGCTGCTCAAGGAGAAACAGATCCAGCTCCCTGAAAACCATGTGATCCCATCGGCCGAAGAACTAAAGAAGAAGAAATATTACAAGTGGCACAACTCCACATCCCATGCCACTAACGATTGCAAAGTCTTCAGGCAGCAAATCCAGTCGGCAATAGAAGCCGGAAAAATCAAGTTCGCCGATTCCAATCGGCCGATGAAGGTAGATGGCCACCCCTTCCCAATCAATATGGTTCAAACCGGCTCTAGGCAAGCTGATCGGCAGTGCAGAATGACGTACAGCTTAGCCGAAACTTTGAAAGGAGTCAATGCAGAAGGAGAGCCGACTGGAAGCCAAGCCACGCCAATCAACATGGTCCGCCCCGTTGCCCGATCGGCTGATCAACGGCCGATCGGCACAAACAGCCGACGCCGCCCCCAACATCAATCTTGGCGAGAAGAAGCTCAGTTTGAAAGGTTTTATCGGCAAGAGCCGGAAACACGAGGCCGCCGGTACAACGAGATTCACAGCGGTGCCGATACCCATTGGCATTGTGAGTTCTTCAGACACTGCTGGGGGACCAGGATGAGGCTGCCAACGATAGAAAATTGCCCGGCTTGCAGCGAGTACCCCGAGGACGAACACAGAAGCCAGCCAATCACCAGTCCAACTCGGTTCGTCCCAAGGTCCGTTCAGCTCAACCAAGACCTGCATCCGTTCACGATCGGCTAGGGCCGATCCATCAAGACTTCTTCGACGAAAACGAAAACAACGACTAATACAACGAAGAGGACGATGATGAAGAATCGACCAACCCCCAATGGTGCCCCTCTGACCTCTTCACCAAAACACAGAAACGAAGAATTCAAAGGTTAAAGCGTGAAGGAAGGGAAGAAGAAGTTCGGCAAATGATCCAAGAACAGCGTCATCGACTAGGTAAGATCAAAAGGCGATGGATCCCCAAAGAAAAAGCCGCCACAGCCAACGAGAAGCAAGCCCAGGAGAGTTCAGCCGACCAAGCCAAGAGGGCAGCCAAAAGGAAAGGCAAAGTGTTTACATCCAAAATTGGCACTTAGGAATCAAAATAGGAAAGATTGCCAATATTTGGAAATTTGTCGGTTTCTTCGGAGAGGCCGGTCTGACCGCCGTGTATAGGCCGGTCAAACCGGGCAGTGGGGCCGGTCAGATCGAAGGCATATGGCCGGTCTGACCGGCAGAGTCCGAAACCTAGACGACTTCGTCGGTATTCGGGTTTCCTTTTTCCATACAATGTATCTCTGGTTTCCAAACATGTTTATCCCGAATTGAACGTGGAGAAGGGCCTGTAGAGGGCAAGACCAACCCCTATATAAGGGCCAAGGCTGGTTCAATTGTAATATCGAAACACACAACATACAATCAATCTATTTGAATCGTTTTCTTTACTTTTAGCCATATTTTTCTACTTTGCCCTAGTTTAGTCCATCTTTGTCGGTTTGCGCCGAAAACCATCCGTCGCCGCTGCGAGAGTGCGACACTTCTTTGTAAGTTTGTCTTGAAAACTTTTCATTTGCTCACGAGACGAGTAGTTATCAATCTATCCATCTAAATCGGTTCCGCTAGCCAATTTGATCTACAAAACCCACTTTGTTCTAGTTTCTTGCTAGATTGGAGTGGTTGGCGACTCTGTACCAAGAACCACCGCAAGGCTTTAGGTGATTCGATCGTGTTCATGCCTTTTGCCAAAAAAGGTGCCAACACAAAGTTTCTGCATCGGTCAACATGGTATTCATATTGCCAGCCGAATTCAGTGCTCCTGAAGCTGATGCATACACCATCGAAGATGACTTGGTAAAACTAGTAATCTCACCGGACCAAGCTATTTTCGACAAACCCAAGGGAACCAAAAATCGGCACCTGAAGTCGTTGTACGTCAAAAGATTCGTCAACGGCAAGCCGATGTCCAAGATGCTGGTTGATGGGGGAGCCGCAGTCAATCTAATGCCCTACGCAACATTCAGAAAACTGGGCAACGGAGCCAAAGACCTGATCAAGACCAACATGGTGCTCAAGGACTTCGACGGCAACCCGTCAGAGACCAAGGGCGTACTGAACGTTGAATTGACCATCAGCAGCAAGACCGTGCCCACAACATTCTTTGTCATCGACGGAAAGGGGTCTTACAGCCTGCTGCTCGGAAGGGACTCGATACACGCCAATTGTTGCGTTCCTTCTACGATGCACCAGAGCCTGATCCAATGGGACGGCGATAAGATCAAGATCGTGCCAGTCGACAGGTCAGTTAACGTCGTCAATGCCAATTTGCTAGTGTGGGAAATCGAAGGCATTGATTGTTTGTCCGGGAAAATCTGGCAAGCCGATTTTCTAAACCTGTCCGATTCTACAATACAGCCGATTGGAGATGATGAGCCGCAGCTGCTACTTTGAACAAGACATGGTGGAGGGCTCGACCGTCTACGGCATCGACACCGCGGACAAAGACGATGGCAAGTTAGGGCAAGGTTTCACGTCGGCCGACGAGTTAGAAGAAATTGACATCGGCTCTGGTGACAAGCCGAGGCCGACGTATATTAGCAAAAATCTATCTCCTCATTGTAGATCCCAGCTCATCAATTTATTAAAAGAATATAAAGACTGTTTTGCTTGGGAGTATTTCGAGATGCCCGGCCTTAGCCGATCAATAGTGGTCCATCAACTGCCGATTAAGGTAGGTTATCGGCCGTTCAAACAGCCTCCCAGGAGGTTTAAGGCCGATATGTACGATGCAATCAAAGCCGAAATCACTCGGCTATACGATGCGGGATTCATTCGGCCTTGCCGATACGTCAAGTGGGTCTCAAACATTGTCCCAGTGTTGAAGAAAAATGGTAAACTTAGGGTATGCATCGATTTCAGAGATCTAAACAAGGCCACCCCTAAGGACGAATACCCAATGCCAATAGCCGATTTGCTCGTCGATGCTGCTTCAGGCCATAAGATTATTAGTTTTATGGATGGCAATGCAGGTTATAATCAGATATTTATGGCCGACGAAGATATCCACAAGACTGCTTTACGGTGTCCTGGCACAATCGGCTTGTACGAATGGGTGGTAATGACATTCGGCTTGAAGAATGCTGGGGCAACATATCAACGGGCCATGAACTACATTTTTCATGACATGATCGGCTCATTAGTGGAGATCTACATTGATAACGTGGTTGTCAAGTCCAGAGAGATGGAGAACCACATAGCCAATCTGAGACAAGTGTTAGAGCGGACGAGGAAATATGGCCTGAAGATGAATCCACTTAAGTGTGCGTTCGGCGTATCGGTTGGACAATTCCTGGGATTTCTTGTTCATGAAAGAGGAATTGAGGTTACACCAAGGAGCATAAATGCTATCAAAATAATTCAGCCTTCGAAGGACAAGAAACAACTCCAATCTTTGATCGGCAAAATCAACTTCATCAGGCGATTCATAGCCAATCTCTCAGAAAAGATAGAGCCGTTCACACCAATGCTTCGGCTGAAAGCCGATCAAGCATTCACATGGGGCGCAGAGCAACAAAAGGCTTTGGACAACATCAAGGATTATCTAAGTTCCCCTCCAGTTCTAATGCCTCCACAAAAAGGAATACCGTTTAAGCTGTACCTATCAGCCCATGACAAGTCAATCGGCTCAGTCTTAATCCAAGAGGTTGAGGGCAAAGAAAAAGTCATCTTCTATCTCAGCTGACGGCTACTAGACGCAGAAACAAGGTATTCACTGTGGAGAAGCTATGCCTATGCCTCTATTTTTCATGTACAAAGTTAAGGCATTATCTCGTTATCCAACGAGTGCACAATAATCTAAAGCCGATATAGTTAAGTACATGCTATCGGCCCCAGTGTTGAAGGGAAGAATTGGGAAGTGGATTTTTGCGCTAACAGAGTTTGATTTGAGGTATCAGGCACCCAGGGCAGTCAAAGGACAAGCTATAGCCGATTTTATAGTGGAGCACAGAAATGACTCAATCGGCTCCGTGGAAATTATGCCTTGGATATTGACATTTGACGGCTCGGTTTGCACCAATGGCTGTGGTATCGTCTTAGTCATTATTTCACCCAGGGGGGCAAGTTTCGAATTTGCTTTTGCTATCAACCCCCATGCTACAAACAACCAAGCCGAGTACGAAGCCGTCCTTAAAGGATTACATCTACTCAAGGAAGTTGAAGCCGACGCCATCAAAATAATGGGAGATTCACTCTTAGTCATCAGCCAATTATCAGGAGAATATGAGTGCAAAAACGATGCGCTGATGATCTACTATCAACAATGCTGGGAATTGATGGACGGTTTTTGGCTAGTTACTTTGAAACATATCCCCAGGGAACAGAATACAAAAGCCAACGATTTTGCTCAAGGGGCATCGGGCAATCGACCGATGGTAAAAGAGATTGAAATAGAAATTGCTGCTATTACAGCCGACGATTAGAGGTTTAAAGTCTACAGCTATCTCAAAAACCCCTCTCAATCGGCTACAAGGAAACTGCGATACAAGGCGCTAAGATATGTTTTGCTCGATGAAGATCTATACTATCAGACGATTGATGGCGTGCTGCTCAGGTGTTTGGGAGCCGATCAAGCCAAAGTGGTTATTGGAGAAGTGCATGAAGGGATCTGTGGCACGCATCAATCGGCTCATAAGATGAAGTGGCTACTTCACCGAGCAGGATATTTTTGGCCGACAATGCTGGAGGATTGTTCCAAATATTATAAGGGTTGCCAGGATTGTCAGAAATTTGGCACCATACAATGAGCACCAGCGTCGGCTATGAACCCAATCATCAAGCCTTGGCCGTTCAGAGGATGGGGTATTGATATGATCGGCCAAATCAATCCACCCTCAAGCAAAGGACACAAATTTATTCTAGTGGCAACAGACAACTTCAAAAAATGGGTGGAGGCAGTTCCTCTGAAGAAAGTGGATTCTAAGGACGCAATCGAGTTTGTTAAAGAGCACATTATCTACCAATTTGGCGTCCCACAAACCATTACAACTGACCAGGGATCTATATTCATATCGGATGAGTTTGTTCAGTTTGCCGACAGCATGGGGATCAAGCTACTCAATTCTTCGCCGTACTACGCATAGGCCAACGGGCAAGCCGAAGCTTCAAATAAGAGTTTGACTAAATTGATTAAAATAAAGCTCTCTGAGCACCCCAAGCAATGGCACAGCCGATTAGCCGAATCACTGTGGGCATATCGAATGGCATGCCATGGATCAATTCAAGTCCCTCCGTACAAGCTGGTCTACGGGCATGAGGCGGTGCTACCATGGGAAAGCGTCATCGGCTCAAGGCGCATTTGACTACAAGACCAACTCACAGCCGATGATTATTATCATTTGATGGTAGACGAGTCAGAAGATTTAGTTTTATCCAGGATGAGGGATTTAGAAAAAGTTACAAGAGATAAAGAACGAGTAGCCAGACATTACAATAAAAAAGTTGTACCTAAATCTTTCGAGAAAGGCGAACTCATTTGGAAATTGATACTACCGATTGGATCAAGGGATAACAAATTCGGCAAGTGGTCACCAAATTGGGAAGGGCCTTTCAAGATCCACAAATGCGTCTCTAAAGGAGCTTACATGCTAGAAGGGTTAGACGGAGAAGTATTTGGAAGGGCTCTTGACGGAAAATACTTGAAGAAATACTACCCAAGTGTATGGATCAACTCATGATTCGGCTCTGTTTGCTTAGCCGATTTATGACAGCTGATGCCTTGTTTCAATAAGGCATTGCCTTTAGGCATTTTTATGCAACATTTTTCCCCTAAGTTTTCTACGGTCGGCTAACGATTGGCCGATAGCGACAACAATGAGGTGCAAATGGCTTGGATTCACAATTTTGTCGACACCGAAGCTATCAACAAAATTTGGGGGGCATATACATACACAAAGCTGATTACAGAAAAGGTGGAAGCCAAAAAATTTTCAGGCCTCGTAATCGGCAGTCAATATAGAAGTGTGGGATCGAGATGTCGAAAGGTTTTTGAGATCGACGGTCGTAATACCAGGTGTTGGGGTCATTAGCCGCGGCGTGGTTTCGGAGTCGGCAAACCTAGTGCAACACGTAAGACCAAAGCCGATTTTAGCACAGCTAATTTAGAATTGACAGTCGTATCGAGATAGTACATGCGGCCGGAGCCGATCTCGTTTACAAGCACAGTTGCAAAAATTGACAAGATATATTAAACAAGCCAAGGGCAGAAGCCGATTATAAAAGTCAGACGAATATTTTACAGGAAGCCGAAGCCGAGTTCATTCATGATCACAGGTTAGAAACGGACAGGCTATGTTTAAACATTCGGTGAAGCTGATTACAAAAGCTGGATGGGTGTATTACATAAGGCAGTAGCTGATTTCATAATACTAAAAATATCACAAGTTCATCGCTTCAGGAAATCAGCTATAGCCGACAATGCCGTCCGCCTAATTCGGTCCACTTCCTCGATGGCCTTGACGTCGTCGGCTTCGGACCCAGCCACCGACCGAATGCCTTTCACCAAGTCACGAAGATGCGCCACAGCCGCCTTAATGCTTTGACATTGTGCGTCGATCTCGGCTAACAGGCCGGCCATGTACTCCTTATGGACATCGATCTCGTTCGTGACTTGAACGAGATCGGCCATCAGCTGGTCCTGGCGCGAGAGTAGTTGCTCAAGTTTCATAGTCGGCTCAGTCTTCAGGCGATCAAAGGTGGCCTTCTGAGCTTCGATGGCTTCCTTCGTGGACTGGACAGTTGTCGACCATGTTTGATTCTCCTGCCGGTCGGCTATTCGCTGCTGGGCCTGCTCGTACTTGAGTTGGTGCGCCTCAAGGAAGGTCGCTGGCACAATGGCGTCAGCTATCGCCTCCGGCAGCTAGCCTTGGATCTCCCGAAAGCGCGCGCGGATCAAGCTGCTGTCGGCTACCAGCGCGTCCAGCGAGGCCTCCAGCCGATTGCCGATGTCGGCTAGACTGGCCCTCAGGTCCTT
Organism: Oryza australiensis; assembly: GCA_019925245.2. Taxonomy (NCBI): domain Eukaryota; kingdom Viridiplantae; phylum Streptophyta; class Magnoliopsida; order Poales; family Poaceae; genus Oryza; species Oryza australiensis. The sequence goes on along the minus strand of JAIFGZ020000048.1, from coordinate 7,211,393 downwards.
GTCCGGCGTCACCAGCACCTCCTCGCCAATCTCACCAGACTCCTCGAACTCCGATAAGTCGAAATTGAGGAGGTCGGCTATGTTCTGCAAAGAGAAGATGATGATTAGAAAAGTTGTTGAGTTGGCGAGCCGATCATAAAATTCATCGGCTTACCTTGGGCACTAGGGTCGAGCAACTTGTTTGGTGGTTCGCCTCCTACGGCCAACGGGGCCTCACCATCGGCGCCATTGCTGCCGCCCACGGCAGCCACGGTGTGCTCACTCAACGCCTAGGGGGCAGCCGACGGTGATCGAGGAGGCTGCAAAAGAAGGCAAGTTAGCAGTTAAGTCGGCTGAAATTTGTAAACTAGGATGCGGGAGATGGTTACCGTTGGAACGCGACGTGGGATACGGCCAACCGGCTTCTTGATCTGGAAAGGGCATGATCGGCTGAGTATATAGTAATGGCATACTAAGGTCAAATTTAGTAAGGTAAAAGCTTACCGATGGTCTCTTCGTCGGAGGGCTTGGCACCGGTGGATCGTCGACCGAGGGGTTGATCGAGTTGTGGCTTGAGCTGCTGGCCTCGGCCGCTGCCCCAATGGCCACCGATATCTCTTTGTCGGCCACCTGGTCATCAAGGTGTTGGCGACGCTCGGATCTATCGAGGGGAGGCTGTCGACCGGTGCGATCGGCTTCTTCTGCTTTGGCTTCTTGGGGGCAGGCGCGACCGATGGTTGTGTGGGAGGCGCGGTTCTTTTCTTGTGAGCTATCGGCTCGCGCATCTGCCCGTGCAGCAAAGATGCCAGTTTCAGCGCGTCCCAGCCGATCGCTGACGGAGCAAGGCCGCCTCCGTCTAGAACGCCCAGACGGTACTCGATGGGGATCCCGGAGTTACTCATCGTCGGCCGTTCCGTCTTGGTCTCCTGCAAACCAAAGAGGACAAGTGTTAGTCGACTACATCGGCCGATGATAACAAAAGAGGAATCATTTGGAGTTTAAAGCTTACCGAGGGGATTTTTTCGGGCAACAGCAAGTCGACATAATAAGATGACCGCTGATGGAAGATATGCTGCTTGATCTCGGCCCACCATTGGTCGTAGGCTGCGCTCTTCTTGAGCGCCAGAACCATCTCGCCGATGTTGCCGAGGGGAGGGCCGGCTATGCTCAGCAGCCGATGAATTATCAGTTGTTGGCTCACAACTCCCCTCGTCTCGATCTTGTTGGCATAGTAGCAGCGACGGGCAGTTGCCCAAGACCAAACTACCTTGCAGCCGATACCGGGTAGTAAAACTCATAACTTTTGGCCACTGATCGGCCCTGGTGGATCCCGGTCGGCAGGATGCAGGGGGTCAGAGCAGCGGTGAACAGCTCCCTGCATTTTTGGTTGTCGGCCGAGTTGATGTCTTCCCAATTGAAGTCAGCTGGCGGCTCGAACAGTGCCTGATCCCGGTAAAAGTACCAGGTGCGGTTCTCATGCGACAGCCCGTCGTACATGGCGATGAACCACTTGGCCAGCAGGTTGGCCAATTGCTTTGAGCCCGCATGCATAGCCGCTGCCTCTCCGTAGCTCATGCACCTGGTGGTGGTGATCTTGTTGCCGTCATCATCTTCGATCGGCTCCAATCTTGGGAAAGCAGCCTCAGTCAGGGGCAGTCGGCCGGCTATTTTCTGAGTCATTAGCACCAGCCAGATTTGCAGAAGCCACCAGGGGCCGCTGGTGTTGACAGTAGCATTGGCGGCTATCTTTGCAGCAGCTTGGTGTAGCATCTGGTACAGATAGCCGAGGAGAAACTTCCCTAGCACGAACTTATTCCCGTCGGCTAGGGATTCGGCTACAACCTGCCAGTTGGCGGTCGGCCCGCAGCTCGATCCACAGAACATAAATTTTTCTAGCCACATCATAAGGAACGCTGCGTGTTCCCTGTGGCCGACCAATCCATCCTTCATGTTTTGAGCGATGTAGCCGCTCCACCCACCGATGGCTTTGGTCTTGAATTGATATTGCCCCTTTTGGCTCAGGTTTCCAGGGTTAGCCGACGCTAGGATGTCCAGTCCGGTCGTCATGTATACGTCAGCTAATGTGATCATCATCGGCCCCTGCTGGAACATGAAAGCATTGAAGCTATCGTTCTAGAAGTACGCCGCAGCCGACATCAGCAGCTCATCCTTCTCCATGCCGGCCACAGATAAAGCTAGGCACTGGGCTATCCCGGTTTCCTCCCACTGAGCGTACTTGGCCGATTGCACCCTCTTATATCACTCAATCCAAGAGGCGTCTGTGGTTGGCCACGACTTAAAAGTCCCATTCCAGTGGGCTAGGGATGGCTTCCTAGTGTTGTAGGGGATTCTGTTGGTCTCGGCTATGATTACATTGGCTGGGTCAGTGTTGCCGATAGGGCCGAGAAAGTATATCTTTTCTTGAGTCAAACTCGGAATGACTACTTGATGTGACAGGTGCTACAGAGTGAAAGAAAAATTGCAAATCAAGAACACTGTTGAAGCAGATCGAGGAAAGGAAGAAGAGGAGTTTTGAGCCGATAAAAGTGTACCTCGGGGAACTCGGCGGCAGCAGCGGCCGGTGCGGCGGCAACGGCGGTGGAGGCCATTGGGGTCATCGGAGATGGATCTGGGTCCTGGTTCGCTGGAACGCCAAGAGGCAGTGGAGAGCACCGGTGAATCGCCGGGAAGGAGAGAGAAAAGCTTGGGTTGCAAAGTACTTGAGTGCGGTTTGAAGGCGTGATCGTTTCAGTCGAGATAAAAGGGTTATTTAAAGGGCATTTGGGGCAGTCAAAACGGTTTAGGTCAGAAAAGAGCGGGAATTTGAATAGGCAACAAATCTGCAACACTTCATGTCACGGCTTGGGGGCATGTGTTAACACCTAAATTTGGTAACTGAACCCCTAAGTTCTAGCGAGGTTAAAACAAAATCGGATCGGCTGGGGAAGAAGCAGAGGCTGCGTCGGCTATGCTCAAATCGGCGAGTAACGATCGGCTATGGGGTCGATCGGCTAAGGTTGGATCGGATGAGGATAGCCGATAGCCGATGCTGAGTCAAAAGAGAAAGATAAAACCGTTTCCGATGAAAGTGCTTGGAGATAAAGTGAAGGATTCAGTTATTAGTTTGCGCGTTAAAAGATATTGCCATCTATGGATAGAGTCCTATAACGGCAATTGTATCTGTAAATTAGGAATTTGTTTAAACTGTTATTGTAATGCGGCGTGGGTCCTTCCCGGGATATTGTCGTATTTTAAAAAGTAGTTTAGATAGAGTCCAGGGTCTGTACAGATAATGTTATTCTTGGGTATAAATAGGACCCGAGACCCCCTGTAAAAGACATTCAATCACAATCAATCAAATAACTTTTGGCGCATCGCCAAACCTTTTCTACAGACGAGCAATTGATATGGCTCCGGGCTGCATCGTTTCGATCCACAAATCCAGGTGAATGCTTGTCATTAGTGGTATGTTCTACTGATTCTAATACTTCTATCGTAATGACACATTAGATTCAGGGGTTTATACTGCGCTACTTACCATATATTGCATATAAACTGGAGCAATGTTTAGATCTATCCTGCCATCGGCCAATTCTATCAAGAACCCATAGCCGATAGGGCTAGATCTAAAGGTTGAACTAGTTTATATGCGGTATCCACCGTCTCAAGAGGTATAGATCAGCTACAACAGATTAGGTTGTTCTTTTTATACTTAGTGATGCATCAACATTGAACTATTAAGTCATTTTTAGAACTTCCAATGATCTATTTGGTTAAATCTATATGTTTAGAGACAGTGTCGGGGTTTCACCGGCCTTGCATGCCCGATATATTTTTAGTATATTTATTACTAGATTTATGTTAGGATCGCCTCTTATATTAAGATCTCATTCTTGTCGGACATCATAAGCCGAAATCGGCTCGCTAGCAGCAGCCGACAGCCGATTTCCTAGGCTAAGTATATCTGGTTCAAGAATGATATCTTTTCATAAGAATCATCGGAGTACTAGACGATCCATAGTTAGCTTTCTAGTATCGGCTAGGTTATCAATACATATATTTATTATCCTTTACTGTATTTGGGTTAAGCGGTTGATGCTGTCTCGGTATAGCCGATCCTTACAGTCACTTGGCTTAAATATATTTTAGGATAGCATATATATCCTCATGGATTCCCTCAGTCGATCCAGTGGGGATCTAACCTAACACTTAACGCATATATCTTGTTTTTCTTGTTGGTTAACAGATCAAACCAACTGGCACGCCTTGAACAGCATAGGTAGCCAAGAAGGACCTGCACTTGAGCTAAGCAGATCTCCCAGGCCAGCGCGTGAGAGAAATTTCTCGTCAACAGCTATCTTAGTCCGATTTGCTCTCAGCCGACGGACTCCGTAGCCGATTCGGACTTAGCCAATTCTGCTTCCGTCTCTTCTCAGATTGCGTCTCTTCTCCAATTCTGCTTCAAACCTGGGAGTTAGGTTACCAAATTTGGTCGTTAACAGAAAGATGTAATTCATAGCCCTCTGATACGTAGCTCCAACGTTCTTCAGACATAAAGTCATTACAACCCACTCTTATAAGCCGATTGCACCAAGACATCTAAAAGCAGTCTTATGGATGTCTTCTTCTACCAAGAAAATTTGATTATATCTAGCGTTGCCATCCATAAAACTTATAATTTTGTGCCCTGAAGCAGCATCCATCAACAAATCGGCAATCGGCATTGGATATTCATCCTTAGGGGTAGCTCCGTTTAAGTCTCGGAAATCAATACACACCCTAAGTTTGTCGTTCTTCTAGATCACTAGAACTATGTTAGAAACTCACTCAACATATCAGCAAGTCCGAATGAAACCAGCATTATACAAACGAGTGATTTTGGCCTTGATAGTGTCATACCTATCGGCCTTGAATCTTCTAGGTGCTTGCTTAAACGACCGATATGTTGGTTTGATAGGAAGCCGATGTTCAACAATCGATCGGCTAAGTCCTGGCATCTCAAAATACTCCCAAGCAAAACAAACTTTAAATTCCTTCAAAAGTTCTATTAGCTTGGTTCTAAATTGAGAAGACAAATTTTTACTAATAAATGTCGGCCTAGGTCTATCTCCGGGACCTATATCGACTTCTTCTAAGTCATCGGCCGACATAAAACCTTGTCCTAGTTTGCCATCCAGATCATCTACAGTGTCCTTTGTGTAGAAGCTTGACCCCTCCACGACGCCCTCAAAGCAACAGTTAGGGCTCTTCATCTCCAATTGGCTGTATTTCAGAATCGGACACTTTTAGACAATCGGCTTTCCAAACCTTGCCGGACAAGCAATCAATGCCATCCATCTCCCAAAGGGTTAAATCGGTATTGGCAACGTTAACTGACCTGTCGGCTTGCACAATTTCAACCTTGTCACCATGCCATTGGATTAAGCTCTGGTGCATGGTAGAAGGGATGTAGCAATTGGCATGGATCCAGTCCCTTCCCGGTAAAAGGCTGTATGATCCCTTCCCATCGATGACAAAAAAGGTGGTAGGCACAATCTTGCTGCCGATTGTCAGCTCCACATTTAAAACCCCTTTGGTTTCCGATGGGTTGCCTCCAAAGTCTTTCAAGTCCATGTTAACTCTTACCCAATTTTTTGAATGTAGCATAGGGCATTAGGTTCACAGCGGCTCCTCTATCGACCAACATCTTGGATATCGGCTTGCCATTAACAGACCCTTTAACATAAAGTGGCTTAAGATGCCGATGCCCTATTCCCTCTGTTTTTTCGAAGATAGCTTGCTCTGGGGACAAAATTAACTTGGCCAAGGACTCCTCAACCACATCTGCATCGGCCTGAGTTGCTTCGTACTCGGTTGGCAACACAAAAACCATGTTGACCGATGCAGAGGCCACAGCTTTTCCCTTAGCCAATCTCTACGCCTTGTCAGCTTGAGCTTCATCGGCTGAAACAATCTTGCTCTTCACACGCCACTCTTTCTTCGGGCGTTGTTGCTTCTTCTTCTTCAGCCGATGGTCAATTTTGGCTTGAACTTCTTGGAGCCGACCCCTGCTCTTCATCCTCTGTACCCTCCTTTTCCGAGTCTTTGTGAAAGTATCAGAAGGGCACCATTGCGGGTTCATGGTCTCGTCTTCATCTTCATCGTCATCTTGCAGGAAATCTTGATGAATTGGACCCAACCTCTGATGAACAGGGAGTCTCTTTTGGGGCAGCCGATTTCTCTCAGGACAAGATTGGCTAGACTCCCCAGCGTAGTTGCCACCACGATCGCTGCAAGCTGGACAATCTTTGATTGATGGCAGTCTCATCCCTTCATTCCAGCAAAATCGAAGAAATTCACAGCCCCAATGGGGATCAAAGTTGTCATCTTCTTCCTGCCTGTCATATTGTCTCTGGGACCTATTGATGATCTTGGCATAAATGGGTTGTCGATAATTCCCTCTATCGGCTGCTCTACCACTTGTGTGGACCATGTTAACATGGAAAGGATTGCCATCAACTTTCATCGGCTTCTTCGGGTCTTCAAATTTGATTTTTCTCGCCTCTATAGCCGATTGGATCTGCTGTTCCTCTTCTTCAATTCCTTAGTCGATGGAATCACATGACCGGTTGAAAGCAGAATTTGCTTTTTCCAAAGCAAGAGATCAAAATTTCGTCGGCCTTGGTGATATTAAAATCATATTTTTCTTCTTTGGCCGAATTTTTGACCCATTGGCATGTAATAACTTTTTTATTCCTAGCCCAATTGGCTGGTGCCACTTCAGAGTCACTGTCTTCTTCTGATTCAGAAGCATATGCAACATGGCTAATCTTTGTCTCTTGGAATCTTTGTTCATGTGCTGATACTTTCTGGGCCAAGTGAGCCAAACTTTCAAAGTACTGAGCTAAAAACTTTTCCTTTATTGGTGTCAACAGATCCTGGAAAGCGAGATCGGCTAGCTGGAAATCTAACAGAACAAGACTGTAACATCTGTTCCTCATATCCCTAAATCTTTGGATGTAATCCTAGACAGATTCATCATGTTTTTGCCTGATAGCTGTCAGATTGGACAGTTTCATCTCATGGATGCCACTATAAAAGTATCTACGAAACTGTTTCGCTAGATCGGTCCAGCTTTGCACAGAATTGTAAGGTAGAGAAGAAAACCACGTGAAAGCCGATCCACAGAGAGAGGAAATAACCTAACTCTCAGGGCGTCAGTAGCCGATGCCTCACCACATTGGGCCAAAAATCGGCTAACATGCTCATATGTAGAGACATTGTCTTGCCTTGAGAATTTGGAGAAGTCTGGCACTTTGTATCGGCTAGGCAGTGGAACCCTCTCAAAATATTCTGGATACGGGTACCGATACATGTTGCCTGTATCCTTGGGCTTGAGGCCAAATTGTTCCCTCATTACATCTGCAATCATGTATGCCCAAGGTTTCTGTTGTTGTGCTCCTTGCACCTTCTGCTGTATCGGCTCGAATTGATCAAACTGAAGTGGTGCCTGCCGATACTGCATCTGGGGTGAATAAGGCTGATATTGAGAATTAAAATTGCCCCCATGTGATGCTGAGGAGACTGATGCACTCCGTGAGCCGGCTGATCGTGAACAAGCTGGGGACCGATAGGGTGTTGCTGCAAGTTTGGTGTGTATGACCCTATCGGCACTCGTGGAATCGGCTCCACCGGTGGCCGATTTGCGTTGAACATGGCCGCAACCTGGTCCTGAGTAACTTGAGGGACATCATGTCCCGTGTGTTGACGCTGCGGCCTGGTCAAGAGTGTAGGACTAAAACCCGGCTGCTTTTGAGCCGAAGACTATATAATCGGCTTGATAGGAGCCAATGTTGGTGCCATCGGCTGTTCTGGGGGTATGGCAGCGACAGGCTGCAATTCGTCGGTGACCAAGGTCCTGTATGGTGGAAATTTGTCATCAGAAAGGAAGATTGGGCCCTTGGCCTGATGCTTAGCGATTCTGGAGTCGACAACAGAGCTGATCATGTTATTGAGGGTGTTGACTAGTACTCCAGATTGGTTGATCAGGGCCTGATGGACAGCATAGTCGATCCTGTCCTATAGATTGTTTAGCTCCGGGCCCTCCTCCTATTTGGTGTCTTAAATCTTGGCACCTTCGCCAGAGCTTGACTCGGGTTCGTCATCTCCTGGTAGTTTTATCTTGTACCTCTGGACGACGGTGCCCGACCGAGTTTTGACAAAAGAGTGTGAATACTGGCTCTGCAGCTTGTTCATCATCTCCTCTATCTTGACCTTTTTGCACTAGTGTTAGCTGGTCCAATGTGATAGGAATTATGTTTTCCTGGTCAATCTCAAAAGTCTTGATGTCAACCATTGTGTCTTACTTCTAATCGAGTCCCACCAGGCGTGCCAAAAAGCGTGTTGATCCTAAACCGTACCGAAAGTGCGTTGACTTGGAAAACCATGCACTGGCTTGAGAGGTTTGCTTTACTCTAGTGCAGGTCCAAAATACTGCTTCTTAGGTTCGTAGACGTGCCAGTTGGTTTGATCCTGCAACCAACAAGAAACAAAGAAAGCAAGCAAGTATTAGTCTATAAACGATAGTCGATGACGTATCGTATGGTGTTAAGCCGATGCGGTATGCACTGAATCGGCTAGGGGAAATTAAACCTAATTGATCGGCTGTAGATATTCATAGTACATAATCTAAATATCAAAATACGTTTAGACTAAGTTATTGAGATAGATAGGTAGCGTACCAAGACAGTATAAACCACTTAGTTACAATAGTACCTTAATATGCAGATTATATATATTTACAACATAGATGATGTCATAGATGTAATGTGTATCGGCTAGTACTCCGATACCACTTTATACTAAGATATTATTGTAGACTAAATATATTAAACATGAACCGATCAAGTGTTAAGATAGCCTAACAGATCGATGACAGGCTTAACATATATAATCACATTGAGATCTTAATGTAAAGGGCAGCTTTAGCATATCAAGTCAATATAAAATAGACGAGACAGCTAAAACAAGTAAGATCGGCTGAAACCCCGATACTATCTCTAATAGTGATCATGAGATGAGATAGATATTATGATTCTAAGTATTACTTAATAGGTCGGACTTAACCGATGCAGCATTAAGCGTAAGAAGAAGCATAAGATCTAAATAAATCTATGAAAACCTTTTGAGATGGTGGATATACCATATAATCTAAATCGACGATGATACCTAACCCTATCGGCTATTATCTAATGACAAACTAGCCGATTAGGGTTAGATCGCACTATTGATCTAGGTTATATGGCATATATGATAACTCAACGATTTACGTAAACAGGATTAGAGTATCATAATGATGGAAGCACTAATCCTGAGAGTGCAAGCCGTCATAACAAGCTTTTACCTTTTCGTCGGAGATCGAACTCGATGCAACCAACTAGAAGCAAGAACTCGTCGAAACTATTAAAAGAAAATGGTGGCAATGCGCCGAGATTGTATTGAACTTGATTGTTGTTTATTTACATGGTCCTGGGTCGTATTTATACCCAAATACAAGATAAGTCCTTGACGAACATGACTGCTATCTCTATTACAATTTGAATTACAGATATATGCCTAAAATAAACTCCCACCGATATTATCTATAAGGAAACTATTTAAAATATCCTAATTAATAGATACAATTGTCTTTTCTGGACTCTATCCATGTATGGCAATCCTCATGAAGCACTTCAAATGATTCCGAAGACGACTCCAACATTATCTTATCGAAATCGGCTACATCGGCTCATCTTGTTCAATATCGACCGACGATTACCTTAGCCAATTCGGTCATCAGCCGACGAAGTCCTTAGCCGATTTGGTCAGCACTTGGCGCACAATCTATTTCCAACCATCCCGATTCCCTCCAAATCAGCTTTGGCTTTAACTCCAACTCTGATAATTGGCTTACCAAATTTGGTCGTTAACAGTCATCCTTGATTTAATCCACCTGAACCAATACGGCTTCATCAGGACACGCACCATCCAGGATTGCCTAGCTTGGAGCTTCGAATACATTCATTAGTGCCACCAATCTAAACGCCCAGTGATTATCCTTAAACTACATTTTGAAAAGGCTTTTGACACAATCGAGCACTCGACAATCATCCGAATAAGGAACATTTGGGCTTCCCTCCTATATGGATCAACTGGATCCATTCTATTCTTCATTCTGGCAGATCAGCAGTTCTTCTCAACGGAGTCCTAGGAAAATTCTTTCATTGCAGACGCGGTGTACGCCAAGGTGATCCCTTATCGCCTCTCCTTTTTGTGCTTGCCGCGAAATTGTTACAGGTCCTAGTGAATAATGCAGCCACCAAGAACCTCCTAAAACTACCAATCAGATAGCCGACAAGTGACTTTCCCATAGTCCAATATGCGGATCATACTCTACTTATCATGCAGGCATATGGGCGGCAACTTTTGTTTCTCAAATCACTGCTCAACAGTTTCCACGCTTCTACTAGCCTCAAGGTTAATTACAGCAAATCCCAAATGCTACCAATCAATGTGCCTCCAGAAAGATTGGAAAATCTGGCTAATACCTTTGGATGCAGCATTGGTACATTGCCTTTCACCTATCTTGGGTTACCGATAGGCATGACCAAACCAAGGATAGAGGATCTTACACCGATTATGGACAGAGTTGAGCACAGACTCTTTGGTCTCTCAACCTGGCTTTCTTACACGGGACGACTCCAGATGATGAACTCAATCATAACACCAATCACTACGTATGCTCTCTGCACCATCAAGCTTCCTATGGGGTAATTGAATGTATTGATCACGCCAAAAAACAATGTCTTTGGCGAGGCAGCTCCGAGAAAAAACATGGTGGTAATCTAGTGGCCTGGGACTTAGTCCGGCAACCTAAGAAGATGGGCGGTCTTGGAGTTATAAACTTAAGAATTCAAAATGATGCCCTCCTTCTGAAACAACTTCACAAATTTTATAACAACACAGATACCCCCTGGGTGCGCCTGATTTGGTCTTGATACTACTCTATTAAAGTCCCGCACACTCACCGGGAAGTTGGATCCTTTTGGTGGAAGGATGTGCTCAGGTTAAATACGATTTATCGCACAATAGCTCGTTGCACAATTGGCAATGGCTACACGGTAAGCTTCTGAGGTGATCTCTGGTCCGATAGTCTTTTAAATCAAGCATATCCAAGGCTGGCATCTTACTCCAAGTCAAAGACTATTTCTGTTAGAGAAGTTATGCAAAGCGAAGATCTAGACTCTCTCTTTGTCCTACCCCTTTCCCAACAGGTTGCTCAGGAACTGGAAACCCTTCAGGATCTTTTGCATCAAATTCCTTATGATGAGCACGCATCAGATAGATGGAATCCAGTTTGGGGAAGTGATTTCTCCTCAAAAAAATTCTATGATCATGTCTTCAGCACGCTCCACACCCACCCAGTTTTATAAGCTGATTTGGAAATCACAATGCTCCCCAAGAATCAAAATTTTCATCTGGCTGCTTCTTCTCGGGTGTCTCAACACTAAAACAATGCTCACAAGAAGGAATATAGGGTTCAGAGACAATGATCATTGCATCATGTGCGACGAAAATGAGGATGAGACCATCCAAAATCTGTTTTTTGACTGTCCCTTTGCAAGCCACTGCTGGGCTCTGATTCATCTCAATTGGGATCAATCGCCATCTATCCAATATAGCCTTCCTCAGACTAGCCATAACCATGGACACCGGTTCTCTCTTGAAATGGCCATGATTGCTCTTTGGGAACTCTAGAAAACACAGAATGATAAGGTCTTCGAACGGAAGGTTCCAAACCACCTGACCTAGCTGCACTATTTCAAGAACCAATGCAGGCTGCAGGCTGTGCGCTTCAAGGGTGACATTAGGGATGCTTTCTGTTTCTAGCTTGACGCTTTTAGTTGAGGCTTTGTTTTCCCTTTTCTTGTTCCAGACAAAGCTAACCCCTGCCCTAACCCTATTGTAAGTAAAAACACTTTTCCCCTCCTTATTTTAATTTATTTGCCTTTTTCGTGGGGTTTTTTCCCTACAGGCTCCTTTCAAAAAAAGGGTGGCCGAACCAGCCGCCCAGGTCGGGGTGGAGGGGTCCGACCCGCGCACGGCCACCGTGGAGTTGGCAATCGTGCCATCGGGGGCCGGTCGAGCCGAGGAACAACCAGCGACGGAAGTCGAAGGGGTAACAGCAGTGGCGGCCAAAGAGAGGACCGCGGCGTCGGCTGAGGTGGCTCCCGAGATAGGGACGACGACCGAGGAGGAGGCAAAGGTGAGGCCCGAGGCAGCTCCTGAGATAGAGCCGAAGCTGGAGGTGGTGGAGATGGAGGGGACCGGCTCGGTCGGGGTAGAGCTACCTGAAAGTGCATCTAGCCCTCTAAGTACGTTTTGGTGGTTAATAAAAATTTGGTTAAGGGACTAATGCATCTAATTGAGATATGTGTAGGAGAATTAGTCCCTAGATGCTTAGTTTTATAGGTTTTTAGAAAGGAGAACCCTCGGTCATCAATTGCAAAAAGAAGGAGAAAAGATTCAACGATGGTTTATAGCTTATTTTTCTTGAATCTTGAGTTTTAGGAAAAACCATACTATTAAGAGGGGGTGAAACTCATGCCATGAGATGATCTAAGTGCTCTTAATCAGAATCCACTTGAGTGAGATTTTTTGGAGCAATTTTCGTTTTTTTCACCCTTTCCAAGGCAAAGAAACCCGATCGGAAGTTCTAGGGTTCAAAGCCAGAACTTCCGGACTTCATCACCTCACAGCCACAAGTGTTGGCCAGAAGTTCCGATGATCTTAGACCGAAACTTCCAGGCATTATTTCAACTGAGTTTTTGAGTAACGACTAGGTGACGTAATCCTTAACCTATAAATATCCCACCTTGTCCCCAGCTCACTTTTGGCCATCCAACTTTTGTTTTTCTGTCCCCTAGCCTCTCCCATGTTCTAGCCCATTCCAACTCAATTCTTGAGCCACATAACCAATTTGTGAAGAGATTTGAGTAATTGAGAGGTGTGTGAGAGTGAGAGAGCTAGGATCACTTGAGCACTTAGTGATTCTTGCAGGGTTGTGGTGTGGTGCCTATTACTCTTGGAGAGCAATCTCCTAGACGGTTAGATGTCTCCCACGAGCATCCAGAGAATTGTGGATTGGCCCGGGAAAGTTTGTGAAGGATTGCCTCTCCTCCGTAAGGAAACAAGGTATGGATAGTGTAAAACCTAGCTGATCTTTAGGAGGTTGTCTAGGTAGAGCAACTCACGTTTCTGGTTCATGCTAGAGGATCAAGTTGAATCTTAGTGGCCATTTGATCTCTAGGCAAGAACCTAGGAACGTTGGAGTTGGAGACCATAGACTTCTTCCCGGGGATTTGCTAGGTGAGGCAAGAGGTTAATTCAGACCCAACTCCACGGAGTTCCTCAACGAAGAGTAGGATTCTTTGAATCCAAACTTCAGTAAAAAATTCTTGTGTCTCGTGTGCTATCTCTTTACTTCCTGGTGCTTATCTAATTGCCTATCTGTACCTTCTTGTTGCTCAGTGGCGGGCCCAGGGCCCGGTTACCCTGGGCTGCTGCTCGGGCTTCCTGGCCTGCAACCCATTGAGGCCCAGTAAAAAAATACAACCACCGGCGTGTTGGGCTGCAAGATGCTCAGCAGCAGTTGAAGGAGAGACGGTTCGGCTTCCAAATTTCTAATCCACTCGATCGCGACACCGTGAGCCAAGAGAGCGTCGTCGCCGGGTTCCACTTCCACTCGATGCAGCTGCCGGCGAGAGCCAAGTGAGCACTGCCGGGTTCACGGCCGGACTGGACGACGTTCCCGATAACGAAAATCCCTCCACCATTTATAGTGTCCAAACATACACGTGATTTAATCATGATGATTAGATCAGGAGTAATTGCCGCAACTGATAGAAGCTGATTTGGGGTGCGTGCTTGCATTGCATGCACCACGTGTATGTGTGTATGCAAAACATCTTCTGAAGTTTTCCCGCGGCGGCGAGCTGTGACAGCATCGATGAATTATTTGATGTCACTGGTTTCAGGTTTCAGGTTTCAGGCTCAGGTGAGAATTCTGTTCAGGTTTCTATCCTTCGGCGGTTTCAAAATATTAAGATTCGAAAGATGCAATTACCTTGTCCTTGTAATCTTTCATAAGGTATGTCTATTAAACAATGATATTAGTATGAAATATCAACAACTTTGTTTGTTTTACCGATCAACATGTTTGAGACTTTGAGTGATTTTCACTGTTAATTGTTATGCTTGTAGTTCGGGTTCGGTGGTTCGCTCAGGCTCCCATAAAATCTTGGGTCTGCCACTACTGTTGCTAGCTAAACTTGTTGTAGAAATAGTTTAAATTTGATTTCAGATCCTCTTAAGTCTCAAAACACCGGAAGTTCCGGACAGGAACTCCGAAAGTTCCAGACAGCTTACGCTGACCAGGAGTTCCGAGGTTCAAGCACCGGAAGTTCCAGTGCCTATGTGTTTTAACCGCTGCATTCTTGAGAAAATTTTAGGATCGCCTATTCACCACCTCTAGGTGACATCTACGGGCTTTCACTACCAGTGATCAACTGGGACTTGTTCTCCCTCTCCTTTGTCGTCGCCACCGTCGGTGGAGCCCTCGGGGTCGGGCCAGCCGGGGAGGTGGACGAGGGCCGACCCATCTCGGTCACCAAGGTGGTGGTCTTCGGGGACGCCGAGGGCCAGACTGCCCCAGAGACCGAGGTGGTTGCCGTCGAAGGCGCCAGTGGTCAGCCCGTCTCGGGCGGCGGGCCGAAGGTCGAGGAGGACCTAGACACTGAGGCGGGAGGAGCAGCGGAGTTCGATCAAACTCCTCGCCACCTCCACGACCTGTATATGGTAAGCACGAACTTCCCCTCTTCCCCCCTTTTTCTTCATACTCAAGGTTTTGCGTTTACAGGGGGCCATCCGCCAGCCGCTGTCTTCGGAGGTGGTCCGGGAGCTAGAGGTGAAGTTGGCCGAGGCTACTCGCCGTAAGTCTGCTAACAACCTATTTTGGTTTCTTTCTAGCGTTATTAGCTAACCCTTTCTATTGTGTAGAGGGCGCCGAGGCCATGGCTCACACCGATAAACTCATCGCGGTCGCTCGGGAGGCCAACCTGTTGGCCGAGAAGGCCCAGGCACAGCGGGACGGTGCCCGGGGGCTTGTCCAGGCTTTGAACGCCACGCTCAAGGAAGCCAAGGCCAAGTTGGCGGCGTCCGAGGTGGCGAAGGGCAAGGCGGAGGAGAAGCTGGCGACGGTGCAGGTGGCGAAGGCCGAAGCTGAGGCCGAGCTGGCGATGCCGAAAAAGGCGAAGGCCAAAGCTGAGGCTGAGCTGGCGATGCCGAAAAAGGCGAAGGCCGAAGCCGAGGCCGAGCTGGCAATGTCGGAGAAGGCAAGGGAAGAAGCCGAGAGTAAATGTCGGTATCAGACACCTTCACTTCTTTTTCCTTTTTCGTTCCTTGCTTGTGCTGACCGACCTTTTCCTGTGCAGGTCGCTGATCAGTCGTCCGCCGACAATTGACAACCTCAAAGCCTGCTCGGAGGCAGCCGAGGCCCGGTGAGAGCAGTACCGGGAGGTAGCCCGAGCGCTCCTTGCCGAGGCTGACACCGAGCCGCCACTGGCCGAGGAGACCAAGGACGCGCTCTAGCGCATCTACTCGAAGGGACAAAGCAGCTAAGGGCCTTCGTGCGAGACGCCACAAAGATGGCGGCGATGCACATCCTCGGCGTGGTGCACAAACTGTACCCGCGCACCAAGGTCGAGGCGGTCGCCGAAGGCTGGCCAGTCGACATCTTCGAGGCCGGCGTCGAGGACATCTATGTCGAGGTCGAGCCAGTGGCGGAGAAGATTGTCGCCGGGATGTCCCTGTAGATAGGCTAACTTGTAATAGTCCCTAGAACAGATAGGCTGAGTTAGTTGAATGTAATGAAGTTCGAACTTTTGCTACTATCGGAGAACACTTTTTATGTTTTGTAATGACATGTTTATTAATTTTATGCCTTCTATCACTATGTGTTTGACCTCGAGCTCGAGAGACTTTGGCCCTCGACAGTGCATGGCCAGAGTGTTTCAAGTCGTGCTTGAGTCACTTAGTTGTGTATGCAGCGAACAGGTGCGCCGAGAAGTTTAAGATAGAGATGGCCCAGCCCCGAGCACCTTCGCGTAGTATCCATCTAAGTTGCGTTAGGTCCCAACCCTAGCTGGCTTAGGTAGGGAGTATGCCCTGTCTTAATCCGAAGGGCATCAGGTCGAGCCATTGCGCTTAGTCGGATACGTTACGGATAGGAGCTTGGGAAGGCTGTCGAGCCCCCGAGTAGCTCGGGCAGGCTGCTCGGGGAGACTTGCCGAGACCCCCGAGTAGCCCAAGTGTACTCAATAGGATTCTTTCCAGGGAACCCCGTCCATAGCTGGTCGGGGCCGCGTGGCTTAGAGCAGATCGTAATTGTAGCGAAGAAGTTATTGAGCCTAGATAGGCTACTCGGGTGTCAGGAGGAGAATGAATTGGAGAAAAAACGATAGCCGATGAGAAGCTTCGAAGAATAGATTGCTGTATTGAAAAAGTTGAGTACAAGGTACTTAGCTGCTCAAGCGTAAAATCGGCGCAAGTGCTCGATATTCTAGGAATTTGGCACTTCTTGCCCGTCTTCTCGAACTAGCCTATAGGAGTCCGAGTGCGTGACGGCGGAGACGATGAAGGGGCCTTCCCAGGGAGCCGAGAGCTTGTGCATGTTGGCGGAGGACTGCACTCGGCAGAGCACGAGGTCGCCAACTTTGAAAGACCTTCCTTGTATGTTCCTGCCGTGGTAGTGGCACAGGGCTTGCTGATAGCAGTCCGACTGGATCACTACGGCGAGCCGAGCTTCTTTGAGGCTGTTGATGTCCTCTGCACGTGTTTGCTCAGCCATCCCCTCGTCGTAGTAACGAATCCTCAGGGAGTCGTGGAGCATGTCGACCGGGAGAACAGCTTCCGATTCGTAGACCAAGAAGAATGGGGTCTGTCCTG
This sequence comes from Oryza australiensis, assembly GCA_019925245.2. Classification (NCBI taxonomy): domain Eukaryota; kingdom Viridiplantae; phylum Streptophyta; class Magnoliopsida; order Poales; family Poaceae; genus Oryza; species Oryza australiensis. The sequence goes on along the minus strand of JAIFGZ020000048.1, from coordinate 7,194,392 downwards.
TGGCCCGACTCAGCTGGTTGCGAAGCCCCCAAAGAACAGTCGGGAGCTCATGAAGCCAGCGACCTCCATACTTCTGGACGGGGTCGAAAAAATTCGAGCCTTCGACCCCTGCAGGATCATGTCGTTGGCACGCTCGCATTGCCCGTTAGCCTGGGGATGCGCCACCGAGGCATACTTGACCTTGATGCACCGGTCTTCGCAGAACTCCTAGAAGTCGTTCCCGGTGAACTACGTGCCGATGTCAGTGATGATCTTCCTCGGGATACCGAAGCGGTAAGAGATGCCCTCGATGAAGTTGGCTGCATTCTTTGTGGTGCAGGTCTTCAGGGGCATCACTCGATCCACTTCGTGAACTTGTCGATGATGACAAAAAGACAGTTAAAGCCCTGATGTGCTTTTGAAAATGGGCCGACCATGTCGAGCCCCTAGAATACAAAAGACCACGACGGCGAGATCGTCTGGAGAGCTTGAGTGGGAGATGATGCTTGCTGGCGAAGAACGCGGCACGGAGCGCGCCGAACTAGTTCCTTGGCATCTTCATTGGCGATCGGCTAGTAGAATCCCAAGCGAAAGGCCTTGCCGACCAACGTACGAGTGACCGCGTGGTTGCCATAGATACCCGAGTGAATTTCATTGAGGATCTAGACGTCGCGGTCCTGGGGGACGCACAGCAGGAGCACTCAGGTGGAGGCCTCACACTTGTAAAGCTCGGAGCCGATCACCACGTACTGCTTGGAGCATCGAAATGATGCGCTCGAGCTCGACCTTGTCAGGCGGTAGCGTCTTGGTGACGATGTAGTCGGTGAGCCCCTGGCACCAGCCATCCGAGGTGCTGGTGATAGCGAGCACTGAATCACCTGGTGGCGGAGGGGTCGGGATGGGTGGTTCAGCCTCCTTGATCGACGTCTTGAGTACCTCTTGGACAAAAGTTTCCCTCGAGACCGCTGCCCGAGAGGATCCGAGTTTGGACAACTGGTCGGCGGCTGCCTTGGCGTCACGGGGAACATGGTGGAACTCAATGCCGCTGAACTTGCCTTCTAGTTTTTGGACCTCGGCGCAATACACATCCATCTTCTCGCTCGAGCAGAACCAGAACCAATCCTTGTTGACTTGGCACGCCAACTGTCGACGGGTGGTTGATCAGTCCTCCAAGGGGCTGCCCGAGGAGGTGAAAAGTGTGGTCAGGGCGTCCTACCGATGGATCTGATGGTCGACTCGAAAACAACACGAGCCAAGATTTTAGACAGGTTTGGCCCTCCTAGAGGATAACAAGCATACGTCATGTGTTCTTTGTTGGGTAGTGCTTGAACAAGATTTATGTACAAGTGAGAGTTCGGGATTGGATCTGGCCTCCCTTCGCCCGCGCGACCTGTCATCCCTTTTATAGCTCTAGGGGGCAGTTACAAAGGGGCTTGAGGCGTAAGAAAGCTTGTCCATAAAGTAAAAAAAGCAATTACAAATGTAATATGAAAAAGTACACATAAACCCCTTGGACTCTAGTCTCCGTAGGCATCTTGTGCGCATTCTTGCCTCGTGATCCGTCCTTCACAGCTACCACGCGCACAGTCCTGTCGGGTGACGTTATCTTCTGTCGAGCTATCCCCTCCTTGTCCTCTCGGCGAGCCTTGTTGGGTATGCCTGCTTCTCAATGAGGAAGACTTGCCCTTTCCAGGTCAAAGCCGTTCGCAGAGGTCGAGTTAAGGGACTGTGGTCGGACTAGGGGACAGAGGTCAGGACACCGACCCTAGTCGCAGAGGTCGGGATAAGAGAGCGAGGTCGGACTAGGAAATGGGGGTCGGGACGACCGACCCCAAATGAGGTCAGGCCACCGTCCCCAGCCCGAGGCCCCTTTCTTCGGTCTAGTTGGCCTTCTTTCCCTCGTGTGGGCTACCTCGAGTGATACCCCCACACCTACATAATAAAGTTAAATTTAAATTTAAAATTTAATGATAATATATTTTATATGCTTATATACCCTAATAATTGTTTCATAAATTTACAAAACTTTAGATTCAATTTTTTTATTTTTTACTTATTTGATGGTTTTCAGTGGATATGTTCCCCGAAGTTACTAATAAGCCGCAACATTGTACTTTGGTTCCACGATTGATTTAAGCGGCTCATTGCTCGTGCCCTTGTTCTACGCCTACATTACCTGTCTATAAAAACCTACATAGTCAAGGATTTTAAAGAATTAATCGACTCCATGTATAATTTGTGCATTGCAGGCAGTTTTTGCATCTAAATCTAATGGTCCAGACGTCCAGCAGCTTTGAACACACGCACGGAGACGCAATTCTGGCATCCTGCGGCGAGGAAAATGCAGCGGTAGTGCAGTGTGCAGTACTCCCCGGATCCGCATCCAGATACTCCCCCGATCTCGATGGCATCTAGACAAAGCTCCCGCGGGCCCCACCAACTGATCTCCCACTGTGTACTAGTCGCTGTCCCTGCTAGCTTCCCCAGACTCCGGGGAGACAGACCGTGCGAGATCACGAGTTCGCGACCACATAGTACGCTCGTCGGCTCGCTCTCGCTCTCCCCCGCGGCAGAGTCAGGCACCGCCCGGCAAAGCGCGAGGCGTGCGGAGCAATGGCGAGTCACGGAGACGCCTCGCTTCCTCTCCCTTGCGCTTTGCTCGCGCTCTACTTTCGTGAGATTAACCGTCTCTTCTCCGTACTTTTTTCGCAGGATTTCAAGGGGTTCTGGGAGTCCAGATTCGGGGGCAAGAAGGAGCCGGAGCCGGAGCAGAACGGGTACGCCAATGGGGTAGCGAACGGGAGCGTCAGGAAGAGGACCTCCGATTTGGCGGTCTACGAGCAGTTCGAGCAGCAGGTGTGCGCCTTCTCTGTGACTGTTCCTTGTGTTAGCGATCCTCTTTTGGGATGGAATGGTTGAGTGCATGCAGGTGTTCTTGGGCCGGTGTCTCGTGTAGTCCTTGATCCTCGATCGGTCTTGCTGTTTCAGGCCAGGCAGACGGAGGTGCGCGCCGCGGCGATTCGCGATGGGAATGCTGATGCGATGTGAGGACTATTTTCAGTTCATTCTTTTTTTCTGCTGGAATCTCGAAGCAATGCGTGTGTGATAGTCTGCTAGAGCATCTGGTTCGGAATTGTTTATTAGATTAGATCTGAACTTTTAGGTTCGAATTAGCTTCGTTTTGGAAGAAAGGGATTTTGACTTGCTGAAAATTCAGAGAGATCTAACCATCGTACTATTTTGGACTGGAATATGTAACCATTGGCACTTCATATGGATAAGATGTTAAGTTCCTTGAATCATGGATGTTAAGGGTAGCATCAACTTAGAGCTAGAAAGATTGTGTGAGGAAAACTCTGAATCAACTAGCATTGGTGAAATTAAGCTGGAAAGGTACCAAAGTTGATAATTTGGTTTGGCTCGCGGCTTAAGAACCATATCTTGCCCTGCTGAAAAATGAATTGGGGGCGTTGCGGACTTTCTTGTGTCTTGTCAAATGCCTAGACAAGACCGACATGCAGTTTATTTGTTAAAGGAAATAGCATCGATCATCTTCAAATATGCTTAAAGTAGCACACAACAAAGTGGCAAACTAACATATGAAAAGTCAGAGATTCTAACACTCTAAAGTCTCACTGATTCAGTACTGCCATTTCAAGTCACTTATTCCTGAAATAATGATTTTCTTATGGCCAATTTTGATTTAATAACTCAATAAAATTATGCTCTCAAACATTACGATTTTCGAGTTCTCTTTTGCAGCCAGAAGCCCCTCCTACCTTCGTTTGAGTCAGCTGAAATGCGTAATCTGGCAGAGACATTGTTGCGGTAATCCAAGATTCACATATGTTCAAAAAATAGGAAAGCACAATTTGGCCATTGACTATATATTCTTGCCTTTACCTTTCAGGGACATTATTCGTGGGAGTCCAGATGTGAAGTGGGAAAGCATCAAAGGACTGGAGAACGCAAAACGCCTTCTAAAAGAGGCAGTTGTCATGCCCATAAAGTATCCCAAGTAAGTTGGTTGTTTCATGTTTATTGGGATAGAAGGTAATCTTTTGACATGATCTCATATTGTAATATACAGCTGTACAATAGCTCAGCCCTTCACTAGCAGTAGATTGGTCGTATCCAGTATTTAGAGACCAGTTATCTAGCTCTATATTGCAAATGTACAAAATATGTTTTTTGTGGCATACAGATAAGCAATCTATCAGTTATTCATAATCATATTTTGGACTATTTTCAGATACTTCACTGGTCTCTTGTCACCATGGAAAGGCATTTTACTTTTTGGTCCCCCAGGAACTGGGAAGGTTTGTATATGTGCTTGATTGATATGTTACTTCTGCTAATTGGTCCAGTACATCTACGGAGTATAGCAATACTTGTTTACCTTTTCCTATATTTGAATGGCAACCTCTTAAGTAGGTGTCCCTAACTACAATTCTAGTTTATAAAGGACAATAACATATAACCTTACCTCCTTAAGATGTTTAACCTAATAGCATATGACCTAAGGATTTGTGAACTGAAAAACTCATTTAATGATTGGCGAACTACCTCTAACAACTGACATTCACCAGTGGCAATGGGCTAATGTTTTTTGATGAACTTACGTCATTATTTTTCATGCTATATTTGCATTGTGAGTACTTTGAATTTTGGAAACATAGAAACGACTGTGTTTTTAACAGTGTCAATCCCTGTGTGACCACTGTTCTTCAAGCAGTGGCTAATGAGTGTATCCTTTGGTCAATGGCGGGAGCTAATAAGCTCAAGGTGTTCTTAGGATGTGTTCTTTCCTCCCCTTTCCCAACTTCTACCCCTCTTTTCGCGCGCATGCTTTCCAAACTGCTAAACGGTGTGTCTTTTGTAAAAGTTTTCTATAGGAAAGTTGCTTTAAAAAATCATATTGTTAGAGTATTTATTTCCTCTGTTCCTGTGCGCCATCTATTGACTGGCTTAAGCCCTTTGGGCTCTCCTATGTATGCATTAATCTCCTCTAGATATGTGCCACCTTTCCCAGTGGCTGGCCCTTTGGGCTCTATATATGTAAACCTCTTCGTAACCCAATAATCAATCACAACGCCTGTTAGGCTTCGTTCTATCATGGTATCGCTTAATTTCGTTCCTTCCCACCTCTTCCGCATCCCTCCCTAGGCGCCCAGGCCTGTCCCCTCGGCAGCCGCGCGACTCGCGTCGCGCGCGCGCCGCCCCTGACGGCCGCCGTGCCGCGCGCACCCCGCGTGTCGCCCGACGGCCGCGGTGCCGCGCGCGCCCCCGATGGCCGCGCGCCCACGCGCGCCGCCCGACGAGTGCGCGCCCGCCCGCCGCCTATGGCGGCGATGCCTCCCGCTCGCCGGCGGCATGACGGCCACCTCCGTGATGAAGCTCGCCGTCGCCAAGTCCCCGGAAGACGAAGCCAACTCCTGCGCTCCACCAACTCGCTCGCAGCAGCAAGCGGCTCGAGGAGGAGGCCGCCTCCTCAAGTCGGCCGCGCCCAGAGCGCATCCGTGCTACGCGCCGCCCTCGATCGGGAGCGCGCACAAGCCGACGCCTGAGCAGCGAGCCGCCGCCTCCACGAGCGCCTTCGTGGCGATCCTCTCCGGACGACTCCACCGTGAACGGCGACGACCTCTCCGCCATCTCTCGAAGCCGAGGCCATTGCCCGCCGCACAGCCTGCGAGTCCAAAACATCAAGAACTTGATTCGAATCGTTCTTAACTGCAGCCTTCCAATTACTCGAAGTGGCGCGGCTATGTCCTCCTCCTCCCGCCGCTCGCCCGAAAGATCATGTCCTCGCCGACGCTCCTCGCCCTCGATTCGGCCTGGCAGCGCATGGACGACGTGGTCGTGTCCTGGATCTTCAACACCATCTCCCCGACCTCCCGGACGTCATCCACGATCGCGACGGGTCACGGCCCAGCCGCGGCTCGGCATCGAGCAGCGCTTCTCGAACAACCGCGAATCTCGCGCCATGCCGCTCGACGCCGAGTTCCGCACCCCTATCCAGGGCGCCTCTCCATCGACGACTTCGCACAAGATGAAGGGTATGGCCGACGCCTTGCCGACCTTGGCGAGCCCGTCATTGACCGCGCCTTGGTGATGAACATCCTGCGTGGTCTCAATGAACGCTTTCGGTTCATGGCCCACTGATCGGCGCCGAAACCGTTTTCGTCGTTCGTCGACGTACGGGCTGATCTGCGTCTTGCTGAACTCAACATGACAACTCCTCCGCACCCCCGTCGGCCCTCGTCACTTCTCGACAAGAAGCCGCCACCTCAACTCCGCCTTCGGACTCGCTCCCCGCACCCTCATCGCCCGGCCGGGGGCCTCTTCGGAGGCAACCGCGACGCCGCCGCCGTGGAAACCGCGGCCGGGCGGCCAAGGTGGCAGGGTGGCCCAAGTGGCCCACCCGGAGGACCCCAATGGCCCTCCATCTTCAATCCTTGGCTGGGTCCATCCACATGTGGCCGGGTTCCAACCCCGGTGCTCCCCGTGGTCCTCCATCCCACGCCGGCGCGCAGCAGGCTCTGATGGCCGGCCATGGCCTGTACTCGGCGCCCCCACAGGCGCCTCCTCAGACTTGGTCTCCAGCACCATAGGCGCCCCCTTCTATGTGGTCGCCATCAACATGGGACACTCAATCCCTCGCCAGCGCCTTCAGCACCGTCTCCCTCAACCCTCCGCCGAGCACCTCGGACCGGGTTGTCGACTCCGTGCCACCTCGCACATCGTCTCCAACCCCGGTATGGTCACCATGTCGCCAATCTCTTCTTTTCCCTCTTCCATCATTGTGGGCAACGGTGCCACTCTTCTTGTCGTTGGCACCGGCTACTCTACTATTCCTGGTCCTTTCCGTCTGAATAACGTTCTTGTTGCCCCGGAAATTATTCAGAACCTCCTTTCTGTTCGTCAGTTCACTACTGATAACCGTGTTTCAGCTGAATTTGACCCCTCTGGTGTTTCTGTGAAGGATCTGCGTACCAGGAACATCCTCCTTCGATGTGACAGCTTAGGGCCTCTTTACACCCTCCAGCTGCCATCTTCTCCTGTTGGTCCCTGTGCACTTGTGGCAACACCCTCACCGACTACTTGGCATCGACGTCTGGGTCACCCCGGCAAGGCTGCCCTTCAGAGCCTTGTTCAGTCTTCCTCCATCGCCTGCAGCAAGGCTGAGAACGACTCTCTGTCATGCTTGTCAACTCGGGCGTCATGTCCGTTTACCTTTTTCTAATTCCTTGTCGCGTGCGTCAAAAAATTTCGAGGTAATCCATTGTGATCTATGGACATCACCTATTACGAGCATATCTGGTTTTAAGTATTACCTTGTTATACTGGATGACTGCTCTCATTTTCTTTGGACTTTTCCTCTTCGTCTCAAGTCCGATACTTTCCCTACCCTCTCCAATTTCTTCAATTACGTGCACAACCAGTTCGGCTGTACGATCAAGTCTGTACAATGTGACAATGGGCGGGAGTTTGACAACTCCGCTTCTCGTGCTTTCTTTCTTGCTAAAGGGGTCACCCTTCGCATGTCCTGCCCCTATACCTCCCAACAGAATGGCAAGGCTGAACGCACTATCCGCACCACCAATAATGTCATTCGTACCCTGCTGTTCCAAGCTTCCATGCCCCCCTCCTATTGGGCTGATGCGCTTGCTACAGCCACACACCTGCTGAACCGTCTGCCCACCAAGACCCTCAACATGAGCACTCCCTTCTTTGCTCTTCATGGCTCCCAACCCTCCTATCATGATCTCCGGACCTTCGGCTGCACATGTTACCCCAACCTCACCGCCACCACCCCTCACAAACTTGCTCCCCGCTCCTCCATGTGCGCTTTTCTTGGGTACTCTCCTGATCACAAAGGCTACAGATGCCTTGACATCGCCTCGAATCGGGTCATTATTTCTCGGCACGTTGTCTTCGATGAGACATCGTTTCCCTTCTCCACTCATCGGGCTCACCCTCCTCCTGCTGAGCTCGACTTTCTAACTAACGACGATCCGCCGCGCTGCTCTCTCCCCGCAGTACTGGGACACCGGCACCATGCCACCACTCGCGCCCCTCGTCCGGGCCTCGCTGGGCCCCACTGGTTTCACCGCAGCCCCTCAGGCCTCGGCGCCTCCCGTGCTGCCCCTATCGGCAGCCCCTCCGGCTCAGGCACCCTCTTCACCGACGCCACCTGTACAGCTGCTTACCAGCCGCCTGTACAGCCACCTGCTGCTCCAACACTCACCAAGCCGCCCGTCGTGCACGTCTATACTCGTCATGCCCATGCCGCGCTCGCCGACGGCCGCGGCTGTCACCGGCCACTCGCCTGCGGCCGCCGCGCTGCCTCTCGGCGGCCGCTCGCTCGGCCGTCACCGCCGCCACCTCGCTGCCGGCCGGCCGACTCGCCCGCGGCCCCTCCTCGACGCTCTAGCATGATTCCCTCCCCACCACTCTACGTCAAGCAGGATCCTCTTCCCACAGGCGCGGTTCCTATCCCACCAGTTGCCAACGCTCATGGCATGGCAACTCGTGGGAAGATCGGATATCGGCAGCCTCGACTCGCTCTCCACGCTGCGGCCTTGTCTCCGCTGCCGCGGTCCTGCCGAGATGCCCTTGCTAATCCCACCGTCGGGCCATGGAAGATGAGTTTGTCGCTCAAGGACAACCACACTTGGGATCTCGTTCCTCGACCTACTCAAGCCAATGTGGTCACTGGAAAATGGATATTCAAGCACAAGTTCCATGCCGATGGCTCTCTGGACAGGTACAAAGCTCGCTGTGTTCTTCGCGGATTTACACAGCGACCTGGAGTTGACTATGATGAGACTTTCAGTCCTGTTGTCAAGCCAGCCACTGTCCACACTGTCCTCACCTTGGCTCACTCCCGCGACTGGCCTATTCATCAACTTGATGTGAAGAACGCCTTCCTCCACGGGATTCTCGTCCGAAACAGTGTACTGCTCTCAGCCCACCGGATTTGTTGATCCTGCTCTTCCTGGACATGTCTGTCGGCTCAACAAGTCCCTCTATGGTCTCAAGCAGGCACCTCGTGCATGGCACACCCGATTTGCCTCTCACCTCCGTTCCCTGGGGTTCACTGAAGCTAAGTCGGACACCTCTCTATTCATATATCGCCGTGGCACCGAGACAGCCTACTTGCTACTTTACGTTGACGACATTGTGCTCACGCCTCCTCTCAGCAGCTCCTTCACCGCATCATTGCTGCTCTCAAGCATGAGTTTGCCATGAAAGATCTCGGTCCCCTACATCACTTCCTGGGCGTGGCTGTTCAGCATCACAGCGACTCACTCTTCCTTTCCCAGCGGCAGTACACCTTGGACATCCTTGCCCGCCATGGCATGAGCGACTGCAAACCCTGTACAACACCGGTTGACACTTGTGCCAAGGTTGTTGCTGCTGATGGTCTCCCTGTGGCTGATCCTTCCGCCTACCGCAGCCTTGTAGGTACTCTTCAGTACCTCACATTCACCCGGCCTGACATTGCCTACGCAGTTCAGCAAGTTTGCCTTCACATGCATGATCCCCGGGAGACACATCTTGTAGCTGCCAAGCGCATTCTTCGCTACCTACAGGGCACCATCAGTCATGGCCTTGTCATTCCCCGGTCCATTCCAACTCAGCTCACCGTCTACATCGACGCTGATTGGGTTGGCTGCCCCGACACCGCCGGTCCACCTCTGGGTATGCAGTCTTCCTTGGCAGCAGCCTCGTCTCTTGGTCCTCCAAGCGACAGCCCACCGTCTCTCGGTCCAGCGCCGAGGCTGAGTACCGGGCCGTTGCCAACGGCGTTGCTGAGGCGACCTGGTTACGCCAACTCTTGCAGGAACTGCACCAGCCGCTGCAGTCCGCCTGCCTTGTCTACTGCGACAACGTCAGCGCCGTCTACCTCTCCACCAACCCCATCCAGCACCAGCGCACCAAGCATGTGGAAATTGACCTCCACTTCGTCCGAGAACGGGTCGCCATTGGAGCTGTCCGTGTTCTCCACGTCCCTACCACGTCGCAGTTCGCTGATGTCTTCACCAAGGGGCTCCCTTCGGCTGTCTTCATGGAGTTCCGCTCCAGTCTGAACGTCCGTGCTAACGACGCTCCGACTGCAGGGGGGTGTTAGAGTGTTTATTTCCTCTGTTCCTGTGCGCCATCTATTGACTGGCTTAAGCCCTTTGGGCTCTCCTATGTATGCATTAATCTCCTCTAGATATGTGCCACCTCTCTCAGGCTGGCTGGCCCTTTGGGCTCTATATATGTAAACCTCTTTTGTAACCCAATAATCAATCACAACAGCCTGTTAGGCTTCGTTCTATCACATATTAATCTATTTTTCAAGTTTTTTTAGACAATAATTAATTAATCACGCGTTAAATGGGCAATACTGTTTTTTGTGCCAGGTGGAGAGGTTCCCAACCTCTCCTCCCGAACACAGCCTTAGATAGGTCACTAGCTCCGCCGGGGTAAGGTCGGTTTCAGGTTCTTGAGTTTGTAAATGCCTAGGCCTGTGGGGTCTTGGTGAGGGGAAGGGCTCCCCTCCCAATTCCCCCGTTTTGTCTTCTTCTTAATTAAATGATACACAATTCTCTCGCGTATTCAAGAAAAAAAGTACTTTGAATTTTTCTGATTTTGTAATACATCTGTTTATCTATCCTACTTAAATGGTAGTAGTGGTGGTGTCCATTCTCACATCACACCTATCACTAACATCTGAGCCCCACAATCTATACTATTACATCACCTTTCAACAAGTCCTTCTCCATTTCACTATTAGCTCCTCCAAATTTCAAAATCACCTACTTGTTCATAAGAAAAATCATAGTATTACTTAGACTAAATAAGTGCTTATTAATTGATTTAATATACTAGAAACTCAATTTGTTTTTGTTGCAATGCACGGGCTCTAGGCTAGTTAATATATACTTCGGTAGTCAGTTTCAATCAATTTCTATTTGCAGACAATGCTGGCAAAGGCTGTTGCTACTGAGTGCAAAACTACATTCTTCAACATTTCAGCATCATCAATTGTTAGCAAATGGCGTGGTATGTTTCTTTGAACACCTGCCTCTGACCCCATCTTTCTTTTATTGTACAGAAAACAAGGTGTTTTGGCTATTCATTTTTGTAGAGTTGTCCTAGTTGTTCCCTCTTTGACCTTAGTTTCTATATTCACTGATAGTGATAAGAGGCAGTAAGTTAATCAGTGAGTTCTTGTTGTCATCCTCTCTTAATCAAAGACACACAGATATCCTGTTCGTTCTTGAAAGTTTTTTCCTCCTGTGCTCGCACACAACTATTTTGATCAATCTAATTCAATCATGGAACTTACACTTTTGATGAATAAATGTATTTAAATATTTAATTTAATGTCGGTGTTTCTCTGTGTGTGCTCTAATGCAGGAGATTCAGAGAAGCTAGTCAAAGTTCTGTTTGAGCTTGCTAGACATCATGCACCATCTACAATATTTCTTGATGAAATTGATGCTATTATCAGCCAACGTGGTGAAGCTCGCAGCGAGCATGAAGCTAGTCGACGCTTGAAGACTGAGCTACTCATTCAGGTTTTTCTGCTTGTTTAAAATATCAAAATTAAGCTTGCTAGTGCAACACTCCAAGTCACTGTTTCCTACTTCATAATCTTTCAGCTTGAAACTGTCCCAAGTCCCAACAAACAATACTTCAGATTTCAAAGTTTCTATTTCTCTCAATGTTTACTGCAGATGGATGGCTTGACAAAGACGAACGACTTGGTCTTTGTACTTGCAGCAACAAATTTACCATGGGAACTGGATGCAGCTATGCTCCGCCGGCTTGAGAAACGGGTACATATTTTTTACATTCTGGGACCATTAGTCCAATAAGTAGAGGCGAGATTAAATTCCATTATCAAAAAAGGTAAATCTTCATTAGTAACAGTCATTTGAGCTGTGCCTTGGCTGAATTTTCTTTTCTTGGTGCATACTCAGGCCTGAAGAAACTTATTTTAGGACGTTTTGTAATGCTCACAATACATTTGAAAATTTTGTTCTGACCTTCTTGGTGCCTTTGGTCGTCAGATTCTCGTACCTCTTCCTGAGGCTGAAGCAAGGCATGCTATGTTTGAGGAACTTTTGCCATCGACTACCTCAAAGCTAGAGGTTCCATATGATACTTTAGTTGAAAAGACTGAAGGGTACTCTGGTTCAGATATCCGTCTTGTGTGCAAAGAAGCTGCCATGCAACCACTAAGACGTCTCATGTCAGTTCTTGAGGCCAGAGATGAGCTGGTGCCTGAGGAAGGTTAGTTTTGGTTCTTTTTCAATTGTACTAAATTTCTTTGTATTTTTCTGTTGAAATTATACCACTGAACTGGAACAAAAAATTCCAGCTATTGTTACATATTTTTATGTGATACCTTTTCTTTTGGGTTGCAGAATTGCCCGAGGTTGGTCCTCTCAAACCTGAAGACATCGAAGTTGCTTTGAGGAACACAAGGCCGTCTGCGCATCTCCATGCGCATCGCTATGAGAAGTTTAACCAGGATTATGGAAGCCAGATCCTTAGTCAGGAGCAAGCATGAACTTATCAAAGTTCAGGCATACCATGTTCATGACGCAACATTTTTTCTGCAGCAGTTTAAGTTGTGAGGCGAACATTGCAAACGGATGTTGCTGCTGCAGCAGTTATGAAATAAATATCATGAATATCGAACGTAATTTCCTCGTTTTTAATCTGCTTCGCATCGTAGAAGCAGATGGCTGTGGCTGGATCCTATGCTTCCAGTTTTTCTTCGCACCGGCTATTTCCACTAGCCGCTGAATTGTCCATAGCTACGACCCACCCGCAGATTGGCAGTATTGTACCACCAACGTCCACTCGGTCCATCCATTCATAGCTGGTGACCAGCCGTCTCTAACCGCCTCTCTAAATCTGACTCTTTATATGTGCCAAAATGCCAAAATATGTTTTCGCTCCAACAACCTCTACGTTACGCTATTTCAGCCCTACCTCTTCAACCCCTCCCTCTCTCTTCTTCTCCCCTCTCTCCTTTTTTTTTGCCACGCCATCGGCTGAATCCACGCGGAGGCAACGCTGGTGGAGCTCACGCGGGAACGGGGCAGTGGCGCATAGTTGCCATCGCTGTCACCATCCTCGTCGTCTCGGGCATAGGAGGTGGAGGCCACGCATGGACGGGACGACGACGATGAAGGCGGGGAAAGGGGAGCTTGATGTGGACGACGACGACGACAGCGATGAGGTCTGCCGCTCGGGTCGGCAACAACATAGGTGGGGTGGCTTGCTGCTCGGGATTGAGGCGGTCGAGCAGGATCCCACATGTCGAGCACGACGAGCTCATCGGCTACTCAGGCCAGCAGGGCGGCGATGCTGCTGCTCGGGCCAGTGGCGGCGGCGACGCTAGAATTCGGGCCTCGCCCTCGCCGTCGAACTGCGCCGCCGTCGCGCCCTCTTGCCATCGTTCCTTCCTCACCGCGCCCTTCCGCTCTTGCCACATCTTCTCTAGCCGCGGGTCGACACCGCGCAGGGGCAGTGCTAGGTGTAAAATCAAAGTGTGTTTGATTCTTTATTTAATGATGAACAATTGGTATTTGGGATTTATTGGTTTGAGTGTTTTGTTTTTGAAAGAGTTGAATTTTCGGACGATGAACAGTGTTCAGTCGGCTGCCACAGCCGGTCTGACCGGGCGTGTTCTGTCGGTCTGACCGAAGGTGTTTCGGCGGTCAGACCGGGCAATTGCCTGCGGTCAAACCGGCCGAGCCAGTCCGACTGGTTGTCGATTGCGTTTCGGTTTTGGTTTTAGTTTGTTTCCCTATACATACATGGAAGTTTCGTGTTCCTATGCACGTGTCTGGTTGTTTATGCTAACAATGAGTCAAGTTTGGATAGCTTGTGCTCGGATATGGTATTCTTTATTTAATTATGTGCAGGTATTCTTTACGTCTTGGAAAAGTGTTGCCGGTGATCGAATCGGAGTCAATTTGGAGATAAGGTGACGTTCGAGATGGGGATCATGCGGGATGCTGAAGGGTAGAGATTAGTGCACATGATTGGAAAGTTTTCATATGGCATACAATAGAGATATTGTTGCGTATGGAAAGCGGAATTTCGGTTTTAGGAAAATCGAGATTGTTACGGTTGGTTTATGTATAGTTTGTTTCTTGTACGAGAAGGTTTCCTAGTGGCCTAGGGCTTCTTCTATGAGTAGGATTCGTGGCTCTTGGCTGCGGATTTTGTGTATAAATAGTGAGGGGAGGCGTGGCCTCTCGGTATCGCTTCTATTGCTTGGAGTTCAAGTTTTTAGGGTTTCGAGTTAGAGTTTAGCTTGAGATTTTGTGAGGAGTGCTTTGCATGCACTTTGTAAACACAGAGAGTTTCAATAAAGATCAATTTTCTTGATAGTTCTTTGTGTCTACTTCTTCCTCAGTACGGCGGCGTAATTTGGATCTGCTAACCAGTCAGACCGCAGACGATACGGCGGTCAGACCGCGCCTTCTTCTCGGTTAGACCGCAAGTACATTGGCGGTCAGACCGGCGGGCATTGGTCTTCATCGGCATCGGCTACTACAGGCAAATCGGCTGAGGCGATCGGCTACGGGCGGTCGACCGAAGGTCATCGGGCGGCCGATCGGCCGAATGAAGACGGCGGACGTGCGACACTGTGGTCGACCGGCGTCGAAAAACGAGAGGTAAAGTTTTATTTCCGCTAAAACATTGTTTTTGGGGTACTCAACCATTCAACCCCCCCTCTGGTTGGCTTTTAGTTGGGCATTCGATCCTACAAGTGGTATCAGAGCCACGTTTTTCTGCTTTGAATTTTCTTTGATCTAAATTTTTTCATCATGTCGGATAAATTTTCAACAAAACCGCATATTTTTGATGGCATCGATTTTGCGTATTGGTGTAGTAAGATGCAATCTTACATCATGGCTCAAGACTATGATGTGTGGCAAAAGGTTGCGCTTCCCTATACCATACCCGATGCCATTAATACTGATGCTTTGAAAACTGAGTTTAATAACAATTGCAAAGCTCGAAACATTTTGTTGAATGGAATTTCGCGT
Organism: Oryza australiensis; assembly: GCA_019925245.2. Lineage (NCBI taxonomy): Eukaryota > Viridiplantae > Streptophyta > Magnoliopsida > Poales > Poaceae > Oryza > Oryza australiensis. The sequence continues at coordinate 7,179,342 of JAIFGZ020000048.1, read as the reverse complement.
TCTGATTTTGATCGTGTTTCTCATCTTCAAACCGCAAATGAAATTTGGAACGCTTTGAAAAACTTTCATCAAGGAACTACAAATATAAAAGAACTTCGTCGAGATCTTTTTAAAAAGGAATATATAAAATTTAAGATGAAACCTGCTGAAGCTTTGGATGACTATCTGGGTAGGTTTAATAAAATCTTGAGCAATCTTAGATCTGTTGATTCTTCTTATGACACTAATTATCCACAGTCTGAGATTTTTCGCCACTTTTTAAATGGTCTTGACATGTCTGCTTGGGAGATGAAAGTAACTTCTATTCAAGAATCTGTTAACATGGCAAATTTGACTTTGGATTCGCTTTATACAAAACTCAAAACTCATGAGATGAATATTCTTTCTCGAAAAACGGATTCTAAGTCAAGTGTCTTGATTTCTCCTTCGACTTCTTCAGATGTTGCTTCTTCGTCATCTCCAAATGCTTTTGCTTTGATTAACGCCATGTCCGATGAACAACTCGAGCAATTCGAGGAGGAGGACTTGGCTCTTGCTACTAACAAACTTTCCAGAGCTATGAACAGAGTTAGGTTTAGAAAGAAAGGAGGACCAACGCGTTGCTTTGAATGCGGCGCCTTGGATCACATCCGCTCCAACTGCCCCAAGCTTGGGAGGAGCAAGAAGGACGACAAGAGCGCCGAGAAGACAAAGGATGACAACCCTAAGGGTAGGCGCTCCAAGGAGATGATCAAGAAGATGCTGAGTCAAGTCTATGCCGCTTTTGAGCCACTCAGCGACATAGACTCTGACAGTGAGGAGGAGAAGAGCAAGAACATCTCCGACGTTTGTCTCATGACGCATGGAGATGAAGATTCCTCAGATGAAGAAAATGAGGTAAGCTCACTTGATGATGCAATTCTTGTCTTAAGTGCTAAGAATAAAAAATATGAGAAAATGTTTAAAAAACAAGAATTTGTAATTGAATCTTTAAATGCTGAAATTGCTAGATTGAAATCTCTTATTCCCAATGATGATAATTGCAAAAGCTGTGAGGTTTTAATGCTGGAAATTTCAAAGATTAGAGATGTCAATAATTCTCAAGTTTTGACTCCTAAATCTTGTTTAACTTGTGATGCTAATGAATTGAAACTAAAAGATGCTTTAGCTCGTGTTAAGCACATGGAAGAAATAGTTAAACAAGATGAGGTAGCTTCTTGCTCTAGATGTCGCAAAGGCAAAGATGTTTTAATTGATTGTGAAAATTGTGTTAATCTTGGAAAAGAAGTTTCTTACTTAAAAAGTTCTTTGCAAAAATTTTCGATGGTAAGAAACAACTTAACATGATTTTGGACAAATCAAAAGTGTGTAGCGACAATAAGGGAATAGGTTTTGATGCTCATGATTATTTCACCAAAAATCCTCCAAATGTTTTAGGAATAACTGAAAACGATGAAATCTTGACAAAACCTAACACCATGAAAATAGTTTTCAAGTCTGCTGGAAATTTGCCATCTCTTTCTGTTTATCTAAAAGAAACTAAACCTAATTCTTCAAAACCATCATCTTCAAGAAAAGTTTTCTTGCTCTTTTTGTGGTAAAGATGGTCATCTTGTTGGTTTTTGTTTCGATTAGCACGAAACAGAAAAGGAAAGAGAAAATAATTTTACAAAATCAAAGTGGCAAAATCCTTTCCCTCGGGAAGACCGGTCGACCGCAGCTTGGTCCACCGGCCGACCGGCCATGGCACCCGGTCGGACCGACGGCACGCCTCGGTCGACTGCGATGGCGCCGTCGGCAGAGCATCCGTAGCGATCGGCGCCCGAAGGAATTTTTCTCGAAAATTCCAAAGCCGTTTTTTTCTCGTGGTTTTGTGCCTATTGGATCTACGGTCGTGTGTCTCGATCTTGGATTCCTAAGTTTCTTTTAACTAACCCCATCGAGGCCTCGACATCCTTTGTTTTGTAGGCTTTCGTGGCGAGGAAGGAGAACGTGTGGATCATGGACTCCGGTTGTTCGCGGCACATGACCGGTGATAAGAAGTGGTTCTCCTCCCTCAAGTTGGCATCCAAGACGGAATCAATAATCTTTGGGGATGCTTCAACAAGTGCCATTATTGCTACCGGATCCGTCAAGGTAAGTGACAAGTTCGAATTAAAAGAGGTAGCTTTGGTAGAAGATTTAAAATACAATTTACTTTCGCCACAAATTGTTGATGAAAACTTTGAAGTTCATTTCAAGAAAACTAGAAGTAAAATATTTGATTCTTGTGGTGATTCTGTTTTGAACATTTCTCATTATGGGAGAGTTTTTAAAGCTGATTTTGAAAACCCGTTTCTTCTATTGTTACTTGTTTAGTTGCAAAATTCAACAAAGATTTGATGTTCGGCATCGTAGACTTGGTCATGTTGGATTTGATCATTTGACTCGTTTAAGTGGTTTGGATCTTGTTCGTGGTTTGCCAAAACTCAAAAAGGATCTTGATTTGGTTTGTGCACCATGTCGTCATGGTAAAATGGTTGCTTCTTCTCACACACCAATTCTTTCGTGATAACGGATGCACCGGACAGCTTTTACACATGGACACCGTTGGTCTAGCTAGAGTGCAATCTGTTGGAGGAAAATGGTATGTGTTAGTTATTGTTGACGATTTTTCTCGATATTCTTGGGTTTTCTTCATGGCAACTAAGGACGAGGCCTTTGGACACTTTCGAAGTCTTTTTCTTCGCTTGAATTGTGAAATTCCCAACTCTTTGAAAACAATTAGAAGTGATAATGGCGGTGAATTTAAAAATGCATCTTTTGAATATTTTTGTGTTGAAAAAGGAATTGAACATCAATTTTCTTCTTCACGTGTTCCTCAACAAAATGGTGTTGTCGAAAGAAAAATCGTTCTTTGGTTGAAATGGCTAGGACAATGCTAGATGAATATCACACACCTAGAAAATTTTGGGCCGAAGCTATTAACACCTTGCTATGTTTCTAATCACATTTTCTTGCGTTCTAAACTTGGCAAAACTCCTTATGAGCTTCGTTTTGGTCGTCAGCCTAAAGTTTCACATTTACGTGTTTTTGGTTGCAAGTGCTTTGTGTTAAAATCTGAAAATTTGAATAAGTTTGAATCACGTTCAATTGATGGTTTATTTCTTGGTTATCCCGCACACACTCGTGGCTATCGTGTACTTCTTTTGGAGACTAACAAAATTATGAAGACTTACGAAGTCACTTTTGATGAGGCTAGTCCCGGTACTAGACTAGATTTTTCAGGTACACTGCCACAGGATCAGGGGGAGTTTGGTCAAATCTTTGAAGACGAAAGCGATGACGACGACGATGAGGTCGACTTGCCCGGCCGACCGGCCAGTGCCGTCGGTCGGACCGGGAGGAGGCTGCCCGTCGGACCGACCGAGAGACCGGTCGACCGACAGGGGCCGATTTCTTCGGACTCCGTCGATTCCAATCAAGAGGATTCTTCAGGGACCACGACCGTCTTGAACCGAACGTGAATCAACTTCGAGATCACGGCACCCTTGCACATTCATCGACGACATCCGCCGATACAAATAATAGGTAATTTAAATGAGCGGACGACGAGATCTAAGGTAATCGCGCATGACTCGCGATTCGCTTTTGTTACTTCTTTTGAACCCAAAGATGTTACTCATGCATTAACCGATGAATCGTGGATTAACGCCATGCATGAAGAACTTGAAAATTTTGAAAGAAATAAAGTTTGGTCTTTAGTTGAACCTCCTTCTGGACATAATGTTATTGGAACCAAGTGGGTTTTCAAAAATAAACAAAATGAGGATGGTTTCATTGTTCGCAATAAGGCTGGACTAGTTGCTCAGGGTTATACTCAGGTGGAGGGTTTGGATTTTGACGAAACTTTTGCTCCTGTTGCTAGGATTGGGGCAATTAGGCTTTTGCTAGCTTTTGCTGCTTCTAAAGGTTTTAAATTGTTTCAAATGGATGTTAAAAGTGCTTTTTAAATGGCTTTATTCAGGAGGAAGTTTATGTTAAACAACCACGGGTTTTGAAAATCCTGATTTTCCCAACCATGTTTTTAAACTTTCAAAAGCTTTATATGGTTTGAAACAAGCACCTAGAGCATGGTATGACAGACTTAAGAACTTTTTGCTTGAAAAAGGTTTTTGTTCTTAAGCATGGTGAAAATCAACTTTTCGTTCAGATATATGTTGATGATATCATCTTTGGTTGTTCGACTCACTCTTTGGTTGTAGAATTTGCTGAGACTATGCGTAGGGAGTTTGAGATGAGTATGATGGGTGAGCTGTCGTATTTCTTGGGTTTACAAATCAAGCAAACACCTCAAGGTACGTTCATTCATCAAACAAAGTACACCAAAGATCTTTTGCGCAGGTTCAAGATGGAGAGTTGCAAGCCAATCTCTACACCCATTGGATCTACTGTTCTTGATCCCGATGAAGATGGTGAAGTCTGGATCAAAAGGAGTATAGAAGCATGATAGGATCTTTGTTGTATCTAATCGCTTCTAGACCGGACATATAATTTGCTGTGTGTTTGTGTGCGCGCTTTCAAGCTTCTCCACGTGCTTCTCATCGTCAAGCTGTCAAGCGCATCATGAGGTATTTGAGTCATACACTTGAGTTTGGTATTTGGTATTCAACTTCATCTTCTCTTTGCTTAAGTGGTTATTCAGATGCTGATTTTGCGGGTTGTAAAATTGATAGAAAAAGTACTAGTGGAACATGTCATTTTCTTGGAACTTCATTGATTGCATGTGTAGCTCAATCCACTTGAATCGAATATGTTCTTCTGCTAGTTGTTGTTCATATTCTTTGGCTGATTTCTACTTTAAAAGATTATGGACTTGTTTTTGAAAATATGTCTCTTTATTGTCACAATACAAGTGCCATTAACATTGCTAAGAATCCTGTTCAACACTCATGCACCAAACATATTGATATTCGTTTTCACTTCTTGCGAGATCATGTTAAAAAGAAAGATGTTGAATTGAAATTTTTGGATACAAAATTGCAACTTGCGATATTTTTACAAAACCATTGGATTCTTCTCGCTTTGCTTTTCTTCGAGGGGAATTGGGAATCATTCATCCTTTTGGCATGTTTTGAGGGGGAGTTTTTGTGCTCTTTGATTTATCAAGCTACATGATTGAAATAAATTAAAAAGAGAGCTTTATCCATACATATTGTTGACCATGTGCATGCTAGCAATATTATGAAGATTTATTTGTCACTAGCATAGCTTATATGTATTCTAGTATTTTTATGTGATCTAGATTTTATATTTAAGAGAAATAATGCATGACACTTTAACACAATACTTGAATTAAAGAAATATGCAATGTTGATACTCGTACTTGTGTTGGATTTTAAATGCTTATATATATATATATTATGTTGCTTTAATATTCCTCAAATTACTTAAAATTGCTCATTGTGAAAAGAGAATAAAATATTATCTATAATAGAAAAAAAATGAATACCGAATCCTTGGAAACAGTCTTGATGACAAGGACGTATTCGATGTGAGCAAAAATAACGAGTACCAAATCCTTGGAAACAGTCTTGACGACAAGGACGTACTCGGAATAATTGAGAGAAAAAATATGAGCAACAAATATGGCTCAAATCAATATAAAAAAGTTTCTTTTGAATTATATGTGCAAAAAGGTATATTTGAGAAAGAATAAAGATTTCAATAGGTATATATATCTGGGTTTATTTTTTAACCTATGTGCTTGTAAAGATGTTGCATTATAAATCATTGAATCATGAATTCTTATTGTGTTATTGCTCTTAATTATAAAATATTTGATTCATAATTATACATATTTGATATCTAATTGATAAATTTATCTTCTTATTATTGCAACACATGACTTGACTTGCTTTATGTATGGTGCTCAGCTCTTAAACATTTATAAACATAATTCCTATGCTTGATGAATTCATTGTCAAAAGGGGGAGAAAATAATGTTGTTTGGGAGAACATTTGCATAACAAGTGAAAGTGCAAGTTTTTTGGGTCAAAGGATTTTCTTTCTTTTCAAAAGGGAAGAAATTTTCTTTGATTTGTGAGCTCTTCAATGCTTTTTATCATTTTTGTTTTTAACTTTTCAAACACCAAAACAACTCTTTTATTGTGTTTTGCCAATATGTTCTTTTATTGCGTTTTGCCAATGTGTTCATAAGGGGGAGATTGTAAAATCAAATTGTGTTTGATTCTTTATTTAATGATGAACAATTGGTATTTGGGATTTATTGGTTTGAGTGTTTTGTTTTTGAAAGAGTTGAATTTTCGGACGATGAACAGGTGTTCGTTCGGCCGCCACCCGGTCCGACCGGGCGTGTTCGCTCGGTCCGACCGGAGGTGTTTCGCGGTCGACCGGCACTGCTCTGCGGTCGAGCCGGCCGAGCTGACCCGACCGGTTGCCGATTGCGTTTCGGTTTTAGTTTCGGTTTGTTTCCTTATACATACATGGAAGTTTCGTGTTCCTATGCACGTGTCTGGTTGTTTATGCTAACAATGAGTCAAGTTTGGATAGCTTGTGCTCGGATATGGTATTCTTTATTTAATTATGTGCAGGTATTCTTTACGTCTTGGGAAAGTGTTGCTGGTGATCGAATCGGAGTCAACTTGGAGATAAGGTGACGTTCGAGATGGGGATCATGCGGGATGCTGAAGGGTAGAGATTAGTGCACATGATTGGAAAGTTTTCATATGGCATACAATAGAGATATTGTTGCGTATGGAAAGCGGAATTTCGGTTTTAGGAAAATCGAGATTGTTACGGTTGGTTTATGTATAGTTTGTTTCTTGTACGAGAAGGTTTCCTAGTGGACTAGGGCTTCTTCTATGAGTAAGATTCGTGGCTCTTGGCTGCGGATTTTGTGTATAAATAGTGAGGGGAGGCGTGGCCTCTCGGTATCGCTTCTATTGCTTGGAGTTCAAGTTTTTAGGGTTTCGAGTTAGAGTTTAGCTTGAGATTTTGTGAGGAGTGCTTTGCATGCACTTTGTAAACACAGAGAGTTTCAATAAAGATCAATTTTCTTGATAGTTCTTTGTGTCTACTTCTTCCTCGACGGCGGCGTAATTTGGATCGCTAACCGGTCGGACCGCAGACGATACGACAGTCGGACCAGCGCCTTCTTTCCGGTTAGACCGCAAGTACATTGGCGGTCAGACCGGCGGACATTGGTCTTCATCGGCATCGGCTACTACAGGCAAATCGACTGAGGCGATCGACTACGGGCGATCTAACCGAAGGTCATCAGGCGGTCAGACCGACTGAACAGCACGATCAGACCGGTGCGACACCTGTGGTCAGACCGATGCGACACCTGCGATCAGACCGGCGTCAGAAAACAGAGGTAAATTTTTATTTCCGCTAAAACTTTATTTTTAGGATACTCATCTGATTGGCTTTTAGTTGGGCATTCGATCCTACACTAGAAAAGAAAAGAAAAAATGCATGAAGCCCATGATTGGCAAAGCAACTTTGGCTGGCCAACTTTGATCAACGTAAGAGTTTGGCAGCCGGATGGCTCCGGTTGACAAGCCTGTTGAAATGCGTTTTTGATTCAAAATTATCAAAATTTGACTTAGAAAATAAGATAGCACTCCGTTGAAGATACTGTGACATCTCCCAATGCCATCTGCACCGAAACACTAAAATCTATAGCTGGTCACACTCTCATTCCATTAAGAGAGGCATCATCATACGCAGAAGTCATAATATCACACAAGAGAAGATGTTTTCTTGGCAAATGAACAGGCCCGGCGTGACCAATTTCCAGTTGGCTACATGCAAAATAAAATAACCAGGTGCTCTCAATCACAATACGAACTGGCTCAGCAGAGCAACACTTCATGCAAACTCAAGGTAATCCCCGGACCGAGTCGGCGGTCTTCCCAGATCTGGCATCAGACCAGGCCTTGGCTATTGTGCGCTTCATGTCTTCGTCGCCTTCCTCATACATGTTCTGCAGACATAAGTAGCACAACAGTCAGAACAGGATTTCCAGACTATTGTTCAAGTCATGACTCATTAGGACGGAAGGTTTTTATACCTTCATTAAATCCATAATTCCAGACATTGGATCCTTCTCCTTATCCATGCTTGGTTTGAACTGTCAGCAAAGTGAAGTTAGCACATCTTTTAGGACCCCCAAAAAATGCTACATGTAACTATGTTTTCCAACTTCCGCAGACAAACAACTGAAATAACCAACTTTATTTTCACAAGAAAAACTGAACAAAGTACAGTTGGAACAATGATTGACCAATGAACAGCAGAAATAATGTAAAAGTTTTGATTAAAAAAAGTGCAAGAGAAGTGGATACAGAAACTTCAAACCATTGGTCAGCTATGTGATTATCAGATTAATCATTGCACAAATGCACGAATAATACTGAAGTGCCATAACAGAAAGTTAATTATGTTAGTTGTAATTGGGAACAAATAACCATTTACATTTGGTAAATCAGTATAGTGAGCTCTCAGTGCTTCCCCATTGATACAAATGTACCTAAGCACATAAAATGCCGCGCGGAGTACTAACTCAGTACTAACTCAACTCGCGAATGGATTCTGGTCACCAGTTGGCATTACCACTACATAAATTATTCACAATGGATAATCCAATACCTTTGGAAGCACGTTCTTTGGTGTTCAGGTTAAGAAAATGCATTAAAGCAACAACCATTGTGCATTAGAACACAAACAAATAAATAGTTTGGCATATCAGCTAGACAATTACCTTGTCCTCCTTGAAGTGCAGGTCCAACCAGTTGCCTTTGGAAGCTTTGTAAAGCGTCACAACAATCTTTGTAGGCTTGACTAAAACCTTGCATTTCTCAGGAACAATTTCTTTGTGCAGCTTAGGTATGGCACATCGGTAGTTCTTGCCCTTCACATCATGAAATTTTATATCTACTGACATAGGCTTAAAAGTGGTCTCCACCTTATCTTGCTCCACACCCTCCAGGAATACATAAATCTGAAGATAAATAAAGCTAGATTATTATCTCAATGCTTATACAATAAGTCTCCAAATGCAAATGCCACAGGATTTGATTAATAAACAGCACAAACTTTACATATTCACTTGTATATTTCATCATCTTCACTAGCCCTAATGAAGCTAATTATCCAAAAAAATAACTGAAATCTCATTAAGTATACCAGGACACATCACATTATTCTGCTCCCAAGTTTAACAACAGAGAATTTCCTCCTTATCAATCATTATTAATACATGAGAACCATGAACAAATGTCTGCAAAACACAAAACGACCAAAACAATCCTAAAAGAATTACAAAAGGTTGTACCACTGAAAGTTTAAACTCGTAGTTGGGCACAAGATGGCAAGCATACGCTCACCTACGTAGGGTGAGACAATCTTAATCAAGGTACATACAAACAAAACACCCAGAAATTTTAGGATTTTTTTCACCTCGTAAATTCAATCAACATTAAACATACAAGATCATCGACCTATTCGGTATTTGCAATTCTGCATACAGCATGCTTATATTGTTTCACTATCTTCTACTAATAGTCAATGAATCGTTCCGCTAATTTATTCCACATATACAAAAGGAACCCCTAATCAAACATTGCAACTCCTAACATATCAAATGTCTAGCAAATTTATAGGATGCTAACTAGATCATACTAGTAATCAATCACAGCCATAATTATTAAAGCATATATCGACCATCCAAAGAACGAAATGCTTCATACTCCGAAGCAACATACCTTGATTTTCTCAGCATCCTGATCCCAGCTGAACGACCCCAACGTCACGTAGCTCACCCCAGCAGCAGCAGGTGCCGCCGCTGCAGCCACTACAGGTGGCGATCCCGCTGAGACGGCCTGCGGTGCCGGCGGCGAGGTCGCTTTCGCCAGCTATCAGCACACAAGACAAACGTCAGGAATTCCGAATCCACCCGCACCCCCCCCCCCCCCGGCAAGCCGCAAAACGAATCGGCGAAGAAGATCACGAGAGGGAAAAGAAATAAAAGAAATGAAATGAAACAACCTTGGCATCGACGGCGCGGATCTCGTTGGCGAGGGCGGAGAGGACGCGGGGCCGCTTGGCGAGGCCCTCCAGCCGCCGCAGCTCCTCCAGGTCCAGCCGCAGCTCGTCCGCCGACATCTGTGCAAGCTTTCTTCTCTCTCCGTCTATCTTGCCTTAATGCCTTTCGGGTGGTGGTGGGTGCGGTTTCTCCAGGCTTATGAAGGGTTTTGGTCGAAGTGGAAGGGAGGAGAACGTTCCAGAGGGATGGAGAGGCAGCGACGATTCCGTGTCGGCGACGAGAACGACGGGCCGGTGGCCCGAGACGTTGGGCCTCACCCAGCCGAGTCAGGCCAATGAGAGATGGTATTGGGCCTTGAAATCCGGCCCGCCGAATTGAAACTGTTTTCGGGTTTTTCTTTTCTCTCGCTTTTCCTCATTTTCACAGTCCATTCAAATTCCTGATCTAGCAGCTGAAAGCCTGAAACCAATCTTTGCGGTGCTAATTTTCAGATGCCGTTCACAGTACGGATGGATGGCATCTCTCAGTTGATTACCAGTGACCACTTGCAACCACTACTCCAGTAGGGCAGCACGAGTGTGTAGGACGCGCAATGCACACTCGCCCCTACATGTCGCTATAGGTGGCCAAATGGTCTGTCCGACACGGCCCGGCCCGGGCCCCCAAGGCACGGCCCAATATTGGTTGGGCCGACATAGCCCAACAGTCATATCGTGTTGGGTTGTGCCTGCCTACGGGCTATATGGATGGTCCAGGCACGACCCAATAAAAGAATTGAGTCGTGCCGTGTCGGCCCGAAGGCACGACAAGCCTATGGGCTCCGTGTCAGCCCAGGCCCGAATTGATAGAAAAGATAGTAACACAAGCTTTGGTTTTGGATGAACTCATCGGCACAAATGTCAGAAAAGGAAACTTTCATTCATATATACAACATAAACATATAGACAGCATCACATATAACTCATCGGCACAATATAAACATCCTGGGGCACAACTCATCAGCACAATATAAACAGCATGACATATAAACAGGCCCATATATAGATTAGTTGTGTTTTGTGCAATGGCTGCCTCATTAAAAAAACTTTCTAGGTAAAAATTTACACATCATGAGAAAACTCTAGAAAGAAAAGAGTGCCGCCCACAGCTTATGTAATGTTCATAATATAGTTCAGTTATAGTTATCCAGTGTTTATATCGTCATCAAGATACAAATTCTCAAAGGAGCTTTGAAGCTCCAAATTATCCATGAAATGTTGAGCCTTTGCATCTGCTTGCTCTTAGTCCTTGAGCAATGCCAGTAGCTCCACTATTTCAGGGCTTAGACATCGGCGGCGATCCTCGGTGATCCTGCCAGTTAGGCTAAAAACATATTCCAACAATATAGTAGATACAGGAACAGTCAAAACATCTCAAGCTAAGATGGAACGAATATGATAGGTGAGTTTGTGCCACAGATGGCCAGATGGGTCGGCCCGGGCATGGCTGCACTATTCATCGGCCCGACCCACGAGGAGATGGGTCGTGTCGGCATGGCCCGTTAAGGCGTGCCATGCCTGGGCCGTCGCCCGAGCCTGTGGGCTGGCACTGCACGGCACGATCACTATACCGTGCGGCCGGCACGCACGGCCCACGAGCCATTTTTTCGGATAAAAAATATTTGTTTTATGAATTATTGGAATATTTTTTAGAATTTTTGGAATATATTTTTATCTGTCGTGGGTCCACGGTTTTTTGGAATTTTTTTCAGATAAGAAATTTTTTTATGAATTTTTAGATTAAAAAATATATTTTTATGAATTTTTAGAAGAGAAATAGTTTTATTTTTAATTTTTGTTTTTTTGCATGAGTAATAGTACTCGGTCGGGCCTGCCTTGGCCCATAGGCTGGTTTTGGCCCGTGGGCCCTAATTGTGCACGTGCCGACACGGCATGGCCCGGCCACCCGTGGGCCGTGCTTGGGCCGGCGGAGCGGCACGCGGGCCGTGTCGGCACGGCCCGTCACAGTAGCCGTGCCTAACGGGCCGTGTCGTGCGGTCCGTTTGGCGATGTATAGTTTGTGCTCATGCCACCAATTAAGGATATGAAGTCATCATCGTATTGGTTGAGGTGTCACTGTCAAGATAGGCAGAAAGCTCAGAAGTTGCCTGAAGCAAAGCACTAGCAGATGTTCTCCTAAACAATGGACTGGCAGCAGCACTTGGATTGACACCAGCACCAAGCCGAGCAACCGGACTAGCACCAACACCAAGTCCAGTACCAAGACTTGTACCAAAAGTAGCAGCACCAAAAATTTCCCCCCAAATAGTTTTTTCTTATCAACAGAAGAGCCTGGAATTGTGAACCTTTGCAATCTAACAGTGCAAAACATACTTTCATACTTAGCAAAAATATCAAACGATGCAGCCCTAACCTCAGTTAAATAAGCTAAGTAATCACCACAAAAAGTTGAGACATAATTTGAAGAACATTGCTTAAACCCCTAATCTTGGCCCTACGATCCAAGATAAAAGCAAAGGAATAAAGAAATAGAATTTCAAATCAATAGGACAGAACTTATTTTTTATGGGGACAACAACATTTCTAAGGTTCCAATCATTCTTATAAGTATTTAGATGTCCAGCAATCTCAAGAATGTGATGCATAATTAGTAGAGATGTTGGGTAATAAACACCAGATAGAATAACAATTGAGTCACAAAATTATTCAAGGAATAATAGAACTGATTCAGCACATATCCAGTGTGTCTCTGTAAGTAATGTCTTACCATTAACCAAACGATAGTTTGTAATGATAAACACAGAAAAAGGCTTCCTATGTGGCATGAGATGCTTAAGCATTAGATAAGTTACATTCCATCTAACATCCATGTCCAAGCCAAACTTACGAGGATGAATATTTTTAGCAATGCAATAGTTTTTGTATGCAGCAAGCGTTGATTAGATGCATTCATGAATGAAATAGCAGTTCTAAAAGCATGAAGCATGGGTTTGAAAATTTCAAAACCAGCCTTAACAATTAAATTGATGATATGACATGCACAACGCTGATGCAAATATAAATCACCAACATAACAAGACAGAACAAGACGTAGGGTCTATATTGCTCTAGTGTTTGTAAAGACATTGTCTAATGTAATGGGGGAAAACCTTATTAGTTAAACCATATTCTTCAACAACAACAAGTAGACGTTCAGAAATATTTTCAGCATTATGTGACATTAATGAGCCTAAAGACCCAAAATCCTCTTCTCTAATTGCCAATTAGAATTAACAAAATAAGCAACAACACTTAAATAGTCTTCCTTAGCATTACCAGACCATATATCATATGTCAAAGCAACAGAACTAACAAACTTTAAAGTCTCAACAAGCTAGCACCACGATCCTTAAAATACTTATGAAGGTCTCTGGTGGTAGTTTGCCTAGAGACAATAGTATACTTAGGGTTATAGGCTAACTTAATTAACTCCTCAAAGGCAACAGATTCACCAAAACAAATTGGAAGATCTTCTCTAGCGATCAACCTACACATCTGTACACTAGCAACCTCAGGATTATATTCCCATTGAGAAACGTAACCTAACATGGACTGAGACAAGGCATTACACCCAAGCTTTCTGGGTTTGCATGACTTAATATGAATAAGCAAATGTCCAGTACCACCAGATGAATGCGCAAATAAAGTTTTATGATAGTAATTACACTAAACAGAGAATCGAACCTGAGATCCATTGTGCTCTTCAAAAAGTTCCTCAAAGTTGGCCCATACCTCATATTTGCATTTCTTGGTGCTGACGCTGGAGACAGACGGTGCACCAGGACTAGGAGCACCATCGACGGGCAGCACGAGCTCCTCCTGCGACTGCGGGGCATCAACATCATTGCCTTGGATATCGACCGGAGTCAAAGCAATGTTATCGGACACCTCCACACGTTCCTCCTCCAAGTCATCTTCGTCATCACCTCGCATACCCATCGTCCTCAACTCGTAGTTGCAGGATGTAGGACCATCGTCCATCGCAAGCACTCCGGTTCCTCAACGACGACTATTGCTCAGCAAGTTGCCTGCGACCTGCAAAAACAAACAATTAACAGAAGAACAAGCAAGGGTGTTACGGATTGGAAGGAGAAAAAACAAATATTAAAACAGAGAGCCACGTATCTACGAGAAGACAGGAGGGAGACGGGTTAGGGTTAGGGATTGTACCTGCGCAGCCGGAGCACCGGAGTTGCTGTTGAAGACCTCACGGATCTGGCGAGGGGAGACAAAGAGCTCACGGATCCGGCGAGGGGAGACGAAGAACTCGTGGATCCGACGAGGGGAGACGAAGAGCTCGTGGATCCGGCGAGGGGAGACGAAGAGCTCGCGGATCCGACGAGGAGAGAGACGAAGAGCTCGCGAATCCGACGATGGGAGACAAAGAGCTCGCGGATCCGGCGAGGGGAGACAAAGAGCTCGCGGATCCGACGAGGGGAGACGAAGAGCTCACGGATCCGGCGACCAGAGATAAAGACAACACGGAGTTGCGCTATGAGGCGACTAGTGTTAGGGTTCACTGAGAGAAGACGAGACGATACGGAGACGGAGCAGCGAGAGGGGCGATTAGGATTTAGGGTTTATTGAGAGGAGACGAGGCGATATATATGACGGTCTCACGGTCTCGACAGGCCGTGCCGTGCTGGGCCCGCCCACCGTACCGACCCGACGGCCTAGCCGACCCATCATGCCGACCGTTAGGTCGTGCCGTGTCAGGCCGGCTCATCGTGCCAAGGTCAAAGCCCATGCATGGCCCAATGGTCAGGCCGGGCTGGCATGAGTCCAACAATCTTCGTGCCGTGCCATGCGATACCTGAGCCGGGGCCAAATCACATTGCTATGGGCCGGGCCGTTGGGCTTGGGGCCTTTTGGCCATGTCACGGACATGCCCCTACATGTCGCGGACACGTACCGGCTAGCTAGCTAGCGTGCAAAATAAGGTTGGGCAGTCATTCCAGCAAGAAAAGGCGGAGGAAGATGCCATGGCCATCCATCTGTACGTGCCGACCCCAGCACCCGCGATCCACAGTTCCGCGCTTGAATGTGGCGGCCGTGCATGATCTGCGTAGTAACAGATTAACAGTAGCTCGGGGACTTGGGAGGCAGCTAGGCCTTGCCGTGCTTCGTGTATGGACGGCAGCGGTGCCCGGCGCAGCTAGCACGCCACGCTACACAAATGGTTAGCATTAATAAGGAACTATTCAACAAACTGAAACGCATGTGTGCCCCCCTTGTACGACTTAACTCCGGTGCAGTCGCGACCGGCTACTACACACTAGGCACTGGCAGCCTGCTGCAGATGTTACAACCCATGCATTACCCCACATGGGAGTAGAGTACTACTAGTCGTGCCAAACTGCTAAGGACCCAAGTTACCAGCCAACCAACACCTTTGATAATGGCCGGTTAAATTGCACCGCGTCAAGAAGTGTCTCCCGGCGCGCACTCACTCTCAGTTCAATTGTTTTGGGTGGGGGGGTTTCACCTGACGCTAAAACCGCTGTGGTACATTATTATCTCGTGGGAAAGAATGCATCGGATGCTGCTGACGAGAAATCCCGTAGACAAGAGGCTGATGAGCTACAGCGTCGTGCAGGCCAGCCGCTCGCTGACAGGCGCCCTGCTATCACTCCCGTTAAAAAGCGCGCAACTACTCAGACGACCGCCAATAAAGCGACGAGGCGCGCGCAACCGATCGAGTGACAGAGTGAGTCCCGCCACCCCGGTGCAGTCCATGGTTCACACGTACGCACACGACCACCGCACACGACGGATCGGCAGACAAGACTGATCCACGGTCAAGCTAGCTGAGATATACTTGTGGCAGCGCGAGGCGTTGCGGCGAGGAGCAGGCTGTCCTCATCAATGGCCTGCGAGCAGAGCGCGAGCGGCCATGCGGGGTTGGACGCAGTGTATGCAGGCCTGGCGCCCGCAGGTCCAGGAAAGCAGTATGGCCAAGGCCAAGAGCCCATGGCCCAGTGAAGAGGAAGAGAGGGAGAGACGGAGAGGAGAGGACTAGTACTACAGGCTATGTAGCGTGGGCCAAGCAGAAAGAGCTCCAACAGCCAGCGACATGCCACTCTGCCCTACGGCCACCGCATGCGACGGCAAAGCGAGGTGCTGCGTGCCGTCCTCTCCTCTTCCCCACTAGCGCGCTCGCTAGCTTTGCCTTTGCCTTTGCACAGTGGCTTCAGCGAGTTTACGCAGTTCTGATGATGCAGACGCTGAAAAAGGCTCGTGGTTTGCATGCCGCGGTCGAGGAAAAGCCAGGACCAGGGCAGCGCACACATGCTGTTCTCACCGCTTCCCTTTGCTCTCCATGGTGATCTTGCTAGTAGTAGTAAAACGTTTTTCTTTTTCGGTTTGATTGACTGGTAGAGTAGCTCGATCATAATACTAGTATCATGTTGATACAGTGAGTCCTAATCGAGCCTTTTGGTTAGACAGTAGACACCTCTCTGTTCGCTCCCAAGCTCTCTTTTCTTTTCTGAACAACCTACTCGATCATTCATGTGCCCCCACACCAATGACACCATATGCATGTCTTTTCCAGATCCCGTGTGGCCCAGCGCCTCGTCGTTTGCAGTTTGGCACTGCAAAGGTTGCCAAATGCACAAGGGAAAAGGGTTACTTTTGTTTCGTAACTCCACTGTTTCAGCCGGCCTTTTTTCAGTCAAATAATCAGGTGGTCCAAACACACGACCTTATTGCTATCCGGAAGTTCTCAAAACGGATGCAGGAGACATTATCACCTATGCATGCTCAAATCTTTGGCTGCATCCCCGAAAAATCCTCTCCAGAGGGCTATCATCGTATCATTGAACAATCAACAATTCAACATGTATACTGTAGAATGATGCCTCAGTTTCACCGTATGCTCCAATTTCTTTACCCGCCAACGATTTTTAGAAGAAAAGCACAGATTTTTGCATACTACTACGGTGAAAAGATGTTGAGAACAATTTCAATATCACAAAATGGCTCAAATTTTATCGTTGTAATGCACTGTTTCAGCTTGAAAGGAACTTCATGCAGTACAGGTTCTGAAATATAACATTTGAGAGGGATAACCTTAGTGTTTTTTTAAGGAAAACAAAGAGCTGTTAATTGGATGAACAATCTAAAGGTAAATTTCAAAAAACTATAACTATTTTGACAAGCTGTCGCAATTTACAAATCTAAACCACAATGTCATCACAATATTACATAATTGACAATGATTTTATATCAAAACTAGATTTAAAAGATCAGAACACTAGCAATGTTACCGTGATGGAACTTACAAATTTCGTAGTTTTACAACAAAATTAACACTATGTCATAGTATTGTGCTTGTGTCTTAGACGTGTAATGTTACAATATTTTGGTTGAAGTCTATATTTTCTTATAGTTCTACCAAATTATGTGTAGTTTTCTAAAATTTGCAAAAACCCAAATCATACATGTCCTTATCAAATATTGTACTCGAATAATACGGATGGAATTAATCTAAACCACAATACTACTAAGCGTGAGTGCATGACAAGTAATGCTAGTTACAATATACTGGAATCAGTCCAATTAACATCGAGAGTTTTCAGAGATGCATCATCCCAGCCTCGAGTTCATGACAAAAATCACAAAGGGCGACCTAAGATCATTACAGGAAAACGCCAAATCATCTTGGTTGCTCCATAGTCAATGTAATGCTCCGGCTGTCCGGCACTTCAAACATAGTTTAATCTCACGAACATCATCTCATGATCATACAGACATAAGTGAAATCCGAACCAAAATGCAGTAAACGACGGTGCTAGTTGTTTTATAGGGAGCATATGAAGCTGGATCTAGCGAGCCGAGGAAGCTCACCACTGTGAGCAGTGATCGGATACAAGCCATGGCCATGCCGTGTCATCTTCACTTGCTCCCCTTCTTTTTCCACAGGTCGCCAAGCATCCGGATGCCGGCTCCCTTCCTCTTGCCACCGAACCCCTCATCGTCGCAGTCATCGGGCATCGTCGCGGGGGAGCCCCAGCCATTGCCATTGTGGCCGACGAAGTGGGCATCCCCGCCAATCACCGCGGCGGCTGCCTCTGCAGCCTTGCGCCACTGCTCGGTCTGCACGCGCAGGCGCCGCATCTCCGCCTCCAGCGTCTCCCGCGCGGCTTCCGACGCCCTCAGCTGCTCGCCCATGCGGGCCTCCCGCGCCGCTCTCTCCTTCAGGTCCTGCTCGACCAAGGACGCCTTCGCCGCCGCCGCCTCCTCAGCTTTCTTGGCCGCCGCCGCGGCTTCACCAACCTGCTTCTTGAGATCGGCATTGTCGGCCGTGAGTATGGCGACCTCCATGTCCTTCGCCATCAGCTTGGCCTTTAGCTCCGCGACCTCCGGGCTCTGCTTCCCGCCAGCGTCAATGGCCGCTGTGTCAAAGCTCTCCTCTTCGATCATCTTCTTTGTCTCTTCCTCCTCCAGTTCCTTCTCAGCCAAAGCCGCCTTTATGCCACAGCTCACCTCCTCGTCCTCGGCGACGGCCGCGCTCTGGTTCTCCTTGTCCCCCGACTCGGTCCGGACGACCTCGAACACATCCGTCGCGGGGGAGTTTATGCTGCTCTCCTCCTCGGCCGGCGGCTCTGGCACCTTCTGCTGCTCGGTCTTCTCGGGGGTTTCGACCGCGACCGGAGCGGGGGAGCGCGGAGACGCCGCGGCGGCAGAAGCGGAGCTCCCCTTGGTGCCAACGCGCTTCTTGGCCTCCTCGAGCGCGACCTGCGCGTCCTTCTTGGCGGCCTCGGCGGTCGCGAGCTGCTCACGCAGCTTCTTGAGCTCGTCCTGCACCTTGCCCAGCTTCGTCTCCAGCTCCGCCACCCGCGTGCCCGCGCGCTTCTTCTGTAAACCACCAATCACCGCCAAAAGAGATTGAGTCGCTGCTCCTTGACCTGAGCAGAAAAAACTGAAACGGAAGGAAAGCCTCGCATTCGCAGCTAACCTCATGCAGCGGGCTGCGCGGGGAGTGGCGGTCGGCGAGCTTGGGGCTGCTCCGGTCGACGACTGTACGGTGGTGCGCGCCATTCGCCTCCGAGCAGGCCGTCGTCTTGAGGTGCAGCGGCGCCCGCGGCGACGCTCGCTGCGGCAGCTCGGACCCCCTGCAATCATCAACCGCGTCAGAAATGGAAACACCTCGACGGGGAAATCACCTCGCTATCGCAAGTCACGCACCTGGATCTCGGCATGCTCCGCCGAGCTAGCTAGCGGCAGCCGGCGCTGGTTGTTCTGTCCGTCCACCCGGCCGCCCGGTCTCTATCCTCGCCACACGCGTCGGTCGCGGCCTACGATGAGAGCAAACGCGGGGAAGGCAGGCGAGTGTGGCGCCGCGCAGGTAGCGGCGAAAAGAAAAGGAGCTCCGTCTCTCGCTCGGTCTCGCCCTCGTGCAAGGGAAAACGGAATTGTTTGCGTATTAATAAATCGTGGCACCGCCTCCCACGAGGCCACCGCACCGGGGATTCAAATTTGAACGCAGCTGGAAGCCTCTGGGAACGCGACGCGACGCACCCAGCAGAACGTTACGTGGGTCTCTTTGGTTTTTGGTTGGTGGCGCACCGGCTGCACGGGCGTTAATGCGCGGGGTGACCGCGGCGCGCGCAGCAGAGCCGGACCTGGAAGAACCGTGGAACGACGCGGGCGAGCGGTAGCCTGGGCCGAGCCGGCGCCGGGTTTGTGAGCCACACCCACATGGGTCATGGCCTCATGGGGGGGCAACTTGCGGGCACTGACCGTCTCGGCAGAGGCAGGATGACTAGCCGGCGTTGATCGGCTCAGGGATCGCTGCCGCTGCCGCTGCTGCTCGAAAAGCGCATCGCTTGTACTGGTACGTGACAGGGAGATGCTTTGGCTTTGCGTGACCGTTTGGCTGCTTGCCAAGGGGGAGAAACAGTGCGAGCCAGCAGCTGGTGGACAAACGGGGTGTACGCCAGAAGGACGAGCGGGGCTGGAGTACAAGTACAACAATTGAAATCGTAGTACAGTCTACGAGAGGGGGTTTCATTTTCATCGTGACGGGGTTAATAGAAGTAGTAGTAGTAACAGCTACGACAAGTGAGGCGTACTCCACTTTTGAAGCAATCAGGCGGCAATCCACGGGCTTCGATTTGCTAGCATTCACCATTAGTAAGCTCACATGCTTCAGGCCCTCTCCACTACACTCGCTTTCGCGGTAGTTTGTACTGACCTTTTGAGCTTTATACTAACTAGTTACTGTGTGTGATTCTGATGATTGATGAATGTCCCCTATCAACTTTATCTCACTTGTAGCTTTTCTGCATTCTTTCTTTTTACAATTCTCATACGAATACTACAGTTCAAGCTAGGGAAACCGACAAGAAAGAGAAAATGGCAATGCTAGAATTGCCGCAGGACAACCAGTAATGGAGACAAGTGAAGGAATTTGGATGGTACAAGCCGCACGGGCGAATGAGCAGCAATTGGGAAATCAATGTAGGCCGGACCGCCATTGCTCGCAAGGAAGGATGTCGACGCGCAATCGTCAATAAGTATGGTATTTATAGCCTAGTTAATCTAAACTTGGTTTTTAAGTAGGCTGCGACGGAATTGAACTTGCAGGCGTAGAAATATCCGGCACGGACAAAAAGTCATCGAGAGAAATCAGATGCCCGGGTTGATTGATCGATCAATGCGGCAGAAATCGCGTGGCAAGGTCAGATCGAGCAGCTGAACGACTGCTACTTCACACCTAGCTAACTGATGTGCGTGACGTTACCAACATACCTATAAGCTTAGTATGTTACTCCGTGTTGGTGTTGAAATACATCTTCTATGCAAACTAACATATCCTCTACATGAAGGTCTTCCAAGTTTCAGAAACTTAGATACTAGTATCAAGGCAAATCTTTTTTTTTCTACAGCCAAAACCAAAGCCCACAGGTTGCAAAATATGGATACTCTTGTAAATAAAAGATGGACAACGTCATACATGTACATGATGTACTGAAGTCAAGAGATCGATCCATATCTTGTGGCCGGCTGCAGACATCACCTGCTCACCTACATGCACGTAGATCCAAGCGGAAACACCATAAATGATCGCGATAGATTACACCTACTCCAACTTGGAACACATAGACACAAAGCATGGGCGACGAGATCGATCACACAAAGGAAACCAGACGCTCACTTCACACATGAATGAAACCAGACGCCCGCTACATACATGAATGATCAGGTCATGAGGACATGAGCCCCCTCTTAAAATTAATGTATGGGCTAAAACTCATAAAAAATATTTTTTTGAAAAATGATAAAAGTTCACATTATGAAAAGACATGCCTGTGAATGTTTAGTACAACCTTTCCTATTCTATTCTAAAAGAATAAGACATCCTTAAAAAGAGACTCCTCTCCTATCTACTTAAGACATGTGTGATAGAGAGAACAAAACGAACACATGCTTGCTCGTTTGCCAGGCCAGACGGCATGCGTTCGTGACATGCACGTGAATGGTTCACCAAAATGGCTCATCACGACATTCCCGTGAATGGTTCACAAAATGGGCTCCTTATACTTGCGCAGATGCAACTTAATTTTGCATTTTTTGCAAAACTTGATTTTTTTTCTGAAACAACCGAATAATTGACTGCGTGGAGCGGCGTGGAGTCCGGATAAGTTTCGGTTTGGTTACACGGAGTGAAGATCTTGCAAGCGTCCTGATCACGTGTCTTGTTATCTATATAAAACCGAGCAGTCGCCTTCTCGCAGAAACGTAAAATCACTCTAGGGCTTGCCTCCTTCTCTGTACTGCGGCGTCACTCATAGTCTATTTCATCCTGATCCCCGGTGTGCACTGGCGATCGGAAGAGCAGGTCTCCGAAACCTTTGGCTTCGATGTTCTGCATCAGGAGAAGGCAGCAATAAAGTTTTTGGAAAGCACTTCGCAACTACGTGCTGTTCATCCACCATGGCCCGTCTTTCTCTTCGCTCGGATGCTACGCGCCGTCGTCAATGTTCTATACCACGAGTTGTTCCTGCTATGCAGTCAAACATTTAGAATTCTCTGTTATGAAAATAGATGCACAACGGAGACACGAATTTTACGTAGAAAACCCTTACGGGTAAAAACCTCGGGCATAGACCAACAATGATTATTATTGAGGAGTTAATTACAAACGTAGAAGAATAACATTGGAAACATCTTTCTTTTCGTATGGCTTACAAGAGTATATATATGAGATAAAATATAAGATTCATAATAGGGAAAGACATAGAGTTCTACTAAAAAACTAATATGAATATATTATAGACCTAAAATTCGAATCACATATTTAATAATCTCCACCTTGAAAAAATTTTTCTCTTGTAGCATAAAAATCATCAATCACCAAAAATACCTCATTTAGGTAAAATTAATGCACGCCAAATAGTCTCTATGACTATATTGTAACACCAACCAAGCTTGAGCAAAGCTTAAACTTAGTAGAAAAAACTGATTTTGTCATCATATCAACTGGATTATCATGAGTAATTATCTCGCATACCTTGACATCACCTTCAGTAATCACACATCGAATAAAGTGATATCTCACATCAATGTGCTTTGTTTTCTCATGTAACATTTGATCCTTTGTAAAGCATATCACCTTTGACTATCACAAAATATATCAATGCAAGACATAACTTCACAAAACTCAGTGTACAAACCCCTAAGCCAAATAGCTTCTTTACAAGCTTCAGAAATAGCCATATACTCTGCTTTAGTAGTAAATAAGACAATAGTTGGTTGCAAACTTGTCTTCCAACTAACAGCACACTCTCCAATTGTGAAAACATATCTTATGAGCGATCTTCTCATATCCAAATCTCCACCAAAATCTGAATTCACATAACCAACAACTTCATCTCTAGAATTCTCAAACTGCAAACAAGCACTAAAAGTATCACGTGGTTATCTGAAAATCCACTGAACTGCTTTCCAATGCTCTTTGTCAGAATTAGCCATATATCTATGGTTTTACATCTGCATATTGAAACTTGAAAGACATTTTCAATATAACATTTTTGACTAAGATATAACTTGTCAGACTGTCTTTCTCTAGTAATTTCCATGCCGAGAATTTTATTCATTGCACCCAAATCCTTAATCTCAAACTAATTACTCAATTGTGCCTTCAACTTTGCTATGTCTGATTTGCTTTTTGCAACAATCAACATATCATCATATCATCAACATAAAAAAGCAAATATATAGTTAAACCATCAACAACTTTGAGATAAATATAGCTATTAAAATTGGATCTTCTAAACTTTTGAGAAAACATGAAAGAGTCAAATCTCTTATATCACTGTCTAGGTGATTGCTTCAAACCATAAAGAGATTTCTTCAACCTACATACTAGGTTCTTTTTTTAGGAATAACAAAACCTTCAGGTTACTCCATATAAATATCCTCTTCTAACTTCCCATGTAAAAAATATAGTTTTAACATCCATTTGCTCTAGTTCATAATCATGCATTGCAACAATATTGAGTAAAGTGCGAATTGAACTATGCTTCACAATAAGGGAAAAGACATCATTGAAATTAATACCTGGAATTTGGCTATAACTTTTAACAACTAACCTTGCTTTCTATCTTGCCTCATCATTTGGAGATATACATTTCTTTCTTTTGAAGATCTTGTCGATGGATGGTCGATTAGTCCTCCAAAGAGGCTACCCGAGGAGGTGAAAGAGTGATCGGGGACGTCTACCGAAAGGATACAATGGTCAACTCAAACATAATGCGAGCCAAAGATTTTAGACAGGTTCGGCCCTCCTGGAGGATAATAAACCTACGTCATGTGTTCTTTGTTGGGGGTGGGGTATGAATCAAAGTACAACGGTGTGAGTTTTTGGGGCTCTAGTGATTAGATCTAGCTTCCAAAGAACCGATCCCCCTCGTCTGCATGACCTGCCCTCTCTTTTATAGCTCAATGGGGGCAGTTGCAAGAGGACTTGGGGGCCAAGAAAGCTAAGACTAAAGGCTAAAAAACAAGTACAAACAACATCTGAAAAGTACATAGAGATCCCCTGGGTCCTGCACGCCGTGGGTATCTCATGCTCCATCTTGCATTGGGATCCGTCCTCCACAGATACCTTCTGCGAAGTCCTATCGAGTGACGTCATCTTCTGCCGAGTTTTCCCCTCCTTGTCTTCTCTACGATCCTTGCAAAGCAAGCCTTCTTCCTGAGGAGATCTGGGATCGGGTTGATGATTCCTAGTCGGGATAGAACACTAGAGTCAGGACAGAGGGGAGGTCGGGACGGCTGACCTCTGAAAGAGGTCGGGCTTCTGACCCCCTCCCGAGGACTACCAGTCCAACTTCAGCTGGTCTTAACTCCGCTGTATGGGCTACCCCGGGGTAATACTCCCATAGCAGCCCCTGAGCTTAGGGGATAATAGAATATTCGCCCTTAGGGTTTGAGTTCTTTCTAGTCAGGTCCCACAGCCAGCTCTTGTGGTCTTTTGAACAGGCTTCGGCAGGTACATTGCCCAGGTGCACCTGCCAGGTGCAACCCTCGAGCCTAGGGCCAAATGGGACATCTGGGCCTAGGGTTGAAGTCCTTTCTGGTCGGGACCATGCACAAAGTCTTCGTTACATCCTATGAGAGGTGCACTTGCCAGGTGCAGCCCCCGAGCCTGGGGCTGGATGGTACATCCAGGCCTAGGGTCAAGTCCAAAAACATTACCTTCGGAATACCTTCAGGACAATGTCTTCAAATTGGTGACATTTGGTGGAATCAGGAGTATCGACGGGTGGGTCGGCAGTCCTCCAAGAGGGGTGCCCAAGGAGGTAAGTGAGAGTGGTTGGGTAGGCGCTTCCTCTCTAGATCTGATGGTCGACTCGAGTCACTAAGACGAGCCAAGAAAACAAGAGACATATACTGGTTCAGCCCTCCCGAAGAATAATAGGCCTACTTCCAGTGTTTTTTGTTGGGGTGGATGATGAATTGGGATTACAAGTGTGAGTTCTTGGGGCTTAGAGCAAGTTGGCCAAGAAGAAGCTATGAGAGATTGGTCTACTGATGATGATCCTCCCCTTCCGACCCGTCCTGCCCTCCCTTTTATAGTCCAAGGGGGGCAGTTACAAGGGACTTGGAGGCCAAGAAAACTAAGGCTAAAGATCTAAAAAGAAAGTACAAACAATATCTAAAAAGGTACATAGAGATTCCTCTAGGTCTTGTGAGCCGTGGGTGTTTTGTGCCTTATCTTGCCTTGGGATTCATCCTCCGCAGGTACCACCTGTACTATGCTGTCAGGCGACGTCATTCCTTGCCGGGTTGTCCCCTCCTTGCCTCCTTTAGCTATCCTTGCAAACCAAGTCTTGTCCCAAGGAAGCCGGAGGTTGGGTCAAGGAGTCGAGGTCGAGTAAGGAGTGCCGAAGTCGGACCCGGGGGAGGTCAGGACGGCCGACCCTGAAGGGAGGTTGGACTCCCGACCACATCCTGAGAACTCGCAATCCTACTTCATCTTAACTTCAACTCTGGTCCAAGTGCTACCCCGGGGTGACACCCCCACAGCAGCCCCCGAGCCTAAGGAGGAATGAGACATCCATCCTTAGGATCTAAGGTCCTTTTTGTCGTTGTCTTCGGTGGGTCCCTGAGTGTTAACGACCAAATTTGGTAAATCATGCATCGGATTTGGAGTTAAGGCCAAGGCAGATTGGGAGGAAATCATGATTCTCGAAAACAGAGTACGCGCCAGTTGCAGATTGAATCGGCTAACCGAATCGGGCAATGAGTTTGTCGGCTAATACCGAATCGGCTAAGGTGTTCATCGGCCGATACCGAATCGGACAAGGTAAGCTGATGTAGCTGATTCTGGTAAGATGACATTGGGATCGTTATCGAATCAGGTTAATGTGTTTCATGAGGATTGCCATACATGGATAGAGTCCAAAAAAGGCAATTGTATCTATTAATTAGGTTATTGTAAGTAATTTCTTTATAGATTGTACCGGTAAGAGTCCACCTAAGGGACTTGTTCGTATTTTGAGTTATAATAGAGATAGAAGTCGTGTCCGACAAGGACATATTATGTAATTGGGTATAAATATAGCCCAAGACCGTGTAATCAAACAACAATCAGTTCAAAAACACATTCAACGCATCATCACCTTTTACTTTCGTTTATTTCGACGAGTTCTTGCTTTCGAGTTGGGCTGCATCGGGTTCGATCTCCGACGAGAAGTAAAGCTTGCATTTGGCAGCTTGCGCTCTCGGGATTAGTGCTTACATCTTTATGTCACTCTAATCCTGTTTACTTAAATCGTCGAGTTATCATATATATGCTATATAACCTAGATCAATATTGCTCTCTAACCCTAATCATCTAGCATCTATTACTAGACAACAGTCGATAGGGTTAGATATCAATGTTGACCTAGATTATATAGTGTATCCACCATCTTGAAAGACTTTCATCGACTTGTTTAGATCTTATGCTTCTCTTTATGCTTAGTGCTGCATCAGTTGAGTCTGACCTACTAAGTATTATCTAGAATCATAATATCTATCTTGTCCCATGATTGCTATTAGAGATAGTATGAGAGTTTCAGCCGATCTTACCTGATTTAGTTATCTTGTTTCTTGCATGTTTACTTGATATGCTAAATCTGCCTTTTATATTAAGATCTTATTGTGTTAAGATACATTAAGCTTGTTATCGATCTATTAGGACATCTTAACACCTGATTGGTTCCTGTTTAATCTATTTAATCTATATTGATATCTTAGTATAAAGTGGTATCGGAGTATTAGCCGATACATGTTAGATTTATTACATCGGCTATGCTATAAATATGTATAATCTCCGTCCTAAAGTATTTTTAGACATAAGTGATTTATACTATCTCGGCACTCTGCTGATCTATCCCAATCACTTGACTTAAACATATTTTGAGACCTAGATTATATATTATTGATATCTACAGCCGATCGAATAGATCTAATTTTCCATTTGCCGATCCCATGCATATCGCATCGACTCAATATTAAACGATACATCATCAGCTATACCCGATCGACTATTGTTTATGGATTTAACTTTGTTTTCTTTCCTTAGTTTCTTGTTGGTTGCAGGATTAAATCAACTAGCACGCCCTTGAACCCCAAAAGCAAGATTACAGACCTGCACTAGAGTTAAGCAGATCTCTCAGGCAAGTGTGTGTTTTTTTGCATCGACACGTTTTTGGCACGCCGGGTGGGACGCGACTTCTGATCAACACATTTTTGACCGATTAGAAAGCCAGGCATCATGGTGGACATCAAGTCAACCAATGTTGACCCAGAAAACATCATCCCCGTAACAATGGACAAATTGACGCCAGAACAAAAGGCTGAGTTCGAAGAGATGATGAACAACCTGCAGAATCAATTTTTGCATTCATTTGTTCAGACTCGCTCGGGCACAGTAATTCAAAGGTACAAAATAGCTTTGCTGAACACTGATGAGCCTGAAACAAGTTCTGGCAAGGACACTAAACCTCAGGATCTCAAGCAAGAAGAAGGCCCTATAAAGTTCAAAAATTTACAAGATCGGATTGATTATGCTATGCATCATGCCTTGATTAACCAGTCAGGAATTCTTGTTAACACTGTGAACAAAATGATCAATTCTGTGGTTGATAGTAGGATTACCGAGCATCAAGCTAAGGGGCCAGTGTTTCTTCCTGATAGCAATTTTCCATAATATAGGAATCTGGTTACCGGCAAACAGTAGCCTGTTTCAAGCATGGTCCCAAAACAGCCGATGGCATCAGCATCGGCACCTGGAAAGCAGATTGCATCATCATCGACACAGAAGCAACAAGAGTTCAATCCTTTCCTTTTGGTCAAACAGCAACCTCAACACATAGGACATAACATCCCTCAGGTTACTCAAGATCAAGTTGCGGCTATGTTCAGAACAAATCAGCCGGTTGTTGAGCAGATATCAATGAGGCAGCAGACGTCGATTCCACAACAACATCAGCCGATCGATTCTTAGTTTGTTCATGATCGGCAAGCCCATATGCTGCATCAGTCTCCTCAACATCACATGGGGGGTAATGTTAATTTCCAATATCAGCCTCATTTATCTCAAGTGCAATATCAATCAGGGGCATCACCTCAACCCCAGTATTTACCTCAGTTTAATCAATTTGATCCGATACAGCAGCAGGTTCAAGGAGCACCTCAGCAAAAGCCTTGGGCTGATACGATAGCCGAAGTGATGAGGGAACAGTTTGGTCTTAATCCCAAGGACACTGGTAACTTGTATCAGCATCCATATCCAGAATACTTTGAGAGGATACCATTGCCAAACCGATACAAGGTCCCAGATTTCTCAAAGTTCTCAGGGCATGATAATGTATCAACCTATGAACATGTCAGCCGGTTTCTGGCTCTGTTGTGAGGCATCGGCTACTGATGCTCTGAGGGTTAAATTGTATTCTTTGTCTTTATCTGGATCGACTTTTACATGGTTTTCATCTTTGCCATACAATTCTGTTATGACAACATTATCTGATCCATAAGATGAAATTGTCTGATCTGACAGCAATCAAGCAGAGGCATGATGAATTTGTTCAGGATTATATTCAGAGGTTTAGAGATATGAGGAACAAATGTTACAACTTGATTTCTTCAGATTCTCAGTTAGCCGATCTCGGTTTCCAGGGATTGTTGACACCAATTAAGGAAATATTTTCGGCTTAGGTTTTGAAAGCTTGGCTCACCTGGCTCAGAAGGTGACAGCTATTGACGAGAAATTTCTCTCACGCGCTGGCCTGGGAGATCTGCTTGACTCTAGTGCAGGTCCTTCTCGGCTGCGTGTGCGGTGCAGGGCGTGCCAGTTGGTTTGATCTGTTAACCAACAAAAAAACAAAGAAATATGCATTGTGTTAGGTTAGATCCCCATTGGATCGGCTGAGGGAATCCATGAGCATATATATGCTATCCTAAAATATATTTAAGCCAAGCGACTGGAATGGATCGGCTACACCGAGACAACATCAGCCGTTTGACCCAAATACAATAAAGGATAATAAATATATGAATCGATAACCTAGCCGATACTGGAAAGCTAACAATAGATCGGCTGGTGCTCCGATGGTTCTTATGAAAAGATATCATTCTTGAGCTAGATGTGCGCAGCCTGGGAAATCGGCCGTCAGCTGCTGATGGCAAGCCGATTTCGGCTAATGACGTCCGACAAGAATGAGATCTTAATATAAGAGGCGGTCCTAACATAATTCTAATAATAAACATATTAAAAGAAACATATCAGGGCAGATAAGGCCGGCTGTAACCCCGACACTGTCTCTAAACAATATAAATCTAGCCGAACAGATCATTGACAATTCTAAAAACGACTTAATAGTTCAAACCTGATGCAACATTAAGTATAAAAAGAACAATCTAATCTGTTGTAGCTGATTTATATCTCTCGAGACGGTGGATAGCACATATAAATCAGCCAACCCTTAGATCTATCCCTATTGGCTGCGGGTTCACAGAACTGGCCAATAGCAGGATAGATCTAAACATTGATCTAATTTATATACGCTATATGATAAACAGCACAATATAAACTCCTGAATCTAATGTGTCATTACGATCGAAGCACTAGAAACAACAGATCATACCACTAATGACAAGTATTTACCTAGATTAGGGGATCGAAACGATGCAGCCCGTAGCCAAACAAATTGTTCGTCTGAAGAAAAAGGTTGGCGATGCGACGAAGGTTTGATTGATTGTGATTGTGTTGTTTTACAGGGGGTCTCGGGTCCTATTTATACCCAAGATAAAATTATCTGTACAAACCCTGGACTCTATCTAAACTACTATTTAAAACACGACGTTATCCCAGGAAGGACCCATGCCGTATTACATTTAACAGTTTAAACAAACTCCTAAATTACAGATACAATTGCCGTTACAGGACTCTATCCATAGATGGCAATATCATTTAACGTGTAATCTAATAACCAAATCTTCTATTTATCTTCAAACTGCTGCACCAGAAACGACTTTATCTTCTCCGATCGTAGAATCTGAAATCGGCTATCGGCCGCTCTTGTCCGATTCAACCTTAGCCGACTGGCTTCGCAGCCGCTTGCTTCCCAGCCGATGCGGCCTCTGTTTCTCCGCCAAGCCAGCCAATCCGATTCTGCTTCATCCTTGCTAGGACTTAGGGATTCAATTACCAAATTTAGGTGTGAACACATGCCCCCCAAGTCCGTGATACGAAGTGTTACGGATTTGCTTGCCTGTTCAAATTCCCGCTCTTTTCTTGACCTAAACCGTTTCGGCTCCCCCAAGTGCCCTTTAAATATCCATTTGCCTCGGCCGAAACAACTACGCCTTCAAAGCGCACTCAAAGTTCTTAACCAAGCCTCTCCTCTCTCCTCTCCGGCGGTTCACCGGCGTCCGTCAAAACTCAGCGCCCTTCGCGAATTGGATTTCATCTTCACCCCCAAAAACTCTGATGGCCTCCACCACCGCGTCAAGCGCTTCCATTGCGTCGGCCACCACCGCCGCACCAGCCATTGCCGCCGCACCGACCATCGTCGCCGCACCGGTCACCGCCATCATCGAGTTCCCTGAGGTACACCCGTTGATCCAGAACTCTTTTTCACTCGGATTTACTTCTCTAGCCATGTTGCATCCATCTTGCTTTCAACCATTTTTGATCAGTACTTTTCCCCTTTCAAACTGTAACGTTCATCTATTCTTGATTAGAATTTCTTTCTTTCACACTGTAGCACCTGTCACATCAAGTAATCATCCCCAATCTGACCCAAGCACAGAGGTACTTTCTCGGCCCCATCGGCAACACCGATCCTGCCGATGTTATCATGGCCGAGATCAATAGGATTCCCTTCAATACCAACAAGCCATCCCTCGCCCACTGGAACGGGACCTTCAAATCATGGCCGACCACCGACGCCGCCTGGGTCGAATGGTACAAGAGGGTGCGGTCGGCCAAGTACACTCATTGGGAGGAAACTGGGATTGCCCAATGCCTGGCTCTGTCCGTTGCCAGCATGGAAAAGGACGAGCCGCTTCTATCGACTGCGACATATTTCTTGAACGACAACTTCAACGCCTTCATCTTCCGGCAAGGGTTGATGACCATCACACTGGCCGACGTGTACATGATGACTGGGCTGGACATCCAGGCATCGGCTAACCCCAGCAACTTGAGCCGAAAGGGGCAACATCAGTTCAAGACCAAGGCCATCGGCAGGTGGAGTGGCTTCATTGCCCAGAACATGAAGGACGGACCAGTCGGCCATAGGGAGCACACCGCATTTTTGATGATGTTGCTTGAAAAATTCTTATTCTGTGGATCGAGCTGCGGACCGACCGCCAACTGGCAGGTCGTAGCCAAAATCCTGGCCGACGGGGGCGAGCTCGCGCTGGGGAAGTACCTCCTCGGCTACTTGTACCAAATGCTGCATCAGGCCGCCGCAAAGATAGCCGTCAACGCTCCAATCAACACTGGCGGCCCCTGGCGGTTCCTACAGATCTGGCTGGTGCTGGCGACCCAAAAGATAGTCGGTCGGCTCCCTCTGACAGAAGCTATATTCCCAAGGCTAGAGCCGATTGAAGATGAAGACGGCAACCAGATCACCACCACGAGATGCATGAGCTATGGAGAAGCAGCAGCTGCTCATGCGGGCTCGAGGCAATCGGCCGACCTACTGGCCGAATGGTTCATTGCCCTTTATGATGGGCTGTCTCGCGAGAACCGTGCCTGGTACTTTTACCGGGACCGGGGGCTGTTCGAGTTGCCGGCCAATTTCAACTGGGAGGACATTAATTCAGCCGACAACCCAAGGTGCGGGGAGCTGTTCATCACCGCTCTGTCCCCCTGCATCTTACCGACCGAGATCCACCAGGGCCGATTAGTGGCCAAGAGCTACGAGTTCTATTACCCGGTGTCGGCGGTGAGACAGTTTGGTCTTGGGCAATTGCCCATCGGCTTCTATTATGCCGATAAGATTGAAACGAGAGGAGTGGTGAGCCAAGACTTGATAATGCATCGGCTGCTGAATATAGCCGGCCCTCCCCTCGACGACATCGGCGTGATGACCCTGGCGCTCAGGAAAAGCGCGGCCTACGACCAATGGTGGGCCAAAATCAAACGACGCATCTTTTACCAGCGGTCATCTCATTACATCGATCTGCTCCTGCCCGAAGAAATCCCTTCGGTAAGCTTCGAATTCCAAATGATTTTCCTCTTCTTATCATCGGCTGATATAGCCGAGTAACATTCGCCCTTTGATTTGCAGGAGACGGAGACGGAGCGGCCGACGGTGAGCGACTCCGGGCGCCCCATCGAATACCGTCTAGGTGTTCTGGACGGGGGCGGCCTCACTCCGTCGGCCATCGGCTGGGGAGCACTGAAGCTGGCGTCGTTGCTGCGAGGGCAAGTACGCGAGCCGATCACCCAGAAGAAAAGGGCTGCACCACTCATACAACCGTCGGCCGTGCCTGTCCCCAAGATGCTGAAAGAGAAGGAACCGGCAGCGCCAGCCGATAGCCTCCCCCCTTGGACTCGGCCGTCGCGCAGTTCCTCGACGCCGTCGCCAGCAAGGAAATGTCGGCGGCTGTTGGAGCGGTGGCCGAACCCGGGAGCTCGAGCCATGAGTCCATCAGCGCTCCAGCCGACGTCCCGCCGGTCCCAAGTCCCCCAGCGAAAAATCGGCCGGTAAGCCCTCACTTCACTAAATTCGGCTTTACGATGATATCACTTGCATCTGACCGAACAATTCTTTTCAGGTCAAGAAATTGGCCGGCCGCACTCCACATCACGTGCCATCGATAATCGTCTCTTGCAACCTTATTTGTAGAAATTAGCCGACTCGACCGCTAACTCTTCTTTTGCAGCCCCACGATCTCCGTCGGCTGCCCCCAGGCGTCCGCCGAGCACGTTGTGATCGCGTGGACGGCGGCACTGCGCCGACGAAGAGGCCCCGACGGTTGCAGGCGGCAAACCAGCCGAGCCGACCGCTCCGACCCCGGTGCCCACGGTAAGCCGACTGAATGTGGTGATTGGCTCTGTTAGCTCAATATCTTCTGATCGTCTTTCTTTTTGCAGAACATAGCCGACCTCCTCAACTTTGACTTGTCGGAGTTCGAGGAGTCTGGCGAAATCGGCGAGGAGGCGTTGGTGACGCCGACCGAGGACCTGAGGGCCACCCTAGCCGACATCGACAACCGGATGGAGGCCTCGCTGGATGCGCTGGTGGTCGACAGCGGTTCAATACGCGCGCGCTTCAAGGAAATCCAAGGCCAGTTGCCGGAAGCTCTAGTCGACGCCATTGTGCCGACCACCTTCATGGAAGCTCACCAACTCAAGTATGAACGGGCACGGCAGCGGATAGCCGATCGTCCCGAGAACCAGGCGCGGTCGGCCACCCTCCAGTCGACCAAGGATGCCATTGAGAGCCGGAAAGCCGCCTTCGACCGCCTAAAGACTGAGCCGGCGGCCAAGCTTGAGCAACTCCTCGCACGCCAAGATCAGCTAATGGCCGATCTCGTTCAAGTCACGAACGAGATCGATGTCCACAAGGAATACATGGCCAGGTTGCCAGCCGAAATCGAAGCTCAACGCCAAAGTATCAAGGCGGCTGTGGCGCATCTACGGGACCTGGTGAAGGGCATCCGGCCGGTGGCTGGGTCCGAGGCCGATGACGTCAGGGCCATTGAGGAGATAGACCAGATCAGGCGGACGGCGTTGTCGGCCATAGCCGATTTCTTGAAACAATGAGCTTGTAACATTTAAACATTCTGAGATCAGCAACTGCCTCCTGTAATATATTTGTCAAGCTTTTGTAATGGGCTTGAACTTTGATCAACTTGCTCAAACTTTGTAATCGGCTTTAACTTTTGTGCAGTATAGTTTATCAATCTTTTGCAGCTGTGCTTGTGGATGAGATCAGCTTTGGCCGCACATAGTATCTTGAATTGCTTATGCTGAAATCGGCCCTAGCTGTCCGTATCGTGTCGCATTCGCCGATTCCGAGACCACACCACAACCGTCGATGTTAACACTTGAATCACGGCCGTCGATCCAAATCACTTCCAACGCTTTCATCTGGACTGCCGATTATGAAGCTTAAAAAGTTTAAAAATTTGATGCCCAATTTTGCAATCTGACGCCCAATTTTGCAATCGGCTCGTGTATGTATATGCCCCCCAAATTTTGTTGATAGCTTCGGTGTCGACAAAATTGTGAATTCGAGCCGTTCGCGCATCATTACCGTCACTATCGGCCAATCAGTAGCCGATCGTGGAAGACTTAGGAAAAAAATGTCACATAAAAATGCCTAAAGGTGATGCCTTATTGAGGCGAGACATCGGCTGTCGTAAATCGGCTAAGCAACCAGAGCCGAATCACGAGTTGATCCATACGCTTGGGTAGTATTTCTTCAGGTATTTTCCATTAAGAGCCCTTCCAAAAACTTCTCCGTCCAGCCCTTCTAGCATGTAATCTCCTTTAGAGACGCATTTGTGGATCTTGAAGGGCTCTTCCTAATTTGGTGACCACTAGCCGAATTTGTTATCTCTAGATCCAATCGTCAGTATCAATTTCCAAACGAGTTCGCCTTCCTCGAAAGATTTAGGCACCACTTTTTTATTATAATGTCTGGCTACTCGTTTTTTATCCTTTGTAACCTTTTCCAAGGCCCTCATCCTAGATAAAACTAAGTCTTCTGATTCGTCCACCATCAGGTGATAATAATCGTCGGCTGTAAGTTGATCCTGTAGCTGAATGCGCCTTGAGCCGACGACGCTCTCCCATGGTAGCACCGCCTCATGTCCGTAGACCACTTGTACGGAGGGACTTGAATTGACCCGTGGCATGCCATCCGATACGCCCACCGTGATTCGGCTAATCGGCCGTGCCACTATTTAGGATACTCGAGATCTTTCTTTTAATCAATTTAATCAAACTTTTATTTGAGGCCTCGGCTTGTCCGTTGGCTCGTGCGTAGTACGGCGAAGAATTAAGCAGCTTGATCCCCATGCCGTCGGCAAACTGAACAAACTCGTCTGATACGAAGATAGATCCCTGATCTGTTGTTATCGTTTGTGGAACATCAAATTGGTAAATAATATGTTCTTTGACAAACTCGATTGCGTCCTTAGAATCCACTTTCCTCAGGGGAATTGCCTCCACCCACTTTGTGAAGTAATCCGTCGCCACCAGAATAAATTTATGCCCTTTGCTTGAGGGTGGATTGATCTGGCTGATCATGTCAATGCCCCATCCTCTGAATGGCCAAGGCTTAATAATTGGGTTCATAGCTGACTCTGGTGCTCGTTGTATGGTGCCAAACTTCTGACAATCCTGGCAGCCCTTGTAATACTTGAAACAATCCTCCAGCATCGTCGGCCAGAAATACCCTGCTCGGCGAAGCAAGCACTTCATTTTGTGGGCCGATTGATGTGTGCCACAGATTCCTTCATGCACTTCTCCGACGGCTACTTTGGCCTAATCGGCTCCCAAACACTTGAGTAGCACACCATCAATCGTCCAAAGTACAGATCTTCATCGAGCAACACATATCTTAACGCCTTGTATCGTAGCTTCCTTGTAGCCGATTGAGAGGAGTTTTTGAGATAGTTGTATACTTCAAATCTCCAGTCATCGGCTGTAACAGCGGCAATCTCTATGTCAATTTCTTTTAACATCGGCCGATAGCTTGATGCGCCCTGAGCTAAATCATTGGCCTCTGTGTTCTGCTCTCTGGGGATGTGTTTCAAAGTAACTAGCCAAAAATCGTCCATTAATTCCCGACATTGCTGATAATAGACCATCAACACATCGTTTTTGCATTCGTATTCTCCCGATAACTAGCTGATAACTAACAAAGAATCTCCCATTATTTCGATGGCGTCGGCCTCAACTTCCTTGAGTAGATGTAATCCTTTGAGGACGGCTTCGTATTCGGCTTGGTTGTTCGTAGCGTGGGGGTTGATGGCGAAAGCAAACTCGAAGCTTGCCCCTCTGGGCGAAATAATGACTAAGCCGATGCCGCGGCCATTGGTGCAAACCGAACCGTCGTACGTCAAAGTCCAAGGCATAATTTCCACTGAGCCGATCGAATCATTTATGTGCTCCACAATGAAATCGGCTATGGCTTGTCCCTTGATTGCCCTTGGTGCCTGATACCTTAGATCGAATTCTGTTAGCGCAAAAATCCACTTCCCAATTCTTCCTTTCAGCACTGGGGCCGATAGCATGTACTTAACTACATCGGCTTTACAGATTATTGTGCACTCATTGGATAGCAGATAATGCCTTAACTTCGTACATGAAAAATAGAGGCATAGGCATAGCTTCTCCACAGGTGAATACCTTGTTTCCGCGTCTAGCAACCGTCGGCTGAGATAGAAGATGGCTTTTTCTTTGCCCTCAACCTCTTGGATTAAAACGGAGCCGAATGACTTGTCATCGGCTGATAGGTACAGCTTAAACGGTATTCCTTTTTGTGGAGACATTAAAACTAGAGGGGAGCTCAGATAATCTTTTATGTTGTCTAACGCCTTTTGCTGCTCTGCCCCCCATGTGAATGCTTGATCGGCTTTCAGCCGAAGCAGTGGTGTGAACGGCTCCATCTTTTCTGAGAGATTGGCTATGAACCGTCTGATGAAATTTATTTTGCCGATTAATGACAGGAGTTGTTTCTTGTCCTTCGGAGGCTGAATTGTCTTGATAGCATTTATGCTCCTTGGTGTAACCTCAATTCCTCTTTGATGAACAAGAAACCCCAGGAACTGCTCGGCCGATACGCCGAACGCGCACTTAGCGGATTCATCTTCAGGCCATACTTCCTCGTCCGCTCTAATACTTGTCTCAGATCGGCTATGTGGCCCTCTATCTCTCTGGACTTGACTGCTACGTCGTCAATGTATATTTCTACTAGTGAGCCGATCATGTCGTGAAAAATGTAGTTCATGGCCCGTTGATATGTTGCCCCAGCATTCTTCAAGCTGAATGTCATTACTACCCATTCGTACAAGCCGATTGCGCCGGGACACTGAAAGGCGGTCTTGTGGATGTCCTCGTCGGCCATAAATATTTGATTATACCCTACATTGCCATCCATGAAACTGATTGTCGAAACTTGATTTTGACAATAGAAATTTCGGGGTGCAGTCAAGATCGCCAAGCACAATGGGTTAGATTGGAGAAGAAAGTTTAGATAGGTTCAGGCCCTCTCGTGAGGTAATACCCTACTCCTGTTTCGGTGGATTCGATCCGTCGAGTGTCTTTATTGATCTCGTGATCTAAGGCTGGAAGCTAAAAGCTGATCTAACTTTTGATATCGTATATCCCTCAAGGGACGCCCCTTACCCCCCTCATATAGTCTCGGGAGGCGGGCTTACAGATCAGAAACCCTACCTTACTCTAAGTCGGTTTCCTCATTCTTACCAAACCGTGACTATAGGCCGTTGCCTTATCTCAATCGGAACGTAACACACAAGTCATGTTTGGTTACAGATATGGCAGGCAAAATCTATTCCTACCTTCAATCGGATAAGCTTGCCATGTAGATACCCGATTGCCATAATCTCCACAGTAGCCCCCGAGTCCTTTTCAGTCGACGAGACACCTCAGCTTCAAACCAGGACAGTACACAGCCAAAAACCTCCTTGGCCGAGTGCTTCTGGCGCCGAGTGATTCCATCATCTCTGCCTGAATCTTCCTGAGTGGCTCCAAAGACTGTGAAGGGCTGGAAAATATCTAAAAAATTCTCAAAAATAAATATCTAGGTGCATCTCCTGATGCACCTAATTAGGTGTAGCCCCCGACTATATGGTTAGTCAAAATCAGACTAATCATATAGTCAAGAACTATAAAAGTCATTCTCATATAAATACTCAGCTCATGCTAAAGCAATCATAAAAATCTCATTACCCGGCAAGTTCATACTCATCCGAGTGAATTTGCCTGAGTCATCTCAGAACAAATAATTCGATCAACCCTCTTAGGTGAAAGCACTCGGTTAGCTCATGTTTATTCGAGTGAATCTGCCCGAGTTATTTCGGAACAAATATTTTAATCGTCCCTCATGGGAAAACGAGTTTTTCAATCGTATAAAAATATGACCAAGTTATTAAATAGCTCTTGCCATAATACCGGTCT
Organism: Oryza australiensis; assembly: GCA_019925245.2. Classification (NCBI taxonomy): domain Eukaryota; kingdom Viridiplantae; phylum Streptophyta; class Magnoliopsida; order Poales; family Poaceae; genus Oryza; species Oryza australiensis. The sequence goes on along the minus strand of JAIFGZ020000048.1, from coordinate 7,141,109 downwards.
CAATCTATAAAGATCTTCACCAAGGTGGAAAAATAGCATTGATATAATCACTTAATCAAACGCTAAAAAACCAAACAGCCCTTGTCATCAAGGCTGCTATAAAAAGCTTAGCTGTTGGTCACCTCCCAAATTGCATCGTGCCAGCTTCTCATGAAGTTAGGCAAACCGCGGTATGAAAGGATTTTCAAAGGTATAGGGCATTCGGACACGTGCATATTGCCAAGGCAAATCTGCTTAAGCTCATCCGCTTAAGTCCCGAAGGACACGCATCAAGCCACACCTTAGTTGGGCCAAAGGTCTCTCATGGGCTCGGCCCAATCACAAGAAGACCTAGTGCAACACTCAAATCTTTCTACAAAGCCTCGAGGTCATCCCCGCCACTTCGTCTTCCCAAAAATTTCCTCTTTTCGCAGCGCTGTTCACCAGCTCCCTGCGGAAAACCCTAGACTCGCGCGCACCTGAATCCATCCACCCAGGAGCTCGCTCCTTGCCACAAACTAACTTCCGCAGCCAACTCCCAAGATCCCTTGCTCAAATCCCCATCCTTTCTGACCAGATCTACTTTCCACCCAAACCACACTCATGGCGGATGAAAAGAAAATCCCCTTTGACCAATGGGCCACATCGGATGTGAGGGGATCCACCCTCAAGGAGATGGTGAAGCACGGCGTGCTTCCCCCCAAGGAGATCGTGGGTTGGCGCCCAGCGGCGGGTGAAGATTTCCCAACCCCGAACACCGGTGAGCTTATTGTGTTCACCTCTTTCTTTTACTGTGGGTTCAGCCTCCCCACTTCTGAGTTCTTTAGGGGGCTTCTGGATTACTATGGTCTCCAGCTCTATCATCTGAACCCCAACTCTATGCTTCACATCGCTCTTTTCATCCACGTATGTGAAGCTTTCCTTGGCATCCTCCCCCACTTCCATGTCTTTCGCCGCATGTTTTACCTCAAACCACATCCGAATAAGGACCACCCATGCGTTGTTGGCGGGGCAGGCTTCCAACTCTGCGGATCCCTCCGCAAGGAGTATTTCTCTCTCCCTTTGAAATCTTCCAATAAGGGATGGCACACGGGCTGGTTCTATATCAACAATCTCGAACCCAACCTGCCAGCCTTTGTCGGCCTTCCCCCTGTACCCAAGCATACTTGGAGCACTGTACCAGTGGCTCAAGATTGGGATGAGGCCAACAAGCTGCTAGCGAAGATCCTAGTGATGAAGCAGAAAGGTCTTCACGGCAAGCAGATCACTCGGCACTTCATCAGGTGCCGACTGGCTCCAATCAAAGAGCGATCGAAGCCAGCCTTCGAGTACGAAGGCGGGAAGGACCCCAATCGGGAAGATCAAGACCCCCTCAGTTATGAGATCCTGAAGATCCGGATGTACAAGATCTTCTCGACTGGAATCGCAGTCGAGCATGCCCTCATACTGTCGGTTCTTCCCTTCAGCATCTATCGGCCTCCTTCTCCGGTAAGCCGACTGACCTCTTTGTACTATCTTGCAATCCTGATGCTATGCCTCTTAGTATTGTGAGGATTTCTCTTGCAGGAAAATGCCTCTGTTATTTCGAAACCGTACAAGGTCCCTCATGATGACGTGCCGCTTCGCCCTGCCAAGAAGCCGACTGGCGCGGTAAAGATTCAAAGCGATCCAGTCGGAAACGGGCGGCCCGAGTGAGGACACCAACAAGCGGGCGAGCAAGAGGAGGCTTGTCATCGACGACTCGACGACGATGTCCCGCTCCTCCAGTAAAACGACCCTCCAAGGCCATCGCCGAAAGCGGCACCGAAGATCCGCCGGTCGTCCAGGTATGCTTCATGACTGAAGTCCGAACTTTTTTGTTGAAAATTTTCTTTGTCTTCATTCTAACTGCATTTGTTGTTGCAGGAGGCCCCAGGATATAGATCCTGCCGGGAAGGGTGAGGGGCCTACTCCAGCTGCTGCGCCCGAGGCACCTAAGCCTGCGGAACAAAGGCCCCGGAGCCCTCTCCCAAGCGAAAGTGCTCCGGGCAGAAAGCCCTCGCCTCCGAAGAAGGATATCCCGAGGAAGGAGCCCCGACCGCCCGGACGTCCCGACCGGGAGCCGGCCGCTGCGGGAAACCCCCGGCGGCTCAGAGCCCCGACGAGGACCGCCGGCGAAAAGCCGAAGAAGGAGGCCAGCCGGCTGCTCCACCCAAGAGTGCACCACCGGCTCGTAAGTCTTTAATCAAAGTCTTGTCTTTACTCTTTAGTTTAAATCCTTCATGTCTTCATCTGTTCTTCCTAATCTGCCAGCCACAGTGGAGAAAATCCCCAGGTTACAGTCTTCTGAACCTGGGTTCCCCCGATTAAAATCGAGTGGCGAGACTTAGAAGGCCAGAGGCAGGGCATCGTCTTGGACAAGCAAGCTGAAAGCGAAGAAAGGGATGCCCTTGTCAACAGCCTAAACGAGGCGACTCGGCTACTCAACGTAAGCCTTAGTCCTTTTCTCTTATTGCATTATCATTTCTTGTCAGTCGGTCAATTTCGGATCTTGCGTGCAGAAGGAGTATTGTCGATCCATGGCCAAGTCCGAGGTGCTGGAAAAGTTGGTCCCTCATCTGAACTCCCTGGAGGACGTCCAGCGGAAGTTGCAGACCACTCGGGAGGAGGCCGCGTCGAGGGAGGCGGCATTGAGGAAGGAGATAGCTGAACTCCGAGAGGAGAACCTCGACCTCCGCGGTTCAGTCGGGAGTAAGTCCGATCTTCCCAGTTTCTTTATGGGTTCTGTGCTGATCTCGGTCGCTAATAGCCTTCTGTGTTTGTAGAAAATTCATCGGAGGTCCACTCGCTCCAGGTCCAGCTGCAGGCAGTGAGCCTCGGCAAGACCGAGTTGGAGGCCGAGTTCGAAGGTAAGCTTCTTCAAAACAACATTCTTTGTGCTGCTTTATTTCTGAGTACTTTGCGTGATTAGATTCTTTTGGTAGCTCACAAAGTTAAGACCCGAGCTCAATACGACGTGCTTCTTGAGAGGGTCAAACGAGCCAGAGAGGTCCGGGAAGAGGTTGCCAACGCAGCAACGCCAATCTTGCTATGCTTGTTTCACCAGGGCTCGGGGCTAGCTCGCTGGAGCCATTGGAAATCTTTGACAAGCTGCGGAGGGCCCCGACCAATATTTGGTGAACATCACCGAGGCCGCCACCATGGGGGCTGGTCCGGCTCTTGCGCACTGTGTCTCTACCCCCGAGTGGATGTCAACTCGGTAGGGAGGGCTTCGCCGACGGGACCTCGGATGAGCGAGCCCTGGACATGCTTAGTGAAGCGTAGGAGTCGGCGAAGAGGATTGCCATCGATGTAGTGAACAACTTTCGGCTTTAATCCGTCTTATGAACATTGTCTCGTAAACATTGTATGATTATGGCACTCTGATGTAGGCTTGTGAATATTCAGTCTATTTATGTTAATTCCTCGATCCGAGTTTTTATGTGAAATTTCTTAAGTAATTTTCGTTCGACTGTCACCGAGCCTAGGCTCGATTAGGCCATCGGAAAACTCTCAGTCTTTAAACACTGAACTTGAATCGAGGAACATTAAACAATGATAAACCAAATCATGCACAAAAGTTGATGAGGAAAACTATGCTTTATTGACATATGTACAGCCCCCGGCTGCTAACTCAAGAAGTCATCTTACTTGAGGTTGGCAGCCAAGAAAAACATGAAACTTTAGTCAATTTAAGCATAAAATCGTCAAAGATGCTCGATGTTCCAGGAGTTCTCCATCATAGATCCGTCTTAACGCTTTAGTCGGTATCACCGGGCCGAGTCACCTCAGCGGTTATGTATGGTCCTTCCCATAAGGGGGATAACTTGTGACGGTCTTTGGTGGTTTGAATCTTGTGCAGAACCAAGTCGCCAACGATGAAAGCTCATGCTCGAACATTGCCACTGTGGTATCGTCTGAGCCCTTGAAGATATTTCGCCGACTGGATGAGGGCTGCCTCTCGGGCCTCTTCCGGTCGGGTGAGGTCGTCCACTCGGTCGGGGTCGTAGCGTTCATCGTTCAAGGCGTGGACTCGGAGGGATTCATACTCCATCTCATTTGACAACATGGCTTCTGCGCCGTAGACCAGAAAGAAAGGAGTTTGGCCGGTAGCCCGGCTGGGTGTGGTCCGCAGAGACCATAGAACCGAGGGAAGCTCTTGAACCCACTTGCCTGCGTACGGGCTTAGACGATCGAACACGCGGGCCTTGATGCCTTGAAGGACCCTGCCGTTGGCCCGTTCGACTTGTCTGTTGCTTTTGGGATGTGCGACTGACGCATAACAGATCTTGATTCCGAAGTCTTCGCAGAATTCCTTGAAGATGCCTCCCGTGAATTGAGTCCCGTTATCGGTTATGATCCTGTTCGGGACGCCGAAGCGGTGCACGATGTTGAGGAAGAAATCCCGTGCCTTGTCGGCAGTAATTGTGGCAATCGGCTTGGCTTCAATCCACTTGGAGAACTTGTTGATTGCGATGAATAGGTGCGTAAAGCCTCCTGGGGCCTTCTTGAAAGGGCCGACCATGTCTAAGCCCCATACCGCGAACGGCCAGGATAACGGGATTGTTTGTAGCTCCTGGGCTGGGACATGGCTTTGTCGGGCGAAAAATTGGCAGCCTTCACAGGTTCGTACCACTTTGTCCGCGTCGGAGACCGCGGTAAGCCAGAAAAAACCTTGTCTGTAGGCTTTGCCCACCAAAGTACGTGCTGCCGCGTGGCTTCCGCATATGCCCGAGTGGATGTCTTGGAGCAGCTGTCGTCCTTCCTCAGGCGTGATGCATCTCATTAGGATTCCGGAGAGGCTTCTCTTGTATAAGTCGGAGTCAACCATGACATAGGCTTGGCAACGACGTCGGACATGTTCTGCCTCATCCCGGTCTTCCGGCAGCTCTTGCTGTGTTAAAAATTTGATGAGTGGTGTCCTCCAGTCGGTGTCAGTCATGGCGACTTCATTTGCAGCTTGTTCGTTGGAAGTTGTCTTTGCCGTGATGGTTGGCTCATAGAGGTGTTCGACAAAAACGTCTGTTGGGGCGGCTTCACGCTTGGACCCAAACTGTGCCAACTCGTCAGCTGCTTCGTTGTTGTGTCTCAAGACATGTGACAGTTCGAGTCCGTCAAACTTGTCTTCAAGTTTGCGGACCTCTTGTTGGTAGGCCTCCATGGTGTCGTTTAGACAGGACCAGTCCTTCATTACTTGGTTGACGACCAGCTGGGAGTCCCCTTTCACGATGAGCCGACGTATCCTGAGTGAAACTGCGAGCCGCAGTCTATGTAGCAGGGCTTCGTACTCGGCGACGTTATGTGAGGCAGAAAAGTGGAGGTGGAGGACGTATCTTAGTCTTTCCCCAGTCGGGGAAATCAGCATGACTCCTGCTCCCAAGCCGGTGATCCTCTTGGATCCGTCAAAGTGCATGGTCCAGTGTTGGAGGTCTTCCCGAGGTACGTTTTCTTGTTGCTCAGTCCACTCGGCCAGAAAGTCCGCCAGGGCTTGTGACTTTATGGACGTCCTTGCCTTAAAAGTCAAGTCCAGTGGCATCAGCTCCAGAGCCCACTTAGCGATGCGCCCAGTTGCCTCCCGGTTATGGATGACGTCCTCGAGTAGAAAGGAGGTGACGATGGTGACCGAGTGACCCTGAAAATAGTGCGCCAATTTCCTCGCGGTTATCAGGACACCATAAAGCAATTTTTGTACCTGAGGGTAGCGAATTTTGGCTCCTGCCAATACTTCACTGACAAAGTAGATCGGCCTCTGAATCTTCTGAGCCCGTCCTTCTTCTTCGCGCTCGACCACGAGGACCGTACTAACCACTTGGTGAGTGGCTGAGACGTACAGCAGCAGGGGCTCCTAGGGCTGAGGCGAGGCTAGGACGGGCGGAGTTGTAAGGAATTCCTTGAAATCTTCAAAGGCCTTGTGGGCTTCCGCGGTTCACTGGAAGTCGTCCGTTTTCTTTAGCAATCTGAAGAAGGGCATGCCTTGTTCGCCGAGTCGAGAGATGAAATGGCTTAGCGCCGCCATGCAACCAGTGAGCTTCTGGACATCCTTCTGGTTACTCGGGGGCTTCATGCTCAAGATAGCGTTGATCTTCTCTGGATTGGCTTCAATGCCGCGATGTGACACCATGAAGCCGAGCAGTTTGCCTGATGGGACGCCGAAAGTGCACTTCTCCGGGTTCAACTTCATTCTGAAGGCCCGGATGTTCGCGAAGGTTTCTTCTAAGTCAGCGATCAGGTCTTCTTTCTGCTTGGTCTTGATGAAAACATCATCGACATAAGCTTCTACGTTCTTGCCGATCTGCGTCTGGAAGCATCTCTGGATCATGCGTTGGTATCTGGCGCCGACATTCTTCAGGCCGAAAGGCATGGTGATGTAGCAGTAGGCCCCAAACGGCGTGATGAACAATGTCTTCAGGCAGTCAGATTCTTTCAAACTAATCTGGTGATAGCCCGAGTAACAATCTAAGAAGCTCAGGAGTTGGCAGCCGGCTGTTGAGTCGACGACTTGGTCGATGCGAGGCAGCCCGAATGGATCTTTGGGACAGGCTTTGTTGAGGTCGGTATAGTCAACGCACATGCGCCATTGCCCCGTCTTCTTGCGGACCAGAACTGGATTGGCTAACCATTCGGGATGTAGGACTTCTTTGATAAAGCCGGCAGCCAAGAGCTTCGTGAGCTCTTCCTTGATGGCATCTTTTCGATCCTGTGCGAATCTGCGTAATCGTTGTTTTATTGGTTTGGCGTCATCTTTGACGTGCAAAGAGTGCTCGATCACCTCCCTAGGAATTCCAGGCATATCAGATGGTTTCCAAGCAAAAACATCTTTATTATTTTGGAGGAAGGTGACGAGCGCGCTTTCCTATTTGGGATCTAGTTCGCACCGATTACAACAGCGAGGGATCCGATGGATCAAGGGAGATCTTCTTGGTCTTGGCGTCGCCGGATCCCGATTTGACTATCTTCTTCGCGGGGACTTCGCCCTCCGCCGAAGTCGATGCAGCCAATCGGATTTCTTGCTGGCCACGCAATCTCTCGCGAGATTGGGCCATGTCGCAGCCTCTCCTTGTCGCAGTGAAGGCTTGCTTCACATCGCTGCGAAGAGTGATGACGCCGTTGGGACCCGACATCTTCATGCGAGGTAGGTGTAATGTGGGATCGACATGAATTTGGCAAGCGCAGCCTTCCGATGATGGCGTGGTAGGCCGTTTCAAGTTGGCCACCTCGAAAGTGACGTTTTCGTTCGGAAGTTCTCTCGAGCTCCGAAGGTGACCGGGAGGGCGATGTGCCCGAGTGGTGTAGATGACAGCCCGGGATGACTCCGTGGAAGGGGCCGAGCTTGCCTTCACCCGGCCCTCGGGATCGCATCTCGTCCATGGTCTTGGCGAACGAATATTGAGGGCGCTGCCCCATCGATGAGGACGCGCTTAAGCTCGATGTTACGGACCACCGGGTCCGGGGCGAGTGGATAGCGCCCGGGTGAACCACTCGGTCGGGGTGATCCGAGCGGTCAAAAGTGATGGCCACTTCCGACCATCGCAGGTACTGAGGGACTTCGGGTTGAGCCGCGTTGACCTCTCGGTCGGTTAGCTTCTGTTTCCTCTTGGATTCATAGGCTAGCGGCCCCCCGAAGATGTGATTGAGCTCTCCCACAGGGTCTTGGAAAGGTTCGGCATGCTCGCCGCGTTGTTTTTCTTGGCGCCCGATGGACCAGCCTCATCGCGGCTTCTTGTTGAGTTGCGCCGCGCATCTGTTTGGTGAACTGTTTGTAAATGAAGCAATCCTTAGCCGCGTGCTTGTGATTGGGATGATGAGTGCATTGAGCGTTCATGATGGCGTCGTAGGCGGCGACTCGGGGGCGGCGTTGGGAGTTGGAGGTTGCGGCCACTAGATCTTCGGATCGACGGTTGCGGTCCTTTTGGCCCTGGTTGTTGTTGTTGCCGTTGTCCTTTTTAGGATTCCGGCTTCCTCCCGCTTGCTTATCTTCCCTCCTGTCGGGCCGGTCTTGGCGCGCTGCCTTGATGGCATCATTGGATTTGGCGTAGGAGTTCGCCGTTTCGAACATCTGTTTCACTGTCTTCGGTGGCTTGCGCCTGAACTTCCCGATTAACAGCTCATCACGGACTTCCTTCTGGAAGGCGGCGATGATGATGTCATCGGTGATGTTGGGGATCTTGTTGCGCTTTTCAGAGAAGCGCCGGATGTAATCTTTCAGAGGCTCGTCCGGCTTCTGGATGACGTTATATAAATCAAAGTGAGTGCCGGGCCTCTCGAAGGTGCCCTGAAAATTGGCGATGAAGTGGTCCCTCAGCTTGCTCCACGAGCCGATTGAGCCTCTTGGCAGCTCGTGAGCCGCTCTGGCCGAGTTGGCGAGGGCCACGGCGGGTAATTGGCCATAGCCTTGTTGTCGCCGCCGTCGCGCAGATGGCGAGAGTGTACACGGTAAGCCACGACTCGAGGTCGGTCTTGCCGTCGTACTTCTCTATTCCTATGGGCTTGAATCCACTCAGCCAGTGCACTCGGCGAAGGTCCCGAGTGAAAGCTGGCACTCCGTCGTCGTTGCTATCGGGTGATCCCCTCCGATCTTCCCGAGTGTGTCGGTCTCGCTCCTGGTAACGACGATCGAGGACTTCCCGCAGATCACTCGGCGGGGTCCTCGGTTGGCTGGTTGGGTAGCCGGAGCGTTGTTGCGGCGGACGCGGTGGTGGACGGTGGACGTCCATGTCGTTTGTCGCGGAGTCGGCCGCTTGCTCCCGATGCTTCGCGTGGACTCGTGGCGTGGGCCTCTTGGCCTAGTCGTTGATCGGTCTGGCTCGGGCCTCTTGTAGTCTCCTGACCTTAGAGGCGGGAGTCGGCTTTTGTCGGGCGTTTCGGCCACGGATTCAGTCGGCCTTCGTGCCGAGGTGGAGGGATGACCGTTGGCTGTGGCTGTGACGATGGTCTTGTTTTGTCGAGTATTGGAGTCACGTCGGCGGGTGCCGTTTCCATGACGGTGTCCAAGAGCGTGAGTGCGACAACAGCGTTCTGCTGTGGCGTCTGGAAGATATTGGTGTTGCGGACCCGCGTTTGAAGGATAGCCTCCTGAGCGGATCGTCCGGCTGCCCGTAGATCTTGCTTTCTCTTGTCAGCCTCTTCCCTGCGTTTCTTCTCCTCTTCACCATCTTGCGCCCTTGCTCGATCTTGGCTCGCTCTTCCTCTCGCAAGCTGCGGGCCATGGCTGAGTCGGACTCGCCGGCTCAGCCATGAGAACATCGAAGCACTTCGGCTCATAGTCCTTGTGGCAGTCGGAGTCGTCGGCTTCGTCTGAGGGGATGCCATAGAGGTCGTCAAAGCCGGCGGAGCTGAGATATTCATTGAGCTCTGAAGATGAGCATGAGCCGAACGGCCGGAGGATGACGGCGACCTCCCTTGATCTGGGTAGCTCGGATCCGGATCGCCCACCCGAGTCGAGCTTGAGGACGCGGACTCCCCGAGTGGGTCGACCTCGACTCGGGGGAGAGGAGCTTGCCGTAGATCTCAGCGGCGTTTGGTAACCCAAACGGCGCCGAGAGGTCTTCGTCCGTGTGGATCGTCTCTGTCGGGGAGACGAGGAGATCAGTGTAGATTCCGGCGGCGTTCGGTAGTACGAACGGTGCCGAGTGAATTCCTTCGTTGGAGAAGACGGACCGCATCTTGGACTTCAAGATGTCTTCGAAGATCTTGGCGCTATTCGGGAGGCCGAACGGCGCCGAGAGGGTCTCTCCTTCCGACTGGTTCGAATCCGAGTCGAAAGAGGAGAACTTCCCGAAGTTGTTGGCGGCGAAGTCGCTGAATCCTGAAGAAGATCCCATCGCGCTTGTCGGCGAGATTGTTGAAGAAGTCTTGACGCGCGGGCCCCTACCTGGCGCGCCAACTGTCGAAACTTGGTTTTGGCAATAGAAATTTGGGGGTGCAGTCAAGATCGCCAAGCACAATGGGTTAGATTGGAGAAGAAAGTTTAGACAGGTTCAGGCCCTCTCGTGAGGTAATACCCTACTCCTGTTTCGGTGGATTCGATCCGCCGAGTGTCTTTATTGATCTCGTGATCTAAGGCTGGAAGCTAAAAGCTAATCTAACTGTTGATATCGTATATCCCTCAAGGGACGCCCCTTACCCCCCTTATATAGTCTCGGGAGGTGGGCTTACAGATCGGAAACCCTACCTTACTCTAAGTCGGTTTCCTCAATCTTACCAAACCGTGACTATAGGCCGTTGCCTTATCTCAATCGGCAACGTAACACCCAAGTCATGTTTGGTTTACAGATATGGCAGGCGCAATCTATCCCTACCTCCAATCGGATAAGCTTGCCATGTAGATACCCGATTGCCATAATCTCCACACTGATAATTTTGTGGCCCGAAGCAACATCGATAAGCAAATCGGCTATCGACATTGGGTATTTGTCCTTAGGGGTTGCCTTGTTTAGATCTCTGAAATCGATGCACACCCTAAGTTTACCGTTTTTCTTCAACACTGGGACAATGTTTGAGACCCACTCGGCATATTGGCAAGGCCGAACGAATCCTGCATCGTATAGCCGAGTGATTTCGGCTTTAATTGCATCATACATATCGGCCTTAAACCTCCTGGGAGGCTGTTTGAATGGCCGATAGCCTGCCTTAATCGGCAGTTGATGGACCACTATTGATCGGTTGAGGCCGGGCATCTTGAAGTACTCCCAAGCGAAACAATCTTTATATTCTTTTAACAAATCAATAAGCTAGGATCTACAATGTGGAGATAAAATTTTGCTAATGTACGTCGGCCTCGGCTTGTCACCAGAGCCGATGTCAATTTCCTCTAATTCGTCGGTCGACGTGAAACCTTTCTCGAGCTTGCCATCGTCTTCGTCCGCGGTGTCCATGCTGAAGACGCTTGAGCCCTCTACCATGTCTTGTTCAAAGCAGCAGCTGCGGCTTGCCATCTCCAATCGGCTGTATTGTGGAATTGGACACATTTAGAAAATCGGCTTGCTAGATTTTCCTAGATAAACAATCGATGCCTTCGATTTCCCAAAGCGGCAAATCGGCACTGACGACATGTAGACCCCCGTTTTTGAGACGGGAATCTTTCGTATTCATAGTACCATTTCCCTGGATCGAGTAGTTTGGTACCCATGAAATACAGTACTGAATTATCAGGTGCATATGCACGAATAGTCTTACACCAAAAGTATTACAATATAGGCCCGGAGGCAATATCCAACATATAGGACCTCATGGTCCAGATACAACCAAAAGTAGAAATTAGGTAAGGCAGCGGAATGAAGGCAGCGGCCTGTCGATTGCCACATGCAATGACTGGAGACTAAGACCTAGCAGGCGCCATCGACTTCTTCGCCCTCCTGGTAGCAGGCATATGGATCCTCCAAGTCTTCACCCCCACTATCTGAAGGTTTGTGCGTATAGCAAGTGTGAGTACCAACCGTACTTAGCAAGCCAACACGGAAAGGTGCACATGATAGGGGATTCTCAAGGAGATGCCGTGGTTTATTTGCACAAAGCCAATTTTATAAATCTTTTCACAAACCTAGCATCTAGCCAAGTCAAGTTTTAGTTACATAGTTCATTAAGTCGGCGACGGTTCTGTCTACCATCCAGTGTGATTCCATGGATGGCTTCCCGCCTCCGGTTCATTATGGTTTTCTGGGGAGTCCACCCCTTCTCGCCATTTGAGAAGTTGATCCCCCAGTGAATAAGAATCATCATGCAAACCTATCCCATCATTTTAAAATTTAGAGTCTAGCCAAGCGAAAGTCCTGTCACGATGCTCTATATCCGCGAGCACGGCTATTCGAATAGTTTGGTTAATTCACACTGCAGTGGATGTACACTTTACCCGTACTCCGTGACTGCCCAACAAATGAGCATACGTCCCAACACATGAGACGTGTCACGACAAAGCATTTCGATAACCTCACTTTGGCAGTACCCGCTCCATGAACTTAAATCCTCTTGCACTCTAGCCGTCCATTTCTAGCAATGTGAGGAGTTCTTGTGCTCCCGGGGCAGGGGAAGACTTCATTCATCAAGTTATAATTAATTTTGATTTTCAATCATCCATTCCCAATCTCATCTCATACATAGGAACCACTATGCAAGGGTACCGCCTCCGCTTGGCTATTTACTCCGCTAGGTCTATACCCATTTGAGAAGTACGGTTGTACTGGCTCGTTTCCCGGCTATCTCATGGCTTGGTCCTTAATTGACCAGGGTTGGCACTTGCCTTTTCCGGAATCCACTCAAATCATCCAGCCGCCCCAGTCTAAAACATTTGTTTGGTATTTTCAGTTTTCTTCAAAACTCATTTGATTATTCTCATGGCAATGTTGCGCTCATGTCTCCACATGCCGTATCTCAACTACCTTTCCCAAAGGTAGTTGCCCAAGCATATAGCTATTTGCAAAAGCATGAGTATGCATGAATCTAATAATAGCATGGCTAAGCATTTTACCGAAGATATTCTCCGTTTGTATGTATCACATCGAGGGTTACAAGGAATAATTCTAAAGGTAATCAATAACAAGACATGGCATAACAAGTATAGGTAATTCTTTGTGTATAGCATGCATGTTTAAAGTTTAAAACAACATCATTTCGCAATTGGGATCAATATGTTCAAAGAGTGTGATGACTTGCCTTGCTCGCACGCTTGTTGAGTGGGGTCTTCGACGTAGTCGAGGCCGCCTCTTCGGATGCTATCCAGACGTGCGAAATAAAAGATTGAATCCAATTAAAATTCGATAAGAACGAATAAGGAATCAAGAAAAAACAAAAAGAGTACTCCAAACTATCTCCCTATGATTTTGCCTGAGTTACGGAGGACTTTAGAGCAAAACCGACAGTAATGTCGAGATACGGTTATCTAGGGTTTTCGTAAAAAGAACCGATAAAGTGATGAAGCGAGAATCTTACGAATGTTGTTTAAGAGATTCGTTGGCACATTTTTAATGAGTTCAAAAAGGTTAAGTATAGTTTGAAGAAAAGAAAAGTAATAATAAATCTTCGAGAAAGTTTTACGTAAACGTGAAGTTTCCAAAAATCGTATATAGAAATTCATTTTACCCCGAGGAAAAATACCGAGAAAACTATATATTTTTGGCATAAATATTCCCAAAATATAAATTTTTTCTAAAATTTTTCCCCCATTTTTCTCTATTTTTCTTTTCCTTTCTTCTCTTTTTTTTCTTATTTTCTCCCTCAACCGAGCACTCGTCGCATTCTCTCTCCTATCCCTCCTCTCGCGTCTACCCCCATCGGCCGGCACTTGACTGGCCGACGATTTACAGCCGCTGCTGTACTCGGTCGGCGGCGACGGCGATGCACGCCGACATTGGGCGAAACGAAACGTGGGACACTTACTGACCGGCGGCGAGCGGCGGCGGGCTCCGATGATCGTCGGCTGACGGCGAACGCGCCGGCGACGTGGTTTGGCAAAAGTCGACACGGCTTCGGCGGTTTTCCGGTGATGGCGAGGAGGAAGAAAGGAAGAATGGTGGCGGCAAGGTGTGGGGAAGAAAGGGAAGCTTGCCCACCCTTTTATACTCGGCGAGAGCGCACGGGAACGGCGGGAGAGCGGCCGGGCATCGGCGAACTTCGGGCGGCCACGCGGCGGTCGGCTGCTGAGCGCGCGCGTGCTTGCGCACGTCGTGGCGACGTGGCTGACACGCGACCATCCTGGCGACGCTGTGCAGGTGAATATGTGACGCAGGCGAGGGCTGTGCAGAGCGTGGCCGGCTATGCGGGCATGGCGGGCGGTACGGCGAGCATGGCGTGCGCGTACGGGCGGGTACGGCGACGACTTCGGCATCCACGGCCTGGCGCGTTGCACGCGCGCGCACGTCACGGCGAACGTGGCGAGCGCTGTGCGCGAGACGAGGTGACGTGGGCGACGTGGCGAGCGGCGACTTTGGCGAGCGCGTGCGCGCGTGCGCGCGTGCGTGTATGGGCGGCATGGCGGGCGACGTGGCGGGCGTTGTGCACGGGACGGGGTGGCGCGGGCGACGTGGCGAGCGGCGACCTCGGTCGATGTCACGCCCAGAAATTCACACCAGAATTTCTACGGCTAATTTGTGCATTACACCCTCGTCCAGGCATCAGCCGAGGTACACAAATCGACGTTATTGATAATACAGAATCCTCGTCTTAGAAACAATATAAAAGAGTTACACAAATTCAGCGGAAAAGAAGATAAAACTGACTTAAGCTAAACTTGACACGAGCGAAGCAGGACGCCAACACCACAGCTAAACCTTGACGAGAACAAGCCTACACCTCCTCGGAGACCTCGATCTCAACCTCTGGCACTGAAGGGGGAAAAAGAAGCAAGGCTGAGTACAACCACCGTACTCAACAAGTCACACCGGAAAAAGGGGACATGATGCAAGGTAAATTACAAGGAAAGGTCAAGAGGTTCAATTTGCATAAGCGCATTTGCGAATATAATAACAATATTTGAACACAAGAAACAAGAGTAACATTTAAGCAAGATTAAATAAACACTCGTCCAACGCTCAAACCACGTTGCGATAGGCCCATCCATCCACCTGCACTAGTCGTACTTCAACATTTCATTCCAATAAATAAGTGAGACTAATCAAGGTGAATCTGGTCGATCGCCCGTAACCGTGGGCACGGCTATTCGAATAGTTTTTAACTCCGGTCGAGGTGTACAATCGTACCCACAAGACACAATCCCACAACACGTTACCAGTGCGCCGGTGCACCACCATGGTGCCCCGGAAAGGAACTGTGACAGACCCTTCACATAACCCCTCTAGTCAATCGTACCACACCAAGGTTTCGCCCCCATTCCCATCGGCAATGGGCAGCCCCCTCTAGTGCTGCGGTGAATCCAGAAGCTGATCAACCCTTAAAACCGGGGCCGACCCAACTCCATCACGCCCACCCTCTCTGGGATACGTTAACTAGAGATAGCTACGCTACAGACCCAGCCATTACCCATGCTGGCTTGTGGTATGCACGACATTTCTTCCAGGGTTTCCCGAGAACCGGTCCTTAATCGTCATGAGCACGCTAACCAAAGTCCAACCATGTGCTCACGACCCACCTTCTCATAATTCAATATTATTAGAAACAGGTCACAACTTAACATCATCTCGAGAGTTAACTTTCGAATAAAACTTGATTAGTGTGATTCCCTTAAGTGAGCTAGTTGCGCTAAGCATAACTAAGCAAACCTTAAGCTATCATCTAGTCATATTGAACCCCAAGTTATCAATGGTATAGGGTAACCAATCCTATGGTTGAGTACAATGGGTATAAACATCCCATAAAATGACATTCTAAAACATATGAAATATTTGAAAGAAAAAGAGATATTTACATAAAATAGGTACAATATGGTCAATGTAAGGTATGACTTGCCTTGCTCTAGAGACTGAGGAACCTCGGCGACTACTTCGAAGAGAACGGGCTCGCCGAAAAACTCGGGATCTACACGACAAACAAAGCACTCAACAAACACCCTAAAAAGTCTACTGAAACAACACTGAAAAGTATTTTTAATGGATTCTTGATATTTTTCTGGATTTAATGAAATTTGAATGGGCTAAAACGGAGCTCGGATTCAAAAGATATGAATTTTAGAAGTTTAATTGCGATTTTTAACTAAACTGAAAAGATTAAAACGATTTATTGCGCAATTAAGCCCCGGGTGACGCAAGCATGGCGCAAGCGGTAGGGCTGACGTCACCGACGCAAGCGGCCGACGCAAGCGACGCGGCGCGGTCCACGGTGGACCGAGTCCACAGCGCGCGGAGAGCGGGGCACGTGGCGCGCATCGGGGAGGCGGCGGCGATCGGACGGCGACGGCTTTGCGCGCGAGAGGACGGTCGGATCCGCCCGATCCGAAGGATCGGACGGTGTGGATCGCGGCTAGGATTAGGGTTCGGGCGGCCGAGGGCGGACACGCGGCAGCCATCCGGCGTGCGGGCGACCGGATCGAACGGCGACGGATCGATCGCGATCGGACAGCGCGGATCCTCCCGATCCGAAGGATTGGATGGCGCAGAGGGAGCGGCGCTAGGGTTAGGGTTTGGGCGGTGGCGGCTCGAGCTCGCCTGCCGGCCATGGCGCGCGGCGGCCGGCCGAGCTCCGGCGGCACCGGCGACGGCGGCGAAGGGTGCTGCGGCGCGGGGCGGAACCACGGCGGAGGCGGAACGATACGCGCGGAGCGGCTCGGGAGGAAACCCAAAAAACCGAAGAGGAAAAGAACGGTGGCGCACTCACCGGCGACGGAGACGATGACGATGGCGACGGCGGATCTGGAGCTAGCGCAAGGGGTAAACAAAAGGAAACGCACGGCCGGCGAAGGGGGAGTTTCATAGGGGTACAACGGGACCGAAACAAACACGGAAACGGCGCGGATTCGTCGCCGTTGTTCACGGAATCGGAGAGAGAGGGAAACAATCGGCAACAGATTCCGCACGGATAGGGTTTCCATCGGGCGCGAGGTTGCGGAGATGGAAACGGCGTCGCGCGATGGGCCCGCACGGGCCGACGTGGCTCGGATTCAAACGGAAAGGAGCGGAGCGGCGGCGCAGCATGGCGGCGGCGGCGGACCGACCGGGCGCGGGGACGGGAAACCGACGGCGGGACCCACCCGTCGCTGACTCGCGGCGAGGGACGCCCGCGGACTTGCGCGTGCGGCGGGGTGCGGGCCTCGACCCACTACCGGGCGCGCGCGCAGGGCGGGTTGGGCGGGAGGGACCGGGCCGGCGGCCCAAAGGAAAGAGCGGGAGTACTGTGCAGCCCATACGGAAAGGAAAAGAAAAAGGGAAAAAGGATTTTTGGGGGCTTAATTAATTCCTGATTTCTTATTTAATTGATTAAAAATACTTAGAGTGCTCTAAAAATTTTAGTAAAAATCTGTTAGCGTATTTTGACATGCGAATTCAAGAAAAATCCTACCATGTCGTTTCCATTCATTAATTGCATTTTAAAAATATTGGTTGGCTCCGGTTAATTTCGAAATTCCGATTGTTTCGGGTAAATTATTTAAATAAATTAGGGAAAAGCCCGGGTGTGACAACCTACCCCCTTAAACGAAATCTCGACCCCGAGATTCGGAGGTACCGGCGAAAAGGTGCGGGTGCACGGCCTTTAGCTCATCTTCTCGTTCCCAAGTAGCTTCTTCCTGGAGTGATGAGTCCATTGAACCTTGCAAAACCCGATAACCTTGTTCCGAGTCCTTCTCTCGCCGATCTCGAGAATACGTGCTGGTCTCTAAGTAGGTTAAGTCCTCTTGGATTTCGATCTGTCCGGACTCGCTGCTCTTCTGGTACCCTCAAACACTTCTTTAACTGGGACACATGAAACACGTCGTGAATACCACCATGTTGGAGGGAAGCTCAAGCCGATAGGCCACTTCTCCTCGACGTTCCCGAATCTGTATGGTCCCACGAAACGTGGTGCCAACTTACCTTTGGTTTGGAAACGGTGTACTCCCGAGTGGTGTAACGCGAAGATACACAAAATCCCCGCTTCAAAAGCGAGGTCTCTTCGACGATTATCTCGCATAGCTCTTCCGTCGGGACTCGCAATCTTCAACCTTTCCCGAATCGTTCGGACCTTTGCCTCGCTTCACTTATTACTTGTGCCAAACAACCGGCGTTCACCACCGATCCCGAAAAGGGGTGTGCGGCATTTTCGTCCATACAAGGCTTCATACGGTGCCATTTGAATGCCGACTGATAGCTTGTTGTAAGAGAATTCTCGCATAGGGCAAGCTTTTGTCCCATGCTTTTCCAAAATCGAGCGCGCATGCTCTCGCATGTCTTCCAAAATCTGATTCACTCTCTCGCTTGACCGTCTCGCTTGCGGATGATAGGCCGTGCTAAAATTCAAACGGTACCGAGCTCTTCTTGCAACTTCTTCCGAACATGGAAGTAAACCGACTTGCCCTATCAGACACGATCTTCTTGGGCACGCCATGCAGACACATGATCCTTGCGAGATAAAGCTCTGCTAGCTTCTTCCCTGAGTAGGTAGTATGCACTGGTATGAAGTGAGCCACCTTGGTGAGTCGGTCCACCACGACCCAAATTGAGTCATATCCTGACGTTGTGCGGGGTAAACCCGTGATGAAATCCATTCCAATTTCTTCCCATTTCCACTCTGGAATCTGAAGTGGTTGCAATAGTCCGGCGGGCCATTGATGTTCTGCCTTAACCCGCTGACAAACATCACAAAGTGCAACAAACTTAGCTATCTCCCTCCTCATGCTGACCCACCAAAACTTTTCTTTAAGATCTTGATACATCTTTATACTGCCCGGGTGAATTGAGTATTGGGTTTGGTGAACTTCCGTAAGGATTATTTTTTTCAAATCCTTGTCTTCTGGCACACACAATCTCTTTCCCATCCAGATTGTGCCGTGTTCGTCTTCCGTAAAACCACGAGCTTTTCCGACTCTCATGTTCTTCTTGAGTTCAGCCATCTCGGGATCCGATGCCCGAGCAACCCGAATTTGATCAATGAGAGTGGGTTGGGCTTCCGAGCAGCCACAAAACCAAAATCCACCACTCGTAGATTTAGGTACTCGAATTCCCGCCGCAACCGGTCACACATTCCTTCGACACCGAGGGTGGTGCAAGAACTCTTTCGGCTTAGTGCATCCGCAACCACGTTAGCCTTGCCGGGATGGTTGTGTATCCCTAAATCGAATCTTTAATCAGTTCCAACCATCTTCTCGTCGGAGGTTTAAATCCGGTTGGGTGAAAATGTACTTAAGACTTTTATGATCCGTATATACTTCACAACGGTTACCAATTAGGTAGTGTCGCGGATCTTCGGTGCATGAACCACTGCGGATAACTCCGCATCATGAGTGGGGTAGTTGTTTTCGTGTGGGCGCAATTGACGAGATGCATAAGCGACCACTTTACCTTCTTGCATCAACACACATCCCAACCCTTGGCGAGATGCATCGCAATAAACTTGGAAGTCCTTTGCCGGGTCCGGCAGGATCAACACCGGTGCGTACACCAACTTCCTCTTAAGCTCTTCAAAACTCTTGTTGCATTCCGCCGACCACTTAAATTTCTCATCTTTCTTCAACAGCTGAGTCATCGGCTTGGCGATTTTGGAGAAGTTCTCAATGAAGCGGCGGTAGTAACCCGCAAGTCCGAGGAAACTTCGGATCTGCGTAACCGTTTTAGGCGGGGTCCACTTGGTAACTGATTCTACATTTGCTGGATCCACGGCTACTCCTTGGGCATTTACAATGTGGCCAAGGAACTGTACTTCCTTTAACCAGAAAGCACACTTGCTAAACTTGGCGTAGAGTTGATGATCTCTCAACTTCTCGAGTACTATTCGAAGATGTTGCTCATGATCTTCCTCCGACTTAGAGTAGACCAAAATGTTGTCAATGAACACCACCACAAATTTATCCAAGAACTCCATAAACACCTTGTTCATCAGATTCATAAAGAAGGCCGGTGCATTGGTTAACCCAAACGACATGACCGTACACTCGTACAGGCCATACCTGGTGGTGAAAGCGGTCTTGGGAATGTCCTCTTCCCGAATTCTTAACGGTGATAGCCCGATCGCAGTCTATCTTGGAAAACACCTTGGCCCTTTGAGTTGATCGAACAAATCATCAATCCGTGGTAGGGGATACTTGTTCTTGATAGTAACCTCATTGAGTGCGCGATAATCGACACACATCCTCTTGGTCTTGTCTTTCTTTTCCACGAAAATCACCGGAGCACCCCAAGGCAACGTGCTCGGACGAATATACCCTTTTTGCAACTGTTCATCCACTTGCTTCTTTACTTTGGCCAACTCGTTGGCTCCCATCCTATACGGCCTCTTGTGTATTGGGGCGTCCCGGTACTAGATCAATCCGAATTCAATTTCCTTTCGCGGCATCCGAGTTAAGTCTTCGGGAAAACTTCGGTATTCTCTAACGATGGGGATATCCTCTAACTTCACAGGGGTCTTGGCCGCCATTTCGGACGATTCCCCGGTGGAAATATGATTCAAACTTGCTATGGACTTGACTTGCATGGGAGAGCGAAAAACAATTCTTTCTCCTTTCGTATTGATTAAAGTAATGGTGCGTCTAGCGCAGTCGATTACTCCCTTATGTCTGGACAACCAATCCATCCCAAGGATGACATCTATGCCTTTGGACCGAAGGAGGATGAGGTTGGCTAGAAACATAGATCCTTGGATTTCTATGGTCACCGAGGGACAATCGAGTGGTCTCCAAGTGGTTTCCGGGGTTTGAACCCGCATAGGTATCTTAAGTCCCACTACCGACAACCCATGTGCCCCAACAAATTGCTTTGAGATAAATGAATGTGTAGCCCCTAAATCAAATAATACTGTGGCAGGAGTAAAGTTTACAGGAAACATACTCGTATAACTTCGGGAGCGCTCAGTGCTTCCTCGCGGACGCATGGTTGACTCGAGCTGGATGAACCTTGGCCACGCGTCTTGGCTTTGGACACTTGTCTCGCAAAATGCCCGGGTCACCACGGTTGAAACAGACTCCGGCTTGCCCCGCAGTCCTTCCTTGGAGGTGGTGGCCGAGATTGGTGCCGGGGGTGGCGCCGTTGGAGGGCGCCGAGCTGGAGTACGCTGTTGTTGACCACCGCCACTACCGCGCTTGGAAATTCCCGGGTGATAAGGTCGATGCCGACGAACAATCATGGTGGTAGGTCCACTCGACTTCCGACATGAAACGCGGCCTCTCGCCGGTTTCCCGCTATTGAGGAGGTCGGGGCGGAATACTTTTCTCTTCTTGATCATCTTGTTGCGCCGATCTTCCCGCCGAATGGCCTTGTCAACCACTTCTCAAAGTTAGCATACTCTCCGAGATAAGCTTGTCCGTGAGTTCATCATCCAAACCACCAAAAACTTTTCCGCCTTTCGCATCGCACGCACATCTTCTCGGGGCATAACGGGCAAGACGGTTGAACTCGTGCGATACTCAGAATCGATCCGTTACCTCGCTCAAGAGAACGGAACTCACGCTTTTTTCGTGCAACTATTCCCGCAGAATGTGTGCGGTCCCGAAACCGCGACGAAACTCTTCCTGTAACTCTTCTCCGCCGGCGAGTAACCAAGTAGTTGTCCCACCAAGCCGAAGGGGCCCTCATAATCGATGAGTGGCAAACGAGACTTTCTCCCGATCCGTGCACCGCAGCGAGATCTAACTTCTTCTCTATGGCATGAAGCCAATCATTAGCCTCCATGGGATTAGTGGTACCGGAGAAGGTCGGCGGCCGGACACGAAGGAACTCGGCAACTTGGACTGGGGTGGTGGGGCGGCAACCGATTGTTCTGCCGCGTTGCTGCATTTTTGCAAGATCTCGCCGTTGCATCCGATGGTGTTGTTGTTGCATCTCGCCGCATCATTGCAGCCATCTTCGTGTCCGTGAAGCGAGCACTTGAGCGATGGTGGGGTTCTCGGGTGGCGGTGGAGGAACATTGCCATTGGCGTCGTGAGCCTCGTGGTTGTTGGCACCGATCGCCCATTGTTGCCGTTCGCCCGCCGGTCCCGGTGTTCACCATCCGAAGGAGACGACCGATCGAAGAGAGAGAAAAGAAGAAAAACCGACAGACTTAGAACTAATCTTTATTATTAGAATTCAAATGCATTGTTCTGATCTTGACTAAAACAAGGAAAAACACCAAACATCCTTAATTGGTCAGTCATATCCCACTTGATATCGACCGCCGCCTATCCCCCACACACAGCAGCCTAACACACAAAGAACTACCAAGAAGACAAACTATGTTAAACGGTAAAACTAAGGAGGGCAACTAGAACGATCCACGAGACGAGGAGTCGAAGCCGCTTCCTTCGAAAGATCCCCATTCTTCCGAACGGCTCCTAGAGTCCTCTGGCGTCACCTCAGACTTGGACTCTTTTGAGTCGGTTGCCGTAGCCCAGCCGATCCTGCCTCTTCCCTCCGAGGAGTCTCGAGTCTCGTCGGAGTCCATGTCTTCAGCCGAATTCTCTGAGCTCGAGTTACTGGAGACGGAGATCCAACCATTACTGCCACCTCCGCCTTGATTCGCCGAAGCCGGAGCAAAGGTGAGAGCAGAGCCTGCAGCGGGAGGAACTGGAACCGACGCTGGAACTGGAGCGGGTGGAGCTGGACGAGGCGGTGGAATCCGAGGTGCCAGCTGGATACGGACAGGCGCGGTGGTGGTCTTCCGAGGCGTAGTGCGAGTCTAACCCGAACCGGTGGCGGGAGTCCCTTCAACTCAGCTACCTCCTTCTTCGACGAACCACTTCGTCCCGTAGCCGCGCGATCCTTAGCATCTTCTTGTCGTTCACTCTTTGGTTGCCTTGTGTAGGTCGAGTGCATCCGATCCAGTCCTTTGAGCACGGTGCACATGTGGCCGAAGGTAGAGTCATTCTCCTCGCCGTAGACTTGAATGCACCGACCTCGAGGAACTACCCGACGGGGATGGTAGCGGTAGGAAGAGGTGCGAAGGTCGCATCATGCAGCTCCTCATCCCGGCCAACATCGGGTAGGCGGCTTCTTGACAAGCGTGATCGACGTGCCTCCGGAAGCCGTGACCTCCATGTTGGGAAGACACGTCCCTACGAACCCGTGAACCTCCAACCAAACACGGTAGGGCAACTCGCCACCGAGAGGCGCGACCGTTGTATACTCGGTGCTTCGGGATATCCAATTGCAAGAGCCATACGCGCCGCCGCAACACGCCCGTCATCCCTTTTCGCAGAAGCGTCGCGGGGAACCCGCCATCTATAGAAACAAAGGAGTGGGAAAAATCAAAACATGCTCAAAACCCACGACCAACATCCCATTTTCGCAATTCCTAAACCCTAGACTCGACTCCACTTTTTCAAACACCCCTTTTTTTAAAACATATGCACATGAAAAGAATTAGAGAGCTCTTAAGGTTTCCGGTGGGCTTGTCCTACGCCACGAAGGCTCGATACCAACTTGTCACGCCCGAAATTCACACCGAATTTCGCGCTAATTTGTGCATTACACCCTCGTCCAGTGCATCATCCGAGGTACAAAAATCAACGTTATTGATAATACAGAATCCTCGTCTTAGAAACAATATAAAAGAGTTACACAAATGCAGCGGAAAAGAAGATAAAACTGACTTAAGCTAAACTTGACACGAGCGAAGCAGATGCCAACGCCACGGCTAAACCTTGACGAGAACAAGCCTACACCTCCTCGGAGACCTCGATCTCAACCTCCGCACCGAAGGGGAAAAGAAGCAAGGCCGAGTACAACCACGGTACTCAACAAGTCACACCGGAAAAAGGGGACATGATGCAAGGTAAATTACAAGGAAAGGTCAAGAGTTTCAATTTGCATAAACAACATTTGCGAATATAATAACAATATTTGAAGACAAGAAACAAGTAGTAACATTTAAGCAAGATTAAATAAACACTGTCCAACGCTCAAACCACGTTGCGACAGCCCATCCATCCACCCGCACTAGTCATACTTCAACATTTCATTCCAATAAATAAGTGAGACTAATCAAGGTGAATCGGTCGATCGCCCGTAACCGTGGGCACGGCTATTCGAATAGTTTTTACTCTGATCAGAGGTGTACATCTGTACCCACAAGACACAATCCCACAACACGTTACCATGCGCCGGTGCACCACCATGGTGCCCCGGAAAGGAACTGTGACAGGACCCTTCACATAACCCCCTCTAGTCAATCGTACCACACCAAGGTTTCGCCCCCATTCCCATCGGCAATGGGCAGCCCCCTCTAGTGCCGCGGTGAATCCGAAAGCTGATCAACCCTTAAAACCGGGGCCGACCCAACTCCATCACGCCCACCCTCTCTGGGATACGTTAACTAGAGACAGCTATGCTACAGACCCAGCCATTACCCATGCTGGCTTGTGGTATGCACGGCATTTCTTCCAGGGTTTCCCGAGAACCGGTCCTTAATCGTCATGAGCACGCTAACCAAAGTCCAACCATGTGCTCACGACCCACCTTCTCATAATTCAATATTATTAGAAACAGGGTCACAACTTAACATCATCTTAGAGTTAACTTCCAGTAATAAAACTTGATTAGTGTGATTCCCTTAAGTGAGCTAGTTGCGCTATGCATAACTAAGCAAACCTTAAGCTATCATCTAGTCATATTGAACCCCAAGTTATCAATGGTATAGGGTAACCAATCCTATGGTTGAGTACAATTGGGTATAAACATCCCATAAAATGACATTCTAAAACATATGCAATATTTGAAAGAAAAAGAGATATTTACATAAAATAGGTACAATATGGTCAATGTAAGGTATGACTTGCCTTGCTCTGGAGACTGAGGAACCTCGGCGACTACTTCGAAGAGAACGGGCTCGCCGGAAAACTCGGGATCTACACGACAAACAAAGCACTCAACAAACACCCTAAAAAGTCTACTGAAACAGCACTGAAAAGTATTTTTAATGGATTCTTGACATTTTTCTGGATTTAATGAAATTTGAATGGGCTAAAACGGAGCTCGGATTCAAAAGATATGAATTTTAGAAGTTTAATTGCGATTTTTAACTAAACTGAAAAGATTAAAACGATTTATTGCGCAATTAAGCCCCCGGGTGACGCAAGCATGGTGCAAGCGGTAGGGCTGACGTCAGCTGGCGCAAGCGGCTGACGCAAGCGGCGCGGGCGCGGTCCACGGTGGACCGAGTCCATGGCGGCGGCGAGAGAGAGCGGGCACGTGGCGCGCATCGGGAGGGGCGGCGGCGATCGGACGGAGACGGCTTTGCGCGCGAGAGGACGGTCGGATCCGCCCGATCCGAAGGATCGGACGGTGCGGATCGCGGCTAGGATTAGGGTTCGGGCGGCGGCCGAGGACGGACACGCGGCAGCCATCCGGCGTGCGGCGACCGGATCGAACGGCGACGGATCGATCGCGATCGGACGGCGCAGATCCTCCCGATTTGAAGGATCGGACGGCGCGCAGGGAGCGGCGCTAGGGTTAGGGTTTGGGCGGCGGCGGCTTGAGCTCGCCCGCCGGCCATGGCCGCGCGGCGGCCGGCCGAGCTCCGGCGGCACCGGCGACGGCGGCGGAGGGTGCCGCGGACGCGGGAACCACGACGGAGGGCGGAACGATACGCGCGGGAGCGGTTCGGGAGGAAACCCGAAAATCGAAGAGGAAACGAACGGCGGCGCACTCACCGGCGACGGAGACGATGACGATGGCGACGGCGGATCCGGGAGCTAGCGCAAGGGAAAACAAAGGGGAAACGCGCGGCGGCGAAGGGGGAGTTTTATAGGGGTACAACGGGACCGAAACAAACACGGAAACGGCGCGGATTCGTCGCCGTTGTTCACGGAATCGGAGAGAGAGGGGGAAACAATCGGCAACGGATTCCGCGCGGAGAGGGTTTCCATCGGGCGCGAGGGTTGCGGAGATGGAAACGGCGTGGCGCGATTGGGCCCGACACGGGGCCGACGTGGCTCGGATTCAAACGGAAAGGAGCGGAGCGGCGGCGCGCATGGCGGGCGGTGGCCGGACCGACCGGGCGCGGGGACGGAAACCGACAGCGGGACCCACCGTCGCTGACTCGCGGCGAGGGACGCCCGCGGACTTGCGTGTTGCGGCGGGGTTGCGGGCCTCGGCCCACGACGGGGCGCGCGTGCGCGGCGGGTTGGGCCGGAGGGGGACCGGGCCGGCGGCCCAAAGGAAAGAGCGGGAGTACTGTGGCCGTACGGAAAGGAAAAGAAAAAGGGAAAAAGGATTTTTGAGGGCTTAATTAATTCCGATTTCTTATTTAATTGATTAAAAATACTTGGAGTGCTCTAATAGCGTATTTTGACATGCAGAATTCAAGAAAAATCCTACCATGTCGTTTCCATTCATTAATTGCATTTTAAAATTATTGGTTGGCTCCGGTTAATTTCGAAATTTCGATTGTTTCGTGGTAAATTATTTAAATAAATTAGGAAAAGCCTGTGGTGTGACATCGAACACCGCCGACAAATGAACAGTGTACCTTTTCTTTTTACCCGATTTAATTTCCTAATTTTCCCATTCCTATTTTCTTTCACCCTAAAACAAAATAAATTCTAATATTTCCAAAATAATTTTAAAATTATATTTTCAAACTGTTCCCCCACTTTTTATTTTTCAAAATATATTCTTCATATTATTTATTATTTTTCCTCCACCAATTAGTGTTTAAACCAAAATATATTCTTTTCAAAGAATCTTTTGTAAATCCACAAAATTATATATTTACCCTTCTCCAAATATATATTTTGAATTATTTCTCCCACTGGGATCTCAAAGCTTAGGGTTTTTTTGTCGAAGTTCACATCAAAGCAATTCAAAAAGAACTCTTATGCAACTGAGCTTGGCAAATAAGAACGATAAACACAATAAGAAGCAATGAATCCAAAGGTTTTTGTAAGTTTTGATTTTTAATTTCCAATTTTAATTTCTTCGATTTTTAGGGTGTTACAAACCTACCCCCCTAACAATAAATCTCGTCCTCGAGATTTCTTACCGGTTGTTGAGTAGGTGTGGGTATTCAGTCTTTAGAAAATCCTCGCTCTCCCAGGTGGCTTCTTCTTCGGTGTGATTGCTCCATTGCACTTTGTACATGCGCCATGACTTGGTTCGTGTCCTCTTTTCTGCCTCGTCCAATATCTTTATTGGATGTTCCGGGTATGTGAGATCACTGTCGATATGGATGGTTTCCAAAGGAGCTTGCTCTTTCGGCACTCATAGGCACTTCTTCAATTGCGACACATGGAATACTGGGTGGACATCGGAGATGTTCTCGGGTAACTCTAGCTGGTAGGCCACTTCGCCTCTTCTGGCGCTTATCAGGAATGGGCCCACATATCTTGGCGCAAGTTTCCCTTTGACCTTGAACCTCTGGGTCCCTCGTAGTGGTGAGACCTTTAGGTACACATAGTCACCTACATTGAACTCTAAGTCCCTTCGATGAGTATCCGCGTAGCTCTTCTGTCGAGATTGGGCCGCCTTTAATCGGTCCCGGATTAGACGGACCTTTTCCTCGGCCTCTTTGATTATGTCAGGCCCAAACACGGCTCGTTCACCGGTTTCTGACCACATCAATGGGGTTCGGCATCGCCGACCAAATAGGGCTTCATTTGGAGACATCTTCAGACTTGCTTGGTAGCTGTTGTTGTAGGAGAATTCGGCGTACGGTAAGCATTTTTCCCAATCCTTGGTAAAATCCAACGCACAAGCTCTCAGCATATCCTCAAGAACTTGATTTGTCCTTTCGGTCTACCCGTCGGTCTGTGGGTGGTAAGCGGTACCGAAGGCAAGGTGACTTCCGAGTGCCTCATGAACTTTGCTCCTGAAATGGGACGTGAATTGAGTACGGCGATCCAATATAATTCTTTTTGGCACACCGTGAAGACAAACGATCCTACTCATGTATAGTTCCGCCAGCTTGGCACTATTGTAGTTAGTCTTAACGGGGATAAATCTGGCGGTCTTGGTGAGCCGATCTACTATTACCCAAATGGAATCATATCCCGCCGCAGTTTTGGGTAGTCCAACGATGAAGTCCATGCCTATCTCATCCCATTTCCACTCGGGAATCTTGAGTGGCTGCAACAAGCCTGCCGATCGTTGATGCTTGGCTTTTACCCTTTGGCATACATCGCATACGGTCACGTATTCGGCTACGTCCCTCTTCATATTGGGCCACCAGATTCCTCCTTCAAATCCTGGTACATCTTCGTGCTGCCAGGATGTAGCGAATATGCTGATTCGTGTGCTTCTTTTAGGATTAATCCTCTCAATCCACCTTGCTCGCACGTAGATCCTTTTCTTATACCACAGGGTTCCTTTGTCATCTACCGAGAATTCCTTCGCGTGCCCAGCGGCCATGCGCTCTTTGATCGTTTGTGTTTCTCCATTATCCTTTTGTGCTTCTTCTATTTGAGTCCTCAGAAGAGGTTGGATTTCTAGTGAGTTCACTTCTCTGTGGGGAATCAGGTGTAAGTTAAGTCGAGCCATATCTTCTTGGAGCTCACTGGCCATGCCTTCCAGTCTCATATGGTTGCATTGGGCTTTGCGGCTTAACGCATTGGCCACTACATTCGCCTTGCCGGGGTGGTAATGGATTCCTAGATCGTAGTCCTTGATCAATTCCAACCACCGTCTCTGATGTAAGTTGAGATCGGACTGAGTAAAGAAGTATTTCAGGCTCTTGTGATCAGTGTATACTACAGTGATTCCCGATCAGATAGTGTCTCCAGACTTTTAACGCATGAACAACTGCTGCTAATTCTAAGTCATGTGTGGGGTAGTTTTCCTCGTGGGGTCGCAGCTGTCTCGAGGCATACGCCACGACCTTTCCATCCGCATCGCATGCATCCCAGTCCTTGTCGAGACGCATCACAAGATATCACAAAGTCCTTACGGTTATCGTAGGATTAAGACTGGGCGGTGGTTAACTTTTCTTTTAGTTGGTCAAAGGCTTCCTGACACTTCTCATTCCAGGTGAATTTCTTCTCTTTCTTCGAAGTTGAGTCATGGGTCGGGCTATCGTGGAAAACCCTTCGATGAATCGCCAATAATATCCGGCCAATCCCAAGAAACTCCGAACCTCGTTACCACTTGGGTGCCTTCCATTCAAATGCCTTCGACCTTGGCGTGGTCTACCGCTACTCCTCCTCATGAGACTACATGGCCAAGAAAAGCGACTTCCTTAAGCCGAACTCACATTTACCGAACTTCGCATACAACCGATGCTCCCGTAGCTTCTCCAGTACCGCCGTAGGTGTTCGCATGTTCCTCATCGTCTTTGGAATAGATAAGAATATCGTCGATAAACACCACCACACGAATTTATCCAGATATTCCATGAATACTTTGTTCATCGATTCATGAAATACGCCGGGGCATTGGTCAATCCAAAAGACATTACCGTGAACTCATACAAGCCATAACGCGTAGAGAACGCTGTTTTGGGAATATCTCCGGCTCTAATCTTTAGCTGATGGTATCCTGACCGAAGATCAATCTTCGAGAACACTTGGGCACCCTTGAGTTGATCAAATAAGTCATCGATTCGAGGTAATGGGTACTTGTTTTTGATGGTCACTTCATTCAACGATCGGTAATCTACGCACATCCTCATACTTCCATCCTTCTCCTTGACGAAGAGCACCAGGGCTCCCCAAGGAGAAGAACTAGG
The DNA here is from genome assembly GCA_019925245.2 of Oryza australiensis. Lineage (NCBI taxonomy): Eukaryota > Viridiplantae > Streptophyta > Magnoliopsida > Poales > Poaceae > Oryza > Oryza australiensis. The sequence continues at coordinate 7,111,910 of JAIFGZ020000048.1, read as the reverse complement.
GCGTACAAATCCTTTTTCCTGTAGTTCTCTGATTTGCTTCTTGAGTTCCTCTAGTTCGTTAGCCGGCATTCGGTAGGGTCTCTTGGATATGGGGGCAGTACCAGGCATTAGGTCGATGATAAATTCTATGTCACGATCAGGGGGCATTCCGGGCAATTCCTCAGGAAATACGTCCGGGTAATCTTGCACTACTGGCATCCCACTCAAAGGTAGCATGATAAATACTCCCGCAGCTTGCTCACATAGCATCGAGTTTTGGTCCATGGTTATGTTCATTGGTGATCCCCATGGGGTGGATACTGTGACTTCCCTTCTGCCACAGTCTATGACTCCATTGTTCTTAGTCAACCAATCCATTCCAAGTATGATATCAAGAGTTTGTGGTGGTAGTACCATAAGGTTTGAAACGAATACCATGTCTCTAATCCGGATGGGCACATTGATGCAAGCATGGGGTACGGTTATGTCTCCCCCAGGTGAGTGTACTAACATGGGTCTCTTAAGTTCTACCTAGTGTAGGTGGTGTTGTTTGCTTATTCATGATGATATGAATGAATGCGATGCTCCAGAATCAAATAAGACTTTAACTGGGGTAGAGTTGATAGAGAACATACCCATCAGCATGCTCTGATCTTCCTGCGCCTCTTCGGCATGCACATGGTTCACTTGTCCGCGACGGAATCCGATAGCAGTCTCATTGGATTGTGGCGTCCTAAACAGACCGCGTCCAGCATCAGGGGCAGTAGTCCCTTGTACAGTGGCGCCGGTACACATAGGGGTGCAGCGTGGCTTGGGGCAACTGTTGGAGTAGTGCCCAAACTCTCCATAGTTGAAGCAGTTCACATTTCTTCTTCCAGGAGCGGCTAGAGTCGGTGTCGGAGTACGGAACTGGGGCGCAGTCGGCCTGCCGACATTGTCGGGTGCAGTAGGACGACTGGTTGCCGCGACGGTTGGTTTCCATCCAGATGGGATGGCTCCCTTGGGACGCTGAGACGCTCCCTAAAGCGGGCGGGTCATAGCAAGCCTACTCTTGCGGTTGTTCTCCACCATCTTCTGGTCATGCTCCAATCGCACAACCTTGTTGATAAGGCTTTGGAAGCTGACGTGGTCTTGACCGATCATCAGCCCTCTCAGCTCATCGTTCAACCCTTCGATAAATTTATCTATTTTGTCTTCTTCGTCTGCCAGGTCACTGGTGGCATATCGGGCAAGCTGTGTGAACTTGTTCAGGTATTCTTGTACCGTGGTGTTGCCTTAGCGCAACCTTCGAAATTCGTTCTTCTTCATTCTCATGACCGCGGCGGGTACAAAATTTTCACGGAAGGCGGCCGTGAACTCCTCTCAGGTTGGTTCTCCGGCGTCTCCTGCCCGTATCTCTTTGTAGGTGTCCCACCAGTCACTTGCGGGACCTTCCAGCTGATTGGTGGCAAAGACGACTCTGTCAGCTTCTCGTACCCGGACGAGGGTCAACTTCTTCTCTATTACTCTCAGCCAATCTTCAGCATCCATTGGCTCGTCGGCCGTGGAAAATGTAGGCGGCTTGGCTCGCATGAACTCTCCCAAGCTCGATCCTCCGTGATTCCCTTGGTTGTTGGCGATGGCTTGAAGCAACTGGGTTTGCAAAGCCATGACATCTGCTAGGGTGGAGGGATTAGGCTCTGGTGGGTTCTCGTTGGATGTTGAGGCTCTGCGACGGTGGGCCATCTGAAGAAGGTAGATGAGTTAAGAGATTGGACCCACTAAGGTCATGGTTTCTAAGTGATTTTCTCTTCAAGTTGTTTTTAAGTGATCTTTGAACAGAGCAAACATGGTGGAATAAACTCATTCATAACATACCACATAACATTACATAGGTCCATAGCTAATACATCAATGGGGATACAACGATCGCACATACGCAAATCCCCACAACACAATGCAAAAGCTAACATCGCACTACTGCCATCAGCTACTAAGGGGGAGGGTGTGATCCTTGCTATCAAAAACCATCCAAAGCAAGGTCAAAGCCGGTGCAGACCTCTCGTCTAGTCGTCCAGCCAACCGCAGGAACCGGGTGCAGGAAGGGGGTGATCCTTAGCCGAAGCAAATCGAAGTTCCCATGGCTCAAAGGTAATGGCCTCGGAGTCATGTTTGATCTTCCTGCTTGGTGGTCGGGTACTCTTCCGGGCAGTCCTGAGGGTGATGGGACCTCCGGTGTGAGTCATGCGACGAGTAGGAGCTTCCTCCTCTGATGGATCAGTATCACTGTGTTAGCGATATGCCCTTGAGGCAACATGGAGATGTTGGATATCACGTCAATGTTTATGTATTTATGAATAAAGTGTTATTCAGCCCATCAAATAGACATCTTGTATTGATCAATAAGTACGTGACTTATTTATGAGACTCTATATGTATGAATCTATTTCTAAATGATCCCTAATCATATATCATATTATTGGAACTAATATGATTCTAAGATTGGCATGTCTATTGATTGATGATCATGTCTCATAGATCATGGGTATGGAGATACCAAATCAATAAACATGGACACATGTGTTAGAGAACACATTGCGATAGACCCACCATGAGACACTACAGAATTAATGTGCCATTAGTTGGTCTCGTGTAGTGTTAGTACGAAGTCCTTAGACCCGAGATCACCATGGATTCCAACATGTGTAGTAGCCTACTTTGGGACTACCAAACGCTATTCCGTAATCGGGTAGTTATAAAGGTAGTTTTCGGGTTTGCTATGAAACATGGAGTGGGATGTGAGTGATCAAGATGGAATTTGCCCCTCCTTTGGAGAGATATTTCGGGCCCTCGAGGTAATGGATTATGGAAATGCATGGCCATGCTAAATTGATTGAGGAGTCAATCAACGCACGATAATCCAATACGGTTCGAGTGAATAGTTAAGCTATTGAAGGGATGGCACACATCTTGCCTCTAGCTTAACCGGTATCGTGAGGCAAAGGGATTTGTGTACACATTACAGGTTCGAGCCGATATTATATTCTTGTATACTATGGTGTCAATATGTGCCGTTAGGCGCCGTTGTGACGTCGGCTGAGTTGGACTAGAGCCGACGTCGGCTAAGTTAGACTATAGCCGAAACCGAGTATACCCGAACCTACTGGGTCGCACGCTTAAGGGGATAAGAACATGCATTCGAGTTGGACTCGGATACGGCTCGATCGGATAGGGATCCGATCGAATAGAGTCCTATGGTCTTACGACGTATGGGCGGCCGACTCTATGAGATTCGGATAGGATCCGATTCAAAATAGAGTCCCGATCGGCCACTAGTCCCGCCGGCCAACTCTATATAAAGGAGGGAGGGGGGAGAGCTGCGACACGTCAATTGCATCACATTGAACCGAATCCGCAATGAAGTTGCCGAGATCAATCTCCACGGAAACCCTCCCCACTTTCGAGCCAAACCCTAGCCTTGCATCGCGTGCTAGCACACGGGTGTTCGGCGTTCGTCCCCACGTGTGGATACCGGTAGAGGCGCTGCTACGTTGCACGCTGTTCATCGGCTGTGGAGGAATCAGCTGCGATCGAGCGCATCGGAGCTTGGCGCGAGGACGCGGTCAAACGACTCGGCGAATCGGCTACATCTGCGCGAATCGGCCGATTGGCGAATCTCTTGTCCGGGAATCGGCCGGCTTGCGGAAATCGGCTACACTGTTCCGGATCGGATACCCCGATTGGTCAAGCTTCACGCACAATCCAATCGGTAACGATCTATCGGCCCTTTCTTGCAAGTGTTCCTAGTTTGCGCGGTTAAAAGTTTTGTTTTCGGCTAGCGTAGCCTCCGCGTAACCCTTCAGTGGTATCAGAGCTAATCTTGCTTAGTTCGGTTTTAGATTGGATCTGGAACAAGTTTTGTACATGGGTTGATTAGATCAATCGATTTTACGGGATCTGTTGAGGAGAGTTAATGGTAATTGCGTTCCTTGATAGTGTATCGGAACAGCGTAATGTGATTACGTCGAAGCAATATCCATAGAACTCGATTTGAGTCGGCTTCGAGATAGCGTTCCTTGATAGTGTATCAGAACAGTATAATGTGATTATGCCGAAGCTATCTCATAAGTCCGATCTTGTTTGCTGCCTCGCGCCTTGTGTGTACCCCCTTATAGATCGTCTCGGTGCCGTATCTCTGCGATAGGTAGAAAACGTTTCTACGCCTAACTTGTTTTTGCAGAGAATGCTTTGAGATGGTATGGCCCTATTGTATGTATGAGATGCATGTGATGCATGTAATATTCTTTCATATGTGCAATCCCTGTAATATTATTTCATACGTGCAATGCTTGTAATATTCTTTCACGACCTGCAAGTCGATGTAATCTTCAATTAGAGCTTCTATAGTAGTAGCTTAGTTTGAAGAAATCAAGCATTTGGCACTCGGAAGAACGGTGATGAAGATGGAGATCCTCTACACCGGCATGGAGATGGAGATCACCATGTGAAGGGGGCCATACTATTTCATGCTATTCTACCTACTTTCATATATGTGATATGTTTGTTTGATAGGATAGCATCCCTCACAAAATTAAGTAGTAATGATACCCTTCCAAATGTTGCACTCGTCACCGTTATGCTCGTCAATGGTGGGTCCACAAAGCAGTACCATTCTCTATCATAACACGAGGGGGTATATGTCGGACATATACAGCAGGAGCATTTGGTTTACTTAACAAGGCTACCAAAACAGTTTTGGGCCTTGGGGCATAGGTTGGGGCCGGGGCATGGAGATGCCACACCAACAACAAGAGTCACATAGAGATGTGATTAGCAAGGAGTTGCTTACCGATGTTATTAATCTTCTAGCAATGATGCCAAAGCTCACTAGAAAATTAATTAACATGTGGATCTTGACCCAATACATAACCTAGAGGGAAGGTGGAAAATACGTAATGGGAGTCTTATGTTAAATTGTTTAACAAAAGACATAGCATAAACATTGTGCTAAACTTTGCTTTTTCTGTTGTAGAATAAATGGCGGCTAATACTACACCCAGTTCTTTTAATTTGCGATCTATTCTCGAAAAGGAAAAATTAAACGGAACAAACTTTATGGATTGGTATCGCAACTTGAGAATTGTTCTCAAGCAAGAGCGTAAGGAGTACGTTCTTGAAGTACCTTATCCGGAGGATTTGCCTAATAATGCCACCGCAACCGCACGGAGAGCTTACGAGAAGCACACTAATGATGCCCTAGATATAAGCCGTCTCATGCTTGCTACAATGTCCCCCGAGCTTCGTAAGCAATATGAGAGCAACGATGCTCACACTATTATTCGGGACTACGTGGCATGTTTGAGAACCAAGCTCGGGCCGAGAGGTTCAACACCTCGAAGTCCTTGTTTGCGTGCGCTTGTTGAGGGAATCCCGTCACCCGCATGTGCTAAAGATGATTGGCTATATCGAGAGTCTTGAGAAACTAGGTTTCCCTCTTAGCCAAGAGTTGGCTACGGACGTGATTCTCCGGTCGCTCCCTCCAAGCTTCGAGCCATTCATATTAAATTATCACATGAACAATATGGATAGGACCTTGGCTGAATTGCATGGGATGCTAAAGACATGAGGAGAGTATCCAGAAAACGGTCATCATGTGATGATGATGCGAAGGCTAAGCGCAAACCACTGTCAAAAAACTTTGCACCAAGAGGAAGTTAACTCCCGATGAGATCGCGAGTGCCTCAAATGCAAAGAAGGGCAAGAAGGGGTCGGCAGCATCGATGCCGTTTGCTTCTACCGCAAGGAGACAGAGCCACGGAAAAGGAACGCAAGAAGTACATGGAGGATCTCAAAAAGAAGCAAAGTACGACTTCGCTTCAGGTATTAATGTTATAGACATTAATCTTGCTACTTCACCTACGACTCTTGGGTATTTGATACCGGATCGTAGCTCATATTTGTAAATCGTTGCAGGAAATGAGAAGAAGTAGAGGCTTAAGAAGGGCGAGGTGAACTGCGCGTCGGCAATGGAGCAAGCGTTGCTACGGTTGCTATTGGCACGATACCATTTCATCTAACTTTAGGGTTAGTTTTGGAATTGAATAATTGTTATTGTATTCCAACACTATGTCAAAACGTTATTTTCGCTTCATGTTTGCAAGCGGAAGGATATGATTTTAGATCAATAAACAATGGTTGTTCAATAATCTCGAGATATGTTCTATTGGTGAATGGATTATACGTTTTGAATCTTGAAGCGTCTCCCATCTATAACATTAATACAGAAAGGCAACTCTCTAATGATACAAACCCCACATTTATCCGGCATTGTCGCTTAGGCCATATAAATCGAAACGCATGGAGAAGCTCCATAAGGATGGATTGCTTCACTCTTTTGATTTTGAATCATTTGAGACATGTGAGTCTTGTTTACTTGGTAAGATGACAAAGGCACCTTTCACGGGACACAGTGAGAGAGCAAGTGACTTGTTGGCACTCGTACATACCGATGTATGTGGACCAATGAGCTCAACGGCCGAGGTGGTTATCGCACTTCATTACCTTTACCGATGACTTTAGTAGATATGGTTATATCTACTTAATGAGGCATAAGTCCGAATCCTTTGAAAAGTTCAAAGAATTCAAGAATGAAGTACGTAATCATTTAGAGATAACAATCAAGTTTCTACGATCGATCATGGAGGGGAATACTTGAGCCAAGAGTTTGGTAATCATCCGAAAGATTGTGGAATTGTTCCACGCTGACTCCGCCAGAACTCCACAATGGAACGGAGTGTCCGAACGGAGAAATCGCACCTTGTTGGACATGGTGCGGTCGATGATGAGCCAAAGTGATCTTCCGTTATCCTTCGAGGATATGCTCTTGAAACAATGCGCTCACACTAAATAGAGTTCCATCTAAGTCGGTTGAAAAGACACCATATGAGATATGGACAGGGCAACCCCCTAGTTTGTCTTTTCTCAAAATTTGGGGATGCGAGGCTCATGTAAAGCGTTTGCGACAAGCTCACACCCAAATCTCGACAAGTGCTTCTTTGTAGGATATCCTAAGGAAACTAAGGGATATTACTTTTATAATCGGGAACAAGGCAAAGTGTTTGTCGCCCGACACGGTGTCTTCTTGGAGAAAGAGTTTCTTTCAAGAAGGGTTAGTGGGAGCAGGGTGCATCTTGAAGAAGTTCAAGAAACACCGAAAACGTTTCAGACCACGAACCACAACAGGAGGAGCAAAGTGTTGCGCCACCGTTGTAGATACACCAGCCCCACGGAGGTCGAAGATCACGTCGTGCACCGACAGTACACAAAGGAACAACGTGATATATTGTTGTTGGACAACGATGAACCTAAGACCTATGAGGAAGCGATGGTGGGACCCGATTCCAACAAGTGGCTTGGAGCCATGAAATCCGAAATAGAATCCATGTACGACAATCAAGTTTGGAACTTGGTTGATCCACTGATGGTGTCAAAACCATTGAGTGTAAATGGGTTTTTAAGAAAAAGGCCGATATGGATGGAAATGTTCACATCTATAAGGCGCGATTGGTGGCGAAAGGTTTTAAACAGATTCAAGGAGTTGATTATGATGAAACCTTCTCGCCCGTCGCAATGCTTAAATCTATTCGGATTATCCTAGCGATTGCTGCATATTTCGATTATGAGATATGACAGATGGATGTCAAAACGGCTTTCCTAAATGGAAACCTAAGCGAGGATGTATACATGATACAACCTCGGGTTTTGTCGATCCGAATCGCTCGGAAAGATATGCAAGCTACGTAAATCCATTTATGGATTGAAGCAAGCATCTCGGAGTTGGAATATTCGTTTTGATGAAGTAATCAAAGGGTTTGGTTTCATCAAAAATGAAGAAGAGGCCTGTGTTTACAAAAAGGTCGTGGGAGCGCAATTGTATTTCTAATCTTATATGTGGATGACATATTGTTGATTGGAAATGATATCCCTATGCTAGAATCGTCAAGTCTTCATTGAAAAATAGTTTTTTCATGAAAGACTTAGGGAGACAAGATACATATTGGGCATTCGGATCTATAGAGATAGATCGAAGAGGCTAATTGGATTAAGCCAAAGTACATACATTGACAAGGTGTTGAAAAGGTTCAACATGCATGATTCCAAGAAAGGTTTCTTGCCCATCACATGGCATTAATCTTAGCAAGAATCGTGTCCTCGGACACATGATGAGCGGAATAAGATGGGTATGGTTCCATATGCTTCGGCAATTGGATCCATCATGTATGCCATGCTTTGTACATGCCTGCATGTCTCGTACGCTTTGAGTGCTACGAGCGAGATACCGCGATCCAGGTGAAGGTCACTGGATTGCGGTAAAGAATATCCTTAAGTACTTGAGAGGAACTAAGGATATGTTCCTAGTCTATGGAGGTGAAGAAGAGCTCGTTGTAAGTGGTTACACCGATGCTAGCTTCCAAACAGACAAGGATGATTATAGATCGCAATCGGGTTCGTGTTCGCCCGAACGGAGGCGCGCCACTGGAAGAGTTCCAAGCGGATACCGTTGCGACTCTACAACGGAGGCCGGGTACATTGCTGCTTCGTAAGCTGCAAAGGAGGCCGTTTGGATCAAGAAATTTGTTTCGAGCTTGGTGTGATGACTAGTACGATGGTCCAATGTCTCTCTATTGTGATAATAGTGGAGCCATTGCGCAAGCCAAGGAGCCGAGATCACATCGAAGTCCAAACACATACTTCGGCGATATCATCTCATCCGCGAGATAGTGGACAGAGGTGATGTCAAGATATGCAAAGTGCACACGGATCTCAACATAGCCGATCCGCCGACAAAACCTCTCCCTCACCGAAGCATGAGGCGCACACAAGAGCAATGTGTATTAGATACTTACATGATTGACTCTAGTGCAAGTGGGAGATTGTTAGTGATATGCCCTAGAGGCAACATGGAGACGTTGGATATCACGTCAATGTTTATGTATTTATGAATAAAGTGTTATTCGGTTCCATGAAATAGACATCTTGTATTGATCAATAAGTATGAATCTATTTCTAAATGACTTATTTATGAGACTCTATATGTATGAATCTATTTCTAAATGATCCTCGATCATATATCATATTATTGGAACTAATATGATTCTAAGATCGGCATGTCTATTGATTGATGATCATGTCTCATAGATCATGGGTATGGAGATACCAAATTAATAAACATGGACATATGTGTTGGAGAACACATTGTTGGATAGACCCACCATGAGACACTAGAAGAATTAATGTGCCATTAGTTGGTCTCGTAGTGTTGGTACAAAGTCCTTAGACCTGAGATCACCATGGATTCCAACATGTGTAGTAGCCTACTTTGGGACTACCAAACGCTATTCCGTAATCGGGTAGTTATAAAGATAGTTTTCGGGTTTGCTATGAAACATGGAGTGGGATGTGAGTGATCAAGATGGAATTTGCCCCTCCTTTGGAGAGATATCTCTGGGCCCTCGAGGTAATGGATTATGAAAATGCATGGCCATGCTAAGTTGATAGAGGAGTCAATCAACGAGACGATAATCCTATACGGTTCGAGTGAATAGTTAAGCTATTGAAGGGATGGCACACATCTTGCCTATAGCTTAACTGGTATCGTGAGGCAAAGGGATTTATGTACACATTACAGGTTTAGAGCCGATATTATATTCTTGTATACTATGGTGTCAATATGTGCCGTTAGGCGCCGCGTTGACAGTCGGCCGAGTTGGACTCGAGCCGACGGTCGGCTAAGTTAGATATAGCCAAAACCGAGTATACCTGAATCTCCGGGTCGCACGCTTAAGGGGATAAGAAGGCATTCGAGTTGGACTCGGATACGGCTCGATCGGATAGGGATCCGATCGGATAGAGTCCTATGGTCTTACGACGTATGGGCGGCCGACTCTATGAGATTCGGATAGGATCCGATTCAAAATAGAGTCCCGATCGGCCACTAGTCCCGGTCCCAACTCTATAAAAAGGAGGGAGGGGTGGAGAGCCGCGACACGTCAATTGCATCACATTGAACCGAATCCGCAACAGAAGTCACCGAGATCAATCTCCATGGAAACCCTCCCCACTTTCGAGCCAAACCCTAGCCTTGCATCGCGTGCTAGCACACGGGTGTTCGGCGTTCTGTCCTCGGACGTGTGGATACCGGTAGAAGCGCTGCTATGTTGCACGCTGTTCATCGGCTGTGGAGGAATCAGCTGCGGTCGAGCGCATCGGAGGTTGGCGCGAGAACGCGGTCAAACGACTCGGCGAATCGGCTACATCTGCGAATCGGCTGATTGGCGAATCGGCCGTCCCCTGAATTGGCCGTCGACTTGCGGGAATCGGCTACGCTGTTCCAGCATCGGATAGCCCCGATTGGTCAAGCTCACGCACAATCCAATCGGTAACGATCTATCGGCCCTTTCTTGCAAGTGTTCCTGGTTTGCGCGGTTAAAAGTTTTGTTTTCGGCTAGCGTAGCCTCCGCGTAACCCTTCACACCGAACTCTCACTTGATCTCCATAGGTTCCGTCTCGGACTCGGAGTCGTTGTTGATCCGGATGGGGTTCTCCTCTCCGAACCAGCTCGGATGGTACACCATGGAGTTCGAGGTGGGTTCCATTGAGGTAGCGATAGTGGGGTCTATCGTGTATGGTGCCGACTATGTGCTCAACATGAAGGCCTTCTCCATCATGGCTTGAAAAGTGTTCAGGCATGCTGGAGTCATGAGGTAGTAGTGGTCGGGCACAGGGGCAGGGGGTGTTGGTGCAGCTTTGGTGGAAGTACCAGCAGCAGGGACAGAGTTGGAGCGAAGTTGCTCTTCCAGCTGGCTGACCTGTTGCTTGCTCTTCCTGAGCTGTTCTTCCAATTCAACCAAGGCTTCTTCACGGGCCACATAACGGTCAGAGAGCTGCTCGTACTGGGCACCGTTAGCCTGCAGCCTAGGTCTGCAGCAAGTTGATCCGATCCCCGCAGATTTGGTGTTCCTCGACTGCATCATTGAGGCGTCGCGCTGGTCGTCGATTTCGAGCAATGCCTCTTCATAGCAGTCGTCCGCGGTTTCTGCCCAGCGGGACAGACGGGTGACCATAGGATTATAGCAGCAGGGGGTGGCCTCCACTATAGACCCCCTTTTTTGGAATGGGAATCTTTCATGTTTATAGTACCATTTCCCTGGATCGAGTAGTTTGGTATCCACGAAATACGGTACTGAATTATCAGGTGCATATGCACGAATAGTCTTACATCGAAATTATTACAATAATAGGCCCGAAGGTAATATCCAACACACAGGACCTCATGGTCCAGATACAACCCAAAAGTGGAAATTAGGTAAGGCAGCAGAATGAAGGCCGTGGCTTGTCAATTGCCACAGACAATGACCGGAGACTAAGACCTAGCAAGCGCCATCAGTTTCTTCGCCCTCCTGGTAGCAGGCATATGGATCATCCAAGTCTTCACCCCCACCATCTGAAGGTTTGTGCATATAGCAAGGGTGAGTACCAACCGTACTCAGCAAGCCAACACGGAAGTGATGCATATGATAGGGGATTCTCAAGGAGATGCCGTGGTTTATTTGCACAAAGCCAATTTTATAAATCTTTTCACAAACCTAGCATCTAGCCAAGTCAAGTTTTAGTTCCATAGTTCATTAAGTCGGCGACGGTTCTGTCTACCATCCAGTGTGATTCCAAGGATGGCTTCCCGCCTCCGGTTCGTCATGGTTTTCTGGGGAGTCCACCCCTTCTCGCCTTTTGAGAAGTTGAATAAGAATCATCATGCAAACCTATCCCATCATTTTAAAATTTAGAGTCTAGCCAAGCGAAAGTCCTACCACGATGCTCTATATCCGCGAGCACGGCTATTCGAATAGTTTGGTTAATTCACACTGCAGTGGATGTATACTTTACCCGTACTCCACGACTGCCCAACAAATGAGCCTACGTCCCAACACATGAGACGTGTCACAACAAAGCATTTCGATAACCTCACTTTGGCAGTACCCGCTCCATGAACTTAAATCCTCTTGCACTCTAGCCGTCCATTTCTAGCAGTGTGAGGAGTTCTAGCGCTCCCGGGGCAGGGGAAGACTTCAATCATCAAGTTATAATTAATTTTGATTTTCAATCCTCCATTCCCAATCTCATCTCATACATAGGAACCACTATGCAAGGGTACCGCCTCCGCTTGGCTATTTACTCCGCTAGGTCTATACCCATTTGAGAAGTACGGTTGTACTGGCTCGTTTCCCGGCTATCTCATGGCTCGGTCCTTAATTGACCAGGGTTGGCACTTGCCTTTTCCGGAATCCACCCAAATCATCCAGCCGCCCCAGTCTAAAACATTTGTTTGGTATTTTCAGTTTTCTTCAAAACTCATTTGATTATTCTCATGGCAATGTGGCGCTCATGTCTCCACATGCCGTATCCCAAGCATATAGCTATTTGCAAAATCATGAGTATGCATGAATCTAATAATAGCATGGCTAAGCATTTTACCGAAGATATTCTCCGTTTGTATGTATCACATCGAGGGTTACAAGGAATAATTCTAAAGGTAATCAATAACAAGACATGGCATAACAAGTATAGGTAATTCTTTGTGTATAGCATGCATGTTTAAAGTTTAAAACAACATCATTTCGCAATTGGGATCAATATGTTTAAAGAGTGTGATGACTTGCCTTGTTTGCACGCTTGTTGAGTGGGGTCTTCGACGTAGTCGAGCCGCCTCTTCGATGCTATCCATACGTGCGAAATAAAAGATTGAATCCAATTAAAATTCGATAAGAATGAAAAAGAAATCAAGAAAAACAAAAAGAGTACTCCAAACTATCTCCCTATGATTTTGCCCGAGTTACGGAGGACTTTAGAGCAAAACCGACTGTAATGTCGAGATACGGTTATCTAGGGTTTTTCGTAAAAAGAACCGATAAAGTTATGAAGCGAGAATCTTACGAATGTTGTTTAAGAGATTCGTTGGCACATTTTTAATGAGTTCAAAAAGGTTAAGTATAGTTTGAAGAAAAGAAAAGTAATAATAAATCTTCGAGAAAGTTTTACGTAAACGCGAAGTTTCCGAAAATCGTATATAGAAATTCATTTTACCCTGAGGAAAAATACCTAAGAATACTATATATTTTTGGCATAAATATTCCCCAAAATATTCCCTAAAATATTTCCAAATTTTTCTAAAATATTTCCCCCATTTTCTCTATTTTTTTCTTTTCCTTTCTTCTCTTTTTTTCTTATTTTCTCCCCTCTAGCGAGCACTGTCGCATTCTCTCTCCTATTCCTCCTCTCGCGTCTACGCCCTATCGGCCGGGCGCTCGGCTGGGCCGACGACGACGGCGCGGCTGTACCGGCCGGCGACGACGGCGACACCTCAGACTTTGGGCGAAAACAGAACGTGGGACACTTACTGACCGGCGGTGAGCGGCGGCGGGCTCCGGTGATCGTCGGCTGACGACGAACGCAGCGGCGACGCGGTTCGGAAAAACCCGGCACGGCTTCGGCGGTTTTCTGGTGATGGCAAGGAGGAAGAAAGGAAGAATGGTGGCGGTGAGGTGTGGGGAAGAAAGGGAAGCTTGCCCACCCTTTTATACTCGGCGAGAGCGCATGGGAACGGCGCGAGAGCGGCCGGGCATCGGCGAATGTCGGGCGGCCATCCGTGGTGGTCAGCTGCTGAGCACGCGCGTGCGTGCGCACGTCGCGGCGATGTGGCTGACACGCGACCGTCCTGGCGACGCTGTGCAGGCAAATACGTGACGCAGGCGAGGGCTGTGCAGAGCATGGCCGGCTGTGCGGGCATGGCGGGCGGTACGACGAGCATGGCGTGCGTGTACGGGCGGGTACGGCGACGACTTCGGCATCCGCGGCCTGACGCGTTGCGCGTGCGCGCGCACGTCGCGGCGAACGTGACGAGCGCTGTACGCGAGACGGGGTGACGCGGGCGACGTGGCGAGTGGCGACTTTGGCGAGCGCGTGCATGTACGGGTGGCATGGCGGGCGACGTGGCGGGCACTGTGCGCGGGACGGGGTGACGCGAGCGACGTGGCGAGCAGCGACCTCGGTCGAACACCTGCTGACAAATGAACAGTGTACCTTTTCTTTTTACCCGATTTAATTTCCTAATTTTCCCATTCCTATTTTCTTTCACCCTAAAAATTCAAAATAAATTCTAATATTCCCAATAATTTTGAAATTATATTTTCAAATTGTTCCCCCACTTCTTATTTTTCAAAATATATTTTTCATATTTATTTTATTTCTTCTTTTAAATTCAATAAGGGTCTTTGATTAAAATAAGTTTCTAGATTCATATTTCCTTTTCAAAAATATTTTTATCATCCAAATCCAAATATTTATTATTTTTACTCCACCAATTTGGGTTTAAACCAAAATATATTCTTTTCAAAGAATCTTTTGTAAATCCACAAAATTATATATTTACCCTTCTCCAAATATATATTTTGAATTATTTCTCCCACGGGATCTCAAAGCTTAGGGTTTTTATCCAACTTCACATCAAAGCAATTCAAAAAGAACTCTTATGCAACTGAGCTTGGCAAATAAGAATGATAAACACGATAAGAAGCAATGAATCCAAAAGGTTTTTGTAAGTTCCAATTTTTAATTTCTGATTTTAATTTCTTCGATTTTCAGGGTGTTACACGACACTAACTGACCTGTTGGCTGGCACGATCTCAATCTTGTCGCCGTCCCATTGGATCAGGCTCTGATGCATTGTAGAAGGAACACAACAATTGGCGTGTATCCAGTCCCTTCCGAGCAGCAGGCTGTAAGACCCCTTCCCGTCGATGACAAAGAATGTTGTCGGCACAGTCTTATTGCCGATGGTCAGTTCAACATTGAGGACACCCTTTGTTTCTGATGGGTTGCCGCCGAAGTCTTTGAGCACCATATTGGTCTTTATCAGGTCTTCGGCCCCCTTGCCTAGTTTTCTGAATGTTGCGTAAGGCATAAGGTTGACTGCAGCTCCCCCATCAACTAGCATCTTGGAAATCGGCTTGCCGTTGACGAATCATTTAACGTACAATAGCTTCAAGTGCCTGTGCTTGTCGTCGCGGCGATCGTTGCATGCTGGGCAATCGTCCCATGTTGGGCAGTCTCATGCCGGATTCCCAGCATGCCAATGCGGATTGGCACTGTTGCAGTTTACCACGTATCGGTGGCTTTGGATCTCCGGCTCGCGCTAACGAGGTGCTTCATTGTAAGCTTCTCCGTGTCGAGACCGGTGCTGAGGATGGTGCCGGCTATCTTCATGGATCGATCGTCGGTCAGCCGATCTGATAACTGGGCGCACCATATTAATTAGCGCGGCGTGACATCCAATCGGCTCATCCTCTGCCTTGGCCCCGATCGATGTATTGACTAAGCCGTGCGCCATTTTGTTCTGTCGATCAGCTTGCTTGGGGCCGGCTTGGACTGTGTTGACTGGGAAAGGGTTGCCGTCTACCTTCATCGGCCGATTTGAATCGGCGAACTTCACTTCCCGACCTCAATTGCCGACCGGATTTGCTGCCCGAAGACTTTGCATTCGTTGGTGGCGTGGGATGTGGAGTTGTGCCACTTGCAATATTTCTTCTTCTTTAATTCCTCGGTCGACAGATCACATGATTTTCAGCAATGAATCCGCTTCTCCTTGAGCAGCAAGTCGAAAATCCTGTCGGCCTTGGTGATGTCAAAGTCGTATCATTCTTCTTTGGCCGTGTTTAGCAACCATTGGCAGACGATGACCTTTTTGTTCTTGGCTCATTCAGCTGCTGCCACTTCTGCGTCATCGTTGTCGGACTCGTAGTCTGATTCAACGGCGACCTAAGTTATGTTTTTGACGGCCTTCCTGATGTCTTGGAATCGCTGCTCGTGGGCCGTCACCTTCTGTGCCAAGTAGGCTAGGGCGTCAAAGTCTTGCGCAGAATCGCCCTCGATCGATGCGATCGACCATGAAAGGCCAAATCGCCGCTTGGGCCCGATAGCACCAGTCGTAACATCGGTTCCTCATCTCCATGAAGCATTGGATGTATTCCTGAACCGATTCATTGTGTTTTTCCTGATGCTGGTGAGGTCCGACAACTTCATCTCATGGTTGCCGGAGTAAAAGTAGCTATGAAATTGTTTTTCAAGATCAGCCCATCTTTGAATTGAGTTGTAGAGCAATGAGGAGAACCAAGTAAAAGCCGATCCTGAAAGAGAAAGAGGGAACAATCGGACTCTCAAGACGTCTGTAGCCGATGCTTCACCGCACTGTGCCAAGAATCGGCTAACATGCTCGTAAGTTGAAACGTTGTCTTGCCCTGAGAACTTTGAAAAATTTGGGATCTTGTATCGGTTGGGCAACGGAATCCGCTCGAAGTGCTCTGGATAGGGATACCGATACATGTTTCCTGAGTCTTTCGGCTTGAGGCCGAATTGATCGCGCATGACATCTACAATCAGATCGGCCCAGGTCCGGTTGTCCTGCTGTATTAGCTCGTATGGTTCGTACGGTGCGGGTGCTTGCCGATATAGCGGTGGTGGCGTCTAAGGCCTGTAGTGATGATCTTGACGGCCTCCTTGGTACTGGTCGTCATGATCAGCGGGAGGTGGCCGATGCGCCGGTGGTGGCGTTGGTGGTCCCGGGAATGCAGTTGTGCCGGCCACCGGCGTTGTACCGCTCGTCCAGTCAATCTGGGAATCGGCTCGACCGCCCATTGTCGTTGAACATGTTAGCAATCTGATCCTCGGGGCAGCGGTTGCTGTCGGTTCAGCATGGTAACCATTGGTTTTGTAGCCGACTCGGCTGGGTTTGGCCGGGCCGAGGATCCTCCCGCGGCCCCGGTTGTGCTAGTGGTGGGATCGGCCGATTCTGCGTGACCAACGTCCTGTAACCGAGAAATTGGCCGTCTGTGAAGTACGTCGGCCCCCGTTGCAACTGGTCGGCTATCTTGGCGTCGACCACGGTAGCGATCATGTTGTTGAGAGTGTTGACCAGGATGCTACTTTGGTTGACTAGCGCGTGATGGACGGCCGAGTCGATCCGGTCTTGTAGGGAATATAGAGCCGAATCGTCCTGTTCCTGGATCGGCTCCTCCACCTTCTGTTTGCCTTTTGTCTCACAAGAGGAGGATGCCTTGAGATCATCCACGCTGAATTTATACTTCTGATGCACGGCCCCGGATCTTGTTTGGGTGAAAGATTGCAAGTAGTTGGCCTGGAGCTCTTCCACCATCTTCTTGTAATCGGCTTGTTGCTCAGCCGATAACTGATCCATCTTCACGGGCACGACGTTGTCCTAGGAAACGTTGGGGCTCTTGGAGTTGACCATCTTGCTGGCTGAGTCTATGCGTCCGAGTCGAGCCGACAGAGAAGTGCCAAGAAGCATGTTGACGAGAAATTTCTCTCACGTGCTGGCCTGGGAGATCTGCTTGACTCCAGTGCAGGTTCTTCTCGGCTGCCTGTGTGATGCAGGGCATGCTAGTTGGTTTGATCTGTTAACCAACAAAAAAACAAAGAAATATGCATTGTGTTAGGTTTGATCCCCATTGGATCGGCTGAGGGAATCCATGAGCATATATATGCTATCCTAAAATATATTTAAGCCAAGCGACTGGAATGGATCGGCTACACCGAGACAGCATCAGCCGTTTGACCCAAATACAATAAAGGATAATAAATATATGAATCAATAACCTAGCCGATACTGGAAAGCTAAGAATAGATCGGCTGGTACTCCGATGGTTCTTACGAAAAGATATCATTCTTGAGCTAGATGTGCGCAGCCTGGGAAAGCGGCCGTCGACTGCTGATGGCAAGCCGATTTCGGCTAATGACGTCCGACAAGAATGGGATCTTAATATAAGAGGCGGTCCTAACATAATTCTAATAATATTAAAAGAAACATATCAGGGCAGATAAGGCCGGCTGAAACCCCGACACTGTCTCTAAACAATATAAATCTAATCGAACAGATCATTGGCAATTCTAAAAACGACTTAATAGTTCAAACCTGATGCAGCATTAAGTATAAAAAGAACAACCTAATATGTTGTAGCCGATTTATATCTCTCGAGACGGTGGATACCGCATATAAATCAGCCAACCCTTAGATCTAGCCCTATTGGTTGCGGGTTCTTCACAGAACTGGCCAATAGCAGGATAGATCTAAACATTGATCTAATTTATATGCGCTATATGATAAACAGCGCAGTATAAACTCCTGAATCTAATCTGTCATTACGATGGAAGCACTAGAAACAAAAGATTTCCACTAATGACAAGCATTTACCTAGATTAGGGATCGAAACGATGCAGCCTGTAGCCAAACAAATTGCTCGTCTGAAGAAAAAGGTTGGCGATGCGCCGAAAGTTTGATTGATTGTGATTGTGTTGTTTTACAGGGGGTCTCGGGTCCTATTTATACCCAAGATAAAATTATCTGTACAAACCCTGGACTCTATCTAAACTACTATTGAAAACACAACGTTATCCCGGAAGGACCCACGCCGTATTACAATTAACGCTTAAACAAACTCCTAAATTACGATACAATTGCCGTTACAGGACTCTATCCATAGATGGCAATATCATCTAATGCGCAATCTAATAACCGAATCTTCTATTTATCTTCAAACTGCTGCACCAGAAACAGCTTTATCTTCTCCGATCGTAGAATCTGAAATCGGCTATCGGCCGCTCTTGTCCGATTCAACCTTAGCCGACTGGCTTCGCAGCCGCTTGCTTCCTAGCCGATGCGGCCTCTGTTTCTCCGCCAAGCCAGCCGATCCGATTCTGCTTCATCCTTGCTAGGACTTAGGGATTTAATTACCAAATTTGGGTGTTAACAACAGCACATGAGCAGAGGTTCTAGGAAGACAAGAAAACATTTAAAAAGGTGAATCACGTTATATATTCTTCTGAATCTGATGAAGAAGATGACTCCGAAGTAGCAGCAGCCGAGTGGGCAAGGAACAAGAAGGTTGTTACATGTCAATGGGTCAGAGATTCTGCAAAGGAAGAGAAATATGACTTTGACATTACGAAGGCTGACAAGATCTTTGATTTGCTATTTCCGGAGAAACAAATTCAACTGCCTGCTGGCCATGTAATCCCATCAGCCGATGAGTTGAGAAAGAGAAAGTACTGTAAATGGCATAATATAGGATGTCACGACACCAATGACTGCAAGGTTTTCAGGTAGCAGATCCAATCAGCTATTGAGCAAGAAAAGATAAAATTCGATGTCTCAAAAAAGCCGATGAAGGTTGATGGTAATCCTTTTCCTGTTAACATGGTTCAAACGAGTGGGAGGACATCCAATATAAAAGATTATCGGTCCACGTGGCACAACTCTGTCAGAATCGTCGATAAATACCAGAGGAAGTATGACAGGCAGGAAGAGAGGTACTATAAGGAAGATGACAGTTTTGATCCCTATTGGAGTTACGAATTCTTTAGATTTTGCTGGAATGAAGGGATGAGACTGCCATCAATAGAAAATTGTCCAGCATGCAGCAACTACGATGAGGACTATGCTGGAGGACCAAGCCGATCTTATCCAAAGGAAATTCGGCTAACACAGAGGAAATTACCTATTCATCAGAGATTGGATCCAATTCATCAGGATTTTTTGCAGAAGAATTTTGATGAAGGTGAAGATAAAACCATGAACCCACAATGGTGTCTTTCTGGTATTTTTACTAAAAACCAGAAAAGGAGGGTTCAAAGGATGAGGAACAGGGAGCGTTTCCAGGAGGTACAAGAGGAGATCAATCATCAGCTAAAGAGGAAAAAGCAAGAACACTTAACAAAAGAGTGGTGTGTCAAGAGCAAGGTGCTTTCAGCCGATGAGATCAAAGCCGATAAGGTGAAAAGGCTGGCTAAGGGAAAGGCTGTTGCTTCTGCATCGGTTAATATGGTTTTTGTGCTACCGACAGAATATGAGGCTACCCAAGCCGATGCAGATGTTATGGAAGAATCCTTGGCCAAATTGGTGTTATCTTCAAAGCAAGCTATCTTTGAGAAGCCAGAAGGAACATGGCATCAGCACCTCAAGCCTTTGTATGTCAAAGAATTTGTCAATGGCAAGTCGATGTCTAAAATGTTGATTGATGGTGGAGCTGTTGTAAACTTGATGCCATATACTACATTCAAGAGGTTGGGCAGGAATTCAGATGATCTCATCAAGACCAACATGGTTCTCAAAGATTTTGGTGGCAATCCATCAGAAACCAAAGGAGTATTGAATGTGGAGTTGACAATCGATAGCAAGACTGTTCCTACCATGTTTTTTGTCATCGATGGAAAGGGATCATATAGCCTATTGCTTGGAAGGGATTGGATTCATGCGAATTGTTGTATTTCTTCGACCATGCATCAAAGTTTAATCCAATGGCAAGGTGACAAGGTAGAAATCGTGCTAGCCGATAGGTTAGTCAATGTTGCTAATGTCGATTTAACTATTTGAGAGATGGATAGAATAGATTGCTTGTATGGAACAATTTGGGAAGGAGATTATCTAAAAGTGTCCGATTGTGATATACAACCAGTTTGAGATGAAGAGCCCAATTATTACTTTGAGGGCGTCATGGAGAGTTCAAATTTCTACACCAAGGATACTGTAGATGATCTCGATGGCAAATTGGGACAAGGTTTTATGTCGGTCGATGATTTGGAAGAAGTGGATATAGGTCCAGGAGATAGGCCTAAGCCGACTTTTATTAGTAAAAATTTGTCTTCTCATTTTAGAACCAAGTTGATAGAACTTTTGAAAGAATACAAAGATTGTTTTGCTTTAGAATATTTTGAGATGCCAGGACTTAGCCGATCAATTGTAGAACATCGGCTTCCTACCAAACCAAGTTATCGGCCATATAAACAACCACCTAGAAGATTTAAAGCCGATATGTAAAAGCTGAAATCACTCGACTGTATGATGTTGGTTTCATTCGGCCATGCCGATATGCTGAGTGGGTTTCTAATATAGTTCCAATTATCAAGAAAAAGGGTAAACTTAGGGTTTGCATTGATTTTTGAGATTTAAACAAGGCTACCCCTAAGGATGAGTACCCAATGCCGATTGCTGATCTATTGGTTGATGCAGCTTTAGGGCATAAGATTATAAGTTTTATGGATGGCAATGCTGGATACAATCAGATTTTCATGGCAGAAGAAGACATTCATAAGATTGCTTTTAGATGTCCTGGTGCAATCGGCTTGTATGAGTGGGTTGTGATGACTTTTGGCTTGAAGAACGCTGGAGCTACATATTAGATGGCCATGAATTATATATTTCATGATCTGGTCGGCTTGTTGGTTAAAATCTATATTGATGATGTGGTAGTGAAGTCAAAGGAGGTTGACGATCATATAGCTGATTTGAGGAAAGTGCTTGAAAGAACAAGGAAATATGGCTTAAAGATGAATCCCACAAAATGTGCTTTTGGTGTATCGGTTGGACAATTCTTGGGTTTTCTTGTTGAGAAGAGGGGATTGAAGTAACACAGAGGAGCATTAATGCAATCAAGAATATCCAACCTCCAGGAGACAAGAAGCAATTGCAATCTTTGATCGGCAAGGTGAATTTCATTAGGAGATTTTTTTTTAACTTATCTGGGAAGATTGAGCCCTTTACACCTTTACTCAGATTGAAAGCCGATCAAGAGTTTACTTGGGAGGCAGAGCAAAAAAAGGCCTTGGATAATATTAAGGAGTATTTGAGTTCCCCGCCAGTTTTGATTCCTCCACAAAAGGAAGTGCCTTTCAAGTTGTACTTGTTAGCCGATGAGAAGTCAATCGGCTCGGTATTGATCCAGGAATTTGAGGGCAAGGAGGGAGTAATCTTTTATTTGACCAGAAGGCTTTTGGATGCAGAGACAAGGTATTCTCCGGGTGGAGAAATTGTGCTTGTGCTTATATTTCTCTTGCACAAAGTTGAGGCATTATTTGTTATCCAATGAATGCATCATAATTTGCAAAGCCAATGTCGTTAAGTACATGCTATTGGCTCCGATGTTGAAAGGGAGAGTTGGAAAATGGATCTATACCTTAACGGAATTTGATCTCAGATATAAACTTCCTGAAGTAGTTAAGGGGCAAGCCATAGCCAATTTTATTGTCGAACATCGTGATGACTCAATCGGCTTGGTTGACATAGTGCCTTGGACATTGTTTTTTGATGGATTGGTTTGTACTCATGGTTGTGGTATCGGCTTGGTCATAATATCACCTAGGGGGTCAAGTTTTGAATTTGCTTATACTATTAAGCCTTATGCCACCAATAATCAAGCTAAGTACGAGGCAGTTCTCAACAGAATACAACTCTTAAAGGAAGTTGAAGCCGATGCCGTTGAAATCATGGGTGATTCTTTGCTGGTCATCAATCAGTTAGCTGGGGAATATGAGTGCAAGAATGATACATTTATGATCTATAATGAGAAGTGCCGAGAATTGATGGATAGTTTTTGGTTGGTGACTTTGAGGCATATTTCTCGAGAGCAAAACGTTGAAGCCAATGATTTGGCTCATGGGGCATCGGGATACAAGCCAATGGTAAAGAATATCGAGATAAAAATCGCTACAATCATAGCTGATGACTGGAGGTATGATGTACTTAATTATTTGAAGAATCCTTCTCAATCGGCTTCGAGAAAATTGTGATATAAAACTTTGAGATATGTCTTATTGGATGATGAGCTGTATTATCGGACGATTGATGGGGTATTGCTAAAATGTTTGAGTGCCGATCAAGCAAAAGTTGTGATGGAAGAAGTACATGAAGGTATATGTGGTACTCATCAATCGGCCCACAAAATGAAGTGGTTGCTTCGGCGAGCTGGGTATTTTTGGCCGACGATGTTAGAAGATTGCTTCATATATTATAAAGGTTGTCAAGATTGCCAGAAATTTGGAGCAATTCAAAGAGTACTAGCATCGGCTATGAACCCTATAATCAAGCCATGGCCGTTCAGAGGTTGGGGAATCGATATGATCGGCCAGATCAATCCACCTTCAAGCAAAGGACATAAGTTTATATTGGTGGCAACCGATTATTTCACAAAGTGGGTGGAGGCAATACCATTGAAGAACGTTGATTCTGGGGATGCAATTCAGTTTGTTAAAGAACATATTATATACCGATTTGATGTTCCTCAGACTATCACAACCAATCAGGGATCTATCTTTGTATCAGATGAGTTTGTCCAATTTGCAGAAAGCATGGGGATTAAGTTGTTGAATTCTTCACCATATTATGCACAAACTAATGGACAGGCAAAAGCATTCAACAAAAGTTTGATTAAGTTGATTAAGAAAGATTTCTGAGTTTCCAAAGCAAGCATAGCTGATTGGCCGAGGCATTATGGTCTTATCGGATGGCTTGTCATGGATCGATCCAAGTCCTCCTTACAAGCTAGTTTATGGGCATGAAGCCGTGTTACCATGGGAAAGTGTCATCGGCTCAAGGAGAATTGACTTGCAAGATGAGCTGACAGCCGATGATTATCATAATCTCATGGTAGATGAATTGGAAGAATTGGTCCAATCTAGGATGCATGCTTTAGAGAAAGTAATGAAAGATAAGGAGAGAATTGCTCGTCATTACAATAAGAAAGTTGTGCTAAAATCTTTTTCAGAAGGCGAGTTGGTTTGGAAATTGATTCTGCCGATTGGAACTCGTGATAATAAATTTGGCAAGTGGTCACTGAATTGGGAAGGGCCTTTTCGGATCCAAAAATCTTTTTCTAATGGAGCTTATATGTTGCAAGGGCTTGATGGAGAAGTTTTTGGAAGGGCTCTCACTGGGAAATACTTGAAGAAATATTATCCGAGTGTTTGGATCAATTCATGATTCGACTATGTTATGCCGATACATGGTAGCCGATGTGTTAACATCGCCTTTAGATGGCCGATATGAGTTATATCGCCCTTAGTTTCTTTAACTTATCATAATCGGTTGTTTTCTATCGATGTGAGATGGCCGATATAAGTTGTATTGCCCTTAAGTCTTTTAAACTTATCATAATCGATTGTGTTCTGCCGATGTGTGATGGTCGATATTTGTGGTATCGTCCTTAGTCCGGCCATAATTTTATCAATGTTTGTTTGACATTGTAAAATTAGGGGGGCATACATGCATGCATACAAAATATTTGGACTTTAAAAACAAATTTTACAGAAGTTATATCACAAGAATCGGCACAAGAGTTTACATCAGATACAAGCTCCTATTACAATCGGCTTATCCAGATACAAGCTTGTTTATAGCCGATATAGCCCTTTGCCTAATTTGCTCTATTTCTTCAATGGCTTGGGTGTCGGTAGTATCGGTTACTAGGATCACCTTCAGAGCCTTAGTTAGATCTGGCAAATGTTTGACATATGTCTTCAACTTGGATTTTGCTCTTCAATGGCCCTGGGAAAATCGACAAGTTTTTGTTCTTCCGATGCTATTTTGGCATGGCATTTTCCAATTTGGTTAGCAGCTCTGCCTTGTGATTCATAAGCCGATCAATATTGGACTGAGTAGAGCTTGGCCTGATAATCATTTCATTAAGTTTGGCTTTCTCTGTGTTGATTGACAGCCAATTGGCTTGTATGGTGGCTTCAAGGTCCTTTCTCTCTCGCCGATCGGCTATTCGTTGTCTAGCCTTCTCCAGTTTGAATCAGTATTGCTCAAGGAAAACTGTTGGAGAAATGACATCGGCTAGGTCGTCCAGTATCTGGTCTTGGATTTGTTCAAACCTCGCTCTGATTGGCCCGCGGTCAGCAACCAGAGTGTCCAAAGAGCTTTCTTAGCCGATGAGCAATATCTAATAGCTTAGCCTTCAAGTCATCGGCAAGAGGAGCCAAGGCTTTACTTGTGATATCTTCTTCTTCATCCATGAACTGCCTTATGTCAAAGGAGAACATATCGGCTAGAACCTGAAAAGGGAATGTTGGATTGTTAAATGTTGAAAGATTCAAAAACACCCGATATGGAGTTCTAGAGGAGATACTTACAGGGATAATAGGAGCTGCTTCTTCTGCTGCATGATGGCTACCCACAGCCGATGGAGTGTGTTCACTGGATGCATGGTGGGCAGGCGCTGGAGAGCGAGGAAGCTTAACAAAAAGAAAGAGACAAGTTTAGTTAAGCATCGATTGATTGAAAAGTTAAAAGAAACTTTGAGTTCAGAGTTACCGATGGAGCTGGAGTTGGTTTCTTCTTGGTGGGTATCTTGTTTTTCTGCAAGTAAAAGAGTTTAGTCAGGATTGGAATATGAATATTTGAAGGAAGTAAACTCTAGATAAATGCATACTGGAGGAGGACGAGTCTGGCGTTCTGGAGAAGGAGGAGTCCTTTGAGAGGCTTGAAGGGTTACGCGGAAGCTACGCTAGCCGAAAACAAAAAAATTCTACCGCGCAAAACCAGAACACTTGCAAGTAAGGGCCGATAGATCGTTACCGATTGGAGTGTGCAATGGAAATGACCAATCGTGGCTATCCGATCCGAACAAGCAGCCAATTCTCGCAAGCCGACACCATACCCGGGACATGCCCGATTCGCCAATCACCGATTCGCATGCCGTAGCCGATCCGAAGCCGATCAACAGCCGCGCAACGTAGCAGCCGCCTCTACCGGTATCCACACGTCCGGGGACAAAACGCCGTACACCCGTGTGCTAGCACGCGATGCAAGGCTAGGGTTTGGCTCGAAAGTGGGGAGGGTTTCGTGGAGATTGATCTCGGCGACTTCGTTGCACGCGATGCAATTGACGTGACACAACCGTCCACCCTCCTCCTTTATATAGAGTTGGCCGACCGGGACTAGTGGCCGATCAGGACTCTATTTTGAATCGGATCCCATCCGAATCTCACGAGTTGGCTGCCCATACGTCGTAAGCCCATAGGACTCTATCCGATCGGATCCCTATCCGATCGAGCCGTATCCGAGTCCAACTCGAATGCCCGTTCTTATCCCCTTAAGCGTGCGACCCAGAGGTTCAGGTATACTCGGTTTCGGCTATAGTCTAACTTAGCCGACCGTCGGCTCGAGTCCAACTCACCGACATCAACGCGCCTAGCAAGCACATATTGACACCATAGTATACAAGAATATAATATCGGCTCGAACCTGTAATGTGTACACAAATCCCTTTGCCTCATGATACCGCTTAAGCTATAGGCAAGATGTGTGCCATCCCTTCAATAGCTTAACCATTTACTCGAACCGTATTGGATTATCCGTCCGTTGATTGACTCCTCAATCAACTTAGCATGGCCATGCATTTCCATAATCCATTACCTCGAGGGGCCCAGAGATATCTCTCCAAAGGAGGGGCAAATTCCATCTTGATCACTCACATCCCACTCCATGTTTCATAGCAAACCCGAAAGCTACCTTTATAACTACCCGATTACGGAATAGTGTTTGGTAGTCCCAAAGTAGGCTACTAGACATGTTGGAATCCATGGTGATCTCAGTCTAAGGACTTTGTACCAACACTACCCGAGACCAACTAATGGCACATTAATTCCGTAGTGTCTCATGGTGGGTCTATCCAACAATGTGTTCTCCAACACTTATGTCCATGTTTATTGATTTGGTATCTTCATACCCATGATCTATGAGACATGATCATCAATCAATAAACATGCCGATCTTAGAATCATATTTGTTCCAACAATATGACATATGATCGGATCGTTTAGAAATAGATTCATACATAAAGAGTCTCATAAATAAGTCACGTACTTATTGATCAATACAAGATGTCTATTTCATGGAACCGAATAACACTTTATTCATAAATACATAAACATTGACGTGATATCCAACATCTCCATGTTGCCTCTAGGGCATATCACTAACAATCTCCCACTTGCACTAGAGTCAATCATGTAAGTATCTAATACCCATTGCTCTTGTGTGCGCCTCATGCTTCGGCCGAGGGAGTGGTTTTGTCACGGATCGCTATGTTGAGATCCGTGTGCACTTTGCATATCTTGACATCACCTCTCGTCCACAATCTCGCGGATGAGATGATATCGCCGAAGTATGTGTTTGGACTTCGATGTGACCTCGGCTCCTTGGCTTGCGCAATGGCTCCACTATTGTCACAATAGAGAGACATTGGACCGACGTACTAGTCATCACACCAAGCTCAACGAATTTCTTGATCCAAACAGCCTCCTTTGCAGCTTCCGAAGCAGCAATGTACTCGGCCTCCGTTGTAGAATCAGCAACGGTATCCCGCTTGGAACTCTTCCATGACGCGCCTCCGTTCGGGCGAGAACACGAACCCGATTGCGATCTATAATCATCCTTGTCCTGTTTGGAAGCTAGCATCGGTGTAACCACTTACAACGAGCTCTTCCTCACCTCCATAGACTAGGAACATATCCTTAGTTCTTCTCAAGTACTTAAGGATATTCTTTACTACATCCAGTGACCTTCACCTGGATCTCGATGGTATCTGCTCGTAGCACTCAAAGCGTACGAGACATCGGGCGTGTACAAAGCATAGCATACATGATGGATATAATTGCCGAAGCATATGGAACCATACCCATCTTATTCCGCTCATCATGTGTCCGAGGACACCGATTCTTGCTAAGATTAATGCCATGTGACATGGGCAAGAAACCTTTCTTGGAATCATGCATGTTGAACCTTTTCAACACCTTGTCAATGTATGTACTTTGGCTTAATCCAATTAGCCTCTTGGATCTATCTCTATAGATCCGAATGCCTAATATATATGCTTGCCTCCCTAAGTCTTTCATGGAAAAACTATTTTTCAATGAAGACTTGACGGATTCAAGCATAGGGATATCATTTCCAATCGCAATATGTCATCCACATATAAGATTAGAAATACAATTGCACTCCCACTCGACCTTTTTGTAAACACAGGCCTCTTCTTCGTTTTGATGAAACCAAACCCTTTGATTACTTCATCAAAACGAATATTCCAACTCCGAGATGCTTGCTTCAATCCATAAATGGATTTCTATAGCTTGCATATCTTTCCGAGCGATTGTGGATCGACAAAACCTTGAGGTTGTATCATGTATACATCCTCGCTTAGGTTTCCATTTAGGAAAGCCGTTTTGACATCCATCTCGCCATATCTCATAATCGAAATATGCAACAATCGCTAGGATAATCCGAATAGATTTAAGCATTGCGACGGCGAGAAGGTTTCATCATAATCAACTCCTTGAATCTGTTTAAAACCTTTCGCCACCAATCGCGCCTTATAGATGTGAACATTTCCATCCATATCGGCCTTTTCTTAAAAACCCATTTACACTCAATGGTTTTGACACCATCAGTGGATCAACCAAGTTCCAAACTTGATTGTCGTACATGGATTCTATTTCGGATTTCATGGCTCCAAGCCACTTGTTGGAATCGGGTCCCACCATCGCTTCCTCATAGGTCTTAGGTTCATCGTTGTCCAACAACAATATATCACGTTGTTCCGCACTGTGTGTACTGTGGCGCACGACGTGATCTTTCGACTCTCAGTGGGGCTGGTGTATCTACAACCGATGGTGCAACATTTTGCTCCTCCCGTTGTGGTTCCGTGGTTCTTGCGAAACGTTTTACGGTGTTTCTTGAACTTCTTCAAGATGCACCCCGCTCCCACTAACCCTTCTTGAAAGAAACTCTTTCTCCAAGAAGACACCGTGTCGGGCGACAAACACTTTGCCTTGTTCCCGATTATAAAAGTAATATCCCTTAGTTTCCTTAGGATATCCCACAAAGAAGCACTTGTCGATTTGAGTGTGAGCTTGTCGATTGTAAACGTTTTACATAAGCCTCACATCCCCAAATTTTGAGAAAAGACAAACTAGGGGGTTGCCCCGTCCATATCTCATATGGTGTCTTTTCAACCGACTTAGATGGAACTCTATTTAGTGTGAGCGCAATGTTTCAAGAGCATATCCCCGAAGGATAACGGAAGATCACTTTGGCTCATCATCGACCGCACCATGTCCAGCAAGGTGCGATTTCTCCGTTCGGACACTCCGTTCCATTGTGGAGTTCCCGGCGGAGTCAACCGTGGAACAATTCCACAATCTTTCGATGATTACCAAACTCTTGGCTCAAGTATTCTCCTCCACGATCCGATCGTAGAAACTTGATTGTTTTCCCTAAATGATTACGTACTTCATTCGGAATTCTTTGAACTTTTCAAAGGATTCGGACTTATGCCTCATTAAGTAGATATAACCATATCTACTAAAGTCATCGATAAAGGTAATGAAGTACCGATAACCACCTCTCGGCCGTTGAGCTCATTGGTCCACATACATCGGTATGTATGAGTGCCAACAAGTCACTTGCTCTTTCACGTGTCCCGTGAAAGGTGCCTTTGTCATCTTACCAAGTAAACAAGACTCACATGTCTCAAATGATTCAAAATCAAAAGAGTGAAGCAATCCATCCTTATGGAGCTTCTCCATGCGTTTCTTATTTATATGGCCCAAGCGACAATGCCGGATAAACGTGGGGTTTATATCATTAGAGAGTTGCCTTTCGTATTAATGTTATAGATGGGAGACGCTTCAAGATTCAAAACGTATAATCCATTCACCAATGGAGCATGAAAATAGAACATATCTCGAGATATATTGAACAACCATTGTTCATTGATATAAAATCATATCCTTTCGCTTGCAAACATGAAGCGGAAATAACGTTTTGACATAGTGTTGGAACACAATAACAATTATTTAATTCCAAAACTAATCCGAAGGTAGATGAAGTGGTGTGTGCGAGAGCAACGTAGCAACGCTTGCTCCATTGCCGACGCGCAGTTCACCTCGCCCCTTCTCAATCCTCTACTTCTTCTCATTCCCCAACGACTTGCAAATATGAGCTACCGATCCGGTATCAAATACCCAAGAGTCGTAGGTGAAGTAGCAAGATTAATGTCTATAACATTAATACCGAAGTAAGTCGTACTTTGCTTCTTTTTGAGATCCTCCATGTACTTCTTGCAGCCTCTTCCAAGTGGCTGTCTCCTTGCAATAGAAGCAAACGGCATCCGATGCCGCCGACCCTTCTTTCCCTTCTTTGCATTAGAGGCACTCGCGATCTCATCGGGAGTTAACTTCCTCTTGGTGCAAAGTTTTTTGACAGTGGTTTGCGCTTTGCCTTCGCATCATCATCACATGATGACCGTTTTTCTGGATACTCTCCTCGTGTCTTTAGCATCCCATGCAATTCAGCCAAGGTTCTATCCATATTGTTGATGTGATAATTCAATATGAATGGCTCGAAGCTCGGAGGGAGCGACCGGAGAATCACATCGCAGCCAACTCTTGGCTAAGGGGAAAACCTAGTTTTTCTAGACTCTCAATGTAGCCAATCATTTTTATCACATGCGGACTGACGGGATTCCCTCAACAAGCTCCACGCAAACAAGGACTTTGAGGTGTTGAACCTCTCGCCCGAGCTTGGTTCTCAAACATGCCACGCAGCCCCCGAATAATAGTGTGAGCATCGCTGCTCTCATATTGCTTCGAAGCTCGGGGACATTGTAGCAAGCATGAGACAGCTTATATCTAGGGCATCATTAGTGTGCTTCTCGTAAGCTCTCCGTGCGTTGCGGTGGCATTATTTGGCAAATCCTCGGGATAGGGTACTTCAAGAACGTACTCCTTACGCTCTTGCTTGAGAACAATTCTCAAGTTGCGGTACCAATCCATAAAGTTTGTTCCATTTAATTTTTCCTTTTCGAGAATAGATCGCAAATTAAAGGTACCGGGTGTAGTATTAGCCACCATTTATTCTACAACGAAAAAGCAAAGTTTAGCACAATGTTTATGCTATGTCTATTGTTAAACAATTTAACATTAGACTCCCATTACGTATTTTCCACCTTCCCTCTAGGTTACGTATTGGGTCAAGATCCACATGTTAATTAATTTTCTAGTGAGCTTTGGCATCACCGCTAGAAAATTAGTAACATCGGTAAGCAACACCTTGCTAATCACATCTCTATGTGACTCTTGTTGTTGGTGTGGCATCTCCACGCCCGGCGCCAACCTATGCCCCAAGGCCCAAAACTGTTTTGATAGCCTTGTTAAGTAAACCAAATGCTCCGCATGTATATGTCGACATATACCCCTCGTGTTATGATAGAGAATGGCACTCTGCTTTGTGCACCCACCATTGACGAGCATAACGGTGACGGTGCAACATTTGGAAGGGCATCATTACTACTTAATTTTGCGAGGGATGCTATCCTATCAAACAAACATATCACATATGAAAGCAAGAAGAATAGCATATAGTGAAATAGTATGGCCCCCTTCACATGGTGATCTCCATCTCCATGCCGGTGTACTGAGGATCTCCATCTTCAACGCCGTTCTTCCGAGTGCCGAATGCTTGATTTCTTCAAACTAAGCTACTACTATAGAAGCTCTAATTGAAGATTACATCGACTCGCAGTCGTGAAAGAATATTACAAGCATTGCACGTATGAAAGAATATTACAGGATTGCACATATGAAAGAATATTACATGCATCACATGCATCTCATACATCTCATACATACA
Organism: Oryza australiensis; assembly: GCA_019925245.2. NCBI lineage: Eukaryota > Viridiplantae > Streptophyta > Magnoliopsida > Poales > Poaceae > Oryza > Oryza australiensis. The sequence continues at coordinate 7,080,364 of JAIFGZ020000048.1, read as the reverse complement.
ATAGGGCCATACCATCTCAAAGCATTCTCTGCAAAAACAAGTTAGGCGTAGAAACGTTTTCTACTTATCGCGAGCTACGGCATCGAGACGACCTATAAGGGAGATGGTTTGCGTAGGCGCGAGGCAGCTAACAAGATCGGACTACGAGATAGCTTCGGCATAATCACATTATACCGTTCCGATACACTATCAAGGAACGCTATCTCGAACCCAACTCAAACCGAGTTATATGAAAATTGCTTCGACGTAATCACATTACGCCGTTCCGATACACTATCAAGGAACGCAATTACCATTAACTCTCCTCAACGAATCCCGTAAAACCGATTGATCTAATCAACCCGTGCGCAAAACTTGTTCCAGATCCAATCTAAAACCCGAACTAAGCAAGATTAGCTCGATACCACCGAAGGGTTACGCGGAAGCTACGCTAGCCGAAAACAAAAAAATTCTACCGCGCAAACCAGAACACTTGCAAGTAAGGGCCGATAGATCGTTACCGATTGGAGTGTGCATGAAACTGACCAATCGTGGCTATCCGATCCGACAGTGTAGCCAATTCTCGCAAGCCGACAATACCCGGGACAGCCGATTCGCCAATCGCCGATTCGCGAGATGCCGTAGCCGATCCGAAGCCGATCAACAGCCGCGCAACGTAGCGGCGCCTCTACCGGTATCCACACGTCCGGGACAAAACGCCGTACACCCGTGTGCTAGCACGCGATGCAAGGCTAGGGTTTGGCTCGAAAGTGGCAAGATGTGTGCCATCCCTTCAATAGCTTAACCATTCACTCGAACCGTATTGGATTATCCGTCCGTTGATTGACTCCTCAATCAACTTAGCATGGCCATGCATTTCCATAATCCATTACCTCGAGGGCCCAGATATCTCTCCAAAGGAGGGGCAAATTCCATCTTGATCACTCACATCCCACTCCATGTTTCATAGCAAACCCGAAAACTACCTTTATAACTACCCGATTACGGAATAGCGTTTGGTAGTCCCAAAGTAGGCTACTAGACATGTTGGAATCCATGGTGATCTCGGTCTAAGGACTTTGTACCAACACTACCCGAGACCAACTAATGGCACATTAATTCCCGTAGTGTCTCATGGTGGGTCTATCCAACAATGTGTTCTCCAACACATATGTCCATGTTTATTGATTTGGTATCTTCATACCCATGATCTATGAGACATGATCATCAATCAATAAACATGCCGATCTTAGAATCATATTTGTTCCAACAATATGACATATGATCGGGGATCGTTTAGAAATAGATTCATACATAAAGAGTCTCATAAATAAGTCACGTACTTATTGATCAATACAAGATGTCTATTTCATGGAACTGAATAACACTTTATTCATAAATACATAAACATTGACGTGATATCCAACATCTCCATGTTGCCTCTAGGGCATATCACTAACAAGGCTAGCGAGTCGGCTGGAGGTGTTTGCGTAGTTCTTCTGGTTTCACTCACGTCAGCAGCAGCATCATCGACAACTTCCTCCATTTCTTATCTATCTAAGAACTCCTCTAAAACTAGATCCATAGTGAGCAGATCATCGGCTGCAGTAGTCTTTTGTTTCTTTGAGGCCTTCTTCTTTACAACGATGGTTCGACAGCCGATTGCTTGATTCTTTCTTTTGCTAGCATCGGAAGGAATCGGTTGGCGATCCGGCCATGGAGTAGGGAAGTCGTCTTGGGGGCATCATAGCCGATTCTTGAAGGGGCTAGTCCACCACCATTGGGGAGAATTTCGGCAGCATAGAAGATAGTTACCCCAGTTTGGCTGGCATGAGGAGGAGAGGAGTCGGTGGTCTGCAAAGAAAGAGAAAGATGTGGTCAAATATTGAAAAATTTTAGCCCATAATGAAGAATTTGGCAAAAGGAAAAGTGCTTACTTGTGGAACCGACTCTGGGTACATAGTAGTCAAGTACATCGAAGCCGATTGATGGAAAAGATGTTTCTTCCACTCTATCCACCATCAGTTGAAAGTTGCACTCCTCATTAAAGCCAATTCAATGTTTTCAATTCTGCCAAGTGGAGGGCCTTGAATGTTTAGCAGTCTGTCCATCATGAGGCCTGAAGTGATTTCTCCCCTGGCTTGGATCTTGTCTGCAAAGTACAAGCCGATCGGTAGCTGACCATGCCCAATTGTCTGGCAGTACACATCGGATGGTAGAACTCATATGAAACTTGGACATTTTTGCCCTGGTGGATGCCGACGGGGTGGATGCAGGGAGATATGGCGGCTGTGAAGATTTCTCTAGATTTTTCAAACTTCTCAGAATTGATCTCATCGAATCTGAAGTCGCCTGAGAGCTTAAAATCTTCAGAGTTTTCATATGCAAACCAAATTCTTGAGTCCCTTGGGAATCCTTCATAAAAGTTGCCAAACCAGTCTCTGAAGAGGTCAGCCGATAGCTTGGATCCAGCATATGAAGATGTCGTCTTTTTAAAGGACATGCATCAGCGAGTTGTAATCTCATTACCATCTTCATCTGTGGTTGGCTGTACTGATGGAAAATCGGCCTCTGAGCAGCCTTGAGAGTGTGCAAATTGAGCCAAATCGTAATAGCCACTAAGGGCCACCAAGCCGATGGCAAAGTCTCGTGGCAATCTTAGGCGATGCGAGAATTCAAAGTCGATAAAGATATCCTAGTAGATACTTGCCCAAGGGAAGTTGTTTCTTGTCTACTAGGGCTTCAGCCACATGCTGCCAGTTGGTGGTACGACCACCGGCTTGGACCGCAAAACAAGAATTTTTCCACCACATCAACAGAAGGCTACATGTTCCTTACGGGTCACCGGGCCGCGTTCCCATGTTCGGACCGATGAAGCCGTTCCAATCACCGATTGCTCGTGTGTTGAAAGAGATTTGGTTCTTGGTGTTCAAACTAACTGGGTTAGCCGACGAAGTGATATCCAAACTCGTGATCATGACCAAGTCCAAGAGGGTTGGTGTCATTGGTCCTTGGTTGAACAAGAAAGCATTCAGAGTGTTGGACCAGAAGTAAGTTGCAGCTGATAGCATGGGCTCATCTTTGGTCATGTCGGCTATGGTCAGGGCTAAGCATTGCACTATTCCAAGTTCATCTCAGTGGGTCTGCTTGCTAGCCGATACTCTGATGTACCAATCCGGCCAGGTTTTGTCAGTGGATGGCCAAGACTTGAAAGTTCCAGCCCAGTGAGCCAAACTAGGGTTTGTCAATCTAAACGGCACCCTATTGGTCTTGGTATTTATGAACTCAGTGGGGTCTATATTGTCGATTGGGCCCAAAAAATTTGGTTGGGATGAGCCAAACTAGGAATGACAATTTGGTTGGAGAGACGCTACGATGGATAGGGGTGGGCATTCGGTTAAAATCGACACTTCGGTTCGGTTTTTTTCCTACGCAAAGTTCGGTTTGATACAAAGCAAAAACCGATCGGTTTTCACAAATACTAGAAACCGCATGATTCGGGTTTGGTTTTTTCGGTTCGGTTTTCGGTTTTTACCAAAAACCGAACAGCAGAGAGGCGCTCGTGGCCGGGGGCGGGCGTAGAAGCGGCGACCGGGACGGGACGGAGGCGGAGGCGCGGCGGCGGCCGGCGGGGCGGCGGCGCGACGACACCGTGGCGGAGCGGAGGAGGCATGAGAGGAGGAGGCGAAGGCGTGGCACGCCGATGTGGGCCCGGCTCGGTGCAGCGAGGAGGATGGGGACGGCGATGCGGTGGGTCAAGGAGGAGGTGGAGGCGGGGGCGCGCTGATGCGGAGCTGGCTTGGCGCGGCGAGGAGGATGGAGGCTGTTGCGCGGCGGAGAGGAGGCGGAGGCGGCAGACACCGATGTGGAGCCGGCTCGGCACGGCGAGGAGGATGGGGGTGGCGATGCGGAGGGTCGAGGAGGAGGTGGAGGCGGCGTTCCGGCGAGGAGGATGGAGGCGGTTGCGCGGCGGCGAGGAGGATGGAGGCGCGGCTTGCTCTCGCTCTCGATTTTGGATGGGAAAAAGAAGAACCGCGTGCTAGGTTAGGTCTGACCGAGGGCGGCAAGAGAGATATGGCGCCGGTTCGTTTTTTTTGGTAATTCGGTTTTCCTGCTTCTAAAATCGAACCCGCACCAAATTTCTCGGTTTATGCAATATCACGAACCGAAACCGAAACCAAAAACCGAAAAACCGCAAATTTCGTTTTGGCTCGGTGCGGTTCGTTTCTTTTTTCGGTTTTTGGTTTAAATCTGCCCACCCCTAACAATGGAAAAAGGCGAATTACAAAGAGAAGAACAAATCTGCAGCAAGAAAAAGAGTTATAGCCGATGGAGCTTACCTCAGGAAACTCAGCCGATGGTACACCGGAGGGAATGGCAGAGGTCAACATCGTCGGAGATGGAGTCTCCTCCGCAAGGGAGTTGTCTGCGGGTTCGCCGAGTGTTCTAAGGAGATCGCCGGTGAAGATTGGGGACAGCTGTGGCTAAAGCGGTGAAAGCGAAAGTGACGACGTGAAAAACTGCAAGGCGGTGGTTATTATTTAAAGAGGTGTGGTAACCGTCTGATGGAAAGCCCTAGATTTTCTTGGAGATAAAATTCAGCAAATTTGCAATATTATAAATATAGCAGACTTGGGGGGCATGTGTTAACGACCAAATTTGGTAAATCATGCATCGGATTTGGAGTTAAGGCCGAGGCTGATTTGGAGGAAATCATGATTCTCGGAAACAGAGTACACGCCAGTTGCAGGCTGAATAGGATAACCAAATCAGCTAATACCTAATCAGCTAAGGTGCTCATCGGTCGATACCGAATCGGACAAGGTAAGCCGATATAGCCGATTGCGGTAAGATGACATTGGGATCGTTATCGGATCAGGTTAATGTGCTTCATGAGGATTGCCATACATGGATGGAGTCCAAAAAGGCAATTGTATCTATTAATTAGGTTATTGTAAGTAATTTCCTTATAGATTATACCGGTAATAGTCCACCTAAGGGACTTGTTCGTATTTTGAGTTGTAATAGAGATAGGAGTCGTGTTCGACGAGGACATATTATGTAATTGGGTATAAATATAGCCCATGACCGTGTAATCAAACAACAATCAGTTCAATAACACCTTCGGCACATCTTCACCTTTTACTTTCATTTATTTCGACGAGTTCTTGCTTTCGAGTTGGGCTGCATCGGGTTTGATCTCCAACGAGAGGTAAAGCTTGTTATGGCGGCTTGCACTCTCGGGATTAGTGCTTACATCTTTATGACACTCGAATCCTATTTATGTAAATTGTCGAGTTATCATATATGCTATATAACCTAAATCAATATTGCTGTCTAACCCTAATCGGCTAGCATCTATTACAAGACAACAGCCAATAGGGTTAGATATCAACGTCGACCTAGATTATATAGTGTATCCACCATCTTGAAAGGCTTTCATCGACTTGTTTAGATCTTATGCTTCTCTTTATGCTTAGTGCTGCATCGGTTGAGTCTGACCTACTAAGTATTATCTAGAATCATAATATCTATCTTGTCCCATGATTGCTATTAGAGATAGTATCAAAGTTTTAGCCAATCTTATCTGGTTTAGCTATCTTATTTCTTGCATGTTTACTTGATATGCTAAATCTTCCCTTTATATTAAGATCTCATTGTGTTAAAATACATTAAGCTTGTTATTGATCTGTTAGGACATCTTAACACCTGATCGGTTCATATTTAATCTATTTAATCTATATTGATATCTTAGTATAAAGTTCTATCGGAGTATTAGCCGATACATGTTAGATTTATTACATCGGCTATGCTATAAATATGTATAATCTCTGTCCTAAAGTACTTTTAGACATAAGTGATTTATACGGTCTCGACACCGCTGATCTATCCCAGTCACTTGGTTTAAACATATTTTGAGACTTAATTATATATTATTGATATCTACAGCTGATCGAGTAGATCTAATTTTTTCCCTTTGCCGATCCTATGCATATCACATCGGCTCAATATTAAACGATACGTCATCGGCTATACCTGATCGGCTATCGTTTATGGATTTAACTCTGTTTTCTTTCTTTAGTTTCCTGTCGGTTGCAGGATCAAAAGCAAGATTACGGACCTGCACTAGAGTTAAGCAGATCTCTCCGGCCAATGTGTGTTTTTCGCATCGACACTGAGGCATTGCGACAAGGCTTCAGCAGGTTCCCAAAATCTTGTAGCTCGAGCTCCAGCAGGTGCACCGCCTAGGTGCACCTGCTAGGTGTAGCCCCCGAGCCTAGGGTCGGATGGAACATCCAAGCCTAGGGTCCAATCTGTAGGATCACTTTTTATTCTCCTTCCAATCTGACCGTAGCCCGAGGTCTTGTGGTGTTTATTGGGTTCAATGGGTCCGCCGCTCGGAGGCATATGGTAGTGCCTGAGTTGCCTCTATTTGTAGCCCAAAGGCTGTCGGCTGAGTTGAGGAGGCCACAACCCAGAGGCCAGTGGGGGCCGGTGAGTTGATCACAATTACCACCCGGAGGCTTATGGTAGTTCCAACCTCGATCGGGGGTGGCCCGGAAGCCATCGCCCAAATTGGCAAAGCCACAGCTCGAAAGCTAGTGGCGGCCGGCGAGTTGACCGGGACTACTGCCCGAAGGCTTATGGTAGTCCCGTCTCCGACCGACGGGTGGCTCGGAAGCCATCGCCCGAGTTGGTAAAGCCACAGCCCGGAAGCTAGTGGCGGTCGACGAGTTGGCCGGTACCACTGCCCAGAGGCCTACGGTAGTCCCGACCCTAACCGGGGGCTGGCCCGGAACCATCGCCCGAGTCGATAAAGCCACAACCCGAAAGCTAGTTGCGGTCGGCGAGTTGGCCGAGACTACTGCCCGGAGGCCTACGGTAGTCCCGACCCCAATCGGGGGTAGCTCGGAAGCCATCGCCCGAGTCGGTAAAGCCACAGCCTGAAACCTAGTGGCGGTCGGCGAGTTGGCCGGGACCACTGCCTGGAGGCTTATGGTAGTCCCATCCTTGACCGGAGGGTGGCCTAGAAGCTATTGCCTGAGTCAGAAAAGCCACAGCCCAAAAGCTAGTGGCGGCCGGCGAGTTGACCGGGACTACTGCCCGGAGGCTTATGGTAGTCCCGTCTCCTACCGGGGGTGGCTCGGAAGCCATCGCTCGAGTTGGTAAAGCCACAGCCCGGAAGCTAGTGGCGGTTGACGAGTTGGCCGGGACTACTGCCCAAAGGCCTACGGTAGTCCCGACCCCGACCGGGGGGTGGGCCGAAAGCTATCACCCGAGTTGGTAAAGCCATAGCCCAGAAGCTAGTGGCGGTCGGCGAGTTGGCTGTGACTACTGCCCGGAGGCCTACGGTAGTCTCGACCCCGACCGGAGGGTGGCCCGAAAGCCATCGCCCGAGTCGATAAAGCCACAACCCAGAAGCTAGTGGCTGTCTGCGAGTTGGCCGGGACCACTGCCCAGAGGCTTTTGGTAGTCCCGTCCCCGATCGGGGGTAGGCCCAGAAGCCATTGCCCGAGTCGGTAAAGCCACAGCTTAAGCTAGTGACGGCCGACGAGCTGACCGAGACTACGCCCGAGGCCTACAAGAAGTCCCAACCCCGACCGAGGGGTGGCCCAAAAGCCATCGCCCGAGTCGGTAAAGCCACAGCCTGAAAGCTTGTGGTGATGAACGAAGTCAAAGGAAAGTTTTGTGAAACTTATCATCAGGCGGGGCCCTGGCCTCAGGGCGTGTTTCCCGATTGAGGTCCCCTGACAATCTGAATTGAATGCTAATCATGTTCCGTCGTGGCCGCAAAACTGGCCGTCGCGCAATGCCTAGTCGAGCTCTCTTCCCCACTTTCCCGGCTTACTGCATGCGAGCCGACGGTTGAGACGAAAAAGTGGTGTACTCAATGGAGATTTATCTGGAACACGCAACGATGACCCTACGGACGCCATTGATTGCTCCGGACGTTCAACGGTTCTGATTCAATTATCAGGATGATATGGCAAGCCATGGAGTTGGATGGGTGGGGGTGCCTTGAACGCTCCACGCACGTTATTAACGTCGTCGCCTACTTTCTGAGGTCGGCGTTGCTAGGCCCATCATTGCCCCCCTTCTTAAACCCCGCCCCGTTTCGTTTTCTTTCCTCTTGTTGATGAGAAATCTTTCCCACGCGCTGGCCTGGGAGATCTGCTTAACTTCAGTAAAGGTCCGTCCTTGGCTACCTTTGATGAATTAGGCATGCCAGTTGGTTTGATCTGTTAACCAACAAGAAATAATAAACATATACATCCGTTAAGGTTAAGGTTAGATCATACCGGATCGGCTCAGGGAATCAATTTACATATATTGGCTATCCAGAAGCACATTTAAACTAAGTGATTGAGATAGATCGGCTATGCCGAAACAGTATAAATCACTTAATCTAAATATACATTAGGGTAACAAATATATGCATTCATAATCTAGCCGATGCTATAGATCTAACGTGGATCGGCTATTACTCCGATGCATCATATGAAAAGATATCAATCTGACCTAAATGCGTTAAACCTAGATCAACCGGCTATTGGCTGATGCCAACAGATCGATAATGGCTTAAGGCATTTAACCAGATTGAGATCTTAATATAAGAGGCAACTTTAATATATCTAATAGTAAATAATGCTAAAAGACAATTAAAACAGGTAAGGCCGGCTAAAACTCCGGCACTGTCTCTATGATAAACATCCAGCCGAATAGATCTTAATAATTCTAAAAGCGACTTAATACTTTATGATGATGCAATATTTAGTACAAAAAGAAGTACTAGATCTATATGGACCAATGTAAACCCCTCGAGATGGTAGATATAGCATATAAACTAATTCAACATCTAGAACTAACTCTATCGGCTACTGCCTCCCGAGAGAAACGAGCCGATGGCAAGACAGATCTAGACATTGCTCCAGATTATATGCTGCATATGATAAATTGCGCAGTCTATAGCATTAAATCTAGAGTGTCATGACGATGTAAGCACTAGATTCAACGATACAGACTACTAATGACAAGTATTTACCTTATTTGGGGGTCGAGATCGATGCAGCCTGAAGCGGGATCAAGAACTTGTCTAAAACAAGAAGGTTTGGCGATGCGCCGAGATTGTATTGATGTGTGTTGTTCTTTACAAAGAGCCCTCGGGTCTTATTTATACCCAAGAATAACGCTATTTGTGTAAGACACGGTGTAACATCCTGAAAATCGAAGAAACGGAAATCGGAACGTAAAAATCGGAACTTCCAAAAACCTTCGCTTGTTGCTTCTTTCTCGGGTTTGTTGCTTCTTATTTGCCAGCTCAGTTGCATAAATTTAGACGTGATCAATTTCCCTTTCGGTGTTTTTGGATGATTTGGGTTTGTCGAAATGAAAGATGCGAAGGTCCGTATCTGGGATTTTTAAAAAAAGAAATCGGGGAAAGTGCGGATTTATGAAAACGCGATTTGGGAAATATAAAATAAAAATTATGGTTGGGAGAAGATAAATTAGGACACAAAATAACTAATAAAATTCTCGGGAGTCGTACTCGAAATCCGAAAAATTTTGGAAAAATAAAGGGAGGATATTGAAATTTGAAAAGAGGGATTTTAAATAAATAAATATGAAAAATATTGTGGGAAAATAAAAGTGGAGAAAAGTTGAAAATATTGTGTTAAAAATTATTTTTGAATTTTATGTATTTATTTTGGAATTTTTAGAAGAAAGAAAAATAGAAATGGAAAATTAAAATGGAAAATCGGGAAAAATCGGAAATTGCACTGTTCATGGCGCGCCAAGTGTTCGACGCCGTACGCGCCGTACCCGCCCGCCCGCGCGCGCCACGCGTGCGCGCGCTGCGCGCGCACGCCCCTACCTCGCGCGCGCCATGCGCCGCGGCGGGCATGCGCGCCACGCGCCGAGCGGGCACGCGCGCACGCGCCGAGCGGCACGCGCGCCGCGCCGCGCGCGCCACGCGCCCGCCGCGTGCGCCCGCCCGCGTCGGACCCCGCGCGCCGCACCCTCGCCGCACGCCCCCGCGCCCGCGCCGCGCCCCGCCGCCACGCGGCCGTGCCGCGCCGGACCCCACGCCGCACGCGCACGCCGCGCCGGACCCCGCCCGCGCCGCGCGCCCGCCCGCCGCGTTGCGTCGCCGTACCCGGCCCATCCCCGTGCGTCGCCGCGTGTCTCCACCCCGTGCCCGCGCCGAGCCGGCCCCTCCCCTCTCCACCCCGCGCCCGCGCCGAGCCCCCTCGGCCGCGCCTATAAAAGGGGCGGCGCCCCGCCCCTTTTTGCCGCACCACCGCCGCTCCCTCTCTCCGTTCCCGAGCGCCGCCGCCGAGAGCCGCCGCCGCAACCAAGCGCCGCCGTGCGCAAAGCCTTCCCCCGTGCCCCATTGCTCCTCCCCGAGGCCGCCGTCGCCGGTAAGCCCCCTGCTCCGCCCTTTTGTCGCGCTGCCGCCGCTGTTTCGGCGGACCCGGTCGAACGGTTGCGGCCAATGAATAGTGCGATAGAGAAAGAAAAAAAAAAAAAGGGAAAAATTAGGAAAAATTTTTAGAAAATTTGGAAAAATATTTTGGGAAGATTTGAGTAAAATTTTGGGCAAAAATAAATTATTTTCTTGTATATTTTCTCGGTGCAAAGTTGACAATCAAAATCGGACTTTTCCGGAATTTCGTTTCGCGTCGTTTTAAATCCGGGCTTCGTTTAATTCTTTCTCACCATTTAAATAGGCTTCTCTTTTGTGCTCAAACCTTCAAAACCTCGAGCACGAATTCCTCCGCGACATTTCCAAACCTAATTTCTCAAATAATTACGATCATCGTCTTTGCGAAAACCCTAGGACATCGACTCGATTCCAAAACTCGGATTTTTCCTAGCAACCCTTGTCCTAACTCAAGTAGAATTTTAGGCTAAACATTTGGAGTCGTTTTCATGGCTTTTATGGTTCTTTTCGATCTTTCGATATTTTATTGAATTCTAATTGAATTCAATTGATCTTTCGCACGTACGGATAGCACTGAAGAAACCGGCATCGACCCCGTTGAAGACACCACCCCTCAAGCGTGCGAGCAAGGCAAGTCATCACACTCTTTGAACAAATTGATCCTACTTTGTGAAATGATGTTGATTTCAAATTACAAATTGCATGCTTTACACAAACGAGTACCTATGCTTGATATACCCCGCTTTGATATTGATCACCGTAGGATTTATTCTTTGTAACCTTCGATGTGATATGACCGGAGGCTAACTTCGGTAAAAATGCTTAGCTCGCTTACACTAGATCCCTGCATACTCATGATTTTGCAAGAAAGCTTTGTGCTTGGGCAACTACCTTAGGGAAGGTAGTTGAAATACGGCTGTGGAGACATGAGCGCCACATGGCCACGAGAATGTTGAACTAAGTTTGATGAAAATTAAAAATGCTAAATAACTATTTTAGACTAGGGCGCTGGATGATATGGGTGGATTCCGAAAAAGGCAAGTGCCGACCCCGGTCAATTAAGGACCGAGCCATGAGATAGCCGGAAACGAGCCAAGACAACCGTACTTCTCGAATGGGTATAGACCTAGCCGACTAGATAGCCGAGCGGAGGCGTATCCTTGCATAGATGGTTCTCTATGATGTGGTTTATGTGATGGGAATGGGGCTGTGGCCTTTGTGTGAATGGTGGAATTAAATCGACATTAATTGAACTTAAAGATTGAGGAAGTTTTCCCTTACCCGGGTGCGCGAACTCCTCTCCTTGCTAGAAAAGGATGGCTAGAGTGCATGAGGGCTTAAGTTCATGGAGCGGGTGCCGCCAAAGTGAGGTTATCGAAAGGCTTTGCCGTGACCGTCTCATGTGTTGAGACGTAGGCTCATTTGTTGGGTTGTCGCGGAGTACGGGTAAAGTGTACATCCACCGCAAGTGTGAGTGAATCAACCTATTCGAATAGCCGTGCTCGCGGATATCGAGCATCGTGACAAGACTTTCGCTTGGCTAGACTTTAAACTTAAAACTGCTGGGATGGGTCTGCATAATGATTTCATTCGCGGTGGATCAACTTCTCGAGATGCGAGAAGGGGTGGATTCCCGAAAATCATGACGAATCGGAGGCGGAAGCCATCCTTGGAATCACGATGGATGGTAGACGAGAACCGTCACCGGATTAATGAACTATGGAACTAAAACTTGATTTGGCTAGTTGATAGGCTTGTAAAAAGGATTGTGAAAATTGGCTTTATGCAAAAGAACTCCAGCCATTCCTTATATAACCCTATCATATGCATAAATTCCGTGTTGGCTTGCTGAGTACGGTTGGTACTCACCCTTGCTATACGCACAAACCTTCAGCGATGGGAATGAAGAGCCGGAGGATCCATACGCGTACTACCGGGAGGGTGAAGGAACCGATGGCGCTTACTAGATCTTAGCTCCGGTCGTTGCTCGTGGCAAATGACATGCCGCCGCCTCTATTCCGCTGCCGTATTTAAATTCTGTTTTTGTGTTGTATTCGGACCATGAGGTCCCGTGTGTTGAACATTGCCTTCGGGCCTATTGTTGTAATAATGTCACCGTAAGACTATTCGTGCATGTGCACTGATTGTTCAAGATCTGTATTTCGTGGGTACCAACTACTCGATCGAGGAAAATGGTACTAAGAACACGAAAGATTCCCGTCTCAAAAACGGGGGTCCACAGAGCTGGTATCAGAGCCATGCGACCGTAGGATAAGACCAAATGGCGCCCTACCCCTGACTAGTTGGCTAAAGGGAAGTATCCCTACATAGGATCATTTCCAAACTATTATTTCTGAAAATACAAATATACCTTTTCTACATTTGTATTCCCTTTCCTTACCAAATGGTTATAATGATAGCTCTCTCCCTCTAACCCTAAGTTGCCTTCAAAAGCGAGATGTCGAACTATGACGGAGCTCGGAGATCACCATCCCACAAGACGAGGGATTTGTGGCACGCGGCTTCGATCCTGTTGTGGTGTTTAAGATACCCGGAACCACCCACCTACCAAATCAAAAGGCATGGCTCCGAAGGATATCCAGCATGGGAGGCGGCCGTTTCCGTGGAAGCCCGCATGGGAAGTGAAACATCTTTTCGCTTTACACCCGCTACCGCCGGGATTTAGCGGAAGCAGCCATCCAAGATGCGGCCCGCGAAGCATTTTCTTTGCCTTAATGCGATACATCGTGCGGAACTTACAGTGACAGAGTTCGTGCACCATCCCTATCGCGAGGAAGGCAACCCAGTTTGCACCGTGGAGGCCACCCCCTGCTGCTACAACCCGATGGTCACACGTCTATCACGCTGGGCGGTGATGGCAGATGACTGCTACGAAGAGGCCTTGCTTGAGATCAATGACCAGCAGACACGCCTCAATGATCTGGTCGAGAGCCACCAGGGTTGTGGGGATCAGATCAACATGCTGCGGACTCAGCTGCAAGCCAACGGTGCCCAATACGAGCTACGTGGCCCGTGGGGAAGCCCCGGTAGAGCCGGAGGAGCAGCTCAGAAGAGCAAGCAAAAAGTCGACCGCCGGGAGGAGCACCGCGCACCCGCCCCGTCCACGCCGCAGTACTTCCACCGAGATTGTACCAACACCTCCTGCTCCTGTGCCCGACTACTATTACCTTATGACTCCAGCATGCTTGGATACCTTTCAAGCCATGATGGAGCAAGCTTTTATGTTGAGCACGAGCTGCGCCGTACACGATAGACCCCACCGCTGCCACGTCCATGAGACCCACCTCGAGCTCCGTAGCGCCATTCGAGCCTGGATCGGGAGAGGAGAACCCCATCCGGATCCACACCGACTCGAGTCCGAGGCGGAACCTATGGAGGTCAAATGGGAGTCCAGCGACACCGATCCAATGGAGGAGGAAGCTCCCACTCGTCGCCGACTCACACGGGAGGTCCCCTCACCCGCCGACCGCTCGCAAGAGTACACACCACCGAGCAGAAGATTCGGCATGACTCCGAGGCCACCACCTCCGAGCCATGGGGACTCCGATTTGCTTCAGCAGCGGACCACCCACTTCCTGCACCTGGCTCCTGCGGATGGTTGGACGACTAGGCAGGAGGACCACCTCAGTTTGATCTTGTCGAAACTTGGTTTCGGCAATGTGATTTCTCGCTCTGGGGGTGGCGGTCAAGATCGCCAAGCACAATGGGTTAGAAGGAAAAGAAGATTTAGACAGGTTCAGGCCCTCTCGTGAGGTAATACCCTACTCCCGTTTCGGTGGATTCGATCCGCCGAGTGTCTTTATTGATCTCGTGATCTAAAGTTGAAAGCTAGAAGCTGATCTCCTATCGGAATTATCTGATCTAGTGTAAGATATCCCTCAAGGGACGCCCCTTACCCCCCTTATATAGTCTTGGGAGGAGGGCTTACAGATCGGAAACCCTATCTTACTCTAAGTTGGTTTCCTCAATCTTACCAAACCGTGACTATAGGCCGATTGCCTTATCTCTATCGGCAATCGTAACACCCAAGTCATATTCGGCTTACGATATGGCGGGCGCAATCCATCCCTACCTCCGTCGGATAAGCTTGCCATGTAGATACCGATTGCCACAATCTCCACAAGAGCCCCGAGTCCTTTTCGTCGACGAGACAGCTCGGCTTCGAGACCAAAACAGCACACAACCAAAAATCTCTTTGACCGAGTGCTTTTGGCGCCGAGTGATTCCATCATCTCTGCCCGAATCTTCCCGAGTGGCTCCAAAGACTGTGAAGGGCTGGAAAAATATCTAAAAAATTCTCAAAAATAAATATCTAGGTGCATCTCCGATGCACCTAATTAGGTGTAGCCCCGACTATGTGGTTAGTCAAAAATAGGCTAAGCATATAGTCAAGGACTATAAAAGATCATTCTCATGTAGATGCCTAGCTCATGCTAAAACAATCATTAAAATCTCATTACTCGGCAAGTTCATACTCATCCGAGTGAATTTGCCCGAGTCATCTCGAAACAAATAACTCAATCAACCCATATGGGTGAAAAACACTCGTAAGCTCATGCTTATCCGAGTGGATTTGCCCGAGTAATCCCGGAACAAATATTTCAATCATCCCTCATGGGAAAACAAGTTCTTTTAATCATATGAAAAATATGACCAAATTATTAAATAGCTTATGCCATAATACTGGTCTCAATCTATAAAGATCTTCACCAAGGTGGAAAAATAAATAGCATTGATAAGATCACTTAATCAAATGCCAAAAAACCAAACACCCTTGTCATCAAGGCAGCTATAAAAACTTAGCTGTCGGTCACCTTCCAAGTTGCATCGTGCCGCCTTCTCATGAAGTCAAGCAAACCGTAGTATGGAAGGATTTTCAAAGGTATAGGGCACTCGGACACGCGCATATTGCCAAGGCAAATCTGCTTAAGCTCATCCGCTTAAGTCCCTAAGGACACGCGTCGGGCCACACCTTAGCCGGGCCGTAGATTTTCTTATGGGCTCGGCCCACTCACCGAAAACCTAGCGCAACCCTCAAATCTTTCTATAAAGGCGTGAGGTCGTCCCCGCCTCTTCATCTTCCAAAATTCCCTTTTCACAACACTGTTCATCGGTTCATTGCGGAGAACCCTAGACTCGCGCGCTCGCAAATCCATCCATCAAGAAATTCGCTCGCAACAACTAGCTTCCGCAGCCAAATCTCCCACGTTCCCTTGTCAAAAACCCAACCTTTTCCGCCGGATCCACTTCCCATCAAAACCACTCTCATGGCGGAGGAAAAGAGGATTCCGTTCGACCAATGGGCCGCTTCGGATGTGAGGGAATCCACCCTCAAGGAGATGGTGAAGCACGGCGTGCTTCCGCCTAAGGAGATCGTGGGATGGCGCCCGCGGCGGGAGGACTTCCCGACCCCGAACACCGGTGAGCTCGTCGTTTTCACTTCTTTTTTCTACTGCGGGTTCAGCCTTCCCACCTCCGAGTTCTTCCGGGGCTTCGGATTACTATGGGCTTCATCTCTACCATCGAACCCCAACTCGATGCATCACATTGCTCTCTTCATTCATGTATGTGAAGCCTTCCTTGGCATCCTCCCCCACTTCCAACTCTTCCGGCGCATGTTCTATCTCAAACCGCATCCGAACAAGGACCACCCATGCGTCGTTGGCGGGCAGGTTTCCAACTCCGCGGATCTCTCCGCAAGGAGTATTTTTCTCTTCCCTTGAAGTCTTCCAACAAGGGATGGCACGCAGCTGGTTCTACATTAGCAACCTAGAACCAAGCCCGCCATCTTTCGTCGGCCTTCCTCCTGTCCCTCCCATCATGGAGCACTGCCCAGTAGCCCAAGATTGGGACGAGGCCAACGAGCCGCTCGCGAAGATCCCGGCGATGAAGCAAAGGGGTCTTCGCGGAACAAATCACTCGGCACTTCATCGGGTGCCGACGGCGCCAATCAAGGAACGGTCGAAACCGGCCTTCGAGTATGAAGGCGAACGGACCCCAATCGGGAAGACTCGAGATCCACTCAAGTATGAGATCCCGAAGATCCGGATGTACAAGCTCTTCTCGACGGAATTGCAGCTGAGCGGGCCCTCATTCGCGGTTCTTCCCTTCAGATCCACCGACCTCCTCCTCCGTAAGCCGATTGGTTGCTTCAGAGTATCTTTCTATCCTGACATCTTGTCTCTTAGCATTGTACACTCTTCTTCTGCAGGAAAATGCCTCTATCATCTCCAAGCCATACAAGGTGTCCCACAATGACGCGCCGCGTCGCCCCGCCAAGAAGCCGGCTGGCGGTATCAAGATCCAAGGCGACCCGGTCGGGAAGCGAGCGGCGCCGAGTGAAGACTCGAACAAGCGCGCGAGCAAGAGGAGGCTGATTATAGAGGACTCGGATGATGACGTCCCGGCTCCTCCCACCGAGACCCCACCTTTGAGATGATCGCCGCGGACAGCGCCGAAGATCCGCCGATCATCCAGGTATACTCTGAAACCGAAGTCTGAACTCTTTCGTTGAAAACTTTCCTTTATCTTTACTCCTACTGTGTTCGCTTTCGCAGGAGGCCCCAGGACATAGATCCTGCCGGAGGGGGTGAAGGACCGACTCCAGCCGCTACTCCCGAGGTGCCAAAGCCAGCAGAGCCAAAACCCCGAAGCCCACGACCGAGTGCGAGCGCTCCGGGGAAACAACCTTCGCCTCCAAAGAAGGATGCCCCGAGGAAGGAGCTCAGCCCCACCCGGATATCCCGACCGGAAACCGCCGCCACCGGAAGCTCGAGGCCGCGCTCAAGCGCCCGACCGAGGGCCACTCAAGACGAGTCGAAGAAGGAGGCCAGCCGGGCCGCTCCACCTAAGCAAGCGGCCGCCGAAACTGGTGAGATTTGTTTTGAAGTACTCTTTTACTCTTTCGATTTGAATCTTTCATGTCTTCATTTGTCCTTCTTGCTTGCCGACCACAGTGGAGGAGATCCCCAAGTTGCGAGTCCTCGAAACCGGGTTCTCCCCATTCGGATCGAGTGGCGGGACTCGAAAGGCGAGAGGCAAGGCATCATCCTAGACCGGCAAGCCGAAAAAGATGAAAGGGATGCCCTTGTCGAGAGCCTGAACGAGGCGACCCGGCTGCTCAACGTAAGCCTTTGTCTTCCTCTTAAACTGTATCATCATTGTCTTTCAATCGGTCACTCTTCTGCCATTGCGCGTAGAAGGAGTTTGCCGCTCTATGGCAAAATCTAAGGTGCTGGAGAAGTTGGTTCCCCACCCGAACTCCTTGGAGGACGTTCAGCGATAGCTGAAGGCCACTCGGGAGGAGGCCGCATCAAGGGAGGCGGCTTTAAGGAGGGAAATCGCAGAGCTTCGAGAGGCGAATCTCGACCTCCGAGGATCAATCGGGAGTGAGCCCGTCTCTCCATCTTCTTCATGATTCTTATGTTGATTTCGGTTGTTGACGATCTTCTTTTGTTGTAGAAAATTCTTCGGAGGTTCATTCGCTTCAAGTCCAGCTAGAAGCGGTCAGCCTCGACAAGGCCGAGATGGAGGCTGAGTTTGAAGGTAATCTTCTTTGAAGTGAAACTTCTTGTCTTGCTTTATTTCCGAGTGCTTTGAATGATCCGGACTTTTGGCAGCTTACAAGGTAAAAACCCGAGCCCAATACGACATCTTGCTTGGGCGGATCAAACGAAGCGACGAGATGCGGGAAGAGGTCGCCAATGCCGCCATGCCGATCTTGCTGTCCTTGTTCGATCAAGGAGTTGGGGCCGGTTCACTGGAGCCGATCGAAATATTCGACAAGCTGCGGCGGCTCCCGACCGATACCCGGCCAATATTACCGAAGCGCCAGCATGGGGCTGGTCGGCTCTTACCTGAGACCAAGTCCCTTTACCCCGAGTGGATATCCGGTTGGTCGGAGAAGGCTTTGCTGATGGAACGACGGACGAGCGAGCCTTGGACATGCTAAGTGAGGCGCAGAGGCGGCGAAGAAAATATCCCTTGATGTAGTAAACAATTTCAAGATTTGATTTGTCTTTCCGACTTTGTCTTGTAAATGTCGCATATCCATAACATTCTAATGTAGGACTTGTGATACTTTTAGTTTATTTATGTTAATGCCTTGATCCGAGCTTTTGCGTGAAATTTCTTAAGTAGTTTTCGTCTGGCTGTCATCAAGCCTAGGCTCGATTAGGTCATCGGAAAACTCTCAGTCCTTAGACACTGAGCTCGAATCGAAGGACATTAAACAATGATAAACCGAATTATGCACAAAAGTTGATGAGGAAAACTTGAGCTTTATTGACATGTGTACAGCCCCCGACTACTAACTCAAGAAGTCATATTGCTTGAGGTTGGCAGTCAAGGAAAACATGAGGCCTTAGCCGAATTAAGCATAAAATCGCCGAAGATGCTCGATGTTCCAGGAGTTTTCCACCATAGACCCGTCTTCACGCTTTAGCCGGTATGCATCGGGCCGAGTCACTTCAGCGATTATGTATGGTCCTTCCCATAAGGTGAAGGGTTACGTGGAGGCTACGCTAGCTGAAAACAAAAACTTTTATCCGCGCAAACCAGGAACACTTGCAAGTAAGGGCCGATAGATCGTTACCGATTGGAGTAGAGTGCAGCGGAATAGCCAATCGGGCAATCCGATCCGGAACAAGTAGCCGATTCCCGGAGACGCCGATTCGCCAATCGCCCGATTCGAGTCGTCCGGCCGCGTTCTCACACCTCGCTCCGATGCGCCCGACCGCAGCCGATTCCACCACAGCCGATCGCTCCGATTGCAGCCGATCCGAAGCCGATCAACAGTGCGCAACGTAGCAGCGCCTCTACCGGTATCCACACGTCCGGGGACAGACCGCCGTACACCCGTGTGCTAGCACGCGATGCAAGGCTAGGGTTTGGCTCGAAGGTGGGGAGGGTTTCCGTGGAGATTGATCTCGGACTTCTGTTGCACGCGATGCAATTGACGTGCCGCAGCTCTCCACCCCTCCCTCCTTTATATAGAGTTGGCCGACTGGGACTAGTGGCCGATTAGGACTCTATTTTGAATCGGATCTCATCCGTATCTCATAGAGTTGGCCGCCCACACGTCGTAAGCCCATAGGACTCTATCCGATCGGATCCCTAACCAATCGAGCCGTATCCGAGTCAAACTCGAATGTCTATTCTATCCCCTTAAGCGTGCGACCCCGTAGGTTCAGGTATACTCGGTTTCGGCTATAGTCTAACTTAGCCGACCGTCGGCTCGAGTCCAACTCAGCCACCAGTCAACGCGGCGCCTAGCAGCACATATTGACACCATAGTATACAAGAATATAATATCGGCTCGAACCTGTAATGTGTACACAAATCCCTTTGCCTCACGATACCGCTAAGCTATAGGCAAGATGTGTGCCATCCCTTGAATAGCTTAACCATTCACTCGAACCGTATTGGATTATCTATCCGTTGATTGACTCCTCAATCAACTTAGCATGGCCATGCATTTCCATAATCCATTACCTCGAGGGGCCCAGAGATATCTCTCCAAAGGAGGGGCAAATTCCATCTTGATCACTCACATCCCACTCCATGTTTCATAGCAAACCCGAAAACTACCTTTATAACTACCCGATTACGGATAGCGTTTGGTAGTCCCAAAGTAGGCTACTACACATGTTGGAATCCATGGTGATCTTAGGTGTAAGGACTTTGTACCAACACTACCCGAGACCAACTAATGGCACATTAATTCCGTAGTGTCTCATGGTGGGTCTATCCAACAATGTGTTCTCCAACACATATGTCCATGTTTATTGATTTGGTATCTCCATACCCATGATCTATGAGACATGATCATCAATCAATAAACATGCCGATCTTAGAATCATATTTGTTCCAACAATATGACATATGATCGAGAATCGTTTAGAAATAGATTCATACATAAAGAGTCTCATAAATAAGTCACGTACTTATTGATCAATACAAGATGTCTATTTCATGGAACTGAATAACACTTTATTCATAAATACATAAACATTGACGTGATATCCAACATCTCCATGTTGCCTCTAGGGCATATCACTAACAATCTCCCACTTGCACTAGAGTCAATCATGTAAGTATCTAATACCCATTGCTCTTGTGTGCGCCTCATGCTTCGGTGAGGGAGTGGTTTTGTCGGCGGATCAGCTATGTTGAGATCCGTGTGCACTTTGCATATCTTGACATCACCTCTGTCCACAATCTCGCGGATGAGGTGATATCGCCGAAGTATGTGTTTGGACTTCGATGTGACCTCGGCTCCTTGGCTTGCGCAATGGCTCCACTATTGTCACAATAGAGAGACATTGGACCGCGTACTAGTCATCACACCAAGCTCGAAACGAATTTCTTGATCCAAACAGCCTCCTTTGCGCTTCCGAAGCGGCAATGTACTCGGCCTCCGTTGTAGAATCAGCAACAGTATCCGTTTGGAACTCTTCCAGATCGCGCCTCCGTTCGGGCGAGAACACGAACCCGCATTGCGATCTATAATCATCCTTGTCCTGTTTGGAAGCTAGCATCGGTGTAACCACTTACAACGAGCTCTTCTTCACCTCCATAGACTAGGAACATATCCTTAGTTCTTCTCAAGTACTTAAGGATATTCTTTACACATCCAGTGACCTTCACCGGATCGATGTATCTGCTCGTAGCACTCAAAGCGTACGAGACATCTGGACGTGTACAAAGCATGGCATACATGATGGATCCAATTGCCGAAGCATATGGAACCATACCCATCTTATTCCGCTCATCATGTGTCCGAGGACACCGATTCTTGCTAAGATTAATGCCATGTGACATGGGCAAGAAACCTTTCTTGGAATCATGCATGTTGAACCTTTTCAACACCTTGTCAATGTATGTACTTTGGCTTAATCCAATTAGCCTCTTGGATCTATCTCTATAGATCCGAATGCTAATATGTATGCTTGCCTCCCTAAGTCTTTCATGGAAAAACTATTTTTCAATGAAGACTTGACGGATTCTAGCATAGAGATATCATTTCCAATCGCAATATGTCATCCACATATAAGATTAGAAATACAATTGCGCTCCCACCGACCTTTTTGTAAACACAGGCCTCTTCTTCGTTTTTGATGAAACCAAACCCTTTGATTACTTCATCAAAACGAATATTCCAACTCCGAGATGCTTGCTTCAATCCATAAATGGATTTCGTAGCTTGCATATCTTTCAGGCGATTCTGGATCGACAAAACCCCGAGGTTGTATCATGTATACATCCTCGCTTAGGTTTCCGTTTAGGAAAGCCGTTTTGACATCCATCTCGCCATATCTCATAATCGAAATATGCAGCAATCGCTAGGATAATCCGAATAGATTTAAGCATTGCGACGGGCGAGAAGGTTTCATCATAATCAACTCCTTGAATCTGTTTAAAACCTTTCGCCACCAATCGCGCCTTATAGATGTGAACATTTCCATCCATATCGGCCTTTTCCTTAAAAACCCATTTACACTCAATGGTTTTGACACCATCAGTGGATCAACCAAGTTCCAAACTTGATTGTCGTACATGGATTCTATTTCGGATTTCATGGCTCCAAGCCACTTGTTGGAATCGGGTCCCACCATCGCTTCCTCATAGGTCTTAGGTTCATTGTTGTCCAACAACAATATATCACGTTGTTCCACACTGTGTACTGTCGGCGCACGACGTGATCTTTCGACCTCCGTGGGCGGTGTATCTACAACCGGTGGCGCAACACTTTGTTCCTCCTGTTGTGGTTCGTGGTCGCTGAAACGTTTTCGGTGTTTCTTGAACTTCTTCAAGATGCACCCTACTCCCACTAACCCTTCTTGAAAGAAACTCTTTCTCCAAGAAGACACCATGTCGGGCGACAAACACTTTGCCTTGTTCCCGATTATAAAAGTAATATCCCTTAGTTTCCTTAGGATATGCCACAAAGAAGCACTTGTCGATTTGGGTGTGAGCTTGTCGGATTGTAAACGTTTTACATAAGCCTCACATCCCCAAATTTTGAGAAAAGACAAACTAGGGGTTGCCCCTCCATATCTCATATGGTGTCTTTTCAACCGACTTAGATGGAACTCTATTTAGTGTGAGCGCAATGTTTCAAGAGCATATCCCCAAAAGGATAACGGAAGATCACTTTGGCTCATCATCGATCGCACCATGTCCAACAAGGTGCGATTTCTCCGTCGGACACTCCGTTCCATTGTGGAGTTCTGGCGGAGTCAATCGTGGAACAATTCCACAATCTTTCGATGATTACCAAACTCTTGGCTCAAGTATTCCCCTCCACGATCCGATCGTAGAAACTTGATCGTTTTCCTAAATGATTCCGTACTTCATTCTGGAATTCTTTGAACTTTTCAAAGGATTCGGACTTATGCCTCATTAAGTAGATATAACCATATCTACTAAAGTCATCGGTAAAGGTAATGAAGTACGATAACCACCTCTGGCCGTTGAGCTCATTGGTCCACATACATCGCATGTATGAGTGCCAACAAGTCACTTGCTCTTTCACCGTGTCCCGTGAAAGGTGCCTTTGTCATCTTACCAAGTAAACAAGACTCACATGTCTCAAATGATTCAAAATCAAAAGAGTGAAGCAATCCATCCTTATGGAGCTTCTCCATGCGTTTCTTATTTATATGGCCTAAGCGACAATGCCGGATAAACGTGGGGTTTATATCATTAGAGAGTTGCCTTTCGTATTAATGTTATAGATGGGAGACGCTTCAAGATTCAAAACGTATAATCCATTCACCAATGGAGCATGAAAATAGAACATATCTACGAGATATATTGAACAACCATTGTTCATTGATCTAAAATCATATCCTTCCGCTTGCAAACATGAAGAGGAAATAACGTTTTGACATAGTGTTGGAACACAATAACAATTATTCAATTCCAAAACTAATCCCGAAGGTAGATGAAGTGGTACGTGCCGAGAGCAACCGTAGCAACGCTTGCTCCATTGCCGACGCGCAGTTCACCTCGCCCCTTCTCAATCCTCTACTTCTTCTCATTCCCCGCAACGATTTGCAAATATGAGCTACGATCCGGTATCAAATACCCAAGAGTCGTAGGTGAAGTAGCAAGATTAATGTCTATAACATTAATACCAAGCGTAAGTCGTACTTTGCTT
This sequence comes from Oryza australiensis, assembly GCA_019925245.2. Classification (NCBI taxonomy): domain Eukaryota; kingdom Viridiplantae; phylum Streptophyta; class Magnoliopsida; order Poales; family Poaceae; genus Oryza; species Oryza australiensis. The sequence continues at coordinate 7,056,758 of JAIFGZ020000048.1, read as the reverse complement.
CTTTTTGAGATCCTCCATGTACTTCTTGCGGTTCCTCTTCCAATGGCCTGTCTCCTTGCAATAGAAGCAAACGGCATCCGATGCCGCCGACCCCTTCTTGCCCTTCTTTGCATTAGAGGCACTCGCGATCTCATCGGGAGTTAACTTCCTCTTGGTGCAAAGTTTCTTGACAGGTGGTTTGCGCTTTGCCTTCGCATCATCATCACATGATGACCGTTTTTCTGGATACTCTCCTCACTGTCTTTAGCATCCCATGCAATTCAGCCAAGGTTCTATCCATATTGTTCATGTGATAGTTCAATATGAATGGCTCGAAGCTCGGAGGGAGCGACCGGAGAATCACATCGCAGCCAACTCTTGGCTAAGGGGAAAACCTAGTTTTTCCGGACTCTCGATATAGCCAATCATCTTTATCACATGCGGATGACGGGATTCCCCTCAACAAGCTCGCACGCAAACAAGGACTTTGAGGTGTTAAACCTCTCGGCCCGAGCTTGGTTCTCAAACATGCCACGCAGCCCTGAATAATAGTGTGAGCATCGCCGCTCTCATATTGCTTCGAAGCTCGGGGACATTGTAGCAAGCATGAGACAGCTTATATCTAGGGCATCATTAGTATGCTTCTCATAAGCCCTCCGTGCGGTTGCGGTGGCGTTATTAGGCAAATCCTCCGGATAAGGTACTTCAAGAACGTACTCCTTACGCTCTTGCTTGAGAACAATTCTCAAGTTGTGATACCAATCCATAAAGTTTGTTCCATTTAATTTTTCCTTTTCGAGAATAGATCGCAAATTAAAAGTACTGGGTGTAGTATTAGCCGCCATTTATTCTACAACGAAAAAGCAAAGTTTAGCACAATGTTTATGCTATGTCTTTTGTTAAACAATTTAACATTAGACTCCCATTACGTATTTTCCACCTTCCCTCTAGGTTACGTATTGGGTCAAGATCCACATGTTAATTAATTTTCTAGTGAGCTTTGGCATCACCGCTAGAAAATTAGTAACATCGGTAAGCAACACCTTGCTAATCACATCTCTATGTGACTCTTGTTGTTGGTGTGGCATCTCCATGCCCCGGCGCCAACCTATGCCCCAAGGCCCAAAACTCGTTTTGATAGCCTTGTTAAGTAAACCAAATGCTCCCGCATGTATATGTCGACATATACCCCCTCGTGTTATGATAGAGAATGGCACTCTGCTTTGCGACCCACCATTGACGAGCATAACGGTGACGGGTGCAACATTTGGAAGGGCATCATTACTACTTAATTTTGCGAGGGATGCTATCCTATCAAACAAACATATCACATATGAAAGCAAGAAGAATAGCATATAGTGAAATAGTATGGCCCCCTTCACATGGTGATCTCCATCTCCATGCTTGGTGTACAGGATCTCCATCTTCATCACCGTTCTTTCGAGTGCCGAATGCTTGATTTCTTCAAACTAAGCTACTACTATAGAAGCTCTAATTGAAGATTACATCGACTCGCACGTCGTGAAAGAATATTACAAGCATTGCACGTATGAAAGAATATTACGGGATTGCACATATGAAAGAATATTACATGCATCACATGCATCTCATACATCTCATACATACAATAGGGCCATACCATCTCAAAGCATTCTCTGCAAAAACAAGTTAGGCGTAGAAACGTTTTCTACTTTTCGCAGAGCTACGACACCGAGACGACCTATAACGGGTACGCACACGGCGGTAGGCGCGAGGCAGCTAACAAGATCGGACTACGAGATAGCTTCGACATAATCACATTATACCGTTCCGATACACTATCAAGGAACGCTATCTCGAACCCAACTCAAACCGAGTTATATGGAAATTGCTTCGACGTAATCACATTATGCCGTTCCGATACACTATCAAGGAACGCAATTACCATTAACTCTCCTCAACGATCCCGTTAAACCGATTGATCTAATCAACCCGTGCGCAAAACTTGTTCCGGATCCAATCTAAAACCCGAACTAAGCAAGATTAGCTCGATACCACCGAAGGGTTACGCGGAAGCTACGCTAGCTGAAAACAAAAACTTTTATCCGCGCAAACCAGAACACTTGCAAGTAAGGGCCGATAGATCGTTACCGATTGGAGTAGAGTGCGCGGAATAGCCAATCGGGGCAATCCGATCCGGAACAGTGTAGCCGATTCCCGAGACAGCCGATTCGCCAATCGCCCGATTCGAGTCGTCCGGCCGCGTTCTCACACCTCGCTCCGATGCGCCCGACCGCAGCCGATTCCACCACGCCGATCGCTCCGATTGCAGCCGATCCAAGCCGATCAACAGCGCGCAACGTAGCGCGCCTCTACCGTATCCACACGTCCGGGGACGAACGCCGTACACCCGTGTGCTAGCACGCGATGCAAGGCTAGTGTTTGGCTCGAAGGTGGGGAGGGTTTCCGTGGAGATTGATCTCGGCGACTTCTGTTGCACGCGATGCAATTGATGTGCCGCAGCTCTCCACCCCTCCCTCCTTTATATAGAGTTGGCCGACTGGGACTAGTGGCCGATTAGGACTCTATTTTGAATCGGATCTCATCCGTATCTCATAGAGTTGGCCGCCCACACGTCGTAAGCCCATAGGACTCTATCCGATCGGATCCCTATCCGATCGAGCCGTATCCGAGTCAAACTCGAATGTCTATTCTATCCCCTTAAGCGTGCGACCCGTAGGTTCGGTATACTCGGTTTCGGCTATAGTCTAACTTAACCGACCGTCGGCTCGAGTCCAACTCAGCCGACTGTCAAGCCAGCGCCTAGCAAGCACATATTGACACCATAGTATACAAGAATATAATATCGGCTCTGAACCTGTAATGTGTACACAAATCCCTTTGCCTCACGATACCAGTTAAGCTATAGGCAAGATGTGTGCCATCCCTTCAATAGCTTAACCATTCACTCGAACCGTATTGGATTATCTGTCTGTTGATTGACTCCTCAATCAACTTAGCATGGCCATGCATTTCCATAATCCATTACCTCGAGGGGCCGAGAGATATCTCTCCAAAGGAGGGGCAAATTCCATCTTGATCACTCACATCCCACTCCATGTTTCATAGTAAACCCGAAAACTACCTTTATAACTACCCGATTACGGAATAGCGTTTGGTAGTTCCAAAGTAGGCTACTACACATGTTGGAATCCATGGTGATCTCAGGTCTAAGGACTTTGTACCAACACTACCCGAGACCAACTAATGGCACATTAATTCCCGTAGTGTCTCATGGTGGGTCTATCCAACAATGTGTTCTCCAACACATATGTCCATGTTTATTGATTTGGTATCTCCATACCCATGATCTATGAGACATGATCATCAATCAATAAACATGCCGATCTTAGAATCATATTTGTTCCAACAATATGACATATGATCGGGATCGTTCGAAATAGATTCATACATAAAGAGTCTCATAAATAAGTCACGTACTTATTGATCAATACAAGATGTCTATTTCATGGAACCGAATAACACTTTATTCATAAATACATAAACATTGACGTGATATCCAACATCTCCATGTTGCCTCTAGGGCATATCACTAACATAAGGGAGATAACTTGTGTCGATCTTTGGTGGTCTGGATCTTGCGCAGGACCAGGTCGCCGACAATGAAAGCTCATGCTCGCACGTTGCGACCGTGGTATCTTCTAAGCCCTTGAAGGTATTTGGCCGATCGGATAAGGGCTGCCTCACGGGCCTCTTCCAATCGGGTGAGGTCATCCACTCGGTCGGGGTCGTAGCGTTCATCATTGAAGCTGCGAACCCGGAGGGACTCATATTCCATCTCGTTTGGCAACATGGCTTCGCGCCATAGACCAAAAAGAAAGGAGTTTGGGCGGTAGCCCGACTGGGTGTGGTTCGCAGCAACCATAAAACCGAGGGCAGTTCTTGGACCCACTTGCCGGCGTAAGGGTTTAGGCGGTCGAAAACGCGGGCCTTGATGCCTTGGAGGACCATGCCGTTGGCTCGCTCGACTTGTCCGTTGCTTTTGGGGTGAGCTACCGATGCGTAGCGATCTTGATTCCGATGTCCTCACGATTCCTTGAAGATGCCTCCCGTGAATTGAGTCCCGTTGTCGCTTATGATTCTGTTTGGGATGCCGAAGCGGTGCACGATGTTGAGGAAAAGTCTTGTGCCTTGTCACCGTAATTGTGGCGACCGGCTTGGCTTCAATCCACTTGGAGAACTTGTCGATTGCGACGAAGAGGTGTGTGAATCCTCCCGGAGCTTTTTTGAAAGGACCGACCATGTCCAGCCCCATACCGCGAACGGCCAGGAAAGTGGGATTGTTTGAAGCTCCTGGGCTGGGACATGGCTTTGTCGGGCGAAAAACTGGCAGCCTTCGCAGGTTCGTACGACTTTATCCGCGTGAGACCGCAGTAAGCCAGAAGAAACCTTGCCTGTAAGCTTTGCCAACTAGAGTGCGTGCTGCCGCGTGGCTTCCGCATATGCCCGAGTGGATGTCTTGGAGTAATTGCTTCCCTTCTTCGGGTGTGATGCACCTCATTAGAATTCCGGAGGGGCTTCTCTTGTATAGATCGGAGTCAACCATGACGTATGCTTGGCAACAACGCCGGACGCGTTCGCTTCATCCCGGTCATCCGGCGCTCTTCTTGGGTTAAGAATTTGATGAGCGGCGTCCTCCGGTCGGTGTCGCCATGGCGACTTCGTTCGTGGTTTGCTCGGTGAGAGTTGTCTTTGCCGTGATGGTTGGTTCATAGAGATGTTCGACAAAGACGTCTTGGGGCAGCTTCGCGCTTAGATCCAAATTGTGCCGCTCATCGGCGGCTTCGTTGTTATGTCTCGGGACATGAGAGAGTTCGAGTCCATCAAACTTGTCCTCAAGCTTGCGGACCTCTTGTCGGTAGGCCTCCATAGTGTCGTTTAGGCAAGACCGCCTTTCATCACTTGATTGACGACCACTGGGAGTCGCCTTTCACAATAAGCCATCGTATCCCGAGTGAGACGCTAGGCGCAGTCCATGTAGAAGAGCTTCGTACTCGGCAACGTTGTGTGAGGCGGAGAAGTGGAGGTGAAGGACATATCTTAGCCTTTTCCTGGTCGGGAAATCAGCACAACTCCCGCTCCCAAGCCGGTGATCCTCTTGGATCCGTCGAAGTGCATGGTCCAAGTGTTGGAGGTCTTCTCGAGGCACGTTCTCTTGCTGTTCAGTCCACTCGGCCAGGAAGTCCGCCAAGGCTTGTGACTTTATGGACGTTCTTACCTTAAAAGTCAAGTCTAGCGGCATTAGCTCTAGGGCCCACTTGGCGATGCGTCCGGTTGCCTCGCGGTTGTGGATGACGTCGCCGAGTGGGAAAGAGGTGACGATGGTGACCGAGTGACCCGAAAATAGTGTGCTAATTTCCTCGTGGTTATTAGAACACCATAGAGCAGCTTTTGTATTCGAGGGTAGCGAATTTTGGCTCCCGCCAATACTTCGCTAACAAAGTAGGTTGGAATTTGAATCTTCTGAGTCCGTCCTTCCTCTTCGCGTTCGACCACAAGGACCGTGTTGACCACTTGGTGAGTGGCTGAGACGTACAGCAGCAGAGGTTCCTGGGGCTGAGGCGAGGCCAGGACGGGTGGCGTGGTAAGGAACTCTTTGAAATCTTCAAAGGCTTGGTTGGCTTCCGCAGTCCACCGGAAGTCGTCTGTCTTCTTTAGCGATCGAAGAAGGGCATGCCTCGTTCGCCGAGTCGGGATATGAAACGGCTTAGTGCCGCCATGCAGCCGAAGCTTCGGACGTCTTTCGGTTACTCGGGGTTTCATGTTTAAGATGGCGTTGATCTTCTCTGGATTTGCTTCAATGCCACGATGTGACACCATGAAGCCGAGCAGCTTGCCCGATGGAACACCGAAAGTGCACTTCTCCGGGTTTAACTTCATTCGAAGGCCCGGATGTTTGCAAAGGTTTCTTCTAAGTCGGCGATCGGTCTTCTTTCGCTTGGTCTTGATGACAACATCGTCGACGTAAGCTTCTACGTTCTTGCCGATCGCGTCTGGAAACATCTTTGGATCATGCGTTGGTATGTGGCTCCGGCGTTCTTCGAGCCAAAAGGCATGGTGATGTAGCCGTAGGCCCCGAACGGCGTGATAAACGATGTCTTTAGGCAGTCGGATTCTTTTAAGCTGATCTGATGATAGCCCGAGTAACAGTCTAGGAAGCTCAGGAGTTGGCAACCGGCTGTTGAGTCGACGACTTGGTCGATGCGAGGTAGCCCGAACGGATCTTTGGGGCAGGCTTTGTTGAGGTCTCGTATAGTCAACGCACATGCGCCATTGCCCCGTCTTCTTGCGGACCGGGGGGTTGGCTAACCGTCGGGATGGAGGACTTCTTTAATGAAGCCGACAGCCAAGAGCTTTGCGAGTTCTTCTTTGATAGCGTCCTTTCGATCCGTGCGAATCTGCGTAATCATTGTTTTATCGGTTTGGCGTCATCTTTGACGTTCAAAGAGTGCTCGATCACCTCCCTAGGAATTCCAGCATATCGGATGGTTTCCATGCAAAAACATCTTTATTCATTTGGAGGAAGGTGACGAGCGCGCTTTCCTATTTGGGATCTAGGTCGCGCCGATTACAAATTTTTCGAGGGATCCGACGGATCGAGGAGATCTTCTTGGTCTTGGCGTCGTCGGATCCCGATTTGGCTATCTTCTTCGCGGGGACTTCGCCCTCCGGATTGATGCAGCCAATCGGACTTCTTGTTGGCCACGCAACCTCTCGCGAGATTGGGCCATGTCGCAGCTCTCCTTATCGCAGTGAAGGCTTGCTTCACGTTGCTGCAAGAGTGATGACGCCGTTGGGACCCGGCATCTTCATGCAAAGGTAGGTGTAGTGAGGGATCGCCATGAACTTGGCAAGCGCAGCCTTCCGATGATGGCGTGATATGCATCTGTTTGTCGGCCACCTCAAAGGTGACGTTCTCCGTTCGGAAGTTCTCTCGGGCTCCGAAGGTGACTGGGAGGGAAATATTCCCGAGTGGTGTTGAAGATAGCCCGGATAACTCCGTGGAAGGGGCTGAACTTGCCTTCGTTCGGCCCTCGGAATCTGCATCTCATCCATGGTCTTGGTAAACAGATGTTGAGGGCGCCCCCCATCGATGAGGACGCGCTTAAGCTCGATGTTGCGGACCACGGGGTCCGGAGGAGTGGATAGCGCCCGGGTGAACCACTCGGTCGGGGTGATCCGAGCGATCAAAGGTGATGGTCACTTCCGACCATCGCAGATATTGAGAGACTTCGGTTGAGCGCGTTGACCTCCTGGTCGGTTAGCTTTTGTTTCCTCTTGGACTCATAGGCTAGCGGACCCCGAAGATATGGTTGAGCTCCCCACCGGGTCTTGAAAAGGTTCGGCATTTTCAGCCGCGTTGTTCTTTTTGGTGCCGAAGGGCCAGCCTTGTCGTCGGCTTCTTGTTGAGTCGCGCGCGTACGTCGGCGAACCGCTTGTAGATAAAGCGCCTTCGCCGCGTGCTTATGATTCGGATGATGGGTGCATTGGGCGTTCATGATGGCGTCGTAGGCGGCAACTCGGGGACGGCGTTGAGTGTTGGAGGTTGCGGCGACTAGGTCCTCGGATCGGCGCTTGCGATCTTTCGGCCCGGTTGCCGTTGTTGCCGCCATCCTTCTTAGGATTACGCTTCCTCCCGCTTGCTTGTCCTCCCTTCTATCGGGCCGGTCTTGACGGGCGGCCTTAATAGCGTCATTGGATTTGGCGTACGAGTTCGCCGTCTCGAACATTTGCTTCACCGTCTTCGGTGGTTTGCGCCCGAACTTCCCGATGAGCAGCTCGTCACGGACTCCCTTCGTAAGGCGGCGATGATGATGTCATCGGTGATATTCGGGATTTTGTTGCGTTTCTCGGAGACGACGAATATAATCCTTCAAGGGCTCGTCCGGCTTCGGATGACGTTGTAAAGGTCAAAGTGTGTGCCGGGCCTCTCGAAGGTACCTTGAAAGTTGGCGATGAAGTGATCCTCGCCGCTCCACGAGCCGATTGAGCCTCTTGGCGGGCTCGTGAGCCAATTTCGGCTGAGTTTGCGAGGGCCACGGGTAGGTAATTGGCCATAGCCTTGTTGTCGCCACCGCACTCGGATGGCGAGGGTGTATACGGCTAGCCAAGATTTAGGGTCGGTCTTACCGTCGTACCTTTCAATCCCCGTAGGCTTGAAGCCACTCGGCGGTGCACTCGGCGAAGTTCCCGAGTGAAGGCCGGTACTCCGTCGTCGCCGCTATCGGGTGATCCCCTCCGGTCTTCCCGAGTGCGTCGGTCGCGCTCCCGGTAGCGGCGATCGAGGACTTCCCGCATCACTCGGCGGGGTCTTCGGTGGCTGGTTGGATAGCCGGAACTGTTGCGGCGGGCTCGGTGGTGGACGGGTGGACGTCCGTGTCGTTTGTCGCGGAGTCGGCCGTCCGCTCTTGGTACTTCGCGTGGACTCGCGAGGTGGGCCTCTTGGCCGGTCGTCGACCGATCCGTTCGGGCCTCTTATAGTCTCCCGACCTTAGAGGTGGAAGCCGGCTCTTGTCCGGCGTTTTGGCCACGTTCAGTCGGTCTTCGTGCCGAAGTGGTGGGATGGCCGTTAGCCGTGGCAGCGATGATGGTCTTGATCTTGTCGAGTATAGGAGTCACGTTGGCGGGAGCCGTCTCCATGACGGTGTCCAAGAGCGTGAGTGCGGCAACAGCGTTCTGCTATGGCGTCTGGAAGATATTGGTGTTGCGAACCCGTGTTTGGAGTATGGCCTCCTGGGCAGATCGTCCGGCTGCACGTAGATCCTGCTTCCTCTTGTCCGCCTCGTCCTTGCGTTGTTTCTCCTCTTCGGCTGTCTTGCGCTCGAGCTCCACCTCGGCTCGCTCTTCTTCGCAAGCCTTCGCCATGGCTGAGTCGGACTCGTCCTCGCTGCCATGAGGACATCAAAGCACTTCGGCTCATAGTCCATGCGGCAATGGAGTTGTCGGCTTTGTCGAAGGGATGCCGTAGAGGTTGTCGGCCGGCGGAGCCGAGGTATCCATTGAGCTCCGAAGATGAGCAGGAGCCGAATGAAGGGAGGATGACAGCGACCTCCCTTGATCTGGGTAACCCGGATCGGATCGTTCCATCCGAGTCGAGCTTGGGGGTGTGGGCTCCTCCGAGTGGGTCGCCGCCGACTCGGGAGAGAAGCTTGCTGTAAATCTTGGCGGCGTTTGGTAATCCAAACGGCGCCGAGAGGTCTTCATCTGAGTAGATTGCTTCCGTCGGGGAGGCGAGAAGATTGGCGTAGATTTCGGCGGTATTCGGTAATCCGAATGGTGCCGAGTGAAGTCCATCGTCGGAGAAAGTAGATTGCATCTTGGTCTTCAAGATGTCGTCGAAAATCTCGACGCTATTGGGGAGCCCGAACGGCGCCGAGTGGGTCTTTCCTTCCGACTGGTTTGAGTCCGAGTCGAAGGAGGAGTCGTTGAAGAAGTTGGCGGTGAAGTCGCCAAATCCTAAAGGAGATCCCATCACGCTTGTCGGCGAGATTGTTGAAGAAGTCTCGACGCGCGGGCCCCTACCTGGCGCGCCAACTGTCGAAACTTGGTTTCGGCAATATGATTTCTGGGGTCGCAGTCAAGATCGCCAAGCACAATGGGTTAGAAGGAAAAGAAGATTTAGACAGGTTCAGGCCCTCTCGTGAGGTAATACCCTACTCCTGTTTCGGTGGATTCGATCCGCCGAGTGTCTTTATTGATCTCGTGATCTAAAGTTGAAAGCTAGAAGCTGATCTCCTATCGGAATTATCTGATCTAGTCTAAGATATCCCTCAAGGAACGCCCCTTACCCCCCTTATATAGTCTTGGGAGGAGGGCTTATAGATCGGAAACCCTATCTTACTCTAAGTTGGTTTCCTCAATCTTACCAAACCGTGACTATAGGTCGATTGCCTTATCTCTATCGGCAATCGTAACACCCAAGTCATGTTCGGCTTACAGATATGGCAGGCGCAATCCATCCCTACCTCCAGTCAGATAAGCTTGCCATGTAGATACCCGATTGCCACAATCTCCACAGATCTCGCTCTGGACGGTTCGGCAGCAAGGACCACACCCTATCCCCCCCTTAAATAGTTGATGCAGTAAGACGATGTAGTTGTTGTTATCATGGCATGAGGGACTGTGCGTGTACAGTCCGTGTACCCCTTTGATGTAATATGATGAACCTAAGTATCGCTTGGTTGTATCCTAATTGATGAACTTATTATTATTTTACCATGCTTGTTGGTTGAAGATCACATAAAAACAACTTGAAGAAAAATCACCTAGGAACCATTACCTTAACAGGTCCGATCTCTTGATTCATCTATCTTCTTCAGATGGCGCATCGCCGCAGAGCCGCAGCAACCAACGAGAACCCGCCGGAACCCAACCCCTCCACTCTGGCGGAGGTTATGGCCTTACAAACCTAGCTGCTCCAAGCAATTGCCAACAACCAGGGAAGTCGAGGAGGATCAAGTTTAGGAGAGTTCATGCGAGCTAAGCCACCAACCTTCTCCACGGCCGAAGAACCCATGGATGCTGAGGACTGGCTGAGGGTGATCGAGAAAAAGCTAACTCTCGTCCGAGTTCGAGAAGCAGATAGAGTTATCTTCGCCACTAACCAGCTAGAGGGTCCCGCAAGTGACTGGTGGGACACCTACAAGGAAACGCGAGCTGAAGATGCCGGAGAACCGACATGGGAAGAATTCACGGCTGCGTTCCGTGAGAATTTCGTGCCAGCTGCAGTTATGAGGATGAAGAAAAATGAGTTCCGCAGGCTGCATCAAGGAAACACCTCAGTACAAGAGTACCTGAACAAGTTTACCCAGCTTGCCCGTTACGCCACAAGTGATCTGGCAGACGAGGAAGAGAAGATGGATAAATTCATCGAGGGACTAAATGATGAGCTGAGAGGACCGATGATCGGACAGGACCACACCAGTTTCCAAAGCCTCATCAACAAGGTCGTTCGGCTTGAACACGATCAAAAGATGGTAGAAAATAACCGCAAAAGAAGGCTCACTATGGCCCGCCCATTCCAGGGAGCGCCACAACGTCCGAAGGGAGCCACCCCGTCTGGATGGAAGCCAAACGTTCCGGTAGCCGGTCGTTCCCCCGCTCCCGACCATGTCAGCAGGCCAGCTACACCTCAGTTTCGTGCACCAACGCCAACCCTAGCCGCTCCAGGAAGGAGGAATGTGAGCTGCTTCAATTGTGGAGAATACGAGCACTACTCCAATAGCTGCCCCAAACCAGCAACACTCCTGTGCGCACCGGTGCCAATGCAACGCCCGTCCGAGGAACCCCCACCCCTGCTGCAGGACGTGGTCTGTTCAGGACCCCGCTACCCAACGAGGCTGCCACCGGGTTTCGACGTGGCCAGGTGAATCATGTGCGGGCTGAAGAAGCTCAGGAGGACCAGAGCGTACTGATGGGTATGTTCTCTATCAACTCTACCCCAGTTAAAGTTTTATTCGATTCTGGAGCCTTGCATTCATTCATATCTTCCCAAGTAAGCAAACAACACCACCTACACCAAGTAGCACTTAAGAGACCTATGTTGGTACACTCACCTGGGGGAGAAATAACCGTACCCCATGCTTACATCGATGTGCCCATAAGGATTAGGGACGTGGTGTTTCTTTCAAACCTTATGGTGCTAGCACCCCAAACCATTGATGTCATACTCGGGATGGATTGGCTGACCAAGAATAATGGAATCATAGACTGCAGTCGAAGGGAAGTCACGGTATCCACCCCATGGGGATCACCGATGAGCATAACTATGGATCAAAACCCGAAGCTATGCGAGCAAGCTGCGGAAGTATTCACCATGCTACCTCTAGGCGGGATGCCAGTGGTACAAGAATACCCGGACGTATTTCCTGAGGAATTGCCCGGAATGCCCTCGGATCGCGACATAGAGTTTATCATCGACCTAATGCCCGGTACTGCCCCCATATCCAAGAGACCTTATCGAATGCCGGCCAACGAGTTAGAGGAACTCAAGAAACAAATCCGAGAACTACAAGAGAAGGGATTTGTACGCCCCAGCTTCTCCCTGGGAGCCCCAGTACTTTTCGTCAAGAAGAAGGATGGGAGTATGAGGATGTGCGTGGACTACCGATCGTTGAATGAAGTGACTATCAAAAACAAGTACCCACTACCTCGAATCGACGACCTATTCGATCAACTTAAGGGTGCGCAAGTATTCTCAAAGATTGATCTTCGGTCGGGATATCATCGCTTGAAGATTAGAGCGGAGATATTCCTAAAACAGCGTTCTCTACACGTTACGGCTTATACGAGTTCACGTAATGTCCTTTGATTGACCAATGCCCCGGCATATTTTATGAACTCGATGAACAAGGTATTCATGGAATACCGGATAAATTCGTAGTGGTATTTATCGACGATATACTTATTTACTCCAAGAACGATGAGGAACATGCGGAGCATCTACGGCTGGTACTGGAAAAGCTACGAGAGCACCAGCTGTATGCAAAATTTAGCAAATGCGAGTTCTGGCTCAAGGAAGTCGCTTTTCTTGGCCACGTGGTTTCAGCCGGAGGAGTAGCGGTAGACCCCGCCAAGGTCGAAGCTGTCACGGAATGGAAGGCACCCAAGTCAGTGACGGAAGTTCGGAGTTTCTTGGGCTTGGCTGGGTATTATCGACGGTTCATCGAAGGGTTTTCCACTGTAGCCCGACCTATGACTCAACTTCTGAAGAAGGAAAAGAAGTTTGAGTGGAACGAGAAGTGTCAAAAAGCTTTCGACCAACTAAAAGAAAAGTTAACCACCGCCCCAATCTTAACCTTACCTGACAACCGAAAGGATTTAGTGATGTACTGTGATGCGTCTCGGCAAGGACTAGGAGGCGTGTTAATGCAGGATGGGAAGGTCGTAGCATATGCCTCGCGACAGTTACGACCCCACGAGGAGAATTATCCCACACACGACCTGGAATTAGCCACGATTGTTCACGCATTGAAGATCTGGAGACACTACCTGATCAGAAACCACTCTGATGTGTATACTGATCACAAGAGCTTGAAATACTTCTTTGCTCAGCCCGATCTCAACCTACGACAGAGACGATGGTTGGAGTTGATCAAAGATTACGATCTAGGAATCCATTACCATCCCAGCAAGGCAAATGTAGTGGCCGATGCGCTAAGCCGCAAAGCCCAATGCAACCATATGGGATTGGGAAGTATGGCCGGTGAGCTCCAAAAAGAAATGGCTCGACTTAATCTGCACCTGATCCCTCACGGAGAAGTAAACTCACTGGAAATCCAACCCCTCCTAAGGACTCAAATAGAAGAAGCCCAAAAGGGGAATGAGGAAACCCAGGAAATCAAGGAACGCATGGCCGCTGGACGCGCTAAGGAATTTTCAATAGACGACAAGGGAATCCTGTGGTACAAGAAAAGAATCTGCGTGCCCGAACGAGGTGGTTTGAGAGGGTTGATCTTAAAAGAGGCTCACGAATTGGCATATTCGTTACATCCCGGAAGCACGAAAATGTACCAGGATTTGAAGGGAGAATACTGGTGGCCCAATATTAAGAGAGATGTAGCCGAATACATAGCCGTGTGCAATGTGTGCCAAAGGGTGAAAGCCGAGCATCAACGACCAGCGGCTTGCTGCACCGCTCAAGATTCCCGAATGGAAATGGGACGAGATAGGCATGGATTTCATAGTGGGACTACCCAAAGCTGCGACGGTTACGATTCCATTTGGGTAATAGTAGATCGGCTCACCAAGACCGCCGATTTATTCCCGTAAAACCAACTACAACAGGTGCCAAGCTAGCGGAACTATATATGAGTAGGATTGTATGTCTCCATGGTGTACCGAAGAGAATTATATCGGATCGTGGTACCCAATTCACGTCTCATTTTTGGAGCAAAGTCCACGAGGCACTCGGAAGTCACCTCGCCTTCGACCGCTTACCACCCACGACGGACGCGAAAGGACGAATCAAGTACTAGAAGATATGCCGAGAGCCGTGCGTTGGATTTCACCAAGGATTGGGAGAAATGTTTACCGTACGCCGAGTTCTCCTACAACAATAGCTATCAAGCCGCCAAGATGTCACCAAACGAAGCTCTATTTGGTCGCCGATGCCGAACCCCATTAATGTGGTCAGAAACCGGTGAACGAACCGTATTCGGGCCTGACATAATCAAAGAGGCCGAGGAAAAGGTTCGCCTGATCCGGGACCGATTACAAGCTGCTCAATCACGACAAAAGAGCTACGCGGATACCCGACGAAGAGAATTAGAATTTAAAGAAGGTGACTACGTGTATTTGAAGGTCTCACCACTACGGGGAACTCAGAGGTTCAAGGTCAAAGGGAAACTCGCACCAAGATACGTGGGCCCATTCTTGATAAACGCTAGGAGAGGTGAAGTGGCCTACCAGCTGGAGCTGCCCGAGAACCTGTCCGATTCCACCCAGTATTCCACGTGTCGCAGTTGAAGAAATATCTGCGGGTGCCAGAAGAGCAAGCTCCTTTAGAAACCATCCATGTCCATAGTGATCTTACCTACCCGGAGCATCCAATCAAGATACTGGACGAGGCAGAAAAGAAGACATGGACCAAGTCATGGCGCATGTACAAAGTACAATGGAGCAATCACACGGAAGAAGAGGCTACCTGGGAGAGCGAGGAGTTCCTGAAGACGGAATACCCACACCTACTCAGCAACCGGTAAGAAATCTCGGGGACGAGATTTATTGTTAGGGGGGTAGGTTTATAACATCCTGAAAATCGAAGAAACGGAAATCAGAACGTAAAAATCGGAACTTCCAAAAACCTTCGCTTGTTGCTTCTTTCTCGGGTTTGTTGCTTCTTATTTGCCAGCTCAGTTGCATAAATTTAGACGTGATCAATTTCCCTTTCGGTGTTTTTGGATGATTTGGGTTTGTCGAAATGAAAGATGCGAAGGTCCGTATCTGGGATTTTTAAAAAAAGAAATGGGGGAAAGCGCGGATTTATGAAAACGTGATTTGGGAAATATAAAATAAAAATTATGGTTGGGAGAAGAAAAATTAGGACACAAAATAAATAATAAAATTCTCGGGAATCATACTCGAAATCGGGAAAATTTTGGAAAAATAAAGGGGAGGATATTGAAATTTGAAAAGAGGGATTTTAAATAAATAAATATGAAAAATATTGTGGGAAAATAAAAGTGGAGAAAAGTTGAAAATATTGTGTTAAAAATTATTTTTGAATTTGATGTATTTATTTTGGAATTTTTAGAAGAAAGAAAAATAGAAATGGAAAATTAAAATGGAAAATGGGAAAAATCGGAAATTGCACTGTTCATGGCGCGCCAAGTGTTCGACGCCGTACGCGCCGTGCCGCCCGCCCGAGCGCTCGCCACGCGCGCGCGCGCTCGCGCGCAAACCGGCCCCTACCCGCGCGCGCCACGCGCCGCGCGGCACGCGCACCCGCGCCCGCGCGCGCCATGCGCCGCGCGTGCGCCGCGCCGCCCCGTGCCCTCGCCGCACGCGCCGTATCGGCCCCGCGCGCCCACGCCGCGCCCTCGCCGCCACGCGGTCGTGTCGTGCCCGGACCCCCACGCCGTGCCGGACCCCGCCCGCGCCGTGCGCTTCGCCCGCCGCGTTGCGTCGCCGTACCCGGCCCATCCCCGTGCGTCGCCGCGTCTCCACCCCGCGCCCGCGCCGAGCCGGCCCCTCCCCTCTCCACCCCGCGCCCGCGCCGAGCCCCTCGGCCGCGCCTATAAAGGCGGCGCCCGCCCATTTTTGCCGCACCGCCGCCGCTCCTCTTTCCGTTCCCGAGCGCCGCCGCGAGCCGCCGCCGCAACCAAGCGCCGCCGTGCGCAAAGCCTTCCCCGTGCCCCATTGCTCCTCCCGAGGCCGCCGTCGCCGTAAGCCCCCTGCTCCGCCGTTTTGTCGCGCGCCGCCCTCTCTGTTCGGCGGACCCTCGAACAGGTTGCCAATGAATAGTGCGATAGAGAAAGAAAAAAAGAAAAATAAGGGAAAAATTTTTAGAAAATTTGGAAAAATATTTTGGGAAGACTTGAGTAAAATTTTGGGCAAAAATAAATTATTTTCTTGTATATTTTCTCGGTGCAAAGTTGAAAATCAAAATCAGACTTTTTCCGGAATTTCGTTTCGCGTCGTTTTTAAATCCGGGCTTCGTTTAATTCTTTCTCACCATTTAAATAGGCTTCTCTTTTGTGCTCAAACCTTCAAAACCTCGAGCACGAATTCCTCCGCTGACATTTCCAAACCTAATTTCTCAAATAATTACGATCGTCGTCTTTGCGAAAACCCTAGGACATCGACTCGATTCCAAAACTCGGATTTTTCCTAGCAACCCTTGTCCTAACTCAAGTAGAATTTTAGGCTAAACATTTGGAGTCGTTTTCATGGCTTTTATGGTTCTTTTCGATCTTTCGATATTTTATTGAATTCTAATTGAATTCAATTGATCTTTCGCACGTACGGATAGCACCTGAAGAAACCGGCATCGACCCCATTGAAGACACCACCCCTCAAGCGTGCGAGCAAGGCAAGTCATCACACTCTTTGAACATATTGATCCTACTTTGTGAAATGATGTTGATTTCAAATTACAAATTGCATGCTTTACACAAACGAGTACCTATGCTTGATATACCCTGCTTTGATATTGATCACCAGTAGGATTTATTCTTTGTAACCTTCGATGTGATATGACCGAAGGCTAACTTGTAAAAATGCTTAGCCACCGCTTACACTAGATCCCTGCATACTCATGATTTTGCAAGAAAGCTTTGTGCTCGGGCAACTACCTTAGGGAAGGTAGTTGAAATACGGCCTGTGGAGACATGAGCGCCACATGGCCACGAGAATGTTGAACTAAGTTTGATGAAAATTAAAAATGCTAAATAACTATTTTAGACTGGGGCGGCTGGATGATATGGGTGGATTCCAGAAAAGGCAAGTGCCGACCCTGGTCAATTAAGGACCGAGCCATGAGATAGCCGGGAAACGAGCCAGTACAACCATACTTCTCGAATGGGTATAGACCTAGCCGACTAGATAGCCGAGCGGAGCGTATCCTTGCATAGATGGTTCTCTATGATGTGGTTTATGTGATGGGAATGGGGCTGTGGCCTTTGTGTGAATGGTGGAATTAAATCGACATTAATTGAACTTAAAGATTGAGGAAGTTTTCCCTTACCCGGTGCACGAACTCCTCTCACTGCTAGAAAAGGACGGCTAGAGTGCATGAGGGCTTAAGTTCATGGAGCGGATGCGCCAAAGTGAGGTTATCGAAAGGCTTTGCCGTGACCGTCTCATGTGTTGAGACGTAGGCTCATTTGTTGGGCTGTCGCGGAGTACGGGTAAAGTGTACATCCACCGCAGTGTGAGTGAATCAATCTATTCGAATAGCCGTGCTCGTGGATATCGAGCATCGTGACAAGACTTTCGCTTGGCTAGACTTTAAACTTAAAACTGCTGGGATGGGTCTGCATGATGATTTCATTCGCTGGTGGATCAACTTCTCGAGATGCGAGAAGGGGTGGATTCCCCAGAAAATCATGACGAATCGGAGGCGGGAAGCCATCCTTGGAATCACGATGGATGGTAGACAGAACCGTCACCGGATTAATGAACTATGGAACTAAAACTTGATTTGGCTAGTTGATAGGCTTGTAAAAAGGATTGTGAAAATTGGCTTTATGCAAAAGAACTCCAGCCATTCCTTGTATAACCCTATCATATGCATAAATTCCGTGTTGGCTTGCTGAGTACGGTTGGTACTCACCCTTGCTATACGCACAAACCTTCAGCTGATGGGAATGAAGAGCCGGAGGATCCATACGCGTACTACCAGGAGTGGGAAGGAACTGATGGCGCTTACTAGATCTTAGCTCCGGTCGTTGCCTGTGGCAAATGACATGCCGCTTCCTCTATTCCGCTGCCGTATTTAAATTCTGCTTTTTGTGTTGTATTCGGAACATGAGGTCCCGTGTGTTGAACATTGCCTTCAGGCCTATTGTTGTAATAATGTCACCGTAAGACTATTCATGCATGTGCACCTGATTGTTCAGTACTGTATTTCGTGGGTACCAACTACTCAATCCAGGGAAATGGTACTAAGAACACGAAAGATTCCCGTCTCAAACGGGGGTCCACACACGGTTTCTATCTAATCTACTATTTAAAATACGACAATATCTTGGGATAGAGCCCCAATGTCGTATCACAAAAGGAATATCTAACTAAAACCCTATTTTACAGATATAATTGCCGTTACAGGACTCTATCCATAGATGGCAATATCTTAACGAACATTTGGGAACCGAATCTTCCCTTTATCTTCAAGCTTCTTTATCGGAAACGGTTCCATCTTCTTCTCTGAATCGGAATCGGCTATTAGCTGTCCTATCCGATTCGGCCTCAGCCGACTGGTCTATCAGCCAATTTAATCACGGCCGACGCAGCCTCTGTTTCTCCGCAGATCACTTTCCCGATCCGATTCCACTTCAATTTCAACCTTGAACTTAGGGATTTCGTTACCAAATTTGGTCGTTAACACCGCCCAAGTCCGTGATAAGATAATATCGCGCATTTGCCGCTTTTTTAAATTCCCGCGTGACTTCCGTCCTATCCCGTTTTGGCTGTCACAGACTGGCCGTCGGTCAGCTGACCTAGTAACGGGGCGCACCATGTTGATTGGTGCGGCGTGATGTCCAGTCGGCTCGCCTTCTGCCCTGGCACCGATTGATGTGCTGACTAAGCCGTGCACCATTCTGTTCTGTCGATCAGCTTGCCTGGGGCCGGCTTGAACTGTGTTGACCGGGAAAGGGTTGCCGTCTACCTTCATCGGGCGATTTGAATCGGAGAACTTCAACTTCCCAGCCTCAATTGCCGACTGGATTTGCTGCCTGAAGACTTTGCAATCGTTAGTGGCATGGGATGTGGAGTTGTGTCACTTGCAATATTTCTTCTTCTTCAGTTCTTCGGCCGATGGGATCACGTGATTCTCATGGAGCTGGATCTGCTTCTCCTTGAGCAGTAAGTCAAAAATCCTATCGGCCTTGGTGATGTCGAAGTCATATCTCTCTTCTTTGGCTGTCTTCAGCAGCCATTGGCATATGATGGCCTTTTTGTTCTTAGCCCATTCGGCTGCCGCCACCTCTACGTCATCGTCATTGGAATCGGAATATGTCTCAACGATGACTTGAGTTATGCTCTTGACAGCCTTCCTAGTGTCTTGAAATCTTTGTTCGTGGGCCGTCAACTTCTGCGCTAGGTGCGCTAGGCTGTCGAAGTCCTGCGCAGAGAATCGCTCTTGGATCGGTGCGATCAAGCCATGAAAGGCCAAATCGGCCAACTGGGTGTCGGATAGCACCAAGCTATAGCATCGGTTCCTCATCTCCCTAAAGCGTGGGATGTATTCTTGAACCGATTCGTTGTGTTTTTGCCAGATGCTGGTGAGGTCCGACAACTTCATCTCATGGTTGCCGGAGTAAAAGTAGCTGTGAAATTGCTTTTCGAGATCGGCCCAGCTCCGTATTGAGTTGTAAGGCAATGAGGAGAACCAGGTAAAAGCCGATCCCGAAAGAGAGAGGGAACAACCAGACCCTCAAGGCGTCTGTAGCCGATGCTTCGCCGCACTGCGCCAAGAATCGGCTAACATGCTCATATGTTGATACGTTGTCTTGCCCTGAGAACTTCGAAAAATCTGGGATCTTGTATCGGTTGGGCAACGGAGTCCGCTCGAAATGCTCTGGATAGGGATACTGATACATGTTTCCTGAATCCTTTGGCTTGAGGCAGAATTGATCGCGCATGACATCTGCAGTCAGATCGGCCCAAGTTCGGTTGTCCTACTGTATCGGCTCGTATGGATCATACGGCGTGGGTGCTTGCCGATACAGCAGTGGTGGCGTCTGAGGCCTGTAATGATGATCTTGACGGCCTCCTTGGTACTGGTAGTGGAGTGGATGATCAGCGGGAGGCAGCCGATGCGCCGGTGGTGGCGTTGGTGGTCCCGGGAACAGTTGTCGGCCACCGGCGTTGTACCGTCTATCTAGGTCAATCTGGGCAATCGGCTCTGACTGCCGATTGTCGTTGAACAAGCAATCTGATCCTGGGGCAGCGGTTGCTGTCGATTCAGCATGGTAATCACTGGTCTTCTAGCCGATTCAGTTGGATTTGGCTGGCCGAGGACCCCTCATGGCGACCCTGTTTGTGTTGGCGGTGGGATCGGCCGATTCTGGGTGATCAACGTCCTGTAACCAGTAAACTGGTCGTCTGTGAAGTACGTCGGCCCCCGTTGAAGCTGATCGGCTATCTTGGCGTCGACCACGGTAGCGATCATGTTGTTGAGAGTGTTGACAAGGATGCTACTCTGGTTGACCAGCGCATGATGGACGGTCGTATCGATCCGGTCTTGCAATGTGTGCAGGGCCGAATCATCTTGTTCCTGAATCTGCTCCTCCACCTTTTGTTTGCCTTTTGATCCACTGGAGGAGGATGCCTTGAGCTCATCCATGCTGAATTTATACTTTTGATGCACGGCCCCGGACCTGGTTTGGGTGAACGATTGTAAGTAGTTGGCCTGGAGCTCTTCCACCATCTTCTTGTAATCGGCTTTGCTTCACCGATAATCGCTCCATCTTCACAGGCACGATGTTGTCCCGAGAAACATTGGGGCTCTTGGAGTCGACCATCTTGTCTGCCGAGTCGATGCGTCCTAGTCGAGCCGACGAGAAAGTCCCACCGGGCGTGCCAAGAAGCGTGTTGACGAGAAATTTCTCTCATGCGCGGCCTCGGGAGATCTGCTTAGCTCCAGCAGCAGTCCTTCTCGCTGTGCAATGCAAGGCGTGCCAGTTGGTTTGATCTGCTAACCAACAAGAAAAACAAGATACATGCGTTAAGTGTTAGGTTAGATCCCCACTGGATCGGCTGAGGGAATCCATGAGCATATATGTGCTATCCCAAAATATATTTAAGCCAAGCGACTAGAATGGATCGGCGATACCGAGACAGCATTATCCGCTTAACCCAAATACAGTAATGGATAATAAATATATGTATTGATAACCTAGCCGATACTGGAAAGCTAACTATGGATCGGCTAGTACTCCGATGATTCTTATGAAAAGATATCATTCTTGAACTAGATGCTTAGCCTGGAAATTGGCTGTCTGCTGTCGATGTCAGGCTGATTTTGGCTTATGATGTCCGACAAGAATGAGATCTTAATATAAGAGGTGTTCCTAACATAAATCTAATAATAAATATACTAAAAGAAATATATTAGGGCAGATAAGGCCGGCTGAAACCTCGGCACTATCTCTAAACATATAAATCTAACAGAACATTTCATTGGGAGTTCTAAAAATGACTTAATAGTTCAGTGTTGATGCAGCATTAAGTATAAAAAGAACAACCTGATCTGTTGTAGCTGATTTATATCTCTCGAGACGGTGATACCGCATATAAACTAGTCCAACCTTTAGATCTAGCCTTACCGGCTGCAGATTCTTGATAGAACTGGTCGATGGCAGGATAGATCTAAACATTGTTCCGGTTTATAAGCGACATATAGTAAATAGCGCAGTATAAAATCCTGAATCTAATGTGTCATTACGATGAAAGCACTAGAATCAGCAGAACATACCACTAATGACAAGCATTTACCTGGATTTGGGGATCGAAACGATGCAGCCCGTAGCCAAATCAATTGCTCGTCTGAAGAAAAGGTTTGGCGATGCACCGAAGGTTGTTTGATTGATTGAATGTTCATTACAGGGGGTCTCGGGTCCTATTTGATAACATTATCTGTACAGACCCTGAACTCTATCTAAACTACTATTTAAAATATGACGATATCCAGGAAGGACCCACGCCGCATTACAATGAACAGTTTAAACAAACTCCTAATTTATAGATACAATTGTCGTTACAGGACTCTATCCATAGATGGCAATATCTTTTAACGCGCAATCTAATAAACAAAACTTCTATTTATCTTCAAACATCTGCACCAGAAACGGTTTTACCTTTTCTGAACCTAGAATCGGCTATCGGCCGTTCTTGTCCGATTCAACCTTAGCCGACTGGCCTCGCAGCCGATCGCTTCTCAGCCGATGTGGCCTCTGTTTCTCCATCAAACCAGCCGATCCGATTCTGCTTCATCCTTGCTAGGACTTAGAGATTAAATTACCAAATTTAGGTGTTAACACAAACACAACTTTTCCACGGGTGAATACCTTGTTTCTACGTCCAACGCCGTCGGCTGAGATAAAAGATAGCCTTTTCCTTGCCTTCAGCCTCTTGGATTAAGACTGAGCCGATTGATTTATCATCGGGCTGATAGGTACAGCTTGAACGGTATCCCTTTCTGTGGAGACATTAGAACTGGGAGTGAGCTTAAGTAATCCTTGATGTTGTCCAATGCCTTCTGTTGCTCTGCCCCCCATGTGAATGCTTGGTTGGCCTTCAGTCGAAGCAGTGGTGTGAACGGCTCCATCTTTTCTGAGATGTTGGCTAGAAACTGCCTGATGAAGTTGATCTTGCCGATCAGAGATTGCAGTTGCTTCTTGTCCTTCGGAGGCTGTATTGTCTTGATAGCGTTGATACTTCTTGGTGTGACCTCGATGCCTCTTTCGTGAACAAGAAAACCCAAAAACTGCCCGGCCGACACGCCGAACGCACACTTCAACGGATTCATCCTGAGGCTATACTTTCTTGTTCGCTCCAAAACTTGTCTAAGATCGGGTATGTGATTTTCTGCTTCCCTGGACTTGACAACGACATCATCAATATAAATCTCTACCAGGGAGCCGATCATATCATGAAAAATGTAATTCATGGCCCTTTGATAAGTTGCTCCACCGTTTTTAAACCCAAACGTCATGACAACCCATTCATACAAGCCGATTGCTCCTGGGCATCTGAAAGCAGTCTTGTGGATATCTTCTTCGGTCATAAAAATCTGATTCTAGCCTGCATTACCATCCATGAAGCTTATTATCTTGTGGCCGGAAGCAGCATCCACTAGCAAATCGGCTATGGACATTGGGTATTCGTCCTTAGGTGTAGCCTTGTTTAAGTCCCTGAAATCGATGCACACCCTAAGTTTGCCATTCTTTTTCATCACTGGAACGTTTGAGACCCATTCGGCATATCGGCAAGGCCAAATGAATCCAGCGTCATATAGCCGAGTGATTTCGGCTTTTATTGCATCATACATGTCGGCCTTAAATCTCCTGGGAGACTGTTTGAACGACCGATAACCCGGCTTGATAGGCAGCCGATGCACAACAATAGATGCGCTAAGACCAGGCATCTCGAAGTACTCCCAAGCAAAACAATCTTTATATTCTTTTAATAAATCAATAAGCTGGGATCTATAATGAGAAGATAATTTTTTACTAATATATATTGGCCTACGCCTATCTCCAGAGCCGATATCTACTTCTTCTAGCTCATCGGCCGACATAAATCCATGCCCAAGCTTGCCATCATCGTCATCTGCGGTGTCCTTGCTGTAGACGCTCGAGCCCTCCATGACGCCTTCAAAGCAGCAGCTGTGGCTCCTCATTTCTGATTGGCTGTATGGCAGAATCGGATACTTTAAGAAAATCGGCTTGCCAAATTTTCCCGGACAAACAATCAAAGCCATTGATTTCCCATAATGCCAAATCGGCATTAGCGACGCTTACTGACCTACAATTTTGATCTTGTCGCCGTACCATTGAATCAGACTTTGGTGCATGGTGGAAGGGATGCAGCAATTTGCGTGGATCCAGTCCCTCCCAAGCGAGCGTAAGACCCCTTCCGTCAATGACAAAGAAGGTTGTGGGCACGGTTTCTGCCGGTCGCTCCACGTTGAGTACACCCTTGGCCTCTGATGGGTTGCCGCCGAAGTCTTTAAGTACCATATTTGTTTTGATCAAATCTCCGGCTCCCTTGCCCAACTTTCTGAAGGTCGCGTAGGGCATCAAATTTTATCGCAGCCCCACCATCGACCAGCATCTTGGACATCGGCTTGCCATTGACAATCCCTTCACGTAAAGTGGTTTGAGATGCCAATTTTCAGTCCCCTCTGGTTTGTCAAAGATGGCTTGATCTGGGGACAAGGCTAGTCTGGCCAAGGTATCCTCTACACTATCTGCATCGGCCTCAGTGACGCCGAACTCGGCTGGCAATATGAAAACCATATTCACCGATGCAGTAGCTTTTCCTTTACCTTTGGCTGCCCTCCTGGCTTGATCGGCTGGGCTTTCTTCGGCTTGGCTTTCATCAGCTGGTGTCTTTTCCTTCTTGGGCCTCCACTGTTTCTTGCCCAGCCGACGACGTTGATCCCAAATCATCTGCTAAACTTCTTCTTCCTGTCCCTGGCGTTTCAACCTCTGGATTCTTCTCTTCTGAGTTTTAGTGAACAGGTCAGAAGGGCACCATTGGGGGTTAACCGATTGATCATCATCGACTGCTTCTTCGTCGTAGTATTCGTCATGCTCATCTTCCTCAAAGAAGTCTTGATGGATCGGCCCAAGCCGATCATGGACAGACTGTCGCGTCTGGTTCAGCCGCACGGCCCTGGGAACGAATTGAGTTGGGCTTTGGATCGGTGGGTCTCTGTACTCGTCCTTGTGGTGCTCATTGCAGACCGGGCAATTTTCAATCATCGGCAGCCTCATCCCCGATTTCCAACAGAATCGGAAAAACTCGCATTGCCAATGCGGATCGCAGTCACTATGATGACTAATGAAGCAGGGACCTGTTGCCTCTGGCTCCCTCACATAAGGCCTGCCGCGTCGAGCTTCTTCTTCCCGCCAAAACCGCTGTTGAAAGCGGCGTCGGCTGTCCCTGCGGATTGGCCGTTGATCAGCCGATCGGCCGGCGGGACACACCATGTTGATTTGTGCGGCTTGGTCTCTAGTCGGCTTCTTCTCTGCCTTAACCCCTTTGAGAGTTTCGGCTAAGCCATTCGCCATTACATTCGTCGATCGCTCGCCGGGCCGGCTTCAACCATGTTGACTGGAAAGGGTTTCCGTCTACCTTCATTGGCCGAGGTGAATCGGCAAATTTGAGCTTCCGGCCTCGATTGCCATGGATTTGCTGCCTAAAAACTTTACAATCATTAGTGGCATGGGAGGTGGAGTTATGCCACTTATAGTATTTCTTCCTCTTGAGTTTGTCAGCCGATGGGATCACATAATTTTCGGGAAGCTGGATCTGCTTCTCCTTCAGCAGTAAATCGAAGATCCTATCGGCCTTGGTGATGTCAAAATTGTACTTCTCTTTGTTGGCTGTTTTCAGCAGCCATTGACAGACAATGGCCTTTTTATTCTTGGCACATTCGACTGTCGTGACCTCTGCGTCATCGTCGCTTGTTTCTGAGTCGGACTCGACGATGACATGGGCAACCTTCTTGATGGCCTTCCTTGATTCCTAGAACCGCTGCTTGTGGGCCGTCACCTTCTGTGCCAAGTGGGCTAGGCTGTCAAAATCTTGAGCCAAGAACCTTTCACGGATCGGCGGCAGTAGTCCGTGGAAAGCCAAATCGGCTAACTGGGAATCGGACAGCACCAGGCTGTAGCATTGGTTCCTCATCTCCCTAAACCTCTGGATGTAGTCCTGAACCGATTCTTTGTGCTTCTGCCTGATGCTTGTCAGGTCCGACAATTTCATCTCATGATTGCCGGTGTAAAAATAGCTGTGGAATTGCTTCTCGAGATCGGCCCAGCTCTGGATAGAGTTGTAGGGCAACAAAGAAAACCATGTGAAAGCCGATCCCGATAGTGAGAGTGGGAATAGACGAACTCTCAGGGCGTCTGTAGCTGATGCCTCTCCACACTGGGCTAAGAATCGGCTGACGTGCTCGTACGTTGAAGTGTTGTCTGTCCGAGAATTTGGAGAAGTCGGGACCATGTATCGGTTGGGCAACGGCACCTCTCAAACTGCTCCGGGTATGGATACCGATACAGGTTCCCGAATCCTTTGGCTTAAGGCCGAATTGATCGCGCATGACGTCGGCAATCAAATTGGCCCAAGTGTTGTTGTCTTGAACCGGTTGTATCGGCTCGTATTGATCATAGTGCATATGTGCTTGCTGATACTGAGGCGGCGTTTGAGGCTGATAATGTCGATCTTGGTGGTCTCCCTGGTACTGATACTGGAGTGGGTTGCCAGCGGGAAGCGGCCAATTCGCTGGGGGTGTCTGTGGTTCTGGAAAGAGCTATCGGCCACCGGCGTTGTATTGAGCTCTGGAATGGGATTGGCAATCGGCTCTTGCTGCCGATTGAGATTGAACATACGGCTAGCTGCTCCCGGGGAGATGTTGTTGCCGATTCAGAATAACGGGCGATGGCCTTAAAGCCGATGCGGATGCAGTCGGCTGATTGAGTCCTCTTGGCGGCCCTAGCTGTGTCGGAGGCGGGATCGGTCGGTCCTGGGTCGCCAAGACCCTGTAATTGGGGAACTGGCCGTCTGTGAAGTAGGTTGGCCTCCGCTGCAGCTGATCGGCAATTTTGTAATCGACCACAGTGGCAATCATATTATTCAGAGTGTTGACCAAGATGCCACTTTGATTGACGAGTGCGTGATGTACAACCGAATCGATCCGGTCCTACAAGGTGTGCAGCTCCGAATCGTCTTGCTCCTGTTTCGGCTCCTCCACCTTGTGTTTGCCTTCCGTATCGCCTGAGGAGGATGCCTTGTAATTGTCCATGCTGAACTTGTATTTCTAGAGGACGGATCCAGATCGGGTCTGAGCGAACGAGCGTAGGTAGTTGGCCTGCAGTTCTTCTACCATCTTCTTGTAGTCGGCCTGGTGTTCAGCTGACAGTTGCTCCATCATGATTGGAGTCACGTTCTCTTTAGTGATCTCTGAGTTCTTGATGTTAACCATCACGTCCGATGCTTGGTGATCTGCTGATGGTCCCACTGGGCGTGCCAAGAAGCATGTTGATGAGAAAATTCTCTCATGCGCTGGCCTAGGAGATCTGCTTAGCTCCAGTGCAGGTCCGTCCTTGGCTACCTGTGATGATCTAGGCGTGCCAATTGGTTTGATCTGCTAACCAATAAGAAAGAATACACAGATACATGCGTTAATACCGGATTGGCTCAGGAAACCAACCTGCATATAATTGCTTTCTCGAAGCATATTTAAATTAAGTGACTGGTATAGATTGGTTGTGCAGAGACAGTATGAATCACTAAACCTAAATATACGTCAAGGTAATGAATATATGCGTTCGTGACCAAGCCGACACTGCAGGTCTAACATAAATCGGCTAATACTCCGATATATCTTATAAAAAGATATCGATCTGTAGACCCCCATATTTGAAACGGGAATCATTCGTGTTCATAGTATCATTTCCCTGGATCGAGTAGTTTGGTACCCACGAATATAGTACTGAATTATCAGGTGCAAAGTGCACGAATAGTCTTACACCAAAAGTATTACAATATTAGGCCCGAAGGCAAAACATATAGGACCTACCGGTCCGGATACATCCAGAAACAGAAATTAGATAAGATAGCAGACGAAAGGCAGCAGCATGTCAATCGCCTACAGGCAACGACTGGGGACTAAGACCTATTGCGCTCCATTGTCTTCATTCATCTTGGTAGTAGCCATACGGGTCCTCAAGGTCTTCCATGCCTACATCGTAGGTTTGTGCGTATAGCAAGGATGAGTACCCAACGTACTCAGCAAGCCAACACGGAATGATGCACATGATAGGGTCATTCAAAGGGTGGTTGTGGTTTATTTGCACAAAGCCAATTTTCGCAAATCATTTCACAAACCTAACATCTAGCCAGTCAAGTTTTAGTTTCAGAGTATATTAAATCGGTGACGGTTCTGTCTGCCATCCATCGTGATACCAAGGATGGTTTCCCGTCTTCGGATCGTCATGGTTTTCTGGGGAGTCTATCCCTTCTCGCAGGTCGAGAAGTTGAGTCCACCAGCACAAAAAAAATCATTATGCATACCAACCCATCATTTTAAAATTTATGAGTCTAGCCACAGGACAAACTTGTCACGTCGCTCATTAACCGCGAGCACGCCTATTCGAATAGATTGATTTACTCATACTGCAGTGGATGTACACTTTACCCGTACTCCGCAACTACTCATTGAATGAGCTTTCATCCCTCTATATGGGACGGTCACGACAAAGCCTTTCGATAACCTCACTTTGGCAGTACCCGCTCCATCAACTTAAGTCCTCATGCACTCTAGCCGTCATTTCCTAGCAGTGAGAGGAGTTCTGGCGTTCCCGGGGTAAGAGAGAAAACTCACTTAATATTTAAGTCATTGTTAAGTTCAGTTTATTATTCACATAAAGGCCTTTTGTCTTATCACAATCACGGGCACTCTACCATTGGTAGGCCCAGGACACTCTACCTATTGGTAGGTACTTAACTCAACACCTACACCTGAACCACTATGCAGGGATACTGCCTCCGCTCGGCTATCCACTTCGCTAGGTCTATACCCATTCAAGAAGTACGGTTGTACTGGCTCGTTCTAAGTTGTAAGTCTCATGGCTCGGTCCTTAATTGACCAGGGACGATACTTGCCTTTGTCGGAATCCACCCAAATCCATCCATCCGCCCCAGTCTAAAAACATTGGTTTTTTTCATTTTTGGTTTTCATAAAAACTCATTTCATCATGTTCTAGGCAATGTGGCGCTCATGTCTCCACATGCCGTATTCCAACTACCTTCCCTTAAGGTAGTTGCCCAAGCATATAGCATTTTGTAAAAATATGAATATGCAAGATTCTAGTATAAGCATGGCTAAGCATTTTACCGAAGATATCCTCCGGTTGTATCACATCGAGTGTTACAAAGAATATTTCTAAGGGTAATCAATATCAAGGCATGGTACATCAAGCATAGGTATTCATTTGTGTATAGCGTGCATGTTTTGAAGTTTAAATCAACATCATTTCTTAAAATAGGATCAACATGTTCAAAGGGAAGTGTTGACTTGCCTTGCTCGTGACCTTGTTGGCTTGAGTCTTCGACGTTCTTGACGGTTCCCTCGGACTCTATCATACGTGCGAGAAATCCAATTTGAATTCAATTAGAATTCAAATAAAATCCAATAAGATCCAATAAAAGCCAAATGAATCGCAAAAGCGGCTCCTAATACTAGGTTATGATTCAAAACATAATATTAATAAAAGAAAGTGGTTATCTTTCAATTTTATCAAAATATTCATTGGGTCGAGAAGCCCTAGGGTTTATAATAATTTAAATCAAAATTAATTGATAGCAGAAGCTAGACTTGTATATAAAATAAGTTGGATTTTTAAGTTTTAGAAAATCTATATGATCAACATTATGTGATGACCAACTATGATAAACATTATGTGATGACCAATTAAGTCGTAATTAAAATCTTAAATGAATAATCTACACGACGGTTAATTATTTTCGAATAGCTAGACCCTAAGGTTAGTAATAATCAATCCCAAAAATAATCTCGAAGCTAAGTATTATACCAAATAATCTAGATTTTAAGTTTATAAAATCTATGTATCAAAAATAGTGTTTTGGCGACAAGCTAAGATAAATGAATTCCTAGATAAATAAATAATTTATGCGATAGCTAAATATTTTTAAAACAAAACCCGGTTTAATAATCGGTCCCCTAATTATTTTTGAAATCCTAATTTATTTCCAAGAGAAAATATATATATTGCCCAGAGATTTTTCCCAAAATATTTTCCAAAAACATTTTGCAAAATTTCCCAAATTTTTCTTAATTTTTTTTTTTTTTTTCTTTTCTTCCTTTTTCTTCTCTTTTCTTTTTCCCTCCTATTTTTCCTTTCCTTCTTCCTGCGCTATTCCCCCATCTCTCTCCTCTACCCCCTCGGCGAGCCGAGCGACGGCGCGCGCGCTAAGCGGCGCGGTGGCGGACGGCGGCGACAACGTGGCACTACGGAAAAGGGGAGAAAATGAGGAGGGCGCGGCTCACCGGGCGGGCAAATGGCACGGCAGAGGCTTGCGGCGACGACGGCTCGCGACGGCGGCGGCGCGAGAAGAACGGCAAGAGAGAGGGAAAAGAGATAGGAGAAGAGCGGCGGAGTGGGGAGAAAGGAGAGGGGCCTGGTCCCCTTTTATAGCGGCGCAGAGAGGGAGAGAAAGAGAGGGAGGGCCGACGCGGCGGGGTGGTGCGGCGACGACACGCGGCGGCGAGCCGAGGGGGCGGGCGAGGCACGCGCGCGCGGCGGCGCGGCGACGTGCGGCGCAGGGCGCGAGGGGGGGCCCGGCAGGCAGCGACACGTGGGCACGAGGGCGGCGGGGTCCGGGCGTGGCGGCGCGGAGCGGCGGCGCGCGCGTGCGCGCACGCAGCACGAGGTGCGGGGGGCGGGCGCGGGGCCGGGGCGCGGCACGGCGCGAGCACGACACGCGGCGCGTGGGAATGGGGCCGGGCTTGGCACGGGGCCAGGGACGTGGCGCGGCGCGAGCGTGACGCGCGTCGCGCGCGGCCGGGAGGGGCCGGACACAGTCGACACGTGGCGACGGATGAATAGTGCATTTTCACAATTTCCCGAATTAAATTCCTATTTTCCCATTTCTTTTTCCTTTCACCTCTAAAATTTAAAATAAAATCTAGCACACCCAAAATTAAGTTGTAAAATATGTTTTCAAACTTTTCACCCTTTTTATTATTTTAAAAATATTTTTTACATATTTAATTTAATTCTTTTCTAAATTCAAGAAAATGCGACTTTGATTCAAAATAATTTTCTAGACTTCAAATATATCCTTCAAAAATATTTTATCACCCATATTGCCCACTAGTTAATATTACTCCACCACAAAATAGGGTTTTGAACCAAAGTATATTTTTATAGTATATTTTTATAAATCCACGACCCTTTTCTTTTTATTAAAGTTTCTAAATCTTTACTTTGGAATCTTCTCCCCTTTAGGATTTTTAACCTGTTCGGCTTATTCAAATTTTCCAATAAATTTTATTTTATTTATAAGACGCAACAAAATTGGCAAACAGGGAAGCAACAACACGACGAGATGCAACAAAACCAAAAGTTTTTGTAAGTTAGATTTTTAATTCTGATTTTTAAACTCTCCGATTTTCAGGGTGTTACAAACCTACCCCCCTAACAACAAATCTCGTCCCCGAGATTTGGGTCGGGTCGTGATTGGGAGTCAATCGGTATAAACATACAGGATGGATCCATTAGGACTCCTTCTTAACAGAACGACGAATAGGTTGGATGCTTATGGTGACGCAGGAATCTATCACTGAGTTTCTAAGGGTGGTCCACTTTGATTCTTTGTTTGTGATAACATGATGCTGTTAGCTCTTCATCCTTGGGGCATCCTTCAAGCATGCAAGATTCAGTAGGTCTCTAATTTCCTCAAGTTGTATAATAGACTTGTTGTTCTAAACTGTTGGAACCTTTAGCTGCAGACGGGTGGTGATCCTGGTAGGATTGCAGTCGTGTGATTTTGGTGGGTGACAAGAGGTTATCTAGAGAAGGTTTGGTTTTACCTAGCTTCAATATAGTGTCCAATCTGAGGGTTCAGGGTTATGTCACTCTACCCCCCTAACAATAAGTTCAAGCTTGCCTTTTTAGGGTAAGGGTCATATCAGCGTTTTCAGGCTTGGTTGGCATCTTTACCATTCCTAGATAGAGTTCAACGCACAAGTTCCTAACATGTCCTCAAGATCTTGGCTTGCCTTTTTTGGGTCTATCCATCGATTTCCTAGGCTTTTCTTTCAACCTTTGAGTAGGAATGGTTCACCGGAATGGGCTCT
Organism: Oryza australiensis; assembly: GCA_019925245.2. NCBI lineage: Eukaryota > Viridiplantae > Streptophyta > Magnoliopsida > Poales > Poaceae > Oryza > Oryza australiensis. Next base: position 7,024,942 of record JAIFGZ020000048.1, on the reverse strand, counting down.
TCGTATCATATCCGGGGCTGGGTTTTCCGAGTCATTGTTTGCGATTCCTTCACCCCTGGGTACGGTGATTTTCCTTGTGGTTTGCTCATACCTCATTGTATCTTGGTCTATGGTTATACTCGTCGGTGAAATCCTTGGGGTGGTCATGGTGATTATCTCTTGGTCATAGGTTATCTTGTTCCCAGTCAACTGGTCCATGCTAGAGTGATACTGAGGGTCTGTGACGGTATCATGTCATTTAAACAAAATGCTATATCTCTACATCAGATGGGCATATCGATGCCGGTATGGGGCACAACTATATTTCCCCGGGTGAATGTACTATTATGGGTCTCTTAAGGTCTACCAGACGTAGGTTATGTTTTGTGCTTATTCTTGAGGTTATGAAAGAATGCTAAGCCCCAGAATCAAACAAACTTTAATCGGTGCAGAAATGGATAGAGAACATACCCATTAGCACGACCTGGTCCTCCTGGGCTTCTCCTGTACGCACGTGGTTCACTTGGCCACGACGGAATCTGGTGGTAGCCTCCTTCGGCTGGGGCGTTCTGAACAAGCTTCGTCCGGGTGCCGAGGTAGGGGTTCCTCTCACAACCATGCCGTTGGCTCCAGTACGGTTGGGTGTGTTGTGCGGTTTGGGACATTGATTGGCAAAATGCCTGAATTCTCCGCAGTTGAAGCAATTAACATTCCGGCTTCCCGGTGCTGCCAAAGTGGGGGCCGGGGTGCGGAAAGGTGTTGCCAATGGCCTGCTAGCATTGTTGGGTGCAGAGGGATGATTGGCCGCTATGATGGCTGGTTTCCATCCTGTTGGTGTTGCTCCTTTGGGTCGCTGAGATGTCCCTTAAATTGGACGGGCCAGAGCAAGCCTTCTCTTTTGGTTGTTTTCAACCATCCTTTGGTCATGCTCAAGCCTCACGACCTTGTTGATGAGGCTTTGGAAGCTGGCATGGTCTTGACCGATCATCGGTCCTCTCAGCTCATCGTTCAGTCCTTCGATAAATTTATCCATCTTCTCTTCTTCGTCTGCCAGGTCGCTTGTGGCGTAACGTGCAAGCTGCGTGAACTTGTTAAGGTACTCTTGTGCCGAGGTGTTGCCTTGGCGCAGCCTCCTAAATTCATTCTTCTTCATTCTCATAACTGCGGCGGGTACAAAATTTTCACGGAAGACGGCCGTGAATTCCTCCTAGGTTGTTTCTCCGGCATCTTCAGCCCGAGTCTCTTTGTAGGTGTCCCACCAGTCACTTGCGGGACCTTCCAGCTGGTTCGTGGCGAAGATGACTCTGTCAGCTTCCCGTACTCGGACGAGAGTCAACTTCTTCTCTATTACCCTCAACCAATCTTCAGCATCCATGGGTTCTTTCGTCGTGGAGAAGGTAGGCGGCTTGGCTCTCATAAACTCTCCTAAACTTGAACTTTCGCGATTCCCCTGGTTGTTGGCAATGGCTTGAAGCAGTTGGGTCTGTAAAGCCATGACTTCCGCTAGGGTGGAGAGGTTAGGCTCCGGCGGGTTTTCGGTAGCTGCTGAAGCTCTGCGACGGTGCGCCATCTGAGGAATATAGATGACGTAAGGGATTGGATCGACTAAGGTCATGGTTCTAATCGACTTTTAAGTGATCTTCAAGTTGTTTTTAAGTGATCTTTTGCACACAACAAGCATGGTGGAATAAACTCGTTTAAGATATAACATAGAACTTTATATTAGCTCACAGATGTTACATCATAAGGGTACATCGGACTGCCATGCATAGTCCCACACAACACAATACAATTAACATTGGTCTAGGGTCTTCATCCATAAAGGGGAAGGGGCACGGTCATTGCTGTCTTAATTCCATCCAAATCAAGACCAGAGTTGATGCAGACTTCTTGTCTAGTTGTTTGGGCTGCCGCCCGATCTGGGGTTGCCACCTATGGCTGTTGCATTGGCACCGGTAAGAGGAGGGGATGCTGCGTGGCTTGGGGCAGTGGTTGGCAAAGTGTCCCAACTCCCCAAAGCTGAAGCAAGTCAAATTCTTCCTTAGACGTCGGGGAATCTCCTCAGTATCTTCAGGGGTACACACTGTGCTTGTAATGATCATCTTGCCAGTTTCACCTATATTCCATTTTGGTGACTTCCTCTTCTTGGGGTTAGATGGTGGCGAACTGAAATCTTGGGCGGTTGTTTGATTGGATTCTTTATCCTTTCTTCCACACTGTATCTCTCCCTTGATCAGGGTCCTGGTGTACTTGTCCCATGTACTGTCCTTTACTCTATGTCCTTGTTCCATGAAACCGTAGTGGGGGTCAAGTGTTTCCTTGCATCCCAATGACGGGTTTGGTGTTACCGCTCTCTGTGGGCTTGACCGTATACTTGCGGGAGTCATAAGGGTTTGCGACGGAATGTACCGGCGTTGCTCTGGGCACTGACCCAGAATTTGCACTGGTTGTTGTTGAAAGTGTTGTTGCATTTGTTGCATCATCATGACCATTAACTGTGTCTGGTTAGCCACTACCTGGGCTAAGGTCGGGTTCACAGGGAAAGGAGGTAGAGTGTCCACAGGGTCGCTCTGGGTTAATCCATGAGACTGCTGGGATCTTGATTTACTGCCCTTGGCTTTTTCCATCTATTGTCAGAGAGAAAGAGAAAAGTAGGGGTTAAGCTATGGATGGGGCCTTATTCTGTGTACTCTCATTGTTTTAGTGGGTCAAACAATCTCCCAAGTTCCAACATGGTCATAGTCCGACATCTATTTTTGAAGATAGCTTAGGGTTAGAGAAAGGTAGTGGTAAAAATCAATTGTTTGTAGAGAATTGGGGTTCAAGGGTGTAAGGAAAAACATATTCATTTTGTAAAAATAGTCTGTATTTTCAAAATAATCCTATGTAGGGATATTTCCCTTTAACCAGCTATTCAGGGGTAGGGCGCCAGTTGGTTTTATCCTACAGTCGCACTGCTCTGATACCAGCTCTATAGACCCCCGTTTTTGGAACAGAAATCATTCATGTTCATAGTACCATTTCCCTGGATCGAGTAGTTTGGTACTCACGAATACAGTACTGCATTATCAGATGCAAAGTGCACGAATAGTCTTATACCATAAGTATTATAATATTAGGCCCGAAGGCAGAACATATAGGACCTACTGAAGGGTTGCGCGGAGGCTACGCTAGCCGAAAACAAAAATTTTAACCGCGAAAACCAGGAACACTTGCAAGTAAGGGCCGATAGATCGTTACCGATTGGAGTAGAGTGCAGAATAGCCAATCAGGGCAATCCGATCCGGAACAGTGTAGCAGATTCCCGGAGACAGCCGATACGCCAATCAGCCGATTCGAGTCGTCCGGCCGCGTTCTCACGCCTCGCTCCGATGCGCCCGACCGCAGCCGATTCCACCACAGCCGATTGCTCCGATTGCAGCCGATCCGAAGCCGATCAACAGCGCGCAACGTAGCAGCGCCTCTACCGGTATCCACACGTTCGGGGACAGAACGCCGTACACCCGTGTGCTAGCACGCGATGCAAGGCTAGGGTTTGGCTCGAAGGTGGGGAGGGTTTCCGTGGAGATTGATCTCGGCGACTTCGTTGCACACGATGCAATTGACGTGCCGCAGCTCTCCACCCCTTCCTCCTTTATATAGAGTTGGCCGACGGGACTAGTGGCCGATCGGGACTCTATTTTGAATCGGATCCTATCCGAATCTCACGAGTTGGCTGCCCATACGTCGTAAGCCCATAGGACTCTATCCGATCGGATCCCTATCCGATCGAGCCGTATCCGAGTCCAACTCGAATGCCTGTTCTTATCCCCTTAAGCGTGCGACCACGTAGGTTCGGGTATACTCGGTTTCGGCTATAGTCTAACTTAGCCACCGGCTCGGCTCGAGTCCAACTCAGCCGACACATCCACAGCGGCGCCTAGCGGCACATATTGACACCATAGTATACAAGAATATAATATCGGCTCGAACCTGTAATGTGTACACAAATCCCTTTGCCTCACGATACCGTTAAGCTATAGGCAAGATGTGTGCCATCCCTTCAATAGCTTAACCATTCACTCGAACCGTATTGGATTATCATTGATTGACTCCTCAATCAACTTAGCATGGCCATGCATTTCCATAATCCATTACCTCGAGGGGCCAGAGATATCTCTCCAAAGGAGGGGCAAATTCCATCTTGATCACTCACATCCCACTCCATGTTTCATAGCAAACCCGAAAACTACCTTTATAACTACCCAGTTACGGAATAGCGTTTAGTAGTCCCAAAGTAGGCTACTACACATGTTGGAATCCATGGTGATCTCAGGTCTAAGGGCTTTGTACCAACACTACCTGAGACCAGCTAATGGCACATTAATTCCTGTAGTGTCTCATGGTGGGTCTATCCAACAATGTGTTCTCCAACACATATGTCCATGTTTATTGATTTGGTATGTTCATACCCATGATCTATGAGACATGATCATCAATCAATAAACATGCCGATCTTAGAATCATATTTGTTCCAACAATATGACATATGATCAGGGATCGTTTAGAAATAGATTCATACATAAAGAGTCTCATAAATAAGTCACGTACTTATTGATCAATACAAGATGTCTATTTCATGGAACTGAATAACACTTTATTCATAAATACATAAACATTGACGTGATATCCAACATCTCCATGTTGCCTATAGGGCATATCACTAACACCTACCGGTCCGGATACATCAAAAACAGAAATTAGATAAGATAGCAGACGGAAGGCAACGGCATGTCGATCGCCTATAGGCAACGACTGGGGACTAAGACCTATTGCGCTCCATTGTCTTCATTCATCCTGGTAGTAGGCATACGGGTCCTCCAGGTCTTCCATGCCTACATCTGTAGTTTTGTGCATATAGCAAGGATGAGTACCCAATTTACTCAGCAAGCCAACACGGAATGATGCACATGATAGGGTCATTCAAAGGGTGGCTGTGGTTTATTTGCACAAAGCCAATTTTCTCAAATCATTTCACAAACCTAACATCTAGCCAGTCAAGTTTTAGTTTCAGAGTATATTAAATCGGTGACGGTTCTGTCTGCCATCCATCGTGATACCAAGGATGGTTTCCCGTCTCCGGATCATCATGGTTTTCTGGGGAGTCTATCCCTTCTCGCAGGTCGAGAAGTTGAGTCCACCAGCACAAAAAAATCATTATGCATACCAACCCATCATTTTAAAATTTATGAGTCTAGCCACGGGAGAAACTTGTCACGTCGCTCACTAACCGCGAGCACGGCTATTTGAATAGATTGATTTACTCACACTGCAATGGACGTACACTTTACCCATACTCCGCAACTACTCATTGAATGAGCTTTCATCCCTCTATATGGGACGGTCACGACAAAGCCTTTCGATAACCTCACTTTGGCAGTACCCGCTCCATCAACTTAAGTCCTCATGCACTCTAGCCGTCATTTCCTAGCAGTGAGAGGAGTTCTGGCGTTCCCAGGGTAAGAGAGAAAACTCACTTAATCTTTAAGTCATCATTAAGTTCAGTTTATTATTCACATAAAGGCCTTTTGTCTTATCACAATCACGGGCACTCTACCATTGGTAGGCCCAGGACACTCTACCTATTGGTAGGTCCTTAACTCAACACCTACACCTGAACCACTATGCAGGGATACTGCCTCCGCTCGGCTATCTACTTCCCTAGGTCTATACCCATTCAAGAAGTACGGTTGTACTGGCTCGTTCTAAGTTGTAAGTCTCATGGCTCGGTCCTTAATTGACCAGGGACGGTACTTGCCTTTGCCGGAATCCACCCAAATCCATCCATCCGCCTCAGTCTAAAAACATTGGTTTTTTTCATTTTTGGTTTTCATAAAAACTCATTTCATCATGTTCTAGGCAATGTGGCGCTCATGTCTCCATATGCCGTATTCCAACTACCTTCCCTTAAGGTAGTTGCCCAAGCATATAGCATTTTGTAAAAATATGAATATGCAAGATTCTAGTATAAGCATGGCTAAGCATTTTATCGAAGATATCCTCCGGCTGTATCACATCGAGGGTTACAAAGAATATTTCTAAGGGTAATCAATGTCAAGGCATGGTACATCAAGCATAGGTATTCATTTGTGTATAGCGTGCATGTTTTGAAGTTTAAATCAACATCATTTCGCAAAATAGGATCAACATGTCCAAAGGGGAGTGTTGACTTGCCTTGCTCGTGACCTTGTTGGCTTGAGTCTTCGACGTTCTCGATGGTTCCGTCGGACTCTATCATACTTGCAAGAAATCCAATTTGAATTCGATTAGAATTCAAATAAAATCCAATAAGATCCAATAAAAGCCAAATGAATCACGAAAGCGGCTCCTAATACAAGGCTATGACTCTACGTAGATTTAGGTTCGAGTTTTGATAAAATCCGGGATAGAATGAACAAGTTACAACGATTTGAAGTTTTGCGTTGAATCGATTTAATTAAATATGATGTGATATTTATTTTAAGTTAATATGTTTAAAGTTTGAGAAATATTATGGTTGATGATTCAAAACATAATATTAATAAAAGAAAGTGGTTATCTTTCAATTTTATCAAAATATTCATTCAATCGAGAAGCCCTAGGGTTTATAATAATTTAAATCAAAATTAATTGATACCGAAGCTAGACTTGTATATAAAATAAGTTGGATTTTTAAGTTTTAGAAAATCTATATGATAAACATTATGTGATGACCAACTAAGTCGTAAATAAAATCTTAAATGAATAATCTACGCGACGGTTAATTATTTTCGAATAGCTAGACCCTAAGGTTAGTAATTATCAATCCCAAAAATAATCTCGAAGCTAAGTATTATACTAAATACTCTAGATTTTAAGTTTAGAAAATCTATGTATCAAAAATAGTGTTTTGATGACAAGCTAAGATAAATGAATTCCTAGATAAATAAATAATTTATGCGATGGCTAAATATTTTTAAAACAAAACTCGGTTTAATAATTGGTCCCCTAATTATTTTTGAAATCCTAATTTATTTCGAGAGAAAATATGTATATTGCCTAGAGATTTTCCCCAATATTTTCCCCAAAAACTTTTACCTAAATTTCCCAAATTTTTCTTAAAATATTTTTTCGTTTTTTTCTTTTCTTCTTTTTTCTTCTTTTTTCTTTTTCTCTCCTTTTTTTCCTTTCCTTCTTCGTGCGCTATTCCCCCTTCTCTCTCCTCTACCCCCCCCCGTCTACGCCCCCTTGGCCGAGCCGAGCGACGGCGGCGCGGCTAAGCGGCGGCGGCGGCGGCGGCGGTGGCAGCGCGGTAATACGAAAAAGGGGAGAAAATGAGGAGGCGGCAGCTCATCGGCGCGGGCGAACGGCACGGCGGAGGCTTACGGCGACGACGGCTCGCGACGGCGGAGGCGCGAGAAGAACGGCGAGAGAGAGGGAAAAGAGAGAAAATAAGATCAGCGGAGTGGAAAGAAAAGGAGAGGGGCTTGGTCCCCTTATAGCGGCGCGGAGAGGGAGAGAAAGAGAGGGACGACCGGCGCGGCGGCGACACGCGGCGGAGAGCTGAGGCGGGGCCGGGCGAGGGCACGTGCGCGGTCGACGCGGCGATGTGCGGCTGGGCGCGAGGGGACGGGGCCTGGGCAGCGGCGACGCGTGGACGCGAGGGGCGGCGGGTCCGGCGCGGCGAGTTCGGAGCGGCGACGATGTGCGCGCGGGCGCGAGGCGCGGCACGGGGCCGGGGCGCGACGCGGCGCGAGCGCGACATGCGCGCGCGGGAGTGGGGCTCGCTCGGCGCGCGGCGCGCGGCGCGGCGCGGGCAGGCGTGGCGCGGCGCGAGCGCGAGCGCGACACGCGGCGCGCGGGAGTGGGGCCGGGCTCGGTGCGGCGCGCGCGGCGCAGGGCGGGCGTGGCGCGCGCGAGCACGACACGCGGCGCGGGAGTGGGGCGGGCTCGGCGCGGCGCGGGCGTGAGGCGGGGCGAGGCGCGGCGCGGCGCGCGCGCGTCACGCGTGGCCAGGAGGGCCGGACGCGGTCGAACACATGGCGACGGTTGAATAGTGCATTTTCACAATTTCCGAATTAAATTCCTATTTTCCCATTTCTTTTTCCTTTCACCTCTAAAATTTAAAGTAAAATCTAGCACACCCAAAATTAAGTTGTAAAGTATGTTTTCAACCTTTTCACCCACTTTTTATTACTTTAAAAATATATTTTACATATTTAATTTAATTCTTTTCCTAAATTCAAGAAATGCGACTTTGACTCAAAATAAATTTCTAGACTTCATATATATCCTTCAAAAATATTTTATCACCCATATTGCCCACTAGTTAATATTACTCCACCACGAAATAGGGTTATGAACCAAAGTATATTTTATAGTATATTTTTATAAATCCATGACCCTTTTCTTTTTATTAAAGTTTCCAAATCTTTACTTTGAAATCTTCTCCCCTTTAGGATTTTTAACCTATTCGGCTTATTCAAATTTTCCAATAAATTTTATTTTATTTATAACACGCAACAAAATTTGCAAATAGGAAGCAACAACACGACGAGATGCAACAAAATCAAAAGTTTTTGTAAGTTCCAATTTTTAATTCCTGATTTTTAAACTCCCTGATTTTCAGGGTGTTACACGATCTGACCTAAATGCGTTAAACCTAGATCAATCGGCTGTCAGCTGATGTCAACGGACTAATACCGGCTTAAGGCACTTAACTAGATCGAGATCTTAATATAAGAGGCGGCTCTAATAGATCTGATAGCAAATAATACTAAAGAAATATTAGAACAGATAAGGCCGGCTGAAACCCCGGCACTGTCTCCACAAATTTACATCTAGCCGAATAGATCATAATACTTCTAAAAGAGACTTAATAGGTCATAGATGATACAACATTAAGTACAAAAAGATAGCATTGGATCTATATGGACCGATGTAAACCCTGCAAGATGATAGATACAGCATATAATTCAGGTCAACATTTAGATCTAGATCTATCAGCTGCTGCTTCCTAAGAAGAACAAGCCGATGGCAAGATAGATCTAGACATTGTTCTAGATTATATGCCGTATATGATAACTTGTGTGGTTTATAACATTAAACCTAGAGTGTCATGATGATGGAAGCACTAGATTCGACAAAATAAACCACTAAACGACAAGCATTTACCTTAATCGGGGGTCGAAATGATGCAGCCCGAAGCCGGATCAAGAACTCGTCTAAAAGAAAATAGGAGGTGATGCGCCGAGATTGTATTGATTGTGATATATCGTTTATAGGGGTGTCGGGTCCTATTTATACCCAAGAATAAAACTACCCATGCAAGACACGGTTTCTATCTAATCTACTATACATGGTACGACAATATCCCGGGACATGGTCCCAAGCCGCATTACAATAGGAAATCTAAACAAATCCCTAGTTTACAGATACAATTGCCGTTACAGGACTCTATCCATAGATGGCAATATCTTTTAACGCGCAATTTGGGAACCGAATCCAACACCTTGTCTCTGCGCTTCCCATCGGGATTGGTCCCACTTCAACCCTGACTCAGAATCGGCTATTGGCTATACTAGTCCGATTCGCTCTCAGCCGACTGGCTCCGTAGCCGATTCTGTTTCCGTCTCTTCTCAGATCGCATACCTTCTTTGATTCCGCTTCAATTTTTTCTTCAAACTCGAGGATTAGGTTACCAAATTTGGTCGTTAACAATAGCTCAGTGCGAGAGGAAGTTGGTGATGGCCGATATCGCCGTACGACGGATCCCGTCTATCTCTTCAATGGCCTTGGCATCGGTTGCATCGTTCCCTGGGATCGGCTTCATCGCCCTGGCCATGTCGGACAAATGAGAGACGACTGCCTTGATCTTTGCTCGTTGGTCCTCGATCTCCTTCGGCAGGCTGGCCAAGTGTTGTTCTTTGGCCACAATATCGGCTTCAACGCTAGCGAGTTCGGCTATCAGTTCCTCCCGACGTTTGCGAAACCGATCAAGTTCAGCAATCAGCTCGGTCTTCAAAGCATCAAACTTGGCCTTCTCGACGGTGATTTCTTGTTGGCTGGCTTTGATGGTGGCTTCCCGCGCTTGGTTTTCTCGGCGATCGGCTATTCTTTGTTTAGCCCGTTCAAACTTGTGTCGATGCGCCTCCATAAAGGTGGCTGGTGCAATGATGTCAGCCAGCTGGTCCGGTAGCTGATCCTGGATGTCTTCAAACCGACTGCAGATCGAGCCGCAGTTAGTGACCAGGAAGTCGAGGGAGCACTCTAGCCGTTTGGCTATGTCTGACAAGGTAGCCCGTAGTTCCTCATCCGACACCACCATGGCCTTATCGGCGCCCTCGTCAGGATCAAGAAATTCTGAGAGGTCAAAGTCCAGAACATCAGCTACAGACTGCTGAAGGGTAGCGCGGAGGCTACGCTAGCCGAAAACAAAAATTTTCTACCGCGCAAACCAGGAACACTTGCAAGTAAGGGCCGATAGATCGTTACCGATTGGAGTAGAGTGCGGCGGAATAGCCAATCGGGGCAATCCGATCCGGAAGGTGTAGCCGATTCCCGAGACAGCCGGTTCGCCAATCAGCCGATTCGAGTCGTCGGCCGCGTTCTCACGCCTCGCTCCGATGCGCCCGACCGCGGCCGATCCCACCACGGCCGATCGCTCCGATTGCGGCCGATCAAAGCCGATCAACGGCGCGCAACGTAGCAGCGCCTCACTGGTATCCACACGTCCGGGGACGAACGCCGTACACCCGTGTGCTAGCACGCGATGCAAGGCTAGGGTTTGGCTCGAAAGTGGGGAGGGTTTCCATGGAGATTGATCTCGGCGACTTCTGTTGCACGCGATGCAATTGACGTGTAGCAGCTCTCCACCCCTCCCTCCTTTATATAGAGTTGGCCGACCGGGACTACGGCCGATCGGGACTCTATTTTTGAACCGGATCTCATCCGTATCTCATAGAGTTGGCCGCCCATACGTCGTAAGCCCATAGGACTCTATCCGATCGGATCCCTATCCGATCGAGCCGTATCGAGTCCAACTCGAATATCTATTCTATCCCCTTAAGCGTGCGACCCTGTAGGTTCAGGTATACTCGGTTTTGGCTATAGTCTAACTTAGCCGATCGTCGGCTCGAGTCTAACTCAGCCGACATGTCACCATGCGGCGCCTAGCGGCACATATTGACACCATAGTATACAAGAATATAATATCGGCTCAACCTGTAATGTGTACACAAATCCCTTTGCCTTACGATACCGCTTAAGCTATAGGCAAGATGTGTGCCATCCCTTCAATAGCTTAACCATTCACTCGAACCGTATTGGATTATCTGTCTGTTGATTGACTCCTCAATCAATTTAGCATGGCCATGCATTTCCATAATCCATTACCTCGAGGGGCCCAGAGATATCTCTCCAAAGAAGGGGCAAATTCCATCTTGATCACTCACATCCCACTCCATGTTTCATAGCAAACCCGAAAACTACCTTTATAACTACCCATTCTGAATAGCGTTTGGTAGTCCCAAAGTAGGCTACTACACATGTTGGAATCCATGGTGATCTCGGTCTAAGGACTTTGTACCAACACTACCTGAGACCAACTAATGGCACATTGATTCCTGTAGTGTCTCATGGTGGGTCTATCCAACAATGTGTTCTCCAACACATGTGTCCATGTTTATTGATTTGGTATCTCCATACCCATGATCTATGAGACATGATCATCAATCAATAAACATGCCGATCTTATAATCATATTTGTTCCAACAATATGACATATGATCAGGGATCGTTTAGAAATAGATTCATACATAAAGAGTCTCATAAATAAGTCACGTACTTATTGATCAATACAAGATGTCTATTTCATGGAACTAAATAACACTTTATTCATTTGTACATAAACATTGATGTGATATCCACCATCTCCATGTTGCCTCTAGGGCATATCACTAACAACTGCAAGTTGGGAGATGGTTAGGAGAGCCGACAAAGTTGATGAGCCGATTTATAAAGCTGAACGGAACTTACTCGGATAGCTGGGACTGAGGTAGCCATGTCCTCGGCGTCATCATCACCTGCAGCCGTTGGCGTGTGCTCGCTTGATGTGTGGGGGGCAGGTGTTGGAGCACGGGGAGGCTGAAAAAGATACAAGTTGGAATCGGTTGTGCTAATAAGAGGGAAATGGAGGATAATAGGACTTACCGAGGGAGGAGGAGCCGTTTTCTTTTTGGCAGCCAGTTTCTTTGCCTACAGACACAGAAAGCCGATGAATCATGATAGAAAAGGTGATGAGATTAAACAATGAAAGATGCTTACCGGCTGGGAACGAGGGACGCGTTTCGGAGGGCTTGGAGTTTTTTCGATTGTCTGCTCAGCCGATGGAGTCCGAGCATATCTGTCTGAAGAGTTTGTTTCAGCTAGGCAGCGTTGACGGCTTGCTCCATTTCCTCGTCCCTAATTTCTTCTTCGCGTCGACTGGAGGCAAGTCATCGGCTAGAGTTGGTTTCGGCTTCTTTGAAGTTTGTTTCTTTTTCTCCGCAGCCAGAGTAGCAGCAACCGACGGCTTTGCCCTTTTTAGCCGATGCAACGACTCACGGGTTTGGCCGTGAAGTAGTGCAGCCACCTTCGGCGCATGGAAGCCGATGATTGATGGGGCTAGCCCGCAGCCGCCGGACAGCACGCCGGGGGCATAATGGATTGCTACCCCAGTGTTACTTGTGTGTGGAGGGGAAGCATCGGTGTTCTGCAAAAGAATAAGGCATGGTTAGTCAATAATACAAGAAATGGCTGAGGGGAGCTAAGAAGAGAAGACACTTACCGATGGGGTCATTTCCGGGTCAACGACGGTCAGGTACATGGAAGCCGATTGATGGAACAAATGCCGCTTCCACTCATTCCACCATCGGCTGAAGATAGTTGTCCTCTTCACCGCCAGGTCGATATTGTCAATACTGCCCAGAGGGGGACCAGGGATGTTGAGCAGCCAATTCATCATAATGTCTCCTTCAACTTTTCCCCTGGATTGGATCTTGTCTGAGTAATAGAGGCCGATCGGCAGCTGACCCATGCCAAGTTGTCTTGCGGACACCATCGGATGATAGAATTCGTAAGATTTCTGAATATTGCGCCCTTGGTGGATGCCGACGGGGAGGATGCAAGGCGTTATGGGGATGTGTAAATCTCCTCGGTTTTTCATATTCTTTGGAGTTAAGCTCATCTAGCTGGAGGTCGTCTGGGAGCTCAAACTTGTCGAAATCTTCATAAGCAAACCATATCCTCGAGCTACTTGGGAAGCCACTGTACAGGTTGCCGAACCAGTTTTTGAAATGATCGGCTATTAGTTTGGATCCAGGATAGGTTGCCGCTGCTTCCCCATATGACAGGCATCGGCGGGTGGTCACTTCCTCATCATCTTCGAACCATGGCTCGATTAAAGGGAAATCGGCTTCTAGTGGAGTCGGCCTTTTTGCAACCTGATAGATGTGGAGATTTAGCCACAACTACAGCAGCCACCAGGGCCATCCTGTGTTAACGGCCTGTTTGGAAGCCAACCGAGCCGATGCATTACTTAGCATTTGGTACAAGTAGCCGAGCAGGTATTTTCCAAGGGGGACTTGTTTTTTGCTCACCAGGGCTTCGGCTATGTGCTGCCAGTTGCTATCCACTGAAGACAAATTTTTCTAGCCACATTAAGAGGAAAGTTGTGTGTTCTCTCTCAGAGATTGGGACGTCTTTCATGTTCATCGATATGAAGCCGCTCTAGCCCCCTATGCTTTTGGTCTTAAAACTATGGGAGCATTTGATGTTGAGGCCGGCTGGGTCTACTGTGGATGTTATATCCAATCCCGTGGTCATTACCACATCCAAGAGGGTTGGTGTCATCGGCCCTTGTCTAAACAAAAACGCATTTAGCGTGTCCGACCAGAAGTAAGTGGCAGCCGATAGGAGGGGCTCGTCCTTTGATATGTCGGCTATTGTCAGAGCTAGGCATTGGCTTATACCTAGTTCAGTCCAATGGGTTTGCTGCCTAGCCGACATCCTTGAATACCAAGCCGGCCAAGATTTGTCTGTTGAGGGCCAAGACTTGAAAGCACCAGCCGATGGGGCTAGGTCGGGGTGGAAAATCGAAGGGAATCCGGTTTGTTTCGGCATTGATGAACTCGCTAGGGTCTAAATTGCCGATCGGCCCTAACAAAAACTGATTGGGGCTGGTAAGGTTTGGGATGGCAATTTGGTGGGTGAGTTGCTGCGAATTAAAGAATGGAAGAACAAGATTACAAAAGATGAAAACCAAGTTGCAAGGAATAAGGGGCTATGGCCAATGAAACTTACCTCTGGGTATTCTGCGTGGGTTGTGTCGGAGCGAGTGCTTGAGGACGCAATTGATGAGTGGGATTGTCGCCACGGAAGGGTTTGCTGGTGAGGTCACGCTTCAGGTTCCGACGAGGTCGCCGAGGAGATGGAAGGTTTTTGGCTAGGGATTGAGGAGGCAAAAGTGACAGCGTGGCTTGTTTCGGCACAAGGCGGGTGCTATTTAAAGAGATTTCCTGACAGCCAAAACAGAATATGACGGGAGTCACACGGGAATTCAAAAAAAGCAGCAAATCCGCGATATTATCTTACCACGGACTTGGGGAGCATGTGTTAACGACAAAATTTGGTAACCAAATCCCTAAGTTCAAGGGCGGAATTGAAGCGGAATCGGATCGGGAAAGTGATCTGCGGAGAAAAAGAGGCCGCATCAGCCACGGTCAAATCGACTAGGAGACCAGTCGGCTAAGGCCGAATCGGATAGGGACAGCCGATAGCCGATTCCGATTCAGAGAAGAGGATGGAACCGTTTCCGATAAAGAAGCTTGAAGGAAAAAGGAAGATTCGGTTCCCAAATGTTTGTTAAGATAATTGTCATCTATGGATAGAGTCTTATAACGGCAATTGTATCTGTAAAATAGGGATTTGTATAAATATTCCTTTTGTGATACGACATTGGGGCTATGTCCCGAGATATTATCGTACTTTAAATAGTGGATAAGGTAGAAACTGTGTCTTACACGGATATTGTTATGCCTGGGTATAAATAAGAGCCAAGGGCTCTTTGTAAAATACACACATCAATACAAATTCGGTGCATCGCCAAACCTTTTTCTTTTAGATGAGTTCTTGATCTCGCTTCGGGCTGCATCGATCTCGCCCCCGAATAAGGTAAACGCTTGTCAGTAGTAGTTTGTATCGTCGAATCTAGTGCTTACATCGTCATGATACACTAGATTTAATGTTATAGACTGCGCAATTTTGTTAGTGATATGCCCTAGAGGCAACATGGAGATGTTGGATATCACGTCAATGTTTATGAATAAATGAATAAAGTGTTATTCAGTTCCATGAAATAGACATCTTGTATTGATCAATAAGTACGTGACTTATTTATGAGACTCTTTATGTATGAATCTATTTCTAAACGATCCCGATCATATGTCATATTGTTGGAACAAATATGATTCTAAGATCGGCATGTTTATTGATTGATGATCATGTCTCATAGATCATGGGTATGGAGATACCAAATCAATAAACATGGACACATGTGTTGGAGAACACATTGTTGGATAGACCCATCATGAGACACTACAGGAATTAATGTGCCATTAGTTGGTCTCGTGTAGTGTTGGTACAAAGTCCTTAGACCCGAGATCACCATGGATTCCAACATGTGTAGTAGCCTACTTTGGGACTACCAAACACTATTCCGTAATCGGGTAGTAATAAAGGTAGTTTTCGGGTTTGCTATGAAACATGGAGTGGGATGTGAGTGATCAAGATGGAATTTGCCCCTCCTTTGGAGAGATATCTCTGGGCCCTCGAGGTGATGGTTTATGGAAATGCATGGCCATGCTAAGTTGATTGAGGAGTCAATCAACGATACGATAATCCAATACGGTTCGAGTGAATGGTTAAGCTATTGAAGGGATGGCACACATCTTGCCTATAGCTTAACCGGTATCGTGAGGCAAAGGGATTTGTGTACACATTACAGGTCGTGAGCCGATATTATTCTTGTATACTATGGTGTCAATATGTGCCGCTAGGCGCCGCTGTTGACGGGACGGCTGAGTTGGACTCGAGCCGACGATCGGCTAAGTTAGACTATAGCCGAAACCGAGTATACCGAACCTACTGTGGTCGCACGCTTAAGGGGATAAGAACAGCATTCGAGTTGGACTCGGATACGGCTCGATCGGATAGGGATCCGATCGGATAGAGTCCTATAGGCTTACGACGTATGGGCGGCCAACTCTATGAGATACGGATGAGATCCTGGTTCAAAAATAGAGTCCCGATCGGCCACTAGTCCTAGTCGGCCAACTCTATATAAAGGAGGGAGGGGTGGAGAGCTGCGACACATCAATTGCATCACGTGCAACAGTAGTCGCCGAGATCAATCTCCACGGAAACCCTCCCCACTTTCGAGCCAAACCCTAGCCTTGCATCGCGTGCTAGCACACGGGTGTTCGGCGTTCGTCCCCGGACGTGTGGATACCGGTAGAGGCGCTGCTACGTTGCACGCTGTTCATCGGCTGTGGAGGAATCGGCGCGGTCGAGCGCACGGAGCGAGGCGTGAGAACACAGCCGGACGACTCGGAGCGAGGCGCGAATCGGCTGATTGGCGAATCGACTCTCCGGAATCGGCGTCGGCTTGCGAGAATCGGCTACACCGTTCGGATCGGATTGCCCCGATTGGCTATTCCGCCGCACTCTACTCCAATTGGTAACGACCTATCGGCCCTTACTTGCAAGTGTTCCCGGTTTGCGCGGTAAAAGTTTTTGTTTTCGGCTAGCGTAGCCTCCGCGTAACCCTTCAAAGTGGTATCGAGCTAATCTTGCTTAGTTCGGGTTTTAGATTGGATCTGGAACAAGTTTTGCGCACGGGTTGATTAGATCAATCGGTTTACGGGATTTGTTGAGGAGAGTTCATGGTAATTGCGTTCCTTGATAGTGTATCGTAACGGCGTAATGTGATTACGTCGAAGCAATTTTCATATAACTCGGTTTGAGTCGGCTTCGAGATAGCGTTCCTTGATAGTGCATCGAACAAGATAATGTGATTATACCGAAGCTATCTCGTAGTCCAACTTTGTTGCTTGCCTCGCGCTACGCAAACCATCTCCCTTGATAGTGTATCGGGACGGCATAATATGATTATGCCGATATGGTTTCCGTAAGCGATTTCATAGATTGTCTATTATAATATGATTATGTCATATTATAGCGGGACCGCCGTGTGCGTACCCCCTTATAGGTTGTCTCGATGCCGTAGCTCGTGATAAGTAGAAAACGTTTCTACGCCTAACTTGTTTTTGCAGAGAATGCTTTGAGATGGTATGGCCCTATTGTATGTATGAGATGCATGTGATGCATTAATATTCTTTCATATGTGCAATCCGTAATATTCTTTCGTACGTGCAATGCTTGTAATATTCTTTCACGACCTGCGAGTCGATGTAATCTTCAATTAGAGCTTCTATAGTAGTAGCTTAGTTTGAAGAAATCAAGCATTCGGCACTCGGAAGAACGGTGTTGAAGATGGAGATCCTTCTACACCGGCATGGAGATGGAGATCACCATGTGAAGGGGGCCATACTATTTATTGCTATTCTTCTTGCTTTCATATGTGATATGTTTGTTTGATAGGATAGCATCCCTCGCAAAATTAAGTAGTAATGATGCCCTTCCAAATGTTGCACCCGTCACCGTTATGCTCGTCAATGGTGGGTCCGCCAAAGCGAGTGCCATTCTCTGTCATAACACGAGGGGTATATGTCGACATATACATGCAGGAGCATTTGGTTTACTTAACAAGGCTATCAAAACAGTTTTGGGCCTTGGGGCATAGGTTGGGGCCGGGGCATGGAGATGCCACACCAACAACAAGAGTCACATAGAGATGTGATTAGCAAGGAGTCGCTATCGATGTTACTAATTTTCTAGCAAGTGATGCCAAAGCTCACTAGAAAATTAATTAACATGTGGATCTTGACCCAATACGTAACCTAGAGGGAAGGTGGAAAATACGTAATGGGAGTCTAATGTTAAATTGTTTAACAAAAGACATAGCATAAACATTGTGCTAAACTTTGCTTTTTCTTTGTAGAATAAATGGCGGCTAATACTACACCCAAGTACCTTTAATTTGCGATCTATTCTCGAAAAGGAAAAATTAAATGGAACAAACTTTATGGATTGGTATCGCAACTTGAGAATCGTTCTCAAGCAAGAGCGTAAGGAGTACGTTCTTGAAGTACCTTATCCGGAGGATTTGCCAAATAATGCCACCGCAACGCACGGAGAGCATACGAGAAGCACACTAATGATGCCCTAGACATAAGCGTCTCATGCTAGCTACAATGTCCCCCGAGCTTCGAAGCAATATGAGAGCAACGATGCTCACACTATTATTCGGGGACTGCGTGGCATGTTTGAGAACCAAGCTCGGGCCGAGAGGTTTAATACCTCAAAGTCCTTGTTTGCATGCAGGCTTATTGAGGGAATCCCGTCGTCACGCATGTGATAAAGATGATTGGCTATATCGAGAGTCCGGAAAAACTAGGTTTTCCCCTTAGCCAAGAGTTGGCTACGATGTGATTCTCCGGTCGCTCCCTCCGAGCTTCGAGCCATTCATATTAAACTATCACATGAACAATATGGATAGAACCCGCTGAATTGCATGGGATGCTAAAGACATGAGGAGAGTATCCAGAAAAACGGTCATCATGTGATGATGATGCGAAGGCTAAGCGCAAACCACCTGTCAAGAAGCTATGCACCAAGAGGAAGTTAACTCCCGATGAGATCGCGAGTGCCTCCAATGCAAAGAAGGGCAAGAAGGGGTCGGCGGCATTAGATGCCGTTTGCTTCTATTGCAAGGAGACAGGCCACTGGAAGAGGAACTGCAAGAAGTACATGGAGGATCTCAAAAAGAAGCAAAGTATGACTTCGCCGTATTAATGTTATAGACATTAATCTTGCTACTTCACCTACTCGACTCTTGGGTATTTGATACCGGATCGTAGCTCATATTTGCAAGTCGTGCGGGAATGAGAAGAAGTAGAGGATTGAGAAGGGGCGAGGTGAACCTGCGCGCTCGGCAATGGAGCAAGCGTTGCTACGCTTGCTTTGTCGGCACAGCACCACTTCATCTACCTTCGGATTAGTTTTGGAATTAAATAATTGTTATTGTGTTCCAACACTATGTCAAAACGTTATTTCCGCTTCGTGTTTGCAAGCGGAAGGATATGATTTTAGATCAATGAACAATGGTTGTTCAATAGATCTCGAGATATGTTCTATTTTCATGCTCCATTGGTGAATGGATTATACGTTTTGAATCTTGAAGCGTCTCCCATCTATAACATTAATACGTAAAGGCAACTCTCTAATGATATAAACCCCACGTTTATCCGGCATTGTCGCTTAGGCCATATAAATAAGAAACGCATGGAGAAGCTCCATAAGGATGGATTGCTTCACTCTTTTGATTTTGAATCATTTGAAACATGTGAGTCTTGTTTACTTGGTAAGATGACAAAGGCACCTTTCACGGGACATAGTGAGAGAGCAAGTGACTTATTGGCACTCGTACATACCGATGTATGTGGACCAATGAGCTCAACGGCCGAGGTGGTTATCGTACTTCATTACCTTTATCGATGACTTTAGTAGATATGGTTATATCTACTTAATGAGGCATAAGTCCGAATCCTTTGAAAAGTTCAAAGAATTCCAAAATGAAGTACGTAATCATTTAGGGAAAACAATCAAGTTTCTACGATCGGATCGTGGAGGAGAATACTTGAGCCAAGAGTTTGGTAATCATATGAAAGATTGTGGAATTGTTCCACGCTTGACTCCGCCAGAACTCCACAATGGAACGGAGTGTCCGAACGGAGAAATCGCACCTTGTTGGACATGGTGCGGTCGATGATGAGCGAAAGTGATCTTCCGTTATCCTTCGGGGATATGCTCTTGAAACAACTGCGCTCACACTAAATAGAGTTCCATCTAAGTCGCTTGAAAAGACACAATATGAGATGTGGACAGGGCAACCCCTAGTCTGTCTTTTCTCAAAATTTGAGGATGCGAAGCTTATGTAAAACGGTTCTGATCGACAAGTTCACACCCAAATCGACAAGTGCTTCTTTGTGGGATATCCTAAGGAAACTAAGGGATATTACTTTTATAATCGGGAACAAGGCAAAGTGTTTGTCGCCCGACACGGTGTCTTCTTGGAGAAAGAGTTTCTTTCAAGAAGGGTTAGTGGGAGCAGGGTGCATCTTGAAGAAGTTCAAGAAACACCGTAAAATGTTTCAATGACCACGAACCACAACGGGAGGAGCAAAGAGTTGCGCCACCGGTTGTAGATACACCACCCCACGGAGGTCCGAAAGATCACGTCGTGCGCCCGACAGTACACAGTGTGGAACAACGTGATATATTGTTGTTGGACAACGATGAACCTAAGACCTATGAGGAAGCGATGGTGGGACCCGATTCCAACAAGTGGCTTGGAGCTATGAAATCCGAAATAGAATCCATGTACGACAATCAAGTTTGAAACTTGGTTGATCCACTCGATGGTGTCAAAACCATTGAGTGCAAATGGGTTTTTAAGAAAAGGCCGATATGGATGGAAATGTTCACATCTATAAGGCGCGATTGGTGGCGAAAGGTTTTAAACAGATTCAAGGAGTTGATTATGATGAAACCTTCTCGCCCGTCGCAATGCTTAAATCTATTCGGATTATCCTAGCGATTGCTGCATATTTCGACTATGAGATATGGCGATGGATGTCAAAACGGCTTTCCTAAATGGAAACCTAAGCGAGGATGTATACATGATACAACCTCGGGTTTTGTCGATCCGTAATCGCTTGGAAAGATATGCAAGCTACGAAATCCATTTATGGATTGAAGCAAGCATCTTGGAGTTGGAATATTCGTTTTGATGAAGTAATCAAAGGGTTTGGTTTCATCAAAAATGAAGAAGAGGCCTGTGTTTACAAAAGGTCAGTGGGAGTGCAATTGTATTTCTAATCTTATATGTGGATGACATATTATTGATTGGAAATGATATCCCTATGCTAGAATCGTCAAGTCTTCATTGAAAAATAGTTTTTCCATGAAAGACTTAGGGAGGCAGATACATATTGGGCATTCGGATCTATAGAGATAGATCCAAGAGGCTAATTGGATTAAGCCAAAGTACATACATTGACAAGGTGTTGAAAAGGTTCAACATGCATGATTCCAAGAAAGGTTTCTTGCCCATGTCACATGGCATTAATCTTAGCAAGAATCGGTGTCCTCGGACACATGATGAGCGGAATAAGATGGGTATGGTTCCATATGCTTCGGCAATTGCATCCATCATGTATGCCATGCTTTGTACACGCCGCATGTCTCGTACGCTTTGAGTGCTACGAGCAGATACGTCGCCGATCCAGTGAAGGTCACTGGATCGCCGTAAAGAATATCCTTAAGTACTTGAGAAGAACTAAGGATATGTTCCTAGTCTATGGAGGTGAAGAAGAGCTCGTTGTAAGTGGTTACACCGATGCTAGCTTCCAAACAGACAAGGATGATTATAGATCGTAATCTGGGTTCGTGTTCGCCCGAACGGAGGCGCATCCACTGGAAGAGTTCCAAGCGGGATACCGTTGCTGATTCTACAACGGAGGCCGAGTACATTGCTGCTCGTAAGCCGCAAAGGAGGCCGTTTGGATCAAGAAATTCGTTTCGAGCTTGGTGTGATGACTAGTGCAACTGGTCCAATGTCTCTCTATTGTGACAATAGTGGAGCCATTGCGCAAGCCAAGGAGCCGAGGTCACATCGAAGTCCAAACACATACTTCGGCGATATCATCTCATCCGCGAGATAGTGGACAGAGGTGATGTCAAGATATGCAAAGTGCACACGGATCTCAACATAGTCGATCCGCCGACAAAACCTCTCCCTCACCGAAGCATGAGGCGCACACAAGAGCAATGGGTATTAGATACTTACATGATTGACTCTAGTGCAAGTGGGAGATTGTTAGTGATATGCCCTAGAGGCAACATGAAGATGTTGGATATCACGTCAATGTTTATGAATAAATGAATAAAGTGTTATTCGGTTCCATTAAATAGACATCTTGTATTGATCAATAAGTACGTGACTTATTTATGAGACTCTTTATGTATGAATCTATTTCTAAACGATCCTCGATCATATGTCATATTGTTGAAACAAATATGATTCTAAGATCGGCATGTTTATTGATTGATGATCATGTCTCATAGATCATGGGTATGGAGATACCAAATCAATAAACATGGACACATGTGTTGGAGAACACATTGTTGGATAGACCCATCATGAGACACTACAGAATTAATGTGCCATTAGTTGGTCTCGGTAGTGTTGGTACAAAGTCCTTAGACCTGAGATCACCATGGATTCCAACATGTGTAGTAGCCTACTTTGGGACTACCAAACACTATTCCGTAATCGGGTAGTTATAAAGGTAGTTTTCGGGTTTGCTATGAAACATGGAGTGAGATGTGAGTGATCAAGATGGAATTTGCTCCTCCTTTGGAGAGATATCTCTGGGCCCTCGAGGTGATGGATTATGGAAATGCATGGCCATGCTAAGTTGATTGAGGAGTCAATCAACGGACGGATAATCCAATACGGTTCGAGTGAATGGTTAAGCTATTGAAGGGATGGCACACATCTTGCCTATAGCTTAACCGGTATCGTGAGGCAAAGGGATTTGTGTACACATTACAGAGTTCGAGCCGATATTATTCTTGTATACTATGGTGTCAATATGTGCCGCTAGGCGCCGCGTTGACGGGTCGGTTGAGTTGGACTCGAGCCGACGATCGGCTAAGTTAGACTATAGCCGAAACCGAGTATACCTAAACCTACGGGTCGCACGCTTAAGGGGATAAGAACAGGCATTCGAGTTGGACTCGGATACGGCTCGATCGGATAGGGATCCGATCGAGATAGAGTCCTATAGGCTTACGACGTATGGGCGGCCAACTCTATGAGATACGGATGAGATCCGGTTCAAAAATAGAGTCCGATCGGCCACTAGTCCTAGTCGGCCAACTCTATATAAAGGAGGGAGGGGTGGAGAGCTGCGACACGTCAATTGCATCGCGTGCAACGAAGTCGCCGAGATCAATCTCCACGGAAACCCTCCCCACTTTCGAGCCAAACCCTAGCCTTGCATCGCGTGCTAGCACACGGGTGTTCGGCGTTCTGTCCCCGGACGTGTGGATACCGGTAGAGGCGCTGCTACGTTGCACGCTGTTCATCGCCTGTGGAGGAATTG
This sequence comes from Oryza australiensis, assembly GCA_019925245.2. Classification (NCBI taxonomy): domain Eukaryota; kingdom Viridiplantae; phylum Streptophyta; class Magnoliopsida; order Poales; family Poaceae; genus Oryza; species Oryza australiensis. Next base: position 7,001,579 of record JAIFGZ020000048.1, on the reverse strand, counting down.
GCTGCGGTCGAGCGCATCGGAGCGAGGCGTGAGAACACAGTCGGACGACTCGGAGCGTGGCGCGAATCGGCTGATTGGTGAATCGACCGTCTCCGGAATCGGGCTGTCGGCTTGCGAGAATCGGCTACACTGTTCCGGATCGGATTGCCCGATTGGCTATTCCGCCGCACTCTACTCCAATCGGTAACGACCTATTGGCCCTTACTTGCAAGTGTTCCTGGTTTGCGCGGTAAAAGTTTTTGTTTTCGGCTAGCGTAGCCTCCGCGTAACCCTTCAAATTTATCATATACGGCATATAATCTAGAGTAATATCTAGATCTATCTTGCCATCGGCTCGTTTTTCTTGGGAGACAGCAGCCGATAGAGCTAGATCTAGATGTTAAACTAGGTTATATGCTGTATCCACTGTCTCGAGGGGTTTACATCGGTTCATATAGATCTAGTACTTCTTTTTGTACTTAATGCTGCATCATCATGACCTATTAAGTTGCTCTTAGAATTATTATGATCTATTCGGCTGGATGTTTGTCATTAGAGACAATGCCGGGTTTTCAGCCGGCCTTATCTATTTTAGTTATCTTTTAGCATTATTTACTATCAGATACATTAAAGCTGCCTCTTATATTAAGATCTTAATCTGGTTAAATGCCTTAAGCCGGTATCAATTTGTTGGCATCAACCGACAGCCAATTAATCTAGGTTTAGCGTATTTAGTTTAGATTAATATCTTTTCGTAAGATGTATCGGAGTACTAGTCGATTCACGTTAGATCTGTAGCATTGGCTAGGTTATAAACGCATATATTTGTTATCCTGATGTATATTTAGATTAAGTGGTTTATACTATCTCGCCTAGCCGATCTATCCCAATCACTTAGTTCAAATGTGCTTTGGGATAGTAATTATATGTAAGTTGATTCCCTGAGCCGATTCGGTAGGATCTAACCTTAACCTTAACGCATGAATCTGTTTATTTCTTGTTGGTTAGCAGATCAAACCAACTGGCACGCCTAGTTCATCGAAGGTAGCCAAGGACGGACCTGCACTGGAGTTAAGCAGATATCCCAGGCCAGCGCATGTCGAAACTTGGTTTCGGCAATAGAAATTGGGGGTGCAGTCAAGATCGCCAAACACGATGGGTTAAGTGGAAAAAAAGAGTTTAGACAGGTCCAGTCCCTCTCGTGAGGTAATACCTTACTTCTGTTTCGGGGATTCGATCCGCCGAGTGTTTATTGATCTCTTGCTCTTAAGGCTCATATGTTTTATATCCCTCAAAGGAACGCCTCTACCCTCCTTATATAGTCTTGGAGGACGGGCTTACAAGTCGGAAACCTTATCATACTCTAAGTCAGTTTCCTCAATCTTTCCAAACTATGACTATGAGCCGTTGCCTTATCGGCAACGTAACACCCAAGTCATAACCGGTTTACATAATCCTTAGGCGTAACCTATCCCTATTACCAGTCGGACAAGCTTGCCATGAAGATATCCGATTGTCATAATCTCCACAGTAGCCCCCGAGACCTTCGCAGTCGATGAGATAACTTTGCCTTGAACCAAAGCAACACACAGCCGAGTGACTTTTTGGCTGAGCGCTTCTGCTTCCAAGTGGTTCCATCATCTCTGCCTGAATTTCTCGAGTGGTTCCAAAGACTGAAGGGCTGAAAAACATCTCAAAAAATTCTCAAAAATAAATATCCAGGTGCATCTCCTAATGCACCTAATTAGGTGTAGCCCCCGACTATGTGGTTAGTCAAAACAGACTAAGCATATAGTTAAGAACTATAAAAAATCATACTCATATAAATGCTTAGCTCAAGCTAAAGCAATCATAAAAGTCACATCACTCGGCAAGCTCATGCTTATCCGAGTAAATTCGTCCGAGTCATCTCGGAACAAAACAATTTAATTAGCCCTCATGGGTAAGAAATAAATTCACTCGGCAAGCTCATGCTTATCCGAGTAAATTTGCCCGAGTCATCTCAGAACAAATAATTTAATTGACCCTCATGGGTAAATAAATTTTTCAGTCATCTGAAAAATACGACCAAAATATTAAACAGCTCCTGCCATAATATTAGTCTTAATCTAAAAAGATCTTCACCAAGGTGGAAAAATAGCATTGATATAATCATTTAATCAAATGCTTAAAAACCAAACAACACCTGTCATTAGGATAGCCATGAAAAGCTTAACTGTTTGTCACCTTTCAAATTGTATTGTGCCAACTTCTCATGAAGTTGTGCAAACCGCGGTATGAAAGGATTTTAAAGGTATCGGGCTATGTGACACGTGCATATTGTCAGGGCAAATCTGCTTAAGTCCATCCACTTAAGTCCATAAGGACACGCGTCAGGACACACCTTAGCTGGGCTGCAAGTCTCTCATGGGCTTGGCCCAATCGCGAGATAACTTGGCAAAAACCCTCAAGTCTTTTTACGAAGCCTCGAGGTCATCCCCGCCACTTCGTCTTCCCCAAAGATTTCCTCTTTCGCGTCACTGTTCACAAGCTCTCCGCGGAGAACCCTAAACTCGCGCGCGCCCAAATCCATCGATCTAGGAGCTCTCGTTCCACCACAGGCCAACTTCCGCATCCATCTTCCAAAATTCCCTTGACAAATCCCCATTTCCCGTGCCAGATCTGCTTTCCCCAAATCGCATCATGGCGGGAGAAAGAAATCCCCTTCGAGCAATGGGCGACCTCGGACGTCAAGGAATCGACTCTTTCGGAGATGGTGAAGAACGAAGTTCTTCCTCCCAAGGAAATCATCGGCTGGTGCCTGGCGGCCGGTGAGGAGTTCCCCACTCTGAACACCGGTGAGATTGTCGTTTTCACCTCTTTTTTCTACTGTGGCTTCGGCCTTCCTACCTCTGAGTTCTTTCGAGGTCTTCTTGAGTATTACGGTCTTCAACTCTATCACTTGAATCCCAACTCCATTCTTCATATCGTAATCTTTATTCACGTCTGTGAAGCCTTCCTCGGCATCCTTCCCCACTTCAACCTTTTCCGCCGCATGTTCTATCTAAAGCCACATCCAAACAAACATGAGCCCTGCGTCGTTGGTGGAGCCTGCTTTCAACTCCGCGGAACTCTCCGCAGAGATTATTTCTCTCTCCCCTTGAAATCTTCCAACAAAGGCTGGCATGCGAACTGGTTCTACATCTCAAACCTTGAACCCAGTTTACCCAACTTCTTCGGCCTTCCGCCTATTCCAAGGCCTAACTGGAGCACTGTCCCGATAGCTCAAGATTGAGATGAAGCCAACAAGCTCTTGGCCAATATCCTTGAAATGAAGAAAAAGGGCCTTCGGGGAGAACAGATCACTCAGCACTTCATCAAGAACCGACTGGCACCCATTAAAGAAAGATCTAAGCCTGCCTTCGAGTATGAGGGTGAAAGGGACCCCAATCGGGAAGACCATGATTCCTTGAGCTACGAGACCCTGAAGACTCGTATGTACAAAATCTTCTCTTCTGGGATCGCAGTTGAACGCAGCCTTATGCTGCCGGTTCTCCCGTACAACTTGTACCGTCCTCCTCCCCCGGTAAGCTGACTCAACTTCTTTAATATCTTTCAATCTGAATCTTGCATCTCTTGGTGTATAAAAAATCCTCCTTGCAGGCAAACGCTTTCATCATCTCTAAGCCGTATAAGGTGCATTTTGACGATGCGCCAGCTCGGCCTGTCAAGAAGCCAGCCGGCGGCGTCAAGATTAGGAGTGATCCTGTCGGCAAAAGGGCTGCTGCTGATGAGAATATCAGCAAGCGAGCGAGCAAAAGGAGGCTGGCAATCGATGACTCGGACGATGATGTTCCAGCTCCTCAAGCTGAAGTAACCCCTCCGAGGCCATCCCCCAAATTCGCACCTAAAATTCGTCGATCAACCAGATATGTCTCATAATTGAAATCATGTCCTTGCTGAAAATCTTCCTGTCTTTGCCCCGATTGCTCCCATCTTTTTCCTTGCAGGAGGCCTCATAACATAGACCCCACTGGGCAGAGTGAGGGCCCAAAGCCATCTGCAGCAGCTGAAGAGACAAAGCCTGCAGAACAAGAATCTCAGGGCCGTCTCCCGAGTGAGAGCGCCCCGAGTGAGAAGCTTCCGCCTCCCAGTGAAGACATCCCAATGGAGGAGCCCCCGACTGCCAGCCAGGAAACCCTAGTTGGAAACCAGTCGGCAGAAGAAGATATCCCGACTACCACTCAAGGCGCCCCGACTAAGAGCCAGTCGGGTGTGAACCAAGAAGAAAAGGGCAGTCGGGAAGTACCAGTCGAGGATTCGGCCACCAATGCTGGTAAGTCCCAAAGTAGTCTTCTAACTTTAGTCTTCATTTGTCTTCTTTAAATCGATCAGCCAAAGAAGAGGAGATCCCCAGGCTCCGATCTTCAGAGACCTGGATCCCTCCGATAAAAATAGAGTGGCGCGACTCCGAGGGCTTGAAGCAGAGCATCGTCTTGAATAAGCAGAAAGAAAATGAAGAAAGAGACATGCTCGTGGACAGCCTTAATGAAGCTACCCGGCTGCTAAATGTAAGCATCGCTCTTTTCTGTCGCAACGTCACGATTTCTTTTAGTTGACTAACTCTGAACTTGTGTGCAAAGAGTATATTGCTGATCAATGGCCAAGTCTGACGCCCTCGAGAAGCTGGTCCCCCACTTGAATTCCCTGGAGAACATCCAGCAGGAGCTTAAGGCCACCCGGGAAGGGATTGCGTCGAGAGAGTCTGCCTTGTGGAGAGAGATTGCCGCGCTCTAGGAAGAGAACCTTCACCTCCGAGGTTCAGTCGGGAGTAAGTTTAATCATCTCGGTCTCTTTATGCCTCTACTTGTACTCTGTCTTGATCTTGACGTCAGCAAATTTGCTTGTCGCAGAGAACTCATCAGAAGTCCACATACTCCAGACCTAGCTAGAAGAAGCTAATGCCAACAAAGCTGAGTTGGAGTTTGAATTTGAAGGTAAATTCTTTTAAGATAGCATTCTTCATTTTGCTTCATCTTCAAGTGTCTGTGTAATCATATGTCTCTTGCAGCTTATAAAGTCAAGACCCGAGCGCAATTCGACGTCTTCATCGAAAAGGTCCGAAGAGCTGAAAGCGTAAGGGACGATATTGCTAATGCAGCCACGCTGATCCTCTTGTCGTTGTTCCAGCACGGGCTCGGGACCAGCTCACTGGATGCCGTCGAGGTCTTTGACAAACTCAGGAGAGTCCCGGAGCAATACATAGCCAATATCTCAGAAGCGGCCACCATAGGAGCAGGCTTCGCTCTTGCGCAGGCCAAGTCACTCTATCCTCAGATAGATGTTGATTCAATTGGGAAAGGCTTCGCCGACGGCACTTCGGATGGGCAGGCCTTAGAGTTGATTATTGAGGCACAGGAGTCGGCCAAAAAGGTAGCTGCTGATGTAGTTAACAACTTTCGATCCTGATTATTTTGTGAATGTTGCTTGTAACCTCTGATGTGAACTTGTAGGTATCTAGCTTATTTATGTTAATGCCTTGACCCGAGTCTTCATAGAAAATTTCTTAAGTAATTTTTGTCCGACTGTCACCAAGCATAAGCTTGATTAGGTCATCAACAAATTCTTAGTCCTCATCTATTGAACTCGAATCAAAACACTAAACAATGATAAACTAAATATAAACAAGTTGTCAAAGAAAACCATGCTTTATTGACATATGTATAGCCCCCGACTGCCAACTCAAGAAGTCATCTTGCTTGAGGTTGGCAGTCGAGAATAACATAAAACTTAAAGCAATTTAAGCATAATATCGTCGAAGATGTTCGATATTCCAGGAGTTCTCCACCATAGATCCATCTTCACGCTTTAATCGATATGCTGCTGGCAAAGTCACCTCAGCGATTATGTATGATCCTTCCCATAGCGGAGATAATTTGTGACGGTCTTTGGTGGTTTGAATCTTGCGTAGGACCAAATCGTCGACAATGAAAGCTCGTGCCTGAACATTGCGACTATGGTATCGTCTAAGTCCTTGAAGATATCTTGCCGACTAGATCAAGGCTGCCTCACGGGCCTCTTCCAATCGGGTCAGGTCATCCACTCGGTCTTGATCGTAGCGCTCGTCGTTGAAACTGCGGACTCGAAGAGATTCATACTCCATTTCATTCGGCAACATGGCTTCTGCCCCGTAAACCAGGAAGAAAGGAGTTTGGCCTGTAGCCCGACTGGGCGTAGTCCGCAGTGACCATAGGACCGAAGGTAATTCTTGAACCCATCTGCCGGTGTAAGGTTTGAGCCTATCAAACACTCGGGCCTTGATGCCTTGAAGAACCATGCCATTGGCGTGCTCGACCTGTCCATTGCTTTTGGGGTGCACGATTGATGCGTAGCAGATTTTGATGCCGAAATCTTCACAGAATTTCTTGAAAATGCCTCCAGTGAATTGAGTCCCATTGTCGGTTATAATCTTGTTTGGGACACCAAACCGGTGCACGATGTTGAGGATGAAGTCTCGTGCCTTGTCAGCAGTGATCGTAGCAACCGGCTTAGCCTCGATCCACTTGGAAAACTTGTCGATGGCGACAAACAGATGCGTGAATCCTCCTGGAGCCTTCTTGAAAGGGCCGACCATATCCAAGCCCCATACCGCAAACGGCCAAGATAATGGAATCGTTTGTAGCTCTTGGGTTGGGACATGGCTCTGCCTAGCAAAGAACTGGCAACCTTCATAGGTGCGAACCACTTTGTCGGTATCGGAGACCGCCGTGAGCCAGAAGAAGCCTTGTCTATAAGCTTTGCCCCCAAAGTGCGTGATGTAGCATGACTGTCGCATACGCCCGAGTGGATGTCTTGTAGTAGCTGTCGTCCTTCTTCGGGCGTGACGCATCTCATTAGGACTCCAGAAGGGCTTCTCTTGTATAGTGCAGAATCAACCATGACGTAGCCCTGACAGCGACGCCGAACTCGTTCGGCCTCATCCCGGTCTTCCGGCAGCTCTTGCTGAGTTAGAAACTTGATGAGCGGTGTCCTCCAGTTGGCGTCAAGCATGGCGACTTGGTTTGCAGCTTGCTCGTTGGGAGTTGGTTTTGCTACAACAGTTGGCTCATAGAGGTGCTCTACGAAAACGTCTGTTGGGGCGGCTTCTCGCTTGGACCCGAATTGCGCCAACTCGTCAGCTGCCTCATTGTTATGTCTCAAGACATGGGATAGCTCTAGTCCATCAAACTTGTATTCAAGTTTGCGAACTTCTTGCCGATAGGCTTCCATGGTGTCGTTTAAACAGGACCAGTCTTTCATCACTTGGTTGACAACTAGCTGGGAATCTCCTTTCACAACCAACTGTCGTATCCCGAGTGAAGCAGCAAGTCATAGTCCATGTAGCAGGGCTTCGTACTCGGCGACGTTGTGTGAGGCGGGGAAATGAATATGAAGAACATATCGCAGCCTTTCTCCAGTCGGGGAGATCAGCACAACTCCCGCTCCCAAGCCAGTGATCCTCTTGGATCCGTCAAAGTGCATGGTCTAGTATTGTAGGTCTTCCCTCGGTACGTCTTCTTGTTATTCGGTCCACTCGGCCAGGAAATCCGCCAGGGCTTGTGACTTTATAGATGTCCTCGCCTTGAAAGTTAAGTCCAACGGCATCAGTTCTAGAGCCCACTTTGCGATGTGCCCAGTCGCCTCCCGGTTATGGATGACATCACCGAGTGGAAAAGAAGTGAGACGGTGACCGAGTGACCCTGAAAGTAGTGCGCCAATTTCCTCGCGGTTATCAGGACACCATATAGTAATTTTTGTACCTAGGGGTAGCAAATTTTGGCTCCTGCCAGCACTTTGCTAACAAAGTAGATTGGCCTTTGAATCTTTTGGACTCGTCCTTCTTCCTCACGCTCAACGATCAGAACCGTGCTGACCACCTGGTGAGTCGCTGAGACATACAACAACAGGGGTTCCTGAGGCTGAGGTGAGGCTAGGACGGGCGGTGTTGTGAGAAACTCTTTGAAATTTTCAAAGGCTTTGTGGGCTTCCGTGATCCATTGGAAGTGATCGGTTTTCTTCAGTAACCTGAAAAAAGGTATGCCTCGCTCGCCGAGTCGGGAGTTGAATCGGCTGAGTGCCGCCATGCAGCTGGTGAGCTTCTGGACATCTTTCTGGTTACTCAGGGGCTTCATATTCAAAATAGCATTGATTTTCTCTGGGTTGGCTTCGATGCCGCGATGGGACACGATGAAGCCGAGCAGTTTGCCTGATGGCACGCCGAATGTGCACTTCTCCGGGTTCAACTTCATTCTGAAGGCCCGAATGTTTGCGAAGGTTTCTTCTAAGTCGGCGATTAGGTCTTCCCTATGCTTGGTTTTGATGACGACATCGTCAACATAAGCTTCCACATTTTTCCCGATCTATGTCTGAAAGCATCTCTGGATCATGCATTGGTACGTAGCTCCGGCGTTCTTCAGACCGAAGGGCATCGTGATGTAGCAGTAAGCTCCGAACAGCGTGATGAATGATGTTTTCAGGCAGTCGGATTCCTTCAAGCTGATCTGATGGTAGCCCGAGTAACAGTCCAAAAAACTCAGGAGCTGGCAGCCGGCTGTTGAATCTACGACTTGGTCGATGCGAGGCAATCCGAATGGATCTTTAGGGCAAGCTTTGTTGAGATCGGTGTAGTCGACGCACATGCGCCATTGCCCTGTCTTCTTTCGAACCAAGACTGGGTTAGCCAACCAGTCAGGATGGTAAACCTCTTTGATGAACCCGGCGGCTAAGAGTTTCGTAAGTTCTTCCTTGATGGCATCTTTCTGATCCTGAGCAAAACGGCGTAGTCGCTGTTTAATCGGCTTCGCGTCATCTTTGACGTGTAAAGAGTGCTCGATCACCTCCCTAGGAATTCCCGGCATATCAGATGGTTTCCAAGCAAAAACATCTTTATTATTTTGGAGGAAGGTGACGAGCGAGCTTTCCTATTTAGGATCTAGCTCGGCGCCTATTACAGCAGTTTTGGAAGGATCAGATGGATCAGGGGATATTTTCTTCGTTTTGGCGTCGCCTTGTCCCAACTTGGCTATCTTCTTTGCAGGGATTACACCCTGTTCGGATGTCAATGCAGCCAGTCGGATTTCTTCCTGGCCACGTGATCTCTCACGAGATTGGGCCATGTCGCAACTTTCTTTGTCACAAGTGAAGGCTTGTTTGACGTCACTGCGCAGGGTGATGACGCCGTTGGGGCCGGGCATCTTCATGCAGAGATAGGTGTAGTGTGGTATCGCCATGAACTTGGCGAGCGCAGGTCTCCCGATGATTGTGTGGTAGGCTGTTTCGAAGTCGGCCACCTCGAAGGTGATGTTCTCTGTTCGGAAGTTCTCTCGAACTCCGAAGGTGACTGGAAGGGCGATGTGCCCGAGTGGCGTAGATGACAGCCCTGGGATGACTCCGTGGAAGGGGGCTGAACTCGGCTTCAGCTCTGATCTTGGGATCTGCATCTTGTCAAGCATCTTGGCAAATAGGATATTGAGGGCGCTACCCCCATCAATGAGGATGCGCTTGAGCTTTATGTTTCGGACCACCGGGTGTAGTACCAGGGGATACCGCCCAGGGTGAACCACTTGGTCAGGATGATCCGAGCGGTTAAACATGATGGCCACCTCTGACCACCGTAGATATTGCGGGACTTCAGGTTGTGTCGCGTTGACCTCGCGGTCAGTCAGCTTTTGCTTCCTCTTGCACTCATAAGCCTGCGGCCCCCCGAAATGATTCAGCTCGCCTACGGGGTCTTGAAAAGGCTCTGAGTTGCCAGTCGGGTTGTTCTTCTTGGTTCCCGATGGGCCGGCTTCGTCAGTCGGCTTCTTGTTTAGTTGCGCCGCGTATTGTTCCGTGAACTGTTTGTAGATGAAGCAATCCTTGGCCGCGTGCTTGTGATGTGGATGATGCGTGCACTGGGCGTTCATGATCATGTCGTAGGCTGCAACCCGGGGACGACGTTGGGAGTTGGACGTTGTAGCGACCAGATCATCGGGTCGGCGCTTGCGATCTTTCTAGCCATGATTATTGTTGCTGTTATCCTTCTTAGGATGTCGGCTTCCTCCCGGCTGCTTGTCGTCCCTTTTGTCGTGCCGATCCTGTTGTGCTGCCTTGATCACATCATTGGATTTTGCGTAGGAGTTTGCTGTTTTGAACATTTGTTTTACCGTCTTCGGTGGCTTACGCCCAAACTTTCCAATCAGCAACTCATCACGGACACCCTTCTGGAAGGCAGCAATTATGATGTCGTCGGTGATGTTGGGGATCTTGTTGCGCTTTTTCGAGAAGCGACGGATGTAGTCCTTCAGCGGCTCGTCTGGTTTCTGGATGACGTTGTAGAGATCAAAGTGGGTCCCAGGTCTTTCAAAAGTGCCCTGGAAATTGGCGATGAAGTGGTCCCGAGCTCACTCCACGAGCTAATTGAGCCTCTTGGCAATCTTGTGAGCGCTCCGGCTGAGTTGGCGAGGGCGACAGGCAAATAATTGGCCATGGCCTTGTTGTCTCCTCCTGCTGCGTGGATGGCGAGGGTGTACATGGTTAGCCACGACTCAGGATCAGTCTTTTCGTCGTACTTCTCAATTCCTGTGGGCTTGAAACCACTCGGCCAATCCACTCTGCGCAGGTCCCGAGTGAACGCAGGCACTCCGTCGTCGTTGCAGTCGGGCGATCTCCTACGGTCTTCATAGGAGCGCTGCTCATGCTCATGATGGCGTCGGTCAAGGACTTCTCGCAGATCACTCAGCGGGGTTCTTTGTAGGCTGCTACGGTAGTCGGAGTTGTAGCTGCGGCGGATCAGGTCATGGACGGGTGGTCGTCCATGTCGTTTTTCGCGAGAGTCGGTCGATTGTTCTTGATGCCTCCGTGTTGTCTCGTGGTGGGGGTCTTTTGACCTACTGGCCATCTTGTCTTGCTCAGCCCTCCCGTAGTCCTTCGACCGGCGGCGGAAGTCGGCTTCCGTCGGTGTTTCAGATGGACTCGCCGCCTTCGTGCCGAGGTGGAGGGAGAGCAATTGGCTGTAGCTGTGACGATGGTCTTGATTTTGTCCAGGATTGGTGTTACCGTAGCGGGTGCAGCTTTGATAACAGTGTTGAGGAGGGTGAGGGCGGCAACGACGTTTTATTGAGGCGTCTGGAAGATGTTGGTGTTGTCGACTCGTGTCTGAAGTATGACCTCTCTAGCGGATTGCCCAGTCGCCCTCAAGTCTCGTTTCCTCCTATCGGCTTCTTCCTTGCGCCTATTTTCCTCCTCTGCTAGCTTGCGCTCCTGCTCAAGCCTGGCTTGTTCTTCTTCCGCGATTCTACGGGCCATGGCCGAGTCAGTCTCGGCCAGCTCAGCCATGAGAATGTCGAAGCACTTTGGCTCGTAATCCTTATCGAAGTCGGAGTCGTTGGCCTCGTCCGTGGAGATGTCGTAGAGGTCGTCGAAGTCTGAAGAGCTGAGGTACTCATCGAGCTCCGTGGATGAGCATGACCCGAACGGTTGGAGAATGACGGCGACTTCCCTTAAGCCCGGATCGCTCGAATCTGGATCGTTCCAGTCTGGGTCGTAGCTGGATGACGATGGTTCTCCCGAGTGAGTCGATTTCAACTTGGAAGAAAGGAGATCGCAATAGACCGCAGCGGTGTTTGGTAACCCAAACGGCGCCGAGAGGGTTTCTCTTCCCAAGTGGATGGATCCCAACTCGGAAGTTAGAAAGTTGCGGTAGATCTCAGCGTTGTTTGGTAGCCCGAATGCCGCCGAGCGGATTCCTTCTTCCAGGTCGATGGATTTCAACTCGGAAGTCAGAACTTTGTAGTAGACCTCAGCGTCGTTTGGTAACTGAACGGCGCCGAGCGGGTTCTCCCTCCCGACTGGTTCGAATCCGAGTCGGGGAAGGAGAGCTTGTCGAATCTTTTGGCGGCGAAGTCGTCGATACCTGATGAAGATCCCTTCGCGCTTGCCGATGAGATGACGAAGGAGTCTTGACGCGAGACCCCTACTTGGTGCGCCAACTGTCGAAACTTGGTTTCGGCAATAGAAATTGAGGGTGCAGTCAAGATCGCCAAACACGATGGGTTAAGTGGAAAAAAAAGAATTTAGACAGGTTCAGGCCCTCTCGTGAGGTAATACCCTACTCCTGTTTTGGGGATTCGATCCGCCGAGTGTTTATTGATCTCTTGCTCTTAAGGCTCATATGTTTTATATCCCTCAAGGAACGCCTCTACCCTCCTTATATAGTCTTGGAGGACGGGCTTACAAGTCGGAAACCTTATCATACTCTAAGTCGGTTTCCTCAATCTTTCCAAACTATGACTATGAGTCGTTGCCTTATCGGCAACGTAACACCCAAGTTATAGCCGGTTTACATAATCCTTAGACGTAACCTATCCCTATTACCAGTCGGACAAGCTCGCCATGAAGATATCCGATTGCCATAATCTCCACAGCGCGTGGGAAAGATTTCTCATCAACACTCTCCCATCATCTCTTCTGGCGGGACGCTTGAGGCCCTCGCAGTCATGATGACCAAGGGGCAAGCCTCGCCCGTCAGGAGCAGCAGGGCGACGGGCACCGTCAAGGGCAGTGGCGATCATGTTGCTTCGGACAGCAGGCCGAGGATTGAGCAAGTCCTCAACGACGGACCGAAAAGAGTAGACGAGTTCGTCCAAGCTCTTCACCGCCTGCCCGACCTGTTCCTGGTAGGTCCCCGAGCTCCTTCTTCTTCCCTATCTCTTTTTTTAATACTCCACGTCTGCAAGAGGTCATTAGCTTGTCACTGTCCTTGGAAACAAAGCTCCGGGAATTGGAGGCGAAGTTGGACGCGGCCTCCCAGCGTAAGCTCTCCGACCCCCTTCCAGGAACTCTGCCAAGCTCATCAAATAACCTCTCATGCTACATAGGGGCCAAAAAACTCGAGGCGGCCGCCAAGGATTCCAAACTGCAGGCCGAAAAGGTAGTGGCGCAACAGGAGGGCGTGGAGAAGCTTCTCCATATCTCAAGCGCTGCGCTCGAGGAGGCCAGGGCTAAGTTGGCATCATCTGAGGCGGCAAAAGCCAAGGTCGAGGAGAGGCTTGCTGCCGAGGCAGCGGCCAAGGCCGAGGTCGAGGCAGCGCTGGAGTCGGCAGAGAAGGCGAAGGAAGAAGCCGAGATTAAGTGTCAGTATTGACCAATCCTCCTCGTTCTTCAATTCTCCGTCCTCGCCTGCGCTGACCGATTTCTTCCCGTACAGGCCGCTTGTCAAGGATCCAAAGGCAGATGCGCGACCTCGAGGCACGCTCTGAGGTGGCCAAGGCCCGGTGGGAAAAATACCGGGAGGCGTCCTGGGCACTCCTCGCCGAGGCCGACACCGAGGTGGCGCTTATCAACGAGACCAAGGACACGCTCATGCAGCGGATTCTCAAGGGACCGAAGCGCCTTCCAGACTTCATTCGACTCGCTATGAAGTTGGCAACTACGCACGTTCTCGGCGTAGTACACAAGTTGTACCCATGCGCCAAGATTGAGGCGGTCGCCGACGGCTGGCCAGTCGGTGTTTTGGAGGTCGACATCCCAAGCATTTATGCCGAGGTCGAGCCGACGGCCAAGAAAATTGTATGCAAAATACACTTTTGATTAGGCAGCGATATGACCTAGGATAGAGTAGATAAGTGGGGTTAGTCCCATTCCATGAATTGTAAAAAGCTTTTATATTTTAACTTTTATTCGCAACGTGTCTAACCATCGTGCCCGAGCATGTTGGGTCCTCGACAGATCAGATCCGGGGGGTTCCCAAGTCAAGCTCAAAAAACTTAGTTGTTTACGCAACAAATAGGCTAACAGAGAGATTAAGTGACAGATGATGGAACCTCGGAGCTCTTTTGCACAGTATCTTGCTAAGCCACGATCAGTCTTGGGCCCTAGGCGGCCTTGGCAGGGAGCGTGCCCTTATACCGAAGAGCGTCAGGGGGTACCGTCGCGTTTAGTCGAATAGGCTGAGCACGAATTCTCGGGGAGGCTGTCGAGCCACCGAGTAGCCCGCGTACTCAATAGACTTCCTTTCGGGGAACCCCAACCAAAGCTGGTCGGGAATGCGTAGCTCAGGGCAGACCGTGAACGTAGCAAAGAAGTTATTGAGCGTGCGTAGGCTACCCAGGGGTTCGGGAGAAAGTTGAAATGGAGAACAAGCAACAACTGGAGACAGATTCCTGCAAAACATAAATGTTTTAAAGAAAGAGTTGAGTTCAAAGTACTTAGCTGCTCAAGAGTATAATCAGCGCGGGCACTCCATCTTTCACAAGTTTGGCATCTCCTTCTCGCCATGGAGTTGATGGGGAAGAAAACTGCCATCGTACCACTCAAATCGATTTTACATGCCCCTACCTGGCGTGCCAACTGTTGACAGTGGTCGATCAGTCCTCCAAGGGGGCTACCCGAGGAGGTGAAAGAGTGGTCGGGGATGTCTACCAAAAGGATATGATGGTCGACTCAAACAGAATGTGAACCAAGGATTTTAGACAGGTTCAACCCTCCTGGAGGATAATAAGCCTACGTCATGTGTTCTTTGTTGGGGTGGTGTATGAATCAAAGTAAAACGGTGTGAGTTCTTAGGGCTCTAGAGATTAGATCTAGCTTTCAAAGAACCGATCCCCCTCACCCACACGACATGCCCTCTCTTTTATAGCTCAAGGGGCAGTTAAAAGAGGACTTGGGGGCCAAGAAAGCTAAGACTAAAGGCTAAAAAGCAAATACAAACAACATCTGAAAAGTATATAGAGATCCCCCTAGTCGTGCACACCATGGGTATCTCGTGCTCCATCGTGCATTGGGATCTGTCCTCCACAGGTACCTTCTGTGTAGTCTTATCGGGTGATGTCATCTTCTGCCGGGTTGTTCCCTCCTTGTCTCCTCTACGATCCTTGCAAATCAAGGCTTCTTCCCGAGGAGATCTGGGGTCAGGCTGATGAGTCGTAGTCGGGATAGGACACTGGAGTCAAGACAAAGGGGAGGTCAGGGCGGCTGACACCAGGAAGAGGTTGTGCTTCTGACCCCCTCCCGAGGACTACCAGTCCGACTTCAGCTGGTCTTAACTCCCCTCTATGGGCTACCTAAGGGTAATCACCCCCACAGCTCCACTTGCAACAGATAGGGTGTTTCTCCTTTGTCAATTTCACCAATTCCCAAGTACGACTCTTTCAAGCGACTCTATCTCATCCTGCATAGCAGTTATCCATCTATTGCAATCATCAGAAATAACAGCCTCAGAATATGAAGAAGGTTCTGCATTACCTTCAATTTCTTCTGCAACACTCAAAGCATAAGCAACTATGTTCGCTTCTTCAATATATATTTGAGGTCATTTAGTATTTCTTTTGGGCCTATCTTGTGTAATAGAATGTTTTGGCAACTGCTCAATAGTAGAAGAATCTGTTTACTAACAGGTGCATCATGGTTAATAGCAACATCTTCTTTTTCTGATGTATGTCCTGAACTGATCAAGTGCTCCACCTGCACACTTGTTTTCTGCTGACTCTCAACATGAACATTAATAGAAGGTTTGTTCATGTAACATAACTGATTCATGGAAGACAACGTTTTTACTTGTCGACGGGTGGTCGATCAACCCTTCAAGGGCAGTACCCGAGAAGGTGAAAGAGTGGTCGGGACATCCTACCAATGGGTCTGATGGTTGACTCGAAACTAGATAATTTTTAGACGGGTTCGGTCCTCCCGGAGGATACAAGCCTACTCCTATGTTCTTTGTTAGGATGGTTGTTAACGATCAAATTTGGTAATCAAATCCCTGAGTTCAAGGCTGAGATGAAGCGGAATCGGATCAGGAAGTGATTTGCGGAGAAACAGAGGTCACATCGGCTACGACTAAATCGGCTGGGAGACCAGTCGGTTAAGGCCGAATTGGACGGGGACAACTAATAGCCGATTCCGATTCAGAGAAGAAGATGGAACCGTTTCCGATAAAGAAGCTTGAAGATAAAAAGAAGACTCGGTTCCCAAATATTCGTTAAGATATTGCCATCTATGGATAGAGTCCTGTAACGGCAATTGTATCTGTAAAGTAAGGATTTGTTTAGATATTCCATTTGTAATGCGGCATGGGACCATGTCCCGAAATATTGTCATACCATGTACAGTAGATAAGTAGAAACCGTGTTCTACGCGGACTTTGTTGTACTGGGTATAAATAGGACCCGAGACCCCCTGTAAATACATACACACATCAATACAAACTCGGCGCATCACCAAACCTTTTTATTTTAGACGAGTTCTTGATCTCACTTCGGGCTGCATCGATCTCGATCGCCAGGCAAGGTAATTACTTGTCATTAGTGGTTTGTATCGTTGAAATTAGTGTTTACATCGTCATGATACTCTAATTTTGGTGTTATGAACTGCGCAAGTTATCATATACAGCATATAATCTAGAGCAATATCTAGATCTATCTCACCGTTGGCTAGTTTATCTCGGGAGACAGTAGCCGATAGAGCTAGCCTTATCTGTTTTAATTATCTTTATAGTTATATTCACTATTAGATATTTTAAAACGATATTTTATATTAAGATCTTAATCTATCTAAGTGCCCTAAGCCGATATCAATCTTTCATGCTATGCTGACAGCCGATTGATCTAGGTTTAGCATATTTAGATCAGATTAATATCTTTTTATAAAATGTGTCGGAGTACTAGCCGATTCACATTAGATCTGCAGTATCGGCCAAATTATCAATATAAATAATTACTACCCTAACACGCTTTTAGCCTAAGTGATTTATACTGTCTCGGCATAGCCGATCTATCCCAATCACTTAGTTTAAGTGCACGTTGGGATAGTAATTATGTATAAATTGATGCCTTCATCCGATCTTGTAGGATCTAATTTTAACTTAACGCCTATTTCTTGTTTCTTGTTGGTTACAGGATCAAACCAACTGACACGCCTTAATCACCAAAGGTAGCCAAGAACGGACCTGCACTGGAGTTAAGCAGATCTCCCAGGCCAGCGCGTGGGAAAGATTTCTCGTCAACAATGGTGTGAGATTAGGGTTTGAGTACAATGGTGTAAGGTGAGAGAGATTTAGGATGCAAAATCCTCCTCTCCCATTGTGTGTGTGCCCTGCCCTTCCTTTTATAGTCCAAGAGCTTGACATGCAAGAAAGATTGGTCATAAAATAAAAAGCAAGTACAGACCAAGGTTGAAAAGTACAACAGAATTACCTCGGGATCCGCTCGCCGTAGGCATATTATGTGCAGTCCTATCGGGTGACGTCATCCTCTTTCCTCGATGATGGGATGTCCCATTTTCTGGTCGGGGCCGTGCGTGCAGGTCGAGCCAGAGGGAGCTGGGGTCTAGTAAGAGGGCAGAGGTCGGGCTGGCCGTCCTTGCCCGAGGCCCGGCTTCCGACCCTAGCCCGAGGACTCCTAGTCCGACTCGTCCGACCTCATTCCTGATGCGTGGGCTACACTGTGGCATATTCCCCCACACTACTAATCACAACCTTTTGAGTTTCAGGACACCATAACTTATAGCCTTTCACACCAGACGGATAACCAAGAAAAATGCACTTAATACCTCTAGGCTCCAATTTACCATTTTAAATATGAGCATAAGCAATACAATCAAATACTCTTAAGTCTGAATAATTTGTTGGGAACCAGAACATACCTTAATTGGAGTCTTCTTATCAATGGCATAACTGGGTGACCGATTAATAAGATAACAAGTTGTGGAAGCGGCTTTCGTCCAAAACTATTTAGACAAACCTGCATTAGACAATATGCAATGGGCATTTGATATAATTGTCCTGTTCATATGCCTAGCTACGTCGTTTTGTTGAGATGTATGAGAAACAGTGTAGTGACGCACAATGCTTTCGGACTTACAATATGATTTAAATATCTTGGAACAAAACTCTATTCCATTGTTAGTACGAAGTATTTTCACCTTTCTTTCAATTTGTCTTTCAACCATGGTCTTTCACTCTTTAAACACATCAAAAGCTTGATATTTGTGCTTCAAGAAATAAGGCTAACTTTTCATGAATAATCATTAACGATAGTCATCATATAAAGAACACCTCCAAAAGATGTCTTACGAGCAACCCCCCATAAATTTGAATACACATAATTAAAAATATCTTATGTAGTATATGTAGATATATCGAACTTCATCCTCTTATGCTTGCCAAAGATGCAATGCTCATAAAATTTCTACTATCCGATGCCTTGTCCACCTAGCAATCCTCGCTTGCGCAATTCTGCTAAACCAATTTCACTCATATGCCCATGACGCGTATGTCAAAGATTAGTTGCATCAGAATTAGATAATGAATCTGAAACAATAGCAACATTAGCTAATATAGTTGTACCTCGCAGATGGTACAGGTCGACAGTTTTAATATTAGCTTTCATCACAACAAGAGAGCCTTTGGTTACCTTCAAAATTTTGTCTCCACTGGAATATTTGTACCCTTTGCGATCAAGAGTTCATAAAAAGATGATGTTTCTCTTCAAATTTGGAATATGCCACATATTTGACAATATTCTGATATAGCCATCAAACATCTTGATCTGAATTGTTTCAATACCTGCAACCTTGCATGGCATATTATTGAAAGTTCATCTAGCCCTCTAAGTGAGTTTTGGCGGTTAATTACAAATTGGTTAAGGGACTAATGTGTTAAATTGAGATAATTACAGGTGATTAGTCCCAAAGTGCTTAGGTCTACGAAATATGATCAAAGGAAACCCTCCAATATCAATTTAAAAGAGGCGAGAAGATTTGACGCCTTATTTAAAATTTCTGTTTCCTTTAATCTTGAGTTTTAGAAAAACCATACTATTAAGAGGGGTTTCAAATGATGGCCTAAGATTATCTAAGTGCTTAAAGTCATAATCTTAAGGTGTGAGATTTTTTTCCAGCCTTTTTCAGCTTTTTCCCTTTTCAGGACAGAGAGTCCTGACCGGAAGTTCCGGGGGTTCTTGACCGGAACTTCTGGACACCATGGTCGTTCAGTTCCTAAGTGTTGGTCGAAAGTTTTGACGGTCCCATACCAGAACTTTCGGACACCTCTGCAGTTCAAATGTGAGTAACGGCTAGGTGACACCATCACTAACCTATAAATATCTCACACTCTCTCCATCTCACTTTTGGCAATCCAACTTTCGTTTTCTGTCCCCTAGCATCTCCCATGTTATTCTAGACCATTCCAACTTAATTCTTGAGCCTAGGAGGCAAATTTGTAAGAGATTTGAGTGATCTGAGGGGTTTTGTGAGAGTAAGAGAGCTAGGATGACTTGAGCACTTGGTGATTCTTGCAAGGCTGTGGTTTGATACTTATTACTCTTGGAGAGTGATCTCCTAGACGGTTAGGCATCTCCCACGAGCATCCGATGATTTGTGGATTGACCTGAGAAGGTTTGTGAAGGTTTTCCTCACCTCCACAAGGAAACAAGGTATGCATAGTGAAAATCCAAGTTGAGCTATAGAAGGTTGTCTTGGTAGAGCAATCCTCGTTTGTAGTTCTCGCTAGAGTCAAGTTTTGGGATCTAGGTGGTCACTTGATCTCTAGCGAAAAACCTAGAATCGTTGGGTTGGATACCAGATACTTTCTCCTTGGGATTTGCTTGGTGATACAAGGGGGTTAATTGAGACCCAGCTCTTCGGAGTTTCTCAACAGAGAGTAAGATTCTTTGAATCCAAACTTCAGGAAAAACTCATTGTGTCAATTGTGCTTGTCCTTTACCTTCTGTTGAGTATTCATCCTTGTTGCCTGCAATTAGAATTGTTCTGAAAACCACTTAGACTCGAGATAGGCATCTCGAAGTCCCAGAACACCGGAAGTTCCAACCAGCCTGAGCTGACCGGAAGTTTCGAAGTTCCCTCCCGGGATTTTCGATGCCTGTGTGTTTTAATTGCTGTAATTTTTTTAGTGAATTTCAGGAACACCTATTCACTTCCTCCTCTAGGCGACATCTACGAGCTTTTAATTATCACCTATCAAAACATTACCACCTTGCACAACTTCATAGGTGGCAAACCAATGCCTATTTGGACACATGTAATAGGTGCAAGCAATATCAAGAATCCAACAATCATAAGTTTGTACACAACCAGCATAAGCAACAAGCAATTTTGCACCAGACTTATCATCACTAGCAACTTCGACTTACCTTCCTCTTCTTTATTACCTTTTGGTCTATCATTTATAATTCTCTTGTCTTTGTTCTGTAGTTTCCAACACTCAGAGATATCATGTCCATCTTTCTTACAGTATTTGCATTACTTATACTTGTCATTGGACTTTGATCTTTCACAATAGTTGCTTGAACGTCTATCTCTTGATTGGTTATTTGTGTTCTTTTCTTGTTGCCTGCCCCGAACAGCCAAGCCTTCTGCTTGTGATTTGAACCTTTAGAAGGTATCATATTCTTCATCTTTTCTTTGACATGCAAAGCATCATAAAACTTCTTTTAAAGTTAGAGTATCACGACTATAAAGAATAGTATATCTGAAATTTGCATATGAGCTAGGCAACGAACACAATAGAATAAGGCCTAAGTTTTTCATCCTACTTTACCTTTGTAGACTCAAGGTCCATAACAATTTAATTAAAAGTAGAGAGATGATTCATCACAGACTCATCATCTTGCAACTTATGCAAAAATAACTTTTGCTTCAGGTCTTACTGGTTAGATCTTTTATCATGCAAATATGTTCTAGTTTCAACCACAGCTCTGCGGTTGTCTTCTCCTTAAGCGCCTCCTATAAGATTGTTAAATAGATAAAGATAAATATATGTCGTAGCCTTACGATCTCTTTTTTTCTCATCGTCGGACCAATCCTCAGTCATCTTGTCAAATTCAGATAGCGCATCATCTAGATCTTATTGTGCAAGAACGACTCGCATCTTCACTTGACATAGTGAGAATTTTGTGTCTCAGTCCAAAAACGATAGATTATACTTTAAACTCGTCATGAGAATTAATCATGAATTTGTTAGTAAGAAAGTTGAAGTAAACCTAGCAAAAACGTTAACCTCCGGGTACACTTGTATGTCACGAAGCAAAGTAGTGGAATCCTCTTGGTAGATGGCTGTGTGTGCGTGTAGCAAAATCGTCGAGAGTTTCTTCCTCAACAGGAGTGATACAGTAGGGTTGTGTGTGCTACAGTAGTAGTAGTAGTAGACGGTTGGCCCTGCTTTGCTTGGATGCGTAGATGTGTGCTGCTGCTTCACATCGACTCGGAGTCGAGGATTGACTCCGCTTTGGATTTGCTAATCAAACTCTCGCCGTAAAAAACAGAAATTGACGAGAACGACACCAGTCAGATCAACCTGAGAACCATCGATTGATTTCTAAGAGCATCTCTGGATGCGTAGATGTGTGCTGCTGCTTCACATCGACTCGGAGTCGAGGATTGACTCCGCTTTGGATTTGCTAATCAAACTCTCGCCGTAAAAACAGAAATTGACGAGAACGACACCAGTCAGATCAATCTTCATTGGAAAAACACGCCGGTGGCCGAGAACCATCGATTGATTTCTAAGAGCAAATGAATCTCTAATTCTAATTCTGTTTTAGAGAATTTTCTTTAAAAAACTAGCTTTTAAACTAGCTACAACAGAGACTTTATATAGATCTTAAAAAATTATAGATTCTCTAAAATTAAGATCTCATGCTTAAAACTGATAATAAAGTCTTGGTTATCTAAAATAGCTCCTGTTATCGTGAGAATTATTTTACCACGAGACCTACACAAAAACATATTTGCGTCGTCTCGCCGCCCGCGCGCCCTGCCGCCATCCTACATCTCGCCAAAAAGCTTGCCACTGCATCTTGACGTATGCCACCGCAAGAGTCAGAGTCGGCTACTCGGTTTAGTCACCCGTGTATGTAAAAAATCGATGCCGCTACTACTCGGTATACCGAAATCTCCAAGACTATTCATTTTTCAGCTGTTATGGATGTAGAATACTGATGCAAACACGAGTTTTGTGATTGAAAAAGAAAAAATAGAGAATCAATTTTGAGAATCTGCCGTATCAATTTTTGATTTTATTCTCTAAACTTTTTAGAAATTCTCTAAATGAGTTTTTTTAAGAATTATTTTTTGAGAATTTATTGGGGATGCTCTAATGCTCTAATACCATTTATTATAATAAAAATAGATGCACAACAAAAAGACATAAATTTTACATGAAAAATTCTTATGGGAAAAACCACGAGCGTCAATTGACAATAATCGTTATCGAGGAGTTGATTACGAGGAATAACAATAAAAACGACTCCCTTCCCATATGATTTACATAGGTATATATAGACGATAGAAGGTAGGTTGCCTAATAATATATTATAGGACTAAAATTCAAATCACATATTTAACATCCTCGATACGTGTTCATAATGTTTCATATATTTGATTTGTTCATGGTGTGTTATCTAGTTTATATTTATATATATATATATATAATGTAATTGTGCTAGCTATATGTTTAATATCATGATTTATTTATAAAATAAATTAAATCTACCTCCGCTTATATTTTCATCACCCGCCACAACTACACAAGCTAGTACTACCATATACCCTGGACCGGAAGTAGAGTACCAAGAAAACACAACGCGTATCTATGCGCAACAGCGCAAGGGCGCATGAACCGTAGGACAAGTGCTTCGCTTGAGGCGGAAGTGGACGAACGAAAAAGACGGGGAAAGGTGAGGAGATAAGGGTGCCAAAAAAGCTTTCTTGTTGGAATGCACATTAACTCATCAAGCCATGGAACATGGCGAAGCATGGCGAGATCAGTGAAGTAATGAGATGTCATGGAAGGTCGTGTGCGTGGCGTGCGTGCTTGCGCTCATGTGCGGTTTGGTTCAGGTTCCTTTGCTGTCACTACAGCGGTCTTCTCGTTCCTAGTAGTTTCTGCTGCTGCTGCTGCTTCTTTCGTCTCGAGGAAACTAAACTATTCCGTTCGAATTGGCTTGTTCCATTTGCAGCAGGTGATCGAAAACGCATGGAAGGGGCTGCAGCTGCACTGCCTCCGCGAAGGCAAGGCGCACGGCGCGCAAATGTAGGAAGGGGTTGCATGCGTGAGTGTTGTGGAAGGCTGTGAGACAGCGAGAGCACTTTGGTTATACTCCCTTCAGTTAACAATATTTGACTCGGGAGTATCAAGTTTAGCAACGTCAAATATTGTCGAATATATAGAGAGAGAGGCCTCAACACGATTTTTTTCCGGTTCTTCGTGGTTTGAAAGTTAAAATCTCAATGGTATCTCAATGGGGAGTATCTCGTTCGGCCAATCGATATTTATAAATTTTGGACTGTCTATCTACTACTAATGGATAGCAAACACCCTTAAAAATCATACTAATTTTAGACCGTTCGAGAACAGTAAGATTTATGCATACCCCTAAACCTTAGCCTTATCCTTTCTCTCCTTCGTCGTTCCCTTCTCACTTCTAGCACCATCACACACGATACCCGACACCGTTGCAATGCTCAAGCGCTCGGCCTCGACACCATCACCGCCAGCCTCACCAGTTGTTCGAAAGGCGCCAACAACGCCAGCAAGGTCCCCCGGCCAGCCTCCTTTCCTTCTTTCCTCCTCTTCAAGCTGACGGCGGTGAGGTACCCCCGATCCACCGTCTTTCCCATCTTCGGTGACTCACCATTATTGAATCCACTGCCATCGGTTGCCGCCTCCTAACTAGTTGCTCTGTTTTGCCCCACCGTCAACACCGCCCCACCGCCCTTGTCCATCCTCGTGACTATGGTGAAACGCCGCCTCGTCAGTTGTCTGAGTCCACTGTCCACGGCCATCCCTCTAAGCCACGAGGAAACCCCATCTCCCTCCTCCTCTCTGTCCCCCTCCCACCTTGATCCCCCAATCCTCAAAACCTAACTGATCGAGGCTGCCGTCGCCTCGTGGAAGCTTCCATGACTCACCAAATTTAGAGAAGGAGGCCGCCATGAATCTTGGCCCATATTCAATGGTCGAAAATTTGATAGAAATCATAAGAGGAGTAGGTGAGGTGACAGGTCTAGTAGGTCTACCAACAAGCTGAGCTCGAGTAAACTTATACACTTAGGCTTGAGCCAGACACGAGCTTTGAGCTGAACCATTCCACCACCGAGCTTTTAAGCAAGCTTGGTTTGAGCTCGAGCTAAGCTACTAAGCTTGATCATAAGTAATATAACGTATGCTTAAATAATAATCTTCTTGATAAGTAAAATTATTTTCTAATTAATCACACAAATAAAAGAGTACGACAAGGTTGAGATAAATGTATGCTACTAACCCATACTAATTTATTATGTTGATACATACTAATGTGTATTTTTCTATTCCTTTGTTCGTAATTAATCATCATATCACAAGAGTGCACCAAAACTAAAAAAGTCAATAACTCTCCCATGCTACATTTACTTTAGTAACAAACTTGATCATCGTATCACAGGAGTATACTAAGACTAAGGAAAGCCAATAACTCTCTCATCCTATATTTAGTCTAGTAACAAACTTAATGTATATATCATCCTCGTTATTTTCTAGCCAATAACAAAACAAGACATTGTGTGTATGGATACATGTACCAATATCTATTTACTGTCATGCACAAATGAATAATAGACTTAGAGAATAAATACTAATACGATGATCATTTGGAAACAACCTAAAAAAATTATTAGGAATGAAGGAAGTATTAGCTTATGAAATCAACAAATGTGAATAACAATAAAAGATATATAGAGTCAAGCTCATTAAAAACTCAAACTCGGCTCGACTAACAAAGCTCATAAACTTTATCTTGGGGTCAGACTCAGTTTGTTTGGAACTCGAATCAAGTATAAGATGAGCCAAGCTCAAGCCGCTCGCAAGCCTTAACATCCCTAAAGGTTCACTGCTACTGCCGCTACATTCTCCTAAACAAGGAGAGTATAGATAGAATTGTGAAGACTACATTCGATTCCATACTAAAATAAATCATAGTAAGGCTCCTTAAAAACATAGGAACAGAAAAAATACATAAATTAAAATAGTATGCTTTTTAATCATATAGAAATTGAGAACATAGGGAATGGAAGGAGGAGCCCTTTGATTTCACCATGGAAAGAAATGAATCAAAGAAAAGTTTTACAAGAGAACTAACGTCGAGTTCATTCGCTTATGGAATTGATTATAGGAATACAATTTATTGAAAAATCCCGTATCCTCTTTCTATGAATTAATGAGCTCTATAGGAAACAACCCTCAGTCAACAGAATCCTCCAAAATTGATGTCAATCCTCCATTTTAAAGAGACCCTAAATTTTTTGATAGGGCAGCACTTTGATTGTGGTAAAGCAAATTTTAGTAAGGTAGGAAAATTAAACTAGCCTTTAATTTGTTTCGTCTGATGTGCAGCTAAGCAAACAAAGTAATGCTTGCAAATCTGCAATGATGCCCCTGCCAGGCCTTGCTCAGCCTAAATTGCTCAGCGCAAAACTGTCGAAGTCCTCACTCAGCGCCTAATGCAAATTGAGAAGTAATCTAATAATTAGAATGCGTTAGTTCAGACTAATAATTGGAGTCAATGGTACCAATCAAACGCCAGGATATTACACTGGCAGTGCAAACATTTCCACGTGGTTCTCGTAATATGACACAGAATTGCGAAAAAGAAATGCACTGGCTGCTCTGCACTTTACAGAATAAAGGTAAGCTGGCGATGGCATTGGAACAGGAACCAAACAGTGGGTAAATTATGTATCGGTGGCAAAGGTGGCGCTTTTTTGTTAATCAAGCCCCAACACATTCTAAACCATATTTAATAAGTTTGTTAAGTTTGTTGATATATGATTCAATAAAATAAATCTATCATG
This sequence comes from Oryza australiensis, assembly GCA_019925245.2. Lineage (NCBI taxonomy): Eukaryota > Viridiplantae > Streptophyta > Magnoliopsida > Poales > Poaceae > Oryza > Oryza australiensis. Next base: position 6,975,764 of record JAIFGZ020000048.1, on the reverse strand, counting down.
ATTCTATTAATATATATTAATAGGTTATATATCAAATATATTATTACTATTAGACAGAAAAACTCATATTACATATGTGTAAAACTTGGATCCAAAATTTTTAAACTCGCGTTCATATTATAAAACTTATCAGATTTAATTGAATTTTGTAAGAATGATTTATTATACAAAGAAACAACTTTATACAAATTTTGAGTATACATGCGAGGCCCATGATGCATTACTAAGACCCAAAAAATTATAGTTAAATATGTGTAAAAATTAAACCTAAGTTTTTAAACTCGTATTCATACTATAAAAACTTATTAAATTTAATTAAATTTTATAGAAATAATTTATTATAAAGAAACAACTTTGTACAAGTTTTAAAAATATTTATATATGCCAAGTCATTTTGGGTTAAACCCTTTAAACTTAGATTCTAATGATCTGATCCGTTTAATCCATTTTTATTTTTAAAACGATACTAATAGTCCATTAAATCAAATTTATAAATAATTTAATAAATAAATGAATCAAACCAAACCATTTCCATCTAATAGGCGCACAACCTCATCGAGGGCTACATAGAAACGGGTTTGCTCAAGCTGTAATGGCCTCTGACAGACGGGGTCCCGACTCCCGACCCATCCCGGCATCCTGTTCGTTCCTGCACGCTGCAGCAAGCGGCCAAGCAGAGGCCCCCGCTCATTTCCCCTTCGCATACTCGTCGTTGGCGCGATTACTATACTTTATCGTCTTTTACGGTTTTACCGGAGGCGCCGCACGGCTCCGTGCCGCATGGTGGACGACGGAGTACCCGGGCGCACCGCACTGCATATGTAGTGGCCTTTTATGGAGTCCCGGAGCAAAGGCTGTTGCCTGTGATGGCATATTCTCGATTAAATCTTTTTTTATCATTGCATTGGTTCATATCGGTGTTTTCAATATAAAAAATTTGAAAGATCAGAGCCTCGAAATTAAAATTTTCTTATGTTACTTACGTCGAGAGTAGTTTCAACGTATCTTGTTAAAAAAATTGGAAAGGAAAAGACTTGTTGCTTATGTAAAAAACGATACAGTTAACATTTGTTTTCTTGTTGTTTTGCTCACGTGATTTGGTCTTTAATTTACTTTTGCTTCGAATGTTAGCTTATCTAATAGTACACCTCATATGTTTGGACAATGGATAAGTGGACAACCAAACATACTTCTTGAGGCCTTTGGTGCTATTAGCTCTTGGCTTTGCTAAATGATATGGTATTTTAAAAATATTTTTTATTACAGATTATCTTTTTATACTACATATTGGCTTCCCTCATGAGCTATTCTTCATAAGGTCAGTTTGTAGGATATTGTCATCAAGGCTTATGAATATTTGGAGCGAATGGTTTTCTATCCCGACATAGGGTGACGTTCTAGACTACCGATAAAAGCCTCTGAATTCCCTTGCTGTCTTGGACATTGAGTTTTTTCTCTTCTTTTTCTTTCTTTTGTTTGTGTATGTGCTCTTTGGGTACAGAGATCGGAGGTGTTTGCAAATATATAAGTTTAATAAAGCTTTATTATCTGTTGCCTGTTGGCGTCGGGGCACGACGCACCGCAACCGCACCGTCCCTGGCCCGTGCTCCGGGACGCCGGGCCGGCTGCCTCCAAGGTTCCAAGTCTCCAACGGTGGGAGTCCCGCACGTACGCGTCGCGGCGATCACATTTCGCCCGATCAGAGCGATCACGCCGTCGGTGGACGGAGGGGGCCGCCGGGCCCCGGCGGCTGCTCGTCTCGCAGCTCTCGCCAGCCGGCGGCTGTACGTGACGTGGGGGAGGTGATGCAGTCCGGCCAGCCGCCAGCGGCTATGGCGGAAAAAGCGATGGCAGTACGTGTCGGAGGGGCTCCTCCTCCCTTTCAGTCGGTGGTGTCACTCTCATATATAGTCTTCTCATCAGCCATGCGAGAAGACGACTGGAACGTGCATTACTATCTTGATCGGACGACAGAAAATCGTTCCTCAGATCCACCTGTTAGACGCCAGCAGGAACAGTATCCACCATATATAACCACAGAGTACAATTCGAGTACTGAAAGTTGTTGAGAGAATCAGTAGTAACTGGAACTGTAGACTCGTCGGAGTAATCGTTCGACTGGACTCCTCGACTAGCAGGTACCGGTGCCTTCAGTTGCGCCTGATGATACTGCAAGCGATCACAGGACTCATCTTTCAACACCACAGCTAACATATTTGAGCTCTTCCATAGGGATTGAGATCCTCTGACATGAAGTTAAAGGGCTCACATGTCAGTTACCATGTCAAGAGGAAGTTCGTGTCAAATGATCTTCCAATAGATAGTACTACTAGTAGAAGATACTAAAGGTACTGCTACATGTTTCTGTCAATTGTCAACATGTTCTTCCTCCCTGGAAGACTGAAATGGATGAACGACACGGCCATGTCCATGCATGCGGAAGCTTCCATTGGAGAGACAGCATATCGTGTAGTGGCTACGAGGATATTGACACCATCTGTCTCAGCAACGACCAACCAGTTCAACCAACATATTAATCACATTGGACTCAGAAGCAGCACATCTGCACATGGTGGGAAGGCAGAATCTTCACTGGTAGATCTGTGAAGCCAATAAGACATCAATGGTGTCCTGCCTCAGGTCCAAGATATGGTCTTCAAAAACTAACTACTGTCCATAGCTTATTTCTGAAGCAATTGAATAAAGTCAGACCAGTGCAAAGAATATGAGCTGTTCAATAGCCGGACTGCCGCTGAAAAAGGAGATGACATGCAAGACAAGAGCTTGTCGAATTAGGAATACAAATCCAGCAACAGCAGCTGCTGCAGTAGCTAATATCCCTCGACCCAAATTGCAGCATAACTGGAAAGGACTGCTGCAATGTGGTAATGCAGAAAGCACAAATATGAGATAGATTTGTTCTACCATATTGACATATATAAGTCTAACTACAAGCATTTGAATGGAGCACGAGAATTATCTAAGTACATTGAGTGCTTTAAGGAATGATATCATAAATCAGCACAAGGACTGCAAATTCTGAGGAAACTCTTGCTCTAGAACAACATGGCCTTGTTATTACGTGTTAAGCTTAAGTGTGTTAATTAAATCTGTAATGAGCTAATGTTTTACATATGCTACATCTTCTAATGTGGCAATCCATGACTTCATGGCACAAAACTGAATCTAACTAGTCAGTTACTTCTTATCAGTTCATTGTTCTAACCTGCTTTGAAGAAGCAGGAATGAATAATGCCAAAGGGAAGCTCTGAACTACACAAATTCAAGGTCTCCACAAGCTGCTTCGTTCAATACATTCCTGTCCAGGCCTGCACTTGCTGCTTCTTCCAATTCACTGCCTCCATCCATGCTTTCTTCCTCTTCCACTTCCTCTGTGCCAAGGTTTCTCATTGGTTCTTCAGTCTCGTCTTTTGGGTAGACTTTTACCCTGATGCGCTTGCCTTTGATGTGTCGATATTCCCATTTTGGTGGTGGATATTTCTTCTTTAATTTTACATATTTGTCCAACATCCCTAACTTCTGGAATACCTCACCAAGCATTCTGATAATTGAACCGTCAGGTCTAACACCCAGCTCCTCCATATCAGCAAAGATCTGGCAAATTTACAAGAAAGACAACATTCATCAGATGTTTAGAATCTTGGCAATAAATAAGCAATTCTACCAATGTTTCCTTGAGTGTAACTTCTCAACAACAAAAGGGTTGAGTTCAGAACATAAGTGTCAGACCAAAACCACATATTTAGTCCGAAGTTGGCAAACCGTACAGTTGTTTTGTCAAGTAACAGAAAAGTGTCTCTTCGTACAAAGAATGCAACTTTGCCCTATTGTGGGAGTAAGTTAAAGTCATCGTAATAATGGATTATGTTCGCTCATCCAACATGACTATGAAAAGGAAAAAAAAAATCCTAAAACAGTTAATACAATAGCTGCAACAGGAACTGTGCCATCCGCGGTCCTGAAATGACTATTGCTTATAACCAAGGTCCTTTGGGAGCAATTCAGGCTTATTGCATAGGCTGGTTTGAGATAGGATTCAGCTTCTTGGCAGAAAGTGGCCTTGAGCTTCATGAGAGGACCAATAACCCACACCCTGTTTGGGGGAGCTTAATATTCTGGCAACTTTAAGCTAAAGCCTATCCTCCCCAAAAAAGGGCCCAAGCTTTTTTTTTCTCGAACTACGCAGGAGAGCTGCGCGTCATTTCATTAAGATAGAAGAAAAATACACGAGTCGGGGTAGACCCAACCCGGGTACAAGAGCACCACACACCCCACACCACAAAAAAGGGCCCAAGCTACCAAGTCAGGTCGATATATGAAACATGAAACTTTCAAAAGGATAGAATCTTCACACTTCACTTGATAAGGTGGGCTTATTTCAACAGTACTTGGAATCAGAAATTCCATACCTACCAAATTTTCTTTTTCTTCATCAAATATACCTACCAAGTTTTCATCATTGCATATGTGTGACATCTGCTTCTTGCTAACATTCAATAGAGCTATTCAATTAAGATATCATTTCGCAGTGGACCTTTCTAGAAAGATCTCAGATAACATTCAATAGAGTTATTCAATTAAGTTTCAAGTTTTTTTGGTTTTTTTATTTTTTAGAAAAAATTTTGTTTGATATATGAAAGAGAAATTGCTTACACAAAAGGTAATATCACAAAAATAACTTATGTAGCATATGAAAGATGATTTCCATTAAAAACAACAACAAAAAGTATTTTATATAGCATATAACAGATAAGTTATATTTTACAAAAAAAGTAGAAATGCAAAAAACTTGAAATTTATATACAATCTTCCATGTTGTGTAAGGAGGCCAAATAAAAAATTTCATATTTTTTTGAAACTTCTAATGAGATAAATCAATTGTTAACCTTGGATGTCCATAAGGGTATTTTGCGCATTTTTTAAAAAAAGGCCCAGCCCAATGACGTATTGTAGAACAATTGATAAGTCGCCGGATAATTATAGAAAGAGACAATGTCAATAGCATATTGTTGAACTAGGACAAACTCAATGACATAGAATAGATTCTCTCATTAAAACACTCGCAACATGGTACCGGTCTGAAACGTCATCATGTTCAAGCAAATTGTAGCATACAAAACGCAGTTTGTTAGTGCAGTAAGCAGCAATGAAGACTTCCAATTAAGCATACAAGCAAAGGCAGCACTAAAATACATAGTCTGTCATATGGAGCCAAATGATAGTCACACGGAAGAAATAAATCCAACCTATGAATATTATTTCTAACATTGTGGCTGCTGATATATACCACAGGCTATATCATGAGAAACTTACTAAACGATATCCAAATATCTAGCTCTCTAAGATTAGCACACTGTCAGGCTTTCCTAGTCCAAAAGATCTAAGATCAGTACAATGTTAAGTGGAAATAAAACTAGTAGAAAAACAAAAACAAAATTACAATTTACTATCTTAACAATATCCATGTGTTGGGCTGTTAGCAGAAAATTTTCACAGTTCATTTCTGTCCCTCCATGCAACTAGGACATCATGGTCTGGAATTAACATCAGGATGTACATTAGAACAAAAGTATAATATATTTGGATTCCTACCTCAAACATCTTCTGATATGATTCTAGTCTGTAATATAAAGATATCATTCTCATGAAAAAGGTACGAGGCAAACCCTCCAAATATCGCGAGAATATTTTTCCATACAGCTCTTCTGCTTCCTCCACTCGTCCATCCTCAATCAAAGCATTTAACAAAGTGTAATAGCTTCCCATTGTCTTTCCTTGACCTTTATTAAACATCCACTTAATTACCTGAGTCACAAATTCTGTAGTTACTACAGTGTTTCAGGGGGGAAAAAGGTATATTATAAGGAAGCAGCTAATCCTTGACAGTCAACATGACACCAGACATGTAGTTTTCATGAAGGAGATATTTACGGTGTATATGCACAAGTCCAGTGTGAGATTTTTACTGCAATTACATGAGAGCAACATGTTGGACAAAATAACGAAACCAATGCAACAGCTCAATGCAAAAGGCACGTTCAACAATACCTGAATTATTCGTTTCCATTCCTTTTCATCTTCAAGGGTCTTAAGTGCCTTCTTTACTGCTATCAAGGGAAACTCCAATTCCCATGCAACAAATGAATCAATAGCACCATATACTTCCTCTTTTACATTAGACAAGCCTTTAACCTACAGGAAAGCACAAAAGAGCAACAATTTCAGGCACTCGGGACATGAACAACACCAGGTAGTCTGAATGTGTTGCAGCAAAATCCGTCATGCAAAAATGTGAAGTGAAACACTTGCAGTCTTTTGATGTTTGGTGCCTGCTTTATCACAGAGAATACATAAGCTGCTTCATGAAAAAGAGGACAACCGCAACTATCGCAAACTGAAGAGCTGCAGCAGATGGTGAATTCTAGAGTAGCCACTGGTAAGCAGGTGTACGATAAACCATGTAATTTATCACCTCACCAGGAAGATGATGGATGCACAAGCGGATATACACTGCAACTGTAATTACAGCAGAAAAGTAGAAGAACCTCACACATTCGACAAGCTTTTGAGACTTGGAAACGGTTCCGATTCTCTTGCGAGTTTTCCACACACGAGGATATCTTGGCCTCGGGCCCCTGGCACCACATACCTACACAATCGTAATCAAAACTATCAGTTTAACTACAGCTCCAGCACTATCGCAACAACCACATGCAGTACAGCTGAACTGAACTTACCACTAAAGAACTGAACTTTCGAGGATGTGTAATGGCAGCCCTTTCCAATCCAAAGGCAAATGTAGGCGGCCCGCACCTCACAGAAAACATCGTGTAACCTGCAGTGACAGACAACTGGACGAACCTTCAGAAGCAGTTATTTGCTGGTTTGTATACAAAAATAGGAAAGGGATAAGAAGCAAGAACTGGGCAAAGAATTGGGAAGAACAGGTTAAGCTTTCCTCTTCCCCTTCTCGCTCGCTCCATCTAAATAGGGGAATAGGAGGGACGGAAGCACATCTCACCTTGTAAGAGGGGAAGAGCAGTTGCCGTCGTCGCCGGCCTCAGTGAATCCGTGGGCACGCCGTGCGCTGCGGCTTCTTCGTTCTACCCGGGGCGTGGAGTCGGGAACGGGAGGACGGATGCAGCCACGCGCGACGCCACGACCGCAACGCAATCTCTCCCCCCTGGGGCGAGATAATTTCAGCGACGATGAAAGGTGGGGCCCACTGTCAGTTGTCCAGTCCAATAAGAGTAAATAATAGTATCATCTTTTGACAAAAAAAAGAAAAGAAGAAGGAAATAGGGAAGCGAGGGCAGAGTACGAGGGTTGCCACGCATTGCTGTTGCCGGAGGCGGCGGGAGTGAGGGCAGCGAGCGATGCCGGCGGCGAGGCCGGAGTCGCAGGAGCCGCGGGTGATCGCCCACGTCGACATGGATTGCTTCTACGTCCAAGGTCACCTCCTCTCTCTCTCCTATCTCTTCCCCTCACCTCACCGCCGCCAGGAAACCCCCAAACTTCCCGTGCCCTGCGGAATGATGCCTCTGACGTGAGGGAGTGGGCGTTTTGATTTTGCCGCAGTTGAGCAGCGGAGGAACCCGGCGCTCAGGGGGCAGCCGACCGCCGTGGTGCAGTACAACGACTGGAAAGGCGGCGGACTGATTGCCGTCAGCTACGAGGCCCGGAAGTTCGGTGTGAAGAGGTGAGATGAGAGCCCTTCCTCCTCCGTGAAGGCGATTTGATCGGCTGCAGTTTCTGACGGATCGATTGTATGCCCATTGTGGTTATTCAGGTCCATGCGTGGTGACGAGGCCAAGATGGTCTGTCCAAGTATCAAATTGGTTCAGGTTCCGGTGGCCCGTGACAAGGCCGATCTTAATGTTTACCGAAGTGCTGGCTCTGAGGTTTGTGTATGCTGCTTGATTGGTACAATTGACAACAAAGGTGCTTCCATCGCATTGACAGCTTTGCGTGGAAACTCTCAGGTTGTGGCGATCCTCTCGACCAAGGGGAAGTGTGAGCGAGCATCCATTGACGAAGTTTATCTTGACCTTACTGATGCAGCCAAGGAAATGCTTTTGGAATCTCCGACAGAGTTATCGGAGTTGACTTTTGAGGAAGCCACTAAATCAAATATTCTGGGCCTTACTTCTGTAATATTGTTTTCTTCACGATTTGGTTGTTGCTTCTCTGCAATTTGATATGAATATGACCAAAAGGCCTTCATATGTTCAGGATGTCAGCAACAGGGAAGATAGCATGAGGGCATGGCTTTGTCGAGCCAGCGCTGATTACCAGGATAAGTTACTATCTTGTGGGGCTATAATTGTTGCGCAATTACGGGTCAAGGTTTTGGAGGAAACTCAATTCACATGCTCTGCTGGCATTGCTCACAATAAGGTTTATAACATGTCCAAGTAGTGAATAGCTTTGCATTCCTTTCTTTTGATGGAAGTTTGGTCTCTTTTACTCTGTAAACCTCTCTTACTATTGCAATCTTCACTCAAGATGTTGCTGTATTTTGCAGATGTTAGCAAAACTTGTCAGTGGGATGCACAAACCTGCTCAGCAGACAGTTGTTCCGTCCTCAGCAGTTCAAGATTTTCTAGTATCACTGCCCGTAAAGAAGATGTAATGAGCTAATGTGACACCTCCATCTTTGCTAGTTTCTTGGTTTCTGTTGGACAAAGTTTCCAAACATCCTATTCATCTGGTCCTCATAGTTGCGTTGTTTACTTAAATTATGCAGGAAGCAACTTGGTGGTAAGCTTGGGAGTTCCTTGCAGGATGACCTTGGGGTCAATACTGTTGGTGATCTTCAAAGTTTTACAGAAGAAAAATTACAAGAGTACTATGGAGTAAATACAGGGTAACCTGGTGCTTGCTTTTTTTTTTTTTTGCTTTACTTTTATTTGGTTGTCCCACTGATTGATTTTATCTTTAGTAGTACATGACTTAACTTTACAGCTGATAGAAGGCCAGTTTTATGCGTTACCAGAAAGCATACTTCATGCAGATTTTACAACTTTCAGATGTCATGTCTAGTTGATAATAATTCAGCTTATAACCATTTGATCTCATGCAGGACGTGGTTATGGAAGATTGCAAGAGGTATTAGTGGAGAAGAAGTTGAGGATCGTCTTCTACCAAAGAGCCATGGGTGCGGAAAGACATTTCCTGGCCCAAAAGCATTAAAGAATAATGCTTCTGTAAGTACTTACACTCTGTCATGTCCCTTCAACATGTTTTTAATTGTTTAGAGGTGCTTATAGCAAAGCATATCCAGGAAGTCCTTTGATGGCTGTGTTCATTTGGTATAAGCCTTGACTACTTGCTTTGGTCCATCAAAAATAGTGATATAAGCTTTGTCACTCCAATCAACAACTGATACTGGAAGAATCAGATCCTCATTTAGTTGTCATTTAGTGACACAGTTTACTGATATATCCAGTGGCTGTGCACCTTGATTGATCATGTAACAATTTAATCGAATACCTTATACACCATTTCTAGAACACTAGGCTGGAGCCTACATTCCTTCTACTTGAGTTCCAGATGCTCTTATTAAATACTAGTTTGGCTAGTGGCATGTTGTGCCCATTCAATTACATTAAGATACATTGTGAGCCTAACTAAATAGGTCATTTGTATTGCCTGATTCAAATCCCACATATATTTGCACAGCTCCATATATGTCTTTCCTGCGTTATAGTTTAGAGAAGTTTATGTTCTAAATATTTGACAAATGGGAATTTCATGGTCCTTCAGTAATATCAGGTTCATGTTTAGGTTAAGACATGGCTGGATCAACTTTGTGAAGAACTGAGCGAACGGATTCAGTCTGACTTGAACCAGAATAAGAGAATTGCTCAAACACTAACTCTCTATGCCAGGGCATGTAAGGTACTTGGTGCAAATTATCTTCCGCCCCACCCCCCCAAAGATTGCATAAATTATCATAGTTTCTGTAACTTAACATGAATATGTAGTTTATTTACTCATTGCTTTGCTACAGAAAAACGAGTCCGATTCAATAAAGAAATTCCCTTCCAAATCTTGTCCGCTGCGTTATGGGACTGTCAAAATTCAAGATGATGCCATGAAGCTATTTGAATCTGGGCTTCATGATTTTTTGGGTTCTCAGAACACAAAATGGAGCATAACATCTCTTTCTGTTTCAGCAAGCAAAATATTCGACATACCAAGTGTATGTATACTGTAACTTTATCAGTAATGAGTATATTGATTCGTTCTCATGTTTAACCAACATCCCTGGAGAAATAAGGATCAGAACAAAGTGATTATCTTGTTTCATTGAGAAGACGTGTTAGCTCATTCAGTAACTTCGATTGCAATACACCATGCATATATTGATATTGCATTAGTTTCTGCTCTCAAAAGTTGAGGGTTATTTCCGAATTGTTATCTGGTGTACAGAAGCTTTTTTAACATTAACAAATGTGATGTAACATTGTTTCTAGTTTGTCACTACCTGTACTAGTTTGTCACTATCTGTACGGTGTCAGCAGGCCTCGAATATGATTATACGTACAAGCACGTTATGAATTTATTTCCTTCATTTTCTTTTTAATTTTTTCAGGGAACAAGCTCTATCTTGAGATATATTAAAGGCCCAAATTCCACTCTTTCACCAGATAACCTTGATTGTTCTTCTTTGCCTGAGGATCCATCTCTTGGTGAGAATAATAAGTTCAGTATACCAGTCTGTATTTTTGTCATCTCTTACAGTATTTATCTGTTGACATGCTTCTCTAGGTAACAAGTTATATATAGCACCTAATCATGAAGAACACTGTAAACCATCATTATCTGAGAACGAAGACCATGGAAACAATAGTAATTTAGCCAAACGGTGTCAAACAAGGGAAGAAAAAAAGGTGTCAAAGAAGTTAACTGAGGTTAAGGTCAGATGTTCTTTCCCTCTTTGGATATGAAATCGGCTCCTTGTGGATCAGTTACTGGGTCTTTGAATCCTTGAACCTACATTACCAGGGTTAAGATTCACAAAATCACAATTCAGTTTAGTCAATCAAAATTTGGTTAGTTTTAGTTTACTTGTGTAGTTACTGGGCCTTGAATCTTTGGAAGTAATATAGAAGAATGCTATATTTGTGTTGGAAAAGAAGGGGCAAAGTATCCCAGAAGTTGGTGATTTGTTTTTTCAGGATGTAGGAGTAATGATTAATGATGCTCTACTATGTCAGTAAATAGATTAATAATAATGACTCCTTTCTTGTGTATCTCGTATTCTTTTAGTATCCAGTGGCATAATCTTATCTCCACAGTAAGGCGTAGCACGAACCAAAATAATAATAATTAAGTTCAGCTTGAAAAGATATAAGCCCCAGCTCATGGTCCAGCTCCTTAACTCTAAAACAAACATGTGACCAGGTTTGGAAAATATCTCTACTTGCAAATCATGATGCACAAGTCTGAAATTCTAGTTTCTTTGTTATGTGTATGATTTGAACCAATTACTCACTCAGATGTCCCACTGCAATGGTTCAGGGAACTTGCTCTATTCTGAAATTTCTTTCACAAAGTCCACCTGTACTCAGTGAGAAAAGAAAATTTGACAGCTTAATTTGCAGTCATCCAGGTATGGGGTGTTTTTATTCTCGCAATACAAATATTAATCACAGCTACAAATATTTTGCTAAATTCGGATCATTTTAGGTCCTGAAAGTTCTTCAGAACCGAATAAAGCTGAAGACCACAAGTCTGCGCAGTCTGTTGATAGGAACAAGTTTAACACTGCTGGGAGTAACTCTGCCAGCAGTAGCACATGGATGTTCAATGTTGAAGATATCGATCCAGCCGTAGTGGAAGAACTGCCGCCGGAGATACAGAGAGAAATACATGGATGGATTCGCCCGTCAAAGCACTCAAGCTCAAAGACACGGGGTTCTACCATTTCGTCTTACTTCCAACCTGCAAAGAGGTCATAACTTAGGTAGCTTACAGTGATGGATCTAAAAAAAATATTAAAGGGAGGCTGAACTATCATATTCAAATGCTAATGTTTCAAATGCTAATGTTGGTTTTTAAGATTTTGTTTTGCTCATGTAACTTTTTATCTATATGTGATCAATAGCACCATACAAACATCCAAATCAAGCTATACATGCAAACAATTTACTAGAACAATATACCAATCAATGAAGATAGAGTGAACAAAAGATTTTAAATTAATCTACGCAGAATAACGAACACGTAAACATAGGGGCTGGTTGGCAAGAAAATAGAGTTTAGATGGTTTAAAATAAAAACAGACATATATATAATTATGTAGACAAATCGAATGTGTAGCGTGTAAAACCGTAATGGTGGATTGTGAGAGTATTTATTGAGGAGTTGAGAGGTTATCTGGTAAAGTTAGGGATCAAAACATAAGGGATCAAAACATACATATTTTTGAAATACTACGGACTAAGGGTTAAATGCAAAATAAAATAGACTAGATTTTTTAAACAAAAGTAGTGAAGGAGTATATGACTTCTAATCTAGACTGTTGATCTTTGATCGAACAATTCACGAGTCGTTTTTTACCCCCTCATTGATCTACTTCTTCCACAGAAATTTGTAAGGAAGGCTAAGGTCTATTTCTTTTTTATCTTTCTTTCTCTCATAGCAGAAATTGAGAGGTTAAGGAGGTTTTCTGGCGATGGAGTATGTGACTTCTAATCTAGACCGTTGATCTTCGATCGAACAATACACGAGTTGTTTTTTACCTCTTGCTGATCTACTTTTTCTACAGAAATTTGTAAGGAAGGCTAAAGGTCTACTTCTTTATATTTTTTTTCTCATAACAGAAATTTAGAGAGGCTAAGGAGGTTCTCTGGTGGTGGAGCCCCTCTACCCCTCTCCCCACTAGATCCGCGGTAGCCCATGAGATGGTTAATTCGTCTCCCGGCATGACCTCTCCCCTGTAGATTGTAGTCTCAGCTTGACGCGCCAACAAAGGGCGTCAACCGAAATAATTGGCAAAATTCCAGGCTCTAAAAAGTGTTCACCCTTGTGAATAGTATTTGCATTGTAAATTTATATGACAGTGGAACTAACAAATAGTACTAAGTATTCACGCTCCACTATCACAGTCGTACGACAATAAACCAAATTAGAACAGGAAGTTAAGTAAATATAAGTTGATCTGACGGACTGACAGGAACGATCCAATATTCGTGCAAATTATCCTCCACACAAGCAGCACTTTATTGATTAATTGGATTCAGAAGATACATGAAACTGTATTTCTTCGTGAACAATCCTTACATGGGATTTTGGACTTTATGCCACTCCCGGATGGCGCATTCTCTCACTGGCTGTACCTATTAGCTTAGGCAGAACAGAACGAAAAAAAATATTTTATCCCTGTATAACGTATCTCCTCACAGTGGCCCCAATCCCTACCTGTTACAATAACAAATCGCCTCACAGAGGCCCCAATCCCTACCTGTTTATTCTATCCCTTTATAAATATTTTCAATGACAATTTCGAGCGGTTAAATAAGATCTAAACTTCGTTCCTGCAGCTATTCTCTGCAAGCAATTCCTATACTGCTGTAATTCAAGGAAAACAGATGCTGCCAGCATTTTCGCTTGCTAATTGAGCAATAACCTGAGCACAGAACTTCTGATATCATGTCAAGAGAGCAGAAGAAGGCCGTTTATAACTTTGCGTATTCAGAGAAAACTGGGAGGTCCAATGCACCCCTTGCAATGGCTTGATCTTCGACGGTTATGGCCAATGCTTGTGATATATTTTCCTGCATAAAAAGATATATGGTAGCTGCTAAGCATGCTTGAACTTGCATACAAGATTTATAAGCCGTGGGTATATGCAGAACTATAACAAGATATGCTTAGTGACATCTAACAGATTTCTGCCTTGCATGCCACGGAATGCCCATTTGACATAGTAAATAGCCAAATACATACATTGTGAATGGTTCCATGGACTATGATTCTTTAATTCATGATTAGGTTTAGGAGAAAGTCATCACCGTGCTTTGGAGCTTCCGGATGTACCCAACTAATTGCAGCTGCAGGGGCTCCTCCGTTGTCATCTTACAGCAGGAATCAAGGAAATATATGTGCTGAAAAAGGACAGTCGTAGGTATATTGTTATTCCAAATTCTGACATAGGGGCATAAAAAAATTAACAAAGTTTTACTATGTGCTAACACTACTAGTAAAAGTTCAGTTTGAAATGTATAAAAGGTCTTGGATTAAAAACAAGGAGGAACATTCTAACAATTGGCCTTGCAAATAAAAATCCTTCGAATAGTAAATATGCACTTATAATTCTAAACAAAGGTAACTATGATCAGACATTAAGACCACCTAAACCTAAGATACAAACCATCACTCTTTCAACAGTCCGCAGTGAAAGGTCCCATCCAATGCTTATCACCGACCTAGAGACACCGCCTGCTTCTGACTTGGCCCACCCAAAGAAAATTCCTGATATTTGGTCAGGAACATATTCATAGGTACAATCACCTGTTTGCATATACATGCAGTAACCAGTAAGTAAAAACATATGTACTTAGAGTACTTTAAAAACTACTATGTGATTGATAAGTTCAGTTTTGATGGCTATTGACGCATTAAAAAGAGTGATACTAAGGTGTCGGACCTGCTATTACCATATGAAGACTCTTTGAAATTGCATGGCCTACATGGGCATTCAAGAATAATTGTTCGATTGGTAAAGCACCCTGAATGCCTAAAATATGAATCCCCACATCAGAATTAGACTAACAAAAATTAAATCGAATACAGTGGACAGGGAGTAATGAGAAAGAGTTACGATCTTCAAAAGGAGGAAGACCCCACAACTCAGGATGAAAGTCCAGCAGTGAGTAAAGGATAGAATCAGCAATTGAGTAGCGCTGCCTTTGACTTTGGAGTGATGGAACAGCAACTACATTTGCCCCAGAAGCCCTGGCACCCTGAACTCCGACGCTAGGAGAATTTTGCAACAAAAATATAAAGTGTAACTAAATAAAGTACTGATTATCTGTGATGCAATATCATCGACAATTGGCAAATCAAGACAACTAACCACAGAAGAGGGCACATCTTTACATCCCATCCGTCATGTCTAAAATATAACAAATATGTTGAATTGCTAATTGCTAATTGCTAATTGCTAATTTTCATTGTCTATTAAATGAGCTCTAAAATGACACACAAAATAGGTAATTGCAAATGCCATATAAACTAATAAAATTAGCTAGGGCTCTATTTATAAATTATTAATCAAATGCAAGACAATAACTTTGTTTCTTATTTGGTTCTGTTACATAGAATATTTCATGTTTTATAGCTGCTCCGTTTGTTATTCATCTAACCACGAAACTGCCTACTGTTGGATTGGATCAGAACTATAAAGCAGTTCTGTTATCGTGCAATAAACATAAACAGGGTTTTCTATTAATGCAATGATACATAGCTCTCTTGTGTGTTCAAGAAAAAAAAAGGCTAATGCAAAAAGGACTTATCCGGAAGCAGTGTTTAGTTCACATACAGAGAATCTTCTATGACCAAACATGATGATGGATTTACACCAAGTCTTTTTGCGGCCTCCAGAAATCTAGGGGAACCAACAGATTACAGAATCAACAATAACATTGTATGAACAGAGCTAAAGACGACTGCATATCAAGTTGTGATTAACCATCGCAGATGTTTTGGAAGTGTAAATCGTAGGACTAATATATCAGATGTATTGCAAACTTGCAGATTGTTTTGTTGGATGGAAGCAACATAGTGATTCTAAAGGCCACCCACATGTCAGGGGAAGGTTTTCCACGAGGGACCTGGTCTCCACCAAGAATCACGGAAAAGCAGTCTTTCCAATCTGAAAAATAAAAGAAAGCTCTTAATACACGAGGAACCGAATGTTTTACTACTTAAAGGTTTTCTTTTTTACTTGAACTAATATGAAAGAAAGATCAATGCAAGAGCCCAAACATATAATGTTACACTACACCAAAAAATTCCCTTGTAATGTATTGGAGGACTTTTGGTTCCTCTAGTAAAAAAACAATGCCTTGTATTCCAAATGATATTTGTGGAAGGAACAAATAGCTATAAAGTTATTTCATGTGCTATACAGAACCTTTAAAAGGAAAAACTAGACACATCCCACATGATGAATTGTAGTTGAGGCAAACATACAAACCTCCTAATTTTAACAATTTGTGATCGATGTTTCTCCTGACGGAATTTGAAGCAAGTGCTAAAGGCACTCCGTTCCTATGAAGATGCTTAACAAGCCTTTCGACTCCAGGGAGTGGCTTTGCCTTTTGCCACCTGAAGAACGGTGAAGCAAGCTAAGCGCTCTTCTGAATTTGCGACGGTGGTCAGTACATGCTTAGCACACTAACATGAAACGAACCTTTTCAGGTACAACGGGTATATCGCCACCGCGTACTCTTCTACAGTGAGCTGAAGCACATAATCGGCGATGATCCCGGTGGTGGACTCCCTGTACATCTGCCCCAACCTCCTCTCCTCCTTCTCCTTGTCCGGGACCTTCCCGTACCTCGCCAGGAACTCGTTCAGGACGTCCCTCGTCGCCCTCTCTGCACCAACAACATTGGAAACCCTCTCAGTGGGGCTTCAAAGGCCGCAAACGATTCGCACGAAACAGGGGGCTGGGGGAATCGGGCAAGACGGCGCGAGGGAGATCAATCGGGTCGACGTACCTGTGTCGAGGAGCGTGCCGTCGAGGTCGAAGATCACGGCCAAGACCCTAGGCGTCGTTGCGGCCATGGCCGGCGTAGCGCGGCGGGGAGGCGATCGCAGGGCGCGGCGCAGAGTCTGAGGGCGCCGTGGGGTCGGGGTCGGGGACGGGGAGGGAGCGAGTGCGGCGCGTCGGATTTAAGGGCGGGAGGAGGAGGAGGACGGGACGGGAATCGGAGGCCATTTGGCGAGCTGTGGGTCGGTTGCTCCCCTGCATCGCGGTTCCGGGGGCCGATTGGCGCGTGACGCGGCAGCGGCGCATGCGCGGCCGCCGCGGCTGCTCGGTGCGATTTCCGGTTTGCTACTATACGATCTGAACTTCCTTTCCTTTTTAAATCAAACTCTACCTTCAAACGAAGTGTTGGAATTAATAACAAACCGAGCGTTTTATTAGTATAGTTGATCCGTACTAGTAGTACTCCACTGCTAGGCGCGTCTGACATTGTCAGGTTGGCACCGGTAAGTTGACCCATGATGGCTCATAAGCTCACCGAGCGGTCATTAGACAGGCAGGATAAACTATCGGAGCAAGGAATATTATACACATGCTATGTCCCATAGTACCGCATCTTGCTTAAGTTGATCGTGCAGTGGCGTGCTAGACGGAATAATGGAATGGAAAGCGGTTCCGTTCCGATGTAACGGACAAATGTATTGGTCACTGCGCATTGTCCCAGTTTAGATTGTTGAGATGAACCTTTGTTTTATCCAGTGGTGAACGCATAACCGAAATTAGAGGATGTTAGTGAAAATTAGCACAAAACTATCGATGTATATTTTTCTTTTATGTGTTTGTCATCATATTATCATGATTAAAATTCGCTTTAGTTTATTGATTGATTAATATACTGTCATTAGTATAGGAATATAGAATACTGCTAGTAAAAAAAGAAAGAAAATATATGCTATACACGGTGTGTCTGTCTCGTCAGCCTTGGATTTTGTGGCTGTTTTCCGAGGCTGTTCGTGTTGACTGCTCGTGCACACGACAAGATACAAAAGGTGGTGCATGCTGTCTTTGCCGCTGGAGTTGGTGGTGTTAGATTGATCTTCGGTGTCTTGATCGGGGACGCACAACAACTTATAGTTGGTGAGTTTCCGTCGTGCAGCGTCACATAAAAGAGAAAGGAGGAGGCCGGAGGCATGGACGTCGATACCATTCATGCTCTCTCTTCCTCCTAACAAAACCTTAGCCCTAAACTGATCAGGGTAGGCGTTGTGAGTGGCGGAAAGCTTTCACCGACACCATATCTCGCACCGACGATATCACTAACGACCCATAGCGAGCTTCTCCATGAAGTTTGACGGTGAGTCACGATTCACCTATTAAATATGCACCTAGCCATATTTTCCTAGACCTAACAATGGTATCAGATCTTAGCTAGACACCATTCTAGTTAGGGTTAAGAAGGGCAGAGAAGAGAAGAGAGGATCACAAACAAGAAAGCAAAGACTCAGACCCAACCCAAAAGGGGCAAAAAAAAGAAGATTTGGGAAGGAACATACCTTGGCTCCTCGGATACGGGCGACGCTGGCCACTGGCTCTTCTTGCGTTGTGCCGGTGGTCGTCGCCGGCTCGCTGAGACTCCGCCGCCGCCTCCCGTCATCTTGGCTCACCGGGTTTCGCCTCGGGATAGAAACCCTAGATTGGGTTTTGCACGTGTGCGTGCGGTTGAGGCCGATTCCCTCTCGTAGATCCACTCGACGGCGGCGCGCTCACCCTCGGGTGGACGTGACGCTGGCGAGGAGGCCTGCGGGAAAGGGGACACCGGTAGCGGGGGGACAAGCGCGACGCGGGCGGCAAAGCTGAGAGGACGGTGCGGGTGAGACGAGCACGGCACGGGGAAAGAAAGAATGCTGCTCAAATCCTAGGGTTTGCGCGCGCCGCATCGGTTTTGCTTTCTGCGGATGTCGCCCGGCCGTCGATCTCCATCCAACAGTGGTGATAGATCGGACCAGATTAGGCCTAGGTGGGAAGGAGAAATTGCGGCCCAGGCCCAGGTTGTGGCCTGATAATCTCCCACGAGCATAGTATATTTCAAGCCGGGCCGGGCCAGGCCGCAAGCACACTACATCACAATATTTTTGCACAGTATTTTCTGATGAATTTTTCTATTTTTTCCTAGAAATTAAGTAAAGGCTCAAAATAATTTAAGTTTTGAAGTTTTTTTCCTGTGGGTAAAATTCCTAAATTAACTTTGAGGCTCAGTACAGTTTCCGTTGCGTCAAGTTTGAATTTTAGATTAATTTTGGCATTTTTTGCCTCAAGTCAAAGATTTTACTCTTTCTAATTAATTCCAATTCAACGGGACATTTTAATTAGAAAAAGTAAATTATTTTCTATAGTATGATAATTTTGTCTACTGACCAACATTGTTGATGAAATTGTTATGCTATTAAGTTTGATGACATCATTGTTGATTCTATTTCTGTCCAACTGTGGTGTAGAATTGATAGTGAGGAGTTATTTGTTTTAATTTGACCAATGTCGAATTAATTCAAACTTTGTTTTTTGAATTTTTGTTTCAGGTAATCCATTGAGCTACATCTCGTCCATTGAGTCTCTAAATGGAGGAAACTACAACTCATGGCGAGAAAAGATAGAGATAGTGCTTGCCCTATCAGATATTGATCTTGCGTTGACAGCTGAGTGTCCCACATCTCCTGCTGACCCCATAAGGGGAGAATAGGAGAGTCAAGAAGATTTCGATAAGCGAGTGTGTGATCATGTACCACTCAGAATGAAGTACGATGTTGATCGTGCTAAGTGGGACTAGTCAAACCGCAAGTGCCTGATGGTAATCAAGAGTTCAATAGTTGAGGCAATAAGGGGAGCAATCCCAGAATACACCAATGCCACAGATATCTAAGAAGAGTGGAGAGTCAGTTTATTAGCTCTTCCAAAGCTTATGCAAGCACTCTAATTGATAGGGCTTTTTACAGAGAAGTACACTGGTGGTGGTGTCAGGGAGCATATCATGAGGATGAACAACATGGCATCTAATCTCAAACCCATGGAAATGGGGCTAAGTGATGAGTTTCTGGTTCATTTGATTTTTGCCTCCCTGCCTAAAGAATTTGAGTCTTTTGTTGTTAATTACAACTCATAGCCACAAAGTTAGGGTGTTGAGAAGTTGATTGCCATGTGTGTATAACAGGAGGAAAGGATTAAGGGTTCACATGGTGATTCTGTTAACTGCGTGAACCACAAAAGGAAGAATTATTATATTCTAAAAATTCTAAGGGCGAAAGAATTGATTCTTTAATCAATCGTTCAATCCTCCCCCTCGAAATATGGCTTAAACGACAGTGCCATAATTTTGAGGATACATCATCAATTCTTTCCTCTTATTACTTATGTTCATAGACGAGGAGGCATTCTCTTTCTCAGTACTCAGAACATTCACAGTATGACCAAGTGATAACAAATAAAGTTCATCTTACTTGAAAGCAATGCAAATACACTTATTATTAAACTGAACTTTACATTGTCCATCTCCAAAATGGCATTGAAATCAATCACGATCTAATCGTGGGACACATATCTAATTTCTTCGCACGGAGGGTACATAAAGGACATCGTGTAAATGAAGTACAAAGCCATCTTTTAATACTAATGGGAGTTCTCCAATGGCTTTGGCTTCAACAGCGACGTCGTTTGCAACTTTAATTACTCTTTTGCCTCTTTGCAGGGTCCTCCTCGTACTGAATCCCTGTAAGAAATGCTTCAGAAAATCCACAATCTTTCTTATGGTGTCCCTTCTTTTTGCACCATAAGCATTGGTCCCTTTCAATTTGGACCAGCTTAGATCTCTGATGATAATCAGGCTCAGATCAATTTATGAAGGTTCTGAGTACTGAGAATGAGAATGCCTCCTCATATATGAACGGAAGTAATAAGAGGAAAAGAGTTGATGATGTATCCTCGAAATTATGGCACTGCCATTTAGGCCATATTTCGAGAGGGAGGATTAAATGATTGATTAAAGAATCAATTCTTCCGCCCTTAGAATTTTTAGATTTACATCAATGCATAGATTGCATTAAAGGAAAATATGTCAATAAAATAAAGAAAGATGTCAAATGAAGCACATGAATTTTAGAAATAATTCACATGGACATTTGTGGTCCGTTTCGTGACATCCGTGGATGGTTATGATTCTTTTATAATGTTCACGATGAGCATTCTTGTTTTTGCTATATTTATCCAATTAAAGAATGATCAGAAGCATTGGATAAATTTAAGATATTCAAGGCTGAAGTTGAAAATCAGCATGATCTAAAGATTAAGATACTAAGATCCAACCGTGGGGGGAGTACTACGGTCGTCATACCCCGTATGGCAAGTTCCTGGACCTTTTGCAAGGTTCTTATAGGAAAATGGTATAGTTGCCCAATACTCTACACCGGGCGAGCCTCAGCAGAATGGAGTAGCTGAAAGACGCAACCGTACCTTAATGTATATGGTGAGAAGTATGATAAGTTACTCCACTCTACCGATCAATTTGTGGATGGAGGCGTTAAAAACCGCCATTCACATACTTAATCGGGTTCCTAGTAAGTCCGTGTCTAAAACTCCATGAGTTATGGACAGGGAGAAACACACATTAAAATATTTGCACGTGTAGGGTTGTCCAGCTAGGCGAAAGTATTTAACCCAAACATTGGGAAATTAGATCCTAAGACAATAAGTTGCCATTTTATTGGCTATCCAGAGAAATCAACGGGGTTTTGTTTCTATTGTCCTGACATACATACCAAGTTCATAGAAACAAGACGCACTGTGTTTTTCTAGAGGATGACATGATAAGGGGGAGCATGGTAGCCTAAGAGATTAGCCTTAAAGAGAAGCGGGTATTCGTACCTACTCCGATGATTCAAGAACCTTTTTTCTCGATACTGTTGCTATTGCACCGACAGTGCATGATACTGTGATGACAACACCTGTTGTTAGTTCTCCAGTGGCAACAACAAGTGACAATCAAGAACCTGTCTTTCAGGATCCGATAGAACCTATTATCACACATGAGGAAGAGCTACAACAACCCCGCTCAAAGGGTGTGCCAGATGTTGAGGCCCCCAGGAGGTAAGAGTTAGAAAACCAGCTATCCCAAATGACTACCAAGTATATATTAGTGAATAAATTCAAATCGAGAGAGATCCCACCTCATTTGAAGAAGCCATGAGAAACGCTCACTCGTCTACATGACAAGAAGCCATGGAAGAGGAAATGAGATCTATGAGTTGTAACAAAGTCTGGGATTTAGAAGAAATTCCCAAAGGAGCCAAAACAATAGACTTTAAATGGATCTACAAAACTAAGTGTGACTTCAAAGGGAATGTAGAGAGATATAATGCGGCGACTTATGGCAAAAGGCTTCATACAAAGATAAGGAATAAATTATAATAAGACATTTTCTCCGGTCTCATGTAAGGATTCTTTTAGAATCATAATGACTTTATTGGTGCACTATGATTTAGAATTACATCAAATGGATGTAAAGACAACATTTGTCAATGGAGATCTCTATGAGGATGCCTACATGGCACGACCGAAAGGTTTTGTCATGAAAGGAAAAAAAGTTTGGGATTCCACCTGAAGAAATCCATTTATGGATTAAAGCAAGACTCTAGATAGTGGTATTTAAAGTTTGATAAGACAGAAAGTTCGGGTTTGATAAGAATAAAGAGGATAATTGTGTTTATGTAAAGTTCAAGAATGGAAAATTCATTGTCACGTCCCGATTTTCGTTCGGGATTAAAAATGACTAAATAATGTATTTCTAGAAATTATATTAAAAAGAGAAGTAAATAATTAAGTGAAATTAATAAGGAAATTTAAATTTCCTTTAAAAATCGTGGCTGAAAATATTTTTGTAATATTATCATGCCCTAAAGTATTCTCTGAAATTTTTCGTGAAATTTTGGAGCGCCAAAAATAATTTTAATAATGTAAAGTTCATTTATACAAGTAAATAAATTAAAAAACAAATTAAAATTCCCGTACTATTCCCGGGCCGCGCCCGCCTCCTAGAGAAGTCCGCATTGCCTCCCTAGCGTCGGCCCGCTAGAGCCGCCCTTCCCTCCTCCCCTCTCTCTCTCTCTCTCTCTCTCTCTCTGCTCGGCTCGGCCCAGCTTGTCAGCCCGTTGCATCGCCCCTTCCCGCTAAAGTCTGCTTTGCCTCCTCCTAGTTTCCTCTCTCTTCCTCTCTTTGACAGGTGGGACCGACGGCCCAACCTGTCATCCCTAACCTTCATCTGCGTTGCCTGGGCGCCACCACAGCCCACTTTACCGTCTCGCCCGCGCACCATCCGGCTCCCGCACCCACGCCCGAACATGGAGGCTGAAGCTACCGCCCACGACTGTGTCGTCCCCTTCTCCCCCACAAAAATAAGCTGTTAACGCCAGAATTTGATAAGCCTCAGAGCCCGAATCGGCTAAGGTGTCCATCGGCTGATACCGAATCGGACAAGGCAAACCGATGTAGCCGATTCTGGTACGATAACATTGGAGACACCGTCGGATCAAGATGATGTGCTTCATGAGGATTGTCATATAAGGATAGAGTCATAAAAAGGCAATTGTATCTATTAATTAGAAAGAGTTTGTTAGTTCCTTATTTTATCTTTAGGAAAGTGTGTTAGTATCCGGTAAGGATTCGGTTTGTTTCCTTTTATCTTTAGGAAAGTTTGGATTTGTAATCTGTTAGGATCTCTGTTAGCCCATGGGTATAAATATGTAAGCCCGGGGTTCATGTAATCGATCTCTCGATCAACACAATTTGGCGCATCACCACCTTTTACCTTTTCCACTTTGTTCATCATCCGGTGAGACTTGGCACCCGATGCGGGGCTGCATCGGTTAGGTTCGATCTCCAGCAAAGGGGTAAGTACAAGTGTTGCCTATCTAGTATATCATCTCTATCTTCAGTTTCATTACTGTTTATAGTCGCATTGACTTAGTTTGGACTTTCTCGGTTAGGTCCGATATTTTGATCAAGTTGATGTTTCTTTAAACATAATGTTGCTTTAGATAAATTTGTTATATCCATCACATTAGACAGATATATCGGCTCCTCGAGTATTAGATTATCATATACAATCTCGTGCTGCATCGGTTAGGTCCGATCTACTAGATTGTTATCGATAATCTAAGTCTTTTAAGCCAATAGGCTCATGCTAATGTTTCACCGAAGGGTTAGCCGGTCTTATCGTATGTCTATGTTAATTTAGTCATAGTATCTCAATTTAGCTCTATCGGCTGTCTCTCGTTTTAGGGTTTCTGCTTATACTGGCTAAATCGTTATATTAGATTAGATTAGTTTAGACATCTACCACCCTGAAAATTAGTCAAAGGCTTGATTGTTTAGATATTATGTTTCTTTTCATACTTAGTGTTGCATCAATTCAGTTTGACCTACTAAGTCGTGATTAGAACCGTAGTCTTTAACCTGCCTGATGGCTACCAATAAGGGTTTTGTCGGGGTTTCAACCGACATGTTATCTGGACATCGACATCGGCTGTAATCACACAATCGGCTGTCAACGTATCGATTGTTTTGATTATCGGCCTATCGTCCGATATGATTTATGCTCTGCTGTTTTGCATATCTTGTTACTGGCAGTATCAAACTAACTGGCACGCTCACGCTTCATTGATTCTAGGACTGACCGGAGTTAGCGATCTCCTGTGCCGACGTGTTGATTTTTCTCGTCAACACATTTTTGGCACGCCAGTGGGACCGTGTTTTGGACAACGTATCTTTTTACATGGCTTGGCGGACCCATAATTGCCACAATGTCTGGTAAAGAAGTCAAGGCCAAGGAAGAGTAATCTCTCAAGCTGATGTCAAGAAGAAGAGAAGAATCAGTTTTGGGGCGATCAAGGAAAAGATAATTTTGAAGCATGACTTCTCATACTCCAAAACTGAGGGGCATGTGTTAACGTTAGAATTTGGCAAGCGCCGGAGCCCGAATCGGCTAAGGTGTCCATCGGCTGATACCGAATCGGACAAGGCAAGCCGATGTAGCCGATTCTGGTACGACAACATTGGAGACACCGTCGGATCAAGATGATGTGCTTCATGAGGATTGCCATATAAGAATAGAGTCCTAGAAAGGCAATTGTATCTATTAATTAGGAAGAGTTTGTTAGTTTCTTATTTTATCTTTAGGAAAGTGTGTTAGTATCCGGTAAGGATTCGGTTTGTTTCCTTTTATCTTTAGGAAAGTTTGGATTTGTAATCTGTTAGGATCTCTGTTAGCCCATGGGTATAAATATGTAAGCCCGGGGTTCATGTAATCGATCTCTCGATCAACACAATTCGACGCATCACCACCTTTTACCTTTTCCACTTTGTTCATCATCCGGCGAGATTTGGAACCCGACATGGGGCTGCATCGGTTAGGTTCGATCTCCGGCAAAGGGGTAAGTCCAAGTGTTGCCTATCTGGTATATCATCTCTATCTTTAGTTTTATTACTGTTTATAGTCGCATCGACTTAGTTAGGACTTTCTCGGTTAGGTCTGATATTCTGATCAAGTTGATGTTTCTTTAAACATAATGTCGCTTTAGATAGATTTGTTATATCCATCACATTAGACAGATATATCGGCTCCTCGAGTATTAGATTATCATATACAATCTCGTGCTGCATCGGTTAGGTCCAATCTACTAAATTGTTATCGATAATATAAGTCTTGTTAAGCCGATAGGCTCATGCTAATGTTTCACCGGAGGGTTAGCCGGTCTTATCATATGTCTATGTTAATTTAGTCCTAGTATCTCAATTTAGCTCTATCGGTTGTCTCTCTTTTTAGGGTTTCTGCCGATACCGGCTAAATCGTTATATTAGATTAGATTAGTTTAGACATCTACCACCCTAAAATTTAGTCAAAGGCTTGATTGTTTAGATATTATGTTTATTTTCATACTTAGTGTTGCATCAATTCAGTTTGACCTACTAAGTCGTGATTAAAACCGTAGTCTCTAACCTGCCTGATGGCTACCAATGAGGGTTTCGTCGGGGTTTCAGCCGACGAGTTATCTGGACATCGGCATCAGCGTTAATCACTCAATTGGCTATTTTTATTATCGGCCTATCGGCCGATATGATTTATGCTCTGTTGTTTTGCATATCTTGTCAGTGGCAGGATCAAACTGACTTGCACGTCCACGCTTCATCGATTCTTGGATCTGCACTGGAGTTAAGCAGATCTCCCAGGCCGGCGTGTTAATTTTTCTCGTCAACACCGACGCCATCGCTGCCACCTCCCCGCGCCGACGACGCCCCACTCTGCCGCCTTTTCCGGCCACCCCGGCCTCCTCGCCACCTCCCCAAGCTATAAAACTTCCCCGGACACTCTCTCTCATTTTCGCCACTCTACCGAGCTCGTGGCGTTTCCCTCGCTCTCCCCATTCCGCTCTCTCTCTCTCTCCCTGACCGCCACCGCAATCCGGACCGTGCGCCACCGCCGTCCCGCGTCGCTTGTGT
This sequence comes from Oryza australiensis, assembly GCA_019925245.2. Lineage (NCBI taxonomy): Eukaryota > Viridiplantae > Streptophyta > Magnoliopsida > Poales > Poaceae > Oryza > Oryza australiensis. The sequence continues at coordinate 6,949,480 of JAIFGZ020000048.1, read as the reverse complement.
CGCCGGATTCGTCGCGCCGTGCCAAAACCCGGCCGGTACTCCCCGTTCGCGGATCACCGTCGGAACGCTGTATCCGTCGCAATCCCGAAGCTGTCGCCGTCCCTCTCGTCTCTAGTCGCCTCTTGTCATCGCATGAGGCCACGCCGCGCCGTGGCGCTGCCACCGTCGTCTTTGCCACACCACACCGCACTCCGGCCCCCGCTTCGCTTCCCCAATCCACCATAGGAACGCCCCGTCGCCGTGAGCCTGAGCCGCCACCAGAAGCCGCCACTCTCCGACTGCCTCTTCCTGCCACCACGAGCCTTGTCGAACCACGCCAACACCTCCTCTGACTTCACAGTGTTGAACCTCGACCGTCCCTTCATCGTCGCCAATCGCGGCTGGACCATGCATGCGTCGCCGTTGCCTCGCACCAGCCGCCGTTCTTCTTCCCGCGTCACTGCGCGCTGCCGTGTGCGCCCGATGAGCATCTCCCGTTCCTCCCTGCTCTCCTCCGTCGCCCTCTCGTGCGAGTCACCGCACCGATGGCCGCCGCCAGCGATTATCGGGCCACGTGCGCCGTCGTCGCGCCGCCTCGGTCGATCGGCCGGTGGTCACCGTCATCCCCTTTCTCCCCGAGCTGTCCGATCTGCCGTCGGGCAGATCGGGGCCGTCCATGTGGCAGCCCACGTGGCCGCCTCGTCGGTGCCCCGTCGGCGCCACATGTGCGCCACGTGGTGCACTCGCCATGTCGCCGAGGACTTGGTCCACAGTAGACCAGTCCGTTGTCCCGTTGACACGTTGGGCCCGCCTGTCGTTGTCGGTTCCCATCGCTGACGTAGTAATTCGCCTTTTTCTTTGGAAAAATAATTAATAATTACGCAATAAATCATTTTAATTTCATAAATCCATTTAAATGGCCCAAAACCTCTAAAATTCATATCTAACTTATACGAACTCCAAATTGGGCCATTTAACTTGCAAAATTTATCTAAAATTGAGATCTACATGTTTGTTTACTTTCCATGTACTATTTATTTGGTTTTTATTAGCGTTTTTCCTCGTTTTGTGGCCAGCATGTAGACTCTGCCGTTTCGAAAGTTTGCTCTTGCGAGGAAAAGAGTTCGGAAGGTTGTTTGAAGAAGCAAGGTAAGTGACACATTTCCCTTGAAGCATACTGAGCCTACTTTACAAAATATTTTACCGTTTGCAAATAAATTACATGTTTTCCTAATTACATGAGAATTGGGACTACCTATCTAATTGCTTGTGTCATGTTTATTGATAACCATTCCTTGTTGAACCTGGGTGATAATCTGACTGGCTTGCATCACTTATGTGATCTTGCTAGAATTATATACGCTTAACCATGCTTAATTACCACTAGCTCACTTAATGAGATTGTCACATTAATTATTTTAGTATTTGACGAGCTGCGAGCTCGAGACATTTGGCCATGTTTTATTGGTCATAATTACCCAACTAAAATGTGACTTAATGGTGAGCTGTGGGTGCATTGTTTTACTTGTCGCACCCATGGTTATTAAGGACCGATTCACGGGAAACCCTGAAAGACTTACTGTACTTACCACAAACAAGAATGGACAACCGCTGAAGTTGTAGTATAGCTCTTTCCTTTCTGACGCACCCATGCAAGGGTGGGTGTGATGAAGTTTGGATGGGGCAAGCAAGGCCTATGCGGCTTCTGGATTCACTTAGGCACAATGGGAGCTGCCTACCATGGCTTCGGGGTAGGGGCGAAACCTGCAGCATGATGTCGCTTGATTAGTGTCATGCCCAAAAATTTATCCCAAATTTCCAGACTATTTTATGTATTAATTCCTTGTCCAGAAATCAACCAGGGTACACAAAATGATAAATTAATACACAGATCCAAATATAAAATAAAGCATAAAAAATACTTATAGAAGAGGCACTTAGTCCTCACACCCAAAAGAAAACAGCAACGATGGAAGAAGGTGATCCTAGCGGGGCTTCAGCTCCACTCCACAGGCAAACTCAACTGAGGTTTGAGCCTTGGTCCTCTAACTCCGTCTTCAACTCAGAAGCACTACACTTCTGAAAGAGAAAAGATTTACAAGCCTGAGTGCAACCACCGTACTCAACAAGCCACACCAAGGATGCAGACGTGCAAGGGAAGACAGAGGGAGGCTTGTAGCTATTTTGCAGAAGAGCGGTTGAGAAACCTTTTTAGTTTAAAATGGGAAAACAGCTAATTACTTTTAGTCAAATTTTTATCCTCCACTAAAAAAGGCTAAAACCACGTTGAACAGGCCAAACCATTCCACCTGATCTAAACCAAAATATTAAGCCAATTTATTTAGTAGTGTGGGACTAATCACGGTGAATCTGGTTGATCGCCCATAACCGCGGGCACGACTATTCGAATAGTTTTACTCTGATCAGAGGTGCACAACTTTACCCACAAGAAACGATTTCACACATGTTGCCATGCCCCGAAGTATTGCCACGATACTGCAAAGGGGAAAATCATAACAAGACATTTCGCATAACTCCCCTTAACCAATCATACCACACCAAGGTTTCGCCCCCACTCCCATCAGGGCAGTGGGCAGCCCCACCGAGTGCCGCGGTGAATCCGGCAACCGATCAACCGTTTTAACCCCGGCCAACCCAACTCCATCACGCCCACCCTCGCCTGGAAACGTCGGCTAGGGGAAAGCTACACTACTAGTCCATCAGTTGCCCATTATTGCTTGTGGTAAGCACTATAAGTCTTCCAGGGTTTTTCATGAACCGGTCCTTAATTGCCATGGGTGCGACAGTCAAAACCATGCACCCACAGCCCACCATTAACTCATATTTTAGTTGGGATAATTATGACCGATAAGTTTGGCCAAGTGTTTCAAGCTTGCAACTCATCAGAAGCTAAGTAAATAGTGTATTATCCAATCTAGTGAGCTAGTGATAATTAAGCATGGCTAAACATATAATTCTAGCAAAAGTCAACATCAGTGACTAAAGCTAGTCAAATTATCACCCACGTTTGACAAAGGAATGGATATCAAATAATATGGCAGAAGCAAGCAGATAGGTAATTCCATCATCCCAAGCGATTAGCAAAACATGCACTTTATTTGTAAACGTAAAACATTTATAAAAATTAGGTTCAATATGTTTCAAGGGAAGTGTTACTTGCCTTGCTTCTTCAGAAAATCTTCAAAACTCTTTTCCTTGCGAGCTCGAACCTCCGAAACGGCGGAATCTACACGCTGACACGCAAAATAAGCAAAAACCCTAAAAAACCAAATAAATAGTACATAGAAAGTAAACAAACATGTAGAGCTCAATTTTAGGTGAATTTTGCAATTTGAATGGCCTAATTTGTAGTTCGTATGGATTAGATATGAATTTTAGAAGTTTTGGACCATTTAAATGAATTCAGGAAATTAGAACATAATTTTTATTTAATTTTACAAGTAAAAAGGACTACGGATGACGTCGGCGAGCAAGGGCTAACGTTAGGGCGACGTCGGCGTGGCGGCTGCGCACGGGTCCACGGTGAACCAGGTCCATAGGTCCACCATGTGGCGCTGTTAACACTGAAATTTGGTAATTGAGTTCCTAAGTCCGCAAAGGCAAAGCGGAATCGGATCGGCTGAAGACAGGAATCGCATCGGCCAAAAGAGTGATCGGCTGTGGGGCTAATCGGCTGAGGATGGATCGAACGGGAGCAGCCGACAGCCGATTCTGGGTCCGGAAGAGATGAAACCATTTCTAGTGCAGAAACTTGAAGATAAATAGAAGATTCGGTTGCTAATTGCACGTTAAAAGATATTGCCACCTATGGATAGAGTCCTATAACGGCAATTGTATCTGTAATCTAGAGATTTGTTAAACTGTTAGTTGTAACACGGTATGGGTCCCGCTAGGGATAATATGGTGTTTTAAATGGTAGTTTAGATAGAGTCCAGGGTCGTTGCAGATAGTTGTATCTTGGGTATAAATAGGACCCGAGACCCCTTGTAAAAACATTCATTCACATCAATCAAACCTTCGGCGCATCGCCAACCTTTTCTTTAGACGAGCACTTTGCTTGGCTTCGGGTTGCATCGTCTCGATCCCCAAATCCAGGTAGATGTTTGTCATTAGTGGTATGATTTGCTGTTTCTAGTGCTTCCATCGCAATGATACATTAGAATCAGGGGTTTATACTGTGCTACTATCATATAGTGCATATAAATTAGATCAATGTTTAGATCTATCTTGCCATTGGCTAGTTCTGTCAAGAGCATATAGTCAATAGGGCTAGATCTAAAGGTTGGCTGGTTTATATGTGGTATCCACCATCTCGAGGAGTATAAATCGGCTGTAACAGATCGGGTTTTTCTTTTTATATTTAATGTTGCATCGGGTTCGAACTATTAAGTCGTCTTTAGAACTATCAATGACCTGTTCATCTGAGATTTATATTATTTAGAGACAGTGCCGGGGTTTCAGCCGGCCTTACCTGCCCTAATATGTTTCTTTTAATGTGCTTATTATTAGATTTGTATTAGGACTGCCTCTTATGTTAAGATCGTGTTTCTATCGGACGCCGACCGAAATCGGTCTTTTCTCGTAGCCGATGGCCGATTTCCGGGTTGTATGTTTGGTTCAGGAATATTATCTTTCCATAAAATTCATCGGAGTACTAGCCGATTCTTTGTTAGCTTTCCAGTATCGGCTAGGTTATCAATCAGTATATTTATTATTCTTCATTGTATTTGGATCAAGCGGCGATGCTTTGTCTCGGTGTAGCCGATCCATTCCATCACTTGGCACGAATATAGCCTAGAATAGCATATATACATTCATGGATTTCCTTAGCCGATCCCGTGGGGATCTAACCTAACACTTCATGCGTATTCTCTCGTTTTTCTTGTTGATTAACATATCAAATCAACTGGCACGCCCTGCACGTTGTAGGCAGAAGGACCTGCAGTGGAGTCAAGCAGATCTCCCAGGCCAGCGCGTGAGAGAGATTTCTCGTCAATAGGCGCACAAGTGGCGCCGACGCGGTAGCCACGCAGCATCCACGCGGCATGTCATGCCCAGAAATTCCTTCTCGGAATTCCCGAAGCTAAATGTGTATTTAAATTTCTGTCCAGGACCAGCAAGGGTACACAAACGACAAATGTATATAAGATCCATGTCTTAAAAAATATAAAAGTCTTACAATGCAGCAGAAAAAGAAAATAAATTGGCTAAACTAAACTTGACACTTGCGGCGCGGCGACTTCACTCCACAGGCATCCCTTGACTGGAGTGACAAGCCTACTCATCGACGAACTCATCTGCTCAACGTTACACCATGTTGAGTCAGGCTCATTCCATCCAACTATTCTAACCAGTTCCATTTAATCAAATTATTATCTGTGGGACTAATTAATCACGGTGAATCTGGTTGACAGCCCATAACCGCGGTGTTAACACCGAAATTTGGAAATTAAATCCCTAAGTCTTTGCAAAGGTGAAGCATAATCGGATCGGCTGGTTGGGTGGAGAAACAGAGGCCGCATCGGCTGAGAAGCGATCGGCTGTGAGGCCAATCGGCTAAGGTTGGATCGGACAAGGGCGGTTGATAGCCGATTCTACGATCGGAGAAGATAGAACCATTTCTGGTGCAGCAGTTTGAAGATAGATAGAAGATTCGGTTATTAGATTGCGCATTAAATGATATTTCCATCTATGGATAGAGTCCTGTAATGGCAATTGTATTTGTAATTTAGGAGTTTGTTTAAACTGTTAATTGTAATACGACGTGGGTCCTTCCCGGGATAACGTCGTATTTTAAATAGTAGTTTAGATAGAGTCCAGGTTTTGTACAGATAATTTTATCTTGGGTATAAATAGGACCCAAGACCCCCTGTATTAAACACAATCACAATCAATCAAACCTTCGGCGCATCGCCAACTTTTTTCTTCAGACGAGCAATTTGTTTGGCTACGGGCTACATCGTTTCGATCTCCAAACTTAGGTAAATGCTTGTCATTAGTGGTATGATTTGTTGTTTCTAGTGCTTCCATTGTAATGACACATTAGATTCAGGAGTTCATACTGCGCCATTTATCATATAGCGCATATAAACTAGATCAATGTTTAGATATATCCTGCCATTGGCTAGTTCTATCAAGAACTTACAGCCAATAAGGCTAGATCCAACCCTGGTTTATATACGGTATCTAACCTAACACTTAACGCATGTTTCTTTGTTTTTCTTGTTAGTTAACAGATCAAACCAACTGGCACGCCCTGCACCGCACAGGCAGCTGAGAAGGACCTGCACTAGAGTCAAGCAGATCTCCCAGGCCAGCGCGTGAGAGAAATTTCTCGTCAACACGTTTCTTGGCACGCCCAGTGGGACTTTCTCTGTCGGCTCGACTCAGACGCTTAGACTCACCTGGCAAGATGGTCGACTCCAAGAGCCCCAACATTTTCCAGGACAACATCGTGCCTGTGAAGATGGAGCAGTTATCTGCTAAGCAACAAGCCGATTACAAAAAGATGGTGGAAGAGCTCCAGGCCAACTACTTGCAATCTTTCACCCAAACAAGATCCGGGGCCGTGCATCAGAAGTATAAATTCAGCATGGACGATCTCAAGGCATCCTCCTCTGGTGAGACAAAAGGCAAACAGAAGGTGGAGGAGCCGATCCAGGAACAGGACGATTCGGCTCTATATTCCCTACAAGACCGGATAGACTCGACCGTCCATCACGCGCTAGTCAACCAAAGTAGCATCCTGGTCAATACTCTCAACAACATGATCGCTACGGTGGTCGACGCCAAGATAGCCGACCAGCTGCAGCGGGGGCCGACCTACTTCACAGACGGCCAAGTTCCTGGTTACAGGATGTTGGTCACGCAGAATCGGTCGATCCCACCACTAGCACAACCAGGGCCGCCAGGAGGGATCCTCAGCCGGCCAAATCCAACTGAGTGGGCTACAAAACCATTGATTACCATGTTGAACCGACAGCAACCGCTGCCCCAGGATCAGATTGCTAACATGTTCAACGACAATCGACAGTCAGAGCCGATTCCCCAGATTGACCTGGACAGGCGGTACAACGCCGGTGGCCGACAGCTGTTCCCAGGACTACCAACGCCACCACCGGCGCATCGACCACCTCCCGCTGATCATCACTACCAGTACCAAGGAGGCCGTCAAGATCATCACTACAGGCCTCAGACACCACCATCGCTGTATCGGCAAGCACCCGCACCATACAAACCATACGAGCCGATACAGCAGGACAACCGGACCTGGGCCGATCTGATTGCAGATGTCATGCGCGATCAATTCTCCTCAAGCCGAAAGACTCATTAAACATGTATCGGTATCCCTATCCAGAGCACTTCGAGTGGATTCCATTGCCCAACTGATACAAGATCCCAGATTTTTCGAAGTTCTCAGGGCAAGACAACGTTTCAACTTATGAGCATGTTAGCCGATTCTTGGCATAGTGCGGCGAAGCATCGACTACAGACGCCTTGAGAGTTCGATTGTTTCCTCTTTCTCTTTCAGGATTGACTTTTACCTGGTTCTCCTCATTGCCCTACAACTCAATTCAGAGCTGGGCTGATCTTGAAAAACAATTCCACAACTACTTTTACTCCGGCAACCATGAGATAATGTTGTCGGACCTCACCAGCATCAGGCAAAAACACAACGAATCGGTTCAAGAATACATCCAACGCTTCAGGGAGATGAGGAACCGATGCTACAGCGTGGTGCTATCGGACGCCCAACTGGCCGATTTGGCCTTTCATGGTTTGATCGTGCCGATCCGAGAGCGATTCTCTACGCAGGACTTTGACAGCCTAGCCCACTTGGCGCAGAAGATGACGGCCCACGAGCAGTGATTCCAAGACACCAGGAAGGCCGTCAAAAACATAACTCAGGTCGTCATCAAATCAGACTGCGAGTCTGACGACGATGACGCAGAAGTGGCAGCAGCCGAATGGGCCAAGAACAAACAGACCATCGTCTGGCAATGGCTGCTGAAGACGGCCAAAGAAGAACGATACGACTTCGACATCACCAAGGTCGACAGGATTTTTGACTTGCTGCTCAAGGAGAAGCAGATTCAGCTGCCTGAAAATCACGTGATCCCTTCGGCCGAGGAATTAAAGAAAAAGAAATATTGCAAGTGGCACAACTCCACATCCCATGCCACCAACGACTGCAAAGTCTTCAGGCAGTAAATCCAGTCGGCAATTGAGGCCGGAAAGCTGAAGTTTGCCGATTCAAATCGGCCAATGAAGGTAGACGGCAACCCTTTCCCGGTCAACACAGTCCAAGCCGGCCCCAGGCAAGCTGATCGACAGAACAGAATGTCGCACGGCTTAGTCAATACATCGATCGGGGCCAAGGTAGAAGACGAGTCGATTGGGTATCACGCCGCGCCAATTAATATGGTGCGTCCAGTTATCAGATCGGCTGACCGACGGCCGATCCATGAAGATAGCCGACACCGTCCTCAGCACCGGTCTCGGCAGGGAGAAGCTTGCAATGAAGCACCTCGTCGGCGCAAGCTGAAGATCCAAAGCCGTCGATACAAGGTAAATTGCAACAATGCCGATCTGCATTGGCATTGTGATTTTTTCAGGTACTGCTGGGAATCCGGCATGAGACTGCCAACACTGGACGATTGCCCAGCATGCAACGATCGTCGCGACGACGAGCGCAGGAGCTCATCGGCTGCAAGCCCAGCCCGGTTCGTCCCTAGAGCTGTTGAGCTAAACCAAAGGCGGGGATCCGTCCATGATTGGCTCGGCCCGATCCACCAAGACTTCTTCGTCGACGAAGACCGCAACGACAACAACCGCGACGATGAAGAGGCCGACAACAAGGAATCGGCCAATCTCGAATGGTGCCCGTCCGATCTCTTCACGAAGACGAAGAAAAGAAGAATTCAACGACTTAAGCGTGAAGGGAGAGAAGACGAAGTTTGGCAAATGATCCATGAACAGCCGACGGCTGGGTAAGATCAAAAGGCGATGGGTTCCCAAAGAGAAAACTACCACAGCCGACGAAGAGCAAGCCGAGGAGAGCCCAGCTGATCAAGCCAGGAGGGCAGCCAAATGGAAAGGCAAAGTTTCTGCATCAGTTAACATGGTGTTCGTACTACCAGCCGAGTTCAGTGCTCCTGAAGCCGATGCAGACACCATCGAGGATGACCTAGTGAAGATAGCAATCTCACCGGACCAGGCTATCTTCGACAAACCCGAGGGGACCAAAAATCGGCACTTGAAGCCGTTGTACGTTAAAGGATTCGTCAACGACAAGCCGATTTCCAAGATGCTAGTTAATGGGGGAGCTAAAGTCAACCTCATGCCTTACGCAACATTCAGAAAACTAGGCAAGGGGGCCGAAGACCTGATAAAGACCAATATGGTGCTCAAAGACTTTGGCGGCAACCCATCAGAAACCAAGGGCGTCCTCAACGTCGAACTGACCATCGGCAATAAGACCGTGCCCACAACATTCTTTGTCATCGACGGGAAGGGGTCTTACAGCCTGCTGCTCGGAAGGGACTGGATACACGCTAACTTCTGCATTCCTTCTACGATGCATCAGAGCCTGATCCAATGGGACGGCGACAAGATTGAGATCGTGCCAGCCGACAGGTCAGTCAGTGTCGTCAGTGCCGATTTGCCGCTTTGGGAAATTGAAGGCATCTATTGTTTGTCTGGGAAAATCTGGCAAGCCGATTTTCTAAATGTGTCCAATTCCACAATACAGACGATTGGAGATAACGAGCTGCAGCTGCTGCTTTGAACAAGACATGGTGGAGGGCTCAAGCGTCTTCAGCATGGACAACGCGGACGAAGACGATGGCAAGCTCGGGCAAGGTTTTACGTCGGCCGACGAATTAGAGGAAATTGACATCGGCTCTGGTGACAAGCCGAGGCCGACGTACATTAGCAAAAATTTGTCTCCACATTGTAGATCCCAGCTTATTGATTTGTTAAAAGAATATAAAGATTGTTTCACTTGGGAGTACTTCGAGATGCCCGACCTCAGCCGATCAATAGTGGTCCATCAACTGCCGATTAAGGCAGGCTATCGGCCATTCAAATAGCCTCCAAGGAGGTTTAAGGCCGATATATACGATGCAATTAAAGCCGAAATCACTCGGCTATACGATGCAGGATTCATTCGGCCATGCCGATACGCTGAGTGGGTCTTAAACATTGTCCCAATGTGGAACAAAAACGGTAAACTTAGGGTATGCATCGATTTCAGAGATCTAAATAAGGCAACCCCTAAGGACGAATACCCAATGCCAATAGCCGATTTGCTTGTCGATGCTGCGTCGGGCCACAAAATTATCAGTTTCATGGATGGCAATGCAGGGTATAATCAAATATTTATGGCCGACGAGGACATCCACAAGACCGCTTTTCGGTGTCCGGCGCAATCGGCTTGTTCGAATGGGTAGTAATGACATTCGGCTTGAAGAATGCTGGGGCAACATATCAACGGGCCATGAACTACATTTTTCATGACATGATCGGCTCACTAGTAGAGATATACATTGACGACGTAGTTGTCAAGTCCAGGAAGATAGAGGGCCATATAGCCGATCTGAGACAAGTGTTAGAACGGACGAGGAAGTATGGCCTGAAGATGAATCCGCTTAAGTGCGCGTTCGGCGTATCGGTCGGGCAGTTCCTGGGATTTCTTGTTCATGAAAGAGGAAATTAGGTTACACCAAGAAGCATAAATGCTATCAAGACAATTCAGCCTCCGAAGGACAAGAAACAACTCCAGTCATTGATCGGCAAAATAAATTTCATCAGGCGGTTCATAGCTAATCTCTCAGAAAAGATGGAGTCGTTCACACCATTGCTTCGGCTAAAAGCCGATCAAGCATTCACATGGGGGGCAGAGCAGCAAAAGGCGTTAGACAACATAAAAGATTATCTGAGTTCCCCTCCAGTTGTAATGCCTCCACAAAAAGGAATACCGTTTAAGTTGTACCTATCAGCCGATGACAAGTCAATCGGCTCTGTTTTAGTCCAAGAGGTTGAGGGCAAAGAAAAAGTCATCTTCTATCTCATGACGGTTGCTAGACGCGAAAACAAGGTATTCACCTGTGGAGAAGCTATGCCTATGCCTCTATTTTTCATGTACGAAGTTAAGGCATTATCTCTATCCAATGAGTGCAAAATAACTGCAAAGCCGATGTAGTTAAGTACATGCTATCGGCTCCAAGTCTTGAAAGGAAGAATTGGGAAGTGGATTTTTGCGCTAACAGAATTTGATCTAAGGTATCAGGCACCAAGGGCAGTCAAGGGATAAGCCATAGCCGATTTCATCGTGGAGCACAGAAATGACTCGATCGGCTCAGTGAAGATTATGCCTTGGACTTTGACGTTTGACGGCTCGGTTTGCACCAACGGCTGCGGCATCGGCTTGGTCATTATTTCACCCAGGGGGGCAAGCTTCGAGTTTGCTTTTGCTATCAACCCCCACGCTACAAACAACCAAGCCGAATACGAAGCCGTCCTTAAAGGATTACATCTACTCAAGGAAGTTGAAGCCGACGCCATCAAAATAATGGGAGATTCATTGTTGGTCATCAGCCAATTATCAGGAGAATACGAATGCAAAAACGATGCGCTGATGGTCTATTATCAGCAATGTCGGGAATTAATGGACGGTTTTCGGCTAGTTACTTTGAAACACATCCCCAGGGAGCAGAACACAGAAGCTAACGATTTAGCTCAAGGGGCATCGGGCTATCGGCCAATGTTGAAAGAGATTGACATAGAAGTTGCCACCATTACAGCCGATGATTGGAGGTTTGAAGTTTACAGCTACCTCAAAAATCCCTCCCAATCGGCTACAAGGAAATTACGATACAAAGCGTTAAGATACGTGTTGCTCGATGAAGATCTGTACTATCGGACGATTGATGGTGTGCTACTCAAGTGTTTTGGAGCCGATCAGGCCAAAGTGGCCGTCGGAGAAGTGCATGAAGGAATGTGTGACACACATCAATCGACTCATAAAATGAAGTGGCTGCTTTGCTGAGCAGGGTATTTCTGGCCGACGATGCTGGAGGATTGTTTCAAGTATTACAAGGGCTGCCACGATTGTCAGAACTTTGGCGCCATACAACGAGCACCAGTGTCGGCTATGAACCCAATTATCAAGCCTTGGCCGTTCAGAGGATGGGGCATTGATATGATCAGCCAGATCAATCCACCCTCAAGCAAAGGTCATAAATTTATTCTGGTGGCGACAGATTACTTCACAAAGTGGGTGGAGGCGATTCCCCTAATGAAAGTGGATTCTAAGGATGCAATCGAGTTTGTCAAAGAACATATTATCTATCGATTTGGCGTTTCACAAACGATAACAACAGACCAGGGATCTATCTTTGTATCGGATGAGTTTGTTCAGTTTGTCGACGGCATGGGAATCAAGCTGCTTATTTCTTCGCCGTACTACGCACAGGCCAACGGGCAAGCCAAAGCCTCAAATAAAAGCTTGATTAAGTTGATTAAAAGGAAGATCTCTGAGTACCCTAAACAGTGGCACAGCCGATTAGCCGAATCACTGTGGTCATATCAGATGGCATGCCACGGATCAATTCAAGTCCCTCCATACAAGCTGGTCTACGGGCACGAGGCGGTGCTACCATGGGAAAGCGTCGTCGGCTCAAGGCGCATTCAGCTACAGGATCAACTTACAGCCGAAGATTATTATCACCTGATGGTGGACGAATCAGAAGACTTAGTTTTATCTAGGATGAGGACCTTGGAAAAAGTTACAAAGGATAAAGAATGAGTAGCCAGACATTATAATAAAAAAGTGGTGCCTAAATCTTTCGAGGAAGGCGAACTCGTTTGAAAATTGATACTGCCGATTGGATCTAGGGACAACAAATTCGGCAAGTGGTCACCAAATTGGGAAGGACCTTTCAAGATCCACAAATGCGTCTCTAAAGGAGCTTACATGCTAGAAGGGCTGGACGGAGAAGTATTTGGAAGGGCTCTTAATGGAAAATACCTGAAGAAATACTACCCAAGCGTATGGATTAACTCGTGATTCGACTCTGGTTGCTCAGCCGATTTACGACAGCTGATGTCTTGCTTCAATAAGGCATCGCCTTTAGGCGTTTTTATGCAACATTTTTCCCTAAGTCCTCCACGATCGGCTAATGATTGGCCGATAGCAATGGTAATGATGCGCGAACGGCTTGAATTCACAATTTTGTCGACACCGAAGCTATCAACAAAATTTGGGGGGCATATACATACACGAGCCGATTGCAAAATTGGGCGTCATGAATTTTTAAACTTTTTAAGCTTCGTAATCGGCAGTCCAAATAAAAGCGTTGGAAGTGATTTGGATCGACGGCCGTGATTCAAGTGTTAACATCGACAGTTGTGGTGTGGTCTCAGAATCGGCGAATGTGACGCGATACGAACGGCTATGGCCGATTTCAGCATAAGCAATTCAAGATACTACGTGCGGCCGAAGCCGATCTCATCCACGAGCACAGCTACAAAAGATTGATAGACTATTCTACACAAAAGTTAAAGCCGATTACAAAGTTCGAGCAAGTTGATCAAAGTTTAAGCCCATTACAAAAGTTTGACAAATATATTACAGGAGGCAGTAGCCGATTTCAGAATGTTAAGATGTTACAAGCTCATTGTTTCAAGAAATAGGCTATGACCGACAACGCCGTCCGCCTGATCTAGTCTACCTCCTCAATGGCCCTGACGTCGTCGGCCTCAGACCCAGCCACTGGCCGGATGCCCTTCACCAGGTCCCGTAGATGTGCCACAGCCGCCTTGATACTTTGACGTTGAGCTTCGATTTCGGTTGGCAAGCTGGCCATGTATTCCTTGTGGACATCGATCTCGTTCGTGACTTGAACGAGATCGGCCATCAGCTGATCTTGGCATGCGAGGAGTTCCTCAAGCTTGGCCACCGGCTCAGTCTTTAGGCGGTCGAAGGCAGCTTTCCAGCTCTCAATGGCATCCTTGGTTGACTGGAGGGTGGCCGATCGCGCCTGGTTCTCGTGACGATCGGCTATCCGCTGCCGTGCCCGCTCATACTTGAGTTGGTGGGCTTCCATGAAGGTGGCCGGCACAATGGCGTCGGCTAGAGCTTCCGGCAGCTGGCCTTGGATTTCCTTGAAGCGCGCGCGTATTGAACCGTTGTCGACCACCAGCGCATCCAGCGAGGCCTCCAGCCGGTTGCCGATGTCGGCTAGGGTGGCCCTCAGGTCCTTGGCCGGCGTCACCAACGCCTCCTCGCTGATTTCGCCAGACTCCTCGAACTCCGACAAGTCAAAGTTGAGGAGGTCGGCTATGTTCTGCAAAGAGGAAGATGATCAGAAGATATTGAGCTGACAGAGTCGATCATCAAATTCAGTCGGCTTACCGTGGGCACCGGGGTCAGAGCAGTCGGCTCGGCTGGTTCGCCGCCTGCAGCCGTCGGGGCCTCTTCATCGGCATCGTTGCCACTGCCCGTGGCAGTCACAACGTGCTCGCTGGATGCCTGGTGGACAGTCACAACGTGCTCGCTGGATGCCTGGGGGGCAGCCGACGGAGATCGTGGGGGCTGCAAAAGAAGAGTTAGCGGTCGAGTCGGCTAATTTCTACAAATCAAGTTGCAAGAGACGATTACCGATGGCACGTGACGTGGAGTGTGGCCGGCCAATTTCTTGACTGAAAAGAATTGTTCGGTCGATACAAGTGATATCATCGTGAAGCCAAATTTGGTGAAGTGAGGGCTTACCGGCCGATTTTTCGCTGGGGGACTTGGGACCGGCGCGATGTCGGTTGGAGCGTTGACGGACTCATGACTCGAGCTCCCAGGTTCAGCTGTCGCACCAACAGCCGCCGACATTTCCTCGCTGGCGACAGCGTCGAGGAACTGCGCGACGGCCGGGTCCAAGGGGGGAGGCTATCGGCTGGCGTTGCCGGTTTCTTCTCTTTCAGCTTCCTGGGGGCAGGCGTGGCCGACGGCTGTATGAGTGGTGCAGCCCTTTTCTTCTGGGCAATCGGCTCGCGCACTTGCCCTCGCAGCAGCGACGCCAGCTTCGGCGCTCCCCAGCCGATCGCCGACGGAGCGAGGCCGCCCCCGTCCAGAACACCTAGACGGTATTCGTTGGGGCGCCCGGAGTTGCTCACCGTCGGTCGCTCCATCTCCGTCTCCTGCAAACCAGAGGGCAAATGTTAATCGGCTATATCAGCCGATGATAAGAAGAAGAAAATGATTTGGGACTTAAAGCTTACCGAGGGGATCTCCTAAGGCAGGAGCAGGTCGACATAACAAGACGACCACTGGTGGAAGGTATGGCGCTTGATTTCAGTCCACCATTGGTCGTAAGCGGCGCTTTTCCTCGCCAGTGTCATATCACTGATGTTACCGAGGGGAGGGCCGGCTATACTCAGCAGCCGATGCATTATCAAGTCCTGGCTCACCACTCCCCTTGTCTCGATCTTATCGGCGTAGTAGAAGCCGATGGGCAGCTGCCCAAGACCAAACTGTCTCGCCGCCGACATCGGGTAATAAAACTCGTAGCTTTTGGCCACTGATAAGCCCTAGTGGATCCCGGTCGGCAAGATGCAGGGGGACAGGGTGGCGATGAAGATCTCCCTGCACCTTGGGTTGTCGGCCGAGTTGATGTCTTCCCAGTTGAAGTCGGCCGGCAACTCGAACAGTCCCCGGTCCCGATAAAAGTACAAGGCGCGGTTCTCGCGAGACAGCCCATCGTAGAGGGCAATGAACCATTCAGCCAGCAGGTCGACCGATTGCCTTGAGCCCGCATGAGCAGCTGCTGCTTCTCCGTAGCTCATGCACCTGGTGGTGGTGATCTGGTTGCCGTCTTCGTCTTCGATCGGCTCCAGCCTTGGGAATACAGCTTCTGTCAGAGGGAGCCGACCGGCTATCTTTTGGGTCGCCAGCACCAGCCAGATCTGTAAGAACCACCAGTGGCCGCCAGTGTTGATTGGAGCGTTGGCGGCTATCTTTGCGGTGACCTGATGCAGCATCTGATATAAGTAGCCGAGGAGGTATTTCCCCAGCGCAAGCTTGCCCCCATCGGCCAGGATTTTGGCTACGACCTGCCAGTTGGCGGTCGGCCCGCAGCTCGATCCACAAAATAAAAATTTTTCAAGCCACATCATCAGAAATGTGGCGTGCTCCCTGTGGCCGACGGATCCATCTTTCATGTTTTGGGCGATGAAGCCACCGCATCCGTCGATGGCCTTGGTTTTGAACCGATGCCCCTTTCGGCTCAGTTGCTCGGGGTTAGCCGACCCTGGATGTCCAGCCCGGTCGTCATGTACACGTCGGCCGGCGTGACTATCATCGGCCCTTGCCGAAAGATGAAGGCATTGAAGCGTCATTTCGAAATATGTTGCGGCCGATAGAAGCGCTCGTCTTTTTCCATGCTGGCGACGGACAGGGCCAAACACTAGGCGATCCTAGTTTCCTCCCAATGAGTGTACTTGGTCGATCGCACCCTTTTGTACCACTCAACCCAGGCTGCGTCGGTGGTCGGCCATGACTTGAAGGTCCCGTTCCAGTGGGCAAGGGATGGCTTGTTGGTGTTGTAAGGGACCCTGTTGGTCTCGCCATGATGACATCGACTGGATCGGTGTTGCCGATGGGGCCGAGAAAGTATCGCCTTTCTTGGGTCAAACTGGGAATGACTACTTGATGTGATAGGTGCTACAGTTTGAAAGAGGAAAAAACGCTAATCAAGAATGGGTAAATGCTACAGTTTGGATGCAGAAAAGTACTAATCGAGAACAGCTAAAAGCAAGATGAATGCAACAGGGCTGGAAGCATAACTGGAGAAATAAATCCGAAGAAAAGGGGTTCGGACCAACGGGTGTACCTCGGGGAACTCGACGATGGCGGCGGCGGTGCGGCGGCGATGGTCGTGCGGCGGCAACAACCGGTGCGGCGGCGATGGCGGCGTGATGGAGGTGCTTGATGCGGCGGCGGTGGAAGCCATCGGAGTTGTTGGGGGTGAAGATGAAGTCCGATTCGCGAAGGGCGCTGAGACTTGACGGACGCCGGTGAACCGCCGGAGAGGAGAGAGGAAGCGAAAGCTTGTGTGCGAAGGGTTTTGAGTGCGCCTTGAAGGCGTGGTTGTTTCGGCCGAGGAAAGTGGCTATTTAAAGGGCATTTGGGGAATCCGAAATGGTTTAGGTCAAGAAAAGAGCGGGAATTTGAACAGCCAACAAATCCGTAACACTTCGTATCACGGACTTGGGGGCATGTGTTAACATCGAAATTTGGAAATTGAATCCCTAAGTCTTTGCAAAGGTGAAGCAGAATCGGATCAGCTGGTTTGGCGAAGAAACAGAGGCCGCATCGGCTGAGAAGCGATCGGCTGTGAGGCCAATCGGCTAAGGTTGGATCGGACAAGGGCGGCCGATAGCCGATTCTATGATCAGAGAAGATAGAACTGTTTCTGCTGCAGCAGTTTGAAGATAGATAGAAGATTCGGTTATTAGATTGCGCATTAAATGATATTGTCATCTACGGATAGAGTCCTGTAACGGCAATTGTATTTGTAATTTAGGAGTTTGTTTAAACTGTTAATTGTAATACGGCATGGGTCCTTGCCGAGATAACGTCGTGTTTTAAATAGTAGTTTAGATAGAGTGTAGGGTTTGTACAGATAATATTATCTTGGATATAAATAGGACCCAAGACCCCCTGTATTAAACACAATCACAATCAATCAAACCTTCGGCGCATCGCCAACTTTTTTCTTCAGACGAACAATTTGTTTGGCTACAGGCTGCATCGTTTCGATCCCCAAACTTAGGTAAATGCTTGTCATTAGTGGTATGATTTGCTGTTTCTAGTGCTTACATCGTAATGACACATTAGATTCAGGAGTTCATACTGTGCCATTTATCATATAGCGCATATAAACTAGATCAATGTTTAGATATATCCTGCCATTGGCTAGTTCTATCAAGAACTTACAGCCAATAAGGCTAGATCCAAAGGTTGGCTGGTTTATATGCGGTATCCACCGTCTCGAAGAGGTATAAATCGGCTACGACAAATCAGGATTGTTCTTTTTATACTTAATGCTACATCAGGTTTGAACTATTGAGTCATTTTTAGAACTGTCAATGATCTGTTCTGTTAGATTTATATGTTTAAGAGACAGTGCCGGAGTTTCAGCCGGCCTTATCTGCCCTAATATATTTATTTTAATATGTATTATTGGATTTATATTAGGACTGCCTCTTATGTTAAGATCTTGTTCTTGTCGGACCTCGTGAGCCGAAATCGGCTGGCCATAGACAGCCGACAGCCGATTTCTGAGCTAAGCCTCTGGTTCAAGGATGATATCTTTTCATAAGAACCATCGGAGTACTAGCAGATTTATTGTTAGCTTTCCGGTATCGGCTAGGTTATCAATACATATATCTATTATCCTTTACTGTATTTAGGTTAAACGGCTAATGTTGTCTCGGTATCGCCGATCCATTCTAGTCGCTTGGCTTAAATATATTCTAGGATAACAGATATATGCTCATGGATTCCCTTAGCCGATTCAGTGGGGATCTAACCTAACACTTAACGCATGTTTCTTTGTTTTTCTTGTAGGTTAACAGATCAAACCAACTGGCACGCCCTACACCACACAGGCAGTTGAGAAGGACCTGCACTGGAGTCAAGCAGATCTCCCAGGCCAGTGCGTGAGAGAAATTTCTCGTCAACACGCGGGCACGACTATTCAAATAGTTTGTAACTCTGATCAGAGGTGTACGTCTGTACCCACAAGACACAACCCCACAACACGTTCCCGTGCATCGACATGCCACCATGACATATCGAAAAGGGGTCTATGATAGGATCATTCACATAACCCTCCCTGACCAAGCGGCACCACACCTCAGGTTTTGCCCCTACCTTTATATCCAAGGTAGGCAACCCCCTCTTGGCCCGATGGTCACCGATGGTGGCCATCGGTGCGACGGCGCGCACGAAGAGAGGCGGAGGAGGACGGAGAGGCGGCTTACCGAGCACGCGTGGAAAAAGGATGGCACGAGCGAACGGCGGCGAGCATGGACGGCGGGCTCCGGCTACTCCCGGCGGCAACGAAGGGAAGGCTGAGGAGCGGAGGGTCGCGGTGGAGCCAAAGGGCGTGACGGCGACGCTCGGGAAGTGGCGCGGCGGCGACTCGAGAAGCACGGTGGGAAGGCGCTCCAGCGACGACCCGAGGACGAGGAGTGGCGACCGTGGCACGAGGCGATGCAGCGAAGCCAGGGGTTGGCTCGGCGTGCGGCAGCGGCGCTTGGAATGGTGATGGAGCACGACTGAAGGACAGCGGCGAGCGGCAAAGCAAGGAAGAGTGTGGGGAGAGCGCTAGGGGGCACGGCGAGCTTGGGCGGAAAAGGGGAAACAGAGAGAGGAGTGCGGTCGAACTTCAAAGGGGCGCGGGGAGGAGCGAATTTGGTCGGGTTTCGGCGGATTTTGCAGCGGCTTGAGGACGACGGGAATGGCGGGCGACCGAGAAAATTGGATCCGACCATTTGGCCATTTTGCTCATGTGCACGAGGTGGCGCGAGGTGCGGGGTAGAGTGGGGCGACGCGGGAGCGCGCGGGACAACCGAGAGGCGTGGGGACGTGGCAGCGACGGTTCGAGGAAAGCGACCGGAGGTTGGAGATGACCCCGACAGGAGGGGCCCACCTTTCGGTGGCTCGGGAAGGAGGCGAAGAGGCTGATAGGTGGGGCCTCGGTCCCACCTGTCGGTGAGAGGGAGAGAGAGAAATCGAGCGAGGGAGGCAAAATAAACTTTAAGGGGCGGCGCAAGTGGGCTGTGCCGTGGGAAGGAAAGAGGAAAAGGCAGTCGTAAGGAGGAAAAGCGAACTTTCGCGAAGTACTGGGCCGTAAGCGGCCCAATCATAGGAAAGGGGATTTTAATTTGTTTTTCAATTTATTTAATCACATAAATGATCTTTGTATTTTCATGAATACTTCTAGTGCTCAAATAATTCAAAGAAAAATTCTAAAAATAGATGAACACTTAGAGTGTTTAATAAAAATATGTTCAAATCATTTGATGATTAAATTATTTATTTAAATAATTACCGACATGCTCTTTGTATTATTAGAATTATTTCTGGAGCTACAAAATTTCACGAAAAATTTCGTAGAAGACTTTCGGGCATGGAGAATATTTCAAAAATATTTTCAGCCGTGATTTTTAAAGGAAAATTTAATTTTCTTATTGCTTTCACTTGATTAAATTATTTTTAATTTTATTTAATTTCTAGAAAATAAATTATTTAATGATTTTTAATCCTGAACAAAAATCGGGCGTGGCGCTTAGGGGAGTTATACGAAAGGTCTTGTCACAATCACTCGCATGGTAACGTGTCAGACATAACACGGTGACATACAGTGGATTGTGTCTTATGGGTACAGTCATACAACTCTGATCAGAGTAGAACTATTCGAATAGTCGTGCCCACGGTTATGGGCGATTGACCAGCTTCACCGTGATTAGTACCACACTATTAATTTAAATTGGATTAATCAACTGGTTTAGTTCATGTGGGATGGTTGGGCTTGTTTAACGTGGTGTAGCGTTGTTCAGTGAGGAATTAACCTTGACTTAACCAATCAACAGTTTTCCTGAACTATAAATGTTTGTAAATGCCTTTATGCAAATAGCGACAAAGCCCCTCTTTCTTTTCCCTTGCACGTCTGCATCATTGGTGTGGCTTGTTGAGTATATGTGGTTGTACTCAGCCTTGTTATTTACTACTTTTCCAGAAGTGTAGTGTTTTTGAGTCGAAGATGAAGTTAGAAGACCAAGACTCATACCCCAGTTGAGTTTTGCCTGTGGAGTGGAGTCGAGGCCTCACTAGGATCGTCCTTCTTTTCCGCTGATGTTCTTTTTTCAGTGTGAGGACTAAGTGCCTCTGTTGTAAGTATTTTACGCTTTATTTATGTTTGGATCTGATATTGGTTTGTCGTTCTGTTGTACCCTGGCTAATTCCTGGAAAGAGATTTATATACAAAATAGTCTAAAAATTTGGCTAAATTTTTGGATGTGACATTCATTTTCCTCATCCTTTATGTGGATGACATCTTACTTGCTAGTAGTGATGTCAGTCTGTTATTGGAGACAAAGAAGTTTCTGTCCTCAAATTTTGAGATAAAGTATCTTGATGAAACATCATACGTTTTAGGAATTGAGATTCACTGAGATAGAAGAAAGGGATATTCGGATTATCGCCAAAGGCATACTTAGAAAAGAGTTTGAAGAAATATAGTATACATGCGAGCAAACCTACGCCTGCTCCCATAGCCGAGGGCGATAGATTTGGAAATTTTTTGTGTCCCAGGAACCTATATAAGATCGATCAGATGAGAGCGGTTCCTTATACTTCAGCTGTCGAAAGCTTAATGTATGCTTAAGTATGTACATGCCCTGACTTAGGGTATGTAGCCGGGATACTTGGCACATATCAAAGTAATCTAGGATAGATCACTAGAGAATGGTTAAGAAAGCTCTGCGTTATACGCAAGGCACAAAAGGCCTCATGCTAATATATAGAAGAACTGATTTCCTTGAAATAGAAAGGTACTCAGATTTAGATTTTGCGGGAGACTTAGATGACAGAAAATCCACTTCAGGTTATGTATTTACTCTCGTAGGTGAAGATATATCATGGAAAAGACCCAAGCAAGTTGTTACAGCATCGTCTACGATGTTAGCTAAGTTTGTAGCATGTTATGAGGCGACGGGACAGGCAAAATGGTTAAAGAAATATATACCCGGTTTGAGAGTGGTAAACAACATTGAAAGACCACTCAGAATGTACTGTGATGTGTTTTATGCTCACAACAATAAATTAAGTGGTGCTGCCAAACACATTGACATCAAGTATTATGTTGTGAAAGAGAAAATTCAGGATCATACCATTAGTCTCGAGCATATAAGTAGAAAGAAAATGTTTGCGGATCCACTAACGAAAGGCTTACCGTCCAATGTGTTCAGAGAACACTTAGCCAGCATGGTTTACGGGAAAGCCTATGATTCCTGAATAGTAAGGGGCCCAAAGTGAGTCAAGAATCTGTTTCAAAGTAGAAAGATGTATAATAGTTGTTAAATCCGATAGTACATAACTGACTACTGTGACGATACATACTCTATATGCTAATCTATAATGAAACGGATACCAAGTTAAGGACAATAAATTTAAGGTGAGATCAAGGGGAGAATGTTAGATTGATCTCCTGCGTCCTGATCGGGGGCGCACAACCAACTCATGGTTGGTGGGCCTCCATCGCGCAGCGCCACATAAAAGAGAAAGGAGAAGAGGGGCACAGATGTCGAGACCCGTTCGTGCTCTCTCTCTCTCCCTCCTAACAAACCCTAGCCCTAAACCTATCAAGGGAGGCGCTATGAGTGACGGGAAGCTTCCACCGACACCACATCCCGCATCGACGACATCACCGATGGTTCATGATGAGCTCCTCCACATCACCGATGGTTCATGATGAGCTCCTCCATTCAATGGTGAGTCACGATTCACCTATTAAATATATGCCTAGCCATATTTCCACCTAACAGGTGGACTTATTCACGTATGAACGTATGAGCCACAGGTCTGTCACGATCACTACAGCTAAAGACGCTAATTAGCACTTTCTTCGTTAAAAAAGTCTAATTCTAAATATAAATCTAGACACGCACGTAGTTAAAATTAGGTATTTTTATAAGTCGGGAAGCATAGGGTTCGGGACGAGCGGCAATAGGGGTGAGCGAGCCCTCTCTGCCCACGTTGCGTCCGCCCCTGCTTTTATCCTGATCAGGATATACCCGGAAACTTCTAATCCAAGATATCAAATCGCCAATTAGTTCGCATATTTGCCTCCCCGTGTGGCTGTGTGACAGTAATTCGTGCCACTACTACAGCAACAAATTGCTTCGCGCATGTGCGATTGATCGTGCCAATCACATGACTGAGCAGCTCTGCGGGTTCTCGTCGCTGAAGTAATCCGTGGCCCTGGTGCCGACGACGGCGGAGCTGGCGCTGTAGAGGCGCGAGTCGTCGTAGCCGTGCTTGTAGTAGTTGTACGAGGACGTCGGGCGCGCCGCGTGCGCCTGCACCCCCGCGCCGGGGTGGTACTGGTGGTAGTTCTGCTGCTGCGCAAGCACGTGCACGGCGGCGCCCGCGACGCCGCCGCCGCCAGTGTACGGGTGCGGCCACAGCACGGCGCGCCTCCCCGTCCTCCGCACCGCCTTGAGCACCTTCTTCTGCTCCACGTTCCCGTTCACCGTCACCTTCTGCCTCTCCATGTCGATCTCCACGTCATCGACTCCTGAAATTGATCAACCACCATTCATATCAGAGATCGATCACAGTCGATCTCCACTACGTGTGTACGTACATAGCCGGGAAACTCGCTTAATTAAGTACCTTCCATTCTTTGTATTGCCTTCCTTATCTTCTTCTCACACCCGGCGCAGTCCATATGCACGCTCATCTCCACGATCTTTCCTTGATATATCGATACGGCGTCAGAGATCAAAAGATGAACCAAAAAGGGCATGTACAGAGATAATCAGATGAACAATGAATGGAAGGGGAAATCAACTTACCGTCATATTCTTTCGCTAGTTTTATGCTTCCTCTTTTTTCTCTTTCTGAAGATCACTACTCAAGTCTCGCGCTCGATCACTCTGGGATTCTTCAATCCTCTAGCTAGCTAGGCTGCGTGCTCACCTGTGTATCGCCCCTATATATACACGACGCTTGCCATGGCCATGTGATGCAGCAGCAGCAACGACTACCCTGTCCGGAAAGCAAGGGAGGGGCGGTTCAACCGCTAGAGGTCGGCGTGCAGGAGAGTCAGTTGACGAACTTATTTTACGCTAAACTGCACCGACTACGTCCTTTTCCCCACATATTCCGCGCGCGGCCCATCAGGCCATCACTAACTAACTAACGCCCCTGTTCCCGTCAGCGCGTTTCGTCGGAGCGAAGTGCGGGCGCGGGGCGGCGGGGACGGAGGGGAGCCGAGCCGTTGCGCGCGTGGTCTGCGTCGTCGTCCAACTCACTGGAGCGGCAACCGCAAGCGCAAGCGCATGGTGCGTTCACGCGGATGCTGCTGCTGCGCGCGCGTCTCGGATCTGCCTACACGCGCTGGCGCCGCCTGCGCTGGATCCTGTCCCCCTTGCTCAATAGTCGCGCTGCATCTGCCCAGACAGCCCGCCGGGCGATGGCGCGTTGACAAAGTGAAGGTCAACTCAGAGAGAGTTCAGAAGGAACATTTGGGATAAGTAACCATGCGCTGGGCTGCAAGCAAGCACGGGCCAAGACGCCAAGTAGACTTGTACTCCTATAAGGATGGAGATCACCAGTTCTTTGCCTTTTCCTGGCTTCGATACTTCACGTGAATCAACCAAGTTTGGGCTGTGGATCGTAACTTAAAGCCTGTTTGACAGGACTTCAACTTTAACTCTATCTAGCACAAGTGTAAATTATATCCTTAGAGTTAGATTTATTAGTTGAAGCACTGCCAAACAGTCTCTTGCCGTTTTTACTTTTTGACTCTATTGTTTTATCCAACCTTTTTTATGAGACTATATATAGAGCATTTAACACTTTATAGGGGCCAAAACACTCGAATATTTCATCATGGGATCCAACATTAATGATCATGGTTAAGTGGCTAATGGGGCTATCGGTGAAGTAAAAATCAGGACTATCAGCTGCTTTGGGCCTCCAATGACACATCATCATATCGGATGACCCAAGTAATGGACAATCTACCACAATGCAACACCTATGATACACTCGAACGGAGGCAGGTTGGGAACCTGGGCTACCCTAAATAGAGCTAAGCTCGGGGCCTCCCCTTAGGTTATTGCAGACCAAGATTCAAGTTTTGGGCATGATCATCCCTTGCACCTGAGGTCGACGTCCCAAGCTGCTTGGGGACAACAGTAGCATATTAATGGTGACGAGATACAGTGTGTGTTTTGTGCTCTTATGTACAGAAGCTTTGCATAAAATGTGATGAGACACTTATCTACTCGACATGTGACTGGGGTGACGGGATGGTGCCTGCACAATCATCCCATGCGATATCATCACCCCTACGAGAAGGGGGTGTGGGCGGTCGGGCTACACGGTTGACTAATGTGCCGCCCGACAAGTCCCATCACCTTTCTATATATCTCTCCACCTAAGGCCGACAAACGGTCCCCTTCATCGGCCTTCAGGGCTCCAGCCTTCTATCCCAAGCTTTCTCCAGCCGCATGGGACGCGTGGCAGATCAAGATAGCCTCTTCGCAAGCTTGAACCGGTGGGGGCCCACAAGAGGGCATCGTCTGGGTCCATCTACAAGTGGCAAGACTTTTCATACCTAACCCCTATGTGCTGGGGTCCATGGTTCTAGTAGTGAGGGTTTGGCCACTGTGGTGTTCTTCCCACTGACTATAAAAGGAGAGCCAAGGCCTTCGAAAAGGGCTTTGGAGAAAAACACTCCATAGACTTCGCAACGTCCTTGTAAGTTAGAAGCCAAATGAAATTTCAAAGAAAGAACATTATAGAAGTAGGGTATTAAGCTTCACGCGGTCTGATCCTGTATAACCAATTTTCGCCTCATGTACTGCTGTAACATCTCGCATCTTGCACTCCTGCTCCCTGCCAAACTCACGAAGGGAGGGGGGAAGGGAGGGGGTTTCCATCCCTATTGGGGTGAATCCAAAGGCCCAAAAATTGTCTTCAGTTTTCTTAGCAGTACTGTTTTTTATTGGGATGTAACTTGTAACAGATCACATAGCCAACTATCTGGGTCATTACTGTTTCCTATCTATTCTGTACTCACATGAGAGGATATATGTTGATAGAAAAAGAGGGGAGAGTATTGGAATGCTTCTGGCTAGCGAGGGACGCTTATCGCTACCTACCGATTTTCCAGCATCTACAAAGCTTTAAAAGATTTAGACTAATATATATTTTTTAGCTTCCGATTCTCTGGATACAATTTTATTTTGTTAGCACACTACTGGAGAAACCACTTTCGGTTGAAGTGTCAAAATTCACAATAGTCCCGGTTTGAATATTACCCGGGACTAAAAAAATATTTTTAATCCCGGTTTAAAAAGTCTACGGATTTCTAGGAACAATAGTCCCGGTTCGTGACACGAAACGGGACTAAAGATCATCTTTAGTCCAGATTCAATATTGTCGAGGTTGTCGAGCGTTGGGCATCTTTAGTCCCGGTTGGTAACACCAACCGGGACTAAAGATGCCTAGCGCTCTAACAGTGCTCGCGCCTCTCCGACACCATCTTTACTCCCGGTTGGTAACACCAACCGGGACTAAAGATACTATTTTCTTGTCCTGTTGGTGTTACCAACCGGACTAAAGATAATTTTGATCTTTAGTGTCGATTGGTACATGAATGTGTTTATTTTTTAACTGAACTTAATAAAAATATACAAATTTTGCTACATGATTCAAATGGTATAAAATTAATTTGAGGGGATTTGTAATTTTAAAGAGTATGGTGTTGTGTGTGGGGTGGGTGATTGAAGGTAGAAGAAAGCTTTAACTAATGATTCCTAATATATAAAATCTTTTGTAAAATTATTTTGGTGATAATATACAAATCGGAGGGATGTACAATATTGATAAGAACATCCAAACTCTGGCCGTCACGTCTAGTTTATGCGCGTGTAACAAGTTTACGCGCATTGTTCCCATTTCGTCCTCTAAGTCGAAGTCGGTTTTTAAAATGGCCATAACTTTCGTATACGGACTCCGATCGAGACGTTCCATATATAAAAATCGATCGAAAAAATTTCGGATGCGTTCATTCGCGGCTTTGCCACGTTCGGTGATTTTATTTTGCCCAAAAAAGCATTAGAAGTTTGCCTTTTCGAGCCTGGAAGTTTTTTCGATTATGAGCGTGTCTTCGAATTTTCACAGCCACGTCTTTTGCTTGTTTACACTCAAATTTTCTGTGGTTACCTCTCGTCGCTCCTAAGTCCATAAAAATATAAAAAACAAAAAAGTCTAATTTTTCTAAAAAACAACAACTTCGGATGAAAAGGAAAAGTAGAGAGGGGCAAAAGAGGACCAATATCTAGAAGATCACATTAATGTCTAGGATTATCTATGTTTGATTAAAATTTAATATTATTATTTTAAACCTATATTTAATGAATATAATTTGGCCTTATTTACTAATTATTTAACTATTAACCCTAGCCGGGACCAAATAAAATTAGAAAAATAGCGGGAAATTATCTTTAGTCCCGGTTGGTGGCACCAACGGGACTAAAGATGAATTAGAAATAGTGAGAAATTATCTTTAGTCCCGGTTGGTGCCACCAAACGGGCCTAAAGATGAATTAGAAATAGCGGAAATTATCTTTAGTCGGTTGGTGCCACCAACCGGGACTAAAGATGAATTGAAAATAGGGAAATTATCTTTAGTCCTGGTTGGTGATACCAACCAGGACTAAAAATCCAGGGCTATATATATCCCAGGCGCGCATCGTCTTCTCCACCGATTCAACACTTAGTTGTTTTTTCCTCTCCTCTCCTCTCTCAGCTCTCTCTTCCCCTCAGCTCTCTCTCCCTCTCTCAGCTCTCTCTCGCTCCGGCGACGGTGGTGGGCCGTGAGGAGGTGGGAGGAAGGTGGTAGCGGCTCGAAGATGGCGGTGGCCGCGGCTCGGAGGTGGCTGCGGCGCGGCGGCTCGGGAGGTGGTGTCAGTGCCTCGTCCATTTCCTCCTCTTTCTCGTCCTCTCCAGGAGCGGCAGCAGCGACGGATCCGGAGATTTTTGTGATGTTCTAAATTTGATATATATATATATATATATGTATCTGTGATGTTCATTACTCGATTTGTGATGTGAATTTGTTATGTGGATTTGTGTTGTGATTTGTGATGTGAATTTATGATGCGAATTTGTGATGCGAATATGTGATGTGAATTTGTGATGTGATTTGAGGATGTTAATTTGATATGTGAATTTGATTTCGGCAACAAAAAACAACGAAAAACAACAAAAAAACACATATAAACAAGCAACGGAGGAAAAATAAAAAAAGAAAAAAATGCTATAGTCCCTTAGAGCGGAATCGGGACTAAAGATGACGGAGCCGGCTACGTGGCTCCGCCATCTTTAGTCCCGGTTGGTGGCTTCAACCGGGACTAAAGATGCATCTCTGGTCCCGGTTATTTCAACCGGGACTAGAGATTGCGATCTCTAGTCCCAGATTCGTAGTCTCGGTTTGACAACCGAGACTATTGTGGGATTCTCCACTAGTGGCAGTAAGTTTTAAAAGTATAATTTGATTTGCTATATAAATCTTAGTATGTTTCTATAGATACAGTTGTATTTTGTGTATAACAAGCTAAAAGCATGTGTGTTGCACAGATATTATAAGAGATAAAAGTAAAAGTAAAGTACAAATTCATAGCATAGTTAGTTAATTAGACATATAATATCATATTCAAAGAAAAATATTCACATGTGGAAACCTTATTACCCTATATCAGCTTATGATGTTAGAAGACACCACTACTAGCATCATTTAAAGGATTATAGATTCATAAAAATAATTGTATTTTGTATATAACTGGCTTAAGGCATGTGCGTTGCAATGGATATTATAAAAGATGAAAGCAAAAGCAAAAGCAAAAAAGTACAAGTTTAAAGCAAAGTTATTTACGTGTGAAGATCTTATGACCCTACATATTAGCTTGTGACGTTGAAAATAGATTTGGACACTATCACTAACATCATTTAAAATAACATAGATAGATTACGACAGTCAAAACCGATATATAACTATTAACTTCCATAGATATCGTTATATGTTATGCGGAGCATATGTCACTTACCAAAAGGCGACAATTATTGTGCGGAGCTTTATTCTGCATTTTCTCTTGAGTAACTATCCTTGGTAAAATGAATCCAATGTACTACTAGTACTTTGTAAACTGAAATATATACTAGTGCTCTTTACAATTGAAATGCGGATTTAGTGTATCTCATATGAATTGGCGATAAAAAATATATATGAATTGGCATGCATTCTTTTTTTAGGTTCACTAGAATTCTCGGTGGTTGGGAATTCCGTTATCTTGATAACACTATCATATATGTACTTTTATCTTAACAAACTCATTTTTTTTCATAGAGGTTGAATGTGTTTCTACTTATTCTTTAACACTTACTACCTTCATTTTCAGAACATAAAAATTTTAGAGTTGGACATGATTATTAATAAAGTAGGTAAAATTAAATACAATCCTCTATTAAGTACACAGTTTTTATTAAGAGTACTTGTGATTCCCTCTGTTCCAAAATAAATACATCCTCTAGTTCAAATTGAGGGAGTAAGATGTAGGCCATGGTTATGACCTAAGAGCATCTCCAGTAGTTTGCTAAAACAACTTGCTATCCTAATCTATTTGGCAAAACCATAAAATACACCCTCCAACAGTTTGGTAAAGCAACTTGCTATTCCTATCAACTTGCTATTCTCAGGCCTCGCACTGCCATATTTGCACAGTCGGAGAAACTTGCCATTCGCGACATTTTCCGTTGCCCTCCGCCGCTCCCGCGCGAGTGCCTCCCTTCCCGCGCGTGCCAAGTACCTGTTCCCGCGTTTCTCCCTTGCGCGCGCGATGAGAGATGCCCGGGGTATATATCTAGTCGGTCGTCGATGTTTCTTCTGTTTCATCACCGCGACGCCGCCGCCGTAGGGCTTTGTCTTCGCGCGGGTCAATTGGCAGCGTCGGTTCCCTTCATCGCTTCGGCAGGAGGATCAAGGGTCCAGGTATGGTGCACAATTCGATCTGGTCTGTTCTGCGATTCCCTTGTCTGGTCTGCGATCTGGTCCGCGATTCCCTTGTACTTTGCACAATTCGATCTGATAGTCATGAACAGAATACATGGTCGATTCATAGCATCGTTCGGTTCCTGGAAGGAGATTAAATTTGTCATGGTCGATACATGATCTGATAGAATACGTGCTTGATTCATAAGAACGCTGTTGATGCCAATATAGGGTAGATCGATAGGGTGTTGGGTTGCTGATTGTTCATCTAGGGTTGCTGCTTGTTCATCCAGGGTTCCTGCTTGTATAGGGTTGCTAGTATAGGGTTGCTGCTTGTATGGGGTTCCATGATCAATCATCGATAGGGTTGCTGCTAGTATGTTGTTTCAGAAAAGGAGAAGTACAGATTGTTGTTTTCGATT
This sequence comes from Oryza australiensis, assembly GCA_019925245.2. Lineage (NCBI taxonomy): Eukaryota > Viridiplantae > Streptophyta > Magnoliopsida > Poales > Poaceae > Oryza > Oryza australiensis. Next base: position 6,919,215 of record JAIFGZ020000048.1, on the reverse strand, counting down.
ACCAGAACTTGATGCATGTTATGATTATTGTAGTAGCCGCTAGAACTCAATAAATTCTGCTTGTTGTTATACTATAATGAAAGTTATGGTACATGGTTGATCATGCTGAATTGTTTCTTGTTTCTGTCATAAATTTGTGTAGACTGATGGAAGGAGATGAAACTTTCCTATCGGGCATTCTTCTCAATGGAGATGACTCTCATGTTGCTGGTTTGGATGAGATGCTCATTCCAAACACTCAAGACACTCATGTTGAAGTGCAGGGAAGCCGCAGTACAAACTGAACTAGGAGGTCAAAAAACTTTCAACCGCAGGATGACGAAGTAATTTGCTCGGCTTGGTTGAATGTCAGCAAAGATCCCATTAACGGGGCTAATCAAACATGTACCACATTTTGGGGAAGAGTTCATGCTTTCTATGAGGAACACAATAAATCTGGAGCTGTTCCTACAGAGAATTCTATAATGCATAGGTGGCTGACTATTCAGTTGCAAGTGAACAAGTTTTGTTCATGCTATGAGGCCATCAAACGTAGGAATCAAAGTGGGACAACAATCGAAGATAAGGTAGGACATATGTGTTCATTGTTGTACTTGAAATTTTTTATTTCAAAATATATTGACATTGTTGACCTTTACTTTGCTTTTTAGTTCATCGGAGGCTTTAATTTATTCAACATGAACCATTGTATGGATTTGTACTTGTGATATTCAGGTTCGATTACATGTTGTCCGACAGGTAAAAAAATAAACCTGATGCTCATCCTACAGTAGAATGATGGTGACAAAGATGAAATAAAATGTACTGCATTGCTCCATGAAACAACATGATGACACTTAAACAAATGACAGGATGAAACAAATCACCGATTACAAATCAACGATGTTCATGGTACTTGAATGAAAACAAATGACCTATTACACTTGAGCATATAATTTTTGAACAGAATGAAATATAAATGAGTAGCTAATACAAATCGAAATAAACTATAACATATAAAATCATATAGTGTACGAATATAAATCCGGATGATGGTTCCACAGTGTGTTCAATGAGGTCTTCTTTCAACTGCACATGTGTTGCCTTGTCTCCGATCTTTCGTGCGCCTCAATATATTCATCAAGTGTACGAGTAGGTTGGCCATGCTCGGGTTCGACATTGTCACCACCGTAATCAAAACGTTCCCGAGGATCAACCACGAAGCCTTCATCTTCCACAATCATGTTGTGCATGATCACACAAGCCCTCATGATCAATGCCAAAGTCTCAACATCCCAAGGGCGAGCTGGTCCTCGAATAATGGCGAACCTAGATTGAAGAACCCCAAAAGCTCTCTCGACCATCTTCCTCGCTGCTTCTTGCGCTTTGGCAAAATATTGCCTCTTGTTGCCCATAGGAGCAGCGATGGACTGGATTAAAGTAGCCCATGAGGGGTATATACCATCTGCAAGATAATATCCCATTGTGTAGTCATGGCCATTAACAAAAAATTTTACTTCTGGAGCTCTACCTTCTGCTAGGTTATCAAACAAAGGAGATCTGTGAAGAACATTGATGTCATTATGGGACCCAGACATTCCAAAGAAGGCATGCCATATCCAAAGGTCGTCCGAAGCAACAGCCTCCAAAACGATAGTGGGCTTCTCCTCTTTCCCCTTGTACTGACCCTGTTTATCGTATGGACAGTTCTTCCACGCCCAATGCATACAATCGATGGACCCTAACATTCCCGGAAATCCTTTTTTCTCACCCATTGCAAGTAACCGTGCTATGTCCGCCTCATTGGGATATCTGAGGTATTCATCTCCAAAAATTTCAACAACTTCAGTAACAAACTTACGTAGGCTCTCTAGTGCGGTACTTTCGCCAATGCGAACGTACTCATCTGTCGCATCAGCTGGAACCCCATAAGTGAGCATACGCATTGCGGCCGTGACTTTTTGAAAGCAACTCAATCCAAGCTGATTGGCCGCATTTCTTTTCTGCACAAAGTACTCATTGCGCGCTTCAACAGCATTCATTATGCGTACGAAAAGTTCCTTAGACATCCTGTACCTGAACAAAACAAAAATAAAGTTTTACAACAATAATATTTAAGCACGTAAAAGATAATTAATCTGAATAATATTTCAGCATGTAAAAGATAATTAATCCGAAGGTAAAGGACAACAACCTTCGATGGAACATTTCAGAGTCGTATGTTGGATTCTCCGCCAAGTAATCTTGATACATCCTATCATGTCCACCTTCTCTATCACGGCGAAGATATCTACGACCTTTGACAGAGCCACCGTGTGGTCCTTTGTCATCGGAGAAACTTTGTACAATTCAGGCAGCCGCTAATATCAGCGAGTCATCGTCATCGGATGATTCTTCATCCAATTGTCTTCGTGCACGGGATCTCTTCCTAGGCATGATTCCTAAAGGACAAAGATTATAGAATGAACAATGGCCTGTAGAATATTTGAAATCGCAGCACCTGTGGAAGACGATCATGGGAGGTGAGACTGACCTTGATGGGAGTAGGAGATGTTTGCCTTGGTGGAGAAGATGCCTGCGTTGTGGTAGATGCTAGCCGACGGCTTCCAGGTACGAGATGCGACGATGGCCTTTCAGGTACGAGATGCGGCGGTGGCCTTTGATGTACGAGATGCGGCGGCGGCTATTGATCACGAACCTACGAGGGCGCTGCATTCACGTATGTATCGAGATGATGATGGAATACGTCGCGGTGCGCGAGAGGAGGCCCGTCGGGTGGCGCAGAATGGGCTGGGGTGGGCCTACTTTTTTTAAGTTTAGCAAGTGGGTTTACCAAACTATTGGAGATACATCTGTTTTCCCCTTGCCATATCTTTTAGCAAGTTGCCAAATCACAAGGATAGCAAGTTGATTTTTAGCAAACTACTGGAGATGCTCTAAGAACACCTAATTTTGAACAAAGAAAATTTATAAAATTTACATAACAATCATGAAAACTTGTGACCTTCGAATTAAAAACGCTTAAACACTGGAGTACTTCCTTCGTTCTCAAATATAAGGAATTTTGGTTCGATGAGACATAACTTAGCAGTACGAATCTGGATAGGAAATTGTGGGAGTAAGATGTAGGCCATGGTTATGACATAAGAACACCTAATTTTGAACAAAGAAAATTTACAAAATTTACGTAACAATCATGAAAACTTGTGACCTTCAAATTAAAGAGTCTTAAACACTGGAGTACTTCCTTCGTTCTCAAATATAAGGGATTTTGGTTTGATGAGACATATCTTAGCAGTACGAATCTGGACAGGCTCGTGGTTGTCCCGTCCAACCTATTGGACAAACGGCAACAGGTTCCCCTCTCCTTTGGAGACCTGGGGCACCGATGGTCTATAAGTAGAGTTGGCCAAATGGGCCGGGCCGCAGTGGGTTGGCATGAGCACGACCTGTACTGTAGCGGCACGGCACGACACGGCCTGTGGGCGAAACGGGCTGTGTCGTGCTTGGGCTGCCGGCCGAGCCCGTGGGCCGACATTAGCACGGCACGACAACTGTAGCGGCACAGCCCGGGCATGGCACGGCCCGTGGCACGGCACAGCATGGCACGTGCGGGAGGGTGGCCGAACCGCGTGGCGACGCGTGGCGGAGGGCTGACGGCGGCAGTGGCGCAGCTCCAGCTCCAGCCAATCAAAACATGCCACGTACCCTTGACAGCTATATTAACGTTCAAATTTCAAAATAGCCGTTGGAGGGTTAAAAAATTCAAAAAAATCCGAAAAAATTCCAAAAAGTATCAAATTTTGCCCTATAAATAGAGCATCCACCCCAGCTATTTCTCTCTTACCCCAAACTTCTCATCTTGTGCTCTCTTTGCTCTCAAGTGTGCAATTTTTTGATTTTGACAAAATTTGCTCAAATTTTGTCAAAAATCAAAATTAGTTTCGTAGTTCAATAGTTTGATCGGAGAGGTTTGAAGAGCTCGTGGTTGAAAAGATGTAAGTGATATTCATATTTATGTATTATTTGTATTTTGTTCCTGAATTGTATAAATATTCAAAAATTTGTTTATTTCGGTTTAAATTTTTAGAATGGATCCGAACTATCCATACCAGTCGCCGTCGTTCACTTTGGGTGATTTCAACCCCAACTACATGTCGGGGTTTGACGATGCCTCCGGATCGGCTCCAACTCCACCATCTGTGGAGGAGGTACCGTTTTAGACGACGGCGACGGCTTCGGAAGGATTTTCCGGAACCGTGAGCGGAAGTGTTTCGACACACACCGGCTCGAAAAAATTGAGAACCTTCGGTGTGTGGCAGTACTTCGACGAGGTGAAGGAAACAACCCCCGACGGAAGGGAGGTATCGAAAGCCCGTTGTAGAATATGTAGGACAATTTTATCTGCTAGATTTTCTGGTGGTACAGGACACCTAAAGCACCATGCGGATTCATGTGCCAAGAAGCAAGAAATACAACTCCGGCAGCAGCAACTGATGCTAAATTCGGACGGAACAGTACGTAGTTGGGAGTACGATCCCATGGTTGCTCAGGAATCTCTTGTCCGGTTAATTGCCAGGTAAGATTTACCCCTGAACTTTGGGGAGTCTCTTGCTTTTGAACAATACATTCAGCAATCTCATAACCCTAGGTTTAAAGCTGTGAGTAGGCAAACAATAACTAGGGATTTAGAAAATGTTTATCAGAAGGATTCTACTTCACTTAAGGAACTTTTTTGTACATGCACTTTCTCTGTTAGTGTTACTTCAGATATATGGAGTAGTAGAGCTAGGGAAGATTATCTTAGCGTAGTTGTTCATTTTGTTGATGATGATTGGCAATTGCAAAAGAGAGTTTTAGGTCTTAGGTTAATAGATGTCTCACACACAAGGAAAAACATAGTTGAAAGAATTAGGGAGGTAATTAATGAATTTAATCTTACAGATAAAATATTTGCTATCACCCTAGATAACGCATCTGCTAATTCTAGGGCAATGGAAATATTGCAACCTTTATTTTCTGTTTATGCTCAGTCTTTTCTACTACATCAATGTTGTGTGTGTCATATAATAAATTTGATTGTTAAGGTTGGGATGAAGAGAGTAGATGATCACATCGACGCTGTTCGTCAAGCAATCGCGTGGTTAACTGCTTCTAACCCGCGGATTGCTGCATGGAAGAGGTTTTGCAATGCGGCCGGTAAAAGAGCACGTAAGTTTGCCACCGATGCAGAGCATCGGTGGAATGCAACTTATTTAATGTTAAAAGTTGTTTTACCTTATAGTGATTTACTTACTGATTTTGTTCAGTCACGTGGTAGCCCAAGAAACAGTGACGGGTCGCCAGTACTGAATGAGCATGTTTGGGCAATTGTTCAGAAATTTTACCAATTTCTTGAAACTTTTTATGATTGTACTCTTACTCTGTCCCAAGTTTATTATCCAACTGTCAATATAATTTTGCATAACATTCTTGAAATTGCTTCTTTGTTTAAAGAATATGAAAATGATGATGTTCTAACTGAACCTGTCTTTCACATAAAACAAAAATATTTGAAATATTAGAAAACTATACCTATGTTGTATGATTTTGCTTTCGTTTTAGATCCTAGGTGTAAATTAAGGGAATTGTCTGCTATTTTATTGCTTCTTGGAGATACTGTAGGTGTAGATTATTATTCTTTTTATACTGAGGTTAGGGGTAAACTATATGAAGTTTTTGGAAAGTATGAACTAAAGTTTCAGGGAGTTCGCTAGCAGAGACCCCCTCCTATCCCAACTACAGGTAAGAAGAAGATACAGTGGGGTAGAATTTAGGGTGGATCGTCTTCAAGCCAAGGAGGTGGAAATTCGTTCGCTGCAAGTGGAGACGTCTCTTCGCATGGTGTGGCCAAAGAGTTGTCCGATTATTTGGACAGCGACGCCATCCACCATGAAGCACAAGACTTCAACGTCCTTGGGTGGTGGAATGACCACAAGATAGCATATCCCGTGCTTTCAAAACTAGCATGGGATGTGTTGGCGGTGCCCATGTCGATGGTGTCCTCCGAATCGGCCTTCAGTCTATGTGGCCGAATCATCGAAGACCGAAGGACGAATCTGAGCATTAACCACGTCGAAATGCTACTAAGCGTTAAAAACTAGGAGCTTGCTAGACAACATGCCCAATACACTGCGGACAACCAAGAATTGGCCGCCCAGTTCAAGCAACTCTACTTAGATCCAGACCAACCCCACTAAAATTTTGTTAGAAGTAGTTGTGATCTTTAAGCTGTACTCTTTTCTTTGTCATGGTTTTCTCAGTTTTTCCTATAAGTTTTTACATGACAAAGTTTTTAACGAGACAACATGTATTATTGTATCCTATAATGGTATAAACATAAATAAACGTCATTACTATTTTTAATATATTCTTTTGCAATATTTAATAAGTGTGAATTTTCTTCAATGATGTCAATCAACATGATGAATCTAACATTTTTAATTTTTTCAAGACGACAAAAATATTAATAGACCTTTTTTCATATAGTCCTTATATTTTTTAAACCTTTTTTCAATTATTATTTTTTTAACTTAGTATAGGGCTGGTTCTTTTTTTGAAAAAATACTGTGTAACGGTCCGCGGCCGTGTCGAACTTGGCCCGTGGGCCTTGCATGTGCCGTGTCGGCACGGGCACGGCCTGCCCAGCCGTGGCGCTGCATGCAGCCTCCTGCACGCCCATGTCTCCTGGAGGAATTGGAAGGACGCGACGTGCCACACGCACATCGTCCGAGCGCATTTCATCTTGTCACCTCGCAAGAATTGACTGGTGAGCCCCATGGTGACCGACGGAGATCACTCGGCTCCTGTGCCATGTGTCAACTGGAGAGCAAAGCTGTCACATGCAACCAGTTTACCATAGGGACATCGACAAGACTAAATATTCCCAACTCTTTGGAGCGGGGCTTGCTCCTGTATTCATGTGTTGGCACCATAGACTTTCCTTGGCCTATAAAAGGAGGATCCATGCCAACGGATAAAAGATTAGATTCCTAACAATTAGAGCTCACATAGTCTCATATCTCATTGTAATTCAAGCTTTTCACAGATAACCTACAACACATAGGAGTAGTAAGTTATGCATTTTTGTGACCCAAACCTGTATAATTCCTTGCATCCATCTGATCCCTAAAGGTGACTCACGCTCGACTCGTCCTCTAGCCGAATCTTCAAAGGGGGGAGGGGTCCTCGCTTCCCCGTTGTCGGGGTTTCATGCTCCAACACAATCAAAATCTCTTCTATTTTGGGACTTATATTTTGGGACGGATGGAGTATATGATTTTAACAAAGTGGATATTGTAGTAATGTATAATGTATAGTGCACACACAATATTCTTTCCTTCCCAAAATAAGTTTATTTTTCATGCATCTCACACATCTATACTACTTGAAATGTTAGTAGTTGTGATGTCCGAGTCCGTCACATCATGCTACCATTGACATTTGGACCCCATAATCTCTACTATTACACCATCCTCCAAGGAGTACTCTTTCGTTTCACTATTGGCTCTCCCTAAATTTCAAATCATCTACTTGTTCAATAAAAAAATCATAAAAATAGTCCTTGACTAAATATGTGTTTAATTGACTTAATAAGCTAGAAACTTAAATTGTGCTATGTTGCAACGTACGGGCTCTTGGCTAATATAAAACAAAATGACTATAATATTATCACTTTCTCAAATTACAATGCAATTATTATTCTGTTTATCTATTCTCAATATATTTATTCTCTATTTTTATAAATTTTAATATAATAATTATAAAAAATAAATTTACTTAGAGATAAACATGGGAAAAAAAAATGAACTTACTCTAGGAATGGAGGGTGTACACATAACTCAGATGGACTAGGGCGCCTCAGATATTTCGACAGCTATTATTTTCCTTTTTGACAAGTGGCTGCTAGTACGCTCTTTACGCTTTACAGCTTTTAGATGTCAGATGTCTGGTCCGACCAGCTGACATCATCTTGTACAGTACTCATACCTCGCCAACACAGTTATTTCTGCCTCCGCATAAACATTCTGTGCGTTACTATATGTACTCCTCGCTACGCAAACGTGTTTGGCTTGCTGAACATAGATGTATAAACTTCTAGGTAGTTCTCTGGATGCTTCTAGCTAGTTGACTGTATAAACTGAGAAGAATACTCGTACAATTCTACCTTCAAACCTATGCTTGATTTGGCCAAACAATAATTATCGTGTGAAAAGATGCTCGCTTCCTTGTCATATTGACAGTGGCACCTTTGACAGTTTCAAGCTAATGGACAAATGAGAATTGAAAAGTTGAAGCTTTTCGTGTATACATGGATCAAAGTATTCATATGTGCTGGGGGTATCTTTTCGAAGAAATGTACTGGGGTTATCTTTTTCAGCTTTAGTCCATGTTTTTGTCCTTTTTCCCTTCAGAAAAGCTGGAATACTGCCGGTTGAAGAAAAGCAAAACTTTCTGGGCCATTTATATCTTCTCGTACAAAAGTCAAAATCACGTTCCAACAGAAGGTACCGGATTGGTACTGTTCACAACTGCTAGTAGCGATCACGTTTACCATATCTTGAAAAGGCGTGAGGAAGGGAACAATAACAGAATTTAAATTTAAACCAAATTCATATACCGTGGTTTTTTGACGAACAAAGATAAATTTATTTTTGTGACGTGTTAAAAATTTTGAAAAAAAATACTAAAATTATTGATAAATATATTTTGTGATAAAATGAATTTTTAAATTTTTTAAATTTACATGAAATTATTCAAACGAAACCCGCATGGATACTACATTTCCCGTGAGATGACCGAAAACCACGACGATTTTCACGAAATCGGAAACCCTGACGATCACTGCAGTCTTGCTTATTTACCATTGAGAAGTGCACTTCGTAATGTTGGTGTGGTAGTACAACGGTAGGTTTCATCCTTTGAATGAACTCCTAGTTTAGTAGTCTCACCTTAACATCATGCTTAATTATTGCGCAGGAACAAAATCAAATGCTACTTGACATGCATCCCGCGTGTTGTCAAAACACCATTAGCTGATCAGCACAACAATAGCTCGTTTGATGCCCTACATGTATCCGTTTTTCTGGGGCTCTCTCTAATAGCTGCCTTAATTGCAGATGAACGCAACCCCTTGCATGGCCCCTCCTCGCATTGATTAACAAATAATGACCCATTAATTCCTCAGCATCAGATCAGGTCCATATCCGAGTTAACCACCAGAGCACAGCACAGCCAAAGCCATCCGCATCGGTCACGTACCCACCCATCATTCGTCCCATCCCCCCGACGTGTGGTTATCTGGAGGGAGCCCAAAACCGGCGCGGTATGTACGTACACCGCAACATGTGTGGCTACTACGCGATCCGCAGGTCGTTTTTAGACGCACGCGACGCGGTTCAGTGTTTGTTCGGTTGTTCCGGTCCTTTTTGCTTATCGTTGCCGAGAGAAAGGAAGGCGGTGAAAGGACACATGTAAGCCGCCGTGAGGTTTACCACTTTACCGTCGAAAGCGACCGAACTGGCAGTTCGACAGGAGGACAACGTATACCAAGCTAGGAGTAGACAGCTACCACAACCAGTACTCCATACACACGGTAAGTTTACTCTCCGTTTCGCCTACTTTTGTTGCAGATTCCTTACCGGGGGCCGGGGGACGAAACTGCACATCGTGGCGGCCGGTGCACTTTTTGGGCGGGCGGGATAGGTTAGCTTTCTCCGGCCGGCGCTGACGTTACTACGTAACACCTATTGCTGCAGATAAGCACTCCGTATCGGTACGGGCGACTTGGACCATGCATCAGCTCCCTCTTTGGTACGTGCAGTGGGAGAAAGAGAGTTGCATAGCTAGACCTGCTGGTACTGCAAGCTCGACGTGTCGCATTGCCCATAGGCCATTTGCACGGCCGCAGCCACGGGCACATCACGGCTTCACTCCGTTTTAAAGATGAAGCACATCAACGGTTTAATTAGCCGCTCTGATGAAATGGAAAGCCAGAAGTTAGCTAGGTATACACACGTCACCCAGCAGTGGACCTGTGGCTGTGGGGATGACCTCAACTCTGGCCCAGCAGCTAAAAGGTCCCGGCGCCGCAGTCCGTCCGTCCCAACTCCCAACCATGCGAGCAAGCGAGCAGTGAAATCGCAGTGAAATCTGCGCAAAAGGCCAGAGGCGCTTTCGTGCGCGCCTACATAAAGTAACTTTGTGAGTATTAAAGCCGGGGGGGAAAGAAGGGGAAAAGAAAGAGGACTGTTCAAAAGGATCCCCGGGCTTGACCCTGACAAGTTGACGGTTGGAATATTTATCTCCTGGCCCTTTTGGAAAAGCTTCCATTATGGCTCTTTTGCTGTGCATTGATGGCCAGTAAGTCACCAGTCAGGTGCCTGTCCCCATGCCGTCCATGGCTCTCTTGGTGTTGCGAACGAAACTTTCCAAAAGGAACTGATGAAAAAGTGCCATGCCGGTTTACCGAAACGTGATTGTGGTAACACCCACTTTTGGGCCATCCACTGTGCAGTCAAAGCCGAGGAAGATTTAAAAAAAAGGAAATGAGCACGGTAATTATAAAACCACCACCAACTTGGCATGCTCCACCAATCAAAGACTGAAAATCCTTTGCATGAACGAGCAAGCAACCAAGCAAAAGGATAGCAGCAGAGGAAACCCAAGTCCTGGTGCTTGTTTGACCTCAGCAGCAGAGAAAGTAAAATCTTATCCGTGGCGTTTACTGAGCAGGCTCTACCTACTCTACATGCCAAGAAAGTGCAGCTAGGCTCTGCAGTGCACACTGGTACGTAGCACCAGAAGAACAAATTCACTGATAAGCAAATTAGCGTCACCGTTGGATCGATCGAACTATCTCACGCCACCAGTTCCCAGAAAAGATGAGGACACAAAACTCTCGCGCGGTGACTTGCGAGTTCCGAATAAGTACAGGCATGGGACCGCGTCGCATTCCGCCGAGCCGAGAAAGCGTATGGCAGCGCGCATCGCATGGTGACACACGTTGGACGGACAGATTTTCCACGGAGTTCGCAACTTGCCTCCGCAACCTCATCACTTCCACTCTTACATTACACCCGCAACCTTAGAAAACAACAAAAGGAGGAGAAAGAGGGAGAAACAAACTAGCAGTAGAGTAGTAACGAGAGAGAAGCTGCATGCTATGATGGTGGTAGTACTAGCAAGAGGAGAAAAGAAAAAGAAAGAAAAGCCCATTCGATATCTCCATCTCCATCCCATGTGTTTGTGTAAGCCTCACGCACAAGCCAAGCTAGCCTCCGCAACCCAGCAGCAGCAAGTCAAAGGGAAGCTATATCCAAGCCGGTTGATTCGACTGGATGCATGGCGGGATCAAAACGGGCGGTCCGGGGTGACCGGCCACCGGTCGGTGTAGACCGGCGACGGGGAGGTTGGGGAGGACGGGTTGGGGAAGCCGAGGACGAAGCCGGCGGCCGCGCGGTGGTGGTGGTGATGGTGCGCGACCGCGACGGGGCCCAGGGGACGGTTCTTGCGGCGGCCGGCGCCGACAGGGACGTTGCGGAGCGCGCCGCCGGCCGTCCAGTAGCGGTGGCAGGCCTTGCAGAAGTGGCGTGGCTGGTTGACGTTGTAGTTGTTGAAGTAGCAGAACTTGGTGTCCCGGCTCCGGCACCGGGGGCACGGCAGCGGCGCCGCGGCGGCCGCACGCGCCTCGGCCGAGTCCTGCAACCGCCGCTGCGTCGGCTGCCCCGCTGTGTCCCCGCCGCCCTGCCGTTGCTCCTCGTCGCGGTCCGCGGCCTCCCGCTTGATCGCCGCGCGCTGCGCCGACGCGGCCGACGTAGCAGCAACCGGGACACGTTGCTCCTCCTCCTCCGGTTCAACCTTCTCCCGGGCCACGACGAACCCCTGCGACTTGTCCTGTGTCCCCTCGGAAACGCCGCACTGCATGATGACCTTGCCGAACAGCTTGAACCCGCCGGCCGCCGGGGCCATCTCGACGTGGGACAGCATCCGAACGCGCCTGCCTGCGGACCAAGAACCGGAGCGAGCAAGAGAAGGAGAGGAAGGTAGGCAAGCAGGCGACGAGAGAGGCAGGCAGGGCAGGGGGAATGAACGAGCGGGTGCGAGGGCCGGGGTCGCTGCTACTTAAATGCCATCAAGCCGATAGGCCACACGCAGGAGTAGCGAGACCGGAGAGGAGAATGGGTTTGGGGCGCAGCAGAAAAAGCGCAAGAACGTTACGCGCTGACGCCCACAGCTAGCACAGTGCCCCGGATGAATATTTCGTTGAGTTCGTTTCGTCCCGCGCGCGGGGGCGTGCCGCGTACTTTACACCGATGTGATGCGAAAGCGGGGGCGACTGGTGAGTTCGCGGATGGATGGATGATTTGGTTTGCATGTGGGGGATTGTGATTCGAGGGGAATCTCCGGGTTATATAAAGCGACCTCAGCTGCTTGCCGATGGTGCGTGATGCGGCGGACTCGCGGGTCGTGTGTGCGCGCGGGGCGGCGGGAGAGGCTTTGGGTGGTGGACCTGGTAACTTCTGTTGCGGAAAAGCGAAGGGATATGGGCGCGCCCTCCGATTCGGGTGTGTGGCTGGCGACTGCGTGCCTCGATCTTCTACGCCTTGGATGTGTGTATTCCGCTGCTTTACGCTTCGTGCTACATCCAAGGTGGTGTTGCACAGTTGCTGTGGTATCTACGGGGCAACTGCATGTTAGAAATGATTGCACAGGAGGGAAAGATAATCACAGTTAGCAGTACTCGAGAAACAGAATTAAATCCACATGTCACCATTGTACTTTTTTTAAACTATCATTCGCACATGCTATTGGAAAAAAAACATTCACACTACTGTTGAAAAAAAATACAGAGCATATATACCATTTGCTTCATTTGTCTTAGTAGTGTTTCTCTCTTTTAGTAGGTATTTGCTGGGTATCCTATCGTGTGACTAAAATTGGAAGAAATTTTGACCATCTAGGCTTGGCTAGTAGTATATATTAGGGCATCATCTTCAAAATACTACTACTCCGTATGTATTATGAAAAAACCAAGGACATATTATTCGAGTGAAATTTTGCTGATTTATGACCAGACAAAATAAACTGCCAATGATTTTTTTAAAAAAAAAGAAAAGAGAGCGGCCGATGGGTATCTGTTTACTCTCTTTCACAAACACTTAGGCGTAAAAAGATTTTGGAAAAATGAGTATTTTTGACATTTTGGAACTATCCATATGGGTAAAAAGTTGGGATAAAAAAATTTGGTTTTATGAGAGATTTGGCAAAAAAAAGTGAAATTTTGGATTGGAAGATGTGAATGAGAGTTGCATGCATCATGCATTTACTACAACCAAAAAATTTCACATGCAACTAAACACCTACTCTTATGAAAAGATTTTATCCAAAAAATTTGGGTGAAAAATTTTCACCAAATTTGCAAATAAGGGCCTGTTTAGTTACAAAATTTGGTGAAAATTTTTTATCCAAAAAATTTTGGGTAAAAACTTTTCATAAGAGTAGGTGTTTAGTTACATGTGAAAATTTTTTGACTCTCATACATGCAACTCTCATGCACATATTCCCAGAGAAAATTTTACCTTTTTTGTCAAACTAGTCCCAAATCTGAAATTATTTCATCCTTACTTTTCAATCCCTGTTTAGTTAAAAAGCCAAAAAGTGACTAAAATCTAAAATATTTTTACTTTTCATGTGTAACTAAACATGGCCTAAACATTATTAGAACTGCTATGATCTTTCAGTGATCATGCAAAAGGCAGCCAGTGATGATACACAAATCTACAGAGAAAACCATGCAGAAAAGGCACCGAAAAAGGTGCTTTAGAGAAAGTCTTGTTCTGAAAAAAAAAGGGACTTCAGTAAAAGTCTCAACTAAATGGCAACTTCAAAAGGCTACGTACGCATCGGCTCCTTTTTGCTCGAAAAGTGGACGGAGCATAGATTCTCTACACTTCTACAGCATGCACCACACATGGCTGCCTCTTCTATTTTATAACTGCGACAGCCAATCTAGCTACGTGCCGCTTTTGATTACTGAACTTCTTGCTTAGGAGTACAAAACGAGAAACAGTTAAATCATCCGCAGACCATGTCATTTTTTTTGAGATAACTGGTCATTACAAGTTGTTCTCGTAGTAATACATCAGATTTTCTTGGATTCTTTTTCTATTTTAGAATTTTTTAAAAACTTGTTTTACAAATATACTTTTGACAAACTTATTTCAAAATAAGCTCTTTTTATGACGTCGACATCATTGGTATCATGAACATGATGGCGTCGATGATATTGTTGTCATTGGTGTCAATGACAATTACGCTAAGAACCTATTTATAAAAAAATCAAAAAAAACCTATTTGTATATAAAAAGGGTTTCATAATAATAAATATCTACAAATAGGTACTCGGTGCCAGCGGCATTATCACGGAGGACTATTTTTAATTGTAAATAGGTTATTTTTTCAATTTTTTAAATAAGTTCTCGGTGCCAATGACATTGGCATCAACCTGTTAACACCAAAATTTGATATAATTGTTTAGTGGATTCGGCTAAAGAAATAAGTTGATCAACCAATAAAAGTTGTAGACATCTTGTGCGCAGTCTTGCAGGGTGACATCATTCTCTGTCGGCTTGTCCCACCTTGTCTTATCTGCGAGGCATTTCAAGAAAGCCTCCTTCCCGAGGGGGAAGACCTTCCCTTTTCAGGTCGGAGCCGCGCGTAGAGGTCGAGCTAAGAGGCTGAGGTCGGGCCAGAGGGCAGAGGTCAGGCTAATCATCCTTGCCCGAGGTATGGCTTTTGAGCCTAGTCCGAGGATTACCGGTCCGACCTACCCAACCTCCTTTCCTTAACGTGGGCTACCCCGGGGAGGCATCCTCCACAATAGCCTCCGAGCCTAGGGGCAAATAGGACATCTGGCCCTAGGATCCAAGTTCTCCCGAGCTAAGATCCCTGGTTAGTCTTTGAAGCTTCTTAAGTGTGCTTGGGCAGGAGCACCGGTCAGGTGCACCTGCCAGGTGTAGCCTCCAAGCTTGGGGCTGGATGGAACATTTGGGCCCAGGGTCAATCCTTTCGCACCATTCTTCGATGGTTGTCAGATCATATGGTCGGGTTAGTGTTAGCCAATGGGCCGAAATAAGCATAGCCCGGAGGCTAATGGTGGTCGGCGAGGTCGGAGAAACCATAGCCGGGAGGTTGATTGTGGGGTCTTCTCAAAGAAGTCAACTCCCATAATATCACATAACCTCCCAGGAGTCTGGTTATGTGTGAGATAATATAGATACAAGAACTTTATGTATTATTATAGACTATTAATGTTTAAGTACAAACCATACAATACAAGAAAACCGCGACACTTCCACAGGGATAGCCCGAGTGTAGAGTCGACCTAGAAATCGTACTCGTCCTCCCAGTCCTCTAGGGTATTTGGGAGTTCTTCATCTGCTTCAGGGTTTCCTAAAAATATTATATGCAAGGATGAGCACCAATGATATTCAGCAAGCCAAACTGAATGTAATTATATATATAAACATACATGATATATCGACAAGAGAAAGGAATTGTAAATCTATTCCTAGTATGATGATATATCCTATCCTTCATTTAAAATATTTTATGTGGACATCTAAGAGTATGAATCATAAACTTAATTTTAGCCCAATTCTATATTCTACCCCTTCTTATAAATATGCAAGATGTCTTAAAAAGAATAATATAATCTTAGCCTTAACATGATTTTATACCATATATATATGCATGATATGATATAAGTCTAATCTTAATGTGATTCCATACTAAAATAGATATACATGATGTCCTAAAAGGAAATAACCTAAGCCTAACTTTAACATAAACCTAGGTTCTATCATTTCTTATAATTACTTATATATAAATATCAAATTTTGAGGGATGGCATTTTAGAAAAGTTGCTTATGCCATTAAGTGGATTCACCCATAGACATAACTCCATTGGCCAGGAGTACGGCATATTCGAATACAATCAACCCTGCAGTGTTTGCCCAGCTTTACCCGAGGATTAACCTTAGTTAGCCAGACTAAAGGGTAACATAGCATTTATATAGTTCTAACCTTTTTTAATGTGTGAACGAGACTTGAGTTCTATTTTAATAGGGGCACCAATTCTAACCAGTAATTGGTGTCTTCACCTCTATTTAATAGCTGCTCATCACACACTTGCCCCGGCTTGGTGGAACCTAGATTCTATCTTAACAGACGGTACCAATCTGGTTAGTATCGACGTTGTTATTGGTGTCATGACATGACAGTCCGGTCATGGAATGGGCGAAAGAGCAAGTTTGGGAGAATCTAGGGAGTGCTAGGAAGCTAATTATGGTGGTGGTTTGACCGAAAAAGCTTTGTGGTCATGCGCACGGCGGCAGAGCAGGGGAATTCCGGGGGCTCGCTGACGGCGGGTCTCCGGCGACTATTTGGTCTGGCAAAGTTAGGGGAAAATAAGTCTTAGACACGTAGAGCACAATGGTACCTTTAATTTGGAGAGCAACCGATTGATGGCGACGAATTTTGGAATTTATCCGGTGCGGTTCAGGCTAGGGTTCCTCAGTGTTCTTCCTTGATTCTCCTCGAAATTCCAGCAATGCAAAATATGATAATTGGGGAAACCTTAGGGGAATTGTTAAGGGAGAGATAAGGAAGAACTTTTGTATATAAATCTTGGCCGGGCATGGTCTATTTATAGATGTTGATGTTGGTTTGTGCTCAGCGGGATGAGGACAACAATGGCGGTGCGGCAAGGTCGGTTTGCTGTGGATGAATTCGATGATGTCATTGCTCCAATGGGGTGAAGGCACGTGCGTAATGGAGAGGCAGTGGCTAAAGTCACTTCGGCCTTCGGTGGGCAGGATGGCGCCCATAACTTGGCGGCTTGAAAGCCACGACGACCGTTGTTGGTTGAAGCAAAGGAGGAAGAAGAAAGGAGGAAAGAAGGGAGAGGAGGGGGAAAAGAGAAAAAGGAAAAGTAAAAAGGGGAAAAAGAAAAATAAAGGAAAAGGAAAAAAAATAAAAGGGAAGAAAAATTTTAGGAAAGAATTTAGAAAGAATTTGATTTAGAATTTAAAATTAATTGAGCTCAATTTTTAGGATTTTTTCTTAAATTAAAAGTTAAATTGGATTTTTCAAAAATAGAAAATAAGGGTTTAATTGATGTTTGATTTTTAAATTAGAAATAAGGAAATTTTAGAAACAATTTAATTTAGGGTTTGAAATTGTCGATGTCGGAGATCGACACGCGGGAATCCAATGGACCCCTTTTTGGTTCGGCACAGGGGAGTGGTGAATCTAGGCTTAAACTCGCGATGAAGATGGGATGACGCCGATAAACCGGGAAAAATCAAGACTGCAAGGACACGAGGGTTTATACAGGTTCGGGCCACCTACGAAGTGTAATACCCTACTCCTGTTCGTTGTGTAGTATGAAGGATGGATTACAAGGACCAGTGATGGTATTCCCCTCTCCCAACGACTGATGGATCGAGCGTTGCTAAGGGCTAGCTGTTGCTCTGGAAGTTGATGAACCGAAGGAAGGAACCTCCAAAACCACTGAAGGGGCCAGCAGAACAGAGCCCAGAACCCTTTTTATGATGGACTTGGGCCTCCTTTTATAGTACAAGGGGACACCACAATAGTCCTGATTTCTTCCACTTGGCTCCACGTGATGGAGCGGCTCTTGCCTTGTCTTGTCGGAGAAGTCACCCCATCTTTGTTCCTGTTGCCGCGTCATGGGAGTAGGCGGAAAAAGGCGGGCGTCGTGGCAGCCATGCTGCTGACGTGGTGATGGCCGGCCTACCTACTCCGACGGGACCCACTGGTCAGCGGCCCATCTTGTGGGTAGGTGCTGACACAACGCCTCCTGCGCTCTTACTCTCCCTCTCACGCGGCCGCCTAATGCATTTAACGCGACTAGACGGGGCATGAGGGAGGCGTGCGCGGAGTGGGTGTGCTGCCATACCGCGGTCGCAGTCAAAGACTTTACGTCCCCTTTGCCTCGTGACGATCAAAAAAAGGGGTGATGATGAGAGCGGCTGACAGGCGCGCCTCACATCACATTAAATGTGGCGGGGCAGGCGCTCAGCCTCACTCTTTTTAGGCATTAAATGAGGTGGTTGGCAGTTGGACTTGCCCCTCTCTCAGAGAGGTGCGGGGTGAGGGATGGGGGTCCAGGTAACCCCGGACCCTGCCGTCCGGGGGTCCGGGTGATCCCGGACCCTGCCGCTTGGGAGCACGGCGGCATCCGGGCCAGGCCCCTCTTGGGGCGGCCACGTGGCCGCCCGTGGCCGGGACTCACTTGGGTCATTCAGGACATATCTTTGGCGCGCCTTGATGGGCAAGGACGCCTTCCTTTTTTCAGATATCATACCTCTGACATACCCTCGGGCCCATATCATCGACAGTAGCCCCCGGTGTTGACCGGGACCAAGTTGGGCTCGGGCGCGGTTAACACCATTTCCTTGAGTGGTTGGGCCTAGGTACTGGATGTGCCTTGCTATGGCAAGAGGCTGGTACGCGACAACTGATGCCGCGCTAGGCTAAGCTTTCTCAAGACGGAGGGCGAGTTTATTCGGGCCGTGCGCGCGGGGGCCCTTTCAAACCGCCTAGCTCTCTCCTGGTGGGCGCGAAGCCCCAGGCGGCGCGAAATCCAAGCGGCGCGGGAACCAAAGGGGATGCGAAAAGGAAATGAAGGGGCGCGGAGGCAAGGAGGCGCGTCGCGTGGTAGTGGGGCAAAATTAATGCCGTGGAATTCGAGGGGGCCGTGGTGGTCGCTTATAAAAACGGATCCGCGAGGAGGGGGATCGGTTTCTACGCTTTCCATAGCCATCGTCTCTCACAGCTTTTCGCCTCTCATCTTCCCAGCGCCCTTTGCTTCTTCACCTCCTTCCTCTCGCCACCGGCTTTCCCTTCGCACTTCAGCGTCCACCTTTGAGATGGCCCGCGATTCGCCTCTGGAGCCGGGGAGTGTGCTCCCCAAATCCTTGGTCCGCACCGCGGAGGCTCGCAGCCTCTTCAACAAGTACCTGCCGCGCGGCATGCGCAGCGGCGGCGATGTCCTGGAGGAGCGGCCCCCCACGAGGATGGTGTTCTTTGCCTCCTTCGCCATGGTCGGGCTGGTGCCGCCCTTCTCCCGCTTCTTTCTCGACGTGCTGGAGTTTTACGACCTCCGGCTGCACCACCTCACCCCCAACGCCGTTTTCTACCTCGTCGTGTTCTCCTACACATGCGAGATGTTTGTGGGGGTGATGCCCTCACTTCACCTCTTCCAGCAGTTCTTCCGGGTGTGCCGGGCGGGCTCCCCTGGCGCGGTCGGGTACGTAGCGATCTAGCCGCGGAACGATAGGACGGTCGGCACCCCCTTCATCGACATCCACCCTCACTCCAAGTGGGAGAACTGGAGGGCATTCTGGTTCTACACCAGCCTAGGCGACCACCCCCGCCTATCCTTGCCGACGGGGATCCCGGTGAACCAGAGGAGCTGGGGGGCGCGTCCGCGAGCCGGGAGGGAGCTGGACGGGGTGTTGGAGCGAATAAGCTACCTCCGGAGGGGGGGCCTGTCCAGCCACGCGGTCTTCCGTGACTTCCAGATGAGGCGCATCGCGTCGTTGCAGGAAAGGCCGCGGCCCGCCTACATGTACATGGGCCCCAACGACGACACGCGGACGCATGTGGGCGCCGCCTTCAACTGGGACGAGAGGGACCTCGCGATCCTGGTCCGCCGCACCCTCGGCGTCACGGCGATGGACCTGACGCAGCTCCCGCCCGGGTTGGTATCGTTGTGCCAGGACTCAACGCGCTCAGAGATCCTGCACGCGTTGCAGGTGGTGGGCGATGGCGTGGGCTCGTTGTCAACAACGCCAGACGCTACCCCGAGGGGCGGGGGCGGCGACTACGACGACGCCGACGACCAGGTGCCGATCGGGCGGCTGAACCGCCGGGGTCCGGGCCGAAGCGATCCGGGGGCCCCGGACCCTAAGGGGAAGAGGAAGAGGTCAGAGGAGGACCCCGCTCCTCCCCCATCTCCGCCACGTGGTGGCGGCGCGGAGCGCGCTGCTACTCCCCGCAGATCGGGAGGCTCACGGGCGGCGGGCCCGTCCCCAGGGGCCACTCCGCCGGGGGCCAGGGCGGCCACAGTGACGGCGACGACGACGACAGAGGAGGCCTGGAGCACGCCTACGGCGAGCACGCCGTCGGCGGAGGCTGTCCGATGGGCTCCAGCGTCGGCGGGGGTGGTGAGCGGCAGCCCGGCGAGCCCTCCAGGCAGCCTCGCGAAGAAGAAGCAGGCCATCTCGCGGGTTTCCTGGGACTTCTGAAGGGTTACGCGGAAGCTACGCTAGCCGAAAACAAAAATTTTCTACCGCGCAAACCAGGAACACTTGCAAGTAAGGGCCGATAGATCGTTACCGATTGGAGTAGAGTGCAGCGGAATAGCCAATCAGGGCAATCCGATCCGGAACAGTGTAGCCGATTCCCGGAGACAGCCGATCCGAAGCCGATCAGCAGCGCGCAACGTAGCAGCGCCTCTACCGGTATCCACACGTCCGGGGCACAGTAACGCCGAACACCCGTGTGCTAGCACGCGATGCAAGGCTAGGGTTTGGCTCGAAAGTGGGGAGGGTTTCCGTGGAGATTGATCTCGGCGACTTCTGTTGCACGCGATCCAATTGATATGCAGCAGCTCTCCCACCCCTCCCTCCTTTATATAGAGTTGGCCGACTGGGATTAGTAGCCGCTCGGGACTCTATTTTGAATTGGATCTCATTCGTATCTCATATAGAGTTGGCCGCTCACACGTCGTAAGCCCATAGGATTCTATTTTGAATTGGATCTCATCCGTATCTCATATAGAGTTGGCCGCTCACACGTCGTAAGCCCATAGGACTCTATCCGATCGGATCCCTATCCGATCGAGCCGTATCCGAGTCCAACTCGAATGCTGTTCTTATCCCCTTAAGCGTGCGACCACGTAGGTTCAGGTATACTCGGTTTCGGCTATAGTCTAACTTAGCCGATCGTCGGCTCGAGTCCAACTCAGCCGACTCCACAGCGGCGCCTAGCGGCACATATTGACACCATAGTATACAAGAATATAATATCGGCTCGAACCCGTAATGTGTACACAAATCCCTTTGCCTCACGATACCGTTAAGCTATAGGCAAGATGTGTGTCATTCCTTCAATAACTTAACCATTCACTCGAACCGTATTGGATTATCTATCGTTGATTGACTCCTCAATCAACTTAGCATGGCCATGCATTTCCATAATCCATTACCTCGAGGGCCCGAGATATCTCTCCAAAGGAGGGGCAAATTCCATCTTGATCACTCACATCCCACTCCATGTTTCATAGCAAACCCGAAAACTACCTTTATAACTACCCGATTACGGAATAGCGTTTGGTAGTCCCAAAGTAGGCTACTACACATGTTGGAATCCATGGTGATCTCGGGTTTAAGGACTTTGTACCAACACTACCCGAGACCAACTAATGGCACATTAATTCTGTAGTGTCTCATGGTGGGTCTATCCAACAATGTGTTCTCCAACACATATGTCCATGTTTATTGATTTGGTATCACCATACCCATGATCTATGAGACATGATCATCAATCAATAAACATGCCGATCTTAGAATCATATTTGTTCCAACAATATGACATATGATCGAGGATCGTTTAGAAATAGATTCATACATATCGAGTCTCATAAATAAGTCACGTACTTATTGATCAATACAAGATGTCTATTTCATGGAACCGAATAACACTTTATTCATAAATACATAAACATTGACGTGATATCCAACATCTCCATGTTGCCTCTAGGGCATATCACTAACAATCTCCCACTTGCACTAGAGTCAATCATGTAAGTATCTAATACCCATTGCTCTTGTGTGCGCCTCATGCTTCGCGAGTGAGGAGAGGTTTTGTCGCGGATCGGCTATGTTGAGATCCGTGTGCACTTTGCATATCTTGACATCACCTCTGTCCACAATCTCGCGGATGAGATGATATCGCCGAAGTATGTGTTTGGACTTCGATGTGACCTCGGCTCCTTGGCTTGCGCAATGGCTCCACTATTGTCACAATAGAGAGACATTGGACCGTCGTACTAGTCATCACACCAAGCTCGAAACAAATTTCTTGATCCAAACGCCTCCTTTGCAGCTTGAGCGCAATGTACTCGGCCTCCGTTGTAGAATCAGCAACGGTATCCCGCTTGGAACTCTTCCAGTGACGCGCCTCCGTTCGGGCGAACACGAACCCAGTTGCGATCTATAATCATCCTTGTCTGTTTGGAAGCTAGCATCGGTGTAACCACTTACAACGAGCTCTTCTTCACCTCCATAGACTAGGAACATATCCTTAGTTTTTCTCAAGTACTTAAGGATATTCTTTACGCGATCCAGTGACCTTTACGGATCGGCGGTATCTGCTCGTAGCACTCAAAGCGTACGAGACATGCGGGCGTGTACAAAGCATGACATACATGATGGATCCAATTGCCGAAGCATATGGAACCATACCCATCTTATTCCGCTCATCATGTGTCCGAGGACACCGATTCTTGCTAAGATTAATGCCATGTGACATGGGCAAGAAACCTTTCTTGGAATCATGCATGTTGAACCTTTTCAACACCTTGTCAATGTATGTACTTTGGCTTAATCCGATTAGCCTCTTGGATCTATCTCTATAGATCCGAATGCTAATATGTATGCTGCCTCCCTAAGTCTTTCATGGAAAAACTATTTTTCAATGAAGACTTGACGGATTCTAGCATAGGGATATCATTTCCAATCGTAATATGTCATCCACATATAAGATTAGAAATACAATTGCACTCCCACCGACCTTTTGTAAACACAGGCCTCTTCTTCGTTTTTGATGAAACCAAACCCTTTGATTACTTCATCAAAACGAATATTCCAACTCCGAGATGCTTGCTTCAATCCATAAATGGATTTCGTAGCTTGCATATCTTTCAGCGATTCTCGGATCGACAAAACCCCGAGGTTGTATCATGTATACATCCTCGCTTAGGTTTCCATTTAGGAAAGCCGTTTTGACATCCATCTCGCCATATCTCATAGTCGAAATATGCAGCAATCGCTAGGATAATCCGAATAGATTTAAGCATTGCGACGGGCGAGAAGGTTTCATCATAATCAACTCCTTGAATCTGTTTAAAACCTTTCGCCACCAAACGCGCCTTATAGATGTGAACATTTCCATCCATATCGGCCTTTTCTTAAAAACCCATTTGCACTCAATGGTTTTGACACCATCAGTGGATCAACCAAGTTCCAAACTTGATTGTCGTACATGGATTCTATTTCGGATTTCATGGCTCCAAGCCACTTGTTGGAATCGGGTCCCACCATCGCTTCCTCATAGGTCTTAGGCTCATCGTTGTCTAACAACAATATATCACGTTGTTCCGCACTGTGTACTGCGTCGGGTGCACGACGTGATCTTTCGGACCTCGTGGGCGGTGTATCTACAACCGGTGGCGCAACACTTTGCTCCTCCGTTGTGGTTCGTGGTCGCGAAACGTTTTCGGTGTTTCTTGAACTTCTTCAAGATGCACCCTGCTCCCACTAACCCTTCTTGTAAGAAACTCTTTCTCCAAGAAGACACCGTGTCGGGCGACAAACACTTTGCCTTGTTCCCGATTATAAAAGTAATATCCCTTGGTTTCCTTAGGATATCCCACAAAGAAGCACTTGTCAAATTTGGGTGTGAGCTTGTCGAGTAAACGTTTTACATAAGCCTCACATCCCCAAATTTTGAGAAAAGACAAACTAGGGGTTGCCCTGTCCATATCTCATATGGTGTCTTTTCAACCGACTTAGATGGAACTCTATTTAGTGTGAGCCAGCATTGTTTCAAGAGCATATCCCGGAAGGATAACGGAAGATCACTTTGGCTCATCATCGACCGAACCATGTCCAACAAGGTGCGATTTCTCCGTTCGGACACCCCATTCTATTGTGGAGTTCTGGCGGAGTCAGCGTGGAACAATTCCACAATCTTTCGATGATTACCAAACTCTTGGCTCAAGTATTCTCCTCCACGATCGATCGTAGAAACTTGATTATTTTCCCTAAATGATTCTGTACTTCATTCTAGAATTCTTTGAACTTTTCAAAGGATTCGGACTTATGCCTCATTAAGTAGATATAACCATATCTACTAAAGTCATCGTAAAGGTAATGAAGTATTGATAACCACCTCGGCCGTTGAGCTCATTGGTCCACATACATCGGTATGTACGAGTGCCAATAAGTCACTTGCTCTCTCACTATGTCCCGTGAAAGGTGCCTTTGTCATCTTACCAAGTAAACAAGACTCACATGTCTCAAATGATTCAAAATCAAAAGAGTGAAGCAATCCATCCTTATGGAGCTTCTCCATGCGTTTCTTATTTATATGGCCTAAGCGACAATGCCGGATAAACGTGGGGTTTATATCATTAGAGAGTTGCCTTTCGTATTAATGTTATAGATGGGAGACGCTTCAAGATTCAAAATGTATAATCCATTCACCAATGGAGCATGAAAATAGAACATATCTTCGAGATATATTGAACAACCATTGTTCATTGATCTAAAATCATATCCTTCCGCTTGCAAACATGAAGCGGAAATAACGTTTTGACATAGTGTTGGAACACAATAACAATTATTTAATTCCAAAACTAATCCTGAAGGTAGATGAAGTGGTACTCGTGCCGACAAGAACGTAGCAACGCTTGCTCCATTGCCGACGCGCAGTTCACCTCGCCCTTCTCAATCCTCTACTTCTTCTCATTCCCGCAACGATTTGCAAATATGAGCTACCGATCCGGTATCAAATACCCAAGAGTCGTAGGTGAAGTAGCAAGATTAATGTCTATAACATTAATACCTGAAGCAGAAGTCGTACTTTGCTTCTTTTTGAGATCCTCCATGTACTTCTTGCAGTTCCTCTTCCAGTGGCCTGTCTCCTTGCAATAGAAGCAAACGGCATCTGATGCCGCCGACCCCTTCTTGCCCTTCTTTGCATTGGAGGCACTCGCGATCTCATCGGGAGTTAACTTCCTCTTGGTGCAAAGTTTCTTGACAGTGGTTTGCGTTTAGCCTTCGCATCATCATCACATGATGACCATTCTTCTCGGATACTCTCCTCATGTCTTTAGCATCCCATGCAATTCAGCCAAGGTTCTATCCATATTGTTCATGTGATAATTCAATATGAATGGCTCGAAGCTCGGAGGGAGCGACTGGAGAATCACATCAGTAGCCAACTCTTGGCTAAGGGGAAAACCTAGTTTTTCCAGACTCTCGATATAGCCAATCATCTTTATCACATGCGGATGACGGGATTCCTCTCAACAAGCTCGCACGCAAACAAGGACTTTGAGGTGTTGAACCTCTCGGCCCGAGCTTGGTTCTCAAACATGCCACGCAGTCCCCGAATAATAGTGTGAGCATCAGCTCTCATATTGCTTCGAAGCTCGGGGGACATTGTAGCAAGCATGAGATAGCTTATATCTAGGGCATCATTAGTGTGCTTCTCATAAGCCCTCCGTGCGGTTGCAAGTGGCGTTATTAGGTAAATCCTCGGGATAGGGTACTTCAAGAACGTACTCCTTACGCTCTTGCTTGAGAACAATTCTTAAGTTGCGATACCAATCCATAAAGTTTGTTCCATTTAATTTTTCCTTTTCGAGAATAGATCGCAAATTAAAGGTACGGGTGTAGTATTAACCGCCATTTATTCTACAACAGAAAAAGCAAAGTTTAGCACAATGTTTATGCTATGTCTTTTGTTAAACAATTTAACATAAGACTCCCATTACGTATTTTTCACCTTCCCTCTAGGTTACGTATTGGGTCAAGATCCACATGTTAATTAATTTTCTAGTGAGCTTTGGCATCACTGCTAGAAAATTAGTAACATCGGTAAGCAACACCTTGCTAATCACATCTCTATGTGACTCTTGTTGTTGGTGTGGCATCTCCATGCCCCGGCGCCAACCTATGCCCCAAGGCCCAAAACTGTTTTGATAGCCTTGTTAAGTAAACCAAATGCTCCGCATGTATATGTCGACATATACCCCTCGTGTTATGATAGAGAATGGCACTCTGCTTTGCGGACCCACCATTGACGAGCATAACGGTGACGGGTGCAACATTTAGAAGGGCATCATTACTACTTAATTTTACGAGGGATGCTATCCTATCAAACAAACATATCACATATATGAAAGCAGTAGAATAGCATATAATGAAATAGTATGGCCCCCTTCACATGGTGATCTCCATCTCCATGTCGGCGCGTGGATCTCCATCTTCGGCACCATCTTCCAATGTGCATGATGCTTGATTTCTTCAAACTAAGCTACTACTATAGAAGCTCTAATTGAAGATTACATCGACTCGCAGTCGTGAAAGAATATTACAAGCATTGCACGTATGAAAGAATATTACAAGGATTGCACATATGAAAGAATATTACATGCATCATATGCATCTCATACATCTCATACATACAATAGGGCCATACCATCTCAAAGCATTCTCTCGCAAAAACAAGTTAGGCGTAGAAACGTTTTCTACTTATCGCGAGCTACGGCATCGAGACGACCTATAAGGGGGTACGCACACGGCGGTCCCGCTAGCCGGTTAGCGGGCGGGGGTCGAGGGGAGCCGCCCTCGCGGGCTTCCGGGCGCGCCCGAACACCACACGAAATTCATAGATCCAATCTATGAAATCGCTTACGGAAACCATATCGGCATAATCACATTATGCCGTCCCGATACACTATCAAGGGAGATGGTTTGCGCAGCGCGAGGCAGCAAACAAGATCGGACTACGAGATAGCTTCGGCATAATCACATTATACCGTTCCGATACACTATCAAGGAACGCTATCTCGAAGCCGACTCAAACCGAGTTCTATGGATATTGCTTCGACGTAATCACATTACGCCGTTCCGATACACTATCAAGGAACGCAATTACCATGAACTCTCCTCAACAAATCCCGTAAAACCGATTGATCTAATCAACCGGTGCGCAAAACTTGTTCCGATCCAATCTAAAACCCGAACTAAGCAAGAGAAGCTCTGATACCACTGAAGGGTTACGCGGAAGCTACGCTAGCCGAAAACAAAAATTTTCTACCGCGCAAACCAGGAACACTTGCAAGTAAGGGCCGATAGATCGTTACCGATTGGAGTAGAGTGCAGCGGAATAGCCAATCGGGGCAATCCGATCCGAACAGTGTAGCCGATTCCCGAGACGATCCGAAGCCGATCAGCAACGCGCAACGTAGCAGCGCCTCTACCGGTATCCACACGTCCGGGGACGAACGCCGAACACCCGTGTGCTAGCACGCGATGCAAGGCTAGGGTTTGGCTCGAAAGTGGGGAGGGTTTC
Source organism: Oryza australiensis (assembly GCA_019925245.2). Classification (NCBI taxonomy): domain Eukaryota; kingdom Viridiplantae; phylum Streptophyta; class Magnoliopsida; order Poales; family Poaceae; genus Oryza; species Oryza australiensis. The sequence goes on along the minus strand of JAIFGZ020000048.1, from coordinate 6,891,741 downwards.
CGTGGAGATTGATCTCGGCGACTTCGTTGCACGCGATGCAATTGATATGCAGCAGCTCTCCACCCCTCCCTCCTTTATATAGAGTTGGCCGACTGGGATTAGTAGCCGCTCAGGACTCTATTTTGAATTGGATCTCATCCGTATCTCATATAGAGTTGGCCGCTCACACGTCGTAAGCCCATAGGATTCTATTTTGAATTGGATCTCATCCGTATCTCTGTTGGCCGCTCACACGTCGTAAGCCCATAGGACTCTATCCGATCGGATCCCTATCCGATCGAGCCGTATCCGAGTCCAACTCGAATGCCCGTTCTTATCCCCTTAAGCGTGCGACCACGAGGTTCAGGTATACTCGGTTTCGGCTATAGTCTAACTTAGCCGATCGTCGGCTCGAGTCCAACTCAGCCGACTGCCAACAACGGCGCCTAGCAAACATATTGACACCATAGTATACAAGAATATAATATCGGCTCGAACCTGTAATGTGTACACAAATCCCTTTGCCTCACGATACCGTTAAGCTATAGGCAAGATGTGTGCCATCCCTTCAATAACTTAACCATTCACTCGAACCGTATTGGATTATCCGTCCGTTGATTGACTCCTCAATCAACTTAGCATGGCCATGCATTTCCATAATCCATTACCTCGAGGGGCCAGAGATATCTCTCCAAAGGAGGGGCAAATTCCATCTTGATCACTCACATCCCACTCCATGTTTCATAGCAAACCCGAAAACTACCTTTATAACTACCCGCTTACGGAATAGCGTTTGATAGTCCCAAAGTAGGCTACTACACATGTTGGAATCCATGGTGATCTCGGGTTTAAGGACTTTGTACCAACACTACCCGAGACCAACTAATGGCACATTAATTCCGTAGTGTCTCATGGTGGGTCTATCCAACAATGTGTTCTCCAACACATATGTCCATGTTTATTGATTTGGTATCACCATACCCATGATCTATGAGACATGATCATCAATCAATAAACATGCCGATCTTAGAATCATATTTGTTCCAACAATATGACATATGATCGAGGATCGTTTAGAAATAGATTCATACATATCGAGTCTCATAAATAAGTCACGTACTTATTAATCAATACAAGATGTCTATTTCATGGAACTGAATAACACTTTATTCATAAATACATAAACATTGACGTGATATCCAACATCTCCATGTTGCCTCTAGGGCATATCACTAACAACTTCAACCCCGCCCGTAGGTACGCCTTGCCGACACGTACATGCTCATTGGGCCTTGCGTTTTTGTCTTGTTTTTGATCCCTTGCTATGTTTATTTTTTGCTCCCAGCCACGAGCACCGGCATTTTCGTCCCAGGGTCATAACCAAGGGCGGTTCTGCCTCGGGCTCGGGGGAGGAGGCGCAGGAGAGGCTCGGGTCGCTTGAGCCCTCGGGTCCGGGTCGCCCCTTACGGGTTCGGGCCCAAATCCGGTGCGATCCGAGGAGAGGGCCCACCCAGAGATCAGGGCGCCGGTCGCCCACGAGGAGCGAGCCGAGGGCGGCCCCGACGCAAAGGGGGCAGCGGAGGGTGGCGGAGAACAGCCCCAGGGGTCTCCTCCACGGCAACCATCGTCGCCGCCACAACAGCCATCGCCCGCGCTGCGCCGGACGGCGCCGTCACCCCGCCGACCACCATTAGCTCTGCCGGCGCCGGCCTGCCGTGAGCCCCCAATGCAAGGAGCGGGTGGCTCTGGCCATGGGGCGTCTTCGGCTTCCCGCCCCGAGCAGGTGGCTGATCCCGGGCTGAGCTCCGACTCCGAATCCGGGGGCGCTCGGTCCGGGTTCGTGGCCGCCCTGGACATCGAGCCCCTCATCCGGTCGCAAGAGCGGGCGAGGGAGATTGTGTCCAGGGCACTGGAGGAAGCCAATGCGGTCTCCCTGGAGGGGCTCCGGGCCCAGGTGCAGGCCTTGGCCGCTAGGGAGGTTGCGGTGGCGCAGCGGGAGGCCGAAGTTGAGGAGGGCCGCCGGAAGCTGGTGGCCACGGCGAGGGTGGAGGGCCTCGTCCGCAGAAGGGAGCTGGCGGAGATCGAGCGACGCCAGGAGGAGCTCAGCCAGGTGTTCGAGGACACCGTCGTTGAGCGGCACGCCGCCGACTTCCGCGAGCAGGTCGCCGCCGCCGCGGAGGAGAGGGTCCGCACCACCGCCGGGAGGTTCATCCGCGACCCCAAGGAGCGCGCTCAGGGGCTCAACGAGTGCGAGCGCACCCTGCGCAATGCCGAGGCCGCCGACGCCAGCACCGACGTCGAGCTTCAGGCCCGCGAGGCCGGCTTGGCGGAGCGGGAGAGGGCTCTAGAGGCGGCGTGCGGGCGGTCGAGGACCGGGAGGCCGCTATTGCCAGGGCCGAGGAGGACTCCGCCGCGCGGGAGGCGAACGTGGTGGCCCAGGAGAAGGCCATTGCGGAGCGCGAGGCCGCCGTGGAGGGGCGGGAGGTGACGGTGCTAGAGGCCCAGGAGGAGGCCTCCCGGTGCCTGAAGGCCCTCTGGGAGCGCGAGCAGCTGCTCGCCGCCGCCTCGGGCCGCCGGCTAAACGAGTTGGAGCGGTGGGAGCAAGACTTGGCCGCCCGGGAGCAGGCGGTCATTGATGCGGAGGCGTAGGTGCAGAAGCCTCCGCCGGCCCCCCGCTCCAACGACGCGGCGCCAGAACTGGAGGAGGCGCGCCGCCGGATCGCGGAGCTGGAGCACACCTTGAGCCTGAGGCTCCGGGTCGTGGCCTCATCCGTCGAACGCCTTCGAGACGCAGCCCGCGAGGTGGGGGTCATCCGTCCCCTCACCGGTGTCCCCACCTTAGGGGGGTTAGCCACTCACATAGATGAGCTGGCTGAGGGGATCAAGAGGGTGCCGGAGGAGGTCGACGAGGTGGCGAAGGAGTCGTCATACGACTTGTCCCGCCAAGTCGCTACGCTCATCCTGGCGAGCTATCAGGCACGCGACCCCGGCTTCGACCCCTACATCCCCACCGAGGACTTCCCCGAGGGCACCGAGGAGGCCGCCCGTCTTCGCGTCCAAGACGCCGTCGACTCCATTATGGTGGGTTTTGACGGCACTCCGGCGGCCTTCCAGCTTGCCTTCCGCGAAAGATTCGCCGGACGAAGGCCACCCGGAGAACGCCCCCAGCGACCCACCGGCCGCCTAGGACTCCCCCGTCCCCTTTTTGTTTTTACTTGTATTTGTGAACAAGATATTTGTAATATTGTTTATAATATCAGTAAACTTGCCTTTATCCCATTGAACTTGTATTGCAATAGCCCAATATGTGTATGTATATATGTTGGGAGCCCCCAGCCAACTTATCGCAGACGTAGTGGCGGTTAGTTGGCCCGAGCCTCTGCCTGTTTGCTTTCCTGCAATGGTAGTTCAACTCTTAGTTAGCTTAGCCATTACAAGAATGCGGTAGCGTGGTCCTCCGCCATGATTTGTCCCATGTAGCTGGGGGCTGGTCCGGGTTCGGGCAGCATGTACTGGCCGTTGGCTGGTGCCTTTCTCGGGGTTTCGGGTAGGAGCGAAGGCATAAAAAGGCCATCGAAGGCAGCGGCAACGGGGGGCCGGGACAAGCGTGTTAGTACGCACCTGAGCCCCCAAGTGTTGACTGCCCCCAGGCGTGGTGGTATGCAGCATCGCTGTACCCTCGATGCCCTTAGGACTCTCAGGCTAAGGCGGGCAAGGCGAAGGAACCATTGAAAACCCGCATCCGCAGTACATGCTCCAGCACATGGAGGAAAACACACTATAAATAGGTATTGTGCGAGAAGATCATATGGGATGTAACAGCAAACTTATTGTTCATGCCACCGGAAGCAGTGAATGAACTTCCATGTATGTTTTAGCGCACCATGCGGCTTATGGGTAAAACCTGCGCAGTTGGGAAATGTTCCACGGGTTCGGCAACAGAGTGCCGTCCTCTGTGGCTACGCGAACTACTCCCGGACGCGGGGTGCCAATAATCTTGTATGGCCCCTCCCACATAGGGGATAATTTGCTCAGTCCCGCACGCGTTTGCACGCGGCGTAGGACGAGATCATTGACCTGCAGCGCTCGGGGATGACTTTGTGCTGATGGTAGCGACGGAGGCTCTGCTGGTAGCGGGCCGCGTGAAGCGCTGCCCGGCACTGTCTTTCCTCCAGGTAATCCAAGTCGTCACGACGCAGCTGCTCTTGATCTGCTTCGGTGTATAACGTGGCTCGGGGCGATCCCAGGGTGAGCTTGGAAGGCAAGACCGCCTCGGCCCCATACACCAAGAATAAAGGTGTTTCCCCGGTGGTGCGGCTCGGGGTTGTCTGATTGGCCCAAAGGACCGCAGGCAGCTCGTCAGTCCACGAGTCCCCATGCTTCTTGAGCACATTGTAGGTCTTTGTCTTGAGGCCTTTCAATATTTCCGCGTTTGTACGCTCGGCCTGACCGTTGCTTTAGGGGTGGGCGGGCGAGGCGAAACAGAGCTTGATGCCCATATCGTCGCAATACTCGCCAAACAGCTCACTCGTGAACTGGGTGCCGTTGTCGGTGATGAGCCTGTTAGGGACCCCGAACCTTGCCGTGATGCCTCTCATGAACCGCACAGCCGAATGCTTGTCGACGACGCTGACTGGATAGGCCTCGGGCCACTTGGTGAATTTGTTGATGGCGACATAAAGAAACTTGCAGCCGCCCCGTGCTTGCTTGAACGGACCCAGGATGTCCAGCCCCCAGACCACGAACGACCACGAGAGCGGGATGGTTTGAAGGGCCTGAGCCGGCAGGTGCGTCTGTTTGGCGTGGAATTGGCATGCTCGGCACCGCCACACGAGGTCTATTGCATCCTCCAGAGCGGTGGGCCAATAAAATCCTTGGCGGAATGCCTTTCCCACCAAGGTTCGGGAGGCAGAGTGCGCCCCACATTCACCTTCATGGATCTCGGCTAGGAGCTCGAGACCCTGTTCCCGAGCGATGCATTTCATGAGCACTCCGTTGGCACCGCGTCGGTAGAGTGTCCCTTCTACCAACACGTACCTCTTGGAGGTCCGGGCAATGCGTTCGCTTTCCTCGCGTTGCTCGGGCAATGACGTGTCTTGTAGGTACGCCCGGATTTCCGAAATCCAAGCCACCCGGCGCGTGATGTCGATCGGTAGGGCCAGGCCGTGGCTGGCCTGCCAGTCCGAGGCGTCGGGACCAGCCGATTCCCGCCTTCGGGCGGTTCGGGTGCGCCGACGGCCTCGTGAGCCTTTCTTCGAATGCGCCCGACGGGCCGGGGCTCGCGCGGATGCGATCCTAGACAGCTCGTCCGCAAGGGTGTTATCTCTTCTGGGAATATGGCGTAGCTCGAGGCCATCGAAATGGCGCTCCATACGCCGTACTTCCTTGACATAAGCTTCCATTTGGGGGTCGGTGCATTGGTACTCCTTGGAAACCTGGTTTACAACCAGTTGGGAGTCCCCGAGGACTAGCAGACGGCGGATGCCCACACCTGCTGCCGCTCGCAACCCTGCTAGAAACCCTTCATATTCGGCCATGTTGTTGGTTGCCCGGAAGTCAAGCCGAACGATGTACCAAAGCACGTCGCCTGTTGGGGAAGTTAACACCATGCCTGCCCCGGCCCCGTGCAAGGTGAGTGAACCGTCAAAGTTCATCACCCAGTGCGCGGTTCCTTGGCCGCGATCCTCCGCACTCTCGGGTTCACCCGGGGGTGGATCGCTATCGGCCGTTGGCGTCCATTCTGCTACGAAATCGGCCAAGGCCTGGCTCTTGATCGTGTGCCGGGCTTCGAAATGCAGATCAAATTCCGACAACTCGATGGCCCACTTGAGTACCCGTCCCGTGCCCTCTCGGTTATGCAGGATTTGGCCGAGAGAGTAGGACGTGACTACCGTTACCCGATGCGCCTGGAAATAATGACGCAGCTTCCTGGAGGCCACGAGCACGGCATAGAGCATTTTCTGGGCCTACGGGTAACGCGTCTTTGCGTCCCGTAGCGCCTCGCTGACAAAGTAGATCGGCCGCTGCACCTTGGTGCGGGCCTTAGCTACTTTGCTAGGGGCGGCAGATTCGGGTGCACCGGGGCGGGTTATCTCGGTGTCCGGGGCTGTCGGGCCATCGCCTCCCCCGGGGCCCTCAGGGCCGCTCTGGGTGGAAGGGGCCTCGGGAGCCCCAGGACTAGGGGGCCGGGTGGCTCCCTGAAGCTCGGGGGGCCAAGGGCCACCTCCGGGTTCGGGCGCTTCCTCGGCCAACACCGTTCCGAGATTTCCTGCCACCGGGTTTGATGGGGCATGGGGTGACTGAGAGTCTAGCTCGTCGTCGCGCTCCACAACCAAAGCCGCACTAATCACTTGGGGGTCACCGCCAAATATAAAAGGAGGGGTTCTCCTTCTTGGGGCGCTACCAATATGGGCGGCGAGGAAAGGTAGCGCTTGAGTTCGCCCAAGGCCTTCTCTGCCTCGTCCGTCCAAGTGAAGGGGCCAGTTCGCTTTAGCAGCTTGAATAGAGGGAGCGCCCGCTCTCCTAGCCTTGATATGAAACGACTCAGGACAGCTACACAACCAGTGATTCTCTGCACGTCCTTGAGTTTCCTAGGGGGCACATTTCCTCTATCGCTTTTATTTTTGCAGGGTTGGCCTCAATGCCTCGGGCAGAGACCAAAAACCCCAACAGTTTGCCTGCCGGTACCCCGAACACGTATTTTTCTGGGTTCAGCTTCATGCGGGAGGACCGGAGGTTATCAAATGTCTCGGCCAAGTCCGGGAGCAAGGTTCTTTGGTCCCGGGATTTGACCACGAGATCATCGACGTACGCCTCAACATTGCGCCCTATTTGGTATTTCAATGTGATGCGGACACCACGTTAAAAAGTGGACATGACATTCTTCAAACCAAAGGGCATAGACATGTAGCAAAAGGTACCCATAGGGGTAATAAATGAAGTTTTCTCCTCATCCTCTATAGCCATGCGGAACTGATGATAACGAGAGTATGCATCTAGAAAGCATAAAAGGTCGCACCCCGCAGTGGAGTCGACTATCTGGTCTATTCGAGACAGAGGATAGGGGTCTTTAGGACATGCCTTGTTGAGGTCGGTGTAGTCGATGCACATGCGCAGCTTGTGGATGGCCTTCGGGACGACCACCGGGTTCACCAACCACTCCGGATGCAGCACCTCCCGGATGAAGCCGGCCTCCTGGAGCCGTGTCACCTCTTCGCGGATGAACGCTTGCCGCTCCGGGGCCTGCCGCCTCACCTTTTGCCGGACCGGTCGCGCATCCGGCCGCACTGCAAGTCGATGCTCAATCACCTCCCTGGGGTCTCCGGGCATATCCGACGGCTTCCAAGCAAACACGTCGGCGTTCGCCCACAGGAAGGAGACGAGCACGTCTTTCTATTTGGGGTCCAAGTTGCCGCCAATGTTGGCGGTCTTGGACGGGTCGTCACCCAACTGGATAGACTTGACTACCACCTCATCGGCTGAGGTAATATGCTGCTTCGGGGCCTAGGAACCCGAGGCCTCCCCTTGAGGGCCCTCGGGTTCAACGCGGTCGGCCGCCGCGATGTCGTCCACGCGTGCTTCCGCACAATCTAGCGCGGTTTTAACGTCGGCATGGACGGTGATGGGGCCTCCGGGGCCCGACATCTTAAGGTGGCGGTAAGCATAATGGGTAGCCGCCATGAACTTCACCAACGCCGGCCTCCCGAGCACGGCGTTGTAGGGAAGATTGAGGTCCGCCACATCGAAGTCGATCCGCTCGGTGCGGAAATTAGTAGGACCCCCAAAGGTGACCGGCAGAGCGATCTGCCCGAGGGGCCACACCTTCCCGGGCGTCACCCCAATGATGGGGTAAGATGGCCCGAGCAACATTTCCGGGGCCTTGATTTCATCAAAGGCCTTCGGGGACAGTATATTTAGGGCCACACCTCCATCAATTAAGTCTCGGACGACCTTGACATTGCAGATGGTGGGGGAGGTCACGAGGGCCAAGTGGCCGCTACGTGCGATGCTCCCCGGGTGATCGGTCTGGTCGAAGGTGATGGGCACCTCCCCCCAGCGCGACCTTCGGGCCGCCTCGTGGGACGTCACAGCCGCGAGGAGCTCGCGCCTCATGGACTTGAGGCTCCGGCGGGATACTTGAGCGCCTGCCCCATCGTCGATGGTGGCGACGACGTGCTGGGGATCTTGGTAGCCCAGGTCGTCATCGTCATCTCCTACGGGGGCCGCACCTTTGGCCTCCTCTCGTCGGTTATCCGAGCGCTCCATCGGGGCCTTGCCCTTGCAGCAGGTTTCCTTCTCATTCTCCCTCCGCTCCTGCTCGTACTTTTGTACCCGTTCGGCCAAGTTCTTGACCGAACGGCATTCGGAGAGGTCGTGGTGGGAGGTTTGGTGCATCATGCACCATTTGTCCCTGACCCGGCCCTGGGGGCGAGGGTCCGGGGAGCACCTGCGGTTGCCCGCGGGTTTGCCCTTCCGCGAGGGCTTTCCGGCACCGTCGGCGGCGAGGACGTGGCCCTCCTCGCCACCGCGTGATGGCCTGCGCTTCCGCCGCCGCTCGCGTCGCTCTTCCCGGGACGCGGAGGGGGCAGCGCCGGTGGAGGCTGGGGCAGGATTCCTAGGATTCCAAACCCGAGCCTCCTCCTTGCGGGCCACCCGGTCAGCGAGCTCAAAGAGCTCCGTGGTAGTCCGGGGAGCCTTGGACTCGATCTTCTCTAACATAACGTCGTGGCATACACCACTCCGAAAGGCGAAGATCACTGCATGGTCAGCGATGAAGGGTATGGTGTTGCGTACCTGGCAAAAACGTTGGATGTATTTGCGCAGGGACTCGTCCTCCCCTCGTCGGACCATGTGGAGGTCTACCTCCACCCCCGGGCGCGGGTACGTGCCCTAGAAGTTGGAGGTGAACTGCCGGCACAAGTCATCCCATGAGGTGACCGCTTGAGCCGGCAGGTTCATTAGCCAGGAGCGGGCCTGGGCCTTGAGCGCCATGGGGAAGAAGTTTGCCATGACGAGCTTGTCACCTCCAGCAACCTCGATGGCTGTGGTGTAAATCTGGAGGAACTCGGTGGGATTCACCGAGCCGTCGTATTTCTCCGTAAGGGTCGGCCTAAACTTGTTAGGCCAGCGCACATTACGGAGGCTGGCAACGAAGGCCTGGCAGCCGTTGCCGGCCGGAGGGGGCGACGACGGCTGTGGGGCCCCTTTGGGCATCGCGGAACCTCCTGCTCGCGGCTGGGCCATCATGGCCACTCGCCGTCCTCTGAGGGGCTCCTCCTGCGGGAGGGCCGCTGCGGCCGCTCGCCGAGTGGTTGCGCCTCCTGATGAGGAGGCACAATCCTGAGCCCGTCCCATGCGACGCTCGTCACAGCGCTGCTCGATGCGAAGGCGGGCGTCCCGTTCTGCATATAGCATATCTTGGGGCGCTCTGCGGTTGGGCTGCTACCGAGAGGCTCTCTTCCGCCCTCGCAGCAGCCGCGCCGCCCGAGCCCGTCGTCGAGAGGACGAGCTCACCGTGGTATATGAACCGCGCGGTTGGTGGCTGGAGGAAGCGAGGTCAGCGGCCAGCTGACGCTGGGCCGTGCCTACCAGCTTCGCCACGTCGTCGAACCAATGCTTGGCGTTGGATCCTTCGCCCGGGGTGATCGGGGGGTGGCGCAAAAGAGCTTCCGCCGCCTGGAGGGCGTCCTCAGGCGTGCCAAACTCCAGGCGACGATGGACGTCTCCCCGGCGATGTTCATCGGTACGTCCGCTCGGGTGTGGCCTGGATCCTGCAGGAGCGTTGGCAGTCCTGCGGGATACCTGGCCCCTTCCACCCGCAGCCGCCATTTCAGCGGGAGGCAGAGAAGGTGGTGCGGCCCCGGCTGTCGCCGTTGCCATTAGAGGCGGTGAGGGAGACGAAGGTCCTTCCCCCCTGAGCGGAGGTGGCGGAAGTTGGGGCTATCTCCGCCCGTGTCAACCTCCTCCGCCGCCTTGTAGGCCAGGTCGCACTCGCGGGTAGCGAGCGAGCCTGACGCGGACCGCGGGACGTGGCCGTGAACCATGGCGAAGACGGGGAGAGAGGGTTTCCTGCGAGAAATGAAAGGAATACAGGAGTTTAAACCAAAATGCAGTGCGCTTCCCTACGTGGCGCGCCAGCTGTCGATGTCGGAGATCGACACGTGGGAATCCAAGGGACCCCCTTTTTGGTTCGTCACAGGGGAGCGGTGAATCTAGGCTTAAACTCGCGATGAAGATGGGATGACGCTGATAAATCGGGAAAAATCAAGACTGCAAGGACACGAGGGTTTATACATGTTCGGGCCACCTACAAGGTGTAATACCCTACTCCTGTTCGTTGTGTAGTATGAAGGATGGATTACAAGGACCAGTGATGGTATTCCCCTCTCCCAACGACTGATGAATCGAGCGTTGCTAAGGGCTAGCTGTTGCTCTGGAAGTTGATGAACCGAAGGAAGGAACCTCCAAAACCACTGAAGGGGCCAGCAGAACAGAGCCCAGAACCCTTTTTATGATGGACTTGGGCCTCCTTTTATAGTGCAAGGGGACACCACAGTAGTCCTGATTTCTTCCACTTCGCTCCACGTGATGGAGCGGCTCTTGCCTTGTCTTGTCGGAAAAGCCATCCCATCTTTGTTCCTGTTGCCGCCTCATGGGAGTAGGCGGAAAAAGGCGGGCGTCATGGCAACCATGCTGCTGACGTGGTGATGGCCGACCTACCTACTCCGACGGGACCCACTGGTCAGCGGCCCATCTCGTGGGTAGGTGCTGACACAACGCCTCCTGCGCTCGTACTCTCCCTCTCACGCGGCCGCCTAATGCATTTAACGCGACTAGACACGGCGTGAGGAGGCGTGCGCGAGTGGGTGTGCTGCCATACCGCGGTCGCAGCCAAAGACTTTACGTCCCCTTTGCCTCGTGACGAGCAAAAAAAGGGGTGATGATGAGAGCGGCTGACAGGCGCGCCTCACATCGCATTAAATGCGACGGGGTAGACGCTCAGCCTCTCTCTTTTTAGGCATTAAATGAGGTGGTTGGCGTTGGACTCGCCCTCTCTCGAGAGGTGCGGGGTGAGGGATGGGGGTCCGGTAACCCCGAACCTCGTCGTCCGGGGTCCGGTGATCCCGACCCGCCGCTGAAGCACGGCGGCCTCCCGGCAACCTCCGGCCAGCCTCTCTGGGCGGCCACGTGGCCGCCCGTGGCCGGGACTCACTTGGGTCATTCAAGACATATCTTTGGCGCGCCTTGATAGGCAAGGACGCCTTCCTTTTTGCAGATATCATACCTCTGACATACCCCCGGGCCCATATCACTGACAGAAATTAATTTAAATTCAATTTTGGGGAATTTCTTTGAATTAAAGATTAAATGGAGATTTTTCAAAAATAAGGGCAGGAATTAATAACTTTGGGATTTTTAAATTAAAATAAGGAGAATAAATAAAGAATGCAAATAAATTTTAAAAGGTTTTAAATGTTTTAAATTAGAATACATAATAAATTTATTCGCAAAAATTTTCTACGTCAATTTGAGTATTTTTAAAAGTGTGAAATTTTGGGGTGTTACAGATCTACCCTTCTTAAAAGAATCTCGTCCCCGAGGTTTGACTGAGTCTTGAATAATTGTGGTAACCCTTTTTTAAGTCCGATTTTCCTCCCCCAAGTTGTTCCTTGTTCGGTATAATTCTTGCATTAGACCTCAACAAAATCTTATAATGTGATTTCGTGGATTTGGTTGTGCACTTTCGGTATTTTTCTCGATTCGTTATATCAGTTATAACTCAATACCTTGTAGTGGTATCCCTTCGGTCTATTGTCTTAAATACTTCATGAATTATAAAATACCGGTGTGTTTCACTTAACTCCAGCGATAAATGCAGCTGATAGGAAACTTCTCCTGTTCTCTTAGGAATCTGATATGGTCCGACATATCACAAAGAGGTCAACTCCCATAATATCCATAACCTCCCAGGAGTCTGGTTATGTGTGAGATAATACAGATACAAGAACTTCGTATATTATTATAAACTATTAATGTTTAAGTACAAACCATACAATACAAGAAAGTTGCGACACTTTCACAGGGATAGCCCGAGTGTAGAGTCGACCTAGAAATAGTACTCGTCCTCCCAGTCCTCTAGGGTACTTGAGAGTTCTTCATCTGCTTCAGGGTTTCCTAAAAATATTATATGCAAGGATGAGCACCAATGGTACTCAGCAAGCCAAACCGAATAGATAAACATGCATGATATGTCTACAAGAGAAAGGAATTGTAAATCTATTCCTAGTATGATGATATATCCTATCCTTCATTTAAAATATTTTATGTGGATATCTAAGAATATGAATCATAAACTTAATTTTAGCCCAATTCTATATTCTACCCCTTCTTATAAATATGCAAGATGTCTTAAAAGGAATAATATAATCTTAGCCTTAACATGATTTTATACCATATAGATATGCATGATATGATATAAGTCTAATCTTAATGTGATTCCATACTAACATAGATATACATGATGTCCTAAAAGAAAATAACCTAAGCCTAACTTTATCATAAACCTAGGTTCTATCCTTTCTTATAATTACTTACATATAAATATCAAATTTTAGGGATGACATTTTAGAAAAGTTGCTTATGCCATTAAGCTGGATTCACCCATAGACATAACTCTTGACCGGGAGTACGGCGTATTCGAATACAATCAACCCTGCAGTGTTTGCCCGCTTTACCCGAGGATTAACCTTAGTTAGCCAGACTAAAGGGTAACATAGCATTTATATAGTTCACCTTTTCTGATGTGTGAACGAGACCTGAGTTGTATTTTAATAGGGGCACCAATTCTAACTAGTAATTGGTGTCTTCACCCCTATTTAATAGCTGCTCATCACACACTTGCCCCGGCTTGGTGGAACCTGGATTCTATCTTAACAGACGGTACCGATCTGGTTAGTATCGACGTTGTTATCTTCTGTTTACATAGCTGTCCACCAATAAGACTTTACCAACACTACAATCTCCAATGCTGTTATGTGCATTAATAAATCTCCTGAGTCCGCAGGGAGATCGGAGAGAAATATATAAATGCTATACCGGTATAACCAGTCCATCGGATGGTCGAAACTATGTCCTTATTCTGGCACAAAAGTATTTATATTTTCTGGCATATAGCCAAAATCATTTAGGTCATATGAATTGATAGGAATTTTGTTTACCTTATCACATGAAATAATGGATCATTTTCCATTCTATTGTATGAAATAATAATATAATTCCATATGACCATTCTCATATTACATGCAATGATAGGATTTATATTGCTAATAAGTTTGATTCTAGTAAGCCGATAGGTTTTTATGCAATGTTCATCGAAGTTCTAGCCGATGAGATATCATTATGGTGGGCTTCAGCTATCAGATGTATCAGTTAATTGTCGATATATATTTAGTTCACTTACATCGGACCTCCAGCCGATGTATGCTTTAATCATTGGACTTATATCTATCATGCTATATCAGTTTTGGTCGTTGGGTTTATATTATATTATCTCCTTGCAATCTCTGAGTTATATCGGTTCATACTCAAACTTGTGTAATCATTAGTTAAATCTCTTTATCAACTTTAGTCTTATATTGTCTTGGTTCGGTCCGATCTATCAAGATTGTCTTTGATATAGAACGGTTTATTGATGATTATGCATAGTTTGGTTCTATCCAACGATAACATGTATCTCATTGTTAATATAATTATTTGAATCTACATTGGATCTATAACCGATCGATCGAAACCCTATTAACATCGGCTGACTTCGCTACACTACATCGACTTATTGGCCGGTTAGTTGCTTGATCCTATACGATCTTTCTATCTATCTTGTTAGTTTTAGGATCAAAATAACTGACGCGCCTTGAACCTGATTGATAGGATCTGCACTGGAGCTAAGCAGAACTCCCACGCCTTCATGTGTGAACGATGAATTTCAGTCAACGGTTCAATCCTCTAGATTGTTGCTGATATTCTAAGTCTTGATAAGCCGATAGGTTTTATGCTATGTTTTATCGGAGTGCTAGCTAATAAGTTAAGTTATCTTACATTACATCTAGCCGATCTATAATGATAATGATAATACGATTAATATATTTTCTATCACCTAGTTTTGTCAACTTCAACCTTATACTGCCTCGGTTCGGTCTGATCTATCAAGGTTGGTTTTAACATAATAAAAGTTGATAGCTAGTAGGTTTCGTCCCTTTGAAAAGTTGGATAGAGCCGATATTATTATTTATCTTTATTTATATGCGGCATGCTAGTGTTGGTTTTTCTAGCCGATATATAAGTGCTTTGACAGATATCGGTTATATCAGATCTACATCGGACTTCCAACCAATGTACGTTGTAACCATCGTACCTGTGCATCTGCCATATTATGTCAGTATCATTCGATTGGTTCATTGGTCAAATTCTTTCAATCATCTTTATATCATTGTTTACCTAATTGTTTGATTCTACATTGGATCCATAGTCGATTATTCAAAACCCTGATAACATCTGCTGATGTTGTTACATTATATTGGCTTATTAGTTGATCGGCTCGTTGATAGTATACTATCCGTCTATCTATCTTGTTAGTTGTAGAATCAAATTAACTGACTCACCCTGAACCTAATTGATAGGACCTACACTAGATCTAAGCACAAGCCTTCGTGTGTCATGACGTATTTTGTGTCAACACAACTCCCTTCATATCATTGAGTTACTTCCGCGGGACATTAGCGTCGTCATGTTGGACCACGACGTCATACGATGGCGTCATGAAAAGGATCCATTCCTGGAATAAGTTTTTTCAAGGGTCTATTAGTAAAATAATTATCAAAAAGGACCAAAATAAAAGATCCAATCAATTTTTCTCCACTCTCTACATCTCGAAATATAACAACTTCTGACCTTCAAAGTATGTCCTAAAATATAATAACTTTTTCATCTATTTTTTCAGCCAACCACAACCTTACATCATTCAAATTTTAAGTCTATCTCTCTTCTCAACCAATAATAATATTTCTTTAATTTTACTAACTTTATGTAAACCTCTAAAACTAGTAGTATATAGGCCTAGTACTACAATATAGTAGCAGACTCCCAACCCACCCACACACACGGAGTGAACATTCATTTATGGTCATATATACAATCAGCATGAGGTCCACAAACAATAGTTGACAGATCATGTCATGGTGTCACAGATTAAAATACTTTTCGAAATAACTATGTACTGAAGTATTTTGATTATGCCAGTATGATCTACTAGAAGGTCCCGTTCGATAGTCCTCAAGAAAACAAGAAAAAATGAAAAAATAACGTTCAATTAATTAAATTTTAATTATTTTAAACTTATAAAATAAATTTATCTGATAGATAATATATATATAATTTTATAAAATATATCATTTAACAATCTAAAAACATGTTAATAGAAAGTAAATAAAATTAGTGTCTTAATAAGAAATAACAAGACTAAGAAATTGCAGGTAGTCGACGCCTCGGCGGAAGGCGGCAAAGCGTATACGTCCAGGGAACGGCAGCGTACGTGCGAGTTTGGCCCGGAATAAAATAGCCGCACCATGCTGGAGAAAAGCAGGGAACGGCTGCTTGCTTGCTCGGGAAATCCGAGCTGACGTGTTGTTCACTTTAGGACTGGCGTCAAGCCGTCAACTATTTAGAGCAAATACTATCATTCAAAAAACAAATACTATAAACATCAAACATAAATCCTCAGATATCATATAGACTTAAATAATAAGAAAAAAAGAGAGAATAAATAAGAAAAAAAAAGTCAGAGATAACCTCGGCACAAAATTAAAAAAATTAAAAAAATAGATTGAGCAAATAAATATTAAGGCTAATGTATTAAAGTTACTAATATAGATGTAATGTATTATATGTATTAGCTCTATATTTATTTATATTTATTTATTAGTTGATGATATAAATAAAATTAATAATAGCAGCTACTTCTTTTATAAAACTTACTTGAAACAACTAATCTGCTGATAATAATCTTGGTTAGAATAAAGCAAAAGAGCAAACACGATGGTGGGATTTTTTCCCTTTTTCTTTTCTTTCCCTCCTTTTTTTTTATTCTAGGGTTCGTCGATCCCACTTCCAAGCATTCGCCGTTATTTTACACAAAAGTCCATGGATTCCCATCCAACCTTTGATCTTCTTTAAGCCTTTGGGAACAAGCTCAATGTGGGTGCATGTTTAGTTTGGGGATTGTCTACAACTGCTAAAGCTCTACTCCACGTACGGGCACCAGAGAAGCTCTGACGATTGTTTGCGATTCACTGTATTTTCATGAATGAAGTGACAGATATTTGTGTTTTTGAGGAGTACTAAAAGAAGTAAAAGACTATTAAAGATTATATTATTTCTTAGGTGATATTATTTTTTCTGAAAATACAATTAAAATCTGGAGCATAATGTATCGATCCCTGAAAATATTGTTGTTAAATGCGATGTACTAGCATCATTCTTGCAAAGTTATCAAAGACTGAGATCATTCTGACGAAATTTAGGGCCTGTTTAGTTGCAAATTTTGGTGAAAATTTTTCAGCCAAAAAATTTTGAATGAAAACTTTTCGTAAGAGTAGGTGTTTAGTTATATGTGAAAAATTTTTGGATTGTAATAAATACATAATGCATGTAACTCTCATGCACATCTTCTAAGAGAAAATTTAAGCTTTTTTGTCAAATCCTTTCCAAATCTGAAATTATTTCATTCTAACTTTTTACCCCTGTCTAGTTTCAAAAAGCAAAAGTGGCCAAAATCTAAAATCTTTTCATATTTCATCTGCAACTAAACAGGGCCGTTTCCTCCATAACCTAAAACTCATTCCATTTTCTCGAAAAGTCGCTTGGCCAGAAGTGTCAACGGCGAGCCTGACTTGTTTAGTAAGAAACCAACCTACTAAAAGAAATACAAAGGGATCATAAAAAAAAAGAAAAACAAAAGGCATCTTCCATGCTTTCCAATCAACTGATTACTTTTGGGGTCATAAAACAATCCAAAACAAGAATATATCCCTTTCTTTATCCCGGAAAGAGATACGCTTTTAGTGCATTTGTACCTTTCTTTTCCTATATAATAGAGTAGCACTAGTTGCTTTTGATGAGGACAAAAGTAGGAATTGCTTAGGTTGGAAAATCCAAACCATGCTGCTATTTCTTGCTACTAATCCAAAAGCGATGCTTTGCAGTTTGCACTTGGATTAAAATATGCGCGAGTCACATTCGCCTCAATTTCTTTTTCAGCACTGGACGGATTCTGGATGGATCAAAATCACACAGTACATGACTTCTGGGCACGACTGGATACGAGAACTTTAACAAACCCTCATCGTGTTATGAGCTCAGGATACATGAGCACCGTTGAATCACCGTAGATCACTCTGGTGTACAGTAGTGTGCGTCGTCCTTATGAATTGTGATAAGAAGGGAAAAAAAAAGAACACGTGAAAGAACACCAATCAGTACGCAGCCGTATCAATGCAGCATGTGTGGCCTTTCAGAAAGATTTTGTTTCTTTAGAAATAAGTTCATTTTAGGTCTTTTAATTTGTCGTCAAGTCTGAAGTTCGTCACTAAATCAAAATAACAAGTATAGGCTATCCCCTAACTCATAATACCATGTCCAAAATAACAAGTATGACATATCCCCTAACTTACAATATCGTGTCAACTTTGATACCTCGACATTATAGTGGCTGGTTTTAACTGACGTGACGAGTGGGACTCACATGGGCCCTAAATTCCAGCAGTCAACTCTTCTCCCTCTTCTCCCTTTTTCCTCTATCCATGCATGGCCTCGTGGTGACGGGCAGAAGCACGTGGGGGTGGCGCTCGTGGCGGCAACATTTCGGCGAGTTTAGGTGGGGGCGCGATGGCCTGGAAGTTCGAGGGGACCACGTCGGAGCTCAAGGCGGCAACGACTTTGCGGCTGGGCACGGGAAGGCGTGAGTCGACAACGCGCCATGTGGTATTACGCCAGCTGAAAAGAGGTGACGATGGGAAGGAGCGCTGGTGGCATTCCGATAGCGGAATCGCCGAGGCAGGAGAGGGGAAATGAAGTACTTTGCATGGAGAATCTATTTTTACCTTCAATTTGCGAGGGTCTGTGATGTGTGCGACGAATTTTGGAGCTCGATGAGTGACAGCTGGATTAGTGTTTTGGGAATTTTTCCTCCAGTGACGGTGATTGAGTTAGCGGAGGTGGGTGTGAATTGAGGAGAGTGGAAGAGTTCGATAATACAGTTCTTTTGCCATCGATCTTGAGTCTTCTAGTGGAAGGATGGAGGAGATATGGTGATGGGAAGCAAGCAGTGTCGCCGGTGTATTGGTCATGGCGGTTGTTTGTGCACGAATCGTGTGAGTGTGTGGTGTGCTCGAGCAGGCACGAGCAAAGGTTGGCTTGGCGAGTGGCAGCGCAAGCATAACACGCATGCGACACGAGAGGGTTGTGGCCAGAGACTGGGTGCCGGACGAGGGCAGCAACGAGCTAGTCATGGAGGATGAAGGCGCCGCGTGCGAGCAGGATCCTGAGGACGACAAGGCACTTGAGTGCCATAGCGGTGTTCCCATGGCAACGTGAGTTCATCAGTTCAGCACTTCATCTTTACAGAGAGAAACCTCAACTCAAACTTGGAGACAGACAGTTAGCAATGTGAAAGGCAATCAACGCAACACCACTAATCAGACGCGACTTCCATGGCATCGTGAGGATGACGACCCAGACGGAGTAGATGATATGGATGACGTAGAACAATGCTGTCAACGACGACGAGATGATGAACT
The DNA here is from genome assembly GCA_019925245.2 of Oryza australiensis. NCBI lineage: Eukaryota > Viridiplantae > Streptophyta > Magnoliopsida > Poales > Poaceae > Oryza > Oryza australiensis. The sequence continues at coordinate 6,872,914 of JAIFGZ020000048.1, read as the reverse complement.
CCGTCTACACGAAAGCATCGAGAAATTAGTTACGTGATCAAAATCGGTGTCGATGACGACCGAATTGTATGTCATATGTTCTTACACTACAGAAGCCATAGTGAAAGAAGACGCTAAGCGGCGGGAGCACGATAGAGAAGATGGTCTTGAGGCAGGTGGAGCAGCCGTCGGATTAGCTCATCCCTGCAGCCAACGACGAGGATGCCACACAACAGTGCCCTAGAATCAAAGAGAGAGAGAGAGAGAAAGTAGCATGGAAGCTATCACTAGCAGAGTTGGAGGGATGGCTAGCTGACATGTGGGGCCCACTCATTACATCAGCCAAAACCGGTCATTATACTACAAAGGGACCAAATTTAACATGGTAATGTGAGTTGGGGATGGGCTATATCTAGTATTTTTGGTTTAGGGATGAATTTATGACTCAGTGACAAATTGAGAGACCTAAAGTAAACTTATTCCGTTTCTTTAACTTGCCAATCATGGTGGACCGGCCTAGAGGCCCATTGTCACCTGTTGGGGACAAAAGATCAGCCTGCTGCCGTGCAATTCATTCCACGGCTATGAAGTAGTACTCCATATGATGTGATCACCATTTTTTATCTGGTGGCAAGAGATGCTAATGTAGCGGTCGGGAGGTCAATTCCAGGCCGCGAAAACTACTTGTATCACATCACCATCTGTAGCACCGAGCTCGAATCCACGGCCTTCATGGCTCCATCTCTTTTCTCCCGTTGGGGGTGGTCATCAACAACCAGCAAGTTGGCATGAATCAACAGGTCCATAACTTGAATGTGGCCATACGTCGTCCTACCTCATCGCTGAATACTTCCTCGCTCGCACTATTCCCTCGATGCTCGGCGGGGCAAGAGAACGTGGGTCACGTCGCCGGGCAATAAATCGGGGGTGTGTGATTTGATGATCTTGTTGGCAACTTTTTTGGCAAGAAGACAAACACGATCGAAACACCTAAACGTCTTACGGTGATATGGAGTCGCCAACCACCCCGATCTAGCCAAGGGGCCAAATCAAGATGGGTTTTGTGAAAGACGGCCAAATCGGCTAGCGAAGCCGATTTAAATATCAAAATTAGCCTCTAGGCCGATTTAGATCGATATGAGGATAACTACCTGTCTCGTGGGCAAATGGAAGGTTTTCAGGACAAACCTACAAAGAGATGTCGCACTCTCGCAGCGGTGACGGACGATTTACAACGCAAATCGACAAAGATGGACTAAACTAGGGTAAAGTAGAAAACATGGCTGAAAAGTAAAAGCAAAAGAACGATTCAATTGTAGAGATTAGGGGTAGATTGTGTGTTGTGTCTCCAATTGAACCGGCCTTGGTCCTTAAATAGGGGTTGGACTTGCCTCCTAAAGGTCCTCCTCCACATCTAATTCGGGGTAGATACCTTAGAAAACCCGAGACATACCTTACGGAGCAAGGAAACTCGATACTTTCCAAATTTTGGCAATTTTCTCTATTTCGTCAATAGGTGCCAAATTTGGGTGTAAACACATGCCCCTGCCTTTTTGATGAACATCGTGAATCTAAAAGCATAGAACATGTTGTCTTAGGGCGATAATCTAATTACCGACCATAGAACTTCCCAAGCATCTTGCTAAACGCTTGGAAAGTATTTCTTCAAGTATCTTCTTGAAATGATCCTGCACTCACCCTTCTTCTCTTTATTTATTTCTTGTCACAATCCAATTTTCGTTCGGGATTAAAAATCATTAAATAAATCATTTTCCAAGAAATTAAATAAAAAGGTAAAATCAATTACCAAGTGAAATAAAGAAGAAAATTAAAATTTCCTTTAAAAATCATGGCTGGAAATATTTTTGAAATATTCTCCACACCCTAAGTATTCTCTGAAATTTTCCGTGAAATTTTGGAGCTCCAGAAATAATTTTAATAATACAAAGAGTATTTCAGTAATTATTTAATAAATAAATTAATCACTAAATGGCCTGGTTATATTTTAATTAAATACTTTGAGTGTTCATCTATTTTTAAGAATTTTTTTGGAATTATTTGAGTACAGGAAGTATTTATAAAAATTCAAGGATCATTTATGTGATTAATTTAAAAGAAAAACCAATTAAAAATCCTCCTCCGGTTCTCGGGCCGGTTTCGGCCTAACTCCTTGAAGTCCGCTTTGCCTCCCTACCCGCGCGTGCCCTCCCTTCTCTCTCACTCTCCCGGGCCGGCCGAGTGGCCACGGCCATCTCCTTTGTGCACCCGCTCAAAAGTCCGTTCCTCCTCCCTCCTGCCTAGAGCCGATGATAGGTGGGGTCCACCTGTCATCCCTCTCCTCTAGCCACGCCCGACCACCATTGCTGCCGCAACCTGTGCCTCCTCGTCGCAAATCTCGCCCTCCCCATGTGCATTCAAGCCGTCGGCCTTCCTCCTTAATGTTCCCCAAATTCCGTCGCCTTAAATCGCTGCATTTGCTCGCCGTCGGCCACCGCCTCCACCGTGATTTCCGCCGCCCTCAGCAACCCTCGCCCCTCCCCACGCCTATAAAATCGACCGCCGAGCTCCCCTCTCCCATTTTCCCCAAACCCCCGAGCCCGCGTTGCTCTCCTCACCTCTCCCTGTGCCTTCCCTTGCTCCGCCACTCGCCGCCGTCCTTCGGTCGCACGCCGCCGCCGTTCCAAGTGCCGCCGCTGCGCGCCAAGGTCTCCACCACCTTCCCCGCGTCCCGCCGCACCCCGGCCGCCGCTAACCGCCCTCGGTTCGTCGCTGGAACTTCTCCCCGCCGTGCGACCGAGCCACCGCCGCCATAGCCGCTCTTCGGCCGCCATTTCCCGCCGCCTCGCCGCTCCCCGAGCCACGCCGTCCCCTCCTTTAGCTCTGCCGCACCCCTCCGAGCGTCAGCTGCTCCTCCGCTGTCACCAATCGCGGTAGGACTGCCATCCGCACCGTTCCAAGTGTCGGCCGCCGCCGCCGTTCGTCCGCACGCTGCCCTTTTCCGTCGCGCCGGTGAGCTCCCCCTCTTTTCCACCTCCTCCGCCGCCCTCCGCCGCTTGCCGCCGCGCGATGGTCGCCGCCGACGACCATCAGCCGTGTGCGCTGTCGCCGTGCCGCCGTCGGCCGTCGTCGGCCGTCGCCGCCCCTCCGCCGCCCGATCTGCCTCGTGGCAGATCGTGGCCGTCCATCCGGCCGCCCACGTGGCTGCCGCGTGGCTGCCACGTCGGCGCCGCGTGTGCACCACGTGGCGGGCCAGCCCGTGGACCGCCGTGGACTTGGCTCACGGTGGATCGGCCCATGGACCGTGCCGCCACCACCCGCCGACGTCGCCCGACGTCGCCCTAGCACTTTTTCTTTGAAAAATAATTAAAAATTGTGCAATAAATCTAATTAATTTCTAGAATTTATTTAAATAGTCCAAAACTTCTAAAATTCATATCTAATTCATACGAACTCCAAATTGGACCATTCAAATTACAAAATTAATCTAAAATTGAGCTCTACATGTTGGTTTACTTTTCATGTACTGTTATTTAGTTTTTATTAGGGTTTTTCATCATTTTGTGTGCCACGTGTAGTTTCCATCGTTTCGGAGTTCGCGCTCGCGAAGAGTTCGGAAGTTGGTTGGAAGAAGCAAGGCAAGTCACACTTCCCTTGAAGCATATTGAACCTATTGTACAAATGTTTTACTATTTGCGAATAAAACTGCATTGGTTTGCTAATTACATGGAATGATGGGATTACCTATCTGCTTGCTTGTGCCATGCCTCTTGATATCCATCCTTTGTTAACCTTGGGTGATAATTTACTAGCTTTAGTCACTTACGTGACTTTTGCTAGAATTATATGCTTAGCCATGCTTAATTACCACTGGCTCGCTGAAAGGGATAATCAACCTATCTAAACTTAGTTCAGATGAGCTGCAAGCTTGGAACACCTGGCCATATCTTTTTGGTCATAATTATCCCAACTAAAATATGACTAAATGGTGGGTTGTGGGTGCATGGTTTTGGCTTGTCGCACCCATGGCAATTAAGGACCGGTTCATGGGAGACCCTGGAAGACTTACAGTGCTTACCACAAGCAAGAATGGGCAACTGCTGGATCCGTAGTATAGCTTTTCTCTAGCTAACGATCCCCGGCAAGGGTGAGTGTGATGGAGTTGCAGTCGGCCCCGGTATAAGGGTTGTTGGGCTACCGGATTCATCGAGGCACTCGGGGGGCTGCCCACTGCCCAGGAATGGGAGTGGGGGCGAAACCTTGGTGTGGTTCGATTGGTTAGGGGGAGTTATGCTATAGGTTTCCCCCCTTTGCATTATCGTGGCGATACTTCGGAGGCATGGCAACATGTGTGGAATCGTGTCTTGTGGGTAAAGTAGCGCACCTCTGATCAGAGTAAAAACTATTCAAATAGTCGTGCCTACGGTTATGGGTGATCGACCAGATTCACCATGATTAGACCCACCGTAATAATTGGACTTAATAATCTGGATTAGATCAGGTGAGAATGAGAATGGTTGGGCCTGTTCAACATGGGGATAACGTTGTTCAGTGGAGGATTAATATTGACCTAACTACTCAACTGTTTTCCTAGATTCCAAATTAAAGTGTTTTGCAACCACCTTTCCACAAAGTAGCCCCAAGCCTCTCCTTGCCTTCCCTCGTATTTCTGCATTCCTTGGTGTGGCTTGTTGAGTATGTTGGTTGTACTCAGCCTTGCAAATTCTTCCCCCTTCAGAAGTGTAGTGCTTCTGAGTTGAAGACGGTGTTTGTGGACCAAGGCTCAGACCCCAGTTGAGTTTGCCTGTGGAGTGGAGCTGAAGCCCCACTAGGATCGTCTTTTCCGCTGTCACTGCTTTCTTTTGAGTGCGAGGACTAAGTGCCTCTTTTCATGTAAGTATTTATACGTTTTATTCATACGTATGGATCTGTGTATTGATTTGTCATTTTGTGTACCCTGGTTGATGCCTGGACAGGTATTAAATACACAAAATAGTCTGAAAATTTGGGTTTGAATTTATGGGCGTGACATTTCTTCCAAATCCTTCAAACGCTTGTCGATCACCTCATCAAGATTGTCTCTCATCAAGGTCTTGTAGTCTTCAACCGACAAATCGTCTTGCTTTATATATCAAAGAGAACCAAGATTTACCTCAACCAGTAAAACAGCTTCTTGTCCATAAACCAACTTAAAAAAGGGTTACTTTGGTAGCACCATGCTTAGATATTCTATGTGTCCACAATGCTTCAGAAAGCACCTCATGCCACCTCTTTGGATGTTCTTCAATCTTCTCCTCGACTCCTATGTGTGTATCATATTCTTGAACGGCACGGCTTTGGCCCACTTAGTGAAGTACTCCACCGTAACTATCACGAACCGATGCCCTTTTGATGACGAAGGATAAATTTGACCTATGAAATCTAAAGCCCAACCTTGGAACGACCCCAAGACTAGAATCTTTTCAAATACTCAATCAAAGGAATTCTCTAACCTTTTTTTTCCTGGGCACAAATGTCTGAATTTACAATTAATTCGGTCTCTAAATCAAATGTATCGTGCCCCCAACTTCTTGTTCAAACCCGGTCTGACCACCATTGTTGGCAGTCACGATGTTGGCTTCGGTCTTCTCTGCTTGTAGCCCCTTTGTCGCATCTCCAGTAGGTACTTGAACATCTTGAAACTCCTCCTTGATAGTAACGACCTCCGGAGCTTTGACTTCTTTTCTCACCCACACCTTTTTCATCTTGTTCACCTTTGATCTACCGAACTGATTCTTTTGTGAGAAACGGTCTTGTCTTGAGTTGTATGAATGTTTTGGTACTGACCTAGGTGATTCTTTCCATTCTTGATGAAACGACATAGGTGGTTGAAGCATCCATGGCATATAATACATAACAAGATAACTGTATAGTGATGTTGGATATGGATACCATGGCACCGCAACCAGAGGTTTGTATGGAGTTGATATTGTTGATGGTCCCGATTGCTTTGGCGTTTGATCAAATCTCTTTCTAGGAAGCGATCTTGGTCTTTTTATATCACTAATACGATTATCAAATCGTTGACCAGCTAATCCCTTCTTGCATTTAGTCATAAACATCTCAAAAGTGAGCTTCGGCTTTTTAGTCTTTATAGAACTAGATGACTCATCTTTGGTAACCTTACGATCTTTGGCCTTAACATTATTGATCCTAATTATCTCGGGTCGAGGATCCCTAATAATAACATTTTTTTCTTTTGTAGATTCGGCTAGACCGAATCAACACTTTCTTATCGTCAAAATCAATAGAAACAACAAGAAGGGAATCACGAATAATTTCAGTCTTAGCAATTGGTGTAACCAAAATAGTATCACAATTGACCGATGAATTATCAATCGGTCTTTGTTTCATCAAACTGGCATCTTTAAAATAATCATGAAACTTATGCTCCATTTGCGAACATGTAGAAATTGAATTAGGAGCAAGTGAACTAAACCATGTAGAAGCAAAGTTTGACAAAGAAAGAGGAAACAAATTTAACTTAAGCAAATCATCATTACCGGCCTTACCACATTGATCAATAAAATGGCTGATATGCTCCGTTGTTGTTCTAGCATCCTTACCTGTGAATTTTGCAAAGTTGGGCACCTCAAATCCTTGCGGGTATGAGACCGAATCTATATGTTCTGGATACAGCCTTTCACATGTATGCAATGTTGCTTTAAACTCTATTTCATCACTATCCTGCAAGACATTGTCACTATCTTTTTCAACATTCACATGACCGATCTGTGACTCGGTCTTAGGTGACAATACTATTTCACTATCGCCTGTGATACAATCCGAACAGTCATTTAGTTCGGCCATATTTTCAACGATGCCATTTTCTAAGCTAGCAACACAATCCGAACCAATACTTGGTTCAGCTATACATGCATCGTTGTCCAAACTAGTAACACAATCTGAACCATCACTTGGTTCGGCTATGCATGTTATTCCATCATTGTTCAAAGTAGTAACACAATCCGAACCAACGCTTGGTTAGGCTATATTGGTTATAGCATTATCATCCAAACTAGCATTTAAGCTATTATCATCCACTCGGCTTTCCTGAGCCAGAGCTTCATGCAACACATGATCAACATCAAGAAATATCTGGCCATTCAATCTCTGTTTAATAGAATCAAGCAATCCATTATATGAAATGTTAGCCAAGTCTTTTTGAGTTGTGTTTAACTAAAACATCGGTTTTTAACATTTCTAAACCTTTCGATATAATCAATGATAGATTCATCGTGTTCTTGCCTAACCGATGTTAAATTAGACAACCTAAGCTCAGTTTCACCAGTATAAAAGCAATCATGAAATTGTTGTTCTAATTGAGCCCAAGTATGAATAGAATTTGCCGGTAAAGAAGTAAAGCATATAAAAGCAGTACCAGACAAAGACAAAGAAAACAAACGCAATTTGAGAATATCATTGGTACTAGCTTCACTACATTGTGCAAGAAATTGGTCTATGTGTTCCCAAGTAGTCTTACCATCCTCACCACTAAACTTAGTGAATTTAGGTATTGTAAAACCATGAGGATATGGAATATTATCAAAATAATCAGGATATGGCTTTTGGTAAACCTCAGTATGATTCCTTGGCTCAATTCCAAATGATTCTCTAATGATGTTTCTAATTTGCTCTTCCATATTCTCAGGCCTTGGTTGTGAATTTGGTGCCCTAAGAATAGGTGGTTGTGGCAGCACAATATGATTATATTGACCATAATACGTGTTTTGTGCCAATCCATCTACTTGATGATTTTGTACTGGCTCATAGCAACTGTTGGCACAAATAGCATGGATATGTGAAATAACATGATTAACAGTATTAACAAGTGATGAATAATAATTAAAATCAGTACTGTTAGTCGTGGTATGAAAACCTGGCAAAATTTCCAGGGAACCGGTCTGACCAGCTATAGATAGCCCGGTTTGACCGGCCAAGCACCCGGTCTGACTGGCCCATAGCCCGGTCTGACCGGTGGTCAGTGGTGCGGTCAGACCGACCGTAAGAGGCCTGATCTAACCAAGATAGGGCACAGTCTGACTGGCTATGAGGGGCACGGTCTGACCGGCATAACACACGGTCTGACTGGCCATGGTGGGCACGGTCTGACCGATATAGTGTGCGGTCTGACCGTTGGCTAATTTTTTTTGGATAACCGATTCCTGGGGAATCGGCTGTGTAAATGCCCATTGATCCATCCAAAGCATTATAGATACGTTGTATAGATGCAAAACTAGAAGTAGCATTGTATTGTTGATAACTAGCTATTTTAGAGCCAATTTTCTTAATAGCCTTATCAAAATTAGTTTTGAAAGCATTTTCTATCATATCATGATTTTTATCAATACAAGCGCTAAAAGATTCATCTATACACTGATCAATATGTTTCTGAATAGCAATAGATGGATCGGGAGGATTGGAGATTACCTTATCATGGACAAGTTTGAGAGGAGGACGATGCTTGAGAACCACACCTTGATGGGTCCTGATGAGCGGTCTTGCCAACATCTCCTCCAATGTAATCTCATTGACCTTGTTCCCGCTCGCCGTGGTTGATACGAGTGTAAATCAGTTTCAGCTGTAATAGCCGAACGCCGAAACTTTGTAGCGAAGGCAAAGACGACACTCGGCGTAGATTGAAGCAGAAACGATAGTAGTAGTCGAAGTATAGATTGATTCCGGCCGTATGGCCGAAAATCGAAACTTTTGATTCGATGAAACAATATCTGATATTTAAACGAAACTCGGCTGTAATATGGCCGAATAAATCGGTCCCCAGCGGAGTCGTCAAAAATCATGTTGGCAACTTTTTTGGCAAGAAGACAAACACGATCGAAACACCTAAACGCCTTACGGTGATATAGAGTCGCCAACCACCCCGATCTAGCCAAGGGGCCAAATCAAGATGGGTTTTGTGGAAGACGGCCAAACCGGCTCGCGGAGTCGATTTAGATATCAAAATCAGCCTCTAGGCCGATTTAGATCGATATGAGAATAACTACCCGTCTCGTGGGAAAACGGAAGGTTTTCAGGACAAACCTACAAAGAGATGTCGCACTCTCGCAGTGGCGACGAACGATTTACAGCGCAAATCGACAAAGATGGACTAAACTGTGGTAAAGTAGAAAACATGGCTGAAAAGTAAAAAGTAAAAGAACGATTCAATTGTAGAGATTGGGGATAGATTGTGTGTTGTGTCTCCAATTAAACCGGCCTTGGCTCTTAAACAAGGGTTGAACTTGTCTCCTATAGGTCCTCCACATCTAATTCGGCATAGATAACTTAAAAAACCCGAGATATACCTTACGAAGCAAGAAAACCCGATATTTTCCAACTTTTGACAATTTTCTCTATTTAAATTTAGGTCTAAACAGATCTCTCTCACTCGCGCCTCGCGGAGGATTGATTGTTGGTTGCCGGTGATGCATGGAAGACGCGGGAGCCGGTCCGGTCCCCTTCCCTCCCGCGCTCTCACGGATTCGCCTCAGCGGGGGACGCACATGCACGGTCAGCACCCGATCGCTTCCCTCGCCGCGTCTGGGTCCTTCTCGCCTGTGCGTGCCACGCTCGCGCGGTGTGGCGGATCACGCATCGCTAGGCGTGGCCTGCCGCCGTGAGACGGCCATCAATTAGAGGGGCCGCCTGGCAAAACCGGGCAGCTGCAGTCAAGGCAAAGGCTCGGCTCGCGAGCAGGGGCAGGGGCAGGGCAGGGCAGGGCAGTACGCGCGAGAGAATGGATGATTAAATGGTCCTCGCGCGAGGGGTTTGTTCATCAAGAAGACAACAACTACCGTTGTTGGGTCAACCACGATGATCGATGTTCCTCGCATTGGCATTGATGACTGGCTAGGATCATGAGTTCCGTTGCACCCAGAAGCATAGGGATGTGCATCCATCAGCACCTACCATCGGATCTAGGGATGAAAATAGAGCGGTTATTTTCCACCTGCCCCAAATACTTATGGGAAAAATATGAGAGAAAATAAGATATCTGATATTATCCGAACTCGAATTTGAAATATAAAAAAATATAAGTTAGATAAGGGAAGGGTTGTATCCACCTCTATGTCCTATATTATAAAACATATATGAAAGATCGGCTTTCTATACGCAGCAAATTAACTAATCCAAGAGGCCGGTCCTTGTGGGAAAAAATATTGAAGAGAGTGCGGAAACATATTCCCCTATTCCATTATATAAGGTATTATGTCATTTAAATTCATTCAAAATATAAGATATTTTACAATCCTGAAACAACACTTCGTTCCTTACTTACCACTTTTTTTACTATTTTATTCCTTGTTCATCACCTTTTAGTTTATTCTTACACCCATCATCTTTTGTACTACTCCCTTCATCCCAAAATATTTTGGTTGGATGAGACACACCCTAAGTGTGGCATGGCTTGCCTCCAAAATTATGGTTAAATTCTCTTAAATCGCCATGTAAATTTAAGAAAAAAATGAATAACTCATTAGTTAAACCCTACATTAGCCCTACTCTTTGATAATTTCTGGTTCTCCACTACATCCTAGTAGTCTGTCCAGATTCGTAGTACTAAAATGTGTCTCATTTAACCAAAATATTTATATTTTGAGATAAAGGTAGTCCTTTATTCTTCAAACCATCACCTTTTGTACTATGCCGTGTCATTTTGCTACTTTCTTAATTTTTGCTAAAACGATGTAACCCCTTATATTATGGGATGAAGAGAGTACGTGCTAGTAGTACTTACTCCGTCCAATAGGAGTGGGCATAAAATCCGAGCCCGAACCCAAATCCAAACTATCCAAAACTCGAACACTGTTCTCAGGTAGATAACTTGAAAATCCAATTTTATTTCGGGTTAATCGGGTTGTAAATTGCGGTACCCGATAACCCAAATAACCCACAGCCACTCCTCCGCGTCCCTCTCGCCCGCTTCTCCTCCCACCTCCGCTCCCTCCCTCCCCCTCCCATCCTGCCCCGTCGACTCCGCATCTACACCTCCCACCGCCTCCTCTCCTCCCTCCTAGCTCCCAGTCACGGCCCCGCCGTCTCGTCCCTAGCCGAAGCCTCACAACCTTCGTGCTCTCGTGGCTGCCACTACCGAAGCTGAGCATGAAGGAGCAGAAGGAGCTGGCGTCGTATGCGCACGGCCTCAGCAAGAGGCTCAAGTTGCAGCAGGTCGGCAAGGGCGGCATCACGCAGTCCGTCGTTGCCGCCTTCAACGACAACCTCGAGTCCAACGAGCTCCTCAAGGTGCCTCCTGTTCCCGTCCCCGAAACCCGCCCGCACCGCACGCGTGACGGACGCGTCGTGCCCCCATAACCCTAACCCTCGCGTCGAGCACAACCCCGTCCCTCCGAGCCGTCACCGTCGCCTCGGCTCTCCATCCTCACGCTGGCCAGAGCCGATCGCCGCTCGCCCCTCCCTCGCGCCGCTCGCCGCTCACCCCTCCCTCGCGCGGTCGCGTCGGAGTCGCTCGTCCCTCCCTCGCGCCGCTCGTCACTCGCCCCTCGCGCCGCTCGTCACTCGCCCCTCGCGCAGCCGTGCCGAAGCCGCTCGCCCCTCGCGCCGGGTAATTCGGGTTACTCGAAACCCGAACCTGAAATAATGGGTACCTGAAATTTTGGATAATAAGATGATCGGGTAATATTTCGGGTATCACTTTTGAAAACCCGAAAATCTAAAAACCCGAACTATCCGACTCGAAATTTTGGGTAAACCCGAATGCCTAGTACTACCGTCCAAAATAAACTTAACCTAGATAAAGATATAACACAGTCTAATAAAATGAATCTGAATAGCCTTTAGATTGTGTCACATCTACACGAGAGTATTGCTGAACTGAAAACAGGATTTGGGGACCCCTGAACCGAATATTGCGGTCTGCAGCTAAGGTCGGGCCTAGGGGTCAGGACGAATAAATTCGCAGAAACAAAGGAAAAAAATGGGGGCGGGAATAATACTATATGGCTGCGTGCGTGATGTTTCCAAACACCAAACTCTTGCTACTACTACAGAGGTTTCTGCAATCTTTATTGATACAGAATACTACTACATTTCTGCTCGGGAGCAAGCCGAGCAACGAGCACGAGACGAGCGGCCGCGGCCGCGGCCAGTGCGGAGCAGCAGCTGCAGCGCGTGCAACCTCCTCGCCTGTCGGCCGGCACAACAACCGCACCGATGGCGGTGGCTGAATGTCAAATGGCACTGGGAAACATAGGCCGTTAGCTGCTAGGCTAGCCCCTCGGCTCCTCTGGTTGGTCACACTGCGAGCTGGGGCAAATGCTGGTAGGCAGGTTGGCCGGGGCCGGGAGTGAACATCGAAAATGGGAACGAAGGTAGCAACGTCAGCAGCAGCGAACTTGTTCTGCTATAGTACTGTAAATCAGTACCGAGGATTCTGAGACAAAACAATAGCAGCACCCAGCAGTAAAATATGTGCACACGCCAAACAATGACGTGAAAACTAGAAGGTGGTGAAAACGCAGCCTGTGGGGCACATACAGGACTCGTCGGTGAACAGCATAAGAATTCGATACATATAACAAACCAAACAGGCAATATCCATGGATATAACCAGTCTTAGTTATATGTTGCCTGTCATCTCCTTATTTACATATAGAGGTCAGAGGTGCAAACTGCAAATAGTGATTACATACACTAAGTCATGACACCATACCACACCACCAGAACGAACCAGTTCTACTTCACCCAGTGTTCTGCATACCAGCAGCGATGCCCTTCATGGTCAGGATGAGTGTGTCCTCGAGGCCTGGGCCGTACTCGCTTGTTGTGTTAAGCTTCACAAGCTCAGCAGCTGGCTTCCCTGAGTCCATTATGTCCTTGGAGAGATGAGCTCGGGGGCTTACATGGAAGCCAGGGTCCCTGATACGCTTTAGCGTGCAAGCTTGGCAAACATTCAGTGCTGTGATGTAGGAATCACGGATTCGCAGTCTCTGCCTCAAGTAAGGATCTCCCTCCAGAAGGTCTTTGTGGCCAGCAACCTGAGTTATCATTCACATCGCAGTGAGTGGGCAGATATGAAAAAAAAAAGATATTTATGACCAGTAGTTCAGGACTAGTGATACATATGTTTCTTTAGACAGTACTTGGGGGATACATTTCTGTGAAGCATTTCTTAGAAGTATCTGGAGCTTAATTATTGCCAATATATACAAGATGCTTGATCATTTAGTCAGACAAATGCAGGATATAATACAGCATGGTAAATTGAAGGAGAACATTACCAACCAGTTGCCAGCAAAAACACCTGCAATTGGAAGCAATTATACTATCTAGCGGCCAGTATAATGGATAAAACGTCTTAGAAAATCACCTGCAGAAGAAGTTGCTTTGTTTCTTCATAGTTTGCTCTAAGACGAGTACCAAATGGCCACAAATCCTCAGAAACAAGCAACTTGTCATACAGAGCTGCTATACCAGGATCACCCTTAGCAAATACCATCTCAACCAAGTCTATTGTAACCCTGAAAAATGGCCATTCGTTGTACATCTCCTGAAGGATTTGAAGATTGCGTATGTTCTTTTGCAAGACATGCTTGAACGCTGCGCCAAAACCAAGCCACACTGGTAGGTGGAATCGAGTTTGTGTCCAAGCAAAGATCCAAGGAATTGCACGTAGTGATTCAATGCCTCCACTTGGCTTTCGTTTTGATGGCCTACTTCCAATATTCATCCTACCATATTCCAACTCTGGTGTTGCCTATTTGGCAGCAAGGAAGCAAAATTGGGATTAATCATTAGCAAAACAACAAATTTATGAAGGATCACTACATAGCAAAATGGCAATTTCAAGACAACAAATTTCATGGCCTGAACATAAGCTGTTTCAAGAGGCCATGAACATAAGCTGTTTCAAGATAACATAAAAGGTTCAAAACGGGCAGTACTTTCATAAGCATAAAACAAGAACTGAAGGTATTACAAAAAGAACACATAGAAAGAAAAATACTTACAAGGCGGAAATATTCAACAAACCGTGCCTCTTGGAAGACAATGGACCGGTATTCTTCTGTAGCAACAACAGCCATTTCATCCATCAAAGCACGCCATTCTGGCTTTGGTGAAATCGGTGGATGCATACCATGCTCAAGGGTAGCAGATGCAAAACGTTGAAGTGTCCTAAAACACAGATGCTCCTCTCCAAAAGATTGCTCAATGACTTCACCTTGAACAGTCACACGAAGTGATCCATGAATGGTCTCTGGAGGTTGTGACAGTATAGCAAGGTGGGTAGGACCCCCACCTCTTCCAACAGTTCCACCTCGCCCATGAAACATAGTCAACTTAACCCCAAACTGCTTAGCAACTTTAATAAGCTCCTCTTGAGCTTTGTACAGTTGCCAAGCTGCAGAGAAACGACCAGCATCTTTCCCCGAATCAGAATAACCAATCATTACTTCCTGCTTTCCATTGATCCTAGTTCTGTACCAGTCAACAGAGAAAAGACGGGCAAGAGCTGCTGGTGCTGCTTCCAGATCTGCTAGTTTTTCAAACAATGGCACAACTCTCAGTGGCTTCTTCACATGACATTCACGTTGCAAAAGCTCAACTGCTAGAACATCTGAAGGAGCTGTTGCCATGGATATTACATATGCACCAAAGCTATCAGAGGGTAGTTCTGCTAACACATGAAAAGTATCTAGAACATCAGCAATTTCATCCGTCTGGGGAAGGTCAGGACCAAATAACGGCCTCTTTCCATTGAGTTCTGACAGAAGCCATTCTTGGCGTTTCTCCTCTGACCATTCACGATATGATCCAATTCCGAGGTATCGAGTTATGGCGTCCATAACATCAGTATGTCGGTCAGATTCTTGCCTAATATCAAGTCTAACAAGGGATAGTCCAAATGTAGACACTTGCCGTAAAAAGTCAAGAAGGCTGCCATCTGCAATAGAATTATCACCACAGGCACAGAGAGACCTGTAACAGAGCTCAAGAGGCTCCAAGAACTGCAAAACAAGAAACCTTCAGCCAAAAGGCCATAACCAAAAAGTATAACATAGTAGGCAAGTTTTTTGTATCTTAGCCTATGTACCTGCTCAACATCAGTGAACGTTGCTTCATCAGGAATTTCAGAAAATCCACTGGCTAATAAATGGCGTGCTCGCTCGCGTGTATTGTACAACTTATCTCTGACATTGCTCAGTATTACACGATAGGGTTCACTCGGAGGAACTTGTTTCCAGAACTCTGCGTTCAAGAGAAGCATGTCAGCATGCATTTCACTCCACCTAATATATCACAGTTGTAAAAAGAGGAAAGGAAAAAACACACAGTAAAGCTAACATGGAACAATTTGGGATCAATACTAGTAGTTTGTTCTAAAGTTCACATGTAAGAGTCCAAAAATTATCCACGGGAAAAGAAAGAAGAAAAAAACTGCCACATTAATCATGTGGGACTTCCTTTTTATGTTTTTCTTATTAAATGATTTAGATGGTGAATTTTTATTGAAGTCACAATCCAGTAATCCTATGAAAATCATCATGATGATTAACGGAAACACACGTAATATTATTATTAATTATCAGTTGAAGACTAATGTGGTAAACTATTTGGAAGGGGATGATAAATAAGGCCACTTATAATAGAAAGAATGTGTGCAGAACTAAACTGTAATGATTCCATACGTGGTAAGTACCTATATAGTGCTTTGTCGTGTCTTTCTTTGAGGAACGGTGTAACTGATCAGCTTTTACACGTAGTTCATCACTACAGCGCCACATAGATAGCTGCAGGTGGCCAAAATTTTGTGAGACTAAACGACAATACAGCATATCCTTTAAAAAGCAAAACCTTTTATTTTTACCTCAAACATCAGATCCTCTATCTGTGCATAGTATAAGTTAGCAGCCATCATTCTAGCTAACAGGCATACGTCCCTTGTAACCTCTGGTGTGACTCTTGGATTTCCTGTAGTCCACATCAATATTAAAACCATAATCTCACAATTAATTAACTATGTTGCAAACATGATATGATAGATGTAATATACCATCACGGTCTCCACCCATCCAAGAAGAAAATTGAATAAGAGGAGCATTATAGGGCACTCGCTCGTTTATGCCAATGTTCTTAAGGGCAGTATCAACCCTACGTAAAAACTTGGGTACACCCTTCCATATTGTCTCATGAAAATAACTCATTCCAGCACGCATTTCATCCTGTGGGGTAGGAGGTGCTCGCCGAATTTCATCAGTTCTAAAGGCGGCTTGAATCTGAACTTAAGAAATTATATAAGGAATTAGAATAATAAAAATATGTTTTTGATGAAGATGAAAAATCTTGCTGAGCATTGAATAATCATTAGAGTGGTCTTGTGCCACTCATAATCCAAGTTCCAACAAAAAGGAAATCACCTCTCTCTGAAGTGCTTCATCGAGTTCCTGCTTCTCATCTGGAGTTATGTCTTTTGCATAGAGTTTTGTTAAACAATTTCTTATCCTGCATATAGGAAAGTGAAAAAACTATTTGTTTGACACTTATAAGATAGATCTGTCGAATCAAATGAACCTTGCATCTAAATAGCAAGCATCGTTAATGAACTAAACTTCTCTAGTGCATCGCACAAACATGATACTTAACTACTGAAGACAGTGCAGGATGCAATGGAGTTGCATTCCAATTTTCATTTCAAATGCCTTTTTACTGGCTATATTTGTTTTGGTTGTGCAAAATTGAAACTAACCTGCCATGCTTTTGTAGCAGCGACCTCCTGACTGACTGAGTTGGATGTGCTGTCAGGACCAGGTCGATTGTTTGATTCTTGAGAGCATCAAATACCTCATGAGGGGACTTCTTAAGCTCACCAACGAGCCTTTTTAGGGTCTCCTCAAAGTTTGATTCAGTTGTAGCAGAGTTTTCATCAGCAAAATCACCCTTCTTCAGTTTTATCCTCCTACGATATCCAATCTGGACCTCCTCAGCCAAGTTTGCCAGGATAAGCATGTGTGAGAATGACTTCGTTATCACGATGGAGTCTCCAGGATCCAAACGAGTTAACACATTCCCGATCGCATCCAGCTGTTTGGGGTCAACCTTACTTTCATACTCAGCAGCTAATTCATAGCATTCTTGAACCTACATATATATACCAACAGAAGTGCAAAATTTTGAACACATTATAGATGTTTAATTGAAGAAAGTTCATAATATTACCGAAATTGAAAGAATCAAGCTATTGATAAAAAAATTCAGTGCAACAGTATAGAAAACAGATGACATGAAAACTCAATGATACTAGCAGAACACTTGCAGGCGTCATAGCTTTAAAGATTGCCTGACTGGATTAGCCAACACATGTCCAGACAACTCAATGATGCTAGCTCAGTGATGTCCAAACTGCAGTATATTCATGTATAACAGCATACAGAGACATGGTGAAGGTAGAAGTATGGAAAACTATACACCATTAACAAATCGAAACACATTTGTTCACAAACTGCAACATATCAACAATAACAAAAGGTATAACAAGATTCCATTCCTCAAATAAAGGGGCGTAATTCTACAGTACAGGACCATCGAAAAGTCACGATGACAGCAAGCGATCCTCCCATCTTTGCATAGCTACTACTTTGAACAGCATGGTAATCTACTCCCTGGCTATAACATGAATTGCATATGAGAGTACAATTCCAGGAAAACGGAGATGACAGCAGAAGAAAGGATTTGACACTATGTTTTGTTAACTATAACATTTCCACTACCAAAGCGCATAAAACATGCAAAGAATAAAATCAGTGAAACGCACAAATCCAAAATGCCTTAAGATAAGTGGCCAAATCACCTCCGATTTGCACAGACGGTATACAGCACGCACAAACCGATCTTCGAGCATGCAGTACTCACCCCATCCAGATCAACAAGAGAAAAATAGAGAAACTAAAATGCATTATGGCATGGAGCGATCGGGGGATCATTACCGTCTCCCTGATGTCCTCCCCATGCAGATCCTGGAGGATGTCGAGGAAGCGATCGAGGAGCAGCGCGTCGTACTCCACAAGCTTGTCGTCCTCCGAGAGCTTCTTAGGCGCCAGGATCCGCAGCTGCGCGTCGATGGACGTCGCCTTGTCCGCCGCATTGCGCGCCATCTCCCCAAAGCCGACTCCTTTTCCCCCTACTCCCCCGCCTGCAACACCAAAACCGCAGATTAATACCCCACGAGGAGCCACCGTACACCAATTCAGCGTCCAATCCGGAGAAACCCAACACCTTCACGCAGCGACACCGCGAACCGAATGGCCAATGCGAAATCCTTGCCCACCACCTAGCCCTAATCATACATAAACCTAAGAAAAAAAAGATTTTTCCCCTCCCGGACGCAACAGGTTCAGATCAAACACCACAAACACTGCCTTACCCCCAATGCATCGATCAACTACATAGTACATACTCCAATAAGAACAAGGAGAACCAATGCCTAAGGGAAATCTGAGAAGAAAAGAACAACTCTCAGAAAAGGGATTAGAAAATACCTCCTCCTGGAACAAGTGTACCAGGGCCAATACGGGGAGAGATCAACCTGACGAAAAGCGTGGCCTAGTGCTTTTGCGCTTTCGACGATTTCTTGTGAGAGAGAGACATACACACCCCTTGGGCTATTTATAGGACAAGACGCCGTTGTCGCTTCTGCACCTGAACTCGCGTGATCCGACTCCAGTGCCCCCCGATTTGCGATTAACAGGTGATGCATACGGAGTGATATTCCCACCTCCAGCCGTGTTCTCTTCTGAAACGCCCCCCTCTCTCTCTCTCCCGGTAGACACTCTACTTTATGTTCTTGTACGGCTTCAACTATCTCCGGTTCTGAGTAGTACCTATGTGCACGAGTATTCGATATGGTACAAATTTTTGGAACAAGCACGTCTCCAAAACTCAAAACTCTGTCCACCTTGAATACCTGCGCATAGGTATTTGGAACACTTGAATACGGGTAACAGGCAATCAAGTTTGTAGAAGGCACATTTTTCGTGTGACTGCTCTCAACAATAATCACCAATAATACTGCATTTAGAGCATATGTAACAGCTGCCTAATACCTTCTAAAATCCCTATTTTTAACTAATTTGAACGAAATTTATCTTCTAATAAATTGTCTATCTCATTAAAAAAAATTTGGTTCCCTTTCCCATCATTTTTGTTCTTCACAAATAGCTAACCGAGTCTGACGTCCAATATCAATTCCGTGTCATTGCGCTTCTTCCCGTACGTCATTTTTTGGTGTCGCGCGCCTGTCCTGCTCGTCCCCTGCCGTCGCATCCTCCCCGCCTCCTCTACCATCGCCGCCCCTTCTCGACCCCTCCTCGTACAGGGCCGTCGCATCCTCCACCGCCGCAGCCTCTTCCCGTCGTCTTCTCGTATCGACGTCGCTGCGCTCCTCCCCCTCCCTTTCCTTCTCGCCGCCGCATCCTCTCCCACTGCCGCATCATCCTATAGCGTCATCGAAATCAGGCCCAAAGCAATTTTAAATTTATAGAAAACCAGATTTTAAGACTTCTGTTGGATTAGAGATGATGTATTGGGAATTAAATTTGTTAGGAATGACTAAAAACACAATTATTAGGAATTTATTTAGCCATTCTGTTGCATGTGCTCTTAGATCTGAAACATTAATCACCAACAATGCTGCATTTGGATCCGAAGTGTTTTATGTTCTTTTTTATCGACATTAAACATATTTTTAGATATCATTGTACTTGTTATATTTATGTTTACCATCATGAAAAATCGTTATCTATTTCGAATGTCATATTTATTATAATATAATTCTGCATTAAAATATATTAAATTATAATTAGATTTTCAACCTATTTCAATCCACCCATCCAACTAATCCTCAAATTATATATCCTCCACCACCCATCCTAGCGAAAATATGACATTTTTGCCTAACAAGGCAGTTCACCTTTGATGTTCACCATGTTAGGGAGAAGATTGATCAACATTTTGGTTCGACCAGTGTTTTAGGCATGCATTTGAGCAATTATGTACGGATTAATGTAAAAGTGGCGTTATCAACTAGCAAATATAAAAACTAAAACAGTTTTGTCGTGCTTTTAGTAGGCAGTGTTTTGTTTTTTTCTTTTTTTATTTTTTTCCTAATTAGTCGGTTTTATAGAGAAACCTGTTAGTTCTCTAGAGAGGATGGGACGCATAATCGGTTTTCTCTACCATTTTTTCGCAAACATGTTAACGAGGGAAGTGAAAACGTGGGATGGAGAGGACGACGACTCCTCTTATACTGTAGTAGTAGTACTGTAGTAGAGAAAATCAGCCAGCATTTGTAATTGGACTTGCAAACTATTAGTACTGGGCATTCGGGTTTACTTGAAATTTCGGATCGAGTAGTTTGGGTTTTTAGAATTTCGGGTTTTTAAAAATGATATCCAAAATATTACCCGATCACCTTATTACCCGAAATTTCGGGTACCCATTATTTCATATTCGGGTTTCGGGTAACCCGAATTACCCGGCACGAGGGACGAGCGGCTTCGGCGCGGCCGCACGAGGGAGGGGCGAGCGACTCCAGCACGACCGCGCGAGGGAGGGGTGAGCGGCGAGCGGCTCCGGCCGGCGCGAGGGCGAAGGGCCGAGGTGGCGGCGGCAGCTTGGGAGGGACGGGGATGTGCTCGACGTGAGGGTTAGGGTTACGGGGCACGGCGTGTCCGTCACGCATGCGGTGCGGGCGGGTTTCGGGGACGGGAACGGGAGGCACCTTGAGGAGCTCGTTGGACTCGAGGTTGTCGTTGAAGGCGGCGACGACGGATGGCGTGATGCCGCCCTTGCCGACCTGTTGCAACTTGAGCCTCTTGCCGAGGCCGTGTGCGTATGACTCCAGCTCCTTCCGCTCCTTCACGCTCAGCTTCGACAGCGATAGCCGCGGGAGCACGAAGGTTGTGAGGCGCGCCTCTGCCTCCTCCTCTGCCGTCCTCTCCTCTACTTTGACCCCCTCCCCATCCGGTGCAGCCACCGCTTCGGCCAGGGACGAGACGGCGGGGCCGTGGCTGGGAGCTAGGAGGGAGGAGAGGAGGCGGTGGGAGGTGTAGATGTGGAGTCAAGGGGGCGTGATGGGAGGAGGAGGGAGGGAACGGAGGTGGGAGGAGAAGTGGGCGAGAGGGAGGCGGAGGAGTGGATGTGGGTTATTCGGGTTATCGGGTAGTGCAATTTACAACCCGATTAACCCGAAATAAAATCAAGTTTTCAAGTTATCTACCCGAGAACAGTGTTCGAGTTTCGGGTAGTTCGGATTCAGGTTCAGGTTTTTTTGGGTTTGGGTTTCGGGCTCAGGTTTTATGCCTACTCCTATAAACTATGTTTGCGAGGGAGGCATGTCATCGTTCAACAAGATTTTTTTTGTGAGGAACAAGATTTCATTATCTGATTATGAATAGGGTCCAAAGAGGTGATTGAACTGTACTCAGTGAAAAAAGGGACAGCTTGTTGAATTAAAAGAAAATTAGATACTACTTGGCGTCTTGCCTAGTATAGCTAAGTCTTGATCATGCTGCACAAAATTCTTGGAGAAGCGAACAAATGCGTCGATAAGGAGCTCAAGATAGAAACAACCGGTATGCTAGGGCCCCGCCCCACACAAAAGCTTTGACCGGAGCGGATATAATCGTTGGATATTCGGAGGATATAGGAGTTGTTTGGTATTTTAGTCTAGGGACTAAAGATTAGTCCCTGTACTAAATATTTTAGTCCATGCATGTTTGGTTGCAGGGATTAAAGGGACTAAAGGTAGTTAATTACATGATGCAAAGACAATGTTACCTCTATGTAGCCATACAAGCTAAAAATAAAAACTCTATTAAAAATACAAATTGAAGGCAAGGATACTCCATATACATGTTTAAAAAAATATTTATACAAGCATGTGGATTGCAAACACAGTACCAAAAATATTGTTGTCCCTTCTCATAGGAATAATATTTATACAAGTGCCCGTTATTACAAATTGAAATGAAAATGCTTAATATTACAAATTACTCGTTCCACAAGATCAATAAAAATACAAATCACATATCTCTCAAAATCCAAAGACCATCGGCAACCGAGTCTCGAAAATGACTCATCACTTGGCTATCCAAAAAATCGGTTGCATCGTTCGTTGGAGAAGAACCTGTTCCGGTCAATGGAACATAATTTGCATCTTGGTCATAATGGTCAAATTCTTCATCAGCTAGCTTACTGTCTCTAATAAAATTATACAGTGCTATGCAGGCAACAATTATTTTGTTTTGCTTTTTGTGGATAACTGGGTAATCGAAACAAAATCCTCCACTTATTCTTCAAAACTCCAAAAGATCTCTCTATGACATTTCTACAAGAATAATGATAGTAATTAAAGTGCTCCTTTTTCCCTCTAGGCATTATACCCTCATTGTACTCCTGAAAAGGATATGTTATACCCTTGTATGGTGCAAGATAACCAGGTCTGTTTGGGTAACTCGAGTCAACTAGATAAAACTTTCCAGGAGGTGGTCGTGGAAACTTATCACCCAATCTGTTTTGAGCATCATTAAACATCCTCATGTCATGAACCGATCCAGGCCATCCAGCAAGAACAAAAGTAAATCTCATATCAAAATCGCATACACACATCACATTCTGACTCTTCTCCTTATGTCCATTCAGATGTTGCACAGCAGTAGAAACTGGCACCACAACTTGAATATGTGTCCCATCTATTGCTCCAATGCAATTATCCAAGTACGATGTATACTTTGCAGATTGTAACTTTTTGTGCACAATTGTAAAATGAGGATATTTTGGATAAATAATATCTTTTGTAAGCTTGATTATCACTGTCAATACTTCATTGAACTTCCGAACTATTGTTTCCAAAGACCTGACAAATCGATTTTCAACTTGTCTAAGCGATTGGGGGGCACCTACTATCCACAAAAAGATGGCTAAAGACTCAATCGAGGACATATTTGTGGTGGACTTCAACCCATACGACTCCACAAGCACAGTATGCAATTTCTCAAACACTGGTTTGTTCATTCTAAACATGTTGTAACATGCAGTTCTGTTGCCTAGTGTTCTCATTACCCAAGCATGTTCAGACTCTGGTTATATTCTTCTAGGAGCTTTGTTTGAATA
Organism: Oryza australiensis; assembly: GCA_019925245.2. Classification (NCBI taxonomy): domain Eukaryota; kingdom Viridiplantae; phylum Streptophyta; class Magnoliopsida; order Poales; family Poaceae; genus Oryza; species Oryza australiensis. The sequence goes on along the minus strand of JAIFGZ020000048.1, from coordinate 6,849,772 downwards.
AGAGTCCAAGTAATATGTACCAATCATGGCGGCTAGCATAAGTTTTTTTCGCTTCCTTGATTGTTGAAGCATCAATGCTGCCAAGAGGCATTTCTTTCGATCATCACTGGTGTCATCATCACTTTTCTCCTCATCACCACTGTCCTCATCACCATTGTCCTCATCATCATTGCTCTCATCACCACTGTCCACATCAGCACTATCCTCATCATCACTTTCCTTCTCACATGATGAACCATCACCATCCTACATGTTTAAATCCAACATATCAGGTAATCACATGATAAGCATAGTAGGTAACCATAGCATATAAAAGGATTACATAGCAATATTACTCATCGTAGCAAGCCATTCAACCACATGTCCATTACATAACATAATAAAGTACTAACAACAGAATATAGCATAAGTCTATTACATAACATGACATCGTAAAATGCAGATAAGTTCGACATGTAATTGAAATTACTAACTAATATAAATTCTTCTGCTGGCACCATCTCTTCAACCATAAAAACATTGCTTCATTACTTCTCATGTTCTGAAGCATCACTCTGTTCCTTTTTTCCAGAAATAACTGTGTTGCACAAAAGTACTCTACAGTCTCTTCTGTTGCCCCACACTCAGTAGCCAACTTTTGACAGTGCATCAAGGACTGCTCATACTTGTCTGCTTTTTTCTCATTTGGCTTCCCTTTATGTAGCAGCTCATTTATTATCTGGGAGGACTTCTCAGTCTCACTGTTGAAGGTATTGAGCAGCCCCTTCATCAACCTAACAACTAGGCTCTTGCTTTTCTTGCCAGGACTTGAACCTGTGGACAGCAGACTATTGCTCCTCCTCCTCTTTCTGCTGTTAGTGCTCATTGGACTATCCTTAAATCCCTTATCTGTATCTTCAAGTCTTTCTATTTCCCCTAATGCTGCCTCCTCTTCCTCTTCCTCATCTTCATCACCAGGAAAATATGCAGTGGACCCATCAACTGCCACACCTTGGAATAGCTCTATAAGCATGTCCAAGTACTCAGAGTTGCCAGTTCGAAATTTTTTTGCGTTTGGTTTTTCCTATAATGCAATTGTATTACGACAATATAATTTTCTACAAGAACAATAAGAGGTTAACATATTTTAAATATTAATACCTTGATTGTTCTTTTCCACCAACCATCTGACCCTGTGATCCCTCCATTAGGTCCTCGACCACACCCCGTTTGTTGACTAAGCCATACCCAACATATGTAGATACTCTTCAGTTGGACCATTCTGTTCTTCAATTGTTTGGTTGAATGCTTCAGTTGAGTGCTACCAAAATATTTAGACTTCAAATTTTGATAGCCTCTAGTTGTCCATGTTCCATTGGGACAATTATCTTCCCTCAATTCCTCATAGGCTATTACACAAAATTTATAGGTGTTTTCTTCTGTCCAACATGCCTTGTCATAAATACTCTAATAAAAAATAAAATTAGTTTGCAAAGAACTATGTTCTAAATGGATGGAAACATAAACAAGGAAAGACCATGTATAGTGGAAAAAAGGGAAACATATCCATGTTAGGCTTATGTCAAATTATTTTACAAACAAGCAGGATTAGATTGCAGTTTAAATAATGTTTGTGCAGCATGAACATCATAAACATCCACTTCTACAACTTCAGTCCATAACCCATCAACTGCAGACCACAAGCATTTATCTGTGTAAACATGGAGGTATAAACAAACATGGCTACATATGAATCAAACATATCTTGCATGTACAGAGGCATGAATAAGCAATATAACACCCAAAGCATGATTAAGCAATATATTGCTCTCAGGAAAAAGGGTTGCTGCCATAAAGCAGCCATCCAACTCTAAAGTAGCGATCCTAGACAGCTGTGACAAGTTATATCAGAATATAGATGCTGAAAAGGATGCAAAACACTATTTGAAACAATTGTCTGTGGGACTTTGTTGAGAATTGCTCTGTGATGAAAAGAGGACTTGTGTGAGACAGCTGTGACAATTATTTTGATTGCTTATAGATTGTTGTTTAGTTAGTAATTGTGGATCTGATTAGTATATATGTACATATGTGATCTGCTCTGCATGATAGCTTAATTCTGTTATGGTAGAATCTTGGCAGCTCCATTTTCTTCATTACTACTGTTCTGTTCATGAATTATTATTCCTGGAAGTAGCTCAAATTATTGTTTCAGATTGTGTTTTGCATCCTTTTAAGCATCTATATTCTGATATAACTTGTCACAGCTGTCTAGGATCGCAACATGAAATTGAAGGATCTGTCGATAACCCAACAACTGCAGACCACAAGCATTTATCTGTGTAACCATGCATTCTCAGGCAAAGATCAAATAATATAGTATAAATCATATAAAGGAGTATTCAGCATTGCACAACAAAACAACAAGATAACAAGGAGTATTCCCAATCTGCAACCAATAACAAGTGTGTACACTGTTATATTTGCCAAAAGAGCTACAGCTCACACAATTGCACAATTAACAACATGAATACGGCCAGCACCCTGATGGCCTATAACTAGCTGCCAGCCGAGTAGAAATCTCTTCTGAAGGATGTATAGTGGGTCAAGTAGCTAATACTAAACTGCATTTAGGCATGCTAATAGTAAAGTGTATTCATTCAAAAATATATGTATATAGATGATTTACCGTGCGCTAACTCTCATCGCCAAAGTCTGCTTCTTCTTCGTCCTCATTGCACTCTTCCTCAGCCGCTGGAGGACATGTCGACGACGATGCCTGATGCCGGCCACCACTTCCAAATCCACCAAGTCCGGTGAAGCCTTGCGCGAATGACAACATTGATCCCCCACGGTCGCCGACGAATCCTTCGCTTGAAGCTGTCGACGGGGGAACGAATCCCCGCATCCCCCTGCCGAATCCCGTGCCAATGGACAGCGACCTACCATGGCCTTGACCAATTCTTCCTCCCCGTCTTCCTCTTCCTCGACTGCTAGCAGAGAAAGGAGGACGCGACGGGGCGACGGCCGACCTCGTGCCAGCCGGAATGGGGGCAGATCCATGTCCATCCGGCTGCAGCAATTCTTGGTACGAGGAGAAGTCGTGGAAGGAATCGGCCTGGGAGTTCAGATCAAACCCCCCGGATCCCCTCTCCCTCCCGGAGCCCCTCACTGGAAAATGCAAGCCAGCGCCAAATCCACCAATGGCCGACGACGCTTGTGAGAAACCGAAGTCATTGCTGTCAATGCCGGCACCCGGATGATGTGTGTGAGCTTGGGAGAAAAAATCGTAGTGTTCTTCATCGTTGCCGGCCATTTCTTCAATTGATCTTTGTGGTGCCTTGAGCTGGGGTGGCACGGCGCGATTGGTGACCGAGCAGCAAGGCACGGGGAGGGAGAGTGGACAAGACCGGGGCGTGGGACGGGACGGTGCTCGGCGGGACGATGCGGGGAGGCGCGGCACGGGATGGCGCGAGGCGAGGTATCGCTAGGAGGCGCCGCAGCGCGGGACGGCGCGGTCGAGGTGACGCCGGCCGCGCAAACCGAGGTGGCACGAGGCGTGGCCGCGGCGGCGCGGGCTAGGGTGGGGCGTGGTGACACCGGCCGCGCGAGGAGGCGCCGACCGGGTCGATGTACCACGGGCGGCGCAGCCAACCTAACGAGGCGGCGCCGTCCGCGGGCGACGCGGCAAGGTGGCCGGGCGGCGCTGGCCGCACGGCCGGGGCGCGCTGCTGGCGCGGGGCGCGCGCGGAGGCGCGCCGGCGCGGCGCAGGTGTGGCGGGAGGGGTGGCACGGGGAGGCGCAGGACGGCGCAAATGGGAGGCGCAACTACACTGCCGAGGGCAAGGACTGGAAATATTTTGTTTAGTCCCAATTAGCACCTATATTAGGGACTAATGAACTAATCCTAGTTTAGTCTCTTTTAGTCCCTACTGTTTGGAGTTTTAGGGACTAATAGGGACTAAACTACAAGGACTAATGAGTTTAGTCCCTCAACCAAACAGGGTCATAATCGTTTACTGCTGCTTCTTGTAGCTAGCTATTGGCTGTAATTATTGTCATGTCATTTTTTAGTAGTAAGACCAACTAATACAATAGGTTGGCTATTACATTGACTACAACTCATTAATCAAACAACTAATTCTGCATGCAAGTATGATCAAATGTGAGCAATATCTTTGAAAGAAAAAGGGCACGAGAGTGCCTTTTCATTGAATAAAGATGAAGTAAGTACATCCCTAGGGCAAAGAGGAGAAAAGAAGAGATAAGTTGTACATGCTTAGAGGGCTATACATATGATTGTAACAAGGCGCCTAAGCGTTTCACTCCTGCTAAAGCCCATAGATGAGCCTCCTCTTTGAACTTCGTCAGAAGGTATCCCGTTGTTGCCCCTTTGTGGTCGAAAGTTCTTCGATTACGCTCCTTCCAAATTTCCCAGACGATCAACATGATGAGGGATTTAAGGCCCTTGTTTTGCACTCCAACTGTGTTTGCTTAGTTTTCCCACCAATCTTGGACCAAGCTTGTCTGACTCCACTGTGTCGGCTCTAAACGCGGGTATCCCAGCCAAGTAGCCACCAGCTGCCAGATCCTTTTGGTGTATCTACACTCCGCCACCAGGTCCAAGGCCGTCTCCGTTGTTCGCCTACACAGCGGCCAATGGCCATTGTTTTGCCAACCCTTCGCTGCCAGACAGTCTGATGTCCAAATCCTATTCTGCATGATTAGCCAGGCGTGGACCTTACATTTCCCCGGTGCCCAAGTCCTCCAAATGATCGCATCAAAAGGAGTGTTGGTTGTCCCACAGCACTGCGCCCTGTAGGCCGAAGACGCTGTATAGGCTCCATGATTCGTGAACTTCCATCGGATCTGATCTGGTTCTTCGATGTCAATTTGGACCTCCCGAACCGCCTCCCATAAGGCAACCAACTGGGCAATGAGATGAACCGTTATCGGGCGGTTTACCTGTAAATCTAGGTCTTGCACCCATGCATCATTCTCCTTCCCCTGTCTCAGGGATTTGCCTCTATTTTTGGACATCGTGTAAACCAAAGGCATGGCATCTTTTGGCCGCCGCCCTCCTTCCAGCCAGGCCGAATCCCAGAAACGCACCGTTTCCCCGCTTCCAATGGTTAGGATTGTTGCGGCAGCAAACAATTTTTTGTCGGCCTCATCGCAAGGCGTTTCCGTTCCTATCCAGGCCTTTGTTGGGTTTTTCCATTCCTGCCACAGCCAGCAGTCGCAGCGCTCTTGTAAATTTTTCTAAGTTTAGGATCCTCAAACCTCCCTGGGCGGTTGGCATGCATGTTCTTTCCCAATTCACCTTGCATTTCCCACCCGTGGCCGCTCCTGTTCCTGCCCAAAGAAACTGACGACGTTGCTTGTCTATCGGCTCCAAAGATTCTTTTGTTACTCGCAAGGTCGTTAGAAGGTAGATCGGTTGTGCAGTGAGAACTGATTTAACGAGCGTTGTCCGTCCTGCCAATCCCACGTGCTTTCGTGTCCAGCTTGTTATCTTTCATATGATTTTGTCAAAGACAGGTTGCAAGTCCGTCTTGCGCAGTCGCCCTAAGGATAGTGGGAGGCCTAAGTACTTGATTGGGAAGTTTGTCCTTACTGCCGGCACTCCATGCAAAACCTCGTCTAGAGGCACATCATCGCATCTAATTGCCACCACCTGAGATTTTTGGAGATTTGTTACAACGCCCGTAGCCTTTCCAAACCCATCTAGGATGGCCGACACATCGTTAGTCGTTGGGTTGAGAAAAATGATGGCCTCATCTGCATACATGGAGATTCTTATCTAAGTCGCATGGCCCCTCAATTTGGAGATTGCTCCCAGCTCTGTTGCTTTGGAAAACACCCTTTGTAGGGGGTCTATCGCTAGAATAAAAAGTAGTGGGGATAAGGGGTCTCCTTGGTGCAACCTCCCCGGCCATGTGCTATTTGTTGTCCTGGGTGGCCATTGAGTAGGACACGAGAAGAGGATGTGGAGAACAAAGCCCCCAGCCAATCTAGCCAACGTGTTGGGAAGCCCCTGCAGTGCAACAGGTCCAAAAGGTAATACCAGTGGACTGAGTCGAATGCTTTTGTGATATCAAGTTTGAAGAGCAGCATTGCGCACCGTAGTCGGTGATACCTCCTAGCCATGTTTCTTACCAAGAGGTAATTATCATGGATACTTCTTCCTTGGATGAAGGCGCTCTGGTTAGTGGAGATGAGGGACTCCATGTGTGGCCTTAGACGCAGGGCAAGCGTCTTAGAAAAGATTTTTGCAACACTGTAAATTAAGCTGATTGGCCTGTAATCCGCCACGCCTTCGAACTCAGCCTTCTTAGGAATTAACACAATATTTGTTGAGTTTAGCAAGTTGAGGTGCGAACATCTGAGATTGTGCATTGAGTTGAAGACCTGGATGATATCCGCCTTGACGGTCTCCCAACACACTTTGAAGAAGAGCCCGGTGAAGCCATCTGGTCCTGGTGCCTTGTCCCCCGGCATTTGCTTAATTGCTGTAAAGATTTCCTGCTCGGTGAATGGATCCCCTAGCGTAGCTAGGTCGGCCTACTGGAGGTCTAAGACCTCCCAGTTGAGATCAGTGTGCCTCGAAGGCGGTCGTCCCATAACCTTGGCAAAATGATCAAAAATTAGCTCCTCTTTGTCCTGGTGCGTGACGGCCCACCCACTCTCTTTTTTTAGCCTTTGGATGGTATTCTTTCGCCTATGTGCATTCACCTTTAAATAAAAAAAATTGTGTTGGCATCCCCTTCTCGAATATGCCTTACCCTTGAGGCCTGCTTCTTCCTTGCCTTTTCGATCGAGGCTAAGGCCACAACTCTACGCTTGAGTCTCACTCTTAGTTTGGCCTCCTCATCAAACAATTGTCTATGCTCTTGGGCCACATCCAGCCTTTGAATGACGTCCAGGGCCATATGGAAATGTAGCTTTGCTTCTGCGCAGAAAGCCTGTGCCCATTCCCATAGGCTTATCGCCGCGCGACGAAGCTTGTGATTCAAACGATGCATTGGCTCTGTGTGGGGGGTAGGTTCGTCCCAGGCCGCCTGCTGTACCCTGTTTTTAAACCCTGGCAGCCGGGTCTAGAAGTTTTCAAACTTAAATAACCGTGGCCTTCGCGGCCCATTAGTGCTTGAGAGGAGTAAGGGACAATGGTCGGAATGGCCCGTTGAGAGCGCGTGCAGACCATGCTCTCGGAATTTGAGGTCCCAAACTTCATTGCAGAAGCATCGGTCTAATCTGACGAGGGTGGCCCTTCGGCACTCGTTAATCCAAGTGTATTTCCTATTTTGCAATGGGATGTCCCTCAGTTTGCATCGACCAATGGTAGAGCAAAACGGTGCATACGTGCTAGGTTCACGTTGCTATTGTTCTTGTCTCTTGCCCGGTAAATCATGTTGAAATCACCCACTAGCAGCCATCCTTCCCCAGAGCAGAGTTTTAAGGATCTGATGTGGCGTAGGAAGGCGTTCTTGTGGAGGTTTCTTGAGGGTCCGTAAACCCCCGTTAAACGGAAAGAGTCCCCAGAAAGCATCAGGGTGACTTGCGCTAAAATCGAGAAGCGCCCAATCGTTACTCCTTGAATGTTGATTACTGCACTATTCCAGAGGAGTAAAATTCCCCCTCTCGTGCCCCTTGATGGCTTATAGGCGAATCCGTCTAATTTGTAGCCTCCCAATAAGCGGGCTAGGACGTCGTCTATCTCCCGCAGTTTCGTCTCTTGGAAATAGGCTAGAGTACAGTTTGTGTCTCGCATGAACTCATGTAACGCGTTGCAACAGGCTAGCGAATTTAGCACTCTCACGTTCCAGAAAATAATTTCTAGGTCTTCCGTCATTTAAAACGATGCCGGGCCTCAATCGAAGTGGACCGTGCTTGACCAACATGCCTCTTTTGTCGTACGGCTCGGCCCCTTGGGCGTTGCAACTGTTCCTCCAAACAAGCCCACCATCGCGAAGAATTCTGGCTAAACCTACCCAAGGGGCTGATCGCTCCCTCTCTGGCCCAAATGGCGGTGGTAGCCCAGCCCAAAACCAGCCCAACTTAGAAAAGAAAAACCATGATTTATTTTGGAAAACTGGCCGAACTGGCCGAACCGGTCCAGCTAGCTGAGTTGAATGGCCCGCGTTCCCGAACCGGTCTTCTCGGACGACGCGCACTGTGGCGAAGGGCGATTCGTCCATAGCGCCGGCGGGCGCGGCGAGCGCATACTGTTTCCAGGAGACGCACAGAGGTGTTCGTCCGCCAACCCTCTGCCCCGCACACTCCCAGCGCAGCACCTACCTCCACAAGCAAAGAGCGCACATCAAACCACCGAATTGGGAGGGCACTGTGGGCGGCGCTTGCCATCGTCGGATTCACGCTCGTCTGCCTTGGCTGCATGCGGCCAGCTGCGGGAAGCACAAGGGCCATTCGGCTCACTTCCAGTGTCACACAACACAGCAGACAACAAAAGGATTGAGGAAGATAGCCAAAGCGGAAGAAAAATCCTAAAACAAGTCCACCGGGGATTAGCCCCCAAATTCGCCGGAACAGAGCATCGGCGTTCTCGCTACAACAACACGTTGATGAGACACGTCATGGGGGGGTCCTTCCTTCAGGCGGCCTCAGTTAGCTCTTCGGCCTCGTCCGCCGCGTCGACGACGCCTTCGCCCACCCGACCGAGCAGAGCGGTGTCGGCTGCGCTCTGGTCATCTATGGTCAAGCCAAAAAATTGAAGTGAGAGCCGCAATGATGTGGGCCGACAGAGGTCCGTTGAACATTGCGACGTACTGTGCAATGACTTGCTCGATTGCTTCCTCGTTGTCCTCCTTGAGCAGGCCAAGCCGCTTGAGGAGTATTCTTTGGCATCGCTCCATGACCCGGCCGCCCTGCTGCTTGGTGATCCGTTGGTTGCGTCGTATCCCCTCTGGCCGCACTCACTTTTGCTTGCCCACGATCGCTGGTGGGAGTGGGAGGAGCGGCGGCAGTGTTTGCGAGAAGAGGGCTGCCACCCCCTCTGTGTAGTTGGCGGCGACGTGCGGTCATGTCATGCTTGGACGTCGTGTGCCTCAGTCGCTTGGCTCGCCGCTGGGGTGGGTAGCAGTGGCAAAAGCGGAGGCGCGAGGGACTCCGATGCCGCGTTCCGCCGCGGGCCGTGTGGCTGCTGTGGTTGCTCTCCAACCACTTCATCACCACTCGCCTGCTCAGCCGACGCCCCAAGTGCCTCAGACAGAGTCAGCACCTAGGACGGCGTCGTGTTTCCCGCATCCTCCACAGCCGACAGGCCTAGGCAACGGAGGCCCTGTTCGATCTCCCGGCATGCCGCCTCCGCGCTTAGGATCAGAGGAGTCGGAGATCCCATAGACCTCGGTTGGGGCTTGAGCGACGAGAGGATGCGCACGAAAACGCGCTTCATCGGAATTGGGTCCCGACTTCCCTCCTTGGATCAGGCCTCGTTCCCTCCATGGAGCGCCTTATCGATGAGCGGCATGAGCCGACTGAGCTGCTTGTCCAGGTGAGGGGGCGTGCCCACCGGCGACTGCAACACCTTCAATGAAAGGAGGGAGTTTTGCACTGTGTTCAAAAGACGAAATTCACATACCTTGTCGTTACCAACTTTGGTACTTTGCAGGGGGGATATTGTCTGTCATCACGGCCATGGGGCGCTGCTTGCCTCCGCCACTACGGGAGGGCTCCCCCTTTTCCCAGTGCCACGACGACCGCGTGCGGTCCCGTCGCGCACCTTTGTTGTTCGGCCGGCGGTAACCACGGCCCCGAGCCGAATCGCACCCTCTTTCCTCGCCATCTTCGTCACGGTCCCTGCGGCGCCACCCCAAATTCCGCCTAGGGTGGTCATTGCCGCCTCTTGTGTGCCGGCCCCACCCTCGATTGCGGTCGGCACGTGCTGCCTCTCGGTCATCCTCGTCTTCTTCATCCCGGATGTTGTCGTCCACGGCCTTGGTGCGTGCACGATGTGCGTCGCCGCGATGCGGCCTGTCCGTGCGACTCGAGTGGTGGGCACGAGCGCCCTCACGGTCTGGGTCCTCCTCTTTCTCATGGTCAGAGGAGTGCTTGCCGTCGTCCTCCTTCCCACCTAGCCGGTCATGAACCGAGAGGGGCAGCGGCGGGTGTTGGGGGAAGTCCTCGAAGGCTCGCCTTGGGACTGGCTCTCCGTCAAGCACTCCCAAATGCTAGGGGGGCAAGCGGCGCTTGGCCGGCTGGAATGCATCTTGCGCTTCGAGGTTGACGGATGCAGCTGTGTCGTCGTGCACCTCCTCCAAGTGTATGAGCACAGGGTGCCGCACTCCTCGCTGCCACTTCTCCGATGGTCCATCGCTCGTGAACAGGGGGGCCAACGACGAGTCTTGCGGACGCACAGTGAAGGCCAACCACATTCGCTTGGGGATGGTGCTAGGGTTGGCCGTCCATGCCCACAAGATGATTGTGCGTGTGCCCGCCTCCACTGGATGGACGATGTCCATTTCTATCTTCTCAAGGGCACAAGTCCGGCAGATCAGCTATTCCGCGACGTCAGCCGCCCAGGCGTGCATGGGCACCCCGTCCAGGCACAAGCGCACCCAAAAAAGGAGCACGATGCCAAGCGCGCCCACGAAGTGCGGCTCAATTCCACGACGCTTGATGAATCCTTTGGTGAGCGCCTCCTCACAATGTCGGCGATGCTAGAACTTCATGAGGAAGGCTTGCGGGTAGTGAAGCGACATCACAACCTCGCCACAACGTAGCCGAAATTCATCGAGGAAGGCTTGCTCAACATTGCATGGCTCAGTGCTCGGCGGTGCGCGCGCCGCCCATGTCACCACAGTGGTCTCACTCCACTCCCTCCGTTCTCCGTCGATGGCAAAGAAAGTGGGGATGTAGCACGAGTCTTCCTCCGGCCTTGTTGCCGGGTCTCCCAATTGTGACATTTTGTGTTGCGATGGACGCACGAGCCGGAGCGGCGGCGGCGGCGGGGGGAGGCAACCCGCGTCGCGTGAAGGGGGTTGCTGGTACACCACGGAGGTGGGTGCCGCTGCCACTTTGGGGGCACGCGGGGACGTAAAGCGGGGCTCCTGGTGTTGGCGACAAGGAGGTAGGAGGAGCTGGTGTTGGCGGTGAGGAGGCGGGCTCTGTCGCTGGCGCGCTCTTATGGCGCCCCGGCGTTGACAGCTGTGCGCTCTATGCCAGAGGCCACTGCAAAGGAAGCAACGGACCAGATATTGGCAGTGTGCAGCCCAGTGACCACGACGGAGGCATTTGAAGCCTCTCCCAGCTGCCTACTCCCATTAATCGTGCGTCGTTGGGGTGGTGTTACTCCGCTTCCACCTTCCGTGGTCATGTCGACTTGAACTCGGTCGTTGGGGCTGTCCTTAGCGCGGCGGACGACGGGCGTCGCTTTAATGCACACCTTGCCTCCATCAGTGGTGCTTCCTCACACGAATCCAGCCCGAATCCGCGGCTTCGTCCTCGATCTGACTGGCCGGCGTAGGCTCGTAGGGAGCGGCTGGCCGTGGCGGGGCGGGTTGAAGGCGGGTGTGGTTGTTGGTCCGGACGGGCAGAGTAATGACGTCGTGGCTTAGACCTGAGGAATTTGAAAATACGAGAGTGCCATCAACTCCCTTTACTACCTGGGCAAAGGTGCGTCTAAGCTGGGGCGAAGGCAGATCCGACGCGGTAGGCGGCACTGCGGCCGAAGCCAGCTTACGCCATGCCGGCGTGCGTAGACGGGACGGCGGTAGGCCGGCGGCGCAGCCCGGGGCAGGGTCGGAAGGGCGAGCGTTGATGCTTCTTCGGCCGCGAAGTGGTTGCGGCCAGTCGGCTGCAGAGGTCGAGGCCTTGGGAAGGTGGAGGACAAGGGTGGACGGCGCCGGTTGGACGAGCGGCGTAGCCTGGGGCGGCGGTAACGGTCAGGAGAGCCAAGCCATGACTTGCTAGCTCATCTTTCTTCTTCCAATTTTTCCCTCCTCTTTCTTAGGCCAAATCAGCCACCCTGCATTGGCTTAAAATCAACAACATAAACAACCAATAGCAAATAATGACAGGTGATTTATCCTTTTATCCATATCAATTCACAAGGAAGCAAATGAAAGGGGAAAAAAGAAAGATAACTTTTGCAGGTAGACGATGATTGATTCATGGCGCCATGGCGGAGCAAAGTAGCATGCTCGCTTTTGCAGCTCCATCCATCCATGCATCCGATTCACTTGATTCCGACGGGGAGGGCGTTGATCCCTGTGGCAAGAACTCGATTTCGAGGTCTGAGAAGCTCGATTCGAGATTAGAGGAGAATGATCTAGTCAAAGGGCATCGGTTCGCCGGACTAGGCTCGGACTTACCTGGGAGAGCTGTCTTGGAGGTGGAATCCTTACCGACGCTGGTCAGCATGCCGGCAAACAAACTAAAGACGCCGGCGAGCGGTGGAAATCTCTCGTCGGATGCGACGGATTGGAACAGGAAAAGCAAGCCTACGGTGGAAACACAAGAAGAGATCCAACGGGACAGTTGCAGGGCCCACATACATACATACGTACGTACGTACGTACGTATATAGATATATCCCTGCAAATCCTTTGGGCGTCCAAGTCATATCTTTACCGGCGTGTTTGAACCAGACAAAAAAGCACTGTGTCTCATTAAGACAGCACATCTCATTAAAACTCTAAAGTTAAATATGCTTGGGTAAAAGTAATACTAGGATGGGTCTCCTCATGAGAAATCTAGTTACATCTTCATTTACACCTAAATTGCAATTTTTGTTTTGTTACACCACCAACCGCCCAGGTTCAATTGGTTGTAACTTTCATCTAAACATCAATTATGACACACTAAAATCATCAAGTTGCAACACACACACTAGTATCACCGACCGCCCAGTTGCAACTTTATATAAACACATATAAATACCAGTTACAACCTAATCTAAAAACTAATTGCAACATACTTTACACATAAATTACAACTGTTATATTGTTACACCACCAACCGTCCAGTTGCAACTAGTTGTACCTTTTATCTAAACACCAGTTACGACACACTAATATCATCAAGTTGTGACACACTAATATCACCGACACTAATATCACCCGACACACTAATATCATCGATCGCCCAGTTGCAATTTCATATAAACACCAGTTGCAACATAATCTAAACACCAGTTGCAACACACTATGCTGGTTGCAACATAATCTTAAGACCAGTTGCAACTCTCCAATTGCAATACACTTGGTATGCTAGTTGCAACCTAATCTAAACACTAGTTGTAACTCTGTCAGATGCAGCATAACAGGAGGATTTCCCAGGAGGTCACCATCCAAGTACTACTCTCATCCAAGCACGATTAACTTCAGAGTTCTAATGGGATCTGGTGCTTTAGTGTCGGTCGCGACGAATCAACCGATGGGTTTGCACGCGGAGTGACGTAACTGATTGGTTGGGTTGATTGGCCTGGGTGCATTCTCTACATGAAATGTACCCAGACGCAGTATAGACACACAGTGTGTGTGCATATATATATATATATATATATATATATATATATATATATATATATATACTATCACCTGGTTGGTGCCAGATAGTGCTGGCCAAATGGGCCGCCCAGCACGGTCCGGTCCAGGCACGCCCATGGCACGGCTCACTACGGCATGACCCGTTAGGCATGGCTCCTATAGCGGGTCGTGTCGTGCCGGCCCACGTGCCGACCCTCGGCCTAAGCACGGCTCACAGGTGGCTGGGTCGTGTCGTGTCGGCACGGGCACACATACAGCCCACGTGCCCAAATGGTCCACGGGCCAAGGCATGCCCGGTTGCAACATTTCCCGTCCCAAAATAAAAAAGTTGACGCCGCGAAGTCTTGGCCGCGCCTGGTGCCGGCGCCGGCACCATGAACCCAGCTCCCCACTCCGGCGTCGCCACGAACCGCGGGCTCCACAAGACCCCGAGCGGCCTCTCTACAAGATCCACCTGCACCCTCGAGAGCCGCATCTTGAGACGCACGGGGGTGGCCGGAGCAAGCACCGTCGGGGAGCAGGGAGGTCGGGGCGGAGGCGGATGCCGGGTGGACGGGAAAGGAGGAGAGGTCGAAGGTGGACTGGCGGCGGCGCCGGGAAGCGGGGAGGTCGAGGCGGAGGCGGATGCCTTGGCGGCGGGGTAGGAGGAGAGGTCGGAGGTGGAGCGGCGGGTAAGCATGAGGGATTCGAGACGCTCCCGGGCGCCGACACGGAGGTTCCCCGACCAGGCAGCCCGTGTTCCCCCCTCTCCCCTCCCTCACGCGCCATGTCGTGCCGACCCATGAGCCGTGCCGACACGCACAGGAGCTGTGCTGGCACCCACGGGCTCGACGATGGCCCAGGCACGACACGCCCGTCCGGGCCATGCTGTGCCGGGCCAGGCCGAGCTATAGTGCTCATGTGCCCGGGCCAACACGAGAATGCCCGGCCCATCTGGCCAGCACTAGTGCCGGATAGTCGCCCGCTTCTTTCTCTTTCTTCAATTCTCTTTCCTCGTGGAAATTTTATGTTCTGAATCTTATAAATTAATAAATTTGATGAACAGGACGAATATAATTGTGAAAAAAATGTTTATGCCATATTTTTTATTACATAAACATACTAGCACATACATCACTACGTACGCACATACTCATAAAATACGTGCACACCCATAAGTATACTTTTTGACAGGTGCTTAAGAGATAAAGGCAGGTGATAAATCTATGATCTAAACACTAAAAGTAGAGTTCCGCATCCTCACAAAAGAAAAGAAATAGTTCTATATATTCACAACTCTACAATTACAAAAAACATTCAAAGCAATCATCCTATATATTTACTACCTTTGTCTCAATAAGTGCACTTCTATCACATAAATTAATGAAAACTTATCCGATGCACACAAATTTTATGTCCACATCGTACATACCAACTAACAAATTTAAAAAATCAAAAAAATTGTACAAATACTTCTAAAAGTATTACATTTATGTCTACAATTTTTAATCTCAAATTCATTATATTTTATCCATAACAAAAATCATAAATTTCTGATAGTTTTGAGACTATAAATCTGTCAAAAAATTTTTTATTGTTCCTTATATATAATAAATTTGAAGAAGAGACTTTACATATAGATATAATATAATTTTTTCAATTTTTTATGGTATATTTTAGTTGGTGTGTTGACGAGAAATCTTTTCCACGCGTTGGCCTGAGAGATCTGCTTAACTCTAGTGCAGGTTCGTTCTTGGCTACCTTTGGTGATTAAGGCGTGCCAGTTGGTTCTATCCTGTAACCAACAAGAAACAAAAAATTGGCATTAAGTTAAAATTAGATCCTACGGGATCGGCTGAAGGCATCAATTTATACATAATTACTATCCCAAAGCGCACTTAAACTAAGTGATTGGGATAGATCGGCTATGCCGAGATAGTATAAATCACTTAGGCTAAAAGCGTGTTAGGGTAGTAATTATCTGCATTGATAACTTAGCCGATACTGTAGATCTAATGTGAATCGGCTAATACTCCGATATATTTTATAAAAAGATATTAATCTGATCTAAATGTGCTAAACCTCGATCAATCGGCTGTCAGCATAGCATGACAGATTGATATCGGCTTAGGGCACTTAGATAGATTAAGATCTTAATATAAAAGGCAGTTTTAATATATCTAATAGTGAATATTACCATAAAGATAATTAAAACAGATAAGGCCGGCTGAAACCCCGGCATTATCTCTAAAGATAAACATCTAGCCGAATAGATCTTAATAATTCTAAAAGCGAATTAATAGATCAATATGATGCAGCATTAAGTACAAAAAGAAGTGTCATATCCATAAAAACCGATATAAACCCCTCAAGACGGTAGACACAACATATAACCTAGTTCAACATCTAAATCTAGCTCTATCGGCTACTGTCTCCCAAGAGAAACTAGCCGACGGTGAGCTAGATCTAGATATTGCTCTAGATTATATGTCGTATATGATAATTTGCGCAGTTCATTACACCAAAACTAGAGTATCATGACGATGTAAGCACTAATTTCGACGATACAAACCACTAATGATAAGTAATTACCTTGCTTGGAGATCGAGATCGATGCAGCCCGAAGCGAGATCAAGAACTCGTCTAAAATAAAAAGGTTTGGCGATGCGTCGAGTTTGTATTGATGTGTGTGTATTTACAATGGCCACGTTTGGTAGGGATTCTCCTCTCTGATTCTCAACAGAATTAGTAGAATCCCTGTCAAATAGGTTATTTTGCAACTGATTCTGAGACGAATCACTTCAAGTGATTCAACAGTTTTACATAGGAAGTGAGAATCACCTAAAAAGCAGTTTCTCCCCAGAATCACCTGAAACCAGTTTCTCGCAAGAATCACCTGAAAATCACCTAAAATATTGTTCTAATTATTACTTTATTATATCGATTCCGATTCTCTTCAGAATCTGATTTAGGAGAATCAGAATCTAGAATCAAAGAATCATAGAATCAAGAGCCCTACCAAACGGGCCCAAAGAGCCCTCGGGTCTTATTTATACCCAGGCACCACAATATCCGTGTAGGACACGGTTTCTGCCGTATCTACTATTTACAGTACGACAATATCTCGGGACACAACCCCATGTCGCATTACAAAAGGAATATCTATCCACATCCCTATTTTATAGATACAATTGCTGTTACAACACTCTATCCATAGATAATATCTTTAACGAACATTTTGGAACCGAACCTAACACTTATCTTCAAACTTCCTTATCGGGATCAGTTCCGTCTTCATCTTTGAATCGGAATTGGCTATCGGCTATCCTTATCTGATTCGGTCTTAGCCGACTAGTTTCCTAGCCGATTTGGTCCTAGCCAATGCGGCCTCTGTTTCTCCACAGATCACATTTCCAATCCGACTCCGCTTCAATCTTGGCCTTGAACCCAGGGATTTGGTTACCAAATTTGGTCGTTAACACATGCCCCCCAAGTCCGTGATAAGATAATATCACGAATTTGCCGCTTCTTCAAATTCTCGCGTGACTCCCGTCCTATTCCGTTTCGGCTGTCACAAAATTTCTTTAAATAGCACCCGCCTTGCACCGAACCAAGCCACGCTGTCACTTTTGCATCCTCAAGCCCTAGCCAAAAAACTTTTCGCCTCCTCGGCGACCCCGTCGGAACCCAAAGCAAGACCTCTCCGACAAACCCTTCCGCGGCGACGATCCCCTTCATTAATGGCGTCCTCAAGCACTCGCTCCAATACAGCCCAGGCAGAATACCCAGAGGTAAATTTCATCGGCTACAGCCCCTTATTCCTTGCAACTTGGTTTTTATCTTTTGTAATCTTGTTCTTCAATCCTTTAGTTTGCAGCACCTCGCCCACCAAATCGCCATCCCAGACCTTGCTAGCCCCAATCAGTTCTTGTTAGGGCCGATCGACAACTTAGACCCTAGCGAGTTCATCAATGCCGAAACAAACCGGATTCCCTTTAGATTTTCCACCCCGATCGGCCCAGTGCTGGTGCTTTTAAGTCCGGCCTTCAATGGACAAATCTTGGCCACTTGATACTCAAGGATGTTGGCTAGGCAGCAAACCCATTGGACTGAACTAGGTATAAGCCAATGCCTAGCTTTGACAATAGCCGACATGTCAAAGGACGAGCCCCTCCTATCGGCTGCCACCTACTTCTGGTCGGATATGCTAAATGCATTTTTGTTTAGACAAGGGCCGATGACGCCAACTCTCTTGGATGTGGCAATGATCACGGGATTGGATATAACCTCCACAGTGGACCCAGCCGGCCTCAACATCAAATGCACTCATAATTTTAAGACCAAAAGCATAGGAGGTTGGAGCGGCTTTATATCAATGAACATGAAAGATGGTCCAATCTCCAAGAGAGAACACACAGCTTTCCTCCTGATGTGGCTAGAGAAATTTGTATTCTGTGGATCAAGCTGTGGGCCGACTAGCAACTGGTAGCACATAGCCGAAGCTCTGGTGAGCAAAAAACAAGTCCCCCTAGGAAAATACCTGCTTGGCTACTTGTACCAGATGCTAAGCAACGCATTGGCTCGGCTGGCTTCCAAGCAGGCCGTCAACACGGGAGGGCCCTGGTGGCTGCTGCAGCTGTGTCTAAATCTCCACACTTATCAGGTTGCAGAAAGGCCAGCTCCATTAGAAGCCGATTTTCCTTTAATCGAGCCACGGTACAAAGATGATGAAGAAGTGACCACCCGCCGATGCATGTTGTATGGTGAAGCAGCGACAACCTATCCTGGATCCAAGCTAACAGCCGATCATTTCAAAAATTGGTTGGACAACCTGTACAGTGGCTTTCCAAGCAACTCGAGGATATGGTTCGCCTATGAAGATTTTGACAAGTTCGAACTCCTAGACGATCTCCGGCTAGATGAGCTTAACTCCGAAGAATATGAAAAACCAAGGGAGATTTACACATCGGCCATAACACCTTGCATCCTCCCCGTCGGCATCCACCAAGGGTGCAACATCCAGAAGTCCTATGAATTCTATCATCTGATGGTGGCTGCAAGACAACTTGGCATGGGCCAGCTGCCGATCGGCCTCTATTACACGGACAAGATCCAAGCCAGGGGCAAAATTGAAGGAGCCGTCATGATGAATTGGCTGCTCAACATCCCTGGTCCTCCTCTAGGCAGTATTGACAACATCGACCTGGCGGTGATGAGGACAACCATCTTCAGCCGATGGTGGAATGAGTGGAAGTGGCACTTGTTCCATCAATCAGCCTCCATGTACTTGACCATCATTGATCCGGAGATGACCCCGTCGGTAAGTATCTTCTCTTCTTAGTTTCCCTCGGCCACTACTTGCATTCTTGATTAACCATGCCTTATTCCTTTGCAGACAACCGACGCTTCCCCTCCACATACAAGTAATACGGGGGTAACAATCATTTATGCCCCTGGCGTGTTGTCTGGAGGCTGCGGGCTAGCCCCGTCAATCATCGGCTTCCACGCGCTGAAGGTGGCTACACTTCTTCATGGCCAAACCCGTGAGCCATTGCATCGGCTGAAAAGGGCGAAGCCGTCAGCTGCTACTACTCTGGCTGCAGAGAAAAAGAAACGGGCTTCAAAGTGTCACGCCCAGAAATTCAGACCAGAATTTTCGAAGCTATATGTGTATTAAATCCTTGTCCAGGACCAGCCAGGTTACGCATACGACAATTGTTGATATTACAGTTCCATGTCTTAGAAACATTAAAAAAGATTACAAAAGAGCAACAGAAAAAGAAAAAGAGGCCTAAGCCTAAGCTTGACGCTGGCCATGTGGCTTCAACCATTCCACAGGCATCTTCCAGAGTGCAGGACAAAACCTACTCAACTTCGTCTTCTTCTTCAGCTTCTTGCTCAGGTTCTGGTGAAGAGGCAAGGATGAGTACTTCCATGTACTCAGCAAGTCACACCGGAAGGGGGGAGAGAATGCATGCAGGGAAGACAAGGGTTTGGCTAAGGTTTACTTTTGCATAAACAGCAAGGACTTTCCAAACAATAGGAATTTTGAGCACGATCAAAACAGTAGTAATTTAAGTAATTAAGACATTTCGAATCCAACACTGTCCAACGTTATCCCCACGTTGCGACAGGTCCAACCCATCCACCTATACTAGTCAAGTTCCATAAATCAGGGTTTAATAGTGTGAGACTAATCACGGTGAGTTCGGTTGATCGCCCAATTACCGCGGGCACGGCTATTCAAATAGTTTAATTCTGATCAGAGGGGTGCCAGAATACCACCATGGTACCCGTGCGCCAGAATACCACCATGGTACCCCGAAAAGGAAACTGTGGTAGGACCTTTCGTATAACCCCCCACTAACCAAGTGAACTCCACCAAGGTTTCGCCCCCACTCCCGGACCCTGGGACGTGGGCAGCCCCCCTGAGTGCCTCGGTGAATCCGGCAGCCCAGCAACCCTTATACCGGGGCCGACTGAAACTTCATCCCGCTCACCCTTGCCGATGGGTTCGTCAGCTAGGAGAGACTACACTACGGGACCCACCTTACCCATTTTGGCTTGTGATTTGCACGGTCATTCTCCCGAGAGTTCCCATGAACCGGTCCTTAATTGCCACAGGCGCCACTAACCAAAACCATAGCGCCCACAGCCCACATTTGTCATATTTTAGTTATTAATCTGGTTCACCAAGTTCTCCAATTATTAATCTTTCGAACAGATGTCCAGGAGAGACATATTAAGTGCGAATGACCCATCTAGTGAGCTAGTGAATCTAAGCCAGGCTAAGCATGACCTAGTCCTGAATCTAATCATATTATTTTCCCAAGTTTAATCAAAGGGTATGGAGTGTCAAACCTAAGGTATAAACTAAATATACAGTGTACTATTTCCCATGAAATGACATTATAAAATACATGCAATCTAATAGAATAAAACATGTGTTTTAGCAAAATGGGAGCAATATGATCAATAATATAGTATGACTTGCCTTGCTCTTCGACTTGGGGAACTTCTACAACAACTTCGAAGTAAACCGGGTCGGCGAAACTACCGGGATCTACACGGCAAACAAGCAAATCACCAAAACAGGCTGAAAAGCTACTGAAACAGGGAACAGAACCATTTTTAATGGATTCTTGGCATTTTTATGAATTTAATGAAATTTGAATGGCTAAAACGGAGGTCGGATTGAAAAGATATAATTTTTAGAAGTTTTCTGGTTTTTTTACTAAAACAGGAAAATCCTTAATTGATTTATTGCGCAATAAAGCCCGGGGAGGCGTCAACGGCTAGGGCTGACGTCGCGGTCCGTGGGAGCGCCAGTCCACGGTGGACCGGGTCCACGGGCCAGACGGGGCGGTGCACCACGTGGCGCACACGTGACGCCGAGGTGGCGGCCACGTGGCGTGCCACGCGGGCGAGCGGGGATCGGACGGTGCCGATCGGCCGGAGCCGATCGGACGGCCGAGAAAAGGGGCACGGGGGCACGGTCGGTCGGCGACGATGGCCGGAGGCCGGCCGGTGCCATTCGGGCGGCGGCGTGGGGCGGCGGAGTGCCACGGCTCACGCGCGGGCGGAGCTGCGCGCAGTCGAGAGGGGTGGCACGAGCGGTCCAGAGGATGGGGGAGGGGCGGCTTACCGCGGGCGTCGTCGGAGACGGAGAAGACGACGACGGCGAGGGCGGAATCGGCTGAACGGGCGCGGGAGGGTGGCCGAGGCGGCGCGGGCATCGGCGACGATGAAGGAGGCATCGCCGGGGCTCGGGGTGGCTCGGGACGGCGAAAAATGCGGCCGAAGATCGGCGGCGAGCTCCGAGGCAAGGGCGCACGGTGCGAGAGCGAATGAGAGAGAGACGAGCTCGAAGGAGAGTGTGGGGAGCTCGGGGACGGCGAGAGGGTGCTTAAATAGGTCGCGGGGAGGTCGGTTTTGGCCGGGGGAGGGAGTAATTGCTCGCCGGAGTGAATGGGGAGAGAGAATTGGGGAAATAATGGTCGGCGATTAACTCCAGCCATTAGGGCGTGTGGGAGCGATGGCCGGAGGGTTTTAAGGCCGGCGGGAGAGGCGGGGAGTTAAGGCGGCGAGTTTTGGGGTGCGGGAGGCCGGCGGCGCGAGATCCGCGCGGACGCGGCAACTGGTAATGGCGCCGGGGCGGCCGGAGGTAGGGGACGACCCCGACAGGTGGGCCTCACCTGTCGGCGTCCCGAGGAAAAGGGCGAGGGAAACTGGACTTATTTGTGGGCGCGAGGCTTAAGCGGGTCGTGTCCTTCGGCCGGCCGCGAGAGAGAGAAAAATGGGCGCGCGGGCGGGAACGACCGGCCGTCGGCTCGGGCCGACACCACGGCCGATTTTGGGCGAGAAAAGGAAGAAGGAGAGAGAAACGATTTTCCCGTGATTTATTAATTCTGATTTTGATTTTAATTGGTTAAAAATTATTTCTAGTACTCGAAAATTTTACTAAAAATCATGTTAGTGTATTTTGACATGTAGAATTTAAGAAAAACCCTACCATGCCATTTCCATTTAGAATTTGGCTTTTAAAATTATTTGTTTCAATGTAGTTAATTCCAATGATTTTCTTTTGCGATTTTTCTTTTGGATTTTTAAAAGGGGAAAACACCTCAGGGTGTTACACAAAGAAGCCGAAACCAACTTCAGCCGACGACCTGCCTCCAGTCGATTCGGATGTGGACATGGTCCTCGACGAAGAAGTTGGGGATGAGGAAATGGAGAAAGCTATCAACGCTGCTGCAGCCGAAACGAGCTCTTCAGACAAATATGCTCGGACTCCATCGGCTGAGCAGACCATCGAAAAAACTCCAAGCCCTCTGAAACGCGTCCCTCGTACCCGACCGGTAAACACCTTTCATCATTTAATCTCATCACCTTTTCCATTATGATTATCGGCCTTTTGTGTCTGTAGGCAAAGAAACTGGCCGCCAAGAAGAAAATGACTCCTCCTCCCTCGGTAAATTCTACTATCCTTCATTTCCCTCTTATTAACATAGCCGATTTTTGACTTGTATCCTTTTTCAGCCTCCTCGCGCTCCAACACTTGCCCCCACGTATCGAGCGAGCACACGCCAATGGCTGTAGGTGGTGGTGACGCCGAGGACGTGGCTACCTCAGTCCCAGTTGTCCGAGTAAGTCCATTCCAACCTCATAAATCGGCTCATCAGTTTTGTCAACCCTTCTAACTGTCTCCTAACTTGCAGTCTGTAGCCGATCTTCTGGACTTCGATCTCTCAGAGTTTCTGGATCCTGATGAGGGTGCTGATAAGGTCATGGTGGTGTCAGATGAGGACCTACGGGCTACCTTGTCGAACATAGCCAAACGGCTAGAGTGCTCCCTCGACTTTCTGGTCACCGACTGCGGCTCCATCCGTAGTCGGTTTGAGGACATCCAGGATCGGCTATCGGACCAACAGGCTGACATCATTGCACCGGCCACCTTCATGGAAGCGCGTCAGCACAAGTTCGAACGAGCTAAACAGAGAATAGCCAATCACCGAGAGAACCAAGCATTGGAGGCCACCATCAAAGCCAGTCAATAAGAAATCACTGCCGAGAAGGCCAAGTTCGATGCTTTGAAGACCGAGCCGATTGCTAAACTTGATCGGCTTCGCAAGCGTCGGGAGGAACTGATAGCCGAACTTGCCAACGTCGAAGCCGACATCCTGTCCAAAGAACAACTTGTGGCCGGCCTGCCGAAGGAGATCGAGGACCAACGAGCGAAGATCAAGGCAGCCGTGTCACATTAATCAGATATGGCCAGGGCGATGAAGCTGATCCCAGGGAATGATGCAGCCGATGCCAAGGTCATTGAAGAGATAGATGGGATTCGTCGTAGGGCCATATGGGCCATCACCAACTTCCTCTCGTGCTGAGCTACTTGTAATAGTTGGCTAGGAATTCTTGCACTTCAAACTCGCAGTTCATCTTGTAATCGGCTCAAACTCTTTTGTACTTAGCTTGATCAATGCCACTCATGCACATGCTTGCTGACCACGCCTGGAATGCTTCGAAAACTTTGAACTCGAAAAAATTTGCTAAGTCCAATTTTTGCTAAGTCCGATTTCTGATAATATACATGTATGCCCCCTTAATTTTGTTGATGGTATCCTTATCATTAATAAAATTATCAAATCAAAAATCTTGTCGCCGTATGCAAGGCTGAGCGGATGTAGAAAAATTAGGGGAAAAACTTGGCGTAAAAACGTTCTAAAGGCGATGCGCGTATCCTACAACGCATCGGCTAACACGAATCGGCACAACCATAGCCGAATCATGAGTTGATCCATACACTTGGGTAATACTTCTTTAAATATTTGCCGTTCAGAGCCATTCCAAATACTTCTCCATCCAAACCTTCTAGCATATAAGCTCCTTTAGATACACATTTGTGGATCTTGAAAGGCCCTTCCCAATTCGGTGACCACTTGCCGAACTTATTATCTCTTGATCCGATCGGCAATATCAATTTCCAAATGAGTTCGCCTTCTTCAAATGATTTAGGCACAACCTTCTTGTTATAATGACGGGCTACTCGTTCTTTGTGATTAGTTACCTTTCCAAGGCCCTCATCCTTGATAAAACTAGTTCTTCAGACTCGTCCATCATCAAGTTGTAGTAATCGTTAGTTGTAAGCTGATCTTGTAACTGAACCCTCCTAGAGCCGATGATTGTTTCCCATGGCAACACTGTTTCATGTCCATAGACCAGTTTGTAGGGAGGTACTTGCATAGATCCGTGGCAAGCCATCCGATAGGCCCAAAGTGATTCGGCTAATCGGCTGTGCCATTGCTTCGGGTACTCAGTGATCTTTCTCTTTATCAGCTTGATTAAACCATTGTTTGAAGCCTCCGCTTGCCCGTTAGCTTGAGCGTAATACGGAGAAGAATTGAGTAACTTGATCCCCATGCCGTCTGCAAACTGAACAAACTCATCCGATATGAAAATAGACCCTTGATCCGTAGTTATGGTCTGAGGAACGCCAAATCGGTACACAATGTGCTCCCTAACAAACTCGATTGCATCCCTTGAATCAACTTTCTTTAAAGGAATTGCTTCCACCCACTTGGTAAAATAATCTGCTGCCACCAAAATGAACTTGTGCCCTTTGCTTGAGGGTGGATTAATCTGGCCGATCATGTCGATTCCCCAACCTCTGAACGGCCAAGGCTTGATTATTGGGTTCATAACCGATGCTGGTGCCCTTTGGAAAGCTCCAAACTTCTGGCAATCCTGGCAGCCCTTGTAGTACTTGAAACAATCTTCTAGCACCGTCGGTCAAAAATAATCTGCCCTTCGAAGTAGCCACTTCATCTTGTGAGCCAATTGATGTGTGCCACAGATTCCTTCATGCACTTCTCCGATAGCCACCTTGGCTTGATCGGTACTGAGACACTTAAGCAGCACACCATCAATTGTCAAATAGTAAAAATCTTCGTCGAGCAAAACATATCTCAAAGTCTTGTAGCGCAATTTTCTTGAAGCCGATTGAGAGGGATTTTGTAGATAGTTGTAGACTTCAAACCTCCAGTCGTCGGCTGTGATGGTGGCAATTTCTACCCCAATATCTTTTGTCATCGGCCTGTAGCCTGATGCCCCTTGAGCTAAATCATTTGCTTCTGTGTTCTGCTCTCTGGGGATATGCTTCAATGTGACTAGCCAAAAGTTGTCCATCAATTCTCGACATCTTTGATAATAGACCATCAGCGCATCATTTTGCACTCATATTCTCCTGACAACTGGCTGATGACCAACAGTGAATCTCCCATGATTTCGATGGCGTCGGCTTTGACTTCCTTGAGAAGATGCAGTCCCGAAAGCACTGCTTTATATTCGGCCTGGTTGTTTGTGGCATGGGGGTTGATGGAAAAGGCAAATTCGAAGCTTGCCCCCCTTGGGGATATGATAACCAAGCCGATACCGTATCCGTTTGTGCAAACCAAGCCATCAAATGTCAAAGTCCAAGGCATGATCTTCACTGAGCCGATCGAATCATCTCTATGTTCCACTATAAAATTGGCTATGGCTTGTCCTTTAACTGCCCTGGGCACCTGGTATCTTAGATCAAACTCTGTTAAGGCAAAAATCCATTTCCCAACTTGCCCTTTCAACACCGTAGCCGATAGCATGTACTTTACTACATCGGCTTTGCATACCATGGTGCATTCATTGGATAACAAGTAATGCCTCAACTTTGTGCATGAAAAATACAGGCAAAGGCATAATTTCTCAACTGGTGAATACCTTGTTTCTGCATCCAGAAGCCGTCGGCTGAGATAAAAGATGGTCTTTTCCTTCCCTTCGATCTCCTGAATCAACACCGAGCTGATGGACTTTTCGTCGACTGATAGATCTAGCTTGAACGGTATCCCTTTCTGTGGAGAAATAAAAACTGGAGGTGAGCTTAAGTAATCCTTGATATTGTCCAACGCTTTTTGCTGCTCTGCCCCCCAAGTGAATGCTTGATCGGCTTTCAGTCGAAGCAAAGGCGTGAACGGCTCCATCTTTTCTGAAAGATTGGCGATGAATCGTCTGATGAAGTTGACTTTGCCGATCAAAGACTGTAGTTGCTTCTTGTCCCTCGGAGGCTGAATTGTCTTGATAGCATTGATGCTCCTTTGTGTAACCTCTATTCCTCTCTCATGAACAAGAAACCCTAAAAATTGCTCGGCCGACACGCCAAACGCACACTTTAGTGGGTTCATTTTTAGGTCGTACTTCCTCGTTCTCTCCACAACCTGTCTCAAATCGGCTATGTGGTCTTCTATTTCCCTGGATTTGACGACAACGTCATCAATGTAGATCTCCACTAGAGAGCCGATCATATCATGAAAAATATAGTTCATGGCACTTTGATAAGTTGCTCCAGCATTCTTCAAGCCAAATGTCAGGACAACCCATTCGTATAAGCCGATTGCTCCTGGGCATCTGAAAGCAGTCTTGTGGATATCTTCTTCGGCCATAAAAATCTGATTGTAGCATGCATTGTCATCCATAAAGCTTATGATTGTGTGGCCGAAAGCAACATCCACAAGCAAATCGGCTATGGGCACTAGGTATTCGTCCTTAAGGGTAGCTTTGTTTAGGTCCCTGAAATCAATACACACTCTAAGTTTGCCATTTTTCTTCATTATTGGAACTATGTTTGAAACCCACTCTGCATATCGGCAAGGCCGAATAAATCCAGCATCGTATAGCCGAGTGATTTCGGCTTTAATTGCATCATACATATCGGCTTTAAACCTCCTGGGAGGCTGTTTGTACTGCCGATATCCAGGCTTTATGGGCAGCCGATGCACAACAATAGATGGGCTAAGACCAGGCATCTCGAAATACTCCCAAGCAAAACAATCTTTATATTTCTTTAATAAATCAATAAGCTTGGATCTAAAACGAGAAAACAGATTTTTGCTAATATATGTCGACCTAGGCCTATCTTCTGGACCTATATCAATTTCTTCTAACTCGTCGGCCGACATAAAACCCTGCCCAAGTTTGTCGTCGTTGTCGTCCACGGTGTTCTTGCTGTAGACGCTCGAGCCCTCCACGATACCTTCAAAGTAGTAATTGAGGCTCTTTGTCTCCAATGGGTTGTATGACAGAATCGGACACCTTTAGAAAATCGGCTTGCTAGATTTTGCCGGAGAGACAATCAATACCGTCGATTTCCCAAAGTGCCAAATCGGCATTAGCGACATTCACTGACCTGTCGGCTGGCACAATCTCAATCTTGTCACCTTGCCATTGGATCAGACTTTGATGCATGGTGGAAGGGACGCAGCAATTTGCGTGAATCCAGTCCCTCCTAGTAGGCTGTAAGATCCCTTCCCGTCGATGATGAAAAATGTCGTGGGCACGGTCTTGTTGCCGACGGTCAGCTCCACATTCAAAACACCCTTGGCTTTCGATGGATTGCCGCTGAAGTCTTTGAGAACCATGTTTGTCTTGATTAAATCTTCGACTCCTTTGCCCAGCTTCCTGAAGGTGGCATAGGGCATCAAGTTAACTGCGGCCCCTCCATCAACCAGCATCTTTGACATCGGCTTCCCGTTAACAAACCCTTTCACATAAAGCGGCTTGAGGTGCCGATTCTCAGTCCCCTCTGGCTTTTTGAAAACAGCTTGCTCTGGGGGACAGAGCTAGTCTTGCCAAGGTATCCTCCACGTTGTCTGCATCGGCTTCTGTAGCACCGAATTTGGCTGGCAGTATAAAGACCATGTTAACCGATGCAACAACTTTTCCTTTTCCTTTTGCTGCCCTCCTAGCTTGGTCGGCTAGGCTTTCGTCGGCTGGGCTTTCGTCGACTGGTGTCGCTTGTTTCTTGACGCGCCATCGCTTTGTGCCTTGCTGACGTTGTTGTTGTTGGATTATCCATCGTACTTCTTCCTCCTGCCCCTCGCTCTTGAGCCGCTGGATGCTTCTCTTTTGCTTTTTGGTGAAGAGGTTTGAAAGGCACCATTGGGGGTTAGCTGATTGCTTATTGTCGCCCTTTTCTTGATCTTCTTCCTGGAAGAAGTCTTGATGGATGGAGTCAAGCCGGTCGTGAACAGAAGGCTTACATTGGTTAAGCCGAACGGCTCAGGGGACGAATCGGTTAGAACTCTCCAGTTGTGGTTCCCTGCATTCGTCTTCCCTATAATCACTGCATGCCGGGCAATTTTTGAGGGTTGGCAATCTCATTCCTTGCTCCCAACAGAACCTGAAGAACTCGCAATGCCAATGTGGATCACAACCGTCGTGCTGACGGTAATACGCCATGCCCAGCTGATCTGGTGTCCTTTGGCTCGGCCTGACGCGCCGGCTCTCTTCTTCCTCTTGGATCCTTCGTTGGAATCGCAATAGGCTATCCTGCATGGGCTGATGATCAGCCGATCGTGCGTTGGTGTGGACCATGTTGATTGACGCAGTCATATCTCCAATCGGCTCTCTGTGGGGTGATCCCGAGTCGGCGCTAACTGTTTCGGCTGAACTGTACATCATTCGGTGCTGCAGATCAGCTCGCCTGTGGCTGGTTTGGACCATGTTGACCAGGAAGGGGTTGCCATCAACGTTCATCGGCTTGGCCGATTCTTCGAACTTTATCTTCCCAGCTTCAATGGCCGATTGGATTTGCTGCCTGAACAGCTTGCAATCGTTCGTGCTGTGGGAGGTGGTGTTGTGCCACTTACAATATATTTTCTTTTTGAGTTCTTCGGCTGATGGGATAACGTAGTTGTCTGGTAGCCGTATTTGCTTCTCCTTAAGCAATAAGTCGAAGATCCTATTGGCTTTGGTGATGTCGAAGTCGTACTTCTCCTCCTTGGTTGTTTTCAGCAGCCACTGGCAGACGATGGCTTTCTTATTATTGGTCCATTCGGCTGCCGCTACTTCGACGGTGGCGTCGCTTGTATCTGAATCGGTTTCGATAACGATGTGGGCAACTTTCTTGGCGGCCTTTTTTGACTCCTGAAAGCGCTGCTTGTGGGCCGCCACTCTTTGTACCAAATGTGCCAGGCTATCAAAGTCCTGAGCCGAAAACCTCTCCCGGATCGGCAACAAGAGGCCATGGAAGGCTAGATTGGCTAGCTGGGAATCTGACAACACTAGGCTGTAGCATCGGTTCCTCATTTCTCTGAATCTCTGAATGTAGTCTTGAACCGATTCGTCATGCCGCTGCCTGATGCTGGTCAAGTCCGACAACTTCATCTCATGGTTGCTGGTGTAGAAATAGCTTTGGAATTATTTTTCGAGATCGGCCCAGCTTTGAATAGAGTTGTATGGAAATGAAGAGAACCATGTGAAGGCTGATCTCGATAAGGAAAATAGGAACAAACGGACTCTAAGGGCATCTGTAGCTAATGCCTCCCCGCACTGCGCCAGGAATCGGCTGACGTGCTCGTATGTGGAAATATTGTCTTGCCCAGAGAATTTGGAGAAGTCTGGGACCTTGTATCGGTTCGGCAGTGGTACCCTCTCGAAATGCTCTGGATATGGATACCGATACATGTTACCAGAATCCTTGGGTTTTAAGCCGAATTGATCGCGCATTACGTCGGCAATCAAATCGGCCCAAGTCCGGTTGTCTTGAGCTTGCTGTATCGGCTCATACTATTCGTACTAGACGGGTCCTTGCCGATACTGAGGTGGTGGCGTCTGCGACCGGTAATGTTGGACATGCTGACCTCCCTGATAATGATACTGAGGTGGATTGACGACAGAAGGTGGCCGATTTACCGGTGGTGGTGATTGGTCAGGGAAGAGCCGACGACCGCTGGAGTTGTACTGTGATCCTAGGAGAAGGTTGCCAACCGGCTCTCGCCGCCGATTGAGATCGAACATGCTGGCTAGGTACTCCTGGGAAGGAGGTTGCTGTCGATTCAGGATATTGGGCGGTGGCCTTGAAGCCGATGCAGAGGCATTCGGCTGAGTGGGGACTCCTTCCGGTGGATTCTGCTGTGTTGGTGGTGGTGGCGGCCAATTTTGGGTTGCCAACACCCTGTAGCCCGGGAATTGGCCATCTGTGAAGTAGGTTGGCCCCCTCTGCAGTTAATCGGCAATCTTTGAGTCGACCACAGTGGCAATTATATTGTTGAGGGTGTTGACCAGTATGCCACTCTGATTGACGAGGGCATGATGTACGGCCTAATCAATTCGGTCCTGTAGTGTGTGCAGGCCTGAATCGTCTTGCTCCTGCTTTGCATCCTCCATCTTGTGTTTTCCCTTCGTGTCGTCTGAGGAGGATGCCTTGAAGAATTCCATGTTGAATTTATATTTCTGGTGGATAGCCCCAGATCTGGTTTGGGTGAAGGATTGCAGATAGTTGGTTTGCAGCTCCTCCACCATCTTTTTGTAGTCGGCCAAGTGTTCAGCTGACAATTGCTCCTCTTGACAGGAACGACGTTCTCCTCAGTGATCTCGGGGCTCTTGATGTTAACCATCGCGTCGACTTTATCGATCTGCTGATGGTCCCACTGGGCGTGCCAAGAAGCGTGTTGACGAGAAATCTTTCCCACGCGTTGGCCTGGAGATCTGCTTAACTCTAGTGCAGGTCCGTTCTTGGCTACCTTTGGTGATTAAGGCGTGCCAGTTGGTTTGATCCTGTAACCAACAAGAAACAAGAAATAGGCATTAAGTTAAAATTAGATCCTATGAGATCGACTGAAGGCATCAATTTATACATAATTACTATCCCAAAGCACACTTAGACTAAGTGATTGGGATAGATCGGCTATGCCGAGACAGTATAAATCACTTAGGCTAAAAGCATGTTAGGGTAGTAATTATCTGCATTGATAACTTAGCCGATACTGCAGATCTAATGTAAATCGGCTAATACTCTGATATATTTCATAAAAAGATATTAATCTGATCTAAATGTGCTAAACCTAGATTAATCGGTTGTCAGTATAGCATGACAGATTGATATCGGCTTAGGGCACTTAGATAGATTAAGATCTTAATATAAAAGGCAGTTTTAATATATCTAATATTGAATATTACCATAAAGATAATTAAAACAGATAAGGCCAGCTAAAACCCTGGCACTGTCTCTAAAGATAAACATCTAGCCGAATAGATCTTAATAATTCTAAAAGCGACTTAATAGATCAATATGATGCAGCATTAAGCACAAAAAGAAGTGTCATATCCATAAAAACCGATGTAAACCCCTCAAGACGGTAGACACAACATATAACCTAGTTCAACATCTAAATCTAGCTCTATCGGCTACTGTCTCCCGAGAGAAACCAGCCGACAGTGAGCTAAATCTAGATATTGCTCTAGATTATATGTTGTAATGATAATTTACGCAATTCATAACACCAAAACTAGAGTATCATGACGATGTAAGCACTAATTTCGACGATACAAACCACTAATGACAAATAATTACCTTGCTTGGAGATCGAGATCGATGCAGCCCGAAGCGAGATCAAGAACTCGTCTAAAATAAAAAGGTTTGGCGATGCGCCGAGTTTGTATTGATGTATGTGTATTTACAAAGAGCCCTCGGGTCTTATTTATACCCAGGGACCACAATATCCGTGTAGGACACGGTTTCTACCTTATCTACTATTTACAGTATGACAATATCTCGGGATGCAGCCCCATGTCGCATTACAAAAGGAATATATATACAAATCCCTATTTTACAGATATAATTACCGTTACAGGACTCTATCCATAGATGGCAATATCTTTAACGAACATTTTGGAACCGAACCTAACACTTATCTTCAAACTTCCTTATCGGGATCAGTTCCGTCTTCATCCTTGAATCGGAATCGGCTATCGGCTATCTTTATCCGATTCGGTCTTAGCCGACTAGTTTCTCAGCCGATTTGGTCCTAGTCAATGCGGCCTCTGTTTCTCCACAGATCACATTTCCGATCTGACTCCGCTTCAATCTTGGCCTTGAACCCAGGGATTTGGTTACTAAATTTGGTCGTTAACAGCAAGGTGTGTACATGAAAAGACTTGTGTGCAAAGGATATATTTCCCAAATTAA
The DNA here is from genome assembly GCA_019925245.2 of Oryza australiensis. Lineage (NCBI taxonomy): Eukaryota > Viridiplantae > Streptophyta > Magnoliopsida > Poales > Poaceae > Oryza > Oryza australiensis. The sequence goes on along the minus strand of JAIFGZ020000048.1, from coordinate 6,817,807 downwards.
TAAGGAATATAAATGATTTACATACCCTCTAATCAAATAAATAAGAGATGGTTGGAAGCGTAGGTTGGTCAGAAACAGGGACCGAGGCAGGATTTCACCTAGAGTTTGGCTCAACCATGCTGTTTCAAAATTTTCACTGAAATTATATCTAATATTTAGTATTTTTTCATAGAAATTCTTCGCCACGTGTAAGGCTTAAACCTAAACTGTCCCACACATGGCTACACCCCTGGTTAGGGGTAAGAGGTAAGATGAGAAAAAACTTCAATAAAAAAATGATTAATAGGACAATACACTTATTTTGAGAAAAAACTAAAGTGCGAAAGACACTTATATAGAAACAAAAAGAGAGTACGCACATAGGCAATTGACTAACATCAATAAATGGTATATAGGCAGATAGTAGCTAGCTAAATGGTGCAAGTCATCCACTGCAACCAACCAAAGGTTCAAATCATAAATTTGATGTCAGTATCACTAATTTTAGGAGTGTACACATGCATATGCAACATAAACATGTGGCTATGCGCACGGATGGGTGTGCCATGCCCATGGCCTGATGCTCCAGGGAAGTGTTTGATGCTTCTGAGTTTTGACAATATTTCAAACATGTGTGAAGGGTGTGAATGTGTGTGTGGATTTGTATTCTTCAATCTACCCTATATTTCGTCGACAGCGGTCCTATATTTCATCAACAGTGATTCTACATCCTACATACATCATACTTCATGGAACAGTCAGGATCAATCGCGCATAGGTCCAACGCTCCAAATTCATCTCACCACAAACAATCGCCCCCTCCCCACCCAGACCCGTGCCTTCCTCCCGGCCCTAATCCTTAATCTTCTCTTCCTCTCACATCCCACCACAGATTTCTACCGAGCTCTACAATCACGCCATCGTCGCCCCGCCATCGCACGGTCGTGAGGGCGGTGACAACCACTACACCGGCATCGGCTATCTCTAACGGGCATTAACCCTCATCTCTATTGGGTTAGGCCCCCGTCACCGAGCAAAGGTCACTGATGTGAGAAAATATCTCTAACGGGCACAAGGTCGTCACGGATGCACATTATCTCAATCGGACCAAAATAACGATCCGTCACAGATGAGTTTGAAAGTCAAACTAGGTGTGTTGGGAGCCCGTCACGGATGACACATCTCAATCGGGCCTAAGTTGAAGCCCATCACGAATGACAACACATCTCTAATGGGCCGTAGTTAGTAGGCCGTCATCGATAGGGTTGACCAACCATGGAGTCAAATATAGTCCTGGTTTGTTGCTCGTCACAGATGACATATCTCTAATGGGTTGTAATACTAAGCCTGTCACGGATGACCGGTTGTCTATCTGGCTGGTAGGTGGAGCCCGTCACGGATGACCTATCTCTATCGGGCTTTTTCAAAATGCTTGTCAGGGATGAGTTTATTATAAAAAAATAAAATTTGTTTTTTTGGCTAGCCTCAGGCCTTTGCTAGCCATGCCCGCTGCAAAAATCACAGATATAACAGAGATATAAGTCCCATTCAGTCCCAGTCCATTCCCAGCCACAGCCCCAGCAAATCATATATGTTATTCATCATTCACATCCACAGCCACAGCCATCTCAACAAGATTAAACACATAAATTCACATCCACAACCCATTCACATATGTCATTCACATCCATTTTTGCTCTCCAAAGCGTTGACATGCATCAAAACCTGCAAAACTGTATTACAAAGAAAAGCAAGTATATACAGAAACAACGTGCAGAATTTTATTACAAATAATATTTACAAAAATCAAATGTTTGTCGCAAAATCATTGTAAATGTTCTACCATTCAGAGTCGAGCTACCTAGGACTTTACTCTAAACATTCTTTTCGGCGACAAGACATCATCTAGTATGAATTGTGCTATCTCCTCTCTAATGATATCGAAGTTGTTATCTGAAATCCTTAATAGTTTATCCTGCATGTGAGGCGTCAAGTTAGTCTACATACTTGGAAAGTTATCGTCCTATGTATATAAACAATTGAATTACACACCTCAAGGTCGAGAAATGTCACCTTGACTGCTAAGGTCCACATGTTATGGCACACTTGGAACCCACACTGGTCACCCACTTGTTGTTTAATTGGGAAGTCTTTTTTGTGACCGAGTTTGGGATGCCCATCCTTATGCCTCCCGCCTTTTTGCCACGTATTGGTCCCATGCCTCGTTCAAGGCAGCTTCGATGCCCGACCATTTGTATATTTTTGGCTTGATGTTGGAGTTAAGGTAGTGTACCAAACTCCACTTCAGCGTTATTACCAGAAGAATCCAATGACTCCTGCGACATTAATAAATTGCAAGTTAAATACTAGAGCTATACGCGTCGCACATTTGATTCTAAGTAGGGTACACGCTTACTGTTGATTGTAGGCACACATAATGAAGTCCTTGTCTTGACGGGCATATAAGCAGGCCTTGATATATTCCACCATGTTGGCTCGATCGTTTTTCATATTTGTCTCGTTGACGATAGCTAGATCGAGTAAGGCAACATGGGGTGCTTTTTTTGGACATGCTTCCAGGTTAACCTACAAGCAAGACAAGAGTCTTGGTTAGCGTAATATATGGACAGTTATTACCATATCTCGTACCCATAAATACTTACAAGAAGTAGCACTTAAGGAGGTTGGTGTCAATCGCTCGCATCCTGTAGAGGTCCCATAGATCTTTGAAGTCTATGGAGATGAAGCCAGCAGGGCCGAGGAACGGCTGACTATTGTGGTGGCCCAACATGGAGATCTCTCTATGCTTCCTCTTTGCATTGGACCTCTTCATGTAGTACCCGTGCAACTCCTTGCATGCAGGGCCCATCTTGGATAAGGTGTCATCTCCGACCAATGGCATGCCTAATGTGAATTCGGCCGGAGGCTTTACAGGAGCTGATGGCGCCTTGCCAAGATCAAGCTTCTTCGGAGCCAGAATGGTCCCTTGCACCTTTCCTACTCCTCTCCCCTTTCCAGCAGCTTTTCTACATGTGTCAATCTGGGATGGAGAAGATTTTGCCTTCTTCAACCTTTTGGCAGGAGAGAGTTGGTGCGCCCTGTTGTCGACCTCCATACTGTTATCCCCAAAATCTGTATCATACTGCAATTGAAGATTTTGATCTCCTTCAACGGCATGAGGGGCAACTACAAGATCTTCGGCTTGAGGGGCAACTACAATATCTGTACGTGGACGCGACGGTGCCGGACGAGAACTTGGTGCTGGCCTAAGAGTTACATTGATCTGAATGTTATGCTTGGGCCATTGGATACCACTGAAGGGTTACGAGAAAGCTACGCTAGCCGAAAACAAAAATTTTTCTACCGCGCAAACCAGGAACACTTGCAAGTAAGGGCCGATAGATCGTTACCGATTGGAGTATACAGCGGAAATAGCCAATCAGGGTTATCCGATCTGGAACTGTGTAGCCGATTCCCGCAAGCCGACAGCCGATTCCCGGGGACAGCCGATTCGCCAATCAGCCGATTAACAGCGCGCAACGTAGCAGCGCCTCTACCGGTATCCACACGTCCGGGGACAAAACGCCATACACCCGTGTGCTAGCACACGATGCAAGGCTAGGGTTTGGCTCGAAAGTGGGGAGGGTTTCCGTGGAGATTGATCTCGGCGACTTTTGTTGCGGATTCGGTTCAACGCGATACAGAAACTCTCCACCCCTCACCCCTTTATATAGAGTTGGCCGACTGGGACTAGTGGCCAATCAGGACTCTATTTTGAATCGGATCTCATCCGTATCTCATAGAGTTGGTCGCCCACACGTCGTAAGCCCATAGGACTCTATCCGATCGGATCCCTATCCGATCGAGCCGTATCCGAGTCCAACTCGAATATCTATTCTATCCCCTTAAGCGTGCGACCCGTAGGTTCGGTATACTCGGTTTCGGCTATAGTCTAACTTAGCCGATCGTCGGTTCGAGTCCAACTCAGCCGACCCGTCACACGCGGCGCCTAGCAGCACATATTGACACCATAGTATACAAGAATAATATCGGCTCTGAACCTGTAATGTGTACACAAATCCCTTTGCCTCACGATACCAGTTAAGCTATAGGCAAGATGTGTGCCATCCCTTCAATAGCTTAACCATTCACTCGAACCGTATTGGATTATCTGTCTGTTGATTGACTCCTCAATCAACTTAGCATGGCCATGCATTTCCATAATCCATTACCTCGAGGGGCCTAGAGATATCTCTCCAAAGGAGGGGCAAATTCCATCTTGATCACTCACATCCCACTCCATGTTTCATAGCAAACCCAAAAACTACCTTTATAACTACCGCTTACGGAATAGCGTTTGGTAGTCCCAAAGTAGGCTACTACACATGTTGGAATCCATGGTGATCTCAGTCTAAGGACTTTGTACCAACACTACCCGAGACTAACTAATGGCACATTAATTCCTGTAGTGTCTCATGGTGGGTCTATCCAACAATGTGTTCTCCAACACATGTGTCCATGTTTCATGATTTGGTATCTCCATACCCATGATCTATGAGACATGATCATCAATCAATAAACATGCCGATCTTAGAATCATATTTGTTCCAACGATATGACATATGATCAGGGATCTTTTAGAAATAGATTCATACATAAAGAGTCTCATAAATAAGTCACGTACTTATTGATCAATACAAGATGTCTATTTCATGGAACTGAATAACACTTTATTCATTTATACATAAACATTGACGTGATATCCAACATCTCCATGTTGCCTCTAGGGCATATCACTAACAAAAGGTCCCACGTGCAGCTCCAAGGGTCAGAACCTCGTCATTTGGTGGGTGCGGGAGAGTGAAGCCCACCCAATCGGGCTTCACAAAGTCAACCTAAACTTTTGCATGTCCGGTTAGCAGCTGCGCCCCATGAACCCGGGTTTCGGGTGTAGGCTTGAATGCAAGACCCTCTGCAGCTGGAATTGCAAATGCTTGTGTCACCCTAACGACTAGGGTGCATGATGTGGGTTCCTGCAATAGATTCGTACGTGTCATTACGACTAGGGTGTACTATGGTTCTAATACAAAATCTGCATTTGTTGTTGTTTCTTACCGTTATGTGGTCCACCGCGGCGGGGATTGGTGGTTGTTCTTCCACCGCCTCAGTTGATGCGCAGCTGCTACGCCTTTGCATGGGGCTCACTTGTACTCTGGGAGCTCCAGCTGGCTCGCCTTCGGCGATCATCTTCTCATAGGTGTCCACCCGAGCCTCCACTCGTGCCAACTTCTCATTGAACTCTTCGGCAAGCTCGATTCTAAGCTCCTCCTGAAGTTGCTCCTTAAGGCGTTCTTGTTTCTTCGACTTTTAAAGCTTATGCTTCTTGTACTGCCATGCGAATTGGGGAAACCCATACTTCCATGGGACATTGGAGCCAATGCCCCTTGTCCATCCACGGTGTTCTTCGGTTCCCAAAGCTTTCGTGAGGATGTCATCCTCGCGTCTTTGTGAGCAGACCTCTTGGGAGGACTGTCTCTCAGCAGTCAGCTGGACCTGCCATACATTTAGGATGAATTAAATCAAGAGTACGATACAACCTATTGAAACATATTATATGTGTTAAACTTAGGAGTTTATCATACACCGCTTGATCTTCAGGGTTTGGGAACGTCAGTTTCCATCACTATTCTTCTTCGCCCTTGCCCTTGCCCAGTTTCTTGCTCGGGTAGTCAGGATATCACCAAGGATTGGCGGGGTGTTAGATTCCGTGGCAACTTCATCCTCCCTCTGTCATTCCTGCTGCTTCCCGGCGTATCCTCTGGTGCCAAGCCGGTGTAGGTGAAGGTTTTTTGACTGCAACGTCCTATAGGCCTCGCTTTTTGCCCGAGACTCAGGGGTTGATTTGGGTACTCGAAGCTCTCCTTGAACTCCTTCCAAGCCTCATCTTTTTCTGCATGTGGGACCAGATCGATGTGGTCCACCAGAATTATGAAGTTCCGCCTCCCTAGGATTTCGCGGATCGTTGAGAACTTTTTGACAGCTTTCGCAGGACCGTCGAAAATCCCTGATCGTCCACCTCTGTTATTTCGTACACTTCCTTAGGAATCTTATTAGGGACCTTGGAGCCCGGCTCGTTGTTGTCCCACTAGTAGTCTTCGACATTTTCTATCGAAGAAAAAAACATTACTAAACTTTTACATGTTGATAACATCAATATTGGAATGTGAAAGTATTAAGATATGGCCTCAGTTTTGCTCAGAAATTGTGCATCAATTACAATCATTTGCAAGTGTAATTCCAAAAAAAAGAACAAGTGTAGATGGTCTATTCTTATAAAAAACAAGTGTAGTTCTAAAAAAAAAGAACAAGTGTCGACGGGCTGTTTTTATAAAAAAAAAAGAATAAGTGTAGTTCCCAAAAAAAGAACAAGTGTAGATCCCAAAAAAATTAACAAGTGTAGATGGTCTATTCTTATAAAAAAGGAGAAAGTGTAGTGTCCCAAAAAAACAAGTGTCGATGGGCTTTTTTTAAAAAAGAACAAGTGTAGTTCCAAAAAAGAACAAGTGTAGATGGTCTGTTCTTATAAAAAGAAAAAGTATAGTGCCCCCAAAAAAGAACAAGTGTCGATTGGCTGTTTTTTTCCAAAAAGAATCAGTGTAGTTTTCAAAAAAATAACAAGTGTAGATGGACTGTTCTTATGAAAAAGAACTAGTGAAGTGCCCCCCAAAAAAGAAACAAATGTAGATGGTATGTTCTTATGGTTTGTTCTTGAGCATTCATCACTGGCAAGGAAGAGGAGACAAGAAATCTAGGGAGTGGAGAGAAGAAAGGTGAGGAAAAGAACAACACATGAAAAGATATAAAATTATAAAAACAGATGCATTGGGGATGCTCAAAACATCATGAACTCTCTCTAATTAATCCAAGAGAGTGGAGAGAAGAAAGGTGAGGAAATGATCAAGTACAGTAATTAGGTGTACAGTTTTGCATTGGTATCAGGAGAGAAGTTAGAAAAAAGAGCAAGCAATCAGGACACTAATATTTCATTTTTCCAGTTTCTATCAAATTTTAGTATACCACATTTTCTAGGTTGAGAAACAGGTATGAAGCCTGCAGTTGGCATGTGTGGTACAGGAAAAATATATATCAATTTGATGTAAACCTGTGTGAGAGAACAATTGTGTACCTAATGGACTATAATGCATCTATCTCGGAAATAAAAAAAATCAACAAGTTTGCTACCAGTTTGGTTACTTCCAATTTTTGCTAGGAACTAATCTGCTATACCCCAAGGAAGTTTAGTTGACTAATAATGGTGGCATGAAGAGGGCCGCTCAGACTTCTAGTGTTCTTAAGAAATGAATTTTAGCATGAGAGGCAATTGTAAATCTGTTCACTGGTAGAAAACTAAATCCAACAGCTATCCGGAGCAATCAAGCCAAACAAATGAGCATGTGAGAACATACATGAAGAAAAACATGGTATACATTTCTGAATGACAACTTCAGGGAACTATGGACTAAATGGATGGAAACAGAAACAGGGAAAGATCATGTAACAGAAACAGGGAATGATTAAAACAGTACTTGCACAAAACTTAAAACAGGGAAAGATCATGTACTAACACAGGGCGCAGACAAGAGATAGCGCACTGAAGCAAAAGACAGTACTGAACCCTAGAATATATTCATCCAATCATCCAAGCATCGCAACTATATTCATCCAATCATCTAGAATATATATTTGTAAATCACAAAAGAGTAATTAACCGGTGAGCAATGGAATAGCAATGGAGAAGGTGGTGGCCAGCGAGAAGGGAAGCAGCATGAAGGAGGAGGCGTGTGTACTAACCGGGGTCGACACGGCCGGCGTGGAGGGAGACGGCGGCGGCAGCGGCCTCAGGGTCGACATGGAGGCAGCCGGGCTCGGCGAGGAGGCGGTCAGGCTCGGGTTCGACGTGGAGACGGCCGGGCTCGGCGAGGAGGCGGCCGAGCTCGGGGTCGACGTGGAGGCGACCAGGCTCGGGGTCGACGAGGAGGTGGTCGGGCTCGGCAAGAAGGCGGCGTGGAGGAGGAGGCGTGGAGGAGGTGGCGGCGTGGAGGAGGAGTGTAACATCCTGGCCCAGGGCTTAATAGGATTAATAGAATACTCATACCAACAAGTTGCAACTTCTTTTCCGGAAACTCATCTCCAAGAACTCTGAGGTTAAGCGTGCTTAGCCTGGGGCAATTTGGGGATGGGTGACCGACCGGGAAGTTCTTTCTGGGTGCGCATGAGTGAGGACAAAGTGCGCAGAAAAGACTGGTGTTGGTCTGTAAGGCAGTCTAAGGGACGTTACAAGTGGTATCGGCCGACCCTCGCGGTTTCACGGGCGCGTGGCGGGTCGATCCGCGTGGGCATGGTGCGCATGGCCATGGGCCCTGAGAGGACACGGCATGGCACATGCGCCGGCACTGGACGCACGGACGTGGCCAAGAGGGGAGGGGTTCCTGGCCTGGGGTTGACCGACGAGGACATCGGGTCTTCTAAGCATGCGCCATGCGCACCAAGCCCACGCGACTGACCAGCACGGATGTGTTAGTGATATGCCCTAGAGGCAACATGGAGATGTTGGATATCACGTCAATGTTTATGTATTTATGAATAAAGTGTTATTCAGTTCCATGAAATAGACATCTTGTATTGATCAATAAGTACCTGACTTATTTATGAGACTCTATGTATGAATCTATTTCTAAACGATCCCTGATCATATGTCATATTGTTGGAACAAATATGATTCTAAGATCGGCATGTTTATTGATTGATGATCATGTCTCATAGATCATGGGTATGAAGATACCAAATCAATAAACATGGACACATGTGTTGGAGAACACATTGTTGGATAGACCCACCATGAGACACTACGAATTAATGTGCCATTAGTTGGTCTCGTGTAGTGTTGGTACAAAGTCTTTAGACCTGAGATCACCATGGATTCCAACATGTGTAGTAACCTACTTTGGGACTACCAAACGCTATTCCGTAATCGGGTAGTTATAAAGGTAGTTTTCGGGTTTGCTATGAAACATGGAGTGGGATGTGAGTGATCAAGATGGAATTTGCCCCTCCTTTGGAGAGATATCTCTGGCCCCTCGAGGTAATGGATTATGGAAATGCATGGCCATGCTAAGTTGATTGAGGAGTCAATCAACGTGACGGATAATCCAATACGGTTTGAGTGAATGGTTAAGATATTGAAGGGATGGCACACATCTTGCCTATAGCTTAACTGGTATCGTGAGGCAAAGGGATTTATGTACACATTACAGTTCGTGAGCCGATAGTATTCTTGTATACTATGGTGTCAATATGTGCTGCTAGGCGCCATGTTGATGTGTCGGCTGAGTTAGACTCGAGCCGACGATCGGCTAAGTTAGACTATAGCCGAAACCGAGTATACCTGAACCTACGGGGTCGCACGCTTAAGGGGATAAGAACAGGCATTCGAGTTGGACTCGGATACGGCTCGATCGGATAGGGATCCGATCGGATAGAGTCCTATGGGCTTACGACGTGTGGGCGGCCAACTCTATGAGATACGGATGAGATCCGATTCAAAATAGAGTCCTAATCGGCCACTAGTTCCAGTCGGCCAACTCTATATAAAGGAGGGAGGGGTGGAAAGCTGCGGCATGTCAATTGCATCGCGTGCAATAGAAGTCGCCGAGATCAATCTCCACGGAAACCCTCCCCACTTTCGAGCCAAACCCTAGCCTTGCATCGCGTGCTAGCACACGGGTGTACGGCGTTTTGTCCCCGGACGTGTGGATACCGGTAGAGGCGCTGCTACGTTGCGCGCTGTTGATCGGCTTTGGATCGGCTACGACATCTGCGAATCGGCTGATTGGCGAATCGGCTGTCCCCGGGTATCGGCTGTCGGCTTGCGAGAATCGGCTACACTGTTCCGGATCGGATTGCCCTGATTGGTTATTCCGCTGCACTCTACTCCAATCGGTAACGATCTATCGGCCCTTACTTGCAAGTGTTCCTGGTTTGCGCGGTAAAAGTTTTTGTTTTCGGCTAGCGTAGCCTCCGTGTAACCCTTCAGGACGTGGCGGCCAAGAGGGGAGGGGTTCCTGGCCTGGGGTTGAACGACGAGGACGTCGGGTCTTCTAAGAGGGTGTGGATGTAACATCCTGGCCCAGGGCTTAATAGGATTAATAGAATACTCATACCAACAAGTTGCAACTTCTTTTCCGGAAGCTCATCTCCAAAGAACTCTGAGGTTAAGCGTGCTTAGCCTGGGGCAATTTGGGGATGGGTGACTGACCGGAAAGTTCTTCTTGGGTGTGCATGAGTGAGGACAAAGTGCACAAAAAAGACTGGAGTTGGTCTGTGAGGGTAGTCTAAGGTCCTAAAGAGCTTTCAGATGTAGGCGGGCCCATCCCAGGAAGGGTGGGACGTTACAAGGAGGCGACGGCGTGGAGGAGAGGAGGCGGCGGATCTGGATCTGAGAGACGTGAAGGAGAGGAGGCGGCTACTGGACTAAGTAACCCTAGGTCATCCCACATCTCTGACGGGCATAGTACTAAGGCCCGATGCGGATGACACAATCTGTGACGGGCTCTTGTAAGAAGCCCGATACGGATGAAATTAAATTTGCTATTAAATAGTGTAAATTTGTTATTAAATTTCAACAACCATATGAAATTAAAATATGTCATATTAAATTAGTTTACAATTGTTACTAAATTTTAAAAATTATTGTAATTAATGATGCATTATTTAAATAGTGTAAATTTGCCATTAAATTTCAACAACCATATGAAATTAAAATATGCCATATTAAATTAGTTTACAATTGTTACTAAATTTTATAAAATTATTGTAATTAACATATGCATTATTTAAATAGTGTAACTTTGCTATTAAATTTTAACAACCATATGAAATTAAGGCATGAAAGATATGCAGATCATTCATGAAGGCACCGGTACAAATTACTTCATTACTTACATCAATTTGCAAATTATATTACTACAAAGACTCTATTTACAAGGATGCCTTACGAATGGTGTGAGCGAGTGTATGCCACTTTGTCTTCGGGATCATCGTCAAGGTCGATCTGAGGTCTCACATGAAGATTCTGGTTGTATTCTTCTTCAGTGACGACGTAGTCAACCCCAACAATTCTTCGTTTGCCATCCCTAACGACGTGAAGCTTCTTGTTTGCAGGGTCTTTTATATAGAAAATCTGCTTGACCTGCTTCGCTAGGACGAATGGTTCGTCCACGTATCCAACCTTGGTCAGGTCCACTAAAGTGAATCCTTCCTTGTCGACTTTAACACCAGTTTGGATATTCACCTAGCTGCAACGAAACAAAGGGACTTTGAAGCTCCTGTAGTTCATCTCCCATATCTGCTCTATGCGGCGATAGTATGTGTTTGATCCACCTTTATCCTGATATGCATCTATACTGACTCCACTGTTCTGCACTATGCTTTTGTCATCTTGTGTGACGGTGTAGAATGTGTATCCATTGATATCATACCCTTGCCATGTGTCAACATCCTAGCTTGGGCCCCTTGCCAACCTTCGTATTATCTCACTTGGGCCATCGATCGACCGTGCGATACGATCCTTGAACCATTCGTTGAAGTGAGTACTATGTTTTCTGTTGATCCACATGTCTGATCGACCCATGTTGTCCTGTCGGACCTTTGCTAGATGCTCCTCAAAGTACGGAGTTACTTCAGCCATATGTTGTAGCACAGCGAAATGAGCCTGCGCATAGGAAGCTTGATCGGGAACAATTCTCTTTCTGCCTATTGTGCCAAGGCCTGCCAACCTTCCTTCGTGGCGAGACGCAGGAACTCCGATAGGATCAGTCTCGGCCATGTAGTCGATGCAGAACTCAATAACCTCCTCCATCGTGTACCCTTCAATGATGATTCCCTCCGGTTTTGCTCTATTTCGAACGTACGACTTAAGAGCTCTCATATACCTCTTGAACGTGCACATCTCCCTTAGAAAAGCTGGGCCACATATTTTTGTTTGCTTCACTAGATGAATAGGGAGATGAACCATGATATCGAAGAAACACAGTGGAAAATACATCTCCAAGTGACACATGGTATTGACAATATCAGCCTGCATTTGATCTAGATCTTCGGGATCTATAATATTCTGACCGATTGCATTGAAGAAGGTATAAATCCGTTGGATTGTGTGACAGACTTTGGGTGGTAGAATGCATCTGATAGCAACTGGTAAGATCTGTGTGATCAGCACGTGGCAATCGTGAGACTTCATTCCAACTAGTTTTAGATCCTCCAATTTAACGTACTTACTGATCCTTGCTGAATAGCCCGAAGGAACCTTAATATCAGACAGGCATGACAGCATTGCGATCTTCTCATTCTTCGACAATGTGTGGCAAACTGGTGGGAGGTACACTTTTCCTGTCTCTTCATCCGTAACAGGCTAAAGCTCACTGCGAATGTTCAATTCCTGCAGATCTAGGTGAGCATTCAACCCGTCCTTTGTCTTTCCAGGCATATTAAGCAGTAGCCCGAGCAAATTATCGCAAACGTTCTTCTCTATGTGCATTAGATCAATGCAATGTCGGACCTCAAGGTTTTTCCAGTATGGTAGCCGCCAAAATATGGATTTTTTCTTCCACATACCCTTATCATTTTCCTTGCCAAGTTTTTTTTCTTCCCAAACTCATTAGTTATGTCTTTGACCATGTCGTGGACCTCTTCTCGAGACAAATCCTTGGAAGCAGTTCCAAGTTCTCTCCTACCATTGAAAATTTTCTTCTTTCTTCTAAAGGCGTGGCGTAGCAGGAGCCATCTCCTATGACCCATGTAAACCATCTTTCTGGATTTCTTCAGCCACCTGCTACGTGTATGTTCCATACAGTCAGAGCAGACCTTTTTTTCCTTTCACGGTTTGTCCAGAAAGATTGCCCAGTGCGGGATAGTCATTAATGGTGCAGAACAATAGAACTCGTAGCTTGAAGTTCTCCTGACCATATGCATCCCAAGTGTCCACACCTTCTTTTCAAAGAATCTCAAGATCATTGATAACAGGCTCCAAGAAAACATCGATATCATTGCCCGGTTGTTTTGGACCTTGGATTAACAAGCACAACATAATATATTTCCTTTTGAAGCACAACCATGGCGGGAGGTTATAGTTCACAATAAGAATGGGCCAAGTGCTGTGAGAACTGCTCATATCTCCAAAAGGATTTATGCTATCCGTACACAAACATATCTTCATGTTTCTGGGATCCGTACCAAAGTCTTTGTGCATTCGATCAATATTCCTCCATTGAATCGAATCCACATGGTGCCTTAGCAAACCGTCGTTCGTTCTCTCTTCGGCATGCCAACGCACCAACTTTGCTTCCTTGGGGTTATCAAATATTCTCTTGAAGCGATCAATGGTAGGTAAATACCACACAACCTTCGTCGGACCACCCCGCTTTGACTTCTTTCCCTCCCTCGCACTTTTCTTTTGCTTGTATCGAGAAGCCTTGCATATAGGATAAGCATCTAGGTCCGCATATTGCTTGTGGTACAATATGCAGTCATTTGGACAAACATGAATTCTACGGACCTCTAACCCTAGGGGACACAGAACCTGCTATGCTTCATATGTCGTCTTGGGCAATGTGTTCTCTTCAAGAAGCATGGCCTTCAATATTCTCATAAGTTCTATAAAACACTTGTCTGTCCATCCACTACTTGCCTTCAGCTTTATTAGGTCCAAGGTAGTTGACAATTTGGTGTGCTTTGCCTTGCATCCGATGTATAGAGGTGTCTCAGAGTCACTGACCAACTTGCTGAATTTCATCGAATCTCTCTCGTTGTGAGATTGCTCCTCAACGTCACGTAACATCTCTTGCAGCATATTCAGGATCCACATCAACCATTTCACCGTCCAATGGAGATGGTATAAACATATCATGCTCATCTTCATCTTCATGATTGTCTATACAGATTCTGTCTGCAGCTGCACCACTACCCGATTCTGTCTCTCCATGCTTCACCCAACATGTGTAGCCCTTCATGAATCCCCGTTGTATCAAATGAGAGTGTACCTGCTCTCTGCTAAACATAATCTCATTCTTGCAATCTCTACATGGACAACACATGTATTTGTTATTTCTTCTTCTCCTATCCTCCTCCACGACGTTCATAAAACTTAAAACGTCATCTCCATACTCCTTGCAATGACGCTTCAAAATTGTCGCATTCATCCAACTTCGATCCATCGCTGCAAAATTTAACAAAATATTAGTTAACGTACTACTAAATTAAAAAAATATTACAACCTTTATACTTACTTCTTATATTTTTCCTATTTTTCTTTAGAAAAAAATAACAAAAATTCGCCCCCTTCAACCTCCCACCAAAATAGTGAACAATGGGATATCTTCATACAACAGTTGGTGGTCCTTTTATAGTGTGTCCGAACTATATCTCAATCGGGCCAATTAAACGACATATGTATCGGGCGCACCGTTATCTCTAACGAGCATCAATAAAAGCCCGACACCGATATGAGTTATATGTGACGGGCTTTAAAGTGATCTCAATCGGGCCATATTTGGAGCCCGTCACCGATGATCCTCATCTCTGACGGGCTCGACATGTGGGCCTGATTGAGATATGTTAGGTCATCTCAATCGGGCCTACATCTGAACCTGTCACAGATAAGTGTCATCGATGACGGGCTATATGTACTTCGGCCTAGAGTATGACTGTACGAGTACATCTACAACGGTGCAAAATTAGGTCCGATTGAGATGACTTCGTTCTGACGGTCTAAGTACTTCAGGCATAATTTAGCCCGTCACAGATAATAGGATTATTGAGCGAGTGGTTTTCTTCTGGTGACCCATATCGTCTGCATGCAATCAGACGTCCCAGATGGTTTCTCTCGGGTGCTCCTGGCTCCCACAGATATCTTTGCCTTGTCATGGATTACTGCCATTGGGAAATCATGACCATTGAAGTGTATCGCCTCTTCCTGGCAGAATTAATATGTGGGCAATTCTATGGTTTATGTTACCATAAAATCTTAGATCATTTTCAGTTACATGCATATTTTGAATTTGATCAATTTCGATCTACATGTTTCATTTTATTTGTACAAATTACAGTATAGGCATTAATTGAGAATGGCATTCAGAATATAGGTTCATTAGGTTCATGTACTGATGCTTTCAGAAATATCATCGCGAGTTGTTCTATACTTTTTTGTTAACTTAATCAAGTTCAGTCACGGACTCACGGTTCATGTTTTGGATTTGAATTGCTTTGACCTTTACGTATTATATTTGAACAAATGGTTGTACTGATAGTATGGAGCTTGCTTGCTTGCAATCATTTGTTCTCTAATTGTAGGTTTTGGTAATTATAATAGAGAGCTTTTGGTATCTAAATTTAGAAGATCTGATGATGATATCTTATTTAAAACTTTTAAGAGAAGCTGATGGTCATATCTTTATATTTATTATACAATTATGTGCATAAATTTTGTATGACCAATGACATTGGACAAACGGAGTGTATTTTGTGTCCATTTTCCACATGTCCTTTCACCTTTGCAAGTTTCCTTTTGTCTTATCCTTGTTTCGTAGTATATACAATGGAGGAGTATCCTCAAATACTTTCGTATATCTCTAGAGAAAATACTTTTGTATTTTAGTGAAATCTTGATTTGAATATATGTTTTTGGCATGACATGAATTTAGATTAATACATTTAATTCAGTAAAACCTTTTCCTACTGCATTACAAGTTATATTCACTCATATTAATATATTTTCATGATGTGTTAGCAAACACTGCTGGAGAATAGCACATTTGTCCCGGTTGACAACCCCTTGTAGTCCCGGTTGTCAAACCGGGACTACGAATCCGAGACTAAAGATCGCTACATTTAGTATCGGTTCAAATAACCGGGACTAAATATGCATCTTTAGTCTCGGGGTTGGAGCCACCAACCAGGACTAAAGATGACGACGCCACGTGGCTGGCTCCGCCATCTTTAGTCCCGGTTGGTGGCTTTAACCGGGACTAAAGTTTTTTTTAATTTTCACATGCTCTTAGCTTGTTGCGCTTGTTTAAACATACATATATATACATATATATATATATATGAAAATATACATATATATGTGTAAATACATAACACACATATGCAACATATATATTTATACATATATATATATATGCAAACAACATCGAAATTATTTTTTTAACGATCGAATACAACAAAATGCAACAACAAAATTCATACATATATACAACAAATTGTCCACAAATTTGTCCACAAAATCGTCCACACTATATATACAACAAAATACAACAACAAGTATTTTTCGTCCGCCGTTGCCGTCGGCTCTTGCTCGCCGCTGCCGCCGCCTCCCGCTCGCCGCTGCCACCGGTTCCCTCTCGCCGCTACCGCTTTTGTCCCGCTCACCGCCGGTGAGGAGATGGCGCCCGTCGCCACCACCTCCTCCCCGCCACCAGCATCTCCTCCCCTTGCTTGCCGAGGGGAGAGGAAGAGGGAGAGGGAGAGGAAGATGGAGAGGAAGAGGGAGAGGAGGAGGGAGAGGGAGAGAGCTGAGGGGAGGAGACAGATCTGAAAATATGCTAAGTGTTGGATCGGTGGAGAAGACGATGCGCGCCAGGGATATATATAGCCCTAAATTTTTAGTCTCGGTTGGTGTCACCAACCGGGACTAAAGATAAGTTCCCGCTATTTTTAATTTATCTTTAGTCCGGTTGGTGCCACCAACCGGACTAAAGATAATTTTTCGCTATTTTTCAAAATTTATTTGGTCTCGCTAGGGTTAACAATTAAATAATTAGTAAATAGAGCCAAATTAAATTCATTAAATATAGGTTTAAAATAATAATATTAAAATTTAATTAAACATAGATAATCCTAGACATTAATGTGCTCTTCTAGATACTGTTCCTCTTTTACCCTTCTCTATTTTTCATATTCATCTGAAATTGTTGGTTTTTTTTGAAAAAATTGACTTTTTTGTTTTATTTTTTTATATTTTTTATGGACTTAGGAGCACACGAGAGATAACCACAGAAAATTTGAGTGTAAACAAGCAAAAGACGTGGTCTGTGGAAAATTCAGAATACACGCTCAGAATCGGAAAAAACTTTCGGGCTCGAAAAGGCAACCTTCTGAGGTGTTTTTGGGCAAAATAAAATCGCCAAACGCGCAAATCCACGAACGAACGCATCTGAAATTTTTTTCTGATCAATTTTCATATATGGAATGTCTCGATCGGAGTCCGTATGTGAAAGTTATGGCCGTTTTAAAAACCGACTCCGAATTAGAGGACGAAACGGAAACAATACGCGTAAAACTTGTTACACGCGCATAAACTAGACGTGACGGTCAGGGTTTGAATGTTCTTATCAATATATAGTTATCCCTCCGATTTGTATATTTTCACCAAAATAATTTTACAAAAGAGTTTATATATTGAGAATCATTACTTAATAACAATACGATGATATGTAATTACAATATATTAATTAAATTAAAACTTCATTCTATCTTCAATCATCCACCCCTACATAACACCACACTTTTTAAAATTATAGATCCTCTCAAATTAATTTTAGGCCATTTAAATCATTTAGAAAAATTTGTATATTTTTATTAGGTTTACTTAAAAAATAAGCACATTCACTTTTATCCCGATTGGTATTACAAACCTGGGACTAAAGATTTAAATGATCTTTAGTCTCGGTTCGTAACACCAACCGGGATAAAAATGGGATCTTTAGTCCCGGTTGGTGCTATAAACCGAGGCTAAAGAGACTGTCAGAGGTTGTCAGAACCTGTCAGAGCGCCGAGCATTTTTGTCCCGGTTGGTAACACCAACCAGGAAAAAAAAAGCATTTTTAGTCCCGGTTGATGTTACCAACCGGGACTAAGATGTCCGTCGCTCTGACAACCTCTGACAATATTTGAACCGGACTAAAGATGATTTTAGTCCCGGTTCGTAACACGAACCGAGACTAATGTTTGTAGAAATCCGTAGACTTTTTAAACCGGGACTAGAAATATTTTTTTAGTCTTAGGTACTATTTAAACCGAAACTATTGTGGATTTTAGCATTTCAACCAAAAATAATTTTTTTAGTAGTAAAATATTATCATAATATTAGCACAAACAAGTTACTAGTAATTCTAATTCGACGATGGTGGCATGGTGCCATAGGCTCATAATAGCACCCCTTCTTAAATTTAAACTTCCAAATTCAAAACGTGCATACGTGCAGTGCATCCAGAATTAATTTGTTGCGCGAGTGGAAACATTTCCGTGTGCACCATAAAGGTTGAATGCATGGGATATGATGCCAGTCCTATAGCTTACACATGGCACAAATCCATGTCTAAAACTAAATCTATAACTATCTATAAAAGAAGTATTTCTATCTAATTTTTTTTAGCTGGCTATTTTGCAGAAAATTTTTTGAGTTTTTTAAAATTAACCTGTAGTCCGTCTGACTATTTAAAAAAATCTAATTAAAGAAGAAAAAAAGGTTATTTTGTAGAAAACCCCTTGACTGTTTATAAAATTAACCTGCAGTCTCAATGTTGAAAAGAAAGAGAGAGCTTGGATAAAAAAAGACCTCTTGCGTCTCTCTCTTTTGCCCCCATCCGCGCCGCACCTACGTCCCTCCCTTCCGTCGTCACTCGGAGCTTCCGCGCCGCCGCCTGGACCTTCATCCTCCGCCTGCTTCCCTCTCTGCATCGTCGTTCCGTTGCAACGCATGAACATTTTGCTTGTAATTATCTATATCTATAATCTATAATCTATATCTATAACTATCTATAAAGCAAGTAGTGTTTTCACCCAAATTTTGTTTTGCCTGGCTATTTTGTAGAAAACCTCTTGAGTTTTTTTTAAAATTAACCCGTAGTCCGTCTAACTATTTAAAAAAATCCAATTAAAGAAGAAAAAATGGTTATTTTATAGAAAACTCCTTGACTTTTTATAAAATTAACCTGCAATTTCAATGTTGAAAAGAAAGAGAGAGCTTGGATGAAAAAATACCTCATGCGTCCTCTCTTTTGCCTCCATCCGCATCACGTCTGCGTCCCTCCCTCCCGTCATCGCTCGGAGCTTTCGCGCCGTCGCATGGACCTTCGTCCTTCGCCTGTTTCTCTCCATGCATCGTCGTTCCGTTGCAACGCATGGACATTTTGCTAGTTTTATTAATGTTTCCAATTACACAGGAGAAATCACGGAGAGTCATTTACGCATTATAATTAGTATCAACCCCATCATAGAGATCAGTTTCCTGTTTCCATATCCTCGCGCCCGTAAACTCCACGTCGACCAGACAATCGCCAATGCAGGACTACGAAACAGGCCAGGACTGGATCGATCGGGAGGAAAAACATGCAAAGAGAGGCTTGCATACCTACAATATAAACCAAGCTCACATATTTTAAGATTTTACTTCTAAAATATTTAACCAATAATTAATCTAATATAATTTAAATTTTATTTAATAAAAATATTATACATTTGAATTTACTCTCGTATTGTAATAGTTGTGTTGCTACAATTATAATATTTCAATAATTATAAGTCAAAAGATTATTTATTAAAAGACCCTTTCAAACTTGACGGCATGTTATATGAAAAAGTCCATTTTTAACCATCAAACTATGGTCAGTGTTCGAATTTGGCACTCGAACTAAAAAAACCAGATATCACAGCCATTCAAATATAAAAACTAGACAAGTTTAACCATCGTGAGCAAACCACCCTCTTTTATCCGACTCATCCTGCCACGTCGGCACACGGATGGCTGAGTCACCGCGGCACGTCTAATGCGTGGACCGCATTAGCGCCCTACCGACGACCTGCTCTTCGAGGTCCTCGTCTGCCTCCACTGCGCCGCGCCGCCGCCCGGACCAGCCTGCTCGGGCGCCATTGGCGTGGCCTCTGGCCCGCCTCCCCGAGCTCGCCTTCCACGCCGAATCCACCGACCCGCTCGATGCCGCCCCCGCTCGGGCCGAGCTGCTCCGCCCGTGCACCTCGCCGAGCGCGTCCTCTGACACGGCGTCGGCCGCGGCGAAGGCACGGCGAACCTCGGCCATCGCCTTGTGCATAACCGTCGAGGATTTTGAACGCCGTGTCGTGGCACTCCTCGACGCGACGCACGACACCGCTCAGCCGACCAGCGATACGTGGCGACCTCTTCCTCGCAGATGGAGCGGTAGGAGTTGACGCGGCGCACGGTGAGGAGCTCCGTCACGGCGATCTTCCGGATCTGGCGACGAGCCAGGTCGCACATCGCGTGGTGCGGGAGCGTCGTTCCCTTCGGTCACGGCAGGTCCAGTGCAGGGACACGCTGAGTCACGGCAGATCGTTGCACGCCGTGTACGCCCTGTTCACCGTGAACGCCTCGCCCGTGCATGCCCATTGTTTGTTTGTTTGTCCGTCGTAATCTCTCGCTTACAAAATATCTCCCTCTTCAGTCTTCACTCACTCATCATCAATCATCAACTAGTACTAGTACACTCAAAGCAGCAGATAAGCATCACCCCTCACTCCAACCAAGCCACCATACATAGAGCAGATCGAGCGATCCATCGGTCACCATGAGCGTGGTGATCCTGGACAGGTCGACGGTGTGTGGCTTCGTGGCAGACGACGACGCCTTCGCGCCGAGCTCCGTCGTGCGCTCGAGTCCTTCTGCCTCCTCTCGAGTCCTTCCGCCTCCTCAACGGCGTCGGGTTCAGCTCCGCCGAGCCGGCGCCGCTCCCCGCCGAGGTCTCCGCCCTCAACGACTCCGTCTTCGAGCAGTTCGACACCGACCACAGCGGCACCGTCGACCGCGCCGAGTTCCACGACCAGATGCGTCGCATCAT
Source organism: Oryza australiensis (assembly GCA_019925245.2). NCBI lineage: Eukaryota > Viridiplantae > Streptophyta > Magnoliopsida > Poales > Poaceae > Oryza > Oryza australiensis. The sequence continues at coordinate 6,796,901 of JAIFGZ020000048.1, read as the reverse complement.
GCTCGCCGTCGCCGATGGCCTCGGCTCACAGCCACTCCAGGTCGCCGTCGACGACAAAGGGGGAAGCTTCCTCCTCGAGGCCGCCGAGCACGAGGCCGCTGCCATCGCCGCCAAGATCTAGGCCCAGTGCGTCGCCGATGCGGCCGCCGCTGCCAAGTGACGCCGGCCACATCGTCACTATCGCTCCCGTTGCAAAGAAGGAAAGGAGAAGAGGAGAAAAGAAAAGAAAACAGAGAAAGAAGGAAAAAAAGGAAACAAAAAACGCTGACTCAGCCCTCATTACGCCACGTGGCATGAGATTTTTTTAAAATCGAGTCGAATGACCGAAGATACATGGTTTTGATAGTTAGGGGTGTAGGATACTCGATTTTTTAGTTGGATGGTCAAATCAAACTTTCAGGATAGTTTGATGGCAAATTATGAACTTTTTCCTATGTTATATTATATGATATAGAGGGAGTATTACCATTTTTAGGCATCGGCACGTGAATGAGAGCATCTCCAACAGGAGCTCTAAACGCTTCTCTAAACTCGTTTTTTGAGATTTTACTTCAAAAAATTGCTCCAATAGAATCTATATATGCATCTCTAAAAAAAGAGGTTCTCTAAAATTGATTTTTAGTTTTGAAAACTGGGAAGAGCACATCCATTCTCTAAACACGATTTATGGTAACTTTTAGCGCGCGTCAGCCCTCTCCCGCACCAATTAATCTCCACGCGGCGCCGGACTACATGGAGCCTTCTTCTTCGGCGGCGTGCAGCTCTCCCCCTGCGATGGGAGGCTGTCGCTGGTGTCGAAGGGCGCTAAGCTCGCGATGTTCCGCCCCGAGGTCAACGAGATTTCGCTCCTCACCGTCAACACCTCCGCCAGAAAGCCACCCTTCATAATTTGTACTGGAAAGCCAACGGCTGCTCTGCTTGCTCCGGGCAACCCTCCTTCGTCTGCGTCAATCAGAACTGCACGATCAGCACGATGAAATGCACTGACAAGGGCAACAGCGTGGACTGCAGCCCAGGCTTTCAGCTAGCCTTCTCCGGCACCGACAAGCACAAGCAGAACTCTCTCTCTCTCTCTCTCTATGAAGTATGAACTCAACATGGACTGGAATGGCCATCATGCCAGCGTCGACGTGCTGCTGCTGCTTTTGTTGTTGTTGTTATTGTTGACAAACTTGAGCACGATGGGGAGGACGACAACGAGGATGAGGACGAGCAGGATGATGATGGCGATGCAGGTCCACTTGCGGGTGCTCTTTTGGTGCTTGCACTCCAGCTCCGCCACGGCGTCGTGCCACTCCTGGATCTCGACGACCACGCCGAGCACCTCGCCGCGGCCTTGCTCGGTGATCACGCGCTGCAGGAACCGCTCCCCCTCGCCTGTCTTGGCGAGGTTGTCCAGGGTCACCTCGTCGGACTGTTCACCGGTGACGGTGTAGTACCGGCGTGCAACGGTCTCCCAATACTCGGAGGAGATGCGGGCGCAAAAGGAGAAGGATTCCATGGAGTCGTGAAGCTTCTTGCGGAGGTCGGCGACAACCGAGGTGCGGGTGCGTATCAGGCTTTTCTATTTGCGCCAGAGCAGATTGATCACGCGCGCCAGGGAAGTACCGGATTAGGGAAGTACCGGATTCTGTTTGTTTAGGGGACTCACTTATCAAATAGAGATACAGCAATGCTCCTAAAAATCTGTCATATATAGTTTTAATTTCGTGCTCTAAATATTTAAAATATTTTTTATATTTTCTTTTTTAAACCAACTTATAAGAACCGAGCAGAGAATCGAATAGAAGCTCGAATTAGGATCAACAAGCGTGCAAATGTGGCTTTTATGTGCTTTGGCGTGCGCGCGCGAGTGTTTATCACAAAAGTATGCATATTGCTGATGAATAAACGATAAGAATTGAACCTTATAACCAAATAAACTTTTAAAAGGTAATAAATTTTCCTCATTTCCTGTGTTATCTTGTGCATCCTGCACATATTTGATGTGAAGCCAACACACGAAGTGATATACACGATTACAACCTTTCCGGTTCCCTTGTTACAAGGGCAGAAATGATGAGAATTAGCGCAAGGATAAACCGATCGCCAGAGAAGGCAACGTAAGTAGAGAGCGAATCAATTACCTAAATCGCTAAACCCCATCCACACTCTATTCTGTACAATGGTTTGGAAAGGGACGTTGCTCTATCGCCGTACAGAGGAGCTATGCTGCTATACATGGATCTAGAGCTAAATGAAAAACCAAGAGCTGAAAAACAACAGTGTGCTTCATCACAAGCAAATTTGTTCTCAGCTTTGTATTAATTGCCTTTCATGGAAGATCTCCCCAAGTTGCTGATATAAGAATTTCTGCTCCTCGAAGGTTAGATTTCTTAGAATCTGGACGGCAAAAGGTCAAAAATGCATAAGAATCACCCAAGACAATAGTAAACAGGCTCAAATGAAACATGGTCCTGACCTGTTCCAAGATTATCTCAACAGAGTAGTTCTGGGGCGATATGAATGATTGGTGATATATGTATGCAAAAACTGCCATAACCATCTGGGGAAAATGAACAGGAACAATTTTAGCAACATGCAAAATGCCAGTTTGTTTGAGGATGATAAAAAATAATCATGCATGTCTAATACTGACCAGAATAAATGAATGTGATGTTAGCATCAAACATGTATTTCAGCTTTTCTATGTATATAAGTGAAAACTTTGTCATCTTGAACATTTCCATGTCAAATTTGAATTTTCTAAAGACAAAATAATAAAACTGCATGTGGAAGACTATTTTGTAATATTCAAAATTAAGAGAGAAATCAAAGGGCAATCATAAGTGCAATGTAGAGAAGGGGAGTGGCAGATTCACAACCAGCACCATCACTAGTATTTCTTTTAAAAGGAGTAAAGATTCTGCACAAGCTATTTTAAATCCTGTTGGTAATACTCACGGTATAAAGGACTATATTTGCTATTTAGTCGCTCTTCTATTAATACTAGTCAGAATAACAGTAAAGTGAAGGAAAATATGGCTTAAAACTTTGGCACATCTAGCTAGCTCAGATGGGAAATTCGTAACACAGGGAAATACAAGAAAGCTCGCCAAAAACAACTTGCCACAGTGGAGTTAGTTCACAGGCAAATAACTTGCCAACAGGCCACTTAAAAATTTAATATAGCTAAAGTATGTATACAGAAACACATACTGTGTTCTTATAATTAGAATATTCTTCTAGATTACTCACCTGACAATCCATTCGGTCAGTAATTCCACCATGCCCAGGTATGCTGTCTCCAAAATCCTACCACATCAAAAGATTGATCAACAGAAATAAAAAAAGGTACAGTGTCGATACTTCAAGTAGTAGTCCCGAGGAAGCAAAACGAGGCACTGCTTACCTTTATTTTGAAGGCCCTCTTGAAGCCACTTGCAAAAAAACCTCCAAAAGGTGCTATTATGGATGCAAACAAACCTAGTGCTAAAGCATGCCACTGCACAGGCAAAAGAACAACTTCCTTCCATGGGAACTGTCAAGAACACATGTAACTTTAGCCAAAAACATCCATTGCTAGGAAAACAATTATACAAGATAAAATTCAAACAAAAAACTAAAACATTAATATATACAGTAGGGGCCTCCCATACTGTTTTCCGGTGGAAAAAAAATAAAACAGATGACTCATCATGGTCAGGTAGCATTAATTCATAAAACAAGGAAATTGAATGGAGTTTCAAAGAAAGTAAATGTGTTGCTTAAGTTGAGTTCATGCAAATGACATGATTATGGTTCTCACCTTTTTCAAGGACTAAAAAGGGGATAAACTGCATTACTCATTCAAGCATTCATGTGATCACCTGGCATCTTTTTTGTCTGTTATAGGCTTTCTACTTGTTCTACATATTCTTCTTGTATAACAAGAAAGTGGTAATTATTCTGCCAAATGATATTACGAATTTACAATGCAATAACTAGTGAACAAAATAATATTAAATAGAAGGCCCGTTACTTTTTTGAAAGAACAAAATATATCCCAGTAATTCTTGTTCCTAAAACTTAGAATATAAAGGCTGGTGCTTTTCAAGTAACAGGACGCAGCATCTTGACTTGGAACAAGGAACTTTGCTCCTCTTGTGATTTCAACAGGAACTATAAAGAAATCAACTAACTCAAAGAAGTTTCATGTTCCCAAGGTTTCCAGTCTATAACCCAATAAAATATCAGTATGATGATGGGTAGAACTGAAAACTTTCCTGTGGCCACATTGAAAATATTCCTGATTAAGCTTTACCTTAGGAACTTAACCTAGAGGGGTAAACAGCTTATAACGGCGAAAGTAAAATAAATAAATTGAACAGAATAATGTTCAATGTTCTTATACCCCCTTTGGCACCCATTCTCCCAAAGAATAATGTTCTGGCTTAAACATAGGACCAGGGTCACAACGAAGCCACACTGTCGACAGGTCCTGAAATCATTTGCATGATAAATATAAGAAAGAATCACAGTAGCAAATTTCTAGACAACTCACAATCACATTCCAGAGAAAATGAATTCTCACTTTTCTTGGGCATGTCAACCATTGGAAACGGCCCATTACATTTGCTAACTGCCAAACAAAAGAGGGAGAGTGAAGAAAAGTGTCATATACAGCTAGAAATGTAATGTCCAGACATCATCTTTTGCATGAAAAACTGAAATGAACTATTATTTAAAGTTACCCCTTGAAGTGGCATAGTACTCTTGCGTGAAAATAAACCATGCTAACTGACATAGACTAGCATAGTTAGAGAACTACAACAACAATTAACAGAAGCTCATCTCACCACAAAAGCAGATATGATAGTTGTCACAGATGCACCAATAAAACCTTCCCAAGTTTTCTTTGGAGATAACTTGATCAGAGGTGTTCTTCCAAGAAAGAACCCAAATAGATAGGCAGCAATGTCATTGATCACAATGAGAGAAGCAGGCAACAAAAACCTGTGTAAGTAGCATTACAGAGGAATTATATGGAGTTTGTCAAATGGTGTCTATAATGTAATCAGTTTCTAGATTAATTAGCATGCACAGAAATATGACAAGTTCTCTACAATCTACAGTACATCATTTACTGATGTGCAGATGACATTGAATAGTTCGACCCAAAAAAAGAGGTCTACCTGCTCATAATTGGTTGGTGCAAAAAGGAAATAACAGGGCACAAAAATCAAACAATATACTGCGTATAAGTATGACTTTCATTTTTGCAAATGGAGCTCCTAAGATTTTCTGCTTTTTCCCTGGAGTACTGAACATCCCAAAATTGCTAGGTCCACAGTGCAAATACAGATATATAGGTCTATAAAAAAATATCAAATAGGTCAAATATGGCAGACCCAGTGACCATATCATTGTTACAGTTAATTTTCCTTTTAAGTTGAAAAGGATCAGGGTAAACTGCTGTTTGCAGCTGCAAGACAAATTGGGCAGCATGAAGTTACTACTGTAGAATTCTGCAAAGTTAAGCACAGAGCACAGAGGATTTAGAGTCTCAGAAAAATTTTGTGGTTTTTTATTTAACTTTTATACATGAGGAAACCTCTGAATGAGGAATTACCTAATAAAAACATGTTTAAGTCACTACTAAATTAAAATTGCTACAAGAAATCATGAATCTATACTTTTTTAACACGGAGGTGTTAGCAAGGAAATATGTGGCTTACCAGAACATCCCTTCAAATATATTTGCCACGGTAAAAGAAGATTGTGCAAAAACCATTAAAAGGATCATGTGAGTCCAGGCATACTGTTTGAACTGATACTTGTATGTCTTTTTCTTCAGAGTCAAAATAAACCAGACAAATCCTGGATCATGGCAGTTTACATTATACTTTTTGCCAGGCATGAACTAGATATTGCCAAGATGACAGATTACCAAAGTAGGACTGTATATAGCATAACTAATGCAATCGAGTGAATTGAAAAAGATGTCAAAGAAAACAAGCATGTGGACATTAAATCATTTTTGAACACTTAGGCAGGTCTGCAATGTTATACAAGCACTGAGCTGTGAACATTCGAAAAGGGCTCATGGGATGATTCCAAGTCCAAAATAATTGAAACAAAGTGGATTCTCTGCCAATCAGTTCAAATCAATAAAACAAAGAGGGACCAAGAAGTTCGCATGAATACTTGTTTCAATGCCAGAGCTAAAATTATACTTAAGACAACTAAATAATGACTGCAAAAACTGTTCTCTAGATAATATTGAGTTGGTGTGTTAATGCCAGTGCTATAGATGAAATGATACCACTTAAGACTACTGAATCATGAAAAACTAAATAATGACTGCAGAAGTTGGATGTGGGATTCTTTAGCAGCACAGACCATAGATGATATGGGTACAATGTGGTTAGTTTGGATAAGCTCTTTAAAGCTATGATCATGTAAGAAAAAACTAACTACTCTTGAGTCTTTTTAAACACAATGAAATTCTTAATGAATAGTTACTGTTAGAAATTAATTGCACACATACTTACCGGCAATGTAAAGAAAGTAGCAAATGAACATCTGATACTTTATTAGACCACTGACAACCTTATACAATAAGTGATCTGAAGTTACTGTGTTAACAAGCTGTCGACTAAGAAAACGCCCATAAGTAAATAACATTGCTGTGAAAAAGAAGTGCCTGCAAAAAAAAGAAAGAAAGAAAGACCCTTTCATAAAGAACTTTAACAGAATAGGCATACTTTTGAAAAGCATTACATTGATGGCATCTACGAGATAAATAAACTTCCAGCTCAAATCATAGTACAATTGAAATGTACCCAAAGCCTACCAATTCAGTAGCCTGAAACCTGGTAGTTGTTTCTCTTCACTGGATTTTCTGAGTAGGTTAAAAAGCTCTTTGGCCATGAATATTTGAATCACAACTACCATGGCCCAGATATAGAGGTGACCCATATAAACTATCAACACAAAGCCTCCAATCATCCATACTGTAGAATATGTACGGATAAGCATTGACTTATACTTATTTTGATCATTGACAAGCAAAGCTGGTCCATTGGCTCTATTCCCATCTGCAGTAGCCTGAACAAAAAGGTATCAATAAACTCCAAAAATTGTGTGCCAGGTGTAATACAAAACAAGTTGCTGCTCTACTTGCATCGTGCTCCCGTATCAGTGACTTGGAAAACCCAAAAAATAATTAAAAAGAAGAATGAAGGGATGGAAGTGTGGAATGAGTAAATAAATGTAGTAACAACAGAGCAAACAATTTTTATTCACATTGAGAACATCTTTCTGCCATCAACAACTCACCCTACGGGTATGGATATGGAGAAGTCCAAAAGAAACGAGAAAGTAAAGTTAAAAGAGAGGCATTTTGGTTACACAATAGCACAGCAATCTCATTATATAAACAAAATAAATGAACCACTCTTCTCAACCACAAGGGTCTGCCCAACCACAAAAATAAATAAACACAGAGATATGAATGCAATGCATACTGAAAAACCAAAGGGCCTTTCTGTTTGCTAAATTTTGTCATAATGAAATAGCCTACCTCAGTAGGACGTCTTCGCTGCCTAGCACGTCCTACGTGAGAAGCAGAAACATCGCTGGAGCTCATGTCCTTTTCCATCGCTGATATTTGATCTATAAAATCATAGTAGTTAATCTGACCAGATTCAAAAGAAACACATACTGACTATAGCGAGTAACACATAGAATACACGTTAAACAGAATTTATGATTTAGAGATGGTTCTGATAAGTAGAATGTGCGACAATTGGAGATCACAGTACAAAGATCGCTCTAACACTAAGCTGCCATAACAACAAGTAACTCGGCAAACTAGCAATGGTGGGGTGCGTATGAAATGGCTAGGGGACGAGAAGCCAACCGTGCAAAGTTCCTTGCTGTGGCAAGGCAAGCGCCCCCCTTGCCCCACACCTGCAACACTGAACATCCAACGTCCACGCAATAAACTAAACACATCGCTGTCAGATTATTGATTTCTGCTCGCAACCGCCCATCTGCAAGCCGTTCCCCAACTCATCCCTCTTAATAACAATTTGGTTCGAGAATACGTCCAGCTAACCAACAAAAAATCATTCGCCACAGCAGCATTCCATGGCCAGCTAAAAAGCCAGGGCATAATATTTAATAGTCCCCCCGGAATTCTTTTTAAAACGAAAAAGCAATCACTAACCCACTGTTCCGCATCAATCACAACCCAGAGACACGCACGAACACCACAGAACGAATCCGTCCCCAACACAACACCAAACAAGCCCGCCCCTAAACTAGCACGGAACCGCCTGCAATCCAACCAGCAAGGAAGTGAAGGGACGGGGCAGGGGCGGGTGAGACTGAGACCTCACCGCGAAGCGAGCCCTCGGGCCGGAGGAGGGCGCCGTCGCCGGAGAGGGCCCCGAGCTCACTGGAACCCTAACTCGGCGAGGCGCGCGGCGCGAGGCGGGGGACGGGACCCGCCGCCTGGGGAGAGGAGGCGGCGGCCGCGTGCTTCGAGAAGGGGGGAAGAGAGAGAGATGGAGTTGTGGACTTGCGGAGCTGTGGTGGCTGGCTGCGCTTCGTAATTATCGTGGGGAAATTCCAATTCCTTTGCGGACTTAAATAGCTCGGCTTCCGAAACGAGCCTCGGTTCGGTCGGTTGGGGGGGAATGGAATGAAAATGGGTGGAAGCAATTAACCCAAGTACACCGAGCGGGGCTCACCCAAGCACAGGGACTCCTCTGAGAATAGATCGTGCCCCCGTCTGTCCTTTCTATAATCCGGGAGCATTTTCTTTCGTCCCCGCAAACGAAACGCGGTGCGTGAGTCGCGTGACGGCGTGACAGTTACTGGCTGGCTCGGCTGGAAACTGAGCGCGCGAGGCACACGAAAGGCCAAGGAGAAAGGACCATCAAGTAGTAGACTAGTAATACTGTCTGTAGTCCTGACCGGTACCGTCCGCACGCACGCACGCACACCGTCGCGCGAAGGTACTATACGCTCTCGGCTCCGTCGATTCTTTTAGCGAAACCGCGAAAGAGGACTTGTACTGCTAGACTAGTGGTGGGTTGATTGGCTTGATGACTTGTTGTATCAGGATAACTCGTTACATCATACATTCGCCGTCCACACGCGACGCAGTCAGAAACCGTCTCCAGCACCTGACCCTTGCACTTCCAGACTTCCCGTCGTCAACCGCGTGCCGTCTACAAAGAAAACCGGCACGCACGACGATCCATCAGACGGCGGGAGAAGAACGTCCAGTCCAGTGCGATCACGACGACTTATTGCCAAAATACGTAGTACGAAGAGAAATTGAAGCGTAGTCGCATGTTAGGCACAACTGGAAAGTGCGCGCGACTCCTCGGTTCACCTCGCATCTGCTTTCGGTGGAAGTGGATATCCGTCGCCTCCTTTCCATCGACGGCCCACGTGGGTTGGGTGCCGAGGTAGTGGGGTATAAAAAGACGACAGGACAAGGGAAGGTGAATTTCAGCCCACGTTGCCGAATATGGGATTTTTCATTTCTTCGCCGAATCTCTCAAAAATAAGTTTACTTTACGTCTCTTAACTTGAGTCTGAATCGTATTCGTAAACCTCAATACCATAAATTGATCCCAACTTATAAAACCACATTACATTAGGTCCTTTGACGTAGTATAGATGGTTAGTTTCGCTGACGTGACAAATTGACCTAGTCCATTCGTATTGACTAGGCGTTTACGTGAAAAAACAAAAGTGGACCCCATGTGTCATCCTCACTCTCCTCCCCTCTTCTCTCTCCCTCCTCTCTTTCTCCCCATCGCCCGCTGCAGTCATCGTCCCGTCAAGCACCGAAATCATCTAGTCGTCGTCCCGTGGATTTTTGCCGCGCATGTTGCAGCCATCGCCCCTCTCCCTGTTGGTTGCCGCCCTGTCGCCTTGGAGGTTGGGAAGAGAAGGGAGAGGGGAAATTGGGGAAAGAGAAGGAAGAACATTGGGAGAGGAGGAAGATGGCATGTGAGGTCCACACTTTGACGGAAAAGGCTATACGTACTATTTTTTCTTACTAAATGTTTACCAACACTGATATGTCATGCTATAAGTGCATCTAGATTTTTTATAACTTTCATCCACCTAAATTAAACGGTTTAGATGATTGTTAGTAAAAATTTAGTAAGAAAAATTTAGTATGTGTAGCAGTGCTCCACTTTCACTCCCTTAGATATTAGTGAAATTTGATTAGTATTCTTCAACCGTAAAATCGGGTATAAATACTCCCCCAACCATTAAAATTGGTACAAAATGACTCTTGGTGTTTTCGAGGGCGGTATTAACTGATGTGGCAGCCCAATCATCAAAGATAAAATAAATACAAGACTCATATCTAAGTGACTACCTATATCCTCTCTTCTCTTTGTCTTTTCCTTTCTCTCCATTCTCTCTTCAATTCAATTGGAATGCAAAAGCATATGCAGTGACGACCCCGTTGTGCTCGAGTGGTGGTGGACGAAAAAAATCGGTGTAGCCCCGGTGCAGATGTTGCAACGGTAGGCGCGTCCTTCACCGGCAGGACCCCCAAGATGCATGGCAACTTTCTAGATCTCCGGCTCAACCCAACCACTGGTCGCAGCGGCATAATCCTGAACTCTAGCACGTCCATGACCCGGCTGACCCGTCCCGTGTATGCGACCATGCGCGAAGTGTTCTATGCTGCAGTGGTGGGAATTTGACTGTCTCCCGGCGAGTTCTAGTTGTTGTCGCCGAAAAAATATCTAAATCTTGTACGACGTACAGTTGTTAATCCCTAGCGCTTCCAGTGTAGTTCAAGATTTGTCCTCTTGAGTTCTACAAGTGATGAATGAAGCATCCGTCCAACCTTGGTGTCGCTTTGTTCTTATGATTGAAGTTTGAGATTCCATGCAGCTGACGGCTCAGGACTTAATCCCGATGTCTAGTCTTTGGAGGGAGCTGAGGTGCTGCAAGCCCTCCAACACACCAAGATGTGGTTAGTCGTAGGTGGTGCTACCGCCGAAGAACTACCTGATCCCGGTGGACAAACCAATGGCATGTTCTGCTTCTCATTCGCGGGCATGGACGGTGAGTGTCCATCGTTGGCAACGTACACAAAGCAGGGCTTCAGGTTGGGGTTCGACGGCGACGGCACACGTGCTACCCCTTCCCCCTCGACCAACGAAAAATGAGGAACATGGAGGGGAATGTGGTGGCGGCAGTAGGAGATGAGGGGGGCTGGAGGGGGATCGTGGGGCCGATGGGCCTGGGAGCCATGGCAGGCGAGGAAGAATGAAGCACCGGGGAGGTCAAAGTCGTCAATGACGTGGGCGACAAGACTCTTTGCTCATGGGCTTAGCGTCGAAGAGAGAGAGGGAGTAGAGATAGGGAAGGGAGGAAGAAGACGGTGGACACTGGCGTGTGGGTCCTACACGAGTCCAATGTATTTTCTTATTATCTTTCTCTAATGTAAGTCCCACCGACAGATGGGTCCCATTGGTGTTGTAATTTTTATTTTTTTTCCTTTTAGTGCCATGTAAGCACCACATCAGTTGAAGAAGTCAACGTGTTGATGTAAAAATATGTCGTGACACACGAAGGCCTGGAATATCTGCTTAGCTCCAATGCAGATCCTATCAATCGGGTTCAAGGCGTGCCAATTAGTTTGATTCTGATAAATAGTCAGATCGTATAAGATCAAGGAGCCGATCGGCCAATAGGCCGATGTGGTGTAGCGAGGCCAACCGATGTCGATAGGGTTTTGATCAATCATCTATAAATCCAATGCAGATTCAAATAATCAGATAAATCATCACTAAATAGTTCTTTATCAAAGACAATCTTGATAGATCAGACCGAACCGAGACAATATAAGATTGAAGTTAATAAATAGAGATTTAAGGAGTGAATATACAAGTTTGAGTATGAGCCAATGTAACTCAGAGAATGCAACGAGATAATACAATATGAACCAATCGCCCAAAACTAATATATAATGATAGATATAAGTCCGGTGGTTAAAACATACACCGGCTGGAGATTCGATGTAAGTAAATTAAAATATATATCAGTTAACTAACCGATACATTTGATAATTGAAGCTTAGAATAGTTATAATTCGTCGGCTAGAACTCTGATGAACGTTGCATAAAAACCTATCGGCTTACTAGAATTAGACTTATTAGTAGCAATCTAATAGATCGGACCTAACCAATACAATATAAGACTGAAAATAATAAAAAATATTTAGCCGATAGATCTACACAAACATGATGAATATATCGATCAATCTAAAACAACAATATGATTACAGAAATACCAACTTAATCAGAATACTGGACCCAACCGAGAAAGTCCTAACTAAGCTGATACGACTCTAAACAGCGATGCAGTTAAATATGAAATCAATATATCTCATAGGCAACACTTGCATCAACTTGAATAGAATATCAGACCTAACCGAGAAAGTTCTAGCCACGCTAAATACAAACGAAGTTGACGGAACTTACTTTCTCACTGGAGATCGAAACGATACAGCCCAACTCGAAACTAAGAACTCGTTAGAATAAAAGGTGGCGAAGCGCTGAAAGTAACTATATTGATTTGTGGAGATAGTTTACAAAAACCCTGGTGTACATATTCATACCCTTGGGTTGATACAAGTCTCAATCGAATACAAGATAAAACTTTCTAACAAGAAAAGAAAAATAACAAATCCTGCCTATTTAAGATATGTGCTAATAATATGAAACTGCCTTGCCATGGTGTTAGTATTTGTTATGGTCACAGATAAATCCGCAAACGCACGAATACCGTTGTAACACTTCACCTTAAATTATTCCAAAGGTATCGAATCACAAGGAACGTGTGTGTAGTATCTAAGAACATGATTTATTCAAAGACAACAAAAAATGATAGGCTTAGGATAAAGAGGATTCCTATGGGTTTATTATCTTAATTAAGTTAAGGTACAACTCTATCAGTTGATTCAGGCACTAGCTCTCCCCTGGTCTACTAGGCTGAATCCGGCTTATAGCTCTATGATGTACCTAAACATGGAGTAATACGAAGGACGGATAGGGTTGTCACCGCCTATCACCTACCTCACTTTTCATGAAGCAAAACAACAAACGAATGTAACCTCTAACATAGACACCACGTCTATGTTTTAGATTACTACTCTAGCCTCGGGCAAAAACTTTCTTCTTCATCCACAGCCTTTGTACTAGAGCACTCAGTATAAATAATAAGCGATGAACCTGCAATGATGAGAAGCCATCTTACTTAAATAAGAAAAGTAAATACCATAAGAAAATATTAAATACTTACTTTATTGAAGAAAGCATCCACTGAGATACAAGTCGAAGGAGAGAGTGCTGACAACTCCAGCACTCCTCCAGGACTCCACCACAGAGAGTGCCAACATCTTCGTCACTCCTCCGGAACTCCCCCAGAGAGAATTCCGACACCTGGGCACTCCTTTCAGAGCTTCCTCTCACTCTCTTCCTATATTCTAACTCTACTAGGGAGTAGCCTAAATATCAAAATGAATTGTACTCCACTTGAGTTGTGTGTTGTGAGAGTGAAGTGAGAGCTCTTTTTGTAGACATCCTATGACGGTTGTGAAGTCGGTAACTCGCGGGAATCACTCATAACCACCTTTGGGGAGTCATCGGGAGCATATACCTAGAAGTAGATGGCGAGGGGAGGCAAAGGCGGTTCGACCGACCTTGGGTTCGGCCAACCCTTTTGGCCCACCTCTCACCAATCCTTCGACTGCCTGGTGGGCCCTCTACATGTTGTACCTTGGTTGGACTCAGTTGTAGATGGTTTTAATTGACATGTGGGCCTCCAATCTGTGTACTCGCGTCTAATTGTTTGGAGGTGTATTTTGTCGCATGGCGGGTAGTTTTCATCCATAATTCACCTGCATACAAATATTAACCAAGACTTATGGAAATGATTAGTAATAACCACTACCTCTAAGTTTGGTATTCCATTTTATAATCTTTCATTTGCTTTTATGTAGGAATTGACGGTCGGATTTGGTACTTAAGGACCGTCAACACGTGGTCTTCACGATTTCTCCTTGAATTCGATAGATCTATATAAACTTTCATCCCCCAGTCGACTTATTTCTTTAACCAAATCCAGTAAAGAACCGTATCAAATTTTGGTGTTAACACAACTGTGTCATATAATTGTCACATCAGCCAAAACCACCCTAAAAAACGTCGAAGGAGTCATTTTGTACTGGTTTTAAACAGTTGGAGGAGTCGTTATATCCGGTTTTATGGTTGAGGGATACGAATTAGATCCGACCTATATTTGGGGGAGTCAAAGTGAACTTTTTTGGTATAAAAAGATGACATGAAAAGGGAAGGGGAATTTCAGCCCACGTTGCAGAATATGGGATTTTCCATTTCTTAGTTGAATCCCTCCAGAATAAGTTTACTTTGGGTCCCTTAACTTGACATCGAGTTTGAATCGCATCCATAAATCTCAATACCATAAATTGATCCCCCAACTTGCAAAACCGGGTTACATTAAGTCCTACGACGCAGTATAGATGGTTGGTTTCACTGAGGTGGCAAATTGACCCGATCCATTCATACTAACTAGGCGCTTATGTGAAAAAAGTGGCCCCATGTGTCATCCTTACTCTCCTCCCCTCTTCTCTCTCCCTTATCTCTTTCTCCCCTTCGCTCGCCACAGTCATCATCCTGTGGAGCTCCAAAATCACGTAGCCATCGTCCTGTGGAGCTTTGTCGCCCACGTCGCAGCCATCACTCCTTTCCCTGTTGGCTGCTGGCCCACCACCTTGGAGGCTGAGAAGAAAGGGGAGAGGGGGAATTGGGGAAAGATAAGGAAGTATGGGAGGGGATAGAGAGGGGAAAGGAGGAAGATGACATGTGGGGTCCACACTAACTCAGTCGAGTTGACTCGGGTCAACTCGTCATGTTGGTCAAAACCAATACTATATGGCTTTAGGACTTTAAGTATATTAGTATTACAAGTTGAGAGACGTATTATATTTAGTATTACGATTCAACGATGAGATTCAAACTAGACGTAGGATGAATGACCTCAAGCCAATTTATTCCAATCCCTACTCCCATCCTCGAAAGAGGGAGGTCTGCTCCAGTTCCATGTTGGGCCAGGCTGGTTATGGGGATTGAGAGCCGTGTAGGCTGATGCTGCAGAGTGCAGACTTGGGCTAGAATGGTATTGGACTAACATTTTTGCATAAACTGCATGCAGGCCTCATTTTATCCTTTTTTTTATTTTGTCTCAAAAGGAAGCTTTTTTAAAGTCATTTTTCTCTGATTTCTTTCTTTTAGTGTTATGCCGACATGGGCATATTGATATATACCGTATAACCGGAAGATGGCCAGCGCCGGCCTTGGGACAGGGCAAGCCGTGCGGCTGCCTCGGGCCTCCGGCACCGAGGGGCCCCACATATATATATATATATATAATATGTATAATATTATTTTTATTACTAACTTAGCAAAAATACGTTATTGAGGAGTAATTATTCTTAGCTTAACATAGCAATTTAATCGCTTTCAGTTTCTTACAAATAGAGACTTCACTTAAAAATTTATAGTAATACTTTAATAAAGAAATTAGTAAGAATGGTAATATTAGATTGAGTCAATTAGATTACCAAAAGTATAACTTTGTTTTTTATAACAATGCTTTAAATATAATTATACAGTAGTATTTTAAAAATTATTAGTGTGCGTAATTGTAAAAATCTAGCTAATATTTATAAACTATATACTTCCTCCATTTCAAATTAATTTGTCATTTTAGATTTGTTATAAGTCAAACATTTTAATCTTTCATCATTAATTTCTATAAACCCGTAAAATTTTAATTCAAAATTTTTAGATTCATCATGAGAAATATTTTTATGATATATAATTCATATGGTGTTAAAGTATATATATTTTAAAAAAATTAATGGTTAACTTATTACAAACCTAAAATAATAATTAATTTAAAATAAAGGGAATATGGTTGAATATTGTATATGGTCTAAATAAAAAAATCTCAGAACGAAGGATCTTTTTATCTCGCTCCTCCAAATTATCCGGATCAGCCCTGAAGATGACGTTCATCTGGTAGATATTATAAGTCCTGGATTATTGGCGACGAAGATCTGTTCAGTGAAGAGGGCACCAAACCACGAGGCACACAGTTCGCTGAAAATAACGGATCCAACGGGTAATGGAGCGGATGATTGGACTTGCACGATAGTCCCTACATGAAGCGGATGATTGGACTTGCACGATAAAGAGCTACTCAACGTAACAAGTTGAGACACAACAAAAGCAGCCCAGACGAGGTTTTGATACTCTCGTCGTCCTTGTTTTTTTGGCATCTTTAGTTAGAGAGGAACACTCATGTCTTTCATGACGTTTCTCTTTTAGGGCCTATTTGATATGGTTTCTGATTTTATGATAATTTGATTATAGATTATGATGTTAATGAATCAGATTTTGAAGAGAATAAAAAACGATACAATAAAATAATAATTAGAACAATATTTCAGGTGATTTTCAGTTGATTTTCACTCCTAATATAATCACTTAAAGTGACTTAAAAGTGATTTTTTTAATCAATTACAAAATAACCCTTATATGTCATAAGTGATCGATCGAATTACCCATAAGAGGGACAACAGTGCATAGAAACGAACATAGTCCGTTAGAAGTTTTGTTTACCGTCTAGTTCTTTTCGTTGCTAGCTTTTCCTGTTTTCTAGGAGTTCATGCTGTTCTTTTTTGGCTCCATTTCCCATGTATTTCCTGATGAACCCTAGACAGGTTATATATATGTTTTTTTCTAATATATTGACCTTAAAGTTTTTTGCGTA
The DNA here is from genome assembly GCA_019925245.2 of Oryza australiensis. Classification (NCBI taxonomy): domain Eukaryota; kingdom Viridiplantae; phylum Streptophyta; class Magnoliopsida; order Poales; family Poaceae; genus Oryza; species Oryza australiensis. Next base: position 6,780,032 of record JAIFGZ020000048.1, on the reverse strand, counting down.
TTCGAAAAAAATTGACACATGAGAAAATGCTCAATGGTTCGTTTTCATTCTGAATCAGTGCTGCATAGGGTGGCCTCTTTGGCTCTTTCGTCCGAGACTTCTCTGAAGTCTGAAGTCGGAACTCAGCTTTGATGTCGTCAAAGACCAAAACTGTCTTTGATATCGCACAGAATAATTCAGCTTGAAATTTAACTCGATTCGATTCGGTTCAGAGACTCCACATGGAAAGAATGATCAGACTTTGTAGCAAGCGGTTTTGGTTCTAGGTTCCATAGCATGTGCGCCGGGAAAACTGGGCGTTACATGCACTCCCAATAACTTCAGGCGCGCGTGTGCCAATGGGTCGAAGAACTCACGTAGAAACCAAGCATGAAAAATACTTAAACTAGAAGACGAGCTTGCATAGATGACAAAAACAAATAACGTAGTAGAAACGAGGATCACGTACGCTAATTAGCAGCAGTGTCATGTCATGTCATATCACTCAAGCTAAGCTAGCAGGTATAAGGCTCAATGGCTCATCTCATCCAGTTGCTAGCTAGCTGCTATCTATTTGAGATTGATTTGGTGGCCACTTTTACCTGGATGCAGTTGAGCCCCTCCAGCTTTTTGCCAAAAGGCCATCCAGGCACATGAGCGCCAATTTGAGAATTGACATCAAAAGGTGGCCGTGGGAGAGGAGGAGCAGTGACTTGTGTGAGCTTGTGCTTAATGGAAGAATGGCCATCATGGTGCTTGTGGTCCATATGCCATTGGCTTTGCATATACATATAGCACATATATAAAGATGCATTTGGTCCACTCAAAGCCTAGATCAACAATATATACTTTCTCTGGGTCCTGCACCCAAGGCCCACACGAACCAACACTCTTCCACTCTTATCTATCTCAATATTACACGCACTAGTGCACAACTACACAAACATGTTTGTATCCCTCCTCCAAAAAAGAAAAGCAAGATAACTGCACAACCATGTACGAATCACTTGCCCACACATGCATAAGCACAAGCTTTTAAGTTGGCAAGCGCCCTAATTGAAGTCCCTTTGATTACTTAGCCTGACCAGGTGTCCATCACTTGGAGGCCAACTAATTAGGTCGACATCTTCACGTTCCGGTACATGTCGTTGCCACGAGTGACGGGTGTGGTGCTACTGATGGCCTACGTACTGTTGAGATAAAAACAGCTATGAATTCCTACTCCAAAAGAGCTCGGCGACACATGAACACATGCACTCAATCAGCTCTATTTTATATCTAAACATTGGCATATGCTTAAAGTTCTCTTATATCTTCATCAAGCTCTGCTGCACCACACCAGTTGCCATTACAATTTTAAACGTCGCAACTTCACAAGCTATTACAATTGCCTCCCCCTCTCATCATGGGTAGATGGTTTAGCAGTTTTCATGACAGCTAGCTGGTTTCAGGAAAGAATTGAATAAACTAAACCAATATATATACAATACTACTACTAGTTCACCTCAACACCTGAGCTGATCATGCCAGAGCTAGCTGGTCGAGGATTTAACCGGCAGAAAGAAATAGACCTCCCTTGCTGTTACAGCAACTTAAAGCTAGGTACGTACTCCGTTGCCTTGTGGCTGCTGAAGAATGTGCCAAGCGTTTATTAACTGTACAATCATTCAGAGAATTCCAGGCCAATGATTATGCAAGGTTTTTGCGAATTTGGTTAGGAGTACATGGGGGCTAGCGGCACTCCCCAGTTGACGGCGTGGTACGGCTGAATTTTTGGAGGGGCTAAACTACTAATTATGCGCCCCATTAGGGAAGCAAGCTAGCTAGCTTAAGAATCAACTAGTAAAATCTCGAGCAGCATTCTCATGGGGAAGAACGATTAAACAAACGGGGTGCGTGAAGATGGTTGAAAGATAATCATGTAGTGGACATCCCCAACAAAAACAAAACTCCATTTGAGCCCCAGGCAAGATCAGTGGAGCAGTATAGATTAAGTATATTTTGCATGTGGTATCCATACTCTAATACTATACTGCTAGTGTCCAGTGATGATTCATACAGCACCATACATACATATATACTCCGACCTTCTAACTAATCCATGAACAATATGCTCTTAAAAAATTCCATGAACAAATTTATGGAGGAGATCAACCGTATTCTTTGTAGATTACAGTATTGCCAAAGCTCCTAGCTTAGCTAACAAACATCTGTTCCACTACGGTTCACGTGTACTTCACTGGTTTGTGGAAGGAATAACAAATGAGACATCCTTAGATAAGGCAGCAGCTGCGAGCGGTCTTCCTCTCTCTTGATTGAATGAAAGAAAGAAAAGAAAGAATGGGAAGGAACAAATTGTACGTGCCCATCTTTATGTCAAATCCATAATGCTTACAAAGAGGAAGCTTTAGTTTGCAACTTTTTTTAGCGAAAACAACAGGAAAGAAAAGTTGTAATATAATCCTCTGTACTAGTAGCTACTACCAGTAGTACTAAATTAACCAGCAACAAACCATAAACTACACGGAAATCTTAAAGCAAAAGCTAGCGGAGCTCCTAACGCATCAATGTGATTGGAGGGGCCAAGAATTTGGAGGCATAATCAGCTAGCTCCAACAAAGGGAAAGCCGAGGAGGGTTTATCCTTAATCCTGCAGCTCTGCTTCTTTTAGCTTCAGTAGTTGCAACGGTTGTTGGGTGATCAGTATGTGTCATATGGCTTAAAGCTGCAGCTGCTAGTGGAGTTACTGGCCATGGCCCGGGGCCTTACTGGCAATCATTGGCCTACTCATTGATTGCTTAAGCGTTCAGAACTTTCGCATACTCATGATGGTCAGAACATTATGCACCGAGGGGCCTGCTCTTTCTTTCGTTCTTTCCTTCTCTCACTCTGCCATCTTGCAGGACAAAAGAGAGAGTGAAATATGGAATGTAGGGCGCAGCACGGAATACTAAATTTCCAGAGGAATTTACAAGTCCGCACCAATATCAAAGTGACAGTTAGTTTAGTGGTAGTGCGTTTGGAGAAGAGAAATAGTGAAAGGGCGAGAGATGGGGCTCCTAGCTAGGAGTAGCTTGCTGGTGTGAGCGTGGAATGTGTAGCAGGCTAGCAGCACAGTAGCAGAAAATTGAGGGGAAGATCCATCTATTGCTGGTGTGATTTGCGATACAGTAGCAGAAAATTGTTAGGCAATATATGTCTAACAATTTGCACCTCATACCTTTCAATTTTTTTTAAGAATTTGCACCTTGTTGCTAGAAGAATGCTAGAGATATTGTTTACACGACTTAAATATGTATGTACAGAGCAATGCAAACTGCTGTAGCAACTAGCAACTAGTAACTAGTTGAGCCCATAAACTAGATCGTAGGTGCTGTAAAGACTAAAGACAGAGAGGGGCATAGCAAAAATTGTATCTTTTTCTTCACAAAGACATCATTCATCCTGTAAAGGAGCAGGGGGAGAGGATGATGCTCTAATAAAGGAGACGGGCCGGGGAAAGAGTGGCTAAAGTAAAAAAAACCCGGAGGGCAAACAGAAGGAATTGGCAAAACAAACTAAGTAAAAAAAAAACAAGAACCCAATGGGAAAAAATAGAGAAGAGAAAAAAAACGAACACCTCGTTTGATTACAAGTCATCCTCGGTGATGCTCTCCAGGTGAGGCCGCCACACGGCGACGCGCCCTCGCCGCCGGTCTCTCGCCGTCGACGCCTTCTCCTTCATGATCTCCGACAGGTACCTCTCGTTGGCCAGCAGCCGCTCCTTCTCGCCTTCCGAGCCGACGCGGGTGGGCGGCGCGGCCGCTGCGTTGCTGGCAGCGCGGCCGCCGGCGGCCTCATCAGAGGTTTCTTTCCTCCTCCTCCGCCTCCTCGCCGCCGCGGGCGCCTGCGCTTGGGCTGCCTTCGCCTTCTCCTTCTCCGGTGGGGCCATCACCGGCATGAGGAAGTAGATCTTGCCCTTCTGCAGCTCGGCATTGGGAGGCAGGATGACGGGCTTCTGGACGACGATCCCGCCTCCCCCGCCGTCGGCGGGGCATGTGGACGGCGGCTTCCGGAGGACGTGCTTGGGGTAGGCCTTCATGATCTCGCCAGCGAGCACCGGCCCGCTGATCTCCTCCACGCGGCCGTTGGAGTGCACGATGCGCACCACGTCCAGCGCGCCGCACGGCAGGATGCACGCGATGCAGCACCGTATGGTGTCCATGCCCGACGGCTCGCCGGCAGCACGGACCGATCTCCTCCGCACCCACCGGCACTCGCCCCTCGCTCGCTCGCTCGCCGCCGACCGCTTCGCCGAGCTAGCTAGCTAGCTCATGGGGTTGAAGGCTTGGAGGAGAAGAACTCAACTGAGCGATGAGTTTGTCCGCTACAAGTGCGAGCGGGCGAGCGAGAGAGCTCACCTGGCCTTGGTCTTTTTGCTGCTAGAATGGTTCGCGGTTTTTGTGTGTGTGTGTGTCTATATATATATGTGTGTGTGTAGGATACTAGCTAAGCTTAGCTTCGGGATGCAGAATTGGTTCTTGTTCTTTCTAGCTCGCGTGTGAGCAAGCAAGCAGCTGATCAGTTCAGTATACTACTATGCCTCAGTACCTCTCCTCTATTTTTCTACCACCAGCTGGTACTCACTTGTTGGCTTTATGTAGTGGATTGAAAGACCAGGAGATATATAGAAATGAGATGGGATTGTGTGAATTGTGGATACATTCATCTTTGTTTCTTTTTCTTTTATCTATCCTCTGGGCCTTTGAGTGGAACCCTGGCCTAAATCATTGCTACTCCATAACCATTGTACTTTGGTTAGGGTTGGTTTTCATGGCCTCATCATGTGTGGGGGACTGGGGGTGGTCTGTAAAATTTCGGATTAGTGCACACCGATGGGATGGGAAAGAGATCGGGAACAGATGAAAGGTGGTGATCTGTGTGTGGTACCATGCATGCATATTAGTAGATGTGGTCTTTCGGGGGAATGGACCGGATAGCGCATATTAGCTTTGTGATGTCACTGTTGTTATGATTAAAGACCAGTTGAATATGTTTCTCATTTAGGGACCTCTAATGGACAAGCATGCATTTAATTAGGGGGCAAATATACCATCAAACAAGAAGTTGTGTCTCACATCCATGAGTATGTCTATCTGATTCTGAAGGTTTGAGCCGACGTCCAAAACAGGGGAAATGGGGTTCGTGACATCGAAAGATGCCGAGTTTAGAAATATTAACATTTTAATACCATCCAAAATTTATACAATTTAGAGATATTTATCATTCCGTTAGCTCTAAGATTTTTTGATGCCATGGATCCAATTGTTTTCTCCAAAATGCATATATCTTGTACTATTTTCATCTCCTTAATCGAACAAGGCGATATTTATACTTGTAATCTTGTAAGGGCCTTAAAACATACATGTCTCGTCTCAGAAAAAATAAACTTCATGGCTAGAAATTTTTTAGAGCTAAGTAAGTTGTGCGGGTATCAACTAGGCATCCCTAAAACAACAATATTCACAGTTTTTCGGCAGCGAAAGACAACTTTTTTGAAGAAATCATTCATGATATTATAGCAAGCATGGTCCTAACTACAGAAGCATGAAGAACGCTATATCCTTCGCATCCATGATCCGTCCATCCATTCCATGTATGAACTATAATACGACTATATAATAGCGGATGCATCCGTCCATGAGGTGTACGACCTCAAAGCCATATATACACGCGAGATACAATACACGCACACACATCTTGTTCGAAAAAAAAAATACAAACACACACGAACAGGCACGTTGGAGCACATTGCAACGCACGCAACGCCACCAATGCTCGCATTCCAGGAGCCACAGGAGTAGTCCACGGGACGTGCAGCCATGCACTGCTGCCTGCTGGTTGGAGAGTGTCTGCAAATCTATAACTATTTATAAAACAAAATAGTATTTTTTATTTTATTTTGTTTGACTATTTTATAGAAAATTCCTTGAGTTTTTTCGAAATTAACCCGCAGACAAGACGGAGCTGCACGCGGCGGTGAGCGGCGCGGTGTAGCTCCTGATGCCATTCGGCGCGTCGCTGGTGGAGTACACGAGCTACGCGGACGCGACCACCATCCCGGGCCACTACGTGCTGTTCTGGGAGCTGCGCGCCGGCAGCACGGCGATGCCGGCGTCCGTGTTCGAGGAGTGCTGCCTGTCCGTGGAGGAGACACTAAACAGCGTCTACCGACAAGGACGTGCGTGTAACAGGTCCATCGGCCCGCTCGAGATACGCGTCGTGGCAGAGGGCACCTTTGACAAGCTCATGGACTACGCAATCTGCCCCTAAAACTCCTAAAAGACTTTTATCATGCTAAACCTCATAAAATATTGAATTAATAAAATACAATGCCTTTCTTCCTGTACACATCTTCATTGTGTGTATGCACAATAAATATTTTGTGACTATATTTATAACATATATGTATGCGTATGATGTTAACAAATTATCAATGGCACAATATATTACAAAGTTAAAATTGTTTATTATTTCATGCTTAGGATAAGAGTTAACATCATATTTTGTTCTGCCAAATCATTATCAAATCGCTGAATCCGACAAGAACTGGGATATCCAATGAATCACCAAACATTGATCCATATTGCCTTTACTCCATCGTTTCAATATATAAGCATTTATATATTAAAAAGTTTGCACCATAATATAAGCATTTTTTATGACATTGGTATACTAAATTCCATATTTTTTTCAGCCAATCAGGTACTTAGAAGAACAATCTAAGCAATTTAAAAGTGATTTAACCACTGAGGTGATTGAGAAAGAATTTTTTCCTCTAACTTTAATATTTATTAAACAACCTAAAATACTTATAACAAAACGTATAAAAAAAACAGATAAACGGAAACAGGGCTGCCGCTATACCGTAGTGCACCAGGTTACCCATGGAGGCATGGGCGCTCGCAACACGTGGAGCGAGGCCAGTGGCCGGCCGGACGTGTCACGAACAGCGTCAGCCCCAGCCCCGTGCTTAATTTCCGCGCGCGCGCTAGATGTGCGGTTGCCGGCCGCGCCGCGTTCGCCTCGGGCAAGCCGCGTGTGCGCGGCGGCTGGTTGCCGTGGCCGGGGCTCTCTCGCAGCCATCGCGGCCTGCGGTTCGCGCATCGCATCGCGGCCCGACGTGCGCCGACCTGAGACGCTCGCGAACCCCGTGTTACGGCACGCGGCACGTTAGGATTGGGAAGCCCCTGTGCAGCTAAGAGTTGGGGCCGCGTGCACGCGCATCGATTGCTCCGTGGACCTCGGTGACGGGGGGACGGCGAGCGAGTGCACGGTGTTTCTCGCGTACGTGGTCGGCGCGCGGGGGCAAATCGGCAGAGAGGGCGGTGGCCGGAAGCAGGCGGGAGCGGCTGTTCCGTTGCGTTCCGTTCCGTCCTGCGCCTCTCGTTTGGATACTGAGATCGATTTCACTACATGTACATAAGCGTACGTACTCCTTAACCTAAATGCCATAGCTTCCACCATGTGACCATGTGACCATGTGCTGCACGATAGCGATGGATAGTTGGATACGTGACACCTTTATCGGTCCTGCAAGAGGATCGATGGATTAACTCGTAGCCCATCAATGGCACTTCTTTCTCGTCCAAAGTACGTTCCACATGTTTTGTCAGCCACGTTGTGCTGTCAACTTCACAGTAACGCAAAGCAGCAGCAACTACTACTCGTGCTAGTTTGTCATCTCAGGAGTCGATCAGGAAACAACTGGTAGTATGGCTCTGTTTGTCCTTTTGCAAACAGTAGCGGGGTTTGAGCTTTAATAGCTCCAGGAGAACATTTCGGTCCCTACGAAGCCCGGAAGGATGGCCCTTGCTTGACGTCATGCACATTCAGCATGGATAATACCGCTACGACTGATGACAGAAAAGAGACGTATATAATCGATCTATACTGGTAGCTGACAAGAAAAGAAATATTAAAAGGGGTAGAGATCGATGAAAGCCTTCCACGACAAAAACCGAAAGCAACAAGGTGTGGATCGATTGAAAGTTGATCCATCCGTGTATGCATCTTCCTGAGTAGGCTGTAGGAGAACTGCTAGAATATAAAAAGTTTTATAACCGGTTATTAAAAAACTAAAAAAAGTCCGCACACATACGTGACTTTATAAAAATAATGCTAATGGAATTAAGTCATATCTCACTATATACATATAATAAATTATAGATTTTGCATCATAATAATAAAAATCTATGTTGTGAGATAGATCATAGATTTTAATATAAATGATAAAAATATCTCTTAGATTCAAACAAAAATCACTTTTATCCAAATTACATGTAAATTCGTCTATTATCACAATTACTTATTATCATTGTTCTTAAAACCTGAATGTCTTTTTAATAAATGAAACTTCATTTGTACCATCAAAATAAGCCTAATACATCATTAGTATATAAAATGTTCATTTTCACTACATAGTTAAATGCTTATGTCAACATTTATTTTTAACTCTACGAATAAATATTCTAAAAGTACCGTTTCTATTGGTTAATAGTAACATTATTAAAAAATAGACATAAATGCCTCCTCTAATGGGTGAAATCATGAAGGTTTTATTTCTCCGTTGCCTTCAAACATTAGTCGACATAGTTGTGCCTCTCACAACTAGTGTGAAGCACAATTTTAATTAATCCTAGTTTGCTGTCGACACCCTCAAAGATGATTGCACTAGTAAGTAGGAAGTTGAGCACTATTATCAACGGTGGTCTCCACTAGGCCTGCCTCAACTCAACGATATGTGTGCTCCTGCTATACTTGTGGTAACTCAACAAGCTCTGTTATCCATACTCGTTACGTTTTAAGGAAACAAAGAGAAGATGGATGTGATGAAAATAGTTCTTCACTTCTTTTCATAAAAAATAGTTTCTTTATGTTTTGTGTAGACACGATCTGTTTGTGATGTTAATCAGTGCTGCTCAATTTTTTCTGTGATACAAATACAATGTAATCTTTAGAAATGAGTGAGGTTGATCACTAAAAAAATATTTAGCTAAACTAACATATGACCGTGACAATCTTCAGAGTATCATATCATTGTTTATATTTTGACAAAGATCTATATTTTAGCATCTGGTTTGTTTTCGTTACCTATTGTTCATAATTGCATGAGACACCTTTACTAATTATAAGAATATATTTATTTTTCAAACTTATTTAAAATAACTAATTTGTTGAAGTGCACTTATAGTTACGTTAGTGAGGTATATGGCATACATTCATCAATTATCACTTATGCCCGATATATTATAATTTCTCAACTATAAAAAATATCATGAGTAGTTTTGTGCACATGTTATAGGATTGTTCATTTGTTACCAAACCAATTTGGCAAAGAGAAAACTGTAAATGATCATAATTCTTGCGATGGATTAAGAGGTCGTATTATAGCAAGATCATTGCCTCGGCATACCAATCAAATAGTTCTGAAAAATCCCTAAAAACCTTTGAGAATCTTAATCTCACATAAACTAAATTAAATCAGATATAATTGACAAAACATAATATTGTTTTATTTTTTATGCATATAGATTTCAGTTAGTGTTACATAATTGTCAAGTGATATTTGACCATAAAATATAATTGAGATTATTTCAAATATTATCATGACAATAATTATTATATGTTGTCTAAATTATTTGAAATATTATTATGATATTAATTACTATATATTAGCTTCATGTGTTGTAATATATTTAGCACCGTAATATAAATATGATAAGCCATCGATATTTGAATACATCGGATTATAAGTTGACTATATAATTTAAAAATAATTTAAAAAGGGCGTTTAAACACATCTAATTTGCTTTTATATTGATCTAGTTTAATTTGCATTTTTGGAGTAATAAATTTTATTTCATAATATAGAAAATCATATTTCGAAAACCGTCTATATTTTTTATGGTTCTATCAACTTATATATGTATTTTTTGGGCTTTATAGCTTTATTATCATATATACTTATGTTTATTTTTTTAATCGAACATTCGGTAAACAGTTTGCTAATCTAAAGATCTAAAATAAAATAATGGATTCATCATTTTAAATGAAAATTGACAGCAAAATTATAGAATGTCACTTGACGGTCTAAGAGTGCTTGTAGAAGCGCCACATGACCATCTTTGGGGAGTAATAAATTTTGCTTTTATGTTATAGAAAATCCTATTTAAAAAACTATCTATTTTTTACCTATGTACATATATATTTTTTAGGTCTTATAGCTTTTTTACTCATGCATATGTACATATTTCTTTTTAAGTGAATATTGTCTAAAGTTTTTTGTTTTATAGTTTTTTCTTATCATACTTATGTTTTTTCTTTGTTTTTTTAAATGAACAGTCCCTAAAGGTTTAGTTTTTTCCATCGTAAGTATGTCCATAAGTTTTTCCAGTAAATGGTTTCACTCATTTGCACAGATATTAAGAGGAAGCAAATAGATCTAATCTAATGGTCTAGAATAACAGGTCCACCAATTTAAATAAAAATCGATGGTTAGATTATAAAATGACAAGTGACGACCTACGAGAGTTTGTAGGAGCATCACATGGCATCTTAGGAGCGTTTATAGAAAGATTAATGAATTTTTAGTATATAATATATGAACAAAATTTACGGGAAGATTGTGATTGGTTGGAAAATGGTGACAGATGAGAAAAGTAAATTGTGAAGGGTTGTGATTGGTTAGGAAGAGAATGTTAGTGAAGAAGTAGTTATATTTTGAAATGGAGGGTTTACTTCTTCCAAGCCAATAATACTTGTCATTTTGAACAAGGACATGGTCTTAGAAAAACAACTTTGACTACTACTTTTTATTACAATAAATATGAAAATATCAATAAATATGTGAATTTATTGAAGTATTTTTTAAGACCAACCTACACATATGGTTATTTCCAAGATAAATACTTTAGATGTTATTTATAGTCAACGGTTTTTTAAGTTTGACAATAGTTTTGTTCAAAACAATAAGTATTATCATCTGAGAGAGAGAGAGTAATAAAATTTAATTTTTGTCAAATATCATTAGGACTTCTAATCATTAATCCCTTCGTTCCAAAATAAGTTAACCTAGCACGGGACGTGGCCTATCCTAGTTCTACGAATCTGGACGATGTATACATTTGTAGTAAATATGCCAAGGGAGTATGTATAATTTTTCTCAATCATCTACTCCATTCGTCCCAAAACATCAGATTTTGAAAGTTTTTCATGAAAAGTAATAACAGATATAAAATTAAATAAGGGATGGTTGTGATTGTTTGAGATGAGAAAATATAGAGAAATTATTATGATTTTCGAGCAGTGTTTTTCTTAAACACGTTTTGCTAAACAATCGGTGACCTAGATTTTAGTGTTTAAACAGTCTACATGAATTTAGACGGGCTAAACGGTTTACTACTGTAGCGCGATTTTACATGTATAAATAACAAAATTGAACTTTTGATCTTTGATGTCAGCACATATCATACCAATTTGAACAATCATTTATGTGTTCAAATTTCAAACAACAAATATTCCAGTAGCTAGCAAGCATTCAAACATTTATAGTGACATAATTAAACATCCACGTAAAGCAGTTCTGGTTCTTACAATCAACCAAGACAATAAGACAGTAAAATTAAACACACATAAGTTCATACAAACAACTGAGTTCATAGTAATACAATAGTAATATAGTATGGTGAATTGGTGACTAAATTAAACCTGCTCAATTATCTTTCCCCGAAATCAAGTATCTGGTAGCGGCGACGAAAGGCACGAGCGCGCCAATTTCTCGCCCGTCGGTTCCAATTTTTCCTTTCCTTGCATTATTTAGTGTCCACTATCTCCTAAATGGTGCACTAAATCGGTTCAAACCGGCTAAAAAAATGTCTTGTTTAGGTTTTGTAGACCGTCTTTTACCGTCCAGGACCGATTAGATGGGTCAACCGTCTAGGACACTGATTAGGTGCAAAATAGGGCAGGTATCCTCCATTTACCGTTTACCGTTTAATTCTGTTTAGACAGCCATTTAATTTCGTTTAGGATAATGTTTTTGAGATGAGTAGGGGAAGTTATAGTTTGGGACAATTTTTGAATGTCATAGTTATTATATTATGGTCCATGACATAATTGTTTTCATATTCGCATCCTCCACACAAACACTATGTTTCTACCCCAATAGTTAATCCCTTCCCTCGATTTATATTTCTATTGGCAGTTGCAAAGCCAACGATGTTGGCACCCTCCCCCCTTCTCCCACAACTTCTCCCACAACTAGGTTGTGCATGCTGAGATAGTAATTATGGGAGATTAAATTTATCTTTAGTTACTTTAATTTGGTATTCTCTCCATCTTAAAACATAAAACATAGCTATGTAGTTTAAATCAAACTAGAAATATAGCTATATATATTTCAAGACGAAAGAAGTAACTATATGAAATGAGAATTATTGTTGTTATCTATACTAATTAAAATATAGTAGTGGTGATGTCTATTCCCATACCACTCTTATCAGTCTCATAATCTATATACTATTACACTACTAAGTCCTCTACCGTTTTCACTATTGATTCTCTTAAAATTTCAAAATCATCTATTATTCAATAAAAAAAATCATAAAATTACTTGAACTAAAATAAGTGCTTATTAATTGATTTATCAATTGATTTAATAAGAAAAAAATTTAATTTGTTTTTTGGAACACACGGGCTCTAGGAGTATGTTTATGATTTGACTATAGTTGTTGAGGAATAAATGCAACTTGGTACTGCTTGTTTATACTTTTTATATATATGTATATACTAGCAACTGTGTTCATGCGTTGCAATGGGTGAGGTCAGGGCGCAGCGCGGATGAGGACGGGAGGGAGGGGCACAGGCGCGGCGCGGGAGCTCCGAGCAGCGATGAAAGGGAGGGGCACAGGCACGGCGTGAGGCGCGGCGTGGATGGGGACCGGAGGGAGGGACGCAGGAGGTCTTTTTTTCATTCAAGCCCTCCCTTTCTTTTCAGCATTGGGACTACGGGTTAATTTTATAAACACTCAAAGGGTTTTCTGCAAAATAGTCACGAGGAGTGCAGGTTAATTTTATAAACACTCAAGGGGTTTTCTTCAAAATAGCCAGGCGGACTGCGGGTTAATTTTATAAACACTCAAGGGGTTTTCTGCAAAATAGCCAGGAGGTATGCGGGTTAATTTTATAAACACTCAAGGGGGTTTGTGCAAAATAGCCAGACGAACTGCGGGTTAATTTTATAAACACTCAAGGGTTTTTTTGTAAAAAATAGTCAGGCAGACTGCAAGTTAATTTTATAAACACTCAAGAGGTTTTCTATAAAAATAGCCAGACAGAACAAAATTTTGATTATATATAATACGATACTGCTCAGCCTCGGCTTTTTCGGGGGTTATCTTACTGAGACATGCCCACCTGGCAGACAACGTGGGTAATCTGAGTGTGTTGAGATACATTAGTAGAACAACGTGGGTAAACTGAGCGTGTTGAGCGTGTTGAGATATACTTGATAGTTTGATAGTTCAGTGTCTAAAGATACGTGATTCTAATTTCAAGATCTCGTGTGTTTAGCTCACATTTTTTTTCTAATTATTCGATAACCAACTTCCTCCTTAATTGTTTTTATTTGAAATGCATTTGTTACTGTAGTGTAAAGATATATGATTTCAATCTTAATGTTTCATATTTAATTATTAATATACTCGTAATTTTTTATAATTACTTGATAACCAAGGTTCTTCTTAATCGTCTTTTTTTGTTCGTTGAAAAAAAAAGATCGCTACGTCTCCGATCACGGATCACTTCATGCGACGAGGGGAAACAAGGTGAGATCGAGGCTGCCAATCCATATGGGTGAGCCGCGCCAGCGGCCGATAAAAGGTGAATCTTGATTCATGGATTCTAGTTTTTTTATTCTCGCCGTTGATTGTCGTGACAGGACGCCTACTACAATGCCGTTCACCGGACTGTCGATGAGTTTTCCGTCTTGTGACTGGGCGCCCCTTCAATATTCGAATCCTGGTTTCACCCTTGTCTATTGGTGAGCTAGTTTACCTACTAGTACGATGCTCACTATACCTTGTGTCACAATTAGAGTTCTAATTAAGGGTGTGTTTGACATAGAAATTTGGTTAGGCTAATTTGTCTTGGATAAAATGATATGGTTTATTAGCGAGCTATTAATTGAGTATTGATCATTATGAACATAAAAAATGAATTCATTTATTTTTTAAAAGAAACTTTTATATATAAAATTATTCACAAAATATATCGCATAATATCAGAAAACGTGTTAATGAAAACAATAAATTTACAAATTTACAATTTAGAGTTGCTCAAACAAACTTGCCTAACATAATGTGTTATAATTTACCAGATTACTTGTTCCACACCTTTAAAAATATGTTTTTATAAAAAGCTTTATTCTATCTATTGACTACATCATTTGTTCTATACTATTTATTAATTGTATTATCAAAACATTTAATTTATATCTATAATCATCTAGATAATGCACTAAATAATCCAATCAATAATTTGTTTTAAATTGGGCATAGGTCTACTCTAACTAAATTAGGCAAACAATCCACTTCTCCTAAACAGCTAGGGCGCGCTGTAACGCCGGTGGTACAATTAACAGTTGCGGCTAAATACGGCCAAGATCGCCAAAGATCGTGATTACACATGGGACGTTTAATTGCGGTCAACAAAAGAACACACGTACAGGTCGAATCGCGGTGAACACGGAGACCAAAACGCGAGCCGCGGTCGATCGAAGACAAAAGCAGGAGTACGTGGAAGATCGATCGTACCGCCAAAAAAGGCACGCTGTAAACGTCAGCCAATCAGCAATCATGCATGCAACCGTTCATTCAATATGCTATATTGCACGGACCGTCCGTTGATCTTGATCCGCGATAGATCATTTTGACGCCGTTCACCTAGCTAGCTAGGACTACTACTCAGCTAGCAGTCCCGAGACAAAGCTGAAATGACAGGATCCGAACTGATCAGGGTGGATCGATTCCTTTCGCGTGCATGCATGATTCGCCTTTCTCGCCATCTCGGGATCTGCCGTGCCGAATCGCAACTCCTCGCCGATCCCCACCGTGGCGTCTATCCGTATCTTCATCTTACAAATATTATTTAAAAATATTATTATTTTAATAAAAAATTGTAAAAGTAATGGTCACTCAAATTTGTTGAACTACTGTCTTGAACAGCCAACGAATGAGTAGTCAGACCGATCAAACGATTGATATTTGACTGGTCTATATCGAAATCGAAAGTTCAACAAGCCACCTATCGAATAGCGACAGTTCGACAGGTCTCTAGCACGGGTTTGTCAAATGTCGACTGTTCGACAGGCCCAACAAATGTCGACTGTTCGACAGGCCCAACAACACGTTGAATTTTTTTAATATTTGGTTGTCTTGTTAATTTGGTTAACAATTTTTTTTACTGGTTAATTTTTGTTCGTAAAAATACATTGCATTTCTGATTGATTAATTTGAAAAATACATTGCATTTCTAAATGATTAATTTAAACTTTTTTATTATTTTCATTGGCTTTGTTGGTTTCATGTTTTTGCTGTAATTTCTTTGCCCTTGTAAGACATCACCGGTTGGTTGACGTCGTCCTAGAGGATGACGGAGAAAGAATGCAAAGAGGAAGAAGACATTGTAGCAGTATCACAAACCAATTTTATAGATGAAAAAGAAAATTAACCATTAGTTCTCGATTCATGACACACATACCAACAGAACACATTTGTGATGCATATACCAACATAAGAGAGTTAAGAAGTTACATAGATGAGCTATGAGGAATTGTCGGTCACGATGAATCGGGCTTGAGCTTGTCTACGGACCCCTTCTACTCAACACGTACTGCATCTTCGTGCTTCTTCATTCGTATATATTTTGTTTGTGTTTCAGCTTTAGTTACTCTTCCGCCATCATACATTGGGCTGACTATGTCGATCCACAAAGTGAATCCGCACATCCTTTGGTTGTCCTGAGTAATAAATCTAATTAGTGAATGGGATCAGTATATTATGGAAACATGAGCGAAAATGAAAATAAGTAATTAAGCATGTGACATACAACGAAGTCATTGTCTATGTTGGGACAAATAAAATATCGT
Organism: Oryza australiensis; assembly: GCA_019925245.2. NCBI lineage: Eukaryota > Viridiplantae > Streptophyta > Magnoliopsida > Poales > Poaceae > Oryza > Oryza australiensis. The sequence goes on along the minus strand of JAIFGZ020000048.1, from coordinate 6,763,867 downwards.
ATTCCAAATGTCTGTTGTGAAAATGATGTAGCCACTTGGCAACGATCTCTACAACCACATTTTGGACGCTTAGACCATTCAGATAGACCTAATGGATTGTTTCTCTAGTGTAAGCTAGCAGACTATGTCTGACGCTCGTACTCCATCCACGCTTGAATGAATTGTGTGGTCGTCTCAGGTTGTGTTATCCTTGCACCGATGAAAATTACTCTCGCCGTATCGATCCACTTTACGAAGCCATATTTTCTTATGTCTTTCTATTTGCACAAATTCATTACGACTGATGAGATATGTAAGTATATGAAAATAGTGATAGGTGGGAGTGAGAACTTAACGGTACTTACGATGGAATCGTCGTCGACAATGTTAGGACACACGAAGCATTTTTGTCCTATAGTTTCTTGTCTAATGGTCCTTATCACCTGGCAACGGTTTCCACAACCACACTTTCAACGTTCCCGCCATGTGGGGAGTCCCAAGGGATTTACCTGCCATTCTAAGAACTCTGCAGAAATTCGTCGTTTGTGTTCATCCTTCCTCCTTAGGTAGTCCGATATTGTTTCACTGCGTGGATACGTGCATGTTTCGTCATGTTGTGGATTCATCGTATCTACCCACTCAACAAAGTCACACAAACTATGGTAAGTCTATGAAAGACTATATGATTGTCCACAAACGGTTAGCGATGTATGTATTCAATATATATACTTAAAGTAGATACAAATGATTGTTACCTAATAAATGTTTGGGCATTGGAAGAACCTCCTACCACGGATTTCCAAAGTAAGGGATGTCATGAGTATACATCGATCACCGCAAGCGCACAATGGACGGTCGCACCACGGTGGAAACAGACCAGCGAAAGGATCCCTTCGCCAGTCAAGATGCTCGCAAAATGGAGGTTCTATTCTCTCGAGATAGATGTGAATGTGAAAGGAAAATGTAGGTTCGAAAGAACTTGTGAAAGTGTTTTGCCAAGGTCCATCCATATATAGCGGCGTAGCAATTGGAGAAACTATAGGTGTCAAAAGTCGATTGTAACCGCGATAGAGTTTTCTGTGAATATACATGACACTGTGGCGAAAGGTGATCGTGACTAGTCGAGCTCGCACAGTATTTGTGTCATAACTCGTCCCACGATAACAGTGATTGTGACAAATGAGCATTGTATTGTCAGTGTGTCAGATGTTAGGACATCAGAATGACATAGGCACCGAAAGTTACATTCTAACCACGCGCGACCAGTATTAAGTTGATAGCGACTATTTGATTTCAAAAAAATATAAATATAAAAAAAATCATAGAAACACAACTTATCAAATAAATGTACCTCATGAATCAGTTCATAATATAATGTGACATAACTAGTAGGTGGAAAAGATAATAGTTCAGAATACAACTCACATAAAGATGTCAAGGACGAGTTTCTCTCGCACGTTTGCTCAGCCCCCTTCTTTCATTGCATGGTCTGTTCAGTGAAATAAATGAAATTATCTGGTGGGTGCCTATGTCGTGCATGCTGCTGTGGAGTGGCATCCTCTGGCTGCACAGACTCCCTCCCTTGTGTTGGCTGTGTGATCGGAGGAGCAGCACCGATAGTATATCCCAGCTTGTGCATCGGGTGGTTCTGTTGCAAAGAAATCATCCACAAATTGTGTTCGAGGGCAAACAACAGTACTACACAATGCGCCTGCAAAAACCGTAGTCATCATCTGTTTAAAAAAAGTGAAACCCAAGCTGAGGTAGTTAGTAACGATGCATAAAAATGGAAAGAATGATGATGCCAAGTAAAATTTTAACATTACTTACGTATGTGTTGTGTGTGCCCTGACTCCGACGCGCGTGGAGTCACATAAAGTCTCCATCCCTATGGTGTGCGCCAAGTTTTCCCCTGTCGGCAGGTAAGGGAAGTTTGCGCCACAGACGCTCCCAGGGTATGGTAAACTGATGGTTGAGTATGGTATACCTGCTGCACCTGTGGACGTGGTGGCGGCATGCTCGACGCCGCTACCCCAAAGTCAGATGACCTCCCATGGTGAACAGGTGATGGGGTCTCCAGAAGCGAAGGACCAACGTCGTAACTGCGACGCGACGTGGAGGGACCCACGTGATCCACACTGGAACATCATGGTAGTGGTGGTGATCTTGTTCGTCTGGAAGGCTGCACAACATCAGTTGCGCTCCAATAGGAGACACGATGAAGTAGCACCGTAGCACGGAAACGGAAAGTGGAAAGGGCACCCATCACCTCGTCTGGCCTAACGACTTGAGGTCTCATCTCTAGTCTCCGCAACAACGCTGACTCGAGGCGTGCTCAACGAACTCGGACTGTTCAACAAATAGGGAAGGCCGTTAGAACGACTAAATCAGTTGAACATTTAATGACAATCAACAAAACCAATGGCGTACCATTAGGTTGTATGCAAATTGAGTCTGTGGGGCAAATGTGTCTGTGATTGTCGCCTGGTGACGGGAAACACCTCCAGCACGTAACACTGCGGTACCAATGAAGGTACGCCCCATACGAAGCGCCATCGTCTGGAGGTGTTTGCAACATCAAGTTTTTAGCAGCATGTTCCCACTCGACAACCGTCTGCTGAATTGTCTGAACAATGGTCACGTCGTACAAAAGACCGAGTCCCTTTCGGGAGTACTTGCACACGATGAAATGGGCACATAATAAAAACATAGAATGAGACAAAACATAATAATTGAATATAAAAATTCTCATGTATACTTACTTGTTGAGGCTAACAGACAAAGGGTGACCTCCTCTAAGAGAGAAGCCTTGGTAGTACATGCCGAGCTATTTGAGTACCCTCTGGACATTGTATGACTCGACGTGCACGTCCAGCACGAGGTGACAAGTAGTCATCCATAGTTGCGCATCTCGCATGCAAAGCTAGGTGAGACCGTGTGGTGCATGCTCAACGACATCATGATGCATGTATGGGGTCCCCTAAACACGGTCTGGCATAAGCTAGTCGTAGTCAGCTACAAACTATGTGTACATACGCTGCGTCGTGCCACTTACCCGCTTCAGCTGTAATACCAACAAATTTATAATTAGTATTCATAAAATGAGATAGTGCTATGACAAATGAATTAAAAATAATTTACCTCGCTGTCTGTCCACAAGGATCCCATGGTGGGACGATCGTCGTTGTCTTCAACATCAGACTTGTACATCTCTTCAACACCATAGCTTGCATACAACTCCAGCTATGGCCTCCCAATGTCAAAGCGCTTGTGTGCCCATAACATTATAGAAGCAAAGGGCATCCTGTAATAGAACTTTGCTTACTGTTCCTTGTGCAAGCATCACAAAGTCTGACATACAACGCAACGAGTACCATAGGCCCCCAACTATACTGTGGAATCTCCTCAACAGGTAACTCGACAATCTGCTCCACGAAGTGGATGAAGTGCTTGTCCACGAAGTCAGCATGAGTCCCCGTGAACATCACCCATCCAAACAACTACTGTAGGTACAAGACTAGGTGACGACGCACAACCCAATCCTCCTGACCATCAGGGAAAACATCATGATAAAACTGTTGTAACCAAGTCTTCTACAGATCATGCCCATTTGTGAGATCCTCAATCGGAACAACCAACACCCCACCAAAACTGACCAAAAGATCGTCCGCTCATCCAGCATGAACCAGTGTCGGGCCAACTGCTATGCCAGTTATCAGCAGACCCAACAAAAGAGAAACATCCTGCAGAGTGGGCACCATCTATCCAACTTTCAAGTGGACAGTGTGTGTCTCGGGCCTCCATCTATCCACCAAAGCACTCCGAAGGCCGCATCAATGTTGAAACATGGCGACCTTCCACGTGAAGGCTCTACCAATAGTGCAAAGGTTAGCAACCCAATGGCTCTCAATCTATAACACGTCAAACTGAAACTATTAGTAAAGAAAAAATTGTAAACGATGTATTTTCATAACAATGTATTTTCATCTATCTTGGAACCCATCGTGGATCGATACGTGTTGACGCCAAATCTGTACCGCCGACGTGGATCGGCGTGCCAAAAAATGTGTTGACATCGAAGACACACACTGGCCTGAGAGATCTGCTTAGCTCTAGTGCAGGTCCTAAAATCGATGAAGCGCAGGCGTGTCAATCAGTTTGATCCTGCCACTGACAAGATATACATAGCAGCAAAGCATAAAGCATATCAGCCGACAGACCAATAACCAAAACATCCAATCGGTCGATAAGCCGATGGCGCGATTCCAGCCGATGCCGATGGTTAGAGCATATATCGGCTGGAGATCCAATGGCATAAAATCAGATAGATAAATAATGATCAATGAGCGCTCTGTTGTCATTGGATAAATGTGGACCCCCGTTTTTGAGACGGGAATCTTTCGTGTTCATAGTACCATTTCCCTGGATCGAGTAGTTGGTACCCACAAATACACTACTGGATAATCAGGTGCACATGCACGAATAGTCTTACATTACCATTATTACATCAATAGGCCCGAAGGCAATGTTCAACCCACAAGACCTTATGGTCCGAATACAACACCAAAAACAGAATTTAGATACGGCAGCGGAATAGAGGCAGCGGCTTGTCATTTGCCACAGGCAACGACCGGAGCTAAGATCTAGTATGCGCCGTCAGTTCCTTCACCCTCCTGGTAGTACGCATACGGGTCTTCCGGCTCTTCATTTCCGTCAGCTGAAGGTTTGTGCGTATAACAAGGGTGAGTACCAACCGTACTCAAAGCCAACACGAATTGATGCATATGATAGGGTTATTCGAGAATGGTGGAGTTCTTTTGCATAAGGCCAATTTTCACAATTCTTTTCACAAGCCTATCAACTAGCCAATCAAGTTTTAGTTCCACAGTTCATTAGTCCGGTGACGGTTCGTCCACCATCCATCGTGATTCCAAGGATGGCTTCCCGCCTCCGTTTCGTTATGATTTTCTGGGAGTCTACCCCTTCTCGCATCCCGAGAAGTTGATCCACCACTAATGAAATCATCATGCAATCCCATCCCAGCAGCTTTAAGTTTAAAGTCTAGCCAAGCGAAAGTCTTGTCACGATGCTCGATATCCATGAGCACGGCTATTCGAATAGATTGATTCACTCACACGCAGGTGGATGTACACTTTACCCGTACTCCGCAATGCCCCAACAAATGAGCCTACGCCTCAACACATGAGACGGTCGCGGCAAAGCCTTTGATAACCTCGCTTTGGCGTCCCGCTCCATGAACTTAAGCCCTCATGCACCCTAGCCGTCCTTTTCTAGCAGTGAGAGGAGTTCGCGCGCACCGGGGTAAGGGAAGCTTTCTCAATCTTTAAGTTCAATTAACATCGGTTTAATTCCACCATTCATAACAAAGGCCGCAGCCTCATTCTCATCCCGTAACCACATCATAGAGAACCATCTATGCAAGGATACCGCCTCCGCTCGGCTATCTAGTCAGCTAGGTCTATACCCATTCGAGAAGTACGACCGTCGGCTCGTTTCCGCTATCTCATGGCTCGGTCCTTAATTGACCGGGTCGGCACTTGCCTTTTCCGAATCCGCCCAAATCATCCAGCCGCCCAGTCTAAAATATTTGTATGGCATTTTCAATTTTCACCAAGCCTAGTTCAACATTCTCATGGCCATGTGGCGCTCATGTCTCCACAGCCGTATTTCAACTACCTTCCCTAAGGTAGTTGCCCGAGCACAAAGCCATTTTGCAAAATCATGAGTATGCAGGGATCTAGTGTAAGCAGGGCTAAGCATTTGTACCGAAGTTATCCTCCGGTCATATCACATTGAAGGTTACAAACAATAAATACTAATGGTGATTAATATCAAAGCAGGGTATATCAAGCATAGGCATTGTTTGTGTAAGGCATGCAATTTGTAATTTGAAATCAACATCATTTCATAAAGTAGGATCAATATGTTCAAAGAGTGTGATGACTTGCCTTGCTCGCACACTTGAGGGGTGGTATCTTCAGCGGGGTCGGTGCCGGTTTCTTCAGGTGCTATCCGTACGTGCAAAAGATCAATTGAATTCAATTAGAATTCAATAAAATATCGAGATATCGAAAAGGACCATAAAAGCCATGAAAACAACTCCAAAAGTTTTGCCAAAAATTCTACTTGAGTTAGAACGAGGGTCGCTAGGAAAATCCGAGTTTTGGAAATGAGTTGATGACCTAGGGTTTTCGCAAAGACGGCGATCGTAATAATTCGAGAAATTGAGTTTGAAAATATTAGCGGAGGAAAAATTCGCGCTCGAGGTTTGAGGGTTTGAGCACCAAAGGGAAGCCTATTTAAATGGCGAGAAAGAATTAATCGGAGTCCGGATTTAAAAATGACGCGAAACGGAATCCGGAAAACGTCCGATTCCGATTTTTTCAAACTTTGCACTGAGAAAACATGCGAGAAAATAATTTATTTTTGCCCAAAATTTTACTCAAGTCATCCCAAAATATTTTCCAAATTTTCCAAAATTTTTCCCAAATTTTTCCCTATTTTTCTTTTTCTTTTTCTTTTCCTTTTTCTTTTTCTTTTTTTTTCTTTTCCCAGTACACTATTCATCGGCGCCCAAGGTGTTCGACCGAACACTGTCCTCTACTTTCTCTGTTACGGCCGGCCGACGCGAACACAAGAGGAGGGGTGGCGGCTCGGCTACCGGTGATGGCGACGGCAAGGGGAGGGTGGCGGAGCTCAGGCGCACGGCGGCTAGGGCGCTAGGCGGCTCGCGGCGATTTGCGGCGGCGGCGCTCGGGAGAGGAAAAGGGACCGGAGAGAGAGGGGACGCTAGGGCGGCGATGTGGGGATAGATGGGGTTTGCCCCCTCTTTATAGGCGCAACCGGGCGAGGCACGGAGGAACGGGGTGAGGGACCGGCGCGGCGACGGTGCGGCGAGCGCACGCGCGCGCGCGGTGGCGGGCCGGCGCGCGGGTGCGGGCGCGCACGGGGCGGGCGCGGGCGGCGGCACGTGCTGAAGTCGCGAACGGGGCGGGGTATGGCGGCGACGGATGGCGGCGCGGGCGCGGGGCCGGTGTGGCGGCGACGGATGGCGAGCGCGGGCGCGGGGCCGGTCGACGGGCGGGCGCGTGGCAGAACGGCGCTCGCGCGGGCGGGCGCGGCGCGCGCGCGGCGATCCGGGCCGGGCGCGGGCGCGTGCGCGCTCACGCGACGCGTGGCGCACGCGGGTGCGGCGCTGACGGCGGGCGATGCGCGGCGGGCGCGAGGCGGGCCGAGACGGCGTCGAACGGGTTGTGACCGATGAACAGTGCAACTTTTTAATTTTCCCGATTTTCTATTTTAATTTCCCATTTTCTATTTCCTTCCTTCTAAAAATTCCAAAATAAATTCCTCTAATTCAAAAATAATCTTTAACACAATATTTTCAACTTTCCCCACTTTTATTTTTTTTCACAATATATTTATATATTTTTATATATGTTTTTATTTATTTAACCTTTCCTTTTCAAAATTCAATATTTTCCCCGTTATTTTTCCCAAAACTTCCCGGATTTCGAATACGATTCCGGAATTTTATTATATATTTTGTGTCTTAATTTATCTTTTCCCACCCAAAAATTTTATTTTATTTTTTCCCAGAACGCGTTTTCATAAATCCGCGCTTTTCTTAATTTCCCTTTTTAAAACCCTGGTGCGGCTTTCGCACCTCCATTTTGACAACTCTGAATCATCCAAATACACCGAAAAGGGGATTGATCACGACTACATTTATGCAACTGAGCTGGCAAATAAGAAGCAACAAACCCGAGAAGAAGCAGCAGGCGAAGGTTTTTGAAAGTTCCGATTTTTACGTCCCGATTTCCGTTCTTCGATTTTCAGGATGTTACAAACCTACCCCCCTAACAATAAATCTCGTCCCCGAGATTTCTTACCGGTTGCTGAGTAGGTGTGGGTATTCTGTCCTCAGGAACTCTTCGCTCGCCCAGGTAGCCTCTTCTTCCGTGTGATTGCTCCATTGTACCTTGTACATGCGCCATGACTTGGTCCGTGTCTTCTTTTCTGCCTCGTCTAGTATCTTGATTGGATGCTCCGGGTAGGTAAGATCACTGTGGACATGGATGGTTTCTAAAGGAGCTTGCTCTTCTGGTACCCGCAAACATTTCTTCAATTGCGACACGTGGAACACTGGGTGGACATCGGAGAGGTTCTCGGGCAGTTCCAATTGGTAAGCCACTTCTCCTCTCCTAGCGCTTATCAAGAATGGGCCCACGTATCGTGGTGCGAGTTTCCCTTTGACTTTGAACCTCTGAGTCCCCCGTAGTGGTGAGACCTTTAGATACACGTAGTCACCTTCTTTAAATTCTAATTCTCTTCGGCGGGTGTCCACGTAGCTCTTTTGTCGTGATTGAGCTGTTTGTAATCGGTCCCGAATCAGGCGAACTTTTCCTCGGCCTCTTTGATTATGTCGGCCCGAATACGGTTCGTTCACCGGTTTCGACCACATTAATGGGGTTCGGCATCGGCGACCAAATAGAGCTTCATTTGGCGACATCTTCAGACTGGCTTGATAGCTATTGTTGTAGGAGAACTCGGCGTACGGCAAACATTTGTCCCAATCCTTGGTGAAATCCAACGCACAGGCTCTCAGCATATCTTCTAGTACTTGATTTGTCCTTTCAGTCTGTCCGTCAGTCTGTGGGTGGTAAGCGGTACTGAAGGCAAGGTGACTGCGAGTGCCTCGTGGACTTTGCTCCAAAAATGGGACGTGAATTGGGTACCACGATCCGATATAATCCTCTTTGGTACACCGTGAAGACATACAATCCTACTCATGTATAGTTCCGCTAGCTTGGCACTGTTGTTGTAGTTAGTTTTTACGGGAATAAATCTGGCAGTCTTGGTGAGCCGATCCACTATTACCCAAATGGAATCGTAACCAGTCGTAGTTTTGGGTAGTCCTACTATAAAATCCATGCCTATCTCGTCCCATTTCCATTCAGGAATCTTGAACGGCTGTAGCAAGCCTGCTGGTCGTTGATGCTCAGCTTTCACCCTTTGGCACACATCGCACACGGCTACGTATTCGGCTACATCTCTCTTCATATTGGGCCACCAGTATTCTCCTTTCAAATCCTGGTACATTTTCGTGCTTCCGGGATGTAACGAATATGCCGATTCGTGGGCTTCTTTTAAGATCAATCCTCTCAAACCACCTCGTTCAGGCACGCAGATTCTTTTCTTGTACCACAGGATTCCCTTGTCATCTATTGAAAACTCCTTAGCGCGTCCAGCGGCCATGCGTTCCTTGATTTCCTGGGTTTCCTCATTCCCTTTTTGGGCTTCTTCTATTTGAGTCCTCAGAAGGGGTTGGATTTCCAGTGAGCGTATTTCTCCGTGAGGAATCAGGTGCAGATTGAGTCGAGCCATTTCTTCTTGGAGCTCGCTGGCCATACCTCCCAATCCCATGTGGTTGCATTGGGCTTTGCGGCTCGCGCATCGGCCACTACATTTGCCTTGCCGGGATGGTAATGGATTCCTAGATCGTAATCCTTGATCAACTCCAACCATCGCCTCGTCGTAGGTTGAGATCAGCGAGTAAAGAAATATTTTAAGCTCTTGTGATCGGTATACACATCACGGTGGTTCCCGATCGATAGTGTCTCCGGATCTTCAATGCGTGAACAACCGCGGCTAATTCGTCGTGTGTGGGATAATTCTCCTCGTGGGGTCGTGAATCGTCGCGAGGCATACGCTACGACCTTCCCATCCTGCATTAACACTCCCCTAGTCCTTGCCGAGATGCATCACAGTACATCACGAAATCCTTCCGGTTGTCAGGTAAGGTTAAGATTGGGGCAGTGGTTAACTTTTCTTTTAGTTGGTCGAAAGCCTTTTGACACTTCTCGTTCCATTCAAACTTCTTTTCCTTCTTCGAAAGTTGAGTCATAGGTCGGGCTACGGTGGAAAACCCTTCGATAAACCGTCGGTAATAACCGGCCAAGCCCAAGAAACTCCGAACTTCCGTCACCGACTCGGGTGCCTTCCATTCCATGACGGCTTCGACCTTGGCGGGGTCTCGCTACTCCTCCACTGGAAACCACGTGGCCAAGAAAAGCGACTTCCTTGAGCCAGAACTCGCATTTGCTGAACTTTGCATACAGCTGGTGCTCTCGTAGTTTTCCCAGTACCAGCCGCAGATGCTCCGCGTGTTCCTCATCGTTCTTGGAGTAGATAAGTATATCGTCGATGAATACCACTACGAATTTGTCCAGTACTCCATGAATACCTTGTTCATCGAGTTCATAAAATATGCCGGGCATTGGTCAATCCAAAGGACATTACGTAAACTCGTATAAGCCGTAACGTGTAGAGAACGCCGTCTTAGGAATATCTCCAGCTCTAATCTTCAACGATGATATCCGACCAAGATCAATCTTTGAGAACACTTGCGCACCCTTAAGTTGATCGAATAGGTCATCGATTCGAGGTAGCGGGTACTTGTTTTTGATAGTCACTTCATTCAGCGATCGGTAGTCCACACACATTCTCATACTCCCATCCTTCTTCTTGACGAAGAGTACTGGGGCTCCCCAGGGAGAAGAGCTGGGGCGTACAAATCCCTTCTCTTGTAGTTCTCGTATTTGCTTCTTAAGTTCCTCTAACTCGTTGGCCGGCATTCGGTAAGGCCTCTTGGATATGGGGGCAGTACCAGGCATTAGGTCGATGATAAATTCTATGTCGCGATCCGGGGGCATTCCGGGCAAGTCCTCGGGAAATACGTCCGGGTATTCTTGTACTACTGGCATCCCACCTAGAGGTAGCATGGTGAATACTCCCGCAGCTTGTTCGCATAGCTTCGGGTTTTGATCCATAGTTATGCTCATCGGTGATCCCCATGGGGTGGATACCGTGACTTCCCTTCGACTGAAGTCTATAATTCCATTATTCTTGGTCAACCAATCCATTCCGAGTATGACATCAATGGTTTGGGGTGATAGCACCATAAGGTTCGAGAGAAACACCACGTCCCTAATCCGTATGGGCACATTGATGCAAGCATGGGGTACGGTTATGTCTCCCCCAGGTGAGTGTACCAACATAGGCCTCTTAAGTGCTACTTGGTGTAGGTGGTGTTGTTTTCTTACTTGGGAAGATATGAATGAATGCGAGGCTCCAGAATTGAATAAAACTTTAACTGGGGTAGAGTTGATAGAGAACATACCCATCAATACGCTCCGGTCCTCCCGAGCTTCTTCACCCGCACATGATTCACTGGCCTCGTCGAAACCCGGTGGCGCCTCGTTGGGTAGCGGGGTCCTGAAGCAGACCTCGTCTGCGGCGGGGTGGGGTTCCTCGGACGGGCGTTGCATTGGCGCCGGTGTGCACGGGGTGTTGCGTGGTTTTGGGCAGCTATTGGAGTAGTGCCCGAATTCTCCACAATTGAAGCGGCTCACATTCTTTCTTCATGGAGCGGCTAGGGTTGGTGTGGGTGTACGAAGCTGAGGTGTAGCTGGCCTGTTGACATGGTCGAAAGCGGGGGAACGACCGGCTACCGGAACGTTTGGCTTCCATCCGACGGGGTGGCTCCCTTGGGGCGTTGTGGCGTTCCCCGAAATGGGCGAGCCATAGCGAGCCTCCTTTTGCGGTTATTTTCTACCATCTTTTGGTCGTGTTCAAGCCGGACGACCTTGTTGATGAGGCTTTGAAACTGGTGTGGTCTGCCCGATCATTGGTCCTCTCAGCTCGTCATTTAGTCCCTCAATGAATTTATCCATCTTCTCTTCCTCGTTTGTCAGGTCACTGGTGGCGTAACGGGCAAGCTGGGTAAACTTGTTCGATACTCTTGTACGAGGTGTTTCCTTGACGCGATCTGCGGAACTCGTTTTTCTTCATCCTCATAATAGGCGCACACGAAATTCTCACGGGCGCAGCCGTGAACTCTTCCCATGTTGGTTCGCCGGCGTCTTCGCTCGCGTTTCCTTGTAGGTGTCCCACCGATCACTTGCGGGACCCTCTAGGCGGTTAGTGGCGAAGACAACTCTATCAGCTTCTCGGACTCTGACGAGAGTTAGCTTTTTCTCGATCACCCTCAGCCAGTCTTCAGCATCCATGGGTTCTTCGACCGCGGAGAAGGTTGGTGGCTTAGCTCTCATGAACTCTCCTAGACTTGATCCTCCTCGACTTCCCGGTTGTTAGCAATTGCTTGGAGTAGCTGGGTCCGCAAAGCCATAACCTCCGCCAGAGGGAGGGGTTGGGTTCCGACGGGTTCTCGTTGGTTGCTGCGGCTCTGCGGCGATGTGCCATCCGAAGAAGATAGATGAATTAAGAGATCGGACCAGTTTAGGTCATGGTTCCTAGGGGATTTTTCTTCAAGTTCTTTTAAATGATCTTCAATCAACAAGCAGGGTGAAATAATAATAAGCTCATGAATTAAGACACCGCAAAGCGATGCTCAGGTCCATCATATTACATAAGAGGGGTACACGGACTGTACATACACAGTCCTTCATGCCATGATAGCAACAACAACTACATCGTCTAACTGCATCAACCAATTAAGGGGGAATAGAGCGTGGTTCGTGCTGCGCGAGCCGTCCGTAACGAGATCAAGCCGGGAGGTCCTCCCGCCTAGTCGTCCAACCACCCGCAAGAGCCGGGCAGAAGTGGGTGGTCCGCTGCTGAAGCAAACCGGAGTCCCCATGGCTCGGAGGTGGTGGCCTCGAGTCATGCCGAATCTTCGACTCGGTGGCCGCGTACTCTTGCGAGCGGTCCGGCGGGTGAGGGGCCTCCGGTGTGAGTCGCGACGCAGTGGAAGCTTCCTCCTCCATTGGGTCGGTGTCGCTGGACTCCTATTTGACCTCCATAGGTTCTGCCTCAGACTCCGTGTCGGTGTGGATCTGGATGGGGTTCTCCTCTCCCGATCCGGCTCGGATGGCACCGCTACGGAGCTCGAGGTGGGTCCCATGGACGTGGCGGCGCGGGGTCTACTGTGCACGGCGCATGCTCGTGCTCAACATAAAGCTTGCTCCATCATGGCTTGAAAGGTATCCAAGCATGCTGGAGTCATAAGGTAATAGTGGTCGGGCACGGGAGCGAGGAGGTGTTGGTACAAGCTCGGTGGAAGTACTGCCGCGTAGACGGGCGAGTGCGCAGCTGCTCCTCCCGGTCGACTTGCTGCTTGCTCTTCCTGAGCTGCTCCTCCAGCTCTACCGGGGCTTCCCCACGGGCCATGTAGCGGTCCGAGAGTTGCTCATATTGGGCACCATTGGCTTGCGGTGAGTTTGCGGCATGTTTATCCGGTCCCCACGGCCTTGGTGGCTCTCGACCGATCATTGAGGCGTGACTGCTGGTCGTTGATCTCAAGCAAGGCCTCCTCGTAATGCGTCGCCCGTCTCCGCCCAACGTGATAGACGCGTGACCATCGGGTTGTAGCAGCAGGGTGGCCTCCACGGTGCGGGTTGCCCTCTTCGCGATAAGGATGATGCACGAACTCTGTCACCGTGAGTTCAGCACGATGTATCGCATTAAGGCGAAGAAATGCTTCGCGGGCCGCATCTTGGATGGTCGCTTCGCTAAGTCCCGGTGGTAGCGGGTGTGGAAGCGAAAGATGTTTCGCTTCCCATGCGGGCTTCTATGGATACGCCCTCCCATGCTGGATATACTTCGGAGCCATGCCTTTTGGTGTGATAGGTGGGTGGTTCCGGTACCTCAAACACCACGTAGGGATCGAAGTTGTGCCACAAACCCTCGTCTCGTGGGATGGTGACCTCCCGAGCTCCGTCGTGGTTCGACATCCGCTTTTGAAGGCAACTTGGGGTTAGAGGGAGAGAGCTATTATAATCATTTGGTAAAAGGAGATACAGATGTAGAAAAGGTATATTTGTATTTTCGGAAATAATGTTTTAAAAATGATCCTATGTAGGGATATTTCCCTTTAGCCAACTAGTTAGGGGTAGGGCGCCATTTGGTCTTAGCCTACGGTCGCATGGCTCTGATACCAGCTCTGTGGACCCCCGTTTTTGAGACGGGAATCTTTCGTGTTCATAGTACCATTTCCCTGGATCAAGTAGTTGGTACCCACGAATAGAGTACTGGATAATCAGGTGCACATGCACGAATAGTCTTACATTACCATTATTACATCAATAGGCCCGAAGGCAATGTTCAACCCACAGGACCTTATGGTCCGAATACAACACCAAAACAGAATTTAGATACGGCAGCGGAATAGAGGCAGCGGCTTGTCATTTGCCACGAGCAACGACCGGAGCTAAGATCTAGTATGCGCCGTCGTTCCTTCACCCTCCGGTAGTACGCATACGGGTCTTCCGGCTCTTCATTTCCGTCGGTGAAGGTTTGTGCGTATAGCAAGGGTGAGTACCAACCGTACTCGGCAAGCCAACACAGAATTGATGCATATGATAGGGTTATTCAGAGAATGGCTGGAATTCTTTTGCATAAGGCCAATTTTCACAATTCTTTTCACAAGCCTATCAACTAGCCAATCAAGTTTTAGTTCCACAGTTCATTAGTCCGGTGACGGTTCGTCCACCATCCATCGTGATTCCAAGGATGGCTTCCCGCCTCCGTTTCGTTATGATTTTCCGGGAGTCTACCCCTTCTCGCATCCCGAGAAGTTGATCCACCACTAATGAAATCATCATGCAAGCCCATCCAGTTTTAAGTTTAAAGTCTAGCCAAGCGAAAGTCTTGTCACGATGCTCGATATCCGCGACCACGGCTATTCGAATAGATTGATTCACTCACACCGGTGGATGTACACTTTACCCGTACTCCGCAACAGCCCAACAAATGAGCCTACGCCTCAACACATGAGACGGTCGCGGCAAAGCCTTTTGATAACCTCGCTTTGGCGACCCGCTCCATGAACTTAAGCCCTCATGCACTCTAGACGTCCTTTTCTAGCGGTGAGAGGAGTTCGCGCACCCGGGGTAAGGGAAGCTTTCTCAATCTTTAAGTTCAATTAACATCAGTTTAATTCCACCATTCATAACAAAGGCCGCAGCCTCATTCTCATCCCGTAACCACATCATAGAGAACTATCTATGCAAGGATACCGCCTCCGCTCGGCTATCTAGTCGCTAGGTCTATACCCATTCGAGAAGTACGGCATGGCTCGTTTCCGGCTATCTCATGGCTCGGTCCTTAATTGACCAGTGGTCGGCACTTGCCTTTTCGGAATCCGCCCAAATCATCCACGCCCAGTCCTAAAATATTTGTATGGCATTTTCAATTTTCACCAAGCCTAGTTCAACATTCTCATGGCCATGTGGCGCTCATGTCTCCACAGCCGTATTTCAACTACCTTCCCTAAGGTAGTTGCCCGAGCACAAAGCCATTTTGCAAAATCATGAGTATGCGGGGATCTAGTGTAAGCGGGGCTAAGCATTTGTACCGAAGTTATCCTCCGGTCATATCACATCGAAGGTTACAAAGAATAAATACTAATGGTGATCAATATCAAAGCAGGGTATATCAAACATAGGTATTGTTTGTGTAAGGCATGCAATTTGTAATTTGAAATCAACATCATTTCACAAA
Organism: Oryza australiensis; assembly: GCA_019925245.2. Taxonomy (NCBI): domain Eukaryota; kingdom Viridiplantae; phylum Streptophyta; class Magnoliopsida; order Poales; family Poaceae; genus Oryza; species Oryza australiensis. Next base: position 6,748,345 of record JAIFGZ020000048.1, on the reverse strand, counting down.
GTAGGATCAATATGTTCAAAGAGTGTGATGACTTGCCTTGCTCGCACACTTGAGGGGTGGTATCTTCAGCGGGGTCGGTGCCGGTTTCTTCAGGTGCTATCCGTACGTGCGAAACATCAATTGAATTCAATTAGAATTCAATAAAATATCGAGAGATCGAAAAGGACCATAAAAGCCATGAAAACAACTCCAAAAGTTTTGCCAAAAATTTTACTTGAGTTAGAACGAGGGTCGCTAGGAAAATCCGAGTTTTGGAAATGAGTTGATGACCTAGGGTTTTCGCAAAGACGGCGATCGTAATAATTCGAGAAATTGAGTTTGAAAATATTAGCGGAGGAAAAATTCGTGCTCGAGGTTTGAGGGTTTGAGCACCAAAGGGAAGCCTATTTAAATGGCGAGAAAGAATTAATCGGAGTCCGGATTTAAAAATGACGCGAAACGGAATCCCGGAAAACGTCCGATTCCAATTTTTTTCAAACTTTGCACTGAGAAAACATGAGAGAAAATAATTTATTTTTGCCCAAAATTTTACTCAAGTCATCCCAAAATATTTTCCAAATTTTCCAAAATTTTTCCCAAATTTTTCCCTATTTTTCTTTTTCTTTTTCTTTTCCTTTTCCTTTTTCTTTTTCTTTTTCTTTTTCTTTTCCCAGATACACTATTCATCGGCGCCCAAGGTGTTCGACCAGAACACCTCTCCCTCTCGCTTTCTGTACGGCGGCGGCGCGCGCGAACACAAGAGGAGGGGTGGCGGCTCGGCTTACCGGTGATGGCGACGGCAAGGGGAGGGTGGCGGAGCTCCGGCGCACGGCGGCTAGGGCGCTAGGCGGCTCGCGGCGATTTGCGGCGGCGGCGGCGCTCGGGAGAGGGAAAAGGGACCGGAGAGAGAGGGACGCTAGGGCGGCGATGTGGGGGATAGATGGGGTTTGCCCCCTCTTTATAGGCGCAACCGGGCGAGGCACGGAGGGAGCGGGGGGGGACCGCGCGCGCGACGGTGCGGCGAGCGCACGCGGCGCGCGGTGGCGAGGCGGTCGCGCGGAGTGCGGTGCGCACGGGGCCGGGCGCGGGGCGGCGGCACGTGGTGAAGTCGCGAACGGGGCCGGGGTGTGGCGGCGACGGATGGCGAGCGTGGGCGCGGGGCCGGGGTGTGGCGGCGACGGATGGCGAGCACGGGCGCGGGGGCGGTACGACGGGCGGGCGCGTGGCGACGGCGCTGCCGCGCGGCGGGGCGGGGCGCGCGCGGGCGATCCGGGGCGGGCGCGGCGCGTGCGCGCTCACGCGACGCGTGGCGCACGCGGGTGCGGCACGGACGGCAGGCGGCGCGCGGCGGCGCGAACGGGTTGTGACCGATGAACAGTGCAACTTTTTAATTTTCCGATTTTCTATTTTAATTTCCCATTTTCTATTTCCTTCCTTCTAAAAATTCCAAAATAAATTCCTCTAATTCAAAAATAATCTTTAACACAATATTTTCAACTTTTCCCCACTTTTATTTTTTTCACAATATATTTATATATTTTTATATATGTTTTTATTTATTTAACCTTCCCTTTTCAAAATTCAATATTTTCCCGTTATTTTTCCCAAAACTTTCCCGGATTTCGAATACGATTCCGAATTTTATTATATATTTTGTGTCTTAATTTATCTTTTCCCACCCAAAATATTTATTTTATTTTTTCCTAGAACGCGTTTTCATAAATCCGCGCTTTTCTCGATTTCCTTTTAAAACCCAGTGCGGCTTTCGCACCTCCGTTTTGACAACTCCGAATCATCCAAATACACCGAAAAGGGGATTGATCACGACTACATTTATGCAACTGAGCTGGCAAATAAGAAGCAACAAACTCGAGAAGAAGCAGCAGGCGAAGGTTTTTGAAAGTTCCGATTTTTACGTCCCGATTTCCGTTCTTCGATTTTCAGGATGTTACAATAAATACCAACTTATATGCAATCCTGACAAGCCGATGCAACGTCCATGGGAAATTAGCTTTGCCCGATTGGCTATAGGTATCAATAGTATATAATCTAGGTCTCAAAATATATTTAAACCAAGTGACTAGGATAGATCGGTGCGTACCGAGACAGTATAAATAACTTATGTCTAAACATACCTTAAGACAAAGATTATACGTATTCATAGCATAGCCGATGCCATGTCCAGATAACTCATCGACTAAAACTACGATGAAACCCTTAATGGCAGCCAATAGGCAGGCTAGAGATTATGTTCTAATCATGACTTAGTAGGTCAAACTGAACCGATGCATCACTAAGTATGAAAAGAAACACAATATCTAGACAATCAAGCCCTTGATTGATTTTCGGGATGGTAGATGCCTAAGCCGATCTAATCTAGTAAATAATTTAGCCGGTACCGGCAGAAATCCTAAAGCGAGAGACAGCCGATAGAGCTAAATTGAGATACCAAGACCAGATCAACAGAGACATATGATAAATAGGCAGGCAAATATGTTACCCAAACCAAAGCAATCCAAGAGATCGAATGTACTGATGGAGCCTTGGACGACGCCGATGTAGCCAACACAATTGCATGGGCCGACGGGACATTGGACATACTCCTTTGCCGGAGATCAAAGCCAATGCAGCCCCGTGTCAGGTGCCAAGTTCCGCCGGATGATAAACGAAGGTAGAAAGGTAAAAGGTGGCGATGCGCCGAATTGTATTGATCATGTGTTGATTGATTACATGAACCCCGGGCTTACATATTTATACCCACGGGCTAACAAACATCCTAACAGATTATGACTCAATCTTTCCTATAAAAGGAAACAAACTGAGTCCTTATTGGACACTAACAAACTTTCTAAAGATAAAATAGAAAGTTAACAAATTCTTCCTAATTAATAGATATAAGTCGTATCCTTCTTGAACTCGGTGTCTTCTCGATAAGATCTTCCCAAACCAAATCTAACAAGAATCCGACTGTTGGAGATACTGATAAAAGAAAATCTCCATCGGCTGACCAAAACTCTAAACCGATACTGGCTCTGAGCCGATTTGAACCTTGAGCCGATGAGGGATTCAGGGCTTACCAAATTTTGGCGTTAATAATACGCAGATATTAATCCGATCCTCGCATTTTCAAGACATTGCAGAAAGTCCCTCGACTAAGTAGTCGTGATCAATGGAGCTTATCGATCACCTCGTCGATCAACTGTATGTCATCATCCTCAGCCATACCTACAAATTGAAAGACGTACTATTATAATGAACATAACAACAAAAAATTACATACATGATAAATTGACATTGTAGAAATATTACAACACAAAAGTATAATATGACAAGTATGAGACTAATAAATTCAAATACTAAAATTGGTACAGATTAATACAAATATTTGAAGTCAAGTACAGATAAATTCAAATATTACGAGCCCGGTACAGATAAATTCAAATATTACAAGTCCAGTACAGATAAAATTAAAAATTACGAGTCCATTAGAAATAAATTCGAATATTACAAGTCTAGTACCGATAAATTCAAACTAAGGATAATTTTTCTTCTTCGACTTCCGCGTTGGAACGCGATGAATATCAGCACCTTCGGCGCCTTTGCCTACATTGTACATGCTGCAATCTTTATGGGCATAGTCCCCGTCGCATAGAATGAATGCTTTCTGCCGACGAGAACGGTCGTTCGCTTTAGCTTTATCCATCTGGTTCTTGATTCTACGCATCTTGCGACAACCCTTAGTATCAACTAGTAAATTTGATTCAGGCAACCAGTTGGCTTGCCCTGGAGGCGGACGAGTGAAATCGCATACGACACGCTAACCACTCAATTCACCATGCCAAGTTGCCTCCCATGCTTCCTTAGTAAAGTACGGAGAAATCAATATGTTTGCGTCAACATCTTTTCTTTTGTGAAAGCGACAAGGACATGAGAACATGGCAGGTGTCGAAGAAAAGGCTTGTTGCAGTTGCATATACAAGCGTGATACTCTGGCCATAACGTGCATTCCAATGTGATCTAGGTACTCCCAATGCTAATCCACTCTTGTCACGGAGTTGTATCTCAAATAACAACTCTTTATTCCCAGCAGGCTAGACTCTGTGCATTCCTACCTTCTTGGTTTTCTCATCCATGTACTGTGTAATAGCCAGGCTATACCTAACATTAGGTTTGTTGAGGTTAAGACTAGGCGTACCTTTTACAAAGATACTTCTGTGTACCCCTTGTGATGCCATCCAGGATAGCAACAAGTTGTAGAGGACGTGTATTTTTCATCACCCAGTTGTGCACTTCAGCAAGATTAGTTGTCATCACACCATACCATGAACCATTCGTATCGTACAACAATGACCATTTCTCCCTTGGCTCATGTTCCATCCACTCCGTGAAGCACTTCGTAGCCCTCCCGCACTTCCTACACCGAGTAACACTTGGTGATTCATTTGGAACGGGTTCCAGGCCCTCCAGCTCCTCTTGTTGGGCAACAACGAGCTTTTTTCCAAACCTCTTCCATGTGAGTCGTTGTCAGCCAATCCAGTTGCTCCCATATAGCGTCAAACTTTCTTTGGTGATTTTGCTTGCGCAAATTCTTGAATAGGTCCATCAACCTCTTACTCCTTAATTGTGTGTAAAAATTTGCACCAAGATGTCACATACACCATCTGTTATGCAAATCTGGCCATGGCAAATCCTCTGTGACATCTTCCTTTAGCTTCTGTACTGTTGATAGCAAACCGGCATGTTGGTCATACAGAACGCACACATTTGGTCTATTTTGAACTACACACCTTTTAATGTGCCGAAAGAACCAAAGCCAACTTGGTGTGTTCTCGCTTTCAACAAAAGCAAAAGCAACAAGGATGACATGGTTATCCTCATAGACTCCGATCGCGGTTAAAATAGTTCCTCTATACTTGCATGTCATGAAAGTACTATCAACACATAGCAACGGAATGCATTTTCTGGAGGCCTCTATCATGCACCCAAATGACCAAAAAGCACGACGAAGTACATTTTCTTTAGTTTCATTCACCTCATCGAGAATAGCCATGTATGTGCTCGGGTTTCTTGTCTGGATCACCTCCAACAGTGGGGGAAGATTGTGGTAAGAATCCTCGTAACTTCCAAACCTCATCTCTAGTGCTTTCTGCTTTACCCTCCAAGCCTTGTCGTACGATATCTCATAACCATACTCTTTCTCTATGTCATGCATTGTTGTGAACGGCGACAAAGAGGTCTTTTTTACAGCCTTTGAATACACCATTTGTGCCACGAATGCAGCCATCATGTTCCTGTGTACCAAAGGGGTATTGTCCAACAAGGTGTGTTACTCAACCCTTGAAGCTACCCATAAGTTGTCATGTCATGGCTTGTAACCATGTACTCTCCAAGGACATCCAGACCTTGTGCACTTCACGTCATACGTCATCCTATTTGAAATCTTCACCCTAAACTCCCACCTCTGCAGAAAAGCCCACCTCTTTACCGCATCTTGTAGGTGTCCTTTGTCATGAAACATCTGTCCAACTTGCACCTGCTTACAATCATATCGCCAATGGCATCTAAACCATCGTTAACCTCAGATGACTCATCGATATGGTCGTCCAATCATCAGGTACGTTGGTTTCCTTGTCCCACTGTGTTGTATCTTGGCCTTCCACCACAAGCGCAATGTATTCCTTGTTTTCCATCTCTTCCACTGGCGCTTCATTTTCCTCCACTGCATCAACAACCAAAGGTGAGTCCGGCTCATCATCATCCGATTAGTTGGCCGGACAATTACTATCAGCCACAACGAACTCTATAGGTGCAATAACTTCTTCCGGTACTTCGCCTTGACCACTCCTGCAAACATTAACCTCTTCCATGGCCTCCATAGGAGTTTTTTCCACCTCCGTGGGGCTTGTCTCATCAGTTCCAAGAACATCTAATTTCTTCTACACCAGTATTGCCAGACTATACCCTTTCTCTCTTACTTTAGCCACAAATTTTCTCCAACTCCCAGTAGATGCAAGCTCTACTACTCTCTACTCTCCACTGCCATCCATATTGACCCCTTACTGGCCACACAACTTTCATGATAAATTTTTTCAACAATGGATCTATCCCGAACATATTATGCAGCCACCGTGGTGCATTCAGGCTAGTATCGACGAATGCATATATGGTCAAATCTACCCCGCTTTCACAAAGTTATATAGGAGCATCGCCATAATACACACGAACGGGCAGACATCCTAAAATAACATGTCCAATTGTCTTACCACATTACTACCCAATAACTTTATCTATGGTTACATTGTTGCTCTAACATAAACAAACTCAATTTCACTACTTAAATATAACTTTCTTTCGATTTCTACTACTACTACAGGTCTATTTATACTAAATATCTTCATGTTAATTTATACTAGTACTCGAATATTCCTAATAGCCCATGTTTATTTCTTCTTAGTGGCACTACTTAAAAATTAATACATTACTACTCACCTAAAAAATTATGTACTAACCTACTACTAACTTTAACACATTACTAGTATAATATCTGCACTAACATCCAACAATGGTTAACAGAAAAATTTTCGTTGTACCTATAGATTAGAAATTTATACCTTCAATGTCGCTGCTCTCTTCTACACAGTCGCGGATGTCTCCTCTCCACCCATGCAAGTCTCCCGTGGTGGCGGCACGATGCCTCTCTTCCCTTCGGCTGAATGGCACCTCTCTCCCGTCGTGGCGGCACGGCGGCGGCAACTATCTCTGACGCCGGCACTCGGTGGTCCTCCCCCTCTCTGCATATGGATAGCTATGAAGAGGAGATGGGCTTTTAAAGGAATTAGTCGAACTCCTATTGTTCGATAGGGTCGATGGGGAGACCTGTCGAATGCCCACCGTTTGACGGACTCTGCGGCTGTCGGGTGGTGAGGCCTGTCGAACGTTCGCAATTCGACATGGTCCAGTCGAACGCCCGCCGTTTGATTTCCCAGCCTGTTGATCTTCCACCGTTCGATAGGCCTCTATTTTGACGAATAAATTCAAGCGACCACTATTTTTATGATAATCTATTAAAATAATAATATTTTAAAAAAACTTCTCACCTTACCTAGTTAGCTTCCCTTGTGATAGAGATTTACAGGGCGGGAGCCTATCTCTCTCTTTTCGCCTTTCCTCTGGAACAGAAAATTTCAGTAGTGGTAAAAGCAGAGGCACACTAGCAGAGATGCTCTTGGTTAGCTCTGGATCGGGTCCTCGCGTAGAAGATGTATGACCGGGCAAAAAAACGCTAATAAATCGACGCAAGCTGATTGGATTGTTGATCGATGCAAGCTGACAAGGCAGCCAAGCTTCTTCGCTTGACAGTACATATGATTTTTCTTCTTTACTTTTTGCAAGTGGTCTATATGCTGATCAGTTTCCTCGCTTTTCTTTATTTCTTTAAAAGCAGATGCAAACAAGGCTCCATTATTTTGGAGGTCGGCCCCTACGCTTCAGGCCATATAATGTTTCATCCATTCGTGTTGTCCATGTCGAATCGCTTTGGCTATTTGTGGATCCTTGGATCATCCACGATAGCTAGGCCATCTCGATCCTGATGTGCTCAACTAAAAAATGAAAACAGAGGATTTCTCTGCTTAAATCTAACAGGAGTAGCACTAGGACATATACAACGCATCGATAATAGACGGCTCAAATCCGTGATTTTTGCAAAAAAAAACCTCGGAGGCGATGGAGACGACCGCGTCGGTGCTTCGCGAAGAGACGGCCTCCGGCCCGTGCTCTCAGGCGGTGGAGACGCCGGCGACGCATTGTATGCCTCATCTCCAGCAAGTCGACGGTGCCCTCAAATCCGGATGTAGAGAGCGCGCGTGTAATTTTTCCGCGCCAAATCATGGAGGAGCAGTTGCGGGACGAGCTCGCCGACCGCGGCCTTGCCGTCGCCTCTGTCCCCAGGAAGGAATAGAGAGATATCGAGAGGAATTGATCGAAAATCGAGGGGAATCGAGAGGAATCAACAGTCGCCGGCACCTCCGGGGGGACCTCTTGGACCTCGTCGTCGCTTGCAGCATCCGCGTCGCCAGCAACCTCGTCGAGGTGTTGATGAGAAATTCGATTCGCACGCACTGACCTGAGATATTTGCTTTACTCTAGTGCAGGTCCTAATTGGTTACTTTTGGTGAATTGAGGGCGTGCCAGTTGGTTTGATCCTGTAACCAACAAGAAACAAGAAATGGATTTATACTAAGTTGGAATTAGATCCTACCGGATCGGCTGAAGACATCAATAAACATATAATTGTTATTCCAAAACACATTTATACTAAGTGATTGGGATAGATCGGCTATGCCGAGACAGTATAAATCACTTAGGCTAAAGATGCACTAGAATAATAATTATCTGCATTGATAACCTAGCCGACGCTGCAGATCTAATGTAAATCGGCTAACATTCCGATACATTTTATAAGAAGATATTAATATAATCTAAATACGCTAAACCTAGATCAATCGGCTGTAATTGTAACTCGACAGATTGATATTGGTTTAGGGCATTTAAACAGATTAAGATCTTAATATAAAAGGCAATTTTAATATATCTAATAGCAATTAAAACTAAGAGATAACTAAAACAGACAAGGCCGGCTGAAACTCCAGCACTGCCTCTAATGATAAAATTAAACTAAACATATCTTAATAGTTCTAAGAGCGACTTAATAGGTCAATTAGATGCAGCATTAAGTACAAAAAGAAATACCAGATCTGTATAAGTCAACGTGAATCCTCGAGACGGTAGACACGACATATAATCTAGTTCAACCCCTGGACCTAACCCATCGGCTGCTGTCTTCAGAAGGAAACCAGCCGATTACGGGATAGATCTAGGCATTGCTCTAGATTATAGGCTACGTATGATAAATTGCGTAGTTTATAACCTCGGAACTAGAGTATCATAATGATGGAAGTACTAGTTCCTGCGATACAAACCACTAATGACAAGGACTTACCTTGTTCAGAGGTCGAACCCGATACAGCCTGAGTAAGAGCAAGAACTCGTCGAAAATAAAAAGGGTGGTCATGCGTCGAACTTGGTTGATTGTGTGTTGGTTGATATATTACAAAGAGCTCTCGGGTCTTATTTATACCCAGGCATAATAATATCCGTGTAGGACACGGTTTCTATCTTATTTACTATTTACAGTATGATAATATATCGGGACATAGTCTCATGCCGTTTTACAAAAGGAAAATCTATACAACTTCCTAATTTACAGATATAATTGCCGTTACATGAGCTTATCCATAGATGGTAATATCTTTAACGCACAATTTGGAGACCGAATCCAATACTTTATCTTCAAGTTTCCTTTTTGGGACTAGCTCCACTTTTTTCCCAACTCGGAATCGGCTATCGGCTAACTTGGTCCGATTCAGACTTAGCCGACGGGCTCCACAGCCAATTCGGACTAAGCTGACACAACCTCTGTTTCTCCGCAGATTGCGCTCCTAATCCGATTCCGCTTCAATCTTGGCCTCTCGAGGATTTGGTTACCAAATTTGGTTGTTAACACATGCTCCCCAAGTCCGTGATGTGATAGTATTGCGGATTTAACGATGTTTCGAACTCCTGTGCAACTCTAGGTTGAATTTGTTTCGGCTGTCACGAAAAACTCTTTAAATAACACCCTCCTTGCGCCGAACCAAGCCACGCTGTCACTTTTGCATCCTCATGCTCTAGCCAAAAAAACCTTTCTGCCTCCTCGGCGACCCCGTCGGCAACCGATGCGTGAACTCACCGATGAACCCCTCCGCCGCTGTGATCCCCTCCATTGATGGCGTCTTCAAGCACACGCTCCGACACGGCTCAGGCAGAATACCCTGATGTAAGTTCCATCGGCTGTAGCCCCTTATTCCTTGCAATTTGGCTTTTTACCTTCTGTAATCTTGTTCTTCTATCCTTTAATTTGTAGCACCTCTCTCACCAAATCGCCATCCCAGACCTTCTTAGTCCAAATCAATTCTTATTAGGGCCGATCGACAACCTAGACCCTAGTGAGTTCATCAATGCCGAAACAAACCGGATCCCCTTTAGGTTTTCCTCTCCTGACCTGGTCTATTGGTCTGGCGCCTTCAAGTCCTGGCCTTCAATAGACAAATCATGGCCGGCTTGGTATCTAAGGATGTCGGCTAGGCAGCAAACTCATTGGACTGAGCTAGGCATAAGTCAGTGCCTAGCTTTAACAATAGCCGACATGCCCAAGGATGAACCCCTTCTATCAGCTGCAACTTACTTCTGGTCAGATACGCTGAATGCGTTTTTGTTTAGACAAGGGCCGATGACGCCAACTCTCTTGGATATGGAAATGATTACTGGACTGGACATAACTTCCACAGTCGACCCAACCAACCTCAACATCAAATGCACTCATAATTTCAAGACCAAGAGCATAGGAGGTTAGAGCGACTTTATATCGATGAACATGAAAGATGGTCCAATCTCCGAGAGAAAACATGCAGCTTTCCTCGATGTGGTTGGAAAAATTTGTATTCTCAGATAAAATTGCGGGCCGACTAGCAACGGCGCATGTAGCCGAAGCCACAGTGAGCAAGAAGCAAGTCCCCTTAGGAAAATACCGCTCGGCTACTTGTACCAAATGCTTGAGCAACGCATTGGCTAGGCTGGCTTCCAAGCAGGCCGTCAACATAGGAGGACCCTGGTGGCTACTGCAACTGTGGTTGAATCTTCACACTTATCAGGTCACAGAAAGGCCATCTCCACTAGAAGCCGATTTCCCCTTGATTGAGCCACGGTTCGAAGATGACGAAGAGGTAACCACCCTTTGATGTCTGTCGTATGGGGAAGCAGCAACAACTTATCCTGGATCCAAGCTGACAGCCGATCATTTCAAAAATCTGTATAGCGGCTTCCCAAGCAGCTCGAGGGTATGGTTCGCTTATGAAGACTTTGACAAATTCGAACTCCCAGATGATCTTCGGCTAGACGAGCTTAACTCTGGAGAATAAGAAAAGCCAAGGGAGATTTACATATCGGCCATAACGCCTTGCATCCTCCCCGTCGGCATCCACCAAAGGCGCAATGTCCAGAAATCATACAAATTTTATCACCCAATGGTGGCTGTGAGACAACTTGGTATGGCAACTGCCGATCGGCCTCTATTATTCAGACAAGATCCAGGCCAGGGGCAAAATCGAAGGAGACATCATGATGCATCGGCTGCTCAACATCCCCGGTCCCCCTCTGGGTAGCATTGAAAACATCGACTTAGCGGTGACAAGGACAACTATCTTTAGCCGATGGTGGAATAAGTGGAAGCGGCACTTGTTTCATCAATCGGCCTCAATGTACTTGACCATCATTGATCTGGAGATGACCCCATCGGTAAGTGTCTTCTCTTTTTAGTTCCCTTCAACCATTACTCGCATGTTTGACTAACCAAACCTCATTCTTTTGCAGACAACCGATGCCTCCCCACACGCAAGCAACACGGGAATAGCAATCTTCTATGCTCCTAGTGTGCTATCCGGCGGCCGCGGGCTGGCCCCATCGATCATCGGCTTCCATGCGCCGAAGGTAACAACACTCCTTCATGGCCAAACCCGTGAGCCGTTGCATCGGCAGAAGAGGGCGAAGCCGTCGGCTGCTGCTACCCCGGCTGCAGAGAAAAAGAAACGGGCTTCGAAGAAGCCGAAGCCAACTCTAGCCGACGACTTACCTCCAGTCGATCCAGATGTGGACGTAATCCTTGAAGAAGAAGTTAGGGATGAGGAGATGGACCAAGCTATCGATGTTGCCGCAGCCGAAACGAGCTCTTCAAACAAATATGCCTAGACTCCATTGGCTGAACAAACCATCGAAAAGACTCTGAGCCCTCCGAAGCGTGCCCCTCGTTCCCAATCGGTAAACACCTTTCATTATTTGATCCCATCACCTTTTCCAAGTTCATTCTTCATCGGCCTTTTGTGTTTGTAGGCGAAGAAACTAGCCGCCAAGAAGAAGACGGCTCCTCCCTCGGTAAATTCTGCCATCCCTAATTTTCTCTTGTCAACACACGATTTCGACTAGTATCTTTTTTCAGCCTCCTCGTGCTCCAACACCTGCTCCCCACGTATCGAGCGAACACACGCCAGCAGCTACAGGTGGTGGTGATGCCGAAGACGTGGCTACCTTGGTCCCAGTTGTCCAAGTAAGTTCTATCCAACTTCATAAATCGGCTCAGTAGTTTTGTCGATTCTTCTGACTGTCTCCTGTCTTGCAGTCCGTAGACGATCTTTTGGACTTCGACCTTTCAGAGTTTCTGGACCCTGATGAGGATGCCGACAAGGACATGATGCTGACGGACGAGGACCTACAGGCTACCCTATCGGACATAGCCAAACGGCTAGAGTGCTCCCTCTACTTTTTGGTCACCGACAACGGTTCTATCCGAAGTCGGTTTGAAGACGTCCAGGATCGGCTGCCAGATCAGCTGGCTGATATCATCGCACCGGCCACCTTTATGGAGGCGCATTGGCACAAGTTCGAATGAGCCAAACAGAGAATAGCCGATCGCCGAGAGAACCAAGCGCTGGAGGCGAACATCAGAGCCAGCCAACAAGAAATCGCCGTCGAGAAAGCCAAGTTCAATGCCTTGAAGACTGAGTCGATCGCTGAGCTTGATCGGCTTTGCAAGCGCAGGGAAGAACTGCCGGCCAAACTTGCTAAGGTTGAAGCCGACATCCTGGCCAAAGAACAGCGTGTGGCCGGCTTACCGAAAGAGATCGAGGACCAACGAGCGAAGATCAAGGCGGCCGTGTCACATTTATCCAATATGGCGAGGGCGATGAAGCCGATCCCAGGGAGTGATGCAACCGACGCCAAGGCCATCGAACCTGAACAAATCGATGTTGTCTCTAGAGACAACAAATCGATTACAAAAGAGTTTGAGCCGATTACAAGATGAACCGAGTATACCTGAACCTACAAGGTCACACGCTTAAGGGTATAAGAATAGACATTTGAGTTGGACTCGAATATTGCTCAATTCGGATAAGATTCGATTTAATATAGAGTCCTATGGGCTTACGAAGTATGGGCGGCCAACTCTATGAGATTTGAATGGGATCTAATTCAAAATAGAGTCTCGATCGGCCACTAGACCTAGTCGGCCAACTCTATATATAAAGGGGAGGGGTGGAGAGCTGCGGGATGTGAATTGGAACCGAATCAATTTGATCACACGCGGCTTCAGAAGTCGGCGAGATCAATATCCACGGAAACCCTCCCCACTTCCAAGCAAAACCCTAGCCTTGCATCTTGTGCTAGCACACGGGTGTTAGGCGTTCTGTTCTCGGACGTGTGGATACCGGTAGAGGCGCTGCTGCATTGCGGTGCTATTCGTCGGCTACGAATCAGCTGTGGTCGGGCGCATCTGAGTGAGGCAAGCGCGGTCGAGCGAATCGGCAAGTCGGCTGAGAAGGGATCGGCTCCGGCATTGGGAATCGGCTACGTCTGATCAACTGTTTGGGGATCGGCTGTCAGCGAATCGGCTGTGATCGGCCAGTACAGTTTCGGATCGGATAGCTCCTGGTTGGCTATTTCCGCTGCGTACTCTTATCGGTAACGATCTATCGGCCCTTACTTGCAAGTGTTCCTGGTTTGCGTGGTAAAAAAGTTTTATTTTTAGCTAGCGTAGCCTCCGCGTAACCCTTCAATTATAATCATCGGCTGCGAGCTGATCTTGTAATTGAATCCTTCTTGAGCCGATAATATTTTCCCATGGCAGAACTATTTCATGCCCATAGACCAGTTCATATGGAGGCACCTGGATTGATCCGTGGCAAGCCATCCGATAGGCCCAAAGTGATTCGGCTAATCGGTTGTGTCATTGCTTCGGATACTCAGCGATCTTTCTTTTTATCAGTTTGATTAGACTTTTATTTGAGGCCTCTGCTTGCCTGTTAGCCTGAGCATAATACGGCGAAGAATTGAGTAACTTGATCCCCATATCATCGGCAAATTGAAAAAACTCATCTGAGACAAAGATAGACCCCTGATCCGTAGTTATAGTTTGAGGAAGACCGAATCGGTATATAATATGTTCCTTAACAAACTTGATGGCATCCCCAGAGTTGCTTTCTTCAAAGGAATTGCTTCCACCCACTTAGTAAAATAATCGGTTGCCACCAATATAAACTTGTGTCCTTTGCTTGAGGATGGATTGATCTGGCCAATCATGTCGATTCCCCAACCACGGAACACCCAAGGCTTGATGATAGGGTTCATAACCGATGCTTGTGCTCTTTGGATAGATCCAAATTTTTGACAGTCTTTGCATCCTTTGTAATACTTGAAACAATCTTCCAGCATGGTCGGCCAAAAGTATCCTGCTCTTCGAAGTAGTCATTTCATCTTGTGAGCCGATTGATGCGTACCGCAAATCCCTTCGTGACTTCTCCGATGGCCACCTTCGCTTGATTGGCACTTAGACATTTGAGCAGCACACCATCAATCGTCTAATAGTACAGTTTTTGGTCAAGCAAAACATATCTCAAAGCCTTGTAGCGCAATTTCCTTGAAGCCGACTGAGAAGGGTTTTGTAGATAGTTATAGACTTCAAACCTCCAGTCGTCGGTTGTCATGGTGGCGATCTCCACTTCAACATCCTTCGTCATCGGCCTGTAGCCTGATGCCCCCTGAGCCAGATCGTTGGCTTCTGTGTTTTGTTCGCGAGGGATATGCTTAGCCGAAAGATGTCCATCAATTCTCGGCATTTTTGATAGTAGACCATCAGCGCGTCGTTCTTGTATTCAAATTCTCCTGACAACTGGCTGACGACTAACAGTGAATCTCCCATTATTTCGATGGCGTCGCCTTCAACCTCTTTAAGTAGTTGTAGTCCTTTGAGCACGGCTTCATACTCGGCTTGGTTGTTTGTGGCATGGGCGTGATTGAAAAAGCAAACTCAAAGCTTCCCCCCTGGGAGAAATTCTGCAACCATTGGTACAAACTGAGCCATCGAAAGTTAGAGTCCAAGGCATGATTTCTACTGAGCGGATTGAATCATCTCTGTGTTCAACTATGAAATCGGTTATGGCTTGTCCTTTCACTGCCTTGGGTGCCTGATAGCGTAGATCAAATTCTGTTAAGGCAAATATCCACTTCCCAACCCGTCCTTTTAGCACTGGAGCCGATAGCGTATACTTTACCACGTCGGCTTTGCATACCACAGTGCACTCGTTGAATAGTAGATAATGCCTTAACTTTGTGCATGAAAAATACAGGCAGAGACATAATTTTTCCACTAGCGAATACCTTGTTTCGACATCCAAAAGCCGTGGTGAGATAAAAGATGGCCTTCTCTTTCCCTTCGACCTCTTGAATCAAAACTGAACCGATGGATTTTTCGTCGGCTGACAGATATAACCTGAATGGTATCCCTTTTTGTGGAGAGATTAGGACTGGGGGTGAGCTTAGATAGTCCTTGATATTGTCCAATGCTTTCTACTGCTTTGCCCCCCAGGTGAATGCTTGATCGGCCTTCAGCCGAAGCAGAGGTGTGAACGGCTCCATCTTTTCTGACAGATTGGCTATGAATCGTCTGATGAAATTGATTTTGCCGATCAGAAACTATAGATCCTTCTTGTTTTTTGGAGGCTGAATGGTCTTGATTGTGTTAACGCTCATAGGTGTAACTTCAATTCCTCTTAAGTGAACAAGAAATCCTAAAAATTGCCCGGCCGATACGCCGAACGCGCACTTCAAAGGGTTCATCTTCAGGTCATACTTTCTTGTTCTCTCCAGAACCTGCCTCAGATCGGCTAAATGGTCTTCTACTTCCCTAGATTTAACGACGATGTCATCAATGTAAATTTCGACCAGGGAGCCGACCATATCATGGAAAATGTAGTTCATGGCCATTTGATACGTAGCTCCAGCCTTTTTCAAGCCGAACGTCATGACGACCCATTCATACAGGCCGATTTCCCCTGGGCATCTCAAAGTTGTCTTATGAATGTCTTCTTCGACCATGAATATCTGGTTGTAACCTGCCTTACCATCCATGAAGCTTATGATTTTATGGCCTGACGCGGCATCCACCAGCAAATAAGCTATAGGCATTGGGTATTCATCCTTAGGGGTGGCCTTGTTTAAATCTCTGAAATCGATACACACCCTAAGTTTGTCGTTTTTCTTCATTACCCAAATTATATTTGAAACCCATTTTGCATATCGGCAGGGGCGAATAAATCCAACATCGTATAGCCGAGTGATTTCGGCTTTGATTGCATCATTAATATCGGCTTTAAACCTCCTGGGAGGCTGTTTGTACTGCCGATATCCAGGCTTTATAGGCAACCGATGCACGACAATGGATGGGCTAAGACCAGGCATCTCACAATAATCCCAAGCAAAACAGTCTTTGTATTCTTTTAATAAATTGATGAGCTTGGTCCTACAATGAGTAGACAGGTTTATGCTAATGTATGTCGGCCTAGGCTTATCTCTTGTTCCTATGTCAACTTCTTCTAGCTCGTCGGCCGACATAAAACCTTGCCAAGTTTGCCGTCGTTGTCGTCCACGGTGTCCTCGCTGTAGACGCTCGAGCCCTCCACGACGTCTTCAAAGTAGTAATTGAGGCTCGTCGTCTCCAATGAGTTGTATATCGGAATCGGACACCTTTAGAAAATCGGCTTGCCAGATATTGCCGGACAGGCAATCAATACCATCGATTTCCCAGAGTGGCAAATCGGCATTAGCAACGTTAACTGACGTGTCGGCTGGCATGATCTCTATCTTGTTGCCTTGCCACTGGATCAGACTTTGGTGAATTGTAGAAGGGATACAACACTTGGCGTGAATCCAATCCCTTCCTAGTAGCAGGCTATATGACCCCTTCCCGTCAATGACGAAAAATGTAGTGGGCATGGTTTTGTTGCCGACGGTCAGCTCAACGTTTAAAACTCCCTTAGCCTTTGAAGGGTTGTTGCCGAAGTCTTTGAGAATCATGTTTGTCTTGATCAGGTCTTTGGCTCTTTTCCCAAGCTTTCTAAAAGTTGCATAGGGCATTAGGTTGACAGTAGCCCCTCCGTCGACTAGCATCTTAGACATCGGCTTGCAATTGAGGAATCCCTTCACATATAATGGCTTTAGGTGCCGATTCTCAGTCCCCTCAGGTTTTTCAAAAAAAGCTTGTTCTGGGGACAAGACTAGTCTAGCCATGGTCTCCTCCACAGTGTCCGCGTCAGCCTCGGCAGCCTCAAACTCGGCTGGTAGAATGAAGACCATGTTGACCGATGCCGAGACTACTGCTTTGCCTTTTGCCGCCCTTCTAGCTTTGTCTGCTAGGCTTTCGTCGGCTGGGCTTTCGTCGACCTGGGCCACTTGTTTCTTGGTGTGTCATCGCTTCATGCCCTGCCGACGTTGTTGCTGTTGGATCATCCGTCGGACTTCTTTCTCTTGGCCCTCGCTCTTGAGCCGCTGAAGTTTTCTCTTTTGTGTTTCGGTAAAGAGGTCCAAAGGGCACCATGGGGGGTTGGCCGATTGCTTGTCATCGGCCTCTTCTTGATCTTCTTCCTGAAAGAAGTCTTGGTGGATGGGGCCGAGCCGATCATGAACAGAGGGTTTACGTTGGTTAAGTTGAACGGCTCGAGGGACGAATTGGCTAGAACTCTCCAGTTGTGGTCCCATGTATTCGTCCTTCCTGTAATCACTGCACGCTGGGCAATTTTCGAGGGTTGGCAGTCTCATTCCTTGCTCCCAGCAGAACCTGAAGAACTTTCAATGCCAATGCGGGTCACAACCGTCGTGGCGGCGGTAGTATGCCACGCCCAGTCGATCAGGCGCCCTCTGGTATGGCTTGTCGCGCCGGCTCTCTTCTTCCTCCTGGATCCTACATTGGAATTGCAGCCGGTTGTCCTGCCGAGGCCGACGATCGGTCGATCGTGCATTGGTGTGCACCATATTGATTGACGTGGTCATATCTCCAATCGGCTCTCTGTGGGGTGGCCCTGAGTCGGCGCTAACTGATTTTAGCGTATCGGCTAAGTTGTACGTCATTCGGTGCTGCCGATCAGCTCGCCTGTGGCTGGTTTGGACCATGTTGACTGGGAAAGGGTTGCCATCAACTTTCATCGGCTTTATCTTCCCGGCTTCAATGGCCGATTGGATTTGCTGCCTGAACAGCTTGCAATCGTTTGTGCTCTGGGAGGTGGTGTTGTGCCAATTGCAATATTTTTGAGCTCATCGGCTGATGGGATAACATGGTTGTCTGGCAGCCGAATTTGCTTCTCCTTCAGCAACAGATCGAAGATCCTGTCGGCTTTAGTGATATCAAAGTCATATTTCTCTTCCTTGGCCGACCTTTTCAACCATTGGTAGGTTATTGCTTTCTTGTTCCTGGTCCACTCGGCTGCTGCCACCTCCGCATCGTTGTCGCTTGAGTCTGTGTCCGTTGCGTAGGCGACGTAGGTGACTTTTTTGAAGGCCTTTTTAGATTCTTCAAATCTCTGCTCATGGGCAGTCATTTTCTGGGCCAAGTGGGCTAGGCTCTCGAAGTCTTGAGCCAAAAATCTTTCGCGGATTGGCGGCAAAAGGCCGTGAAATGCCAGATCGACTAGCTGAGAGTCCGATAAAATCAGACTGTAGTATCGAATCCTGATTTCCCTGAAACGTTGAATATAATCTTGGACTGATTCTTCGTGCTTCTGTCTGATGCTGGTTAAGTCCGACAGCTTCATCTCATGGTTGCTGGAATAGAAATAGTTGTGGAATTGTTTCTCAAGGTCGGCCCAGCTCTGTATCGAGTTGTATGGCAGCGATGAGAATCAGGTGAAGGCCGATCCTGGTAACAACAGCGGGAACAAGCGAACCCTGAGTACGTCTGTAGCTGATGCTTCCCCGCATTGAGCCAGGAATCGGCTGACGTGCTCGTAGATAGACACATTATCTTGCCCAGAGAACTTGGAAAAGTCTGGCACTTTGTACCGGTTTGGCAATGGTACCCTCTCGAAGTGCTCTGGATACGGGTACCGATACATGTGGCCGGAGTCCTTTGGCTTGAGGCCGAACTGATCGCGCATCACATCGGTGATCAGATCGGCCCAAGGTCTGTTGTCTTGAGCTTGGGGTATCGGCTCGTATTGTTCATACGGTATGGGTCCTTGCCGATACTGAACTGGTGGTGACGTCTGTGGCCGATACTGCTAATCATATTAGCCTCCCGAATGTTGGTATTGCAAGTGATTCGCAGCGGGGGATGGCCGAAACATGATCGGTGGTGACTGCTTAGGGAGTAGCCGATTGCCGACAGGGCTATGATGTGGAGCCGGGGGAATACTGCCAATCAGCTCATTTTGGCATGATTGGCAGTCAATTGGGGTTGAACATGTTTTCCACTTGCTCCTGTGTCACCCTTGGGCCACCATGGCCCTGATGTTGGGGTTGTTGTCGGACCAAGATCCTAGGATGCGGCTCTGAAGTCGATGCCTGCGTGTTTGGTTGAATCAGAGCTGCACTTTGAGGATTCGGCTATCCCAGTGGCGGGATTGGCAAGCCTTGAGTTGACAGCATCCTGTAACCCGGGAACTGGCCGTTAGGGAAATAGGTCGGCCCCCTTGGCAATTGCTCGGCTATCCTCGAGTCGACCACAGTGGCTATCATATTGTTGAGGGTATTAACCAGTATGCCACTTTGGTTGATGAGGGCGTGGTGCACAACCGAGTCAATTCGGTCCTGTAGAGTGTGGAGTCCCAAATCATCTTGTTCTTGTTTAACATCCTCCATTCTCTTCTTCCCTTTCCTGTCCTCCTCGGAGGACGTGAGATCTTCGAGCTTGAATATAAACTTCTGGAGGACAGCCCCAGATTTGGTCTAGGTGAAGGATTGCAGGTAATTAGCCTGCAGCTGCTCGACCATCTGTTGGCAGTCGGCTAGTTGTTCGGCCGATAGTTGTTCAATCTTCACGTGTATGACGTTTTCCTCATTGATTTTTGGGTTCTTGTCGCTGGACATTGTGTTGAACTCGGAAGTCTGCACTTCGTCCCACCGGGCATGCCAAAAGCGTGTTGATGAGAAATTTTATTCCCACACATTGGTCTAAGAGATTTGCTTTACTCTAGTGCAGGTCCGAATTGGTTGCCTCTGGTGAATTGAGAGCGTGCAAGTTGGTTTGATCCTGCAACCAACAAGAAATAGGAAATGGGCATTAAGTTGGAATTAGATCCTACCGGATCGGCTGAAAGCATCAATGAACATATAATTGTTATTCCGAAACACATTTATACTAAGTGATTGGGATAGATCGGCTATGCCGAGACAGTATATATCACTTAGGCTAAAGATACACTAGAATAATAATTATCTCCATTGATAACCTAGCCGACACTGCAGATCTAATATGAATCGGCTAATACTCCGATACATTTTATAAAAAGATATTAATCTAATCTAAATGTGCTAAACCTAGATCAATCGGCTGTCACTTTAACTCGACAGATTGATACTGGTTTAGGGCATTTAAACAGATTAAGATCTTAATATAAAAGGCGGTTTTAATATATCCAATAGCAATTAAAACTAAGAGATAACTAAAACAGATAAGGCCGGCTGAAACTCCAGCGCTGCCTCTAATGATAATCATTAAACTAAATAGATCTTAATAGTTCTAAGAGCGACTTAATAGGTCGATTAGATGCAGCATTAAGTACAAAAAGAAATACCAGATCTGTATAAATCAACGTGAATCCCTCGAGACGGTAGATACGACATATAATCTAGTTCAGCCCTGGACCTAACCCCATCGGCTGCTGTCTTCAGAAGGAAACCAGCCGATTGCGGGATAGATCTAGGCATTACTCTAGAATATAGGCCGCGTATGATAAATTACGTAGTTTATAACCTCGAAACTAGAGTATCATAATATGGAAGCACTAGTTCCTGCGATACAAACCACTAATGACAAGGAATTACCTTGTTCGGAGGTCGAACCCGATACAGCCCGAGCAAGAGCAAGAACTCATCGAAAATAAAAAGGGGGGCCATGCGCCGAAATTGGTTGATTGTGTGTTGGTTGATATATTACAAAGAGCCCTCGGGTCTTATTTATACCCAGGCATAACAATATCCGTGTAGGACACGGTTTCTATCTTATCTACTATTTACAGTACGACAATATCTCGGGACGCAGTCCCATGCCGTTTTACAAAAGGAAAATCTATACAACTTCCAAATTTACAGATATAATTATCGTCCTTATCCATAGATGGCAATATCTTTAACGCACAATTTGGAGACCGAATCCAATACTTTATCTTCAAGTTTCCTTTTCGGGACTAGCTCCACTTCTATCCCAACTCAGAATCGGCTATCGGCTAACTTGGTCCGATTCGGACTTAGCTGACGGGCTCCACAGCCGATTCGGACTCAGCTAACACAGCCTCTATTTCTCCGCAGATTGCGCTCCAAATCCGATTCCGCTTCAATCTTGGCCCTGAACTCGAGGATTTGGTTACCAAATTTGGTTGTTAACACGAGGCCACAGACAAACTTTGGCCCCCAAGTGTGCGCGGCTTTCTCGGCGGTGTCGAAAGTGTCAAGCCATTTGCGCACAACGCGGTGCGGGATGAAGAGCGAGTCCTCCTACTCATTGTTGGGGAGATGGAACCCAGCGCCGGCACGCTCTAGCCTCGGCACCATGGCTAAACAAACCTCAGTGAGGTCGGTGTCAGGCAAAAGTGGGCGTAGGGAAGCACATAGATGTATAGGGAAGCTCGGAAGGAAAAAAGAAAGGGGCAGGAAAAGAGGAGAAAAGTGAAGATATAAGGAAAAAAGAGAAAATGTATTAATTTTGTATAATTATATATAAGATTTTAAAAAATGTTGTAATCATTTCTGTTTTTATTTATGCTTCATACATTTTCTATCGAATAGCAACACAATGGTATACACAAATTTATTTGCAGTTGATCTTAGTTACATGCAAAGCATTAAACAACTTAGATATGACTTCTCTGTCTACGGGTTGTATGATCTGTCTTTTTACCTGTTTGTGTGGTAGCTTGCAGACGGTCTGTCTATGAGTTATACATGCCCTTAAAGTAAGTTTAATAGTAATACTCATCATTAGCTCTAATTAGTTAGAGTTGACAAAAACGAACAAGTACAATAAATAGTCTCTAAACTTTTCGGAGATATTTATTTACCTTTTCATGGAAATACTATTCTATTGTTTCTTTCTCAACCATGGCTGCTCTTAGTTCCTCTCACATGTTGTAATAGGGACCAACCCAACAACAGTTTAGTCGCCCGCTTACCTTCTAAGGGCATATAAAACTCAAAGATAGAGTGTCGTATCTAAGCTATCACATAGACAGATAAAAAGATAACTCATACAATCCACAGACGAGAGGTTCATTTCTAAGCTGTTTAATATTGTGTATGTAGTGTTGCTATTTGATAGAACATATATCAACATAAATAAGAGCAACATGATTACAAAGAAAAGGAAATTGAAGATTTGTTCTAATAATTCATATATGTGCTAACAGACAATTCAAACAGATTTGCAACACAAATGAAGATTTGTTTTACTACTGACACCACACAAGTAATTCATCCTTTTGCCTTCAAAAATACAATAATAGTGTTCAAATGCAGTTCAACTGTAAAATTAGCATGACAGAAACTGTACAAGAATTAAAAGGCATACCAAATTAGATAATTTCAGGAAAAAGAATTTTTCTCAAACACTTCAGGATAGCAACTCGCTCAGCATTTTTGTCATCTCTCATTGAACTTGTATCATGTGAGACGAGGTTATTATATGCGTCCATCATCTTTGATTTTTTCTCAAGCTTCTTCCCCTCAATCTCAAGTTTCTTTGATTTCATCTCAAGCTTTCTCCCCAACCCTCCTCCCAACACCGACAATGTCGCCTCTGTGCCAAGGCTCTTCCTCCGTGAATCCGGTGGCGCGCGCGTGTGCTCCATATGACGGCGACGAACTTGAGGAGATGCAAACCAGGTGGTCAGCGATACTTGAGGAGATGCAAGCCACCGGGGACCCCATCCCTCTCGGCCTCCCGCCGCCGAGGCACGCCCTCCGGCCACCACCTTCCCCATTCTTCTTGGCATGCCTTTCCCCTCCTTGTCCTCATACAAGGCGAGGAGGACCAGGTGGGGACAGAGCCGCACTCCGCCCCGTAACGGGCAACGCCGAGAAGCGTCGGCCTCCGAGGGTAAGATCGGAAGAAGGCCCGCCCCCAACCACCACCACCGTCGGTGATCACCGGCGACATCCCCCAGGCCACGGGAGTTGCCCCGCACTCCTCCCCATTGGAGAGGACGTGCCCCTCCCTTGGAGTTCTCCCTTCTTTGATTCGTTTGCTCTGGTGGTGGTGGGGCTTTGCTGGTGCGAGGTTGTGCTGCCATGCCGGAGACCCGGCCCTACGGCCACAAGAAGACCGACAACATCTACGATGACGTGTGTGGCGAGGTGAGTCATTACCTCCTTCCCTTGCCCCCATGCCCGCCCCGTCTAGACATGCTCCGCGTGCCGCGGACATCGGTTCCTCAATTCTCCTAGATGCACGGCGCGGTGCACGCATAGGACGCGGCAGTGGAGGAGGAGCCCTCAGATCTGGCGCTTTACCACTAGCAAAGGGGGAGAACATAAGCTGCCAGAGAGTGGTTTGGGCTCTAGTTCGGATGGTGAAGACGAACATACCTACCGGTGCTGACTCTCGGCGACGAAGGCGATGGCGACAGTGGCGGCGACACTCAGCAGTGGAGGATTTGATGAGGTGGGGAAGAAATAGCGTTGGATTTCCTCCTCGCGCGTTGGTCTGATCCGCCGTGTCGACGCTTCAGCAGATGTCTACATGCGCTTGGAGCACGAGCTGGCGTTGTCGGTTCACCAAGCGGTGGGGTCTCATTCAATACGCAACACGGGTTATTTTCTGTAAAAAGCACTGCATATAAACATGCTGTACAGATGCGTTGTACATGTAAATCATTCATTCTCGCTGCAAGCACATTATCCTATCCTACGTGGCCTTTCTATCGTCGGTGTTTCAGATCTTATTGTACGTATTTTTAGTGTGACGATAACACAGATTAATTTCGCATAACTAGGATAGTAAATAAAGAATGCCCCCATCGAACAGTACTGTTTTGGAGTCAGGCGTTACAGTGCGACGTCTGCCTTGGAAAGGGGAGTTGGCTCAATCAGTCAGTTAGGTGTCTGTGGTCACAGGCTCCAACTTCTATACTGACAGATTGGTTGCATTCGACCCATCGGTCAGCTTTGCTTTGGCTACGATAAGCTGTCCTCTTGTCATCTCGAACTAGCCAGTCGGTTGATGTGCTACCGGAATATGCAACAGGACACCGAGTGCTCTTCTCGGTCCCATGGATAAAAAATATCTGGCCATGGAAACCCCACTTGGGAATTTACCTGAACCTAGAAACTTTGAGCGTGTGGCGACTGGCGAAACGCACGTCTCTTGTAAAGCTTTTTGGCGAAAACGAATTAAAAGCTTCTAAATCTTCCATCCTGGATATGTTCCTTTTCCTGACATCGACTAAAGTTGGAAATATATTCACTCCTTTTGGAATAAAAACTCTTCGATGATATAGCAACATAAATGCTCCTTCAAAAATAAAACTCAAAAATAGGTTAGCGAAAGAGAGGGTGGTCAAGGAAGGCAAGCTTCATCGGTAGTTAGTGGTTCAGCTAATTGGAACCATATGAATATGTGATGCAAAACCTGCTACGCGTGCCTGCGAGATTACACCGGCGCCGACGTGATTGACGATCCGAAATTGTCACGTCCGTGACACAGCAGCGCGTGGCACCGTCAGGTTGCGACTAATCAGAGCCGACGGCAGCAGCAGCAGCCAAAGATTCGAGCCAATTAAAATTCTCAGCCCTGCACGAATCCAACGCACATACGACTACTGCTATGGCAAAACACCAACGATTTCGCGCTCGATCCGATGATTACTCCCCTGATCGACGCGCGCGCCGTTGCTTTCGCCACAAGGACCAGATCGCCAGAAACGCATGAGCGACGCCGCGTGCGAGCGAGCTACGTACGTCGGCTTGCGACGCATGAACAAGCGAGACGTGCATCCCTGACTAAGGCTTCGTTTCTTTCAGTTTTTGCTTCAATAAAAAAGTAAGTTTCTGTGGCTTTTGACTCCTACTAGCTTCAGAAGCTAGAACTACAAAACGAACCTATTTTTCCAAAAATATATCAATAATATTTCTACTAAAATAATTTTAGAGGTAGAAAAATATAATATTTTCATGACAAAATAAGTAACATTTTCTACATCATTCTCTTATCGACATCAAAGCATTAGCAATACTATCACGAAATGCATTCATATCGACTTCGCCTTCTTCCTTATTCGGTTGGCTTTCATAAGCCGGCTGGCTTTCTTGATCTTCTTGGCCTTGTTCTTCTCGAAGTTCATCATTTGGATCATAGTTCTCATCACGGTCACATCTTTCAAAAAAGACTATCGGACAAAGCACTTTCTCTAATAAAATAATGAAGTGTCATGCAAGCAATAATAATCTTCGATTGTTTAGGCATTGGATAACTTGGCAACTTCAACAGAATCCTCCACTTCATCTTCAGAACCCCAAATGATCTCTCAATCACGTTGCGAAGTGATAAATGAAAAAAGTTAAAGACTTCTTTTTTATAGTAGGCCCAGGACCTGCTCGAAACTCAGATAAATGGTATGTCTCTCCTTTGTATGGGGACAAGAAGTACTTCCGATTAGGATAGCATCGATAGTGTCATTTTTGGCTTCCTCACCAGGGATGCATGCTGTCACTCCGGATACTTTTTTTGTCAAACATTTTGTCTAATAGCTGCAGATGGTTTGGAGGACCAAACTGGATAGCCTTCTTCTCAATCCCCTATAATGCAAGCACATGACACAATATTAAACCACAATGTGGGGCTAGTTGTATGAAACACGATCAAAAACTAGACATTCCAATAAATTACTTTGGCATTTTTATCCCACCATTCTTGGCCTGCCATGACTGTTTTAAGTTTTTCATCCCACCCTAGGCTGGTGTCATGCAAGCAAGCAAGCCAAAAATCATAGAGAGAGTTCAGATTATCCCAACGGTTCTTTAGCTGCTTCGGGGTGTATGGTCTCCCTGTCCTTGCCTTAAACTTTTTAGCTGCATTTATGTATCCCTTATTGGATAGAGTGTCATGAGGTGTGTTACCCGCTTCAGCTTCCTCAACACATATTTCACAAAATATCTTTGTTGCTTCGACATCCCAATTGGCAGTCACAACAGGTTTATCCTTCATGCTCATCTAAATTACCACATTTCAGCAAACAGTTTATCCACTAATTATCACAGTTTACCACATTTCATGCTCATTCAAAACCAGACATGAATCCTGAATTACCTTGGCTAGAAAAAAAACAGCAGGTGTTCAACATAATTCAGAGAGACGTCGGAGCAAATTTTCTGCATAATAAAAACATTTGAACATCACAAAGTTAGAAAGACGGGCAGGGAAAGGCCTGCTCATGTATGTGTTTTCTTTGTAGTACTGTGTTCATGACAATCTTAATTCCATAAGTATAAAATTTGTAGTGACATTTGGTCTATGAAAGGTCAAATGCAGTGCCAACAAGTTGGCCTAGTGGATTCAGTTTTGGATGTGTTATTCAAATCCATCACAAACCATAAACAAGCAGCAGCATAACACACCATATACAGGTAGCAGAACACACCATATTCCCATATACAGGCAACAGCATAACACACCATATACAGGCAGCAGCATAACACACCATATACAAGTAGCAGAACACACCATATACAGGCACACAGGCAGCAGAACACAAGCATCAGAACACAAGGAACACAGGCAGCAGAAAACAGGTTCCCAGCCTTGCTACTGCATGCACTGGAGAGCCCAATAATTCAGATTGTTAAGGCCCAATCACCCTTGCTACTGCATGCACAAAATTTTTGGAGTTTCTGCATCTGAATTCATAGACTTTCAGTTAAATGGTA
Organism: Oryza australiensis; assembly: GCA_019925245.2. NCBI lineage: Eukaryota > Viridiplantae > Streptophyta > Magnoliopsida > Poales > Poaceae > Oryza > Oryza australiensis. The sequence goes on along the minus strand of JAIFGZ020000048.1, from coordinate 6,721,315 downwards.
CTACACCTTACATGGGCAAAATTAGCAAAAAAAATGGTTTCACTTATGTTTATAAGCCAAAATTTTAATTTTAAAACTTAGAGTTGATTTCAAGTTTTACCAGTACAGAAATCGTAAGTATAAATAAGTGAAGCGAAACGATGAGGCAACACAAATGTAACTACATTCTCACATTTCATTTTCGTTCTCACGACTCCCTCAGACTAGCAAGAGCAAGAAAGCCATATCAGTGTTCGCTCAAGATTGCGAACATGTGCAGCTAAGGCATCAATCACTCGATCAGTAGCAAAACACACAGCATAGATCATGTAGAAACCAAACATTGTAAATCTCGATATCTTGCATAGTTCCCCAAAATGGTCCAGAATGAGAAAATATATGAAACTAGAGTTCGAAAACCACGGCACTATCGCACGGTGCTACCGAGTTCCTCGTCGAGCGCCGGCGGGGAGGAGAGGCGAGCGCCGCGGAGGAGAGAGAGCGACGCGGCGGGGGAAGAGGCTGCGCGCCGGCGGGGAGAGAGAGGCGAGCGCCGGCGGGGAGAGAGGCGAGCATCGGGGAGGAGGGGCGGCGCGCGGGGAGAGAGGCGGCGCGCCGGGAGGAGAGGCTGCGCGCCGCGGGAGGGCGGCACCGCGAGGAAAGGAGAGGGCAACGGGGGCGGAGGGAGGAGAATAAGCCGACGAACCTTGGCGCCGGCGACAGCGGGGGAAGGAGAGGCAGCGCGCCGTCTCTGGTGGCGGCGCCCCAGGAGTCGCCGTCCTGCCTCACCAGGGACGAGATTGGATTATAGGCGAACCGGTACGTCCATTACAGTGGCAGAGGTGGGTAACTTTTATCCTTAAAAGCCACAGAAGCTCACCCTGACGGGCTTTTAGCTTTTAGCTTTTGTAGTTTAAAAAAGCCAAATAGCTTTTGAAAAGCTAAACACAAAAGCTAGCTGTTTCTTTCGTTTTTTGTCTACTGTAGGCTGAAAAGACAAAAGCTGGTGTAAAGAAACAGAGCTTAAGCTAGCTAGCTCGAGTCCTGACCTCTGATCCGCTCATGAAGCGCCAATTATGGATTCCACATGCACCAACCGGGCCGGTCAGGGTAAGAGCACTCATGATCGATCTCTGGCTGGCTATACACACCTCTGATCTTATCCTGATCCCAAGTTTAACCGGCTCAAATACCTGCAGATATGCAAAATAAGGCCCACACAGAGCGAGAGAGAGACCGTGAGTGCGGTTTATCATGGGGCTGGATCGGCGGCGACGGGTTGCCCCGGCTAAAGTCAATGCCTAAACAATGGCCAAGCTTTACAGCGGCCATGCACGCACGCACCTGCCCCCGAGCTTTAGTGCTCTCATGTCACAGTCAAACGCTACTACTACTGGCCCGGCCGGCCACGCCACGCCAACGCGACGCAATCGAAGGGAAAGTCTAGCTTTAATTCTCATCGATCAGTACATTCAATTCACCAATCGATCGTAAGATTTGTATCGCCGGTGGTATGCATGGCCTACGGCGATCCAGCGCACTAGCTGCATATCGATCTCCTTTTGAGGTTGATGGCCGGGGATCGGAGAGTTTTTACTCTCTCACACGCCTCACTCGCTGCTGCTGCCTGTCAGCGCTGCCGCTTTTCGCGGAGAGCGATCGATGGAACTCGAGTTCTCATCTTTTTCTTGTATCCAGATTTAGATAGGGTGGTCGGCTTTCTCCGTGATCTGTAGCTAAAGGCTGTGAATTATTCTCCCCTGATGAGATGAGAGGAGAGGATCACAACGATCGTGGTGGTGGGGAGCGCGTAGTACGTGTACGTGCAGCGCGCGCACGGTTCGCTGCATGCGTGTGGCTACCCGGGCCTGTAGGAGTTTGATCGATGGAGAATCTACGTGTCCCGGGTACAATCAGCAGCGCGAGTTTTGGCTTTCCGGTTATTCCCGTGGGGCCCTGTAGCCATCGTCTGGCAGTGGCACAGACTGTGGATGCAGGAGCAGGAAGAACCGCCCAATGTTGATGCATACACGGGGATAGAGTGCTTGTGGGCCGGGCAATAACTATCACCAATCGATCGCTGCTGCTAAGTGCAGATCAGGAACTTGTTAGATGTTGCTGTATGATTGTCATCATGCCAGGTCATAACATGCATATATGCTTTTTGCTGAATTATGTGGTCATTTGTCAGGGGTTGCACGGATTGGTGAATTGGTTTTTTGCAGAGACCTGACTGCAATGTTAGGACCATAGTATGTGCGCATGTACGGCTAAGCTGGTGAGTGCGCCACTAGCGACGACGAACAGTTCGTTCGAATAATTTCCACCGGGGGAAGGAATATATCCGTGCCTTTGTAAAGCTTGGGTTGAGCTTTACAGTGATAATTGCTTTCACGTCAAAGAGCTAGCTCCTGAGGATCATTTCTTCAGTGAGTCATGCACCCACATTTAGTCCTTTACTAGAAGACCAGCACATCGGTCTCCATCTAAAGATACGCATTGCATCTTCATGCTCGGTCTACAGGTTAGATCTTTGCTACCGTCTCGTTGTTGGGTTGTCCCTGTTGTCTGCCTATAGCTGGAGATCAGCTTTATTTATTCCATCACCAGCAATAGTGCAGCCTCTTATGTGAGATCATGTCATCTTTTCACTGTTTGTCAGGATAGAATTTTCTGAGTTCATGTAGCAAGCTACCTGAGCCATCCCAGTTGAAAAGGTCTGTTGCTGTTTCCAGCATCCTAGCTAGCATGTTCAGATGCTCAACCAAAGAAGATGTGCATGTAGTGTTGGCATGGATGCTAAAACTGAAGGTTTGATTTCCATCAACCATGTCCAAATGTTCAATCAAGAACGATAAAGCCCTTTCTTGCTTAGTCAGTACTCCACAAGAATCAGGATATTGGGGATTATGTGCCTCAAATAGTGAAGTGTTAATTATTCATGTGTTTTTCCCTTCAAAAAAATATTCATGTGTTTTCAGCACTACGTTTGTTTGTATTCTTGGATTCTTCTCCAGTCACTTGCGAGCCCACAGGATAATGTGTCCATAAGTACTGGTTTAGTACCAGTGATAAAGAAAAATAGCATATAGCCGTGTGGCACCTGATGTTAAATATATTGCTTATCTCTGACGAGAATCTTCATGTCCAATCGTGTATTTCCCCTACTTATCCTGTGTAGCTGAATAGGGAGATTCCAAATGGGTTCTTTCTGTCTCCTACAGGATAGCGATATAGCTATATTTTGTCCTAATTAAATAACACAAGGTGAAAGCACCAGCAGGTACTGTTATTATTTTTTTGATAGGGCACCAGCAGGTATTAGGGTATGCTTCTTGTCTTTCTGCAGAAGTGCAGAGGATATTTGGCAATCACTTTGGGCTGGGATCAGAACGATGATTGCGAGGTTGGATGACAGAGAGCACAACAGCAGGGATTCACTCGAGTTGAAGAAGTATCAGGGCCCAACTAGATTCGTGACCCAGATTCTCGCCTGAAAACAGAAGACCCGATGGTTTACTCGGTCTGGGCTTGAGGTCGACAGACATAAGCGTATTTAGCTGGAAAAAGTCCATTCTACAAACCTCAATTATAGCCCTAGTTTGATTCGCATCCTTAAACCATAAGACATAATGGATCAATTTAAATCTCTAAACGGTTTCAGGTGACGGTTCATCCTACGTGGAATTTCAGTTTTTTAAAGAAAATAAATAAGGCAGTGGGCCCCACGTGTCAATAACACATTTTTTTCTCTCCTCTCCTCTCTCTACCCTTTCTCTCCCCCTTCCTTTTTCTGACTCCACTCGCGTCAGCCGACCAAAGTTGGTGGCGGCGGCGATGGCCTCCTGGATGCGCCGCGTGACAACAAGAGAGCACACAGGGGTGGACGGAGACGTCAAGGTGTTCTTCCACAGAAGCTCCTGTGGTGCAGGGAACAGCTCGACGGCAATGACAAAGGCGATCCCTCCCTGCTCCGGGTGTGAAGGTGACATCACCGGAGCCATCGGACGGGAGGAAGAACTCCCTAACCCCGCTAGCGCCACGCGGTAGGGAAGAAGAAGCAGGCAGAAGGACGTCCTCTCTAGCATCCCAAACCACCGCCGCCTTGTTTTCTTCGCGCTGTCCTCCCCACCTCCCTGACGAGAGATTGCCATCTCTATCGCCACCACAAAGAGACGGGGAAGGCTGAGGCTGACAGGATAAAGACTGATGTTATTGTTCCACTTAGCTAGGCTCACGCTGTACGGGCGGCTTTGGCTCAATTGTTATTGGGAGAATGCTTTACGCTCGTCCGCTTGCATGACCTCGTCTTCATGTATACATGTTTTAAAATTTAAATAATTTTTCTTTTAAACTATTTATCCGAATTTCAAACTAGTTATATCATTAGATTTGTTACAATTAAATCTTTATAATAAGATATCACATGATTATATTCCGATAATTTTTTACTTTTTAAATGTTTCACGTTAATGAAATGTTCCAACAAGTATTAGTTGATGTTTTACCAATACATCTGCAATGTTTCATATTATCTTTTAATATGTTTCAGTAAATATTTTTTTATGTTTCAACAATAATTATAATTTGATGTTTCATGCTAAATATACAAAATGTTTCGGTAGCTCAAAATCGATATTTAACGTTGTAAAAAAATGTTTCATGTATGATTGGATCACTACTGGAGAAACGATTTTTGCGTGCGGGTCGAAAGACATCTTCCCGTGCGGAAGGCTGGCCCGTACGCACGAGAAGGTCTGGAAAAATCAAATTTTCACGTGCGGGCGGCCCAACCGCACGGGAAGATCTATTATCCCGTGCGGGCCACATAAGCCGCCCGCACAGGATAATAGATCTTCCCGTGCGGACGTATTAAGTGGCCCATACGGAAAGATAGATCCGTCCTATATGAATTATTGAATTATTTAATGATTTAATGATATTAAATCGACAACTAATATCACATCACAAATAACACAAAATTAATTTCACATCATCACAATTTCACATATATACTTACCAACTATTTTTTGTACAATTAAATTTACAAATAATTTCACATATATAATTAAATTGACATCATAAATTACAAATTACAAAAAAATAATTTCACAGCCGGCGCCGGCGGCGATTGTGGCGTCGTCATCGTCGGTGGCAGTGCCGGCGGTGGAGGCGGCCGTCGATGGAGGTGGCAATGCGCCGGCATACCCAAAAAGCCTCAGTAGTCGTTGTCGTGGGTGGCGACGGCGGTGGTAGAGGCGGCGGTGGAGGCCGGAGGCGGAAGATGCCGGCGGCGGGAGGCGGCGGTGGAGGCTGGCGGCGGGGAGGCGGCGATGGAGGATGGAGGCGAAGGAGGCCGGCGGCGGGGAGGCGGAGGCGGAGGCGTAGGCCGTTGGCGGAGGAGAGCCCTCGACGGTGGAGGCGGGATCTGGATTTCATCGGGTGTTAGAAAATTTCGGAGCCACGCGCACCTATATATGGTGGTGATCTTTCCATGCGGGCGACTTAATGGCCTGCACGGAAAGATTATCTTTCCGTGCGGGCGACTTAAATGGCCCGCACGGAAAAACTATCTTTTCGTGTGGGCTCTTAAGCCGCCCGCACACGATAATCTATAAACCTTACATCTCTAAATTGGATTACGAAAATTATAATAATATCTTAATTTGGTCAAAAAATTTTATAAATCGACGTGACAACTTATTTTTGTTTCATAACACTATCATAAAAAATTCAACCAGTTTTGATCAAGTGAAACTATATGTTGTTTATAAATTGTTACACCTCGGTTTTATCTAAACATTACTCTAATTTTCAAAATGTATATACCTTATAAGAAGCTATGATTAATATGACAACTCATATATAATTAACTCATATATAATTACATTGTAATCCTGCTCCTCTAGATATATGATTCCTCTTTTGCCCCTCTATTTTCCCTTTTGATCTGCTGTTGAGCAAGACAGAAAAAATTTGACTTTTTCTTTTTACTTCTTTTATATTTTTTCTTGACTTAGGAGCACACGAGAGGTAACCACAAAAAATTTGAGCCTAAACAAGCAAAAGACGTGGCTTGTGGAAAATTCAGAAGATACGCTCAGAATCAAGAAAAAGCTTCCGGGTTCAAGAAGGCAACCTTCTGAGGCGTTTTTGGAGAAAATAAAATCACCGAACGCGGCAAAGCATGGACGAACGCATCCGAAATTTTTTCTGATCAATTTTCATATATAGAATGTCTCGATCGGAGTCTGTATTGAAAGTTATGACCGTTTTAAAACCGACTCCGAATTAGAGGACGAAACGAAAATAATGTGTGCAAAACTTGTTATACGACACCAACTGGACACGACGGCCAGGGTTTGAATGTTCTTATCAATATTATAGATTTTCTCGATTTGTATATTATCACCAAAATAATTTCATAAAAAATTGTATATTGAGAATCATTGGTTAATAAACAATATGACGATTTGTAATTAGAATGTAATGATTAAATTAAACTTGTTACACGCGCACAAACTGCATTATATGTACAGTGGGAGCCACTCTTATATAGTTTCATCTAAATAAACTCTAAGTTTCAAGTTTATATAACTTATATGAAGCTATGAACTTGTATGCATCTCAAATTTATATATAATATTAACTCATTATCACAACATATAAAGTTATATTGTCACTTATGTTGTGAGAAAAATATTTTTTTCTATTTAATTTTATCCCATATCCAAGAATTAGATGAAGAATTCAATAGGTTTATAGATAATTAAAACCTTACATTTCTAAATTTGTTTAGAAAAATACATGAGCGTCATTCCGTGCGGCCCAATTAAGCGACCGCACGAGAAAATGAATTATCCCGTGCGATCGCTTAAGTGGGTCGCACGGGATAATTTATTTTTCTGTGCGGTCGCTTAAATGGACCGCACGGGATAATGATCTTTGATTTCTTCGACGCGGCCACTTATGATTGTGTTTCATCCTGTAAATTCTTGATATATTTTAAACATGTTTGTTCAAAAGTTGTGACATTTTTTCATGCAATGAAACATGTTTCTTCATATTTTTATTTTTTTATATTTTATTTTTTAAAACATTTTTCATTGAACAGCGCAACAATTTATAACAATGTAATGCAACACCTCGAATATCGGATGTTCGATACGTAGCTCTTTGTTCTTGTACGCGGAGGCCCCGCTTGGTGGAGCCGTGTGGTCGCCTCGCCTCGCCTGGACTCGAATCAGCCCGCCTACGCTTGACATGGTGTGGCGTGTACCCCGGGCCCGCTGAACCGGCTGGGGATCTTGCCGAGCGCTACGACGAAGAAGCACGACGGCTGCTCAAGCTCGGTTTGGGGCAGGGAGCTTGGCCTCCGAGCGCATGCGCCGCCACCGCCGGCGCCGCTGGTCTCCAGCGTGCATGTGCTCGCCGGTTCTCCCCATCCCGTCTTCTATCGCCGCCTCCTTCGGACGCCCGACGCCGCATCAACCCCTGCTTCCTTCGAGAGACATGGGCCAGAGAGAGAGAGGAACGGGGAAGAAATAGACAATGAAATATTGGTTCCTGAATAGGGCAGACAGTAATCCCATCACTAATCCCCTACTATGATCCATTGATATGTGGGCCCAGACCTATTAAACATCTAACTAAACATCCTTTTACTAATCGCCTCCTCTAATTTTTTAACAGGACCCTTCGTTCTTTATTCTTATTCTTAGAAGTAGTGTCCGCCACGTAAATGCTATATGAAACAAAAGCCCAGTTAACATGATCACATAGACATAGAGATTATGTAAGTCAAAATGAGGATTTTATTTACATTAATTTTTAAAATTAAGAACATTTTATATCTAGTTTTATAATTGAAAAAATAAAACTCAGATTCATAGTTAGGAGGACGTACAGCGGACCTTTTCCTATTTAGCTCGGGAATATGGAATTAAACTGCATTTTAGCAGATGGGTTATAAGGTCTATGGGCTGATCCGGCCGACAATGAATTTTGGATCATGTCTCCGGCATTTAACTTTGTCTTATTTTAAGACGTGGCAATTACAAATTTGTTACTCATAATAATATATGATATCTGAATAATAAATTTTTAATTGTCATTCTGTAAAGCTCCTTCTCTTTTTCCCAACACGTACTCCCTTCAGCAACTTTTGTTTTTTTTCACGAAACGCGGTACGAATGAGGATGCTCATAAACCTAGTACATTCAACCCTAAACGCATGTTTATAGACTGTTCTGTCGAAACTTGGTTTCGGCAATATAATTTCTGGGGTCGCAGTCGAGATCGCCAAGCACAATGGGTTAAAAGGAGAAGAAGATTTAGACAGGTTCAGGCCCTCTCGTGAGGTAATACCCTACTCCTGTTTCGGTGGATTCGATCCGCCGAGTGTCTTTCTTGATTTCGTGATCTAAAGCTCAAAGCTTAAAGCTGATCTAACATAGGATATCCCTCAAGGGACGCCCCTTACCCCCCTTATATAGTCTTAAGAGGAGGGCTTACAGATCGGAAACCCTATCTTACTCTAAGTTGGTTTCCTCAATCTTACCAAACCGTGACTATAGGCCGATTACCTTATTTTTATCGGCAATCGTAACACTCAAGTCATGTTCGGTTTACAGATATGGCAAACACAATCTATCCCTACCTCCAGTCGGATAAGCTTGCCATGTAGATACCTGATTGCCATAATCTTCACATGTTCATATAAGCATCTTTACCGATGAAGTCTATCCACAATATACTCTTTGTCCCTGAATAAATATTAGAGTGTAAATATAAACCCACGTACCAATTTGTGGACTTAAAAATGGGCATTTCCACTAAAAAGACCCGAACGTGCAGGTTCCTGTCACTTTTATATGACGTTTACAACACAAAATCCACGAATGATTTAGTAATGAGTTTGTTATCTGATACATTAAATAGCATTGAGCCGAGGAAGAAGTATTTGCTAAGTTGGCAGTTGGCACATGCGGCGTCTGCAAACAAAAGTTAGGAAAAAAAGGAAAAAGGTGTTAAAGATGGAATCTAAATGACAATGAAGATGAAAACAAATGGAAAACTATGTATGCTTTGTTCATTGATCAATCTATTTATACAAATAGAGGTGTTAGCTACCATCCCTATAAAATGGGATGTGATGGTTCAAATTAGGTGTGAAGGGATGGATAAGGTGGTCTATTAACTGCTTGATGAGGATCAAATATGTTGTAGCACTCCCTCTTTGATCGAATCCTTCTTGAGATCAATGAACAATAATATTAATCCTCTAAAGTATCCTGTAGGATAAAAACGAGGAGTAATACTTGATAGATATGTTATGAAAACTCCTTCAAAACCCAATGGGAAAAATAAGGAGAAAATAATACAATATATAATGTTTATCGCCTCATTGTAAACTCATATGAGAAAACCTTATAGGAGAAAACTCATATAGTTTAGAGGACAATATATGTCATTGATATCTCTTTAAAAACCCTCGATGAGGAAAAATTGAGATATGACATATGCTTATGTTAATATTGTCTCATTAAAAACTTCGTATGAGAAACCTTGAAAGTAAAACTCATACAAAGAAAAGAGTGCAATATGATGGTTTAGATATGGCAACATCTATTAAATTTCTCCCGCTGAACCTTGCAAATCTCAAAGTTTTCACATATCAATTCCTTGAACACATTTCTGGGACAAGGAAGGTGGTAAGGATTTTGTGAATAAATCAGCTAGATTATCACAAGATTTGGTTTGCAAGATATCTATTTCACCTATTTGTTTTAACTCATGGGGATAAAATAATTTGGGAGAGATATGTTTAGTTATGTTATTTTTGATGTAGCCTGTATCCATCTGGGTAACACAAGCTGTGTTATCTTCATAGATAACTGTTGGTGAATCAATTCCACCAATACCACATGATTGTTGTATGTGGTTGATCACTCTGCGAAGCCAAACAAATTCACGTGATGCCTCATATAGTGCAATTATTTCAGAGTGACTGGTAGAGGTAGACACAAGGGTATGTTTTGATGACTTCCATGAGATGGCTGTCCCTCCATGTAAAAATACAAAGCCTGTCTGGGATAGGCCATTATGGGGATCAGATAAATAGCCGGCATCAGTGTATCCAATCATATTGGAGTCTGGGGTCCTTTGGAAATATAATCCGAGATCTCTCATGCCATTTACATATCTGAGGATATGTTTGACTCCTGTCCAATGACGTTTGGTTGGAGCAGCACTATATCTAGCTAGCAAGTTCACTGCAAATGCAATATCAGGCCTGGTGCAATTTGCAAGGTACATAAGCGCTCCAATGGCACTGAGATATGGGTACTGAGGTCCCAGAATTTCTTCTTCTTTATCCTTTGGTCTGAATTGATTAGTCTTGAGCTCTAAAGACCGAACGACCATCGGAGTTTTGGAGGAATATGATTTATCCATATTGAATTTCTCCAATACCTTCTGGACATAGGCAGATTGATGCACTAAAATTCCAGTGGGAAAATGCTCAAGTTGTACCTAAGCAAAATTTGGTTTGACCCAAATCTTTCATTTCAAACTCCGTCTTTAGATGATTGCGTGCCTCATCAATATCTTGTGGGTTGCCAATGATATTTAAATCATCAACATACACAGAAATGATACAAAATCCTGTTTTAGATCTTTTGATGAAAACACATGGACAATCATCATTGTTAGTGTATCCCTTCTGCAAAAGGAATTCACTAAGTCAGTTATACCACATTCTTCCCGACTGCTTCAGACCATAAAGTGACTTCTGAAGCTTTACACAATACATGTTGCGGTTTGCGTTCTGATCCGGGATAGAGATTCCATCGGGAACCTTCATATAAATGTCTGAATCAAGTGACCCATAAAGATATGCGGTCACTACGTCCATCAACTGCATAGATAGACGATTTTGTACAACCAGAGATATAAGGTATCGGAATATTATTCCACTCATAACTGGAGAATATGTTTCATTGAAATCAATGTCGGGCCTCTGCGTGAACCCTTGTGCTTTATGTCTCACAACCTCGTTGTTTTCATTCCGTTTCCGGACGAAAACCCATTTGAATCCCACGGGAAAGATTCCACGAGGTGTAGGTATTGCATGAGTGAATACCTTTCTTTTGGAGAGTGAGGCTAATTCCGCTTGAATTGCATCTTTCCATTGATTCCAGTCCGAGCGTTTTTTGCACTCTGCCATGGTCTTTGGATCTGGATCATTTTGGATAATTTCTGCAATTGAATCAGTGAAATGTATGTCGACAACTGTAGACTTTCTATCATAAGATTCTCCAGATTCAATGTAGTTAATGGAAATTTCACGCACCCTTTGTGATGCATCATTATTTCCCAATATGATCGCATCGGAGCGTTCCGATGTCCCAACATCAGTAATTGAGTGCACTGTTGATGTGGGATATGAAGGTTGAACCTCCACTGGGTGTTCCTCAACATGTGGTTGAGTTGCATTTGCTGTGTTGGGAGATATGTTCTTCCCTTTCCTTTGCTTGCTAAAAGCTGCATCCGTGGAAATAGTCGTACTTCTCCCCCTCTTACTAGGGAGTTGAGTAGTTTTATTTGGTACCTCTACTCTTTCTGGCACATTTTCTCGCGGGATTGTAGGATTTTGTAACACCCTTATAATTAGCAAATGTATCTGGCATATTATTTGCAATATGTTGCAAATTTATGATTTTCTGAACTTAAAGTTCAGTTTCAGATGTACGTGGATCTTGATTGGAAATGTTTGTGGCATTCCAATTAATTTCCTGGCATTGTATGTGGTTTTCAGTTTCTCCCCTTAATGTCGGGAAATGATCTTCATTGAAGATACAATCAGCGTACCGGGAAGTAAATACATCCCCTGTAAGGGGTTCCAAGTATTTAATAATCGACGGAGATTGACATCCCACGTAGATCCCCATTTTTCTGTGTGGGCCCATTGATGTACGCTGCGGTGGTGAGATCACTACATATACAACACAACCGAACTTCCGCAGATGGGAAATATTTGGTGTATTTCCACGTGCAAGTTGAAACGGGGAGGTTTCATGATATGCAGTTGGACGCAATTGAATCAAGTCAGCAGCGTGTAAGACTGCGTGACCCCAACAAGTTGTTGGTAGATTGCAATTCTTTAATAACGGTCTTGCAATAAGTTTAACTCTCTTGATGAGAGATTCTGCCAACCCATTTTGAGTATGGACATATGGGACCGAGTGCTGAACTTCAACTCCTAAGGCCATGCAATAATCATTGAATGCATGTGAGAAAAATTCAGCAGCATTATCCATTCGGATAGTGCGGATTTGATGTTCAGGATATTGTGCTTTAAGTTTGATAACTTGTGCAACAATTTTAGCAAATACATGGTTCCTCGTAGAGAGGAGACTCACATGAGACCATCTAGTAGATGCGTCTATGAGAACCATGAAATACCTGAACGGCCCTGACAATGGTTGAATTGGACCACATATGTCTCCTTGAATGCGTTCAAGGAACTTTAAAGGTTCGGCATGAATTTTGAGGTAAGAGGGTCTCAAAATTAGTTTTCCTGTGACACATGCGGTGCACACAAAATCTGAGGATTGGGAAAATTTTGAATTACTTAGTGTATGACCCACAGAATTGTTGATAATTACCTAGGTGGTTGTGCCTCGATGTTGCTTGTGTCCGCTGGAGCGGTGTAACAACACCCAGGAACATCTTGTTGAGGGATGTCAAGTGGGGAATCTTGGTTTATGTTGACATCCGGTTGAGAGTTGAAGTGTGCTTCAAATTTCTCACCTTGATTGGAACGTCCTTGGTTGGAGCGTCTGTGTCCCACGGAATTCAAATACAAATCCACTAAGTGCTTAGGGGTGCGACATTTCTGAGTCGGGTGGTTGTAACAACCACATTTGGCACAAGTGCTGGACTTGTTTTGCTTCTTGTTATCCGACTGTGAAATATTCTTTCCCTTTGGAGCACCATGAGACTTATGCTGCCTCTGTCGTTTGCGCTTGTTCTTGCCTTTGAAGTTTCCAGGATTACTAGTATGGTTAGTATTCCTTGGTTGTTTATTCTGAGTGTTAGTATGCACTTTTGGCAAAGGCTTAGTTCCTACAGGCAGTAGGTTGGAGTTCCAGAGGAGGAGCTCATTGTGCCTTTCTGCCTGAAGTAAAGTTTTGATCAACTCAGAATAAACGGTGAAACATCTTTGACGGTATTGTTCTTTGAAGGATCATCGAGCGGGAAGCATAGTAGACAAAGTCTTTTCAATTTTATCTCGCATCGATGGTTCCTTTTCGCAAAACCTCGGTTTGGCACCGAGTTTATGAACAGCATGGTTGTATTCTCCAACGATTTAAAATCTTGGATGCGGAGATGATTCCACTCATTTGTGGCCTCCGCGGATAACCGCCTTTGCCGTTCGTACCGTGTTTGTAGCGCATTCCACAGAGTGCGTGGATCTTCCTCCATCAGATACTCAGCCTTGAGATCTGGATGGATGTGGTTCCTTATAATATATAAGGCATTGTATTTGAGATGCAGTGCCAATTCAGCAACTCCCTGTTGGGGAGGAGCAATGGCTGCATACAGTCCGCGCCACGACAGACTAACTTTGAGATCCATTGCCCATATGGGGAAGTTTTGGCCGTCAAGAGTGAGTGCCTCAAACTCTTTGCTAGCCATTGTGCCTACATATGTAGGGCCATAGATGTGTTAAAATTCTATGACAATGTTGAATAAGTCATGCGAAATGCAAGTAATCAAGGTATACTTGAAAAAATAGGGATATTCTCTATTTATGAAATAACATAGTCAAGCACCAACGGTGTTAACTTTGTTTTTAATTTATTTTTCAACATCGGGTACACACGTTGAGGATAAAAATCTCGCAGTAGTATATAATACTACCTTGTGTGTGATCAATGTGAAAAATAAATTGTATGGTAATCGCTGGGTATAGACTTAAATTATTCATAATCAAATTGGATACGCACGTTAAGGATAAAAATCCCGTAGCAGTACTGAAGTACTACCTTGTGTATGACCAATTTGAAGATAAATAAAATTAGTAACCCAAAATATAGACCAAAATTTCAAAACTTCAAATTATTGGGTACGCACGTTGAGGATAAAAATTCCGCAGTAGTACAAAGGTACTACCTTGTGTATGGCCAATATCGAAGTTAAGAAATTAATTGTTATTCCAAAAATAAGAATATCAACCCAAAGCATTCGCAAGTAATTTTAGTTGCTTGTATGAAAAGCTGAAAACTGAATATATATAAAATGTATTAAGTAAATTGCATAAAAGATTAATAAATATATACATAGATAGCCTATGGACTGAGTTGCAATTTACATAAAACTGAGCACTATATGTAATATGTTTGCTAGGATTTAAACGCAATTTACAGAGAAGTTAAGGACTAAACTGCAAATTCGTAATTCTAAAACAGAAAAAATAAAACCTAATTAAATGGCCAGTTGGGCCTAATGGACTCGAGGCCCATTAAGCCAAATCGGCCCACCTAGCCCAATAATAAATAGGGGCGGTTAGGGTTGAAACCCTAGCCGCCCCAATCCTTCCCAGCCGCCGCCGCCTGTTCGATGAGGGTAGGGGACGCCGACGCCGGCCACGCGTCGCACCCTCCGTCGCCGGGGTCCGCCGCCGCCACAGCCGCTTCCTGGCAAAGGCCGCGCCGGCGGGAGCCGCCGCGCGCCGAGCGAGCAGCGCCGCTGGCCGCGGCGCCGCTACCGCCGCACGGCGCCAGTAACGCGCGCACGCGCCGAGAAGGCCGCGCCGCCACGCGCGCCGGTGGAACGGCGCTGGCCGCCGCGCTCGAGGGCGCGCGCGCGTGCCGCCGTCCACCGCCCCCCGAGCCGGCCCCCCACTCCCCCGCACGATTTACTCCGGCGACGAGGCACAACCCTCAACTCCATTGGAGGAGGAGGACCCCGCGCCACCGTTGTCGTTCGGGAGAGCACGAGCCGAAGCTCCATGGGGAACACGAAGCCACGTTGGGCGGAGACCTGGGCGATGGTTGGCGGCTTCCTCGACATGGACACGCCGCGTGAGAAGCGGAGATGGCGGCGGTCAGCCGGTGCCTCGACGCCACCGAGTGCAAGTCGAGGAAGACGAGTCGGGGCGGAGATTCGTGCCGCGATTGTAGGTGGAGAACGGCTTCGGT
The DNA here is from genome assembly GCA_019925245.2 of Oryza australiensis. NCBI lineage: Eukaryota > Viridiplantae > Streptophyta > Magnoliopsida > Poales > Poaceae > Oryza > Oryza australiensis. Next base: position 6,706,130 of record JAIFGZ020000048.1, on the reverse strand, counting down.
TCCTTGTCAAGACAGAGATGGGGAGGGAGAGAGCCGGCGCGGAGATGGCCGGCTCTACCTCCATCGCCACCGGTGCTGCCCAAGACGAAGGACCTGCGACATTTGGTGAAGGTGGTGCCGGTGGTTCTGCAGCGCCGCGAGGAACGCCGCGGTGACCACGACGACCACCATGGCACCTCCTCAAATTCCTTCTCCCACGGTGTTCACCACCATGGCGCTCACCGAGGATGTAGCGGAACATAGCAAGGAGTTCGGCGCGAGCATTGAATTGGTCGCCGCGGTGAAAAATCAAGTAAACAAGATCCACAAAGAAGATCGTCGGAGGTAAATAGCGAGGCATTGTTCTTTACCTTCTTCTTCCTCCTGTTCTTGTTCTTCTTTTGGAATGAGAGAACTTCTCTGATGTGTGAATGGGAAGAGACTAGGAGCTGATAACGTGTTAAAGATTGAATCTAAATGACAATGAAGATGAAAGCAAATGGAGAACTGTGTATGCTTTTTCATTGATCAATCTATTTATACAAATAGAGGTGTTAACTGTCACCCCTACAAAATGAGATGTGATGGTTCAAATAAGATATGAAGGGGTGGATAAGATGGTCTATTAACTGCTTGATGAGGATCAAATATGTTGTAACAAAAGAAAATACTTAATTCGTGACAAAGAAGATATAGCCGTTTTAATTGCAGCATGATCACAGGCTGGAGAGATCTAGAGCCCCAGCAGTCGCTGGACCTCATATTGCTTCGAACCCAAGAGACAGGGGGTATCATAAAACTTTCTTCCTCGAGATTAGAGAACACGAACAGTATCTGATAATCAAGGCAAAATCGAAGCATGTCGACCAATTTCTTTTCCCTCTCGTGAAACTCGAGCAAACTCCTTGTAGAAAGACTACGTTTTGTACCACGACCGTGATGCTAGTACACGGTGACTTCGATAGAGGAGGGTCCACACGCACGGATCGGTTTCGCCCGGTGCTCCACCTGAAAGCAGAGTAAATTTAACGGTGACTTGAGGATAAAAATTCAGGGTGACTTGGGGAGGAGTTCACACTTTGACATGCACGGATCGGTTTCGCCCGGTGCTTCTTCAGAAAAGCAGAGTAAATTCTCCGTGTGGTACCAGTAGTACCAGTGTACGGTGTACCACTAGGCAGACGAGGCGCAAAGCTGTTCATGCATTCCCATGACAACTCACAGACGTACGTACCCGACGGTGGGACAATCGAAACTACCGGACACCATGCTATTATATTTCACTTGAGCTAGCCATCTGGTCTCGTCGCAGTAACACGGTTTTCGTGTAAAAACCATAAAAACCGTAAAAAATTTAAAAAATTGCAGAAAGGTAAACAACAATTTTCGTAACATGTGGTCGTGCCACGGTTTTCGTGAAAACCGTGCGAAAACCACGCCAAAAACCACGCAAACCACGACGAAAAACACGAAAATCATGAAAACTAACCAAATTCAAATCCATGTCGTGCCGTGGTTTTCGTTCAAACCGCACAAAAAACACGCCACATACCACGGTTTTTTTGCAAACCGCGCGAAATTTATTTTTTTTATTATATATATATTGGGATAAAATATTTTTTTAAAATTTTTAAATTCGCACAAAATTATTCAAACGAAACCACGGAGATGTCGTGCCGCACCCCTGCGCTACGCGCAAAAACACACGAAAACCGCGACGGTTTTTGCGGTAAAGTGAACCCTACTGGACATTCTTGAAGAAGAACCTAGACTGGCTAGGGATGAAAACGGACGGAAAAACCTCATTTCTACTTCCGTTTCTATATTATTTAGCGAAAACGGATTCGGTTCGGAAAATACGGGTTCGAAACGGAATCGGGATATACGTTTCACAGAAACGGTCGAAACCCAGAACTTAAGTCGGAATTTACATATCTTCTAACCACGTCTTGTTCGTTCTTTTGATAATTAACGAGATAATTAAGACAATTCTACCAACCAGTCGGAATTATAAGATAGTTGATATGAACGGTATGTGATGACATACAATCATTCATTTTAAATTAAAATGATCCTGACGGATAAAAGATAGAGTATGTTTTGTTTAGATGGGCCTAGACGGCGGCTGGGTATTCGAGACAAAAATATTGATGGGTCTAAAATTCGAGTTAAATCTGGATACCATCCGAAAATATTCCGATTAAATACGGAATTCTGCGAAAACGAACGAAAAAAATGTCATTTCTACTTTCATTCTGTTTCTAAAATTTTCAAAAAATATGGAAATGGTTGGGTCAAATATAGAAAAATGGACGGAAATTTCGTTTGTTACCTGGCAGTAGGCGGTAGCCGCATGGTACTAGTAGAACAGAAGACGGAGGCGGCCGGCGCTGCGACGAGAGGTGGAACGGACGGTGGGTGGGCTCATGGGTCGGGACACGGGGACGGGATATGCATGCGTGGCGGAGGCCGGCTGGCCGGCGGACGGGACCGCGTGGCCCGACAGGCGTAACGAGCGAACGAATGGTTGCGGGTTGATTCAAGCGCACGATACCTCGATAGGTCGATCTCCTCTCCTCTCATGGTCCTCCGTCGGGGCCGTGCGCGCGCGTACAGCGTACGTGCCGGTCGATCGGCTCGGCTCACACCGTCATGGGCGCGACCGCGCGCGGGGCACTCATGCATGCAAGGTGCCTGGCCATTTTCCTGCCGGCCTTGCTGCAGTGCCGCTCGCATGAACCGCCGGGCATGAACACAGGTGACGCGTGTTGCCGATCTGCTGCAAGCCTCCAACGGTCCAACAGATCGATGAGGGAGAGATGAATGTGGGTTCTCCCCCTTTTTTTTTCACATCTCCCGATCTCCGGTCGCAGTCAACTACTTCTACTTGGTTATTAGTCAACAGCCTATTGAACGCACCACTTTTCAGCCGGAGTCGTCGACGATGCAAGCGATCGATCCACAACGTCCCGTCTTGTCCAGCGCGATTTTCTTTTTTCAACGAACCACGTGCACCTTTATGTATAACGTAATGGACTAATGGGCATTTCTAAATTCTGATTCTTTCTCTAACCTCTCGAGTCCCACTGTCCCAGTTCGGTAGTGTCGTCGATCGCCACGAAATTTCTCGCGCTCGTCACACTTGGTCCTCGCTCCATGCTATCAGTGAAGGGGACTTTGCTCTGAAGTGATCTGCACGTGTTGATGAACATGACGAAGATGACATTGTATCTACTCATACTAGGCGATAACGAAAAATGTTGGGACGCAGTACCTACCAGCATATAGTTAGGCCGTTGTAGGTTAGAGACAGTGCCATGACATCCATTTTCCTGTTGCGGCGGACAGTCCTACTTGGCGTATTGACTTGTCACTGTGAGTTTTGACAAGTAATTCCGAACGGAACAAGCGGTTTTGTCGTCCTATAATTTGGAATCACGGTCTTTCGCGCTAGCCGCTCACGTCAATACTACCTTTTTTCCCCCCTCATGCATGCTGACGTGGTGACTCATTACCACCATTACAGAATATATCACTATGTGTAGCCAGGGCCAAAGATTATAAAACCAACGAAAACAACTCGTTTTTTTGGCCAAAATTTGAGGTTCCAAGCCGATTTAAGTTCACAAACTACTCGGTTCACCTTTTTCTTAATAAGCTCGGTACACCAGTTAACTAAAAAACAAATCGACTTTCAGTTCTAATAAAATATACTATTCGAATTTCATCGATTTTCAATGGGACCTGACCGTTTTTGTGAAAATAGAGAAAACCGCTAAGGAGCGATTTTGATAACTGACTTTATAAACCCCCATCAATTATCAAAGCTCCCTCCCTTGATTCATATGCGGTAGCGAAATGCTTGAACATGCATTACTGTGTTTCACGTTGTAAGTTTTAATTTTATAAATATTTTTAACGTTTAAGTCATTGGAACTTAATGTTTTATTTAGCTTGTTGTCAGTGCTGTAGAACTTTTTAAATGTTACGTCTCCATAAAATATTGAACCAAGCGACGAAACAACTTTCTTTGCTTCATGAAACAACGCATGATTTTAGCAGTACAACTGACTATGCGTCTGCGCGACGGATCAGCAGTGCGCTCATTCTATACTACTCCATTATTATCAGTACTGAGTAGATTGATTTGAAATTTAAAAGTTAAATTAATCACTAACATGAATCAATCCACAACTAACAAACCCATTATTATCGGGGTCCTTAATCAACAGGATCCCAATCGCGTAGCATAACCGAAGATCTAGTTCCTCTGCTCCAACTGACCAAACAAAAGGAGATCAAACCCAATTCACACGTAGACATCCAAGATAGGCATCCAAGATGACAGCCAGTTTCTGCCTAACTCCGCCACCTGCCAAGCGTGAACGCGGATCTGGCCACGTCCATGTCCGTCGCAGTAAGTAATGCCACGGGCTCGCAGCGAGGCAGCTCAGCCCTGGCCCCCGTCCCCGTGCATGTTCCGGCAGCCACAGTGATGGTAGTACTACAGTAGAAAAATACTCGTAGCTGCCCCATGCCATGCTCACATCAACTTTTTAGGCAGATCGCGCAGAAAGTCCACAAATTTTAGTCGTTTGACGCGAGCAGCCACCCGCCCGCGCCCCCAGGTCACCGTCCCTCGTCGCACGCGTAGCAATAACATCGCACACTCACGCGGTCACGCGCGAGCACCGCCACACCCACGCACCGCGCCGAGTCACTCCGCACTCGCGCACTAGCTATAGGGAGTGGAGGAGGCGGCTTCGCTGGCGGCGGCGGCTGATCTGCTTGCCCCACGACCGCCGCGAGTAGAGCAAGTAAGCTCTCACCGCACCGAAACCGCAGTGCTCTCTCCTTTTCATTCTTCTAGTGGCCGCCCGCCGCCAGCCATACGCCGTGCCGCAGATCCTTCCACCCGTCCGTGGCGGCCGAAGCAATCGACGATTTCTTCCCCTTGCTTCGCCTCGCCGTTGTGTAGTTTGTGAGCGATGCGGGCGGATCGTCTGATGGCGGAGGGGGGCAAGCGGATCGACCTGGGCGCGCCGCTCCGGTCGGTGCGCCACGCCGACGCGCTGCCCTACTACAAGGCCGACCTCAACTCCGGCCCCGTCCGCCACCCCGGCGCGGTGCCATTCGTCTGGGAGCAGCGGCCCGGGCAGCCCAAGAGCGTCCGCACCCGCCGCGCGCCGCCGCCGCCCACGACCGCGTCCCATCCTCGGCCGCTGGAGCACGGCGTGGAGGATGAGATCGACGGGAGCCCCTACCACGACGCCCTTGGGGAGCGCTATGTGGGGGCGTTTCATGGCGTGGACGCGTCACCCGCCGGTTCCCGGACTGGCGCGCCGGAGCCGGCGCGTTATGAGAAGAGGGCGCAGGCGGCGGCGGTATGGGCGAAGAAGGAAGTGACGGAGAAGCAGGTGGTGTCCGTGGCGGCGCTACTGCGGAAGGGAGATGATGACGACGACGACGAGGAGGAGGAGGAGGAGGAGAGGTTCTCGGACGCGCTCGACACGCTCTCCAGGACGGAATCCTTCACCGTGAACTGCAGCGTCAGCGGCCTCAGCGGCATGCCAGAGCCCACCTCCCGTGCCGCCACCGGCGCTGAGCCAGGCGCACGCGGCATCATGATGGATAGATTCCTACCGGCCGCGCAGGCAGTGGCCATAGGCTCCCCGCAGTACACCTTCCGGAAGGCCGGGGCAGCCAGCGCCACGGGCAATTCTGGCCGCGAGCTTGCGCGTGCAGTTGGGGCTAACGCGAGTGGAAGCAATGGCGATGATCCCGGGAGGAGGACGCCCGTCCAGCTCCCCTACCAGCATCTGCCTCCCAATTATTTGTCTTGCAGCTATCCCAGACGTGAGGAGCAGGAAGAGGAAGAGGAAGACGAAGACGATGACTATGATGTGCATAGTACTCGGGGTTTTGCCTCCAAGGGATGTGGCTTGCTCCCTAGTCTCTGTGTGAAGAGTTCATTGTTACTTCTGAATCCAGTGCCTGCGATGAAGCGTGGCAAGCCACGGGGGAATGGGAGAGTCCGGCAGTTCGCATCCAAAGGCAGGGGGCGAGGGGCGCCAAGTCCGCTTGCCCGGAGCTCACAAAACAAGCATCTTGGGTGTGCTTCCAAAGGGGTACTGATGCAGATACACGTTACATACTCCATTTCATGAGTTCAGAATTTATGCTACTTGTTATTAGTGCTAGGGATGAGTAATGATACCTCTAAACATCTCTGTGTATGCTGTGGTGCAGCAGTCCTGGGAGGATGTATACAAGCACAAATTGGAGCAGAGGTATGTTCACGCAGGGGAGGATGGGAGGAGCAAGCTGACAAGCGAATCGAACCAGCTGACATTCTGGAGTGACTTGCAGACGGGCAACGGGTCTTCACCATTCCATCACTCCGCAGGTGGTGGCATGTCTCCCTATTACAGGGATGTTGTTCTGTCTTCATCGAGCAAGGCCAATGAGTCTTTTGGAACTGGCGAAAAAGAAGACAAAATGAGTAGAAGTAATGGTTCCAGCTCACTTGGAAGAGATCATGATCGTGGTTCATTTCTCGGATCAGACCGCAGTAGTTTAAAGGGGTCAAGCTCCATTAGTTCGGGGCTGGATAGACCAGTGCATGAAGATTCAATGGATCACCGTGGAGATATTGGCTCAGAAACGAGCCACTCGGTTCTGTTACTGGACTCAAGGGCATCATTGGACGCTGGTGGGTGTGACTCTCAGGTTGGAGAACAGATAGTTGGGAGAAACCCTATTGGGAAAGGTGAAGATAATGATCCATTGACAGAAAGGGTCTCCGAAGTTACAGAACCCACATTGTTAACGCCTTCTGAAAAGTTAAGATCAGTGAATTTGGATGAAGGGAAAACTTGTGGTCATCTGGAAGATAGTGGTGTTTCCAAAAGGGATATGCCTTTGCAATCTCTACTCCCATTACCAGTCCCAAGATCACCTTCAGAATCTTGGCTTTCTCGCACTTTGCCATCTGTAACAAGCAAACCACCAGTGCCATCTTTTCTTGGAATTCAATTGCAGTCGAAGAAACAAACTCCCTGGGCCTCAATTCAACCAAAGGAGAATAATATCAAGCCTCCTAGGCCACGACAGATAAGATTTGCAGATGTAATACTTAATTTTCTTCTGTTTTGCTTATATTCCCAATTGTCACAGAGCCATTGTTGAACATTCTTTTTGGCTGCTTGTTTAGGCGGTAGAAAGGCCTAGTTCGTTGGGTGCTGAGATATGATGTCTTCCCTCAAGACCAATATCTGTTCATAATGCCTTGGAGGACAGCAAGGCCATATATCTGCCAGCGCCCAATTTTTCTCTGGATGCTCCCCCTCAGTTTGCTGTCGCAATCTTGGCTATCAGCAGCATTTGTATACCAGCCCATAGGTAATTGTCGTTGTGCATGCCATATTTGCGTACTGTGTGAACTCAAGGTAAGTTGGCGTTGGCTTAAATCCGTTGTAAATCACATATTTGTACAGGATAGCTTCTGTTAGCTTCCTTACAGTCCATACATCATGTAGTACTCTTTAGTCCATAAAAGGTTGAGTTGATCATCAAATGTAATTGCATGTATCATAGAATGAAATGGCATAAGAAGTCAGGTTTCTATGCCTGATATTTGTCAGCTCAAATGTATATCCTCCCTCTGAGCGTTTTCTCGTGTGATTCCAATAATACTCTCATTTGTCTTGTCCGGTTCCTGTACAGATTGTCATGCCATGGTAGACAGCAGGTTTATTTAGCACATTGTTGCCGGCCATTCCATTTGCTAGGTTGTTGCTCGTGACTGTCTTTCCCATGGATCTTACTACTGTATCATTAGCAGAAAGCTTGAAACCTGTCAAGCTTTCGAGGTGTTGTATTAAGTGCTGTCCTCAGATGAACAAAGCAACCTAGATGATTGACTCATGATCTGGACCAAGATGTCCTCATGTTGAAAAGGGGAACTATAGGTGGAACGCACACCTGTTCAACAAAGTGATTTAAGTACTAATTATCGTCACTCTCATTTGGTCCTGACAGGGTGCATACTTGTGTTTCCGATTTCAGGGATTAAAGTAGCCATGGCTCTGAACAGAATATTGGATGGTAGTCAACTACTGCACTCAATATGTGCGTTTCACCTTAGGACACTACGAGTGCTATTTTAGTTAGTGAGCCTTTAGATATTTTCTGCACTTCATCCTGACTGCAATACTGCACCGTAGACGGATGCAACGTGGTCTACTGGACTTGGGCTTGGAGTTTCAGATTGGGTACTGGCCTTTCAGGAGAGATTGCCAAGTGAGATGGCCTTTGGCAGTTGGGGAAGATCATGCTCCATTAGCAAGCCTACAATTTAAGTGAACTATTCTAAACTTCAGTTTACACGTCCAGACAAGTATGAGTAGATAAAATCATCGAAATAATTTGAATTTAAAGGCCCCTGCATGCCTTCTTTGTTTTCATCAACTGATATAAAGTTCAGTTCAGTTCAGTTCGAACAGCTCTGAATCTCTGATATGCCCCAAACCCACATCAGGTAATAAGCGGTGCGTACAAGTCACGTCATGCGACAAGACAAATATCCCACACCAATTCTTTTCTGAAATCATCAATAGGTGAAAAGGTTCTGCCATTGAGGTTACCTAATACTACAGCATGACAGGCGCTCTTCAAGTCGGCACAAAAAAAGTAGCATCCTCCAGCTGATAGTAAGCGAAGAGAATCGAATTGGCTGTCAACCATAAAAGTTTTTCGTTCTTGTTTTGTAACCTGGCAGTTAAAATCTTCACAGATCACTTTGACATGTACAAAGTAAATCGCAGGCTGCAGATGAGTGACTCAACGATGCTTTGCTCTATACTAACCCACATGCCACAGATACTAGGAACCTGCATCCTCAACTGGTTCGTGATTCGTGGATAGACGTGCTTCGAACGTGATTCGTGGACAGACGTGCTTCGAACTATCTCCTTATTACAGGGCCTTTATACAGACCTCTCGCGACAACAAAGCCTTCTGGAGGTTGATGGTCCTCCAATTCCTCCAACCACATTACTTCTGCGCTATTTATTTCACCGGGCAACACAACTGGAAGAACATTGGAGGGGATCGGGGAGTTAGAACAGCTCAGCAGTGGTGTAATAAGAAGTTCAAGTTATAAGAGCTCTACATACCAGGTGGTTCCCTCACTGAAGACTTCCGGAAGTACGAACAGTCCCTCCCCTTCTCAGCAGAATAAGGCGGAGAAAGGACATCAAAGAGAGCACAAGGTGTGATCGCTCTGAAAGTGTGGATGTTACCACCTCTATTGGGATAAAGAATAGTGGTCTCTGGTGCAGACATTTCACGGTCTCTGACAAGCCTTGCTGGTCTCACTGAAAGTTCTGCAGGGTATGAATAACAATACCATGTTATCAGTCACCGATAGAAGGTGCTGTGTAAGTGAAAGCAGGAGACAGTAGAGCAGAAATGAGTAGTTGCCGCAAACGAGGTTTTGGGAAGTAGTTTGAGAGAGCAATTAAATTTTGTTTACTCAAACAAACAGGTCAATTATGAGAAAATATTAAAGGAACCAAGCTAAATTTTGAAAAAAAAAATCGAAGACGATATAGAAAAGTGTAAAAAATTTCAATGCCAAGGTTTGTGCATTGTAAACATGTTTGCTAGAAAAGTGCTAGAAATGATATAGTGCAACATATGAATGCCCGATAATGAAATGGTTTACTGGCAAATCTGGCATAGTATGACATATGAAATAACCTACTATGTAACATTTGAAACTTTTTCCATGATGGACTTGATTAAACAATTCCCATTGTGCTATGCTTGATATATTGAAATTTTATGACTTAGCAGATGATATCTATTTTCTGCTCTGCACGTTCCTTTACCATCTGATCAGTATAGAAAGAAGTGCTTCTACCAACTAGTGCAAAAAAAAACTGATTTTGAAGTAGCCAGTAATTGGATTATTGGCCATCCATTGAAAGGATTGGGCAAATATATGGTAAATATGGACAACTATTGTTATGTAGCAGAATAAGTGAACATCACCAGTTCAAATGTCAAAGCTCACCCTGTAATTGATCGGTTGGATCAGCTAAATCAATCCAATCATAAGATTCAGCATGCAGTGTGCCATAAAGAAGCTTGCTAAGAACTGTCATTCCTGGGTGATTGTGAAGTGGAATAACAGATGACGGCGGCATACAAAATATTCCCATCTACATAAATAGAAAATTTCAGTGCTCATCAGATGAAAGGAGTGTAAAATCTACCAATTTTAAAACCTCAAAGTACTTAACAATGCCTTCAAATAAAATTGACGATAAAAAAATACGACGAAGAAGATAATCTTACAGAGAAACTTTCACTTTCATGAATATGCAAATATTTGATTGGAGATGTGAACTGATTAGCCCCATTACGTCCTCTTCTTCCGTTTGGTTGACGAGTTGAATTATTCCAATTTCGTGCAATCTGTGCTTCATTATCTAAGCCGACATCTATAGGTCTTATTTCATCTGGGAAACAAAACAAACTTAAGAATAAAAGTCTGCTGAAGCACTGGATTTCACTGAATAAGATCAAAGGTAAGCTTTTGGTCTTACCGTACACTGGAATTGAACAATCACATAAATATATCTTATATTGCAAGCTCTCATAGAATATGCAGGTTAATGAGACAGGTAAGCAAATAATGTGTTGCTCTTGAATCATGATTTGAACAATCATGACATATCCAAAATGCATGGAAGCATGAAATATATCAAATTGATCAACTCATACTAAGACAAACCATCATAATGTTTCAAACCAGCACATTTTTTTGTCAAGCATTTCTGTGTAACAGGTATGGTCCATGGTTGGCCATACTTCTCCATAGGTAAGTAACCATTAAGACAATCATAAAATCTACATTTCAAAACTCAAAAAAAAGTTACTGGCTTATATTCTTGGCAATGCTTGAACATGTCCAATTGTTCACCAGAACTAGCAACTAGGAAAAGTAAGTTTCTGAACTGTTCTTCACAACAGAAACCATTGTGCGAAAGAGAAGTCCCAAATGGTAAAACTTAAAATAGAAATATGAATGAAATAAACAACATCCAACAATATAAATTACACTTCCGACAATCATAATTGCAATGGAAAAAAATTGCCTGTAAGAAATAAGGAAACTAGGTTGCAGATGGCTTATTCATCAACACAAATTTGTACAGGCAATGAAGTAAATCAAGCATCACACATGCAGAGAAGCATGGACTCAATATCCAAGCAGCACAAAGAGCATCACTGCTGTGAATTGCACATGACTAGCAAAGGATTCAACAAGAGCCATTAGTCCCAACCAAGAGATAAAAGTAAACCCAAGTCAAGCTACCTGAACCAAAAGGAGGTATAGTACTACTACTAGTAGTAGCAAGGAACCCAAGAATCTAGAAATAAGCTGCAGAATTCAATACAGCTCGCTTTACAGCACAACCAAGAAGAAGCGCCACAGGCCCACAACAGTCATCGCAGGTAGTGTATAATAGTATATAACATTACCCTTCAGATGATCTTCCAAAGAGGTGTTCAAGGTAATAGCTGTGTATTCTTCTGAAGTTCAAGGAACTTCACAGTACTTGACTAGTACTTACCAGCAATGCTTACAACTTACAATCCTTAGCTCTATGGTGATACTATCACATCAACAGAATAATTTACAATAAGCTTATTGTGTCATCAACCTTGGCTTTTATCTGAATAGTAGGCCCAGGTAAGCCACTCAGCAGCTAAAAATCAAGCACACCGCACAACAGAGAACAAGATGAAGAGTGGCAGTTCCGGAACCTATAGAGTAATTTCAAAACTTGCTGAACACCATTTTAGCAGCAAAAAGCATGCCAACACAGCAAAGTGACAACTTTAAATTCATAGAAGATGGGCTTGTTTCCACAACAAACATTATAGCAAGACAGAGCTTTCTCCCAAAACATACATTTTAGCAAGAGTGCATAAAACTATCCGACATTGAGTTCAGGATGAAAAATATGTTTTGGAAAGGTGAAATTACTATCAAAGATCATAAATCATATAAGTTTCACTGACCTAACAATGCACGAACTTTCTCAAGTGCTTCTTCAGATATGGGCCCATCCGGAGAAAACGATACTTTACAAGCATTAGACAGGTTCTTTATTTTTGGCATTTTGCACTTCGCTGTACTAATGAGAAGATCAGAATTGTCAAAACTTCAGAAGGCTGAATGAATTTGCGACACAATGAATACTCAATGGATCCCCGCAGTTGTGGCGACAAACCACAGGCTGACAATTTTAGAACCTACACAAGCAACAAAGTATATTGTTATGACATTAGCCATGATAGAACCCTAAGAACAAAAACTATTGTGTCAAAAGTATCAGAAAACCTGTGGTAACATGACACGTTTTACAAGATTTAGATCGCTTCAATTGATATGCAGTGGAAAACATCATCATATCTAGAAAAACGTAGTGTAGCGAATGCAGAACTGGTATTAAATTTGGACGGCGGTAATGAGTACAACAACATTGATGTTAAATCGCTAAGACATCAAGATCCGACGGAATGACTAAATTTCGAGCCATCTCAAAAGTAGTTCCTATACATTCACAGTTTAAAGGGATGTCTGCATAGGGTAAAGCCAGTAAGGTGATCTTAAAACTATGAACTGGAAGACTACCCAATCACGCCCTAAAATTCATGGCCCGCAGATTCACGCAAAACCGCGCTCGCTGCGACTGCATACCGACTAAACACAAACAGGCAAATCCATCCCCATCCCCGACGAGAACTCCCGCTCAGGGATCGCCGCGACGCGATTGGCATTTCATCAAACACCCCACCGGCATCGGAGCAACGAGACAGCTAAAACTGGACCCAGATCCACCCACGCACCTAGCGCCTCACATACGCACCGCGAAACGAGACCCAGGACGGGCGAGGCCGATTCCGACGAGGCCGCGGTCGCCCGCGGCGGCGAATTGGGCACGCCCACCCTGGCAGGGATCGTCGAGCACCTCCCGCGGCAGCTAGGTCTCGCGGCCGCCGCGTCCTATCCCCACCACCACGACGCGGACCATCAGCGGCTGCTCGCCATGCGGACGAGGCCGACAGGAAGCGAAGAGGAGTGCCTTTGGAGCCTAGAAGGGCAGTAGTAGAAGCCTAGGTAGGAGGACTGGAAGGAGGAGGTAGAGGAGGCGAGGCAAATTAGGGGCTCTCCAAATCGAGTCATTAGTAAGCATTTCTGCCGCTCCTTTTTTTTTTCTCAATCGCGTGAGAGTGTACTAGGTGCTGCTGCGCGTGGACCCCACCGCGCTGGCGCAGACAAGTGCGCGCCGCCCTTGTCATGACACGAGGGCCCCCCGGGGAGGAGGAGGCTCCCCCTCGCATCTCTCCCCTGCGCTCGGTGCACGCGACGCTACTGTACGACGAGAGGGCCCCGCGAGGCCGCGACCCCAGGCGCATGGTGCACGCGGTCCAGGAAACGCGAGCCGGCGCTGCTCCGGACCGGCTCTCCCGTATGCTGAGGGGGTGCGGGTGACGCACGTGGGGCCCCGGGCGTGGCACGTGAGCCTACAGTTAAAGCAGCTGTTTCCTGATGTAACGCGAAGTCCCCCGGGGCTGAAATCCGGAGTGCATGACTTGTGGGCCTCCGTAACCAACCCAACACGTAAGTCGAGGTTGAGAGCGTACGTACTACTAGTCCAGTGTAAAAAAAAAAGTTTCTCGCAATGGGAACGCGTTCCACGTGCTGCGCGCCATGGTGGAGCCAAGCAGCCAGCCGCCGGCGGGTCAGCGCTCGCTCAAGCGACTCGTCCTTCGGCGATGTCGCAGCTGCTCTCACGAACGATCCAATTTAAGACGGATGATGGATGATATTTTGGTCGATGAAGATTGTTTGATTGATTCGGTGAAACAAGATGTTCTTTCAATGAGCGCGTGACGTAGCAGCAAGTGTCACGGTGCGAGAGGCGGGGTGCACCGCACGAGGCCTTCTACTGCGGCCAGACATGAAAGTTGGGAGGAGGCTTCGACTGAGTCGCCGCGGTCGCCAGATCTGGAGATTCGGGGGCCGGTGAAAAGGAGCAGACGTGCTTGATGCGTTGAATCACATCGGGGCATGGCATGCCGCTGTCGACCCTAGGGGCCACTTGTGTCTGGTTTGGTTTGTGGAATATAGGTCAATTGTGTGACTGGCCTTAGCTTTCGAAGGCAAAGACATAACCTTTCCTTTCCCGCCCCGTCCATTCAATTGTTGTGCTCGTGTATAGCTTGTTCTCGGTAAAGAACAGAGAGGCCATATGGAGAATAGATCTTCCCTACTCACCTAACTTTCGAATGGCTACACGAAAAAAAATAATGCATGGTATTTGGGGCATTTAGGGTCTCTCTGAACAGAAGAATAAAAGTTAGAAAAACATAGGAATCAGGATTTTGTAGTAAGATAGAGATGTTTTTGGTTTTGTAGAAATGAGTAGAGGAAAACATTCCCTTTCTCCCCCTACCAAATTTGATATACACTCGTGCTCATTGTTTTGCACACTCATTGTTAACATCAAAATTTGACATGGTTTTTAACGTATTTGGTTAAGGAAAGAAATTGATTGATATATAAAAGTTTCGTGTAGACTCCGACATTATGGTTTTATGTTTTATTAGTATATCTTGTATATACGCAAGATTAGTTGTTTTCCTTTTCATGTTATGAAATTATCTTGTATCCGATTAAAACTTGTATTAATCTAAGGGGATAAATATGTACACATGGGATCTTTATAAGATATCTCTCGATCAATATACAAATTTTGACGCATCGTCATCTTTTATTCTCGGCTAGTTCTTAGTTTCGAGCAGGTTGCATCGATTAAGTTTGATCTCCAGTGAGAAAATAAGTTCCATCAACTTCGTTTGTATTGATTTGACTAGAACTTTCTCGGTTAGGTTCGATATTCTGTTCAAGTTGGTGCAAGTGTTGTCTATCTGATATATTGATTTTGTCTTTAATTGCATCGCTGTTTAGAGTCGTATCAACTTAGTTAGACTTTCTCGGTTAGGTCCGATATTCTGACTACGTTGATGTTTCTCTAATCACATTGTTGTTTTAGATTAATCGATATATCAATCACGTTTGTATAGATCTATCAGCTAAAAAGATTTTTTTTTCTTGTTATCTCCAATCGTATCTTGTCATAGTTAGATTTGATCTATCGATTGCTATTAATTAGTTTGTTTTTACTAAGCCAATATACTTTTTTTAATGTTTTTCGGAGTTTTAGCCGATGAGTTATCTTGTTACTATTTCCAAGTGTTGTATCGGTTCATATTCAAATTTGTATATTCACTAGTTAAACCTCTCTTTATCAACTTCAATCTTATATTGTCTTGGTTCGATCCGATCTATCAAAATTGTCTTTGATAAAGAACGATTTGTTGATGATTATACATAATTCGGTTCTAACAATGATAGCATGAATCTAATTGTTTATTTTATTATTTAAATCTATATCGAACCTATAGCCGATTGATCAAAACCCTATCAAAATCGGCTGGCCTCGCTACATCAAATCGGCTTATTAGACGATAGGCTCCTTGATATCAATATATTTTCATCCTGTTAGTTATTGGATCAAATTAACTGGCACGTCCTAAACCCAATTGATAGGACTCATTCTGAAGTTAAGTAATCTCCCAAACCTTCATGTATTGGTGCAGATTTTGTGCCAACACTCATATATGATCAATAAAAGAATAAAAAACAATAACACTATAAGGCTATAGTTTTGAAAAGAAAACAAAATACCATCATCACGCGCTGACATCTCCTTCCCACACAACCAAGGACAAGACTAGCACCGAACTGATCATCGTTAAGTGTGACCAGCTGTTGCTAAGCATGACCGGTCATCACTAGACTAACAAAGAGCTACAGTTGTACCCCTACCATCGACTCCAAAGAGCACAGTCTCCTAGACAATGCTAGATCAATCGACGTATTCCAACAGTCCAAATGAATTCTTCTTTTTTTCCTACAACACATCTAAATGTCCATTTCTATAAAGTTATTACACCTAGACTAGGTAGGTCACATTTTATCATAGGTTGATTTATTTTAGGACAAAAGAAGTATTTTCTAGTTGTTTTGCATACTAACTTTGAGTAACAGTTTAACTTCATCGGCGGAAATGATTAAGTTTTATGTGATAAATTATTTTTAGCGTGAACATCTCGTCAATCTTTAATTAGAGAGAACACAATTGTACCGTGATTCGTAGGTGGTGTAAGTGCAACGAGGGATGGCATCAGTACAACATTAATGGACGATTGACTGAAAAAGAATGATGACACAAAATGGAGCAGTATGTGTGAATCTTGTCGAATTCAAACATTAAAAAAATTAAAAATTTACAATTACAAGACATTTTCAATGTAACTAACAACAGATGATAATGCAAGTGTTTGAAATGGTGATGTATCAACCCCCATCCAATGATCTATCGTGAGATTTACCTAAATTCATGTTGTCATGGATGCAATGATGTCGATTTGTTTGCTGTTGCTAGCCTTTTCTACACATTGCACCATAGGAACTCAGTGCTGCCATATTAGCCGTTGTTCTTCTGTTGCACGGTCGTGCCTTTTTTTTTTGGATCAGGTTCAATGTATATAGTTTCGACTAAGTTTCTTTTTTAGGTGGCCTCATGTGCCCAACGTTTAGTTGTTGCATAGCCAAGCAAAATGGGTGTCCTAAGTGACGTGACAGGAGGTACATACGCAGAAGTTGACACTTCCGTTCTGTCACGTTTCAAGAACAGAACATCGGATAGCTCCATAACATCGAAGCAGTGACACCGTCACGGACTCGACCACGCATCGCTCGATCGGTCCCCATGGAAAAAAGGCCAAGGCCCAGGTCGGCCACTTGGCCCGTAAGCTGGACCCGTCACCCGTCCCGTCCCCCCGCCCTGCGACATCCGCAGCCGCAGGCGGCGTCGCGGCGCGACGGCCATGGAGCCCGTGCACGAGCCCCACAGCGTCGACGGCCGTCTCGTTCCCCCCGCTCCAAACCCTAGCCGCCACCAGCCACTCCTCCGGCCGGGCAAGTCGACGGCCTTCAAGCGCGAGGAGCGCCGGAAGCGCAAGGAGCGAAAGCGGCAGGAGCGCCTCGCCCTCGAGCTCGAGCGGTGGGAGCCCCTCGGAGCCCCGCCCCGCCCCGCCGCCGCGGCATCCCCATCCCGCGGCGCGCTACCGGACACGCCGTGGCCGTGTGACCCACTCCCGGACCCCGATCCCTCCGCGGCCTGGGGCTGTGGCTGGGGCCCTCCCGCGGCGGAACCCCCTCGGGAGCCGCTGGTGCCGGCGGCTGTGTCCCCGCAGGCCGCCGCCGTGGAGGCTTGCCGCGCCTTCTTCGGTGAGCACGTCGACCACGACGATGACGATGAGGAAGAGGAGGAAGGCAATGTGGCCCGGTTCTTCCAGGAGCTACTTGAGAAGGACGCGGGCCTGAGGGGGTTCTACGAGGCGGAGCGGGAGAAGGGCCGTTTCTTGTGCCTCGTGTGCGAGGGGAACGGCGCCAGGGCGGGCAAGAGGTTCGCCGGCTGCGCGGCGCTCGTGCAGCACGCTGGATCGGTCGCACGGACTGGGAGGAGGATGGCGCACCGGGCGTTCGCGGACGCCGTCGGCCAGCTGCTGGGCTGGAGCGCCGGCCGGACCACGGCTTTGCCGGTAAACATGTCTTCCACGTCGATACAGCTCAGTGTCAAGTGTTAACAATATCGCATTGCTGAATGTTTGGTTCTATTATACGAGATGCAGACGGATTCTAACAGAGCTGGCATGTGCGATGAAGATATTCACTGCGAGGATGTTCCACAAAGCGCAGAAATGGAGGTGCGTCCTGATCAGTGATCGGTGGTTTATTGCTACAAGAAGCTAGTAGCTTTAGCTTATTTAACAGCTAATTTCCCTCTAGAAGAGAGTCGTTTTTTGTTCAGAAAGCTTTGCTAATCTGAACGTCGTTTTTCTTTTGTCAGAAAGCTTTGCTTCTCTGAACGCTCTATGCTGCGAATTGGGAAGACTTAACTATTTGAACCCCATGACGTGTAGTGTACTGGCTATTGTGTTATAAGGTACTAGAAGGAAATGGCTCTTGATGAGTGGATATCCATTAGGCACAAATTGGATATCTGTCACTGGCGAAAAGAAAATGTTCCACTCTACAGAATGCCACTCAAAACATTGTAGTAACAGTCTTATCCCACCTAAAGATTCTGCAGTCATACAGGACTACACTGAGGACTGCAGAATTATAGTCTTCCTCATCCTGGATACATATACAGATTTATAGGATCCCAAACGCACAAGCACAACGTTGCATTATGACATGATTAGACGGCAATACCTCACATATAGAATTACAGTTTGGGCCAGTTTCACTTTGAAAACCCTTTCTCCTATCTTTTCACTTTCACTTTGAACTACTTAAACTATTTTTTTTCAGCACATCAACGATCTCGAGCGCATTAGCTCCAATGTGCTGCTGAACTCCCTCAACCATACACAAGCCATATCTTTTGTCGGAGGAGTTGTTAGACGACATGGATAGAGATGAGAACAAAATGCTCAGAACGGGCAACAAAGATTGTTATGTAGGATGTTGCCATGTTGGCCTCATTTTAAACATCCTTCTAGCTATTATTATAAGACCATGTTTGATAGGGCTCAAAACTTCGACTTCCAACTCTAAACTTTAACTTCAGTGGGAGCTGGCTCCTATAAAAGTTGGAGGTGTGTATGAAAATGTTTGGCTAGATTGGTCAGCTCCGTGCCACCACGCCCCGTGTTGCCATTTCGTCGAACACCTGGTTGATGTCCCACGATCCTATCGGTGCCACTGTCGTGCGCCACTCTTGCCGACACCACTGACGCTTAGCTAGCACGTCGCCACCCATCGTCCTGTTGCCCTCGCGTGCCACTTAGCAGTCGCGCCATCCAACCGTCGCCACCAGTCCTTGCGGCCGGTCATCGCCCAGCCGCCCTAGCCCGGAGGAATAATCGTGGGGAGGAGAGAGAATGAAACGGGAGAGGGTGTGAAGGGATAGTTCAGTGGCATATCACGTAAATACATAAAAATTTAAATGGTAGTGGATCTTTTTGGATGAAGTGGAGCGGTAGAGCGGCAAAACCTAGCTCCACCCCCCTAGTGTAATTTTGTGGAGCAACTATGCTAATTTTTGGCATAGCTCTAGCCATAGATAAGTCATAGTTGAAAAATAGAGTTGTGTCAAACGGACCCTAAATAAATTCTGTTACTGGTAACAACAAAAATAAAATCATACTAAAACAGTAATAAGTACCCGGAGCTACCTATTCACAAGCAAGCTTTGTGCCAAAGCTGGAGATGCAGATAGCAAATGCCTGGAATGCCGACAGAGGCTGCCGGTAGTCCATTGTAAAAACGTCGTCGTCAATTTTTCCAAACTTCAGTACCGCTGTCTCCTCATCCGACGGCTCCCCGGGTTCGACTGCTAAGCTGGAAATCTTCAAAGATGCAACCATAACTCGCCCGTGAAAATTCAAGCACCAGCACTGAAGATGCTCATGCCAACTTGGTACTTTACTGTTCAGAACCAATGAACTAGGGATGCTATTGCTAAGTTGTTTTCCGTCTTGTGGATCTACTGCAGTACCCTCAATGACGGGACACTGTACACTACAGTCATTCTTCTTGGACCTCTTGACCTGAGTATAACTGTATTTATAGGATACCTCTCTAACTTCTACTTCACCCGTGGAAACCGGTGGGCTTATGTGTTTGTTTCCCAACCAGCAACCGGATCTGCTGCTGAACTCCTTCGCACCTTCAATATGGTGGTTGCCTGCCAATCACGAATGGTGAACTTTGTTCCCGTGAAATTTGAACAAAAAACAAAGATTGCACTGTCATTATTAGGCCAGTCTCAATGTTAAGTTTCATCTCCCAGTTTTTAAGAGATGGAACTATGACATTGAAATAGATCTATCTCTCAATGTAGAGTTTCATGGCATAATTTCATAGATTATTTTAGTCCGTAGTGGGTCCCACGGTCTTTCTCTTTTCTCTCTACTCCTCTCGGAAGGAGGTGTAGCAATGCGACAAAGACGAGCCCGGCCGGCGCCGGCCGCCCGCCCGTAAGAGCGGCGGAGGAGCCGCGCCCGCCGCCCGCCCGGCGAGCGGCGGCGGAGGAGCGCCGGCGGAGAACGCCCGCCCGGTGGAGCCGCGCCCGCCCGACGAAGGAACAGCGGCGGAGTGAGGCGCGTCGGCCCCGGCGGAGGAGCGCGCCGGCAGAGGGACGGCGGAGCGCACTGTGGAGAGCGGCGGAGCCGCGCCCCGGCCAGCACAGAGCCGCGCCCGCCGGGCGACGGAGGAGCCACGCTCGGCCTCGTTTCCCCTCTTGCAACCGGATTTACTCGCGCGATGAAACGGACGAAGCCCTCAGTGCGGGTGTCGTCCGGTTTCCCAAGACTTGGAAACAACGCTGGTAAGTTTCGTGGGGGATGAAACTTTTATCTTCTCTCTCTTTCTCATTTCATGCAAAATGCCGAGGTGACACCCTAATAAATGTGCATGAAACTCTTCAAGAAACTCTATTGAGACTGGCCTTAACATCGTGGAGTTCCCAGAAAAATTGTTATCAGTTTATTTGCGGAGCAGTTTTCCCATAATTGAAAAGGTACTTACTATCATCAGGTACCAAACTAATCTCACCGTTAATCTCGTGGGGTATGATTGGAAAGAAAAAAAAATATGTTCATCGAACTAATAGTACCCGGGAAATTTCACTATTTACCATTATAGCAAATGCATATATGTGGGGAGACAGCCTAACGGTTGCAATTCACAAATCGCCATGGAGTGCTAAAAGATGCTACGAATTTAACAAAAAAATGCCAGCGAGGCATGCCACGTAAGCACTTGACCTCGGACAGTGACGCCTTTTAACACGGCTGTAACGGCCTTGTTACTGCGTCCTCCCTTCCCCCATTTAACACTGCTTCGCACAAAGATGAGGAGCGTGCGCGTAGCAAGGATGAGTTGGGAGCCAGCGCGACGCGCGCCGCAAACGACGAGCTCGCGCCGCCGTAGCTGAAGCCGTAGCGCCGTGGCTCTGCGGCACCCGCCCACTCGCGATGTGTAGCAGGAGAAGGAGCAGCCGTGAGCGGCGCACGAAGATGAGGAGCAGGCGCGCGTAGTGCGGGAGCAGCGTGCGACGCCGCAGACGACGAGCTCGCGCCGCCGTAGTTGACGACGAACTCACTCCACCGTAGCCAAAGCTGTAGTGGGCGGTGGTCGGTGACACGGTCAACCCACGCGGTGGTGTAGCAGAAGGAGGAGCAGGCGCGGGCGGCGCACGAAGATGTGGAGCAGGTGCATGGAGTGCAGGAGTAGTAGTGAGCACACCTGGCGCATCAGACGACGAACTCGCTCCACCGTAGCCGAAGCTGTAGCTGGCGGTGGTCGGTGACACGATCAACCCGCGCGGCGTAGCGGCGAGGAGGCAAAGCAGCGGCGCAGAGCAAGCTCAAAGTGGCGCAGATGAGCAGCTGGGGCGCGAGCGCAGCTAGCCGACGAGCTCGCGCCACCGTCGTCAAGGCGGTCGCAGCCAGTAAACGGTGACACGGTCCACCCGCCGCGCGGCATAGCAGGAGGAGCAGCAGGAGCGGGCGGTGCAGGAAGAAGAAGAGGAGCAGGCACACGCGGGGTAGTAGGAGCAACGAGCGCGCGCGGCGCAGCAGACGACGAGCTCGCGTCGCCGTAACCGTAGCCGAAGCGGTAGCGGCCGGCGCCGGCGAAGTGCGACATGGCGCCAGCGACGAAGGGGGTGGCGGCGGCGGCGTGGGCGCTGTGTGCAGCAAGCTTGAGCGAACGAGGGAAGCGAAAATGGGGGGAGGGGAGGACGACCGTTACCGCCGTGTTAAAGGCATCACCGCCCGGGGTCAAGTGCTTATGTGGTATGCCTCGCTGACGTTTTTTTGGTAAATTCAATTCGTAGCATCTTTTAGCACTCCATGACGATTTGTGAATTGTAACCGTTAGCCTGTCTTCCCATATAGATGCATTTGCTATAATGGTAAATAGTGAATTTTCCCCTAGTACCCAGTCCACACACCCAGGCGCTATCGAGCAGTAGACGAAGTCGTACTCATCCTAGGGTTTTCACCGGCCGGACGGCGGCAGGGGGGCTGTGCGGGGCGGCGTCCCGGCGGAAGCCCGACGGCCGGACTGCGGGTCGGCGGCAGGGAGGCAGCGCAACGTCCTGGCGGAAGCGCGGCGTCCGGACTACGGGTCGTAGGCACGGAGGCAGCGCGGTGGGGTGGCGGCCGGTCTGCGGGTCGACGTCAGGGAGGCGTTGCGGCGGGGCGGCGTCCCGGAGGAAGTGCGGCGACCAGACTGCGGGTCGACGGTGCGGCGGCACGGCCGGCGGCAGGAAGACGGCTGGTCGGCGGCGGGGAGGAGGCGGTGCGGCGTCCCGACGGAAGTGCGGCAACCGGACTGCGGGTCGGCGGCGCGGCGGCACGGCAGGAAGGCCGCTGGACTACTGCTCGGCTGAAGGGCGGCGGCAGAATGGCCTCTACGGCAAGACGGCGGCTCGGTGGCACAGCAACGGCAATGTCCGGCTTTATCCGGTTAGTCGGAGTCTTTCACATCCTCTGGTATTCGTTCCTTCGGCTTGTTTTCGTTATGGTTTGGCTTGTTCTTCTTTTTGACAATTTCTGGTGGACGGGCTCAGAATTGTTCCATTTTGGGATCTATGTTTCGAAGTTTATCCTGCTTGAATAAGTTTGATGTGCTTATTAGACTATTCGATCTGTTTTTTGTGGCAGAGATTCATAAGGTGGATAATAGCATACCAAATCTGGAGGATGAAGAAGAGCATGCTGCTATGATTAAAATGAGATTTCAGAGTGAGGAGCAAGGTTTTGATTTCTACAATAAGTATGCAAAAGAAAAAGGTTTTAGCATTAGGAAGGATTACAGCAGGCGTGACGTTTCAACCAACAAGATAATCCATAGGCGGTTCACATGCTCTAGGGAAGGTTATAGGAAAGACTTGTATATGGAAACAGCTAACAGAACTAGAGAACCACGCGCACTCAATCGGTGTGGTTGTGAAGCTCTATTTGAGATCAAACATGACAAGGTAGAGGGGTTTGTGTCGAAGCATACACACCCATTGTGTAAACCTGATGAAGTTCCATTCCTTCGCTCACACCGTAGAATGACTGAAGCACAAAAGGCTAAGGTGATGGAGTTGAAGAATGTTGGTTTGCGGCAGCATCAAGTGATGGATGTAATGGAGAGATTACGGTGGTTATGAAGCAACCGGGTTTACGACAAGGGATGTGTACAATTTCTTTGTTAGGCTGAAGAAGAAACGGAATGAAGGGGGAGATGCAGAAGATGTTATCAAGTACATGCAAGCACAACAATTGGATGACTTGGAGTTTTTTTTCGAGTATGAGAAGGATGAAGGTGGTTGTCTGAAAAAGCTTTTCTGGGCAGATGCACAATCCAGAATTGACTACGATGCTTTTGGTGATGTTGTTGTTTTTGATAGCACATATCGTGTTAACAATACAACCTCCCTTTCATTCCTTTTGTTGGTGTGAACCACCATGGTTCAACTGTCATATTTGCATGTGCTATTGTTTCAGATGAGAGGTATTCGACGTACAAATGGGTACTAGAGCAATTTCTGAACTGCATGTGCCAAAAACATCCTAAGTCATTAATCACAGATGGGGATAATTCAATGAGAAGAGCAATCCAGATTGTTATGCCAAATTTAGATCACAAGTTGTGCACATGGCACATTGAGCAGAATATGGCACGTCATCTTCGTCCAGAAATGCTATCGGACTTTAGAGTACTTGTTCACGCACCGATGGAGGAACAAGAATTTTTGGTTAAGCGCGAAAAATTTAAGGTTGATTATAAGGTTTCCAATGACAACCAATGGTTAACAAGGATGTACAATCTAAGGACGAAGTTGGCAGCTGCATTCACGAAGGGTAGAGTTTTCCTAGGTATGAAAGGCAATCAACGCAGCGAGAGTTTGAACTCAAAACCTCGTAGACTACTGGATCGTAAGACGAGCCTAGTTGTTGGTTGAACACTATGAGCATTGCTTATCACGCATGCGTCATCAAGAGGCTGAATTAGATGCAAAGGCTTCACAGTCGGTACCTTTCACCGCTAATGATGCGAGCCCCATTGAGAAAGATGCAACATGTATATTCACACCATGAGCTTTCAAGAAGGTGAGGATGGATATTTATAAAGGAATGGATTGGGAGGTAGTAGATACTATCGAAGAGGATAATTGTGTGAGGTATGTGCTATCTCTAAAGGGTACTGGAAAAATTGTTCTTGTGAAGTGCATGTATGAGGAAGCAACCTTGGCTAGTCTAGTCTGCCCATGCAGAAAAATTGAGTGCGAATCTATAGCATGTGAGCATATGTTCGCCAGTCATGCATTTTTTAAAACTAGCATTAATTCCACAATTCTGCATAGTGCGTAGGTGAGCAATGAATGCAAAGTGTGCATTTCCATCGAATAGGTACAGAGAAGTATTTACTTGGTGTGATCAGATGGAACGATATCGGCAATTACGCACATTGGGCAGCGAAGCATTTTTCATATTATCAAAATGACGGAAGAAAATACTCTAAAGGTTATGAAGATGCTAGAAAACTTAATGCTCGAGGATGATAGCATTGGTAAACATGACAGTGTTGCTAGCTAATATGATCATGTAGTTGGGCAGAGTATGCGGTCTGACGTTGTGCTTACAGATCATGTAAATGATCCTATGCAAGTTGTCCCTAAAGGTGCACCACCGACCAAGAGACTGAGGATTCCTAGAAAAACGAGCAAGGAAATGTGGGTACTGTCATGTTGGTGGTCATACAATTCACACTTGTCAAATTTACCTAAGGCAAGTTCTGAAAATTTATTGAAATGAACATTCATCCTTGTAATCAAATATTATGAAGCATTTGCTTTGTTTGTTGTACAGGAAGGTGGCTGTAGATGTATGAATGCTCGATGGTATTAAAGGGGGTGTGGAAAGCCAAACTGGTGTGTTGATGTGTGGTGGTGCTTTTTGGGTGGAAGGTTGAACTTCTATGTGTGTCTGCTTCTGTGTCGCTTGTGTTGGATTTAAGTTTGAACTGATTTGTCGTGTCCTGATCTGGGAAATGTACTAAGTTGTGTTATTGGTGACTTATTTTCTGCGAAATTGCTACGTGTTGTCATTCTTTTTGGCTGTTTGGACGAAATGCCATGTAATCGTATTTAAATGCACAATGCAGAATGCTTGGGGCAGTGTGTCACTTCTTTTTGGCTGTTTGGACGAAATGCTATAGAATTATACTTAAATGCATAATGCAAAATGATTGCAGCAGTTCAGGCAATTTGTCATTGTGCAATCACTGAGGATTTTTCATCGTCGAAACATGGCCCTACTCATCATACATGTGCACATGTATCATACTGATTATCGAGGCTTAATACTGATTATTGAGGCTTGAGGTGGCCATCTATAGGATGTGCAATGCTGCAGCGGCAGTACAAGTAGCCATAATATGGTTGTGTGATGGTAACAGCAAGAATTTGTAACCCGTGTTGTTGTATCTGTACTGTATGGACTAGGTCCCAGGTTGTAAAATGTATTGGTGCTGAGAGATCAAGAACAGTAAATTAAACCATGCATCTACTCTGAAAATGTTGGCCACTGTTTGACTCTTGATTTAGTTTGACTCTTGATTTAGCTGCGCTGTTGCTAAGACAGTATGGGCAAACAGACAGAGCTGAGCCCAACGTTGTAAAGGCTATCATAATTATAGTAAATCACATTTGATTTGTTTACTCACCTGGTTAGCTTATTCTAATCATCATTCGACACCCACATGGACACAACTAAAAAAATTACTACAACAACAAAACGGTACAGTTGTTCTAATTGCTGAACAATGCAGTACAAGGTACAATATAACAACCATTGTTATTTCTTCTTCATGTAAAAAGAGCAGTACAAAAGAAGTACAGAATAACCACCACTGGGAGCTGCAAGATTGGTCCATCCAGAACAAAACACATTGCAAATGGCAAATGGCAAACAGAGAGCTGCAAGATTTGTCATCAGCTTAGATTAACAAACCAAAGTTTACTGCTAGGGCATATAAATACATATTACATATGAAGATGGACAATAGTAGGCCTTTAAAATACATTAAACAGACATTGTGCTGCCCAAGCTGTTACATTTGGTCCAACAAAATATCAGGTCGGCAAACACGTGCATCCAGGACAAGAAGCAACATGACATGAACACACATATAAGGTTCTAAGCACTCGATTACATGCACAGCTGGAGAAAGGCTTAATTGTCTTGGTTGGTAATTTCTAGTAGTCCCAATTGTCAAACCAGGACTACGAATCCGGAACTAAAGATCGTCATCTTTAGTCCCGGTTGAAATAACCGGGACTAGAGATGCATCTTTAGTCCCGGTTGGAGTCACCAACCGGGACTAAAGATTTTTTTATTTTTTTAATTTGCTCATTTCTCCAACAATGCTACTGCCTATATATTACACACATATATTATATTACACATATACATATTTTATACACATATATTTATACATATATATCATATATATATGTGAAGATATAATTTACACACATATAAATAAACTTAAGAAAGGAAATGTATACATATATTACCAAAATATGTACATATATGTACAATATCCACATATATTTCGTATGTTACAAAAAATTGTCTATTTTGTGGATCCGGTGGCTAAGTTACTTAAATGAAAGTAGAACTCCCCCGCGGGATCAATGATCTGCTCGTTTATAAATCCCATCAATTCTTCCTGAGCAGCTTGTATGAAAGTCTCGTGAGGAAGGTTGTCTCTTACTCGCATAAACTGTCATTAATTTGAATAAACGAGAAATAAATATATGAAGTGAATAAGAAATCGAGACGTAATGTATGAATGGCTGTTATACGTATATCTATATCGTCGACAGTTGTGACATCGGTCACAAAGCGGTGAATATAGTCGCAGACGTAGTATCCGCATAAGTTGTTGCCCTGCGACTGTTTTGCACACTAAAGGAGAAACGACGACAGATTTAATATACATTTCATATCTTAGAATAAAGTAATGATTCAAAACAACTTTGGATCATGTTACTCACTGGAAAGTTCATCCTCACGGAGAGATTATTTTTCCAATTTCCGCAAACATTCGCCCGAAACCGTTCCCATGCCCTACGTGCAGTTGAAAGTTAGCTAGTAATTATCCGAGAACCGTATATATGCAATAGCAAGTAAGATATATGGCATTACCTGTTAAACAGTTCAAATATCTTTGAGTACGTGGACTCTGGTTTATCCATTGAGTCAAAGACATGGATCCGCGATTGATCTATGTCAATTACTAACAGAACCCAGTGGAATCTGCAAATTTGTTTAGATGACACATATGAAAATTTATGTATGCACGGGATTGAAATCGGTACGGAAGGAAGAAAAAACTTACGCAGTGTTGTAGGGTAGAAGGATAAACGACCGGAAGTGCTTCTGCACCAGCGCATTGTATATGTTGTCCACTGTTGGATCAGGAAATTGATCAACCAATACGCCGTTGATTTTGTGTGGATCCATGAATCCATGTTTGGTACAGTTGTGCTTGTTGCAGTATTGGATCGCCATTCGGTTAAAAATAATTTTAGTCAGCTAAATACAAAGAGGTAAGAAACAAAATAACAGAACAATACTTACAGAACCCGTGTGGCTAGAAGTGAGACGTCGAGGGCATCAAGCTGGTACAGGTTGAATATGTCTTCGAATCGGATATAGAAGTTGTCACGTCCATCGAAGAAATAGTGCAGTGAATATCTGTCCATTACCATCTCTTCACCCTTACTGGATTCTTGCATGTACCTCTTGTGAAAGCGGTACATTTGTGTAGGTAGCTTTTTCAATTGATCCGGCTTTATAAGAGGCTTTCCAAGTTTGAACTTGTATTTCAGCGGAGCCTTCGCCAGGGAAGCACGACAGTGTAATTGATCCATTGAAATTTCAGCAGATTCCATAAATTGTCTTTAACTCTGATCTAACATTTGGAACTGTGCTGAACTCCGAGGTTTCGAGGTTGCATGCCGAGGGGTATATCTTTGCCCGTTCTCTTCGCCTTGCTAGCAGCCTTCCGAATAGTCCTGTCATAATTGGACTGTGGTTGAGGTTACGGTTCAGGCTGTGGCGTTAGGTACGTCTTCTTGAAGAAGTCCTTGGTCTCCTGGGGATTTCAGGAGGCTTCTTAGGAGACTTCTTTCTGAAGTGATCCCTAACTTCAGCTTGGACAACTTCTTCAAGCTCCCCTGGAGTCTTCTCGTATGAAAGCTTCTATGCGGGTGGCGGAGTCTTCTCAATTCTTTGAATCTTTCTTCTTGGGAGACCGCTTGATATTGACGGCGCGCTCTTTGATGATGACCGTTTAGGAGTCAGTGCTCGTTGTGGCGACGGAGGAGGGTGAGAAGGCGGTGGAGTTGGAGACGACCATTTAGGAGTCGGTGCTCGTGGAGGCGACGCAGGAGGCGGCGAAGGAGGCGGAGGAGACGGCCCACGTGGAGGCGAGGGCGGTGGAACGATAGGAGACGCTGTTCGTCCGAGGAATATTATGAAGATCTTCCTCCAGAGAAATATTCCATGAGTTGTTTCTCCTAGCGTCATCTTCCCATCTCCTCCGGGGATATCCAGCTCGAGATCTTCATCGCCGCATTCCACCTGTTCAATTTCAACTTTCGAGTACGCAGGTGGAACGAGCCGGGAGTGGTAGGTGTCGTCTCGGTCTACTGGAATGGCCATGTCCGACACGACCTGTTCGAGAAGATTGCTTATTAGTTAGTAATGAACGTTGATTGACAAGTTTCTCAGCATGCGGTCTTGTAGGCGTTCTTCCGCGTGCCAGCGCATCATCCTTGCATGCTCCTTGTTCCTGAACAGACGCTTCAGCCGTGGTATTATAGGAAAATACCACATTACCTTAGCAGGAACCCTTTTCTTCGAAGGCCGTCCGTCAACTTCGCCTGGATCATCTCGTCTGATCTTGTATCGAAGTGCTTTACAAACCGGACATGCTTCTAGGTTCTCGTACTCCTCACCACGGTAGATGATACAATCGTTAGGACATGCGTGTATCTTCTGTACCTCCAGTCCTAGAGAGCAGACTAACTTCTTAGCCTCGTACGTTGATTTCGGCAATTCGTTTCCCTCTGAAAGAATGTTCTTCACGAGTTTTAGTAACTCGCCAAATGCCTTGTCACTGACACTATTTTTGGACTTTCATTACAAGAATTCCAGCGTGGTACCCAACATTTTGTGCCCCTGTTCACAGCCTGGGTACAAGGACCTTTTGTGGTCCGCCAACATACGCTTCAATTTCTGCACCTCCTTTATGCCTTCGCAGTCCTCCTGTACATCGCGCAACATCTGACCAATGTCATTGACACCGTCGTTTTCTTTAGCATCCCTGCCCGCCTCGCCTCCTATATTCTCTTCAAACCCACCGTATTGACCATAGTCCGAAATGTTATCGTCGTCTTCTTCATCTTCTTACATTGCAACCTCCACCTCTCCGTACGATATCCAGCAATTGTAGTGAGGCATAAATCCCGATTGAAACAAGTGGACATGGATAATTCTTGATGTAGAATACTCCTTATCGTTTTTGCACTTTTTGCATGGACAACGTATGAAACCCTTCAGCTTGTTGGCATCGGCCACACTCAAAAAATAATGCATGCCTTGAATAAACTCTCTCGACCGTCGATCTGTGTTGTACAACCATTGTCGATCCATCTACATGGAATGCACAAAAACCGTAAGAAAATTCCTCGAAATTCAAACCATTTAAATATTATTACAATAATTATATATATATATGTAATCAGACAATAATTATATACTATCCAACATATGTAATGTGTTGTTCTAACAAATTGGAATTATTTTTAAATGTTCTTTTAAAAAGGTAAACATAAAATTAATTAATTATTTTGCATCTATTTTAAAATGTCCTTTGTCATCTATTTTATAACTTTTTTGTCCAAAAGATTCTCTCTCATTATTTTCCATAAATATTTTTTCAGATAAAATTGTACGGACTAAATTCCTACAAATGTAACGTGCTAAGCATACTTTTCTTCCTCTTTATTTTCCCTAACTTTTTTCTCAACACAATGTAATGTGTTTAGCAAAATAATTAGTCCAAACAAATATTTTCTCTCCTCATGTTTATAAAAAAATCTAGAGATAAAAATATATAGAAAACAACCGTAAAATGCGAAGTGCTAAGCATAGATCATTAGAGGAAGAAGTTGCTAACCTTGTAGATAACAACGATTTGTGTATTATCACCAAAACAAAATCACAAAAAAAAATTTGGCAGCACCTCTCCTCTGGCTAAAGAAAAATTTTAAAGACAAGTGTAGTGGCTTGGGTGAAAAAGAAAGAATGAGTATAAAAAGCAAGTCATCTTTAGTCCGGTTGGTGTTACCAACCGACTAAAGATCAAAATTATCTTTAGCGTCGATTGGTAACTTCAACGACAAAAACAATATCTTTAGTCCCGGTTGGTGTTACTAACCGGACTTAAGATGGTGTCCGAGCTATCGAACTCGTCGGAGCGTCGGACACGAGGTGGCCAAACGCCGCCGGCACGGCCGGCCGGCACGCCGCGGCACGGCCCGTTAGGCACGGCTCTGTAGCGGGCCGTGCGCCACGGCCGCGTGCCGAGCCCCCGCCCAAGCACGGCCCATGGGGTGGCCGGCCGTCCGTGCCGGCACGGGCCCGTTAAAGGCCCATGGGCCAAGGTTGGCCCGTAACACTATTTTGTACTTGTTTTTTGTTTTTGCACCGTTCGGCCCACTAGAAGCCCATAAAAGCCCACGATACGGTGCGTTGCTATAGTATTTTTGCTACAAGACATTTGCTACAAGAGGGCGGCGCCCAGGGCTCGGCCAGCAGCCCAAGCACGCACGGCCACTCGTGCGGTCGGCCGGCCGTTAAGCCATGTGCCGTGCACGGGCCGTGCTCGCTACAGAATATCGTGCTCTGCCGCCCACGGTGGCACGGCCCATTTGGCCACCTGTCGGGCATCTTTTGTCCGGTTGTAACACCAACCGAGACAAAAATAGCATCTTAAGTCCTTGGTGTTATCAACCAGACTAAAGATGTCCCGCTCTAACAACCTCGACAATATTAAAACCGGAACTAAAGATGATCTTTAGTCCTGGTTCGTGTCACGAACCGGGACTAATGTTCCTAGAAATCCGTAGACTTTTTAAACCAGGACTAAAAATATTTTTTAATCTCAGGTACTATTCAAACCAGAACTATTATGGATTTGGCACTTTAACCGAAAATGGTTTTTTCAATAGTGATGGTATTGTAGGTTAATGTCTCCATAGAACTAGATGAAATGAACCTCGAGGGCAATGCTTCCATTAGCTTCATCAAACCAAAGCACACACATATCACCAGCACGTAGATTGTTTTCCTCAACAAAGGCACCCCATCCAATTGTCAGATTCGCTCTTTTGTCTGTCGATATCCTAAATCTCATTGCATAACACTTGGGTGCTCCATGTTTCTTCACCATGAAGTCATCAATCGGGTCAGTCAGGTACTCCTTGATGTACTGGTTTGTGAATGTTGCCGAGAACGATTGCTCATAAAAAACTAATAGCATGAGTGGAAGACAGTAAATCAATTAGCTATCTGTAATATGCATCAGTACTGTACCATTTTGAACTTGTTGATGTTTGTGTAGACAAGCTCATATACATACAAAGGGATAACCGGCAGATAATTTGCAGCCATCTCAGCAATGTTTTGTTGCATCGGCAGTTCGGCATTGTCAGGGTGATTTCTTTTTCGTTTCCATACCAACAGTACGCATCGTAGCCAGTAAAGTAACGTGGTCCATATTGTGCTGAACAACAGAAACATGTGTAAAAAAAAGTTATTGCAGGCATGTAAGATGGAAAAATTATGCAGACAAATTATTACACAACTAGCTCATACATTTTTTCACTGGGTGACGGCCAACACTAGCTAGGATTTTGAACACCTCGGACGGTATGTCCTCTTCGTCAGGCTCGGACGATATCTGAACCACGTTGGGAGTTATCGAAGTAGTTTTTTTTTTTTACACACGAATGGTCCTAGATTTTGATCCTTCCGCATGAGCAGGCCCACCAATTTCTATTTTCCGGGATAAGAAGGGACATTGGAACAAAAATAAAAAACAGAAATATAAGAACATCAGTGGGCATCAAAAGGTGCTTATAATGCAGTACATTTTTTCTTTCTTCGGCATGGCGGTTGACCCTGTCAGCGCAGGCTTGCTAGCGGCGGTGGCGTGGTTGTAGCCCAGGCAGCTCAGCAGAGGCGGTCTTGTCCCGGCTGGCGGCGCAATAAGCAGGCCTCCCCCCGATACACAGGCGGTGCAGGGGAGGTGGCCTCGCCCAGAGTGCGCAGGCGGTCTCGTCCCGGCCGGCGGCGCAGGGAGGCGGCCTCCCCCAGAGCGCAGGGAGGCGCACTCGTCCCGGTGGTCCGCAGGGCTCCCTCGGCGGTGGAGGACGACTGGCTCCCTCAGCGGTGGAAAGGAATGGTCTCCTCTCCTCTCTCCGTCGGTTTGAATGCAGGGTGGTGGAGTGGATGCTGTTGAATGGTCTCTTCTCTCTCCGTCCCGTGGCTTGTCCAAATCATAAGAGGATGTTGATATAGATGGTCACATGAGCGCCATTATGAACCGGCATGGGCATGCTTGTATTATTGATGGGCATGACACGATATGGTACGGACGGAGATGGGCCGTGCCGGCGATTGGACGTGCTGTGCTTGAGCCGTCGATCGAGCCCGTGGGCTGGCACGGCACGACACGACTCCTGTGTGTGTCGGCCTAGGCATGGCACGACCCACGGGCTAGCACGACGCTGTAGGTGTGGTCGGCCGGGTCGCAGGAGCGCGAGGGGAGGAGTCGGCAATGACGGCGGCACTAAGGGACGTCGGCTCGGCGTCGGTCAGCGTCGACGAAGGCGACTAGGTGCAGAGGCGGCGAGGCGTCGGCGCGCTGGCTGGCGCGCGACGTCGCAGAGGGCGGCGCGCGGAGCGCGGGAGCGGAGGCGGAGGCGGTCCGGCGCGGGGGTCGCGCGGCCGGCGGCCGGCGTGAGCGGAGCGGTCGGGCATGCGGGCATGGGCGGCGGCGGTGCGATAGGAGAGAGGACAGAGATGTAAGGGAGATATAGTTAGGATGAAGATCGAAAAATATGTGATTTTACTAGAATACCCTTAGTGTATGTAGCACAGTTACAAAAACTACTCGTATAAAATTATAATTTTGTGTTACCGAGCCAAACGGGCCGACCTCAGCCCATGGGCCGTTGGCGTGCCGTGCCGACACGGGCACGATCCGACCACCCGTGGACCGTGTTTGGGCCAGAGACGCGGTACATGGACCGGCACGACATGACCCGTCCTAATAGGCCATGTCTTAACGGGCTGTGCTCGGGTTGGGCCGCGCCGTACGGTCCATTTGACCATGTATAGATATTGGTAAAGATCTAAACGTCTAACGAGGTTAATGAAGACCACTGCATCATTATACATGTAGATTTTTACTCTGCCCTTAGCTTGGATATGGCCTTTAGATCCGTCGTTTTGGATAGTAGCCATTGTAAGAGGTCAATTGTCAAGATGAAAAGGAACGGCGAAAATAGATCACCCTATCTTAGATATCTGTCGTAAAGGATTTTTTTCTCCTGAGACCCTATCGAAAAGTACTTGCGAGGTGAAGGTTGAAAGTATGGTCGCCATCCAATCTCTTTACTTTTGCGGGAAGCTATGGTACTAGAGAGTCAAAAGATAGTCCAACTGATGATACTGGGATCGAGCTAAGGTGATTAAGATTAGTCAAAGAAAAAAATGAGTTTTTTAATTGTATAAGACTAGTAAGGTTAGGTTTTTGGTATCATGATTGTGTGTGCCTTGAAATATTACTCAGTATGTAGATGTCGCACATGTTGTGTCGATGACTGGCTATGCGAGCTTAATCTTAATTATCAACTAATACTTATTCAGTTTGATTTTTTTTCCAAAAAAGAGACGCCCTGGTACGGAGTAGTATTGTGCTATCTATCTTTGCCTTGATTGGTTTGGCTTTGGCCAGGCATGCATCGTGAACTCGTGATGTGACCTACCTGTTAGCTTGCTGGCTACTTCAGCTAGTAGCTTAATTAGCTTCCGTCTTCAATTTCATCGTCAGGTCATCGTCGATCAGTTAATGGCTTAAAAATTAATTAATTAAATTGATTAGAGAAGAGAGGAAGACTACGAGGACGACAAGAAGAGGGAGCGTAAGGGCATGGATAATCATATATAGTGGTTGTCTGTAAAGTATCAAACAATCAGCTAAAATGACAATTCATACAATACATAGACAGAGATCCGTCTGTAAGCTATTTTAATGCTGTAGTGAAGATAAACTATAAATAAATTTATACGTACATAATGTTGCTATTTGATATAAAGAATAGAAAGAAAAAACAATCTGTAAGTTTGCTTCTGGATGTAAAGATTAGAAAGAAAAGACAATTGAAGATTTGTTCTACTAATTCACTGTAAAAAACTAAAAGGCAATTTAGCTCAGCTAGGGAGTGACTGTAAACAAAGTGCAAAGTGATTATAAAATCCACTATAAAGTGCAAAGTGCAACTTCTCTCTCTTTCTGGAATTCTCTGGATCACTCCATCGCTCTGCATAGAGATACATATGTACGAGCGCAAAGTGCAAAGTAAACAAAATCTCTCTGCTCCATCTCTCCAACACTGCTCTCTCTGCTCTATCTCTCCATTGTTCTATATCTGTATCACTCCTCTCTCTGCTCTATCCCAACTTTGGTCTTCCGCATCCGCCGCCTCCCCATCCACCACCGATGAGGAAGAGAGGCTGTCCAAGATGGGCTGGGTGGCCGGCGGCAGCGCGGCGCGGAGGGTGAGGGCCGCACCGGTGGGGATGGCTGCGAGAAGGGGGTCCTCGACGACGAGCTGGCGCTGTGGAGCGGCGCCGTCGCTAGAAGGCGCAGGTAGTGTGGCTAATGATTGCCGGGAGCACCATTTTCATTGACGCAGCAGCTGCTTGACATTGCGGCCGCTGTCGAGAGCCACGCCCAGTCACCCTTTCGCGCCTCTTGAGCAGTACTCTTCTTCTCCCGAGCCACCGCCGTCGGCGCCAACGGATCCCGCTCCGCCACCGCCATGGATTGGGAAGAAGAACGAACTGGAGATATGGAGGAAAATGGCGTGAACAGATGGATTTTGGAGGGACTCACGTGCCACATCCTGCGTGGGATCCCGGAGGGACTCGCGTGCCGACGATGCGTACAACGGGCGTCGAACTCGTCGCTTGTTCTCGGAGCACGGGCCACGCCCCGTCGTCTCGTGAAGCGACGGGCGGCCGTCTGCAAGCTGAGCGAAGGGGGTTTTTCGCAAAAGAGCAACTTACAGATGAGAGAAAACGCACTATTGTACTTGCCCTAAGAGCATGTACATGTCCCTTCAACCTGTCTGTGTACTGTGGCATTTTATAAAAAACACCCCGCGTTGCCGTATTGAATAAGACCCCATCGCTTGGTGAAGCGACGACGCCTGCTCGTGCTCCAAGCACTTGTAGACCAAGGAAACTCGCGTTGTACGTCGCCGGCTGCTGAAGGGTTGACACATATGAGCGCGCGTGAGGAGGAAATCCAGCGTTATTTCTTCCCCTCCTCAGCAAGTCCTTCGCCGCCGAGTGTCGCTGCCGCCGTCGCCGTCGGCTCCGTCGTCGAGAGACGTCGTCGGTAGGTACGTTCGTCTTTCCCCTCCGCGCTAGAGCCCAACGGTAAAGCGTCAGATCTGAGGGCTCCTCCGCTACCGCTGCCGACGTCGCGGCCTCCTCCTCCGCGCGCACCGCGCCGTGCATCTAGGGGAATCGAGAAACCGACACCTGCGGCACACGGAGGATGTCTGGACGGGGCGGGCATGGAGGCAGGGGAAGGGGGTAATGACTCACCTCGTCGTAGACGCCGTCGCAGCTGCCGTCGGTCTACTTGTGGCCGTATGAGTTGCCGGCGGTGGTGGAGGTTGGGGGCGGGCCTTCTTCCGATCTCGCCCTCGGAAGCTGACGCTTCTCGGCGTTGCCCGTTACGGGGGCAAAGTGGGGAGGGGAGGGGGAGTTGTAATTAGCGGGGAGTCGCGGGGCCTCCTGCCGCTGCCGCATCCTCCTCCGCCCCTGCTATGCTCCTCCTCGCCTTCCTATCTGCGGATCCATCCCCGGCGTGCTCCTCATCGCCTTTTACGAGGACGTGGAGAAAAGACAGGTCAAGAGGGATGGGGAAGGAGGCGACGGATGGGGAAGGGCAGGTCGAGAGGGATGGGGAAAGCCGCGACGGATGGGGAACGGCAGGCCGAGGCGACGGCAGATGGGGAAGGGCAGGCCAAGAGGGATGGGGAAGGCAACGGCGAATGGGAAAGGGTAGGCAGGCGGAGTAGGCAGAGTAGGACACCATGTTGATGAAACCTTCCTTTTTATGCTCATTTGATGAAACCATCTATTATTCTCTGTGTGCAAAAACTGAGTTACCGAGAAGTTTGATTAGTACTCTTCTCTCCTGTTTCAGGGTGTAGGACGGAGCATGAGATGAGCAATGCAAGAACACTTCCATCTCTGAATTTCACTCTGCATGCATAAGGTTCAGGATTTTGTTGAAATTCAGAACCAGTGTAGCTTGTTTTCATTTTCTTGCTGGGTCCAAAATAACCGGCAGATTATGGTACTTGTCTCATCACACATGGATTTTGATAGATCAAAACATGACATTGCAAAAGTCAGGATTGCTTGCGCCACAGCTTTAATGAGAATGTCTTTACCTGCACTTGACAGGAGTTTTTCCTTCCATCCTTGGATTTTCTTCCACACTGTTTCCTTCAGGTAAGCAAATGTTTTAGCTTTTGATCTCCCCATAGAAACAGGTAGGCCTAGGTATTTCTCATTCCTTGCCTCCGTACCAATATCAAGTGCTGACATTAGCATACAACTTGTCTAGTATTCTTGTTGAACATTATTGAGGATTTCTCCTTGTTTGTAGTCTGCCCCGAGCATGCCTCATACACTGAAAGCACATTTTGCATACATTGAGCACTCCCCTCATTAACTTATTGGAGTAACAACGAATCATCCACAAACAACAAACGATTCATACTCAGTGCTTGCTGGCACACCTTAACACCCGGTAGTTCTTCTCTTTCTTCGGCTGCATTCAGTAATGCTGAAAACCCCTCAGCACAAATCAAGAATAGATACGGTGATATGGGATCACCTTGCCTCAGTCCACAAGCTGGAATTATCTGGTATGTCATCTCACCATTGACCTTAATACGATAGGAGACCGCGGAAACACAACTCATAACAAGTTCCACCCATCTACCTATGAAGCCCAACTTAAGCATCATTTTTTTCTAAGAAACCTCACTCGACCCGATCGTAGGCTTTGCTCATATCGAGTTTCACAGCAGCATAACCCTTCCGGCCTTTCTTCTTAGTCTGCATGAAATGAGTCATCTCATAAGCAAGCAAGATGTTGTCTGTAATGAGGCGTTGATGTACAAAGGCGCTTTGATTCAAGGACATGATCTCAGGTAAGATAGTCTTTAGGTAGTTCGATGATACCTCTGAAGCAATTTTGTACACCACATTGCCAAGACTAATCGGTCTTAGGTCTTTCATCTTCTCTGGGTTTTGCACCTTTGGTATCAACACCACTACCGTATAATTCCATCCTTTTGGCATATCTCCAAAATTCAAGAATGCCTTGACCTCGGATGTTATATCCTCCCCACAACTTTCCATAATTTCTTATTAAACAAGGCATGCATCCCATCCCTGCGTGGCGCCTTCAAGTCGCCAATTCCATCAAGAGCTTTCTTTATTTCCTCATAGGTGAAATCCTTCATGGGACTGTGGTTCATGTCCTCTGTTACCCTAGGAATAACATGATGTAGAAGATCGTCACAATTTGCCCCCCCCCCTCACTAGGGTGAAAAAGTGAACGATAAAAATCAGTAACTATAGTTTGCATCCCCACTGCATCGGACACTTCCCTCTCATCGTTTGTCTTCAACTTCTTTATCTTATTTTTCTTCTTTCTCTCAGAAGCAAACTCTTGAAAATATTTGATGTTTTTGTCCACTTTTTCTAGCCAGTGTTGGTGAGCCCGTTGCCGCCAATACAAATCCCTCTGCTCCTCTAGTCTGTCCAATTTGAACTTCAATAATCTCTCTAGCAGGGGTACAACTAGCAAGCCTACCCCTTCGACAATCCTCTAGCGCCCTTCTTGCACGCTTAATATGTTTCTCTAGCTCTCCTAAGACATTCCTACTCCAGTCCCAAAGATCCTTTGCCACATCCTGGCAGGCATCCCTCACTTTACCCTCGTAAGGGCCCATGGCTAACTTCCACGCATTCTCAACAATTGTGCCACATTGTTCTTCCTTTGTCCATTCCGTCTCAAAACAGAAAGTTTTCTCACCACTGCACCTTCCACGCTTAGTCTCCTCATCTGTTACCATGATGACGGGTCTGTGATCTGAGTGTCGTGGCTCACCATTCCTCACTCGGAATCCTGGGAAGTGATTGCACCAACCCATATCGGCTACTGCCCTATCCAGCCTCTCTTTTATGTAACTACCCTCTTTCTGGAAATCATTTCTCCATGTGAAAGGATCTCCCGTATAGCCGAGGTTCGCTACAGTCCTCCAAAGCAATCCGAAATTTGTCCATGTAGCTTTAAGGTCTGGACAGACCTCCCTCTTTTTCACACCCTAAGAGAATTTCATTGAAATCCCCTGCACACATCCAAGGCCCATCATTTGTTGCATTCAGTGTACACAGGGCTTACCATGTTAAGGCCTTCTTATCCGACCTTGGTTCACCATATATTCCAATAAACCTCCACCCGAAAACCATCCTCTTGCACGATATCCACATTGACATACAGTCGAGACACTATACATAGCTGCAGATTTATTCCTTTCTTCCAAAAGATTGCTAGATCACCACTCTTTCCTTGGCAATCCTTGGCCACCACATTTGGCATCCCCAAACGCCATCGAAAGCTTTAGATTCTATTCCTCTCCATTTTAGTTTCAGAGAGAGAGAGAATATCAGGGTCCTCCTCCTTTTGAAGATTCAGAAGGCCATGCACTGCTGGGCCGTTCCCAACCCCCGACAGTTCAAGGCAATTATCTTCAATGATCCTCATAGGGTTGGATCACCAGCCCCGCCACCTTAGATTTTGTATCATACTCTGTGACATGTGCTTCCCTTGCCTTCTTCCTTTCTAGAGTCTCCTCATCCTCTTCCCTTAGCCTTCTTTTCTTTTCAATGTCCTTCGTGTTAGGCAGAGATTTTACTGCTCTTCTCAGCCATCTGGGCAAGCGTTTGAATTTGTGGCTGCCTTTATCCTCCAGCCCAACCGAACTTCTCACAACTTCCACAACCACAGCCAATCCAGCAGGTTGATCGACGTGCATGACCTGCATGTGAAACAATATGTGTGTGAGCTGTACATGCGATAATGGCGTTGCTGCTTGCATATGATAATAACCTCTCTAGTGATAAGGTTTGTTAGAATCAAGATATTATCTCCAAACTTGTTCTATCTTCTTCTCACTTGTACCAGAATATTGTAAGCCATGGTAGAGGTTGTTTCTATCACTATTTAACAAAGGTGCGATCCGAGGTAAAGGGTTTAACACTTCGCATTCATCACATGGTATCAGAGCCTTTTTCACCTCGGTAGATCGCATCTATCACCCACTATTCATGGCATCATCGTGTTCCTTAGGTGTCGTAGCCGTAAACCTCTCTCAAAGCCATTCCATTTCAGAGAAACTCGAAAAAGGCAATCATGCACTATGGAAAGTGCAAGTTAGCACTGTAGTGCATGGAGCCCGACTCCAGGGCTACCTCATGGCACAGTGAAAGCTCTAGACGTCGAGATCTCGGTCACCACAGATGAAAAGACCGTGACAAAGCCTAACCTGACATTCGAAGATTGGGAGGCTAATGATCTACTTGTTCTTGGCTATATCCTGTCATCTCTTTCAAGGGATGTTCTGATTCAAGTTGCCATGTGCAAGACGACGGTTGAAGCATGGCGAGCCATTGAAGAAATCTACTCCATCCGCACCCGTGCAAGATCGGTGAACACCAGGCTCGCCCTCACCAACATGAAGAAAGGAACAATGAAGATTGGTGAATATGTAGCCAAGATGCGAGCTCTTGGTGATGAGATGGCTACCGGCAGTTGTCCTCTTGATGAAGAGGATCTGGTCCATTACATCATCGCCAGGCTAGATGAAGATTTCAGCCCAATCATCTCCGCTCTCTGCATCAAATCCGATCCATCACTGTTGGGGAGTTGTACTCTCAGCTCCTCAACTTTGAAACCCTCCTTGATCTCTAACGCAACACTGGTCAGGGAGGGGCTGCTTTTGTCGCCAATTGTGGCAGGGGCGGCGGCGGCGCGCCATGAGGGCGCGATGGCGGCCAAGCACGCGGTGGCTGGGGGCGCGGCATAGGAGGCCAAGATAGACGCCCCACCTACCAGGTCTGCTTCAAGCGCGGACATACCGTAGCCGACTGTTGGTATCACTTCGACGAGGACTATGTTGCAGATGAAAAACTCGTTGCTGCTGCCACTAACTCATATGGTATAGGTACAAATTGATATATTGATACAGGTGCAACATATCACATTACCGGTGAGCTAGAGAAGCTTACTACCAAGGAAAAGTACAATGGTCACGAGCAGATTCACACTGCTAGTGGAGCAGGTATGGATATTAACCACATTGGTCATACTACTATGCATACCCCTAGTCGTAACATTCATCTAAATAATGTCCGTTATGTTCATCAAGACAAGAAAAGTCTTGTATCCGCTAGTCAGTTAGCCGTTGATAATTTCGTTTTTCGTAAACTTCACTCGAAATTCTTTTCTATAAAGGATCAGGTAATGAAGGATATTCTGCTTGAAGGGAGATGTAGGCACGGTCTCTACTCGATCCCCAAGTCCTTTGGCTGGTCAACCAGCAAACAAGCCCTTGGCGCCGTCAAGCTATCCCTGTCCATGTGGCATAGCCGTCTAGGACATCCATCTCTTCCTATTGTTAATCAAGTCATTAGCAAAAATAATCTCCCATGCTTAGTTGAGTCAGTTAATCAGTCTGTGTGTAATGCTTGTCAAGAAACAAAGAGTCATCAGTTACTTTATGTCAGATATACTAGTATGTCTCAATTTCCCCTTGAACTTGTGTTTTCTTATGTTTAGGGCCCTGCCCCAGAGTCTGTCGGGAGAAATAAATATTATGTGAGTTTTATTGATGATTTTAGTAAGTTTGCTTGGATAATTTGCTAAAATATAAGTATGAGGTTTTTGAGAAGTTTAAAGAATTTCAAGCTTTAGTAGAACGAATGTTTGATCGAAAAATCATTGCCATGCAAACTGATTGGGGAGGGGGGTGAATATCAGAAACTCAATTCTTTTTTCTCAAAAATAGGAATTGATCATCATGTATCTTTTCCCTCACACTCATCAACATAATGGGACAGCTAAGAGAAAACACCGCCATAATGTTGAAGTAGGTCTCTCTCTTTTATCTCATGCATCAATGCCTCTTAAATTTTGGGATAAAGCTTTAGTTGCAACCACTTATCTCATTAACCGTGTACCAAGTAAAGTCATTCATAATTCTACACCTCTAGAACAATTGTTCAGTCAAAAACCAGACTACTCATCTATAAGAGTGTTTGGTTGTGCTTGTTGGTCTCATTTTCGTCCTTATAATACTCACAAACTCTAGTTTCGTTCCAAACAATATGTTTTAGATGTTATCTTTGATGAGAATATTTTTCCTTTCTCCACCCTTCATGCAAACGCAGGAGTAAAACTCAGGTTTGAATTTTTATTGCTGCCATCCTCTTTGACAAATTATATGTACCTCTTTGACAAATTATATGAATAATACAGGGGGTGCACATGTAGTTGAACCAGTGTTTAATACTCCATTACCTAGTGCTCATTTAAATCCTGATGCTACTGATATTTCTTCTGAAGAACATAGCTCTGCAAATGAGTAGGCGAATCAGCAAGACACCGGTTTGGAAAGTGCTGGATACGAGTCGGAGTCAGGTATTCACGCATCGAGATCGGTGCCGAGAGCTAACAATGAGTCCACATCGACGTTGGACCTAGGAGCTGACAGCCCTGGCGTAGTGTTTGACACGACCTCCGGTGCCAGTGGGGACGACGAGGGCGACAAAGGGAGTGGCGCATAGTGCTAGCCACAGGTGTCTCCTGAAGTGATAGCTACAGGCGACAGTGATGGAGCACCTGCACCGAGACTATGTGTGGAGATTATGGCGATCGGGTATCTACATGGCAAGCTTATCCGACTGGAGGTAGGGATAGATTGCGCATGCCATATCTGTAAGCCGAACTTGACTTGGGTGTTACGTTGCCGATTGAGATAAGGCAACGGCCCATAGTCACGGTTTGGTAAGATTGAGGAAACCGACTTAGAGTAAGATAGGGTTTTCGATCTGTAAGCCCTCCTCCCAAGACTATATAAGAGAGGTAAGGGGCGTCCCTTGAGGGATATCCTATATTAAATCAGCTTTAAGCTTTGAGCTTTAGACACACGAGATCAATAAAGACACTCGGCGGATCGAATCCACCGAAACAGGAGTAGGGTATTACCTCACGAGAGGGCCTGAACCTGTCTAAATCTTCTTTTCCTCCTAACCCATTGTGCTTGGCGATCTTGACTGCGACCCCCAATTTTCTATTGCCGAAACCAAGTTTCGGCGGTTGGCGCGCAGTAGGGGACCGCGCGTCGAGACTTCTTCAACAATCTCGCCGACAAGCGTGATGGGATCTCCTTCAGATTCGGCGACTTCGCCGCCAACAACTTCGACGACTTCTCCTTCAACTCGGATTCGAACCAGTCGGAAGGAAAGACCCACTCGGCGCCGTTTGGACTCTCGAACGACGCCAAGATTTACGACGACATCTTCAAGTCCAAGATGCGGTCTACCCTCTCCAACGAAGGACTTCGCTCGCACCGTTCGGACTACCGAACGCCGTCGAATCTACACCGATCTTCTCGTCTCCTCGACGGAGACGATCGACTCGAACGAAGACCTCTCGACGCCGTTTGGGTTACCAAACGCCGCTGAGAGCTACGGCAATCTCCTCTCCCCCGAGTCGGGACTGACCCACTCGGCGGAATCCACGTCCTCAAGCTCCGACTCGACCGGAACGATCCGATTCGAGCTTCCTAGGGTCGAAGGAGGTCGCTGTCATCCTCCAGCCATTCGGCTCATGCTCATCTTCGGAGCTCAACGAATATCTCAGCTCCGCCGCTTTGACGACCTCTATGACATCCCTTCGACGAAGCCGACAACTCCGCCGCCACAAGGACTACGAGCCGAAGTACTTGATGTCCTCATGGTGAGCCGACGAGTCCGACTCAACCATGGCCCGCAGCTTACGAGGAAGAGCGAGCCAAGATTGAGCAAGAGCGTAAGATGGTGAAGAAGAGAAGAAACGCAGGGAAGAGACCGACAAGAGAAAGCAAGATCTACGGGCAATGGACGATCCGCCCGGGAGGCTATCCTTCAAACGCGGTCCGCAATACCAACGTCTTCCGACGCCACGGCGTAACGCCGTTGCCGCCTCACACTCTTGGACACCGTCATGGAGACGGCGCCCGACGTGACTTCAATATTAGATAAAATCAAGACCATCGTCGCAGCCTACGCCAACGGTCATCCCGCACCACCTCGCACGACGATGCCGATCGAGTCCGTGGCCGAAACGCCCGACAAAAGCCGACCCCCGCCTCTAAGGTCGGAGACTACAAAAGGCCCGAGCGGACCGGTCGACGACTAGGCCAAGAGGCCAACGCCACGAGTCCACACAGAAGTACCAGGAGCAAACGGCCGACTCCCGCGACAAACGACACGGACGTCCACCCATCCACCACCACGTCCGCCGCAACAACGGCTCCAGGCTACCCAACCACCAATCGAAGACCCCGCCGAGTGATTCGCGGAAGTCCTCGATCGCCGCTACCAAGAGCGAGACCGATGCACCCGGAAGATCGGAGGGATCACCCGATAGCGGCGACGACGAGTGCCGCTTTCACTCGGTAGCTTCGCCGAGTGCACCGGCCGAATGGTTTTAAGCCAACAGAATAGAGAAATATGACGGCAAGACTGACCCCGAGTCGTGGCTTACCGTGTATACTCTCGCCATCCGCGCAGCAGGTGGTAACAACAAGGCTATGGCCAATTACCTGCCCGTGGCTCTCGCCAACTCAGCCAGGAACTGGCTCACGAGCTTGCCAAGAGGCTCGATCGGCTCGTGGAGTGAGCTAAGGGACCACTTCATCGCCAACTTTCAGGGCACCTTCGAGAGGCCTGGAACTCACTTCGATCTCTACAACATCGTCCAGAAGCCAGACGAGTCATTGAAAGACTACATCCGGCGCTTCTCCGAAAAGCGCAACAAGATCCCCAACATCACCGACGACATCATCATCGCCGCCTTCCAGAAGGGAGTCCGTGATGAGCTGTTAATTGGAAAGTTTGGGCGCAAGCCACCGAAGACGGTGAAGCAGATGTTTGAGATGG
Source organism: Oryza australiensis (assembly GCA_019925245.2). Taxonomy (NCBI): domain Eukaryota; kingdom Viridiplantae; phylum Streptophyta; class Magnoliopsida; order Poales; family Poaceae; genus Oryza; species Oryza australiensis. Next base: position 6,661,268 of record JAIFGZ020000048.1, on the reverse strand, counting down.
CGAACTCGTACGCCAAATCCAGCGATGCAATCAAAGCGGCGCGCCAAGACCGGCCCGACAGGAGGAACGACAAGCAATCAGGAGGAAGCCGGCATCCTAAGAAGGATAACGGCAATAACAATCAGGCCCAGACAGACCGCAAGCGTCGGCACGAAGACCTGGTTGCCACAACATCCAACTCTCAATGTCGTCCTCGAGTTGCGGCCTACGACGCGATCATGAACGATCATGAACGCTCAGTGCATGCATCATTTACAAGCAATTCACCGAGCAATATGCGGCACGGTTAAACAAAAAGCCGACCGATGAAGCCGGTCCATCGGGAACCAAGAAGAACAACCCAACTGGAAATTCGGAGCCTTTTCAAGACCACGTGGGCGAGCTGAATCACATCTTCAGGGGCCGCAGGCTTATGAGTCCAAGAGGAAGCAAAAGCTGATGGACCGCGAGGTCAACGCGACACAACCCGAAGTCTCACAATATCTACGATGGTCGGAGGTGGCTATCACGTTTAATCGCTCGGATCATCCAGACCGAGTGGTTCACCCAGGCGTATCCCTTGGTACTTGACCCGGTGGTTCGAACATCGAGCGAAGCGCGTCCTCATCGATGGGGGCAGCGTCCTCAATCTCCTATTCGTCAAGACCCTGGATGAGATACAAATCCTGAGAACTGAGTTGAAGACAAGCTCAGCCCCCTTCCACGGAGTGATCTCGGGGCTGTCGCCCACACCACTCGGGCACGTCGCCCTTCCAGTCACCTCAGGAGTTCGCGAGAATTTCTGAACGGAGAATACCACCTTCGGGGTGGTCGACTTCAAGACGGCCTACCACGCGATCATCGGAAGGCCTGCACTCGTCAAGTTCATAGCGATACTACACTACATTTACTTATGCATGAAGACGCCCGGCCCTAATGGCGTCATCACCCTGCGCAGCGACGTCAAGCAAGCATTCACCTGCGACAAAGAAAGCTGCGATATGGCCCAATCTTGTGAGAGATCACGTGGCCGGGAAGAAATCGACGCTACATCAACATCCGAAGAGGGTGAAATTCCTACAAAGAAGATAGCCAAGTCGGGACAAGGCGAGCCAAAACGAAGAAAATCTTCCTTGATCCAGTCGGTAAGATATCTTCAAAGGATTAGAAGATACCATAGTCGCAATGTTCGGGCGCGAGCTTTCATTGTCGATGATTTGGTTCTACGCAAGATCCGGACCATCAAGGACCATCACAAATTATCTCCACTATGGGAAGGACCATACATAATCGCTGAGGTGACTCGGCCAAGAGCACTTTAACTAAAGCGCAAAGATGGATCTATGGTGAAGAACTCCTGGAATATTAAACATCTTCGACGATACTATGCTTAAATTGCCGTAAGTTTAATGTTATTCTTGACTCGCCAATCTCAAGCAAGATGACTTCTTGAGTTGACATCGGGGCTATACGTGTCAATAAAGCATGGTTTTCTTTGATAACTTGTTTATATTTAGTTTATCATTGTTTATTATTTTGATTCGAGTTCAATAGATAAGGACCGAGAATTTTTGATGATCTAATCAAGTTTTAGGCTTGGTGACAATCGGACGAAAATTACTTAAGAAATTTTCTATGAAGACTCGGGTCAAGGCATTAACATAAATAAGCTAGATACCTACAAGTTTACATCGGAGGCATAAAGAGACCAAGATGATTAGATGAAGTGTCGAGGATGACCTCGAGGCTTCGTAAAAAGACTTGAGGGTTTTTGCCAAGTTATCTCGCGATTGGGCCGAGCCCATGGGAGACTTGCGGCCCGGCTAAGGTGTGGCTTGACACGTGTCCTTAAGGACTTAAGTGGATGAACTTAAGCAGATTTGCCCGGCAATATGCACGTGTCATATAGCCCAATACCTTTAAAATCCTTTCATACGCGGTTTGCATAACTTCATGAGAAGTTGGCACGATGCAATTTGAAAGGTGACAAATAGTTAAGCTTTTCATGGTCATCCGATGACGGGGACTATTTGGTTTTAAAGCATTTGATTAAATGATTATATCAATGCTATTTTTTTCCACCTTGGTGAAGATCTTTTTAGATTAAGACCAATATTATGGCGGAGCTATTTAATATTTTGGTCGTATTTTTCGATGACTGAAAAATTTGTTTACCCATGAGGGTTGACTAAATTATTTGTCCCGAGATGACTCGGGCAAGTTAACTCGGATGAGCATGAGCTTGCCGAGTGTTTTTTACCCATGAGGGTTGATGAGATTATTTGTCCCGAGATGACTCGGGCAAGTTAACTCGGATGAGCATGAGCTTGCCGAGTGTTTTTTACCCATGAGGGTTGACTAAAATTATTTGTCCCGAGATGACTCGGATAAGTTAACTCGGATGAGCATGAGCTTGCCGAGTGTTTTTTACCCATGAGGGTTGATTAAATTATTTGTTCCGAGATGACTCGGACAAGTTAACTCGGACGAGCATGAGCTTGCCGAGTGTTTTTTACCCACGAGGGTTGATTAAATTATTTGTTCCGAGATGACTCGGGCAAATCAACTCGGATAAGCATGAGTTTGCCGAGTGAATTGCTTTCTTACCCATGAGGGCTAAATAAATTATTTGTTTCGAGATGACTCGGACGAACTACTCGGATAAGCATAAGCTTACCGAGTGATGTGATTTTTATGATTGCTTTAGCTTGAGCTAAGCATTTACATGAGAATTATTTGTTTCGAGATGACTCGGGCAAATTTTCGGGATGACTCGGGAAGATCAGCTCGGATAAGCATGAGCTTACCGAGCGAATTGATTTCTTACCCATGAAGGATGATTGAAATATTTGTTCCGAGATGACTCGGGCAGATCCACTCAGATAAGCATGAGCTTACCGAGTGCTTTTCATCCATAAGGATTGGTTGAGTTATTTGTTCTGAGGTGACTCGGGTAGATTCACTCGGATGAGCATGAGCTTACTGAGTGATGAGATTTATATAAATACTTTAGCATGAGCTAAGTATTCATATGAGAATGATTTTTTATAGTTCTTGACTATATGCTTAGTCTGTTTTTGACTAACCACATAGTCGAGGGCTACACCTAATTAGGTGCATCAGGAGATGCACCTAGATATTTATTTTTGAGAATTTTTAAGATATTTTCCAGCCCTTCACAGTCTTTGGAGCCACTCGGGAAGATTCAGGCAGAGATAATGGAATCACTCGGTGCCAGAAGCACTCGGCCAAAGAGGTTTTTGGCGCATCGTTTTTGGTTTGAGGCTGAGTTGTCTCGTCGACCGAAAAGGACTCGGGGCTACTGTGGAGATTATGGCGATCGGGTATCTACATGGCAAGCTTATCTGACTGGAGGTAGGGATAGATTGCGCATGCCATATCTGTAAGCCGAACTTGACTTGGGTGTTACGTTGTCGATTGAGATAAGGCAACGGCCCATAGTCACGGTTTGGTAAGATTGAGGAAACCGACTTAGAGTAAGATAGGGTTTTCGATCTGTAAGCCCTCCTCCCAAGACTATATAAGAGAGGTAAGGGGCGTCCCTTGAGGGATATCCTATATTAAATCAGCTTTAAGCTTTGAGCTTTAGACACACGAGATCAATAAAGACGCTCGGCGGATCGAATCCACCGAAACAGGAGTAGGGTATTACCTCACGAGAGGGCCTGAACCTGTCTAAATCTTCTTTTCCTCCTAAACCATTGTGCTTGGCGATCTTGACTGCGACCCCCAATTTTCTATTGCCGAAACCAAGTTTCGACACTATGCACATGCCTGCAAAGTGGTATCCAAAAGAAAAAGGTATACACTGATGGTATTGTTAAATACAGTTGTTTTACTTCCACTGGTGAACCACAAAGTGATAAAGAGGCCCTAGAAAACAAGAATTGGAAAGCTGCAATGGAAGCTGAATATGATGCATTGATAAAAAAATAATACATGTCATATAGTTTCCTATAAGAAAGGACAAAATATTATTGGGTGCAAATAAGTATATAAAATAAAAAAAGATGGAACACTTGACAGATATATTTTAGACAGAGATATGATATTGACTATAAAGATACTTTTAGTCCTGTTGTTAAAGCTGCTACTTTAGAATTATTCTGTCTATTGTTGCTTCTAGAGGATGAAGTCTTAGATAGCTAGATGTTCAAAATGTCTTTCTTCATAGTTTTTTAGAAGAAGTATACATACAACAACCTCCTGGTTTTGAGTCTTCTTCTAAACCTAATTATGTGTGTAAGTTGGACAAGGCATTGTATGGGCTGAAACAAGCACCAAGAGGATGGTATTTCAGGTTGAGTAAGAAACTTATTGAGCTTGGTTTTGAAGCTTCTAAAGCTGACACCTCATTGTTCTTTCTTAATAAAGGAGGGATAACTATGTTTGTATTGGTTTATGTTGATGACATAATTGTAGCCTCTATAGAGAAAGCAACAACAACACTCCTGAAGGACCTTAACAATTAGTTTGCACTCAAAGATCTGGGTGATCTACACTACTTTCTTGGAATTGAGGTAAGTTCCCAATGGTATAGTCTTGACTCAAAAACGTATGCTAATGATTTGTTAAAGATAGTAAATATGTCAAACCACAAGCCAGTTAGTACTTCTCTTTCTGTCAGTGATAAATTAACTTTATATAAAGGATTACTATTGAGGCCTAATGATGCAACTCACTATAGGAGTATAGTTGGTGCTTTATAATACTTGACTTTGACTAGACCTGATATAGCTTATTTAGTGAATGAGGTTTATCAGTTTCTTCATGCATCTACTACTGATCATTGGACAACAGTAAAAAGAATCCTTAGATACCTAAACTGGACTTAATATACATAAGAGTGCTTCTGAAGCAGACTGGGAAAATAGCATAGATGACAGAAAATCATCAGGATGGTTTACTGTATTTTTGGGTTCTAATCTTGTGTCCTGGAGTGTAAGGAAACAACCTACTGTGTCAAGGTCAAGTACAGAAGCAGAGTATAAGGTTGTAGCAAATATTACAGCTGAGTTGATAGGGTACAAATCTTGCTAAGAGAATTGGGAATCGATACTCCTAAAGCTGCTAAAATTTGGTGTGACAATTTGGGAGCCAAATATTTATCAGCTAATCCTGTGTTTCATACAAGGACTAAACATACAGAAGTTGATTACCATTTTGTGAGAGAACGTGTATCACAAAAACTACTAGAGATTGATTTTGTTTCTTTAGGAGATCAGGTTGTTGATGGTTTTACAAAGGCTCTGTCAGTTCGTCTTCTTGAACATTTTAAGCACAATCTTAAACTGGCCAAGTTATGATTGAGAGGGGCTATGAAACAATATGTGCGTGAGCCCATGCGACAATGGCGCTGCTGTTTGCATATGATAATAGCCTCTCTAGTGATAAGGTTTGTTAGGATCAGGATATTATCTCCAAAGTTGTTCTATCTTCTTATTAGAATATTGTAAGCCGTGGTAGAGGCTGTTTCTACCACTATTTAACAAAGGTGTGGCCCGAGGTAAAGGGTTTAACGCCTCACATTTATCACATTGCATGGTACTGTCTATGATGGCCACAGGTGGTGCACCCCCGTTATTGGCGCCTTCCCCTGCGGTAACATCACCCTCATGACCGTCCTGCGTTGATTCAATTTCCTTGGTGTTATCCAGGAACAACTACTCTCTTGGACACCCTGGCCTACATGCAGGCCTATGCTCTTAACTTTAAGTGGGCATTTGTTAAAGAGAAATTTGATTCTCACGCACTGGCTCGAGAGATTTGCTTTACTCTAGTGTAGGTCCAAATTGATCGTCTTTGGTGAATTCAGGGCGTGCGAGTTGGTTTGATCCTATAATCAACAAGAAACAAGAAATATGCACTAAGTTGAAATTACCCTACCAGATCGACTGAAGACGTCAGTAAACGTATAATTGTTATTCCAAGGCGCATTTATACTAAGTGATTAGGATAGATCGATAGTATACCGAGACAGTATAAATCACTTAGGCTAAAGGCACATCAGAATAATAATTATCCGCACTAATAACCTAGCTGATACTGTAGGTCTAATGTGAATCGGCTAATACTCCGATACATTTTATAAAAAGATATCAATCTAATCTAAATACGCTAAACCTAGATCAATCGGCTGTCAGCGTAACTTGACAGATTGATGCCGGTTTAGGGCATTTAAACATATTGAGATCTTAATATAAAAGGCGGTTTTAGTATATCTAATATCAATTAAAACTAAGAGATAACTAAAACAGGTAAGGCTGGCTGAAACTCCAGCGCTGTCTCTAATGATAAACATTAAAATAAACAGATCTTGATAGTTCTAAGAGCGACTTAACAGGTCGATTAGATGCAACATTAAGTATAAAAAGAAATAACATGTATGTATAAGTTAATGTGAACCCCTTGAGACGGTAGACACGACATATAATCTAGTTCAACCCCTGGATCTAGCCTCATCAGCTGCTGTGTTCAGAGAGAAACCAGCCGATTGCAGGATAGATCTAGAGATTGCTCTAGATTATAGGTCACGTATGATAGATTGCGTAATTTATAACATTGAAACTAGAGTATCATGACGATGGAATCACTAATCCCGACGATACAAACCACTGGTGACAAAGAATTACCTCGTTTGGAGATCGAAGCCGATGCAGCCCGAGCGAGAGCAAGAACTCGTCGAAAATAAAAGGTTGGCGATGCGCCGAAGTTGATTGATTATGTGTTAGTTGTTCTTTTTACAAAGAGCCCTCGGGTCTTATTTATAGCCAGGCACAACGATATCTGTGTAGGACACGGTTTCTACCTTATCTACTATTTACAGTACGACAATATCTCAGGACACAGTCCCATGCCGCATTACAAAAGGAATATCTAATAACTTCCTAATTTACAGATACAATTATCGTTACAGGACCTTATTCATAGATGGCAATATCTTTAACACATAATTTGGAGACCGAATCCAATATTTATCTCCAGGCTTCCTTCTCGGGACCGGTTCCACTTTCACCTCCTAATCGGAATCGGCTATCCTTGTCCGATTCGATCTTAGTCGACTGGTCTCCCACCGATTCGGCCTTAGCCGACGCGGCCTCTGTTTCTCCGCAGATTGCGTTCCTGATCCGATTTCGCTTTAATCTTAGCTCTGAACTCGGGGATTTGGTTACCAAATTTGGTCGTTAACAACATTGTACTTCTTCTTCCTCTCCTGTTTCCTCCCCAGCCTTCGCCAAACTTTTCCTCCATGAAGGGCCGTCACTCCTTGATTTGTTTGAGCTTTCTCTACTACCTGAAGCTCATGGTCTACCTCGCCAACTCAAGTTGCTACCCCTCCATACTGTACCACTCTTGCCATCTGCACTCTTACTACCACCAGCTCCTTCTCCCCTCCTCCTCTGTGGGATCACTCGCATTTTTTCCCATATTGGTGTATCTCCCCTTCTGTCAGTCCAGTTTCACACAACTTCTTAGTGTGCCTTATGATGCCACAGACATAACAAAAATCTGGAAGAAATTCATAGAACAGAGGGCACCATTTTCCTTCCTCCTTTTTCCCCATCACCACAGTTAGCCCACTCATAAGAGGTTTACAGATATCAAGTCCTACCTTCACCCTTAGAAACCTTCCTGACGTTAGGTCATTATCCTCTAGATCTTCCTTTCGGACGTACAATAATAATGTCATTGCTAAAGGAGTAACCTAACCCAAGGAAGAAGAGGCCAAAAGAAAAAAAGGGCCTAAGTGGGCCGATTGGGCGAGAAGTGGCCCCAGTCTATAAAACCTTATTTTGGACCGTGCTAGGACTTTCCGCCACGTGGGCCCAAATCCGTTCTTTTGTTTTGCATTTTGCTCCCTGATTTGGAGGGACATTTACCTTTTTTATCTATAACTATCTATAAAGCAAGTAGTGTTTTCATCCAAATTTTGTTTTGCTTGGCTATTTTGCATAAAACCCTTTGAGTTTTTCCGAAATTAACCTGCAGTCCCCCTGACTATTTTAAAAAAACCCAGTTAAATAAGAAAAGGAGGTTATTTTGCAGAAAACCCTTTGAGTGTTTATAAAATTAATCCGCAGTTCCAATGCTGAAAAGAAAGGGAGGGCTTGGATGAAAAAAAAGACCTCCTGCATCCCTCTCTTTCTCCTCATCCGCGCCGCGCCCCGCGCCGCACCTGTGCCTCTCTCTCCCGTCGCCGCTCGGAGCTCCCGTGCCGTCGCCTGGACCTTCGTCCTTCGTTTGTTTCTCTCTTTGCGTCATCGTCCCGTTGCAACGTATGGGTATTTTGCTAGTAATAAATAAAATCCGGTAATTTATTTTCATGCCCCCTGTTCGGATGCGTGGGTTATGGCTACGCCACAACCACTAGGAACGGGTCCGTATCGTCTGCCTTTGGCCTCAACGGCAAACTTTGCCGTTGCTTCATCTAGGCCAACCATTTAGTGATCAACGGCTGCATGTACTGGTCCCACCAAAGTACTTAATTACTAACCGGAGAATTAGGTGTTTCTCTTCAAAAAAAATCAACAAACAAAATACTGGCGGCAAATCGCCCAGGATCTAAGGCAACACACCACTCTCCTCACTTTTTGACGCAACATCAAATTTAAGATGGATCGACATCTAATCTCCATTGATCAAGTAATAACAAGAAGCAAACAATCAGACCAAGAAAATCCTTCATCGATGGAACAATCCTACCGCTGTATCAAGCAGGCAATGCAAGCAACGTCTATCTCTTTATTTGCTCTCTCACCTTCCTGTGCTGTTTTTTCCTCTTTGATTCCACGTAGTAGTAGGGCAATGCTGTCTTTGATTTCACATAAATTTATTTTAAGTTTTGGTCAATATATTCACTAATCTTAGGTACTTGGGTGCTATCATGTGGTTTTTAAGCATTTAATCACTACGGAGGAAAGAGGCTTTAGTCCCGGTTCGTAACCCCTGTTATCCCAGTTATCGAAGTGGGACTACATCGACATTTTTAGTCCCAGTTTAAATAACTGATTGATAACACCAATCGGGACTAAAGATATGGCGCCATGTGGCTGGTTTCGCCATCTTTATTCCCGGTTGATGTTATTAACCGGGACTAAAGTTTTTTGTTCAATTTTTTAATTTTCTCCTACTAGTTGCTAGCTTGCTACTTGTTAATTATATATTATGCATACATATTTTACACACACATATATATATATATATATGTAACATGCATATATATTATAAATATATATTTTACACACTTATAAATATACTTAATTAAGGAAATATATATATAGTATCAAAATATGTACACACATAAAATATCCACATATTTTCTATTCGTATGTTACAAAAAAATCTCTATTTTGTGGATCCAGGGTCTATGTTGCTAACACTAAAGTGGAACTGTCCCGCGGGATCAGTAATCTGCTTCTTGATAAATTCCATCAGTTCTTCTTGAGCAGCCTGTATGAAACTCACGTGGAGGAGGTTGTCTCTTATTTTCATAAGCTATCATTCGAATAAACGAGAAATAAATATATGAAATGAATAAGAAATCGAGACGTAATGTATGAATGATTGTTATACGTACATCTAGATCCTAGGGACCTGTGACTTCGGTAACCACACGGTGAATGTAATTGCAGACGTAGTAGCCGCAAGAGATTGTCCCCTTCGCCTGTTTTACACACTAAAGGAGAAACGACGACATATTGAATATATATTTCATAATTTAGAACAAGTTAATGATTCAATACATCTTTGGAGCATGTTACTTACTGGAAAGTTCAGCCTCACAGTAAGCTTATCTTTCCAATTCATGCGAACCTTCTCACGGAGCCGTGCTCATGCCCTACGTGCAGTTGAAAGCTAGCAAGTAATTATTCGAGAACCGCATATATGCAATAGCAAGTAAGATGACATTACCTGTTTAATAGTTTAAAGATCTTTGCGTACGTGGACTCTGGTTTATCTATTGAATCAAAGACATGGATCCACGAGTGATCCATGTCAATTACGAACAGAGCTCAGTGGAATCTGTAAATTACATGAGATGACACATATGAAACTTTATGTATGTACAGGATTGAAATTTGTAAGGAAAGTAGTAAAAACTCATGCTGTGTTGTATGGCAGAAGTATAAATATTTTGTAATGCTGATGTACCAGCATATTGTATATGTTCTCCTCTGTTTGCTTCGGATATTGATCTACCATTTGCCATGTTGATTTTTCGTGGGTCCATGAATCCATGTTTGGTACATTCAGTCTTGTTGCAATTTTGGATCGTCATTCTACAACTGTTAAAAGAATTTTAGTCACCTAAATACAAAGAGCTAATGAACGAAATAAATATAACTGAGCATACTTACAAAACCCGCGTGGCTAGAAGAGAGACGTCGAGGTCATCGGCACCGTCGTTTTCTTCAGCATCCCCGTCCGCCTCGCCTGCTGTATTTTCTTCAAACCCACTGTATTGACCACAGTTTGAAATGTTGTCATCGTCTTCTTCATCTTCTTTCATTGCAACCCCCACCTCTCCGTGCGATGTCCAGCAATTGTAGTGAGGCATGAATCTCGACTGAAACAAGTGGACATGAATAATTCTTGATGTAGAATACTCTTTCTCATTTTTGTACTTTTTGCATGGACAAGGTATGAAACCCTTCTGCTTGTTGGCATCGGCCACACTCAAAAAATAATGCACGTCTTGAATAAACTCTGTCGACCGTCAACCCGTATTGTACATCCATTGCCGATTCATCTACATGGAATGCATAAAAATTGTAAATAAAATCCACAAAAGTCAAACCATTTAAATATTATTATAATAATTATATATATATGTAATCTCATAATAATTATATACTAATCCAACATAAGTAATGTAATAATGTGTTGTACTAAAAATTAGAATTATTTTTAAACGTTCTTTTAAAGTTGTAAATATAAAAATAATTAATTATTTTTAAAAGTTTTTTAATGTATGTAGTGTACATATTTCTAACTATTTTAACGATCTTTAAATTACTTTATTTTTTAATCTATTATCAAATGTTCTATATTTTTTCCTTTGTCATCTATTTTATAACTTTTTTTACAAAAGTTTCTCTCTCATCATTTTCCATAAATATTTTTAGAGATAAAATTATACGTAATAAATTCCTACAAATGTAACGTGCTAGTGCTAAGCATACTTTTCTTCCTCTTCATTTTCCCAAACAATTTTCGCAACACAATATAATGTGCTTAGTAAAATAATTAGTCCCAAACAAATTTTCTCTTTTCATTTTTGCATAACATATCTAGAGATAAGAATACAAAACAACTGTAAAAAGCAAAATGTTAAGCATAGATCATAAGAGGATGAAGTTGCTAACCTTGTATATAGCAAACATTTATGTATTATCACCAAAACAAAATTATAAAAAATTTTGGCACCACCTCCCCTCTAGCTAGAGCAAAAGTTTAAAGACAAATGCAGCTGGCTCGGGCTGGAGGAGGAAGAAGAAGTATAAAAAGTAACTCTATCTTTAGTATCGATTGATGTTATCAGTCGGCACTAAAGATCTAAATGATCTTTAATCCCGGTTGGTAACATCAACCGAGACAAAAAAAATAACATCCTTAGTCTCGATTGTTGTTACCAATCGGGACTAAAGATCCCGATGCTGTGACAAGTTTTGACAGGAATATAACCGAGACTAAAGAACATCTTTAGTCCTGGTTCGTGTCACGAATCGGGACTAAATGTCCTAAAGAGCCGTTGTCTTTTTTAACCGGGACTAACAATACTTTTTAGTCTTGGATATAATTATAATTAAAATTATTGTGAATTTTGGTAGATCAAGCCGTTTTATTTCTGCAGCGATTTGTCTCAGGAAATTGCTGCTAATTAAGTACTTTGATGGGGCCACAGCCGCATGTTGTTGATCGCTGAATGGGTGGCTAAGATGAAGCAACAACAAAATTTGCCTTTGATCTCAAAGGCAGACGATGCGAACCCACTAGGTACAACGTCATAGGCACAAGGCAACTGTCAGCTGCAGCCACCGCAGCCACAAAACCGTCGAAAAAATGACAAATCGACTCTTTTAGAAATTTATTTTATGAATAAACCATGTAAAAAAATATATTGTAAAAATAAACTATTGGCTTAGCGTTATTATTATTAAGGTTGACGTCAAAATATAATGCTTTAATATTGGCACTGATATTCCATCAGAAATGATAGAAATTTAATGTCATGGGGAGTCAGCATCACAGTAATTGACACTGAGCTATACTGTATAAAAAAAGTTGTATGTCTTTGAAATACACAAGTGAGCTGTTAGTAGAGTGGTTAGGTTCTTCTGCTCCCATTCCAAAGACCACGGTTTTAGTCCCCATTTTGCACTCCTTTGGCAGAATTTTTATTTTTTACCGATCCTACACTTTGTCAACAATTTTTTGTATTTTCTCTAGAAGTGACACATTTTGTTTGAATAAATCCTGCACATGTTAATTACTTTCCGTAATTTCTTTAAAATTACAGATTTTGTTCATATTTTTTATTTTATACATCTTCTCATATTTTTGTTATGATACTTTTAAATTTTAACTCATAATTATAGAATTAAATAATATACATTTATGTTGACACTTACCTCCGAATTTTATTTTAAAATTACATATGTTACGTGTATTTTTCTTGTTCACATAAAAAATATATGAAATTTTACATACCGCTCAAAATTTGATCAGGATTTTTTCCGTTTACAAAATCACATGTGTTACGTGCATTTTTATTGTTCACATAAAAAATAACGAAATTTTACATACCGCTCAAAATTTGATCGGGATTTTTCCATTTATAAGTAAAAGTTCTAATGATATATGACAGAATTTGTAAGACAAATAAAATATTTTAGGAATTAAAAACTAAGAACAATGCATATTTAATGTTTTAATTAAATATTAATTATGAAGTAGATATTTGTATTTCATATTTTATTTATCAAAATAAAATAATTTCATCAAAATATATGCAACAGATTTCTAGTTTTGCCAAAAAAGTAAGGTGGAGAGAAGATAGCCGCTTGTTAAAAATTCTTTGATAAACTAAATGCAAATGATCAAACAAATAAAGTATGATGAGAAGATAGACACCGACAAAAAAAGTCATACAATTTATTAAGGAACTAATCCTATTACTGAATCTTCATTCAAGGTTGACAAAAATTTATATAGCCGTTGTCTTCAAATTTCAGCATGAAAAATGTACGCCCTTACTGTCTTCATCGTATCTTTATATTGAACCCAAAACCGAAACCACTAAGTTATCCTAAATTGCATTACCTGCATATAGAATTTAATTAGAGCTTTAAAAAACACATCATTGATATTAAGCCGTTGAGCTCAACATAACTCCTATCAAGGTTAGGTTTGGTACGATGATTGTATATGTACTGGTTTAATATTGTTTAGTATATTAAGTACGTCACGTAAAATTATGAATAATATATTATAAAATTAAAAAAGAGAAAGAAGCAGTTTTATCTGGTTAAAACATGGTGTACACGAATATTAACTCTTCATGAATCATAAAATTAAATACAATTTTATATTATGAAAACGAAATTATACATTGAGTATGATAATTTTAAACACCATTTTATTTTATTTATGTTTATGTAGTTGTCTTAAAAATATCAATATAAAACTTTTTTATTTGATTAGGCTATATATATATGAATGGCTATGCGAGTTTAATCTTAATTAATGTCCAAGAATAAACCGGCCAAGTAGTAATTGTCGTCGGCGAAAGAAGTTTTTTTTTTCAAAACTAGAGAAAATGTCAACCTATATGCATGTATCCAAGTGGGAATCAAATTACTACTACCTCCGTTTTTAATATATATGATGTTGTTGACTTTGACAAACGTTTGACTGTTCGTCTTATTCAAAATGTTTGTGCAAATATAAAAAATTAAGTCGTGCTTGAAAGACGTCACAATAGTGAATTACACTTTGAGTCATGTATTATTGCCGTAGTTTCACTTTGAACCATCCATAGTCTGTTTTTTCACTTTAGACCAGCTAACTTTACATTGGTTGCACTGACCACTCCGATTTTCCTCTCTTGTCATATTCATCCTATACTCTTGTAAAAGAGGCTTGGTTGCACTGACCACTTCAACTTTCTTCTCTTGTCATATTCATTCTATACTCCTGTAGAAGTGACTTGTTCATAGGTGGAGGATTTCGTCGACGTCCTTGAGGTCGTTGATGTGCTAAAAAATGGTTTTGGATGGTATAAAATGAAACAAATATAAATATAACTAGTCCAAAGTGAAAAGATTAGAATAGTTGTGGTATAAAGTGAAACTACGACAATAAAAAGTGGTGGTACATGTTTAGAAAATTCCTGGTTTCAGGAAAACTTTAAGTTAAAAACCTGAGTTGGAAGTTGTTCTTGATAACTTACCAATTAGTGATTTTCTTTATTTATAAATCCAAATAGTAAGGACAACAAAAACGTCCTGCTACATTGCGACCTAACTGTTGGTTTGTGTATTAGTTTTTGAGGCAAACTTTTATATTTGTGCCGGTGGCTGTGATGGGAACATAACAGAGGCTCTTATGAATTTCTAATTCATACTATATTTATGCTTATTATACCTGCTGACTTCTGAGACCTTTTGCTTTATCATGCTACTATCTGGAATCAATATTGTTCTAAATAATAACATTTTGCCTAATCTTAAAACAGGTAGCATGTCACTGGTTACCCAGCCGCTCCCTGCACTGCATGGAATTTGTACGGTCTCAGTGAAAAGCGGAGCTTGGTGGCTCTGCAGAGATGACAATCTCCCATCAACAAGTCGAATTTCTTGCACAGAGCTATCAAATGGGGGTTTTGCCATGGAGTTGGAGGTACTGGACTGCAGTGAGCAGATGTACTATGAGAATCCTGCTGCTTCTGAGGATGAAGGCGATGATGAGGACGAGGCTCTAGAGTGGAGCAAAGATGAGCTTGATGCCATCTCGGTGCTCTTTGACCAGCCGATGCGCCAGAAGCCACTGAAGCCGCCAAACCAGTGAGGCAGCGACCTCTCCCGCTGCCACTGCCTCACAAGACACGACTACCCAATGCTCCTGCACCAAAGCAGCATATCAGGCTGGCAGCAAGGGCTGCACTTTCTTCACGCTCTTCATTCAGTGACCAGGTGTGCAAGAACCCGGAGGTCCTCATCAGGATTGCCCGGGAGATCACGGCGCTGCCACCGGAGTCTGAGGTGTCCATTGTGCTCGACCGGTGGGCTTGGTTCCTCCGGAAAGGCTCCTTGTCAATGGCCATCCGGGAGCTCGGGCACATGGGGCTCCCGGAGAGGGCATTGCGAACACTGTGCTGAGCTCAGCGGCAGATTGCTGTGTCACTCTTCCCTGACGACCGGATTCTCGCTTCGACAATTGAGGTCTTGGCACACTTCGACCAGCTGAAGATGGAGGATGCACTAGAGCAGTGTGTCCCCTCAGCGAGCCGTGCTGTTCTTGAAGCCATGGTGAGTGGGTTCATCAGGGCAGGTAAAGTAGGCCTTGCCCGCAAACTCCTCGAGCTCGCCAGGATCAACCAGAGGACGCTGAACCCGAGCGTCCACGTGAATCTGAGGCTGGAGGCCGTCCGTACGCCTGAGGGCTATGGGCTTGCCGCTGCGCGCTGGACGAGCTCGGTGAGAGGCCGGTGCTGCACCTGGCGCAGCAGGACTGCACGGCCGTGATGAAGGTGTGCGTGAAGCTCCGGCGGTATGCTGCCAGTGGAGAGCCCGTACAGCTGGTTCAGGGACTCCGGTGGGAGGCCCATGGTGGTGATGTACATGACGGTGATCCACAGCAGGCGGAGTTGGCCGGCGTGAATCTGGAAAGGAAGCTGCTTTCGCGCTTGTCTGAGTTGGGGATTGAGCATTCTCAACTCTGAAGAAAGAAACTGCTATTGCTGTTGACATCTGACAAGCATGGACATTGCACAAAAATTGAAATGTAAAATCAGGCTCTGCGTAATTGACTTTAACCTGTAGTAACAGAACATCCCATTATGAATATGTTCCGAATATATTCCTTTTGTCGTTGGCATGTTGTCTTGTGCGCATTTTTTGTTCATCGTCGTCATTGTATTTGTACAGAGTAGCTGAATGCCTGCAAGGCTGAAACATATTCAGAGTCCTGATTCCTGAAACTGTCTTCTCGTGGCTTTCAGATTTAGATGAGTTGTTCTCTTCAAATTTTGGCTTTCTTATGTTTTAAGACATCTGTACCATAATCTAAACTTTGCACAGTGTAATTGAAGAAGTCTGAATCTTATAAGAAAGCAAAAGTCTGAATCTGAAGAAAGCAAGAACCCACCCCAAAAAAAATTCTGAAAGCTAAAGGAAGACAGGGCCGTGGCCTCGCGTGGAAACACACTATCCATCTCGCACTCCCGCCTCGCCGCCGCGATCGATCGCCGGGGAGTGGTCCTCTCCCCCAAATGCCGCGCCGCCGCCTCCCTCTACTCCTCCTCCTCCCCATAACCCTCACCCTCTTCCTCCTCTTCCCCTCTCCCCTCCCCGCCGCCGCCGCCGCATCAGCCTCCCTCCCCTGCGGCGCCGCCCCCTCCGACGCCACCGCCGGCCGCTGGGTCCCCACACGGGAGCCCTTGCCGCCACCGCTCTACACCCCGTCCTGCCCCTTCCACCGCAACGCCTGGAACTGCCTCCGCAACAGCCGCCCACCCCTCGCCGCGCTCTCCTGGGCTCCCACCCGCTGCGGCGGCGGCGCCGTCGTCCCGAGGATCGACGCCGCCGCGTTCCTGGCCGCGGCCAGGGGGCGGCGGATCGGGCTCGTGGGGGACTCGCTGGCGGAGAACCTGGTCGTGGCGCTCCTGTGCGCGCTCCGGTCGGCGGACGGCGGCGCGCGCAAGTGGAAGCAGCGGGGCGCGTGGCGCGGCGGCTACTTCCCCAGGGATGACGTCGTCGTCGCGTACCACCGTGCTGTTCTCCTCGCCAAGTACACGTGAGTGCTATCTGCTGAAATCTTCTTGTTTTAATTTCCGGGTTTTTTGGAGACTGCCATTACATTTTTAGACTACAGGGAGGATGTGTAAAAGAGCAATCTTTGTATGTGTTATCGGGATGAATTGTAGCTAGGTGAGGTGAGATTACCCACATTGCATCATTAGTGATGTTTTAGAGGTAAGACTGTAAGTGAGTAAGCAGGGAGATCCATTGAATCTGATGCAGTCCATACTGGTTAGTAGTCTATAGAGATTTCAGTTTTGTTTGTATGCTTATGAATTGGATGCATGAGATAGAGATGATTTTTTCATACCAAAAGGGAAATTGCAGGAAGATCTTGGTAATTCAGTGATTTCACACCACTGTGCAATACTAGGAAGTGGATGTATTCTCAGGAGAAAAATGGATATCACTTATGTTCCTTTGTTGTAATATGGATCATTTCCATTTTGTTTGTTTGGATGTCCTGTGCTTGATTTTGGTTTCACTGATGTGTTACATGGCTAGTATCTGTGCTCTGCACTTTGCAGTGGTGTGGTTACTGTCATACTGTGATTGTGTCTGGTGTTGTCTGCTGAATGCTGAATAGTCAATACTTATGACATTGGTTATCTTTCTTTCATAGATTAATAGGTTTGAGGTGAGGAGGCCAGACTGAAAATATGAGATTATCTACATTGCATTAATAGTGATTTAGAGATAACACTATGGGTGAGTAAGCAGGGAGATCCATAGAATGTGATGCTGCAGTCCATCCTAGCTAATGGAGATATCAGTTTTGCCCTTTTTTTTTAATGCTTATGATGGATGCAAGTGGATGTGTGGTAGAGATGATTTTTTTATATCAAGAGGGAAATTGCATGAAGATCTTAAATGGTAATTCGTTAATCGACACCACCACATGAGTGTGCAACTGTGCAGTACTAGGAATTGGATGTATTCTCAGAAGAAAATGGATTTCACGTTTTCTTCGTTGGAACATGGATCAGTTTCATATTGTTTGTTTAGATGCCGTGTACTACTTGATTTTGGCATCATTGATGTGCATGGAGCCATGGAATGCTAGTGTATTTTTCTGTTTTCTCCAAGAAATTAGGGTGAATACTAGCAGCAGTTGTGTGGTGCATTGATGCTGCATGGGTATTGGCTAGTATCTGTGCACTCTGCCGTGGGTGTGGTTACTGTGATTGTGTCTGGTGTTTTTTGCTGAATACTGAATGGTTAATACATGTTTCATTGCTTAGTTTTCTTCCATAAATTCATGGCAAATATACATGCAAAAGTGTGAGTTAATATGCAGAAGAATACCATTCTGTTTTATTACTACACATCTTGATGAAGAAATTACGATGTACCATGTTTAAATACCCAAGCATTATGATCTGTTTGTTGTGTAAAATTTGTTCTGATAATGTTCAAACATATGTTATTATGTTGCCCTACTTTGTGCTGTTAATTATATAACCATATGGTAGGTATGCATGGACAGTTTCTGATGCCTTTCTTCTTGTGTTTTGGCTGTTTCCTTCAAGAACTTAAAATTTTACAATATTGAACTTAAGACTATGGCATTTTGACATTTGTACTGCATGAGGTTGTGCTTTCTTTGCTTCATATTATAAAGCCATAAAACTCACATGGTGGTAACTAATGATACGAAGGTGGCAGCCTGTAGAGAATTCCAAAGAGCTTCACAAGGATGGAATAAAGGGACCTTACAGAGTGGATGTTGACATTCCTGCTGATGAATGGGTAAACATCACCAGGTTCTATGATGTGCTCATTTTCAATACTGGACATTGGTGAGTTAATTGTTTCCTTATCTTTAAGTTCTTATTACATGCTTTGCTGTTGTATTCGTCTTGTTTACTACTAGCAAAGTAGAGTGGAAATTTCATCTCTACCTTTTTGTTAAGGTAGGGTTGGACATTGTTCAGAGTTCCTTATGATACTCTGACTCTAAGCATTGCATACTTTCTATTCTGGAGATCACTTGGGAGGTGGGCTAGTTATACCTTTCTTGCACAGCTTTCAAATGTTTTTTGGTTTTATACTGTTAATTTCCTCCAAGGATGCCATCTCCCGGATGTGTGCTTCTCCATAAAATTCTAAGCATAGTAAATCATGCTTGTGCGTCTTGCTTTGTAAATTTCTTTGGATAATGACCAGCTATATTCCTAGGTTGGTTAGGAGCCATGAGTGCACCATTCCTGTTATAATGCTTGATGTTTGTCCCTCATCAGGTGGGGCCTGGATAAATTCCCAAAAGAGACCCCCCTTGTTTTCTACCGAGGAGGGAAACCAATTGAGCCGCCACTTGGCATCTATGATGGATTAAAAGTAGTCCTCAAAAGTATGGCCTCTTACATTGAAAGGGAGGTCCCAAGTAAAACGCTGAAGCTGTGGCGCACACAGTCACCCAGGCACTTCTATGGAGGTGAATGGGATCACAATGGCAGCTGCGTGTCTGATCGGCTTCTACAAGAACACGAGGTAATGCTCTGAGTTCAAACTGTTTTTGCTTCAGAAATGCATTTTAAAGTTCTGAATCATGATGCGACTGTAACAAAATCTTGTGCAGCTCGACTCGTGGTTCAATCCCAGGTTTGGAGGAGTGAACAAGGAAGCAAGGCTAGTGAATTTGGCGATTCAGGAGGCCCTGATTGGCACAGACATCCAGCTGCTCAACCTGACCTACATGAGCGAGTTCCGCGCCGATGCGCATCCGGCAATCTGGCTCGGAAAGAAGGACGCGGTGGCTGTATGGGGGCAGGACTGCATGCATTGGTGCCTTCCTGGCGTGCCGGACACTTGGGTCGACATCTTGGCTGCACGGATCTTGCATCACTTCAAGCAGGCAAATGGTTGATGACATGCTGGAGCTTGGATCTTGATGGCAACTGCACTGTAAATCTTGTGTGGGAACAAACACGATGAATAGCATGCTGAATCTATAACAGGAGCAGTGAAAAGCTAGCGATAGCAACTCTTATTGCTTGTATTTTTTTTTCTTCTGGAAAGCGAAGATAGGGGATGGTGGTGTTAACTGTTAAGTACACTTATAATTGTTTGTAGAGGTGTTCACCCAAGAAATTTTGTAGTTAAACACTTGACATTGATGAAACTGCAATTGTTCAGTGGTCAGTACCATGAAAGAAACGTTGTTGGATTTTAATCGTGAATTCATGTTTCGAATGGATTATCTTGTGTGTGTGGTGTGACTGTGTAATCCTTTCCATACACAAATCTGGTTTGCACAAGCTGTTTGCATAATAATCTTTATGGACACAGAGTTCAACCATGAATATAGCTTGCCAAATGGACCGTGCTCTATCGGGCATGCCTGAAGGCTCAGGCATGATGCTACAGTACATGACATGCACGGGCCCGCGAACTTATGGGTTGTGTTGGCACAGCCCATTCTGCCGTGTTGTGCTTGGGCCGAACGCCATGTTGTGCTAGGGCCCAACACAACCCATTCTGCCGTGTTGTGCTTGGGCCGAACGCCATGTTGTGCTTGGGCCCGTTCGGCCGTGTTGTGCTTGGCCGTGGCCGTAGCCCGTGGGGTCATCACGGCACAACCTGGTTTTTGTAATGGGCCCGGCACGACACATGGGCACGGTAGGCCCAGCCATGGTGTCGCCCGCCAGCCGCCAATCGCGTGCGGCGCCCCAACCGCCCGCCCGCCCTTGGCCAATGCACGCTCGGCGCGCGCCCCGCTTTTTGCCGTGCCATGCACCCGGCACCTCCCCTCGCCATGTCGCCGTCCACCTGCACCAATTATGCAAAATGACTGTTAGAGTAAGAAAAAAATCCGAGAAAAGGCAAAAAGATCAGAAAAAATATGGTCTTTCTTTTTATAAATAGGACACCCACCAACAAAATCGGATCACCCAGACCTTTCATTTTGTGCTCTTTAGTGTGCTTAGTTCAATTTTCTGATTTAAACAAAATTTGTTCAAAAATCAAAAATAGTTACATGCATAAGGTGTAAAGGATTAAGAAGGTAAGAAAGAAGTATATAATCTTTTTTGCATTATTCATATTTTATGTTATATGAATTAATTTTCTAAAATTTATTCTGTTTATTTTGGTTGTACTATTTCAGCATGGACGATCCGAACTATCCGTCATTTCATTTTAGATGACTTCGACCCTAATTAACTATCAAGGTCATTCCCAAATAGCAAGCATAATACCACTGGATCGATGCCAACACCACCAGTTTTGGACGAGGTACCGTTGGCTTCAGATGGAACAGGAACTATGAGTGGGACTGCGTCGACGACTATCGGCTCAAAGAGATCATAAACTTCGGATGTTTGGCAACATTTTGATGAGGTGACAGTGACAGCCCTTGAAGGAAGGTAGGTAACATACGCGAAATGTAGAATACGCAAACATAATTAATTTGCAAAATCATCTGATGAAACAGGACACTTGAGGTGACATGCTGAGGCTTGTACAAAGAATAAAAGGATCCAATTGCAATAGCAACAACTGCTACTAAATCTTGCTAGTATGGTACGTACACGATTCTATGGTAGCTCGAGAATCTCTTACACATTTAATTTCTAGATAAGATTTACCTTTAAACTTTGGTGAGAGTGTTGCATTTAAAAATTACATTAAAACTACTCATAATCCTAGATTTTAAGATGTTAGTAGATAGACCACAACATGTGATTTGAAAAAAGTCTACAATAAATGTATTATTTAGTACATGTATCTTTTCTGTTAGTATGACCTCGGATATTTGGTAGGGCTAAAGAGGATTATATTAGTGTCGTTGTACATTTTTGTTAATGATACCTAGCGATGGCAAAAAAGAGTTCTTGGGCTAAGGTTAATTAAGAGCATCTCCAGCAGTACTCCTAAGTGAACTTTTACCCTATATTTGAGAGTTTATTAGCCTACAGCAGCACTCCTATCCCATCCCCTAAAATCCTGAATTCCTAAAATCCACCCCCTTCACTCCTATTCCTAGGAGTCCAATTTGAATTCCTATCTCTATAATTTAAAGTTTATGTGATCTTTTAGGAGATCTGCTGTAGGCAAAAGAGATCTTGAACTCCTATTCTTCTCAGGGGATCCCTAAACTCTCATTTTAGAAGATGAAATTTAGGAGTACTACTGGAGATGCTCTAATGTTGCACATACCGGTGAAAATATTACATAGAGAATTTGAGAGGTTGTTAATGACTATAGCTCTACAGATAAAATCTTTGCAGTTATATTGGATAATGCATTTGCAAATTCTAAGGCCATGAAAATTCTACAACCATTTTTTTGGTGTTTATGTTGAATCATTTCTTCTGCATCAATGTTTGTGCATGACATATTATTAATCAAATTATTAAAAGTGGGTTTACGAGAGTAAATATACACATCGACGCTTTTTGTCAAGCAATTACTGAAGGGTTATGCGGAAGCTACGCTAGCCGAAAACAAAAATTTTTCTACCGCGCAAACCAGGAACACTTGCAAGTAAGGGCCGATAGATCATTACCGATTGGAGTATGCAGCAGAAACAGCCAATCAGGGCTATCCGATCTGGAACTGTGTAGCCGATCCCCGCAAGCCGACAGCCGATTCGCGGAGTCGTCCGGTCACGTTCTTGCGCCTTACTCCGATGCGCCTGACCGCAGCCGATCCGAAGCCGATCAACAGCGCGCAACGTAGCAGCGCCTCTACCGGTATCCACACGTCCGGGGACAAAACGCCGAACACCCGTGTGCTAGCACGCGATGCAAGCCTAGGGTTTGGCTCGAAAGTGGGGAGGGTTTCCGTGGAGATTGATCTCGGCGACTTCTGTTACGGATTCGGTTCAATGCAATCCTATTGACGTGCCGCAGCTCTCCACCCCTCCCTCCTTTATATAGAGTTGGTCGACTGGGACTAGTGGCCGATCAGGACTCTATTTTGAATCGGATCCTATCCGAATCTCACAGAGTTGGCCGCCCATACGTCGTAAGCCCATAGGACTCTATCCGATCGGATCCCTATCCGATCGAGCCGTATCCGAGTCCAACTCGAATATCTATTCTATCCCCTTAAGCGTGCGACCACGTAGGTTCGGTATACTCGGTTTCGGCTATAGTCTAACTTAGCCGATCGTCGGCTCGAGTCCAACTCAGCCGACCCGTCAACGCGGCGCCTAGCAAGCACATATTGACACCATAGTATACAAGAATAATATCGGCTCGAACCTGTAATGTGTACACAAATCCCTTTGCCTCACGATACCGTTAAGCTATAGGCAAGATGTGTGCCATCCCTTCAATAGCTTAACCATTCACTCGAACCGTATTGAATTATCCGTCCGTTGATTGACTCCTCAATCAACTTAGCATGGCCATGCATTTCCATAATCCATTACCTCGAGGGGCCCAGAGATATCTCTCCAAAGGAGGGGCAAATTCCATCTTGATCACTCACATCCCACTCCATGTTTCATAGCAAACCCGAAAACTACATTTATAACTACCCGATTCGGAATAGCGTTTGGTAGTCCCAAAGTAGGCTACTACACATGTTGGAATCCATGGTGATCTCGAGTCTAAGGACTTTGTACCAACACTACCTAGACCAACTAATGGCACATTAATTCCGTAGTGTCTCATGGTGGGTCTATCCAACAATGTGTTCTCCAACACACGTGTCCATGTTTATTGATTTGGTATCTCCATACCCATGATCTATGAGACATGATCATTAATCAATAAACATGCCGATCTTAGAATCATATTTGTTCCAACAATATGATATATAATCGAGGATCATTTAGAAATAGATTCATACATATAGAGTCTCATAAATAAGTCACGTACTTATTGATCAATACAAGATGTCTATTTCATGGAACCGAATAACACTTTATTCATAAATACATAAACATTGACGTGATATTCAACATCTTCATGTTGCCTCTAGGGCATATCACTAACAATCTCCCACTTGCACTAGAGTCAATCATGTAAGTATCTAATACCCATTGCTCTTGTGTGCGCCTCATGCTTCGGCTAAGGGAAGTTTTGTCGGCGGATCGGCTATGTTGAGATCCGTGTGCACTTTGCATATCTTGACATCACCTCGTCCACTATCTCGCGGATGAGATGATATCGCCGAAGTATGTGTTTGACTTCGATGTGACCTCGGCGCCTTGGCTTGCGCAATGGCTTCACTATTGTCACAATAGAAAGACATTGGACCGCGTACTAGTCATCACACCAAGCTCGAAACGAATTTCTTGATCCAAACAGCCTCCTTTGCGGCTTCGAAGCAAGAATGTACTCGGCCTCCGTTGTAGAATCAGCAACGTATCCCGCTTGGAACTCTTCCACCGACGCGCCTCCGTTCAGAGAACACGAACCGCATTGCGATCTATAATCATCCTTGTCTGTTTGGAAGCTAGCATCGGTGTAACCACTTACAACGAGCTCTTCTTCACCTCCGTAGACTAGGAACATATCCTTAGTTCTTCTCAAGTACTTAAGGATATTCTTTACGGCAATCCAGTGACCTTCACCAGATCGACGGTATCCGCTCGTAGCACTCAAAGCGTACGAGACATCCGGGCGTGTACAAAGCATGGCATACATGATGGATCCAATTGCCGAAGCATATGGAACCATACCCATCTTATTCCGCTCATCATGTGTCCGAGGACACCGATTCTTGCTAAGATTAATGCCATGTGACATGGGCAAGAAACCTTTCTTGGAATCATGCATGTTGAACTTTTTAACACCTTGTCAATGTATGTACTTTGGCTTAATCCAATTAGCCTCTTGGATCTATCTCTATAGATCCGAATGCTAATATGTATGTTGTCTCCCCTAAGTCTTTCATGGAAAAACTATTTTTCAATGAAGACTTGACGGATTCTAGCATAGGGATATCATTTCCAATCAACAATATGTCATCCACATATAAGATTAGAAATACAATTGCGCTCCCACGACCTTTTTATAAACACAGGCCTCTTCTTCATTTTTGATGAAACCAAACCCTTTGATTACTTCATCAAAACGAATATTCCAACTCCGAGATGCTTCTTCAATCCATAAATGGATTTCGTAGCTTGCATATCTTTCCGGGCGATTCTGGATCGACAAAACCCCGAGGTTGATCATGTATACATCCTCGCTTAGGTTTCCATTTAGGAAAGCCGTTTTGACATTCATCCGCCATATCTCATAATCGAAATATGCAAGCAATCGCTAGGATAATCCGAATAGATTTAAGCATTGCGACGGGCGAGAATGTTTCATCATAATCAACTCCTTGAATCTGTTTAAAACCTTTCGCCACCAATCGCGCCTTATAGATGTGAACATTTCCATCCATATCGGCCTTTTCTTAAAAACCCATTTACACTCAATGGTTTTGACACCATCAGTGGATCAACCAAGTTCCAAACTTGATTGTCATACATGGATTCTATTTCGGATTTCATGGCTCCAAGCCACTTGTTGGAATCGGGTCCCACCATCGCTTCCTCATAGGTCTTAGGTTCATCATTGTCCAACAACAATATATCACGTTATTCCGCACTGTGTACCATCGGGTGCACGACGTGATCTTTCGGACTCCGTGGGCGGTGTATCTACAACCGGTGGCGCAACACTTTGCTCCTCCCGTTGTGGTTCTGCTGGTCGCCGAAACGTTTTCGGTGTTTCTTGAACTTCTTCAAGATGCACCCTGCTCCCACTAACCCTTCTTGAAAGAAACTCTTTCTCCAAGAAGACACCGTGTCGGGCGACAAACACTTTGCCTTGTTCCCGATTATAAAAGTAATATCCCTTAGTTTTCTTAGGATATCCCACAAAGAAGCACTTGTCGATTTGGGTGTGAGCTTGTCGATGTAAACGTTTTACATAAGATTCGCATCCTCAAATTTTGAGAAAAGACAAACTAGGGGTTGCCCTGTCCATATCTCATATGGTGTCTTTTCAACCGACTTAGATGGAACTCTATTTAGTGTGAGCGCAATGTTTCAAGAGCATATCCCCGTAAGGATAACGGAAGATCACTTTGGCTCATCATCGACCGCACCATGTCCAACAAGGTGCGATTTCTCCGTTCGGACACCCCATTCCATTGTGGAGTTCTGGCGGAGTCAACGTGGAACAATTCCACAATCTTTCGATGATTACCAAACTCTTGGCTCAAGTATTCTCCTCCACGATCCGATCGTAGAAACTTGATTGTTTTCCCTAAATGATTCTGTACTTTATTCTGGAATTATTTGAACTTTTCACAGATTCGGACTTATGCCTCATTAAGTAGATATAACCATATCTACTAAAGTCATCAGAAAGGTAATGAAGTACGATAACCACCTCGGCCGTTGAGCTCATTGGTCCACATACATCGATGTATGAGTGCCAATAAGTCACTTGCTCTCTCACTATGTCCCGTGAAAGGTGCATTTGTCATCTTACCAAGTAAACAAGACTCACATGTCTCAAATGATTCAAAATCAAAAGAGTGAAGCAATCCATCCTTATGGAGCTTCTCCATGCGTTTCTTATTTATATGGCATAAGCGACAATGCCGGATAAACATGGGGTTTATATCATTAGAGAGTTGCCTTTCGTATTAATGTTATAGATGGGAGACGCTTCAAGATTCAAAACGTATAATCCATTCACCAATGGAGCATGAAAATAGAACATATCTATAAGATATATTGAACAACCATTGTCCATTGATCTAAAATCATATCCTTCCGCTTGCAAACATGAAGCGGAAATAACGTTTTGACATAGTGTTGGAACACAATAACAATTATTCCATTCCAAAACTAATCCGAAGGTAGATGAAGTGGTACGTGCCGACAAGAATCGTAGCAACGCTTGCTCCATTGCCGACGCGCAGTTCACCTCGCCCCTTCTCAATCCTCTACTTCTTCTCATTCCCGCAACGATTTGCAAATATGAGCTACCGATCCGGTATCAAATACCCAAGAGTCAATAGGTAAAGTAGCAAGATTAATGTCTATAACATTAATACCGGCCGAAGTCGTACTTTGCTTCTTTTTGAGATCCTCCATGTACTTCTTGCAGTTCCTCTTCCAGTGGCTGTCTCCTTGCAATAGAAGCAAACGGCATCGATACCGCCGACCCCTTCTTGCCCTTCTTTGCATTGGAGGCACTCGCGATCTCATCGGAAGTTAACTTCCTCTTGGTGCAAAGTTTCTTGACAGGTGATTTGCGCTTAGCCTTCGCATCATCATCACATGATGACCATTCTTCTCGGATACTCTCCTCACTGTCTTTAGCATCCCATGCAATTCACCAAGGTTCTATCCATATTGTTCATGTGATAATTCAATATGAATGGCTCGAAGCTCGGAGGGAGCGACGGAGAATCACATCGCAGCCAACTCTTGGCTAAGGGGAAAACCTAGTTTTTCCGGACTCTCAATGTAGCCAATCATTTTTATCACATGCGGTGACGACGGATTCCCTCAACAAGCTCGCACGCGCAAGGACTTTGAGGTGTTGAACCTCTCGGTCCGAGCTTGGTTCTCAAACATGCCACGCAGCCTCCGAATAATAGTGTGAGCATCGCTGCTCTCATATTGCTTCGAAGCTCGGGGACATTGTAGGAAGCATGAGACATCTTATATCTAGTGCATCATTAGTGTGCTTCTCATAATCCCTCCGTGCGGTTGCGGTGGCATTATTTGGCAAATCCTCATGATAGGGTACTTCAAGAACGTACTCCTTACGCTCTTGCTTGAGAACAATTCTCAAGTTGCGATACCAATCCATAAAGTTTGTTCCATTTAATTTTTCCTTTTCGAGAATAGATCGCAAATTAAAGGTACTGGGTGTAGTATTAGCCGCCATTTATTCTACAACGAAAAAGAAAAGTTTAGCACAATGTTTATGCTATGTCTATTGTTAAACAATTTAACATTAGACTCCCATTACGTATTTTCCACCTTCCCTCTAGGTTACGTATTGGGTCAAGATCCACATGTTAATTAATTTTTTAGTGAGCTTTGGCATCACCGCTAAAAAATTAATAACATCGGTAAGCAACTCCTTGCTAATCACATCTCTATGTGACTCTTGTTGTTGGTGTGACATCTCCATGCCCCGGCCCCAACCTATGCCCCAAGGCCCAAAACTGTTTTGATAGCCTTGTTAAGTAAACCAAATGCTCCCGCCGTATATGTCCGACATATACCCCCTCGTGTTATGATAGAGAATGGCACTCTGCTTGGCGGACCCACCATTGACGAGCATAACGGTGACGGGTGCAACATTTGGAAGGACATCATTACCACTTAATTTTGCGAGGGATGCTATCCTATCAAACAAACATATCACATATATGAAAGCGGGTAGAATAGCATATAATGAAATAGTATGGCCCCCTTCACATGGTGATCTCCATCTCCATGTCGATGCCGAGGATCTCTATCTTCGACACCATCTTCCAATGTGCATGATGCTTGATTTCTTTAAACTAAGCTACTACTATAGAAGCTCTAATTGAAGATTACATCGACTCGTAGGTCGTGAAAGAATATTACAAGCATTGCACGTATGAAAGAATATTACAAGGATTGCACATATGAAAGAATATTACATGCATCACATGCATCTCATACATACAATAGGGCCATACCATCTCAAAGCATTCTCTAAAAACAAGTTAGGCGTAGAAACGTTTTCTACCTATCGCAGAGATACGGCATCGAGACGACCTATAAGAGGGTACGCACACGGCGGTCCTGCTAGCCGGTTAGCGGGCGGGGGGTCGAGGGGGAAGCAGCCCCCTCGCGGAGGTCCAATATATGAAATCGCTTACGGAAACCATGTCGACATAATCATATTATGCCGTCCCGATACACTATCAAGGGAGATGGTTTGCGCAGTGCGAGCAGCTAACAAGATCGGACTACGAGATAGCTTCGGCATAATCACATTATACCGTTCCGATACACTATCAAGGAACGCTATCTCGAAGCCGACTCAAACCGAGTTCTATGGATATTGCTTCGACGTAATCACATTACGTCGTTCCGATACACTATCAAGGAACGCAATTACCATCAACTCTCCTCAACAAATCCCGTAAAACCGATTGATCTAATCAACCCGTGCGCAAAACTTGTTCCGATTCAATCTAAAACCCGAACTAAGCAAGATTAGCTCGATACCACGAAGGGTTATGCGGAAGCTACGCTAGCCGAAAACAAAAATTTTTCTACCACGCAAACCAGAACACTTGCAAGTAAGGGCCGATAGATCATTACCGATTGGAGTATGCGGCGAAATGACCAATCGGGGCTATCCGATCCGGAACTATGTAGCCGATTCCCGCAAGCCGAGTGGTCGCGGAGTCGTCCGGTCACGTTCTTGCGCCCGCTCCGATGCGCCCGACCGCCCGATCCGGCCGATCAACGGCGCGCAACGTAGCAGCGTCTCTACCGGTATCCACACGTCCGGGACAAAACGCCGAACACCCGTGTGCTAGCACGCGATGCAAGCCTAGGGTTTGGCTCGAAAGTGGGGAGGGTTTCCGTGGAGATTGATCTCGGCGACTTCATTGCGGATTCGGTTCAATGCGATCCTATTGACGTGTCGCACTCTCCACCCCTCCCTCCTTTATATAGAGTTGGCCGACGGGACTAGTGGCCGATCGGACTCTATTTTGAATCGGATCCTATCCGAATCTCACGAGTTGGCCCCATACGTCGTAAGCCCATAGGACTCTATCCGATCGGATCCCTATCCGATCGAGCCGTATCCGAGTCCAACTCGAATATCTATTCTATCCCCTTAAGCGTGCGACCCGTAGGTTCAGGTATACTCGGTTTCGGCTATAGTCTAACTTAGCCGATCGTCGGCTCGAGTCCAACTCAGACACTCAACAACGGCGCCTAGCAGACATATTGACACCATAGTATACAAGAATAATATCGGCTCAACCTGTAATGTGTACACAAATCCCTTTGCCTCACGATACCGCTTAAGCTATAGGCAAGATGTGTGTCATCCCTTCAATAGCTTAACTATTCACTCGAACCGTATTGGATTATCCGTCCGTTGATTGACTCCTCAATCAACTTAGCATGTCCATGCATTTCCATAATCCATTACCTCGAGGGCCCAGAGATATCTCTCCAAAGGAGGGGCAAATTCCATCTTGATCACTCACATCCCACTCCATGTTTCATAGCAAACCCGAAAACTACATTTATAACTACCCGCATTACGGAATAGCGTTTGGTAGTCCCAAAGTAGGCTACTACACATGTTGGAATCCATGGTGATCTCGGGTCTAAGGACTTTGTACCAACACTACCCGAGACCAACTAATGGCACATTAATTCTGTAGTGTCTCATGGTGGGTCTATCCAACAATGTGTTCTCCAACACACGTGTCCATGTTTGTTGATTTGGTATCTCCATACCCATGATCTATGAGACATGATCATCAATCAATAAACATGCCGATCTTAGAATCATATTTGTTCCAACAATATGACATATGATCGGGATCATTTAGAAATAGATTCATACATATAGAGTCTCATAAATAAGTCACGTACTTATTGATCAATACAAGATGTCTATTTCATGGAACTGAATAACACTTTATTCATAAATACATAAACATTGACGTGATATTCAACATCTCCATGTTGCCTCTAGAGCATATCACTAACAATTACGTGGTTAACTCGTTATAACCCACGGACTGCATAATGAAAAAGTATTGTAAGGCATCGAATAAGCATACACGTAAGTTTATAACTGATGCCAGTGGAATGCCATTTATCTAATGTTAAAATGTTAAAGCATGTATTTCCTTACAAGGAATTACCTACTATTTTATTCAAACACGTAATGTTATGACAAGTGATCGACAACCACTACTGACAGACAATACTTGATATATTGTTGAGGGTTTCTTTTAATTTCCTGAAACATATCATGACTTGAACTTTTTTCTTGTTTTATCTTAATTATATTATCCAACATATAATTTAATTTTACACAATACTTTTAAAATTGTCATTTTGTTAAAAGAACGTAAAATGATGAACTTTTAAGACCGACGATCTTTTAGTACAAAACAAAAATATTTTAAATGAGTAACTTTAACGAGAGAGTATGTATCATGTAAACGTCAATAAAGATCATTACTTTTTTCCATATATTTTCCAATATATTACCAAGATTAATTAATTTTTTCACTTCTAGCAATTTTTCTTTTTTTTCTCAGATTATTTGGTCAAAACAACCTCAGCATCGTCGATCCAATCTCTCGTTTCACCAGTGTTGTTCCAATCTCCCACCTCCACGCGTCACAGGGCGGGCACACCGCGCGCATGCGTCGGGCGGGCGACGCCGCTCCAATCCTCGGCTTCCACACATCACGCACCAAGCTAACGAGCCGCAGCGTACTACACGTACACGCCTCCCTCGGCTCACGTGCCTTCAGGCCGACGCTGGCCCATGTGCCACTAATGGGCCTATGCCTACACGGCATGGCGTCCCCTTAGGTTATGAATCATGATTAGGCTAGAAAATGACATATGGACCGGCACGGCACGATCCACTATTGAGCCGTGCCGTGCTTGGTCAGGCCGTCAGTTTGGCCTACTCTAGTAGAGCACTGCACTGTGCACGGCCGCCCCACAACCTCCCCAATCCATACCGTTTCAGTAGAGCACTGCACTGTGCACGGCCGCCCCACAACCTCCCCAGTCCATACCGTTTCCGTTTCGGTCTCCGTCTCCGTCTCCTCGCCCGCCGCCCTAGACTACCGTCTCCTCGCCTGCCGCCTGCGCCGATCTCCATCCTGCGAACAGAGGTGGCGCCGACGTTCTCCTGCTTCCGCCGCATCGTCGCTCGTCGGTGAGCATCCTAATCCATCCCATCCGGCCTCGGCCTCGAATCCCGTCTCCTCGTCCGCCGGTTGCGCCGATCTCCATCCTGCGAGCAGAGGTGGCGCCCGGCGTCCTCCTGCTTCCGCAGCATCGTCGCTCGCCGGTGAGCATCCCTCCCTACCCACACCTCATCAGGTATTTTCCGTTATTCCTCAAAAAGTTTGGGGGTTCAACCGAAACAAGGTTAGATCTGCCTCTGCCCTGCTCCACCTACTTCCAAGTTGTTAATTTTGATTTTTGTTTTTAGCATATGTAATTTGGTTAGTGAATCTCACGTCATTAAAATTGCATCCATTCTTGTGTACTCATTCAAACACCCTTAGAATAGTTGCATTAGAACGAAGACTGTAAGGTCACATAATTTGTACACTCATCCAAACTCACATAAGTTTCTTAAGAAGAGTCTAGACCACAAACTACTCATAGTCACACAAAATATCTTTGTATCAAAGAATATTCTTATAAGAAGTTTTTACTTTACAAAATTTTCTAAATGACATATCGTGCCACTTGGCATTAATCTAATTTAACATTTTTTTCTTTATCAGGTTATAAATTGAAACCAATGAACATACTTTGTCTTCCAGTCTCTAAAATTAGAACATTGTGATATATCTATAATATTTTAATATTTTTAATCTGAAAAATGATTTAGACTAATAATATAGATATTTAAATTAGGTAATTAATATTTTCAACTCAACTATAGTTTAGAATAAAAAAGCAAAATGATACATGCCAAGTGCAATCTAATAACAATAAAAAATGTTATAAACAATATAAATTCAATAGTTTTATAAATTTTAAATACAATCCATAAATAGAATTAAACAAAATATAAATTATATATAAGTGATAATATAATAAAATGTAAGTTAAAATTATTAATAGGAAAACTATTATTAATAAACAATGATATTTATGTATTTGTAAATATTTTTACGTACTACTCATCAAGTGTCAATGGGTGAAACGGATGATTTACCATGCGACAGATGAAATGTTGTTGGATTTTAATCGTGAGTTCATGTTTCAAATGAATTATCTTATGTCTGTGGTGTGACTGTGTAATCCTGTCCATACAGAAATTTGGTTTGCAAAAGCTGTGTGTATATAATCTTTATGGATTTTATGGACACAGAGTTCAACCAGGAAGCAGAATTGCACGAATCTCAAGGCAGAGACAGGCAGTCCACCCACGAGATCTCTCATCCGGTGGCAATGGCGGCGCCGCGCGACGACGAGGCAGAGGCGGCAAGGAGGGTCTGGGGCGGCGCCGTGCCGCTCCAGGTCCACCTCCACGAGGCCGAAGTCACCACACTCCCCCCACCTCCGCCCTTCCTGGTAAAGTCTCCTGCTTTGCATCTTCTTCTTGTTCTTGTCTATGCCCTTCAATTGGAGGTCGAGGTCTCCATCCAAATCTTGGATCTTTTTCACGAGTTGTTGGATCCCGAGCACTCGTTTCTCGGATTACTGGCTGGTTGTCGATTGCAGTTTTAGGATGTCTGAAAATTTGTAGGTCCATGTACAAGATTAGGGAAGGACTTTTGACCTAGTGGACTTGATTAACAAGGTTAATGACTTGCTTGTTTTGTTCGCATATTATGTGTGAAGGGTTGCAGCATGATTGTCATTATTTTCCCTTGTTTTTACCAAGTGCAACAAATGCAAGTTATACTTTTTCTGCACACCATAAATTGTCTGTTACCTTTTTTTTGTGTAATAAGGTGGGTTTATATCTCATCTTTCCCTTTATGTGAGTGATCTTTTTAACTTGTTAAGAAACATAATATTTATGATACTTCATTATCTTATTGGCTTCACTTCACAATAACAGACTTTGGGGCCAAGAATTGGGTATCTTCCACTGTTGGTACCAATTATAAAGGCTCATTTTAGCAGCACACTCCCGCCTGGTATTGACACTGTTTGGTTTGAATATAAAGGACTGCCCTTAAAATGGTAACATTTGTTATCTCCTACCAATACTTATGAATGTCAATTGGCTGTAACATTATCTTCAAAACTTCAACTTCCTGTTTTACCTTTGCATTCTAGGTATATACCCATTGGAGTTCTTTACGACCTTCTATGTGCAGATCCAGAAAGACCATGGAATCTAACAGTAAGTCTAGAGTTGTTTAATTTTCCCATTTGTTTATTTGTTTATTTTCTTGCTTGACTTGTATGATGCTTTTCTGTCATAAAACTGTAGATTCATTTTAGGGGATATCCTTCTGAAATTTTAACTCCGTGTGATGGCGAAGATAATGTCAAATGGAGCTACATGAATTCCCTGAAAGAGGTTTGTTTTGAGATCTGCCATTACCCAATCCTTTGTTCCTGAAGCAAGGCAGTGGAGTGTGATCACGAGAGTAATATTTTTTCTTGTGCAGGCTGCCTTCATCATCACTGGCAACAGTAAGAATGTGATGAATATGTCTCAGGCTGATCAAGGTGCTTTGTGGCAATCAGTAATGAAAGGTATGCTCTTCAGAAAGAACACTTCAATACTACCCATGCTTAATAAGTTCGTTATGAAATGGCTGTTTGTAAATTACACATCAAGCACTCTGACTAATAGTACCTACTATTTGAGTATGGTGCATTCTCTGAATACTGTATCTTCATCATTTAACCAGAATTGTGTTATTTTGATATTAGGTAACTTAGATGGGTATACGAATATCTCCACCAGGCTTAAGCTTGGACCATTTGAAGAGGATTGCTTAGTACGAACTTCCTCAGTACAGGGTCAACAAGGTTCTGATGAGCCTGAATCTCCTGGATCTGGCAAACCATGTATGCTTTTTCTACATTGAATATATCTAACTTTACTATTAGTTGAGCATTCTCATACACTCCATATGCACAAGTTTTTTATACAGTAGCTAGTTGGTGCATAGTTTTCACAATCTTAAATTTTCTGGTGTGCTTGTAGTCACATAGTAAGTGATTTCAACATGTTACAAATTACAATAAATCAGCTACCATCCTGGCTCTTATCAGTTATTCTCTGGTTAGGCAGGGTTCCTGTTCGATTATATGTGCGTGGCGTTCAAGAAGACCTTTATGATTTAGAAGATGCAGTACCTGTTGGTGATTGGGAAAGTATATCCTATATTAACCGACCATTGGAAGTACGGAGGGAAGAAGGTGTGTAGCATTGTAATAAAAATATCTTTTGGATGATAGTAGAACAAATTTGGTCAAGCTTTTGCTTGTCCTTCATGAGTGGTTGCATATGGTTTTCGCATGCTTCAAAGGGTTCGTTCACCAACCTGGAAGTAGTGGCACTCTTTTATAATTTCGAGACAGTAGTAGTGCCCTATTGTTGTACATTTCCCCTCATTCCTGTGAAACGTATGGTGTAGGGATAGAGGTATGGTGTAGGGATAAAGGTCCAGATGCTATGCAATATTTGGTTTCACCAAAGGGTTGTGATTATCCCCCAAAAAAGAATGCTTACACCATTATGCTTGATATTGTGGTGGTGCTATGATTCAGAATGTTTTAGGGTGCAGTATCAGTAGTGCTTTCCTGATATATTTCTTTGGTGCAGGTAGAAGCTACATCACCCTGGAACATGCTTTGATAACGTTGCTACCTGAGTTCTTCAGCTCAAAGGCATCACGTACACCTGATGATTCCGAACCTGATCCTCAGGCACCAGATTCAGCCCCTAATGATGATCCTGATGTCACTCCAAGAAGTGAGAAAGTAGAGTCGTCCGCTTCATCGAGCCAGCAAGAGGCAAATGTGGCCAACAAGGGTAAAATAGTGAAGCTAGTAAGGGTGCAAGGCATTGAGGTCGACATGGACATACCATTCCTTTGGGTTGCCAACAACCTGAAGAACCCTGAATGCTACCTCCATATTTGTGTATATGTCGGTACAAGAAAACGAGAGCCTAAGGATGGTAGATGAAATGATAGAAACACGATAGGGAGAGCGCGTTCCAGGAAAAATCTGGTCTTGTTCTCATCTTGGCTAGTCCGTAGACATCAATATTCTTTATACAGATGCTGAAATCTCAATACGTTTTGACGTGCTGATTGGTTGGTGTAAGATAGATGCTTCATTTGATGCGTGGCTGAAATTGGAATCGGATGATGAATGAATGAAATGGTCAATGTTTTGAACTGAACAAAATTCTGAAAATGTTGCTATGCCTGAACAGAACCTTTGATTCACCACAATATTATGCCTCGTTAGAAATAGCAGTAATAATTTTTCATCATCCAAGAAAACCCCGGGAAACCTATGTCCAGAAAAAGGAGGAAAATGGAAGGTAAAGTGTAAAAACGTTGGGTGCTCCCGCCTTTTTGCCGCGTCGCGCCATTTTCCACCACTGCTTTGCTTTCCTCTCATGCGAGCTCCTGTCGTTTCCACTCGTTTATAAAAAACCAACAAGAGCTCCTCCTCCTCCCTCTCATCTGATCTGATCCGATCTATCTCTCTCATCAGCAACGGCAAGAAACAAAAATGGCAGACGAGAAGCTTGCCAAGCTGCGTGAAGCCGTCGCCGGCCTCTCGCAGATCAGGTAATGTCTCTTAATTCTGAATTCCTCATCCGATCGCTCAAGTTTGATCAACTCTGCTGATCGATTTTGGCTTTTGCATCATTGCATGCGTGCAGTGACAACGAGAAGTCCGGGTTCATCAGCCTCGTCGCCCGCTAACTCAGGTAACAACACCATCCCATCTTCCATGGATGCTCTCTCCCTCGCGCCATTTCTGAGCTGCTACATGTTTCTCTGATGATGAACTGATTATTGAATCGATCTGATAAAAAAAGGCCGCGAGGAGGAGCATGTGGAATGGGCAAGATCCACACCCCGACGGATGAGGTGGTGGTGTCGTACGACGCCCTGGAGTCGCCGCCGGTGGACATGGATGACACCAAGAAGCTGCTCAACAAGCTCGCGGTGCTCAAGCTCAACGGCGGCCTCGGCACCACCATGGGATGCACCGGACCAAAGTATCAATTACATAGATCATCTATGTATCTCGCAATTTATCATGTTTTTTTCTCATCAATTTCTTCTCCATTAGGACGACACTGTTCATCATCTCAATAACACAAAATGTTGCTCATGGTGTCGCAGATCGGTCATCGAGGTGCGCAATGGATTCACATTCCTCGACCTGATTGTGATCCAGATCGAGGTGAGTTACTTCAAACATCATGCAAAGCTTTTTCCATCCACTGTTAAATTAATTCCTTTTACATCAATGCACGATCATGCATCTTGCTGCAAACTGCATCATGGCATTCGGTTACATGGTTTTCTTTTGCAGTCCCTCAACAAGAAGTATGGCAGCAATGTCCCACTGCTTCTGATGAACTCATTCAACACCCATGAAGACACCTTGAAGGCAATTTCTCTTCTTACCTGACAAACCTTTCTGACTGAACAAATTTCAGAGTACTAACCGGCACGCTTTCCTGCAGATTGTTGAGAAATACACCAATTCAAACATTGAAATCCATACTTTCAATCAGGCATGTCTGCTGATTTTTCCTGTTTTCGCCAAGTTTTACAACATGCTACTGACACCAAAACAAATTTGATCCAATGCAGAGCCAGTATCCTCGTGTGGTAGCCGATGAGTTGACCTTCCAAGGGGAAGACCTGCAACAAGGATGGCTGGTAAGCCATTCTTCATAGATTGCTAGAACAGCAAGATGAACTCGGCGAATAATTTGAATTTTTACAACCTTTGCATTACACGATTTTTCAGGTACCCTCCTGGCCATGGTGATATCTTCCCATCCCTGATGAACAGTGCCAAGCTTGATTTGTTACTTTCACAGGTTTGTGATTATCATCTAGGAATACTATCAGCTCCCACATTTCATACAAAGTTTTCGTGCATGCATGTAATATCACCCTTTTTATCCTATTGCAGGGAAAGGAGTATGTGTTCATTGCAAACTCAGATAACTTGGGTGCTATAGTGGACATGAGTATCCTTATACAGGCGCTCCATTAATTCACCATATTAGCTTTACAGACTTTCCGGTTAAGAAAGGAGAGCTTTTTGGGAATGTACTTAACTATTGAACAGAGATACTGAACCATTTGATCCACAAACAAAATGAATATTGCATGGAGGTGTGTGATTGTGTGGTATCGAATGAGCAAGATACTATATATGTAGTTGGTTAGTAAAGTTTTAAAATCCATTTCTAGGTTAGCCCGAAAACTCTGGCTGATGTTAAAGGTGGCACACTGATCTCATATGAAGACAAGGTTCAGGTAAACTTTGGTTCTTCCTTGTTTTACCAACCGCACCATTTTCTCAAGCCTTCCTAAGTTCCTATGCTGTTTAATTTGTAAGTTTATTACTTTTTGTTGCAATGATGCAATTTAATTACTTGAAGTACTGAACATATAAACAAGTTGCTGTGCTAGACTTGAGTTTCTTTGGGGGGTAATTTTCAACCTTTATGTAATTGCTGATTTGGTGACGATAATATTTTTGCTTTCCAGCTCCTGGAGATTGCACAAGTTCCTGATGCACACAAGTAATGAGATATTAATGTAATTAAGTTGTGACATTAAATTAGACTAAATATATTATAGAACTTATCTGAGGTTGCTTTCACACTTTTCTGAAACATAGGTGAATGAATTCAAATCCATTGAGAAATTCAAGATCTTCAACACGAACAATCTGTAAGTGGATTCATATGTAGTCTTTATTCCATTTTAGGTAAGATTGTCCCACTGTTATTTAATGTTGCTGCTGGTTTTGGTAGATGGGTGAACTTGAAGGCTATCAAACGCTTTGTTGAGGCTAATGCACTAAAGATGGAGATCCTACCAAACCCTAAGGTAACAATGAATTATTACTATCCATTGATTGAGAAGAATAAAACATACAACTGAGATATGCAACATATAATTTCAGGAAGTGGATGGAGTTAAAGTTCTTCAGTTGGAAACAGCAGCTGGTGCAGCAATCAGGGTACTAACAAATTACTATATAGCCATCATCATACTTTTTTCTAACATAGGAAGATGATAAGCCATATTTTTGTGTACCAGTTCTTTGATCACGCAATTGGTATCAATGTTCCAAGGTCCCGGTTCCTACCAGTGAAGGCAACATCAGATTTGCAGCTAGTACAGGTCTGTATGACACTCTGAGTAAACTTTTTAGGCTACCACTCATTCTAACTGAACCATTTCACCCTTGCGGTCTGATCTATATACCTTGGTTGATGGCTTTGTTACACGCAACCCGGCCAGAACAAACCAATCAAATCCCTCAATGGAACTGGGTCCAGAGTTCAAGGTGTAGTTCCAACATTATTTCCTCATGCTAAAGCTTTAAGTTAATTCATGAGTTCAGACGCAATTAACTGATCTTTCTTCACATGATGGCAGGTCAGGTGCTTCCTTGGTCGCTTCAAGTCAATCCCTAGCATTGTTGAGCTTGACAACTTGAAGGTTTCCGGTGATGTTTGGTTTGGCTCTAGCATCACATTGAAGGTACTTTTGACAAAGTTAAAATTATAGTCTTTCTTGTAGTTATAGTTCCTACAGAAAATGTTTGGACTATTTTCATGTATTTTTCAAATACATATCTGTATGCAACCTTTTGTATAATGTGTTTATGCAATCTTAATTCAGAGTACAGCTTCACTTCTCATTGATCAGTGTTTAAACAATGAAATCATATTGGTTTTTTCCCTGTTTCTTTTCTCCTGAACTCCAGTCGCTCTAAGAGGGGTTTCCGCCTGTAATCTTTAGCTATTTCTTTCCTTCTATAAATTCCGGCAAAGCTCCTACCGTCGTCCGTTTCAAAAAGAAAAGGAAATCATATTGTTTTTCTTTATCTTTTATAGGGCAAGGTGACCATCACAGCCAAACCTGGTGTCAAACTAGAAATCCCAGATGGAGCAGTGATCGAGAACAAGGTACTTTTTCTCCCAAGTAGCACAATACAGTTTAAAAACAAATACTGTATAATCTAATTTTGACACATATAACTGTTTATCAGTATTTCAATCAGTCAGGATGATTTGAAGATAATTCACAGCAATACTGATATCGTTGCAGTAGTTAGAATCTTACACGAGGAGCTAAATTTTAGCATTCTACTCAATCACAGAAACATTTATTTATTTGAAATATAAACATATATCTCAAACAGAATGCAAGCTGGTATCAAAATTGATATTTTTAACAAGAGAACGTTGTATTATCTCATTTCAGGATATCAATGGCCCTGAGGACCTTTGAGCGAAAGCATGCTGAGTTCACAAAGAGAGATCATATTACCATTCCATATAATCAATCAAGCTCCATGACATTGTGGAGAATATTTTTGATCCAATGTTGCTTCAGCATAAGGAATAACAAAATTAGTACCTTGTCCTATTTTCTCCTTGTGAGTGGGTAAACAAGTCATGTCCTGGCAAAATATCATATGAACATATTTGGTTACGTATCTGTTCAACAATCAGCAAGAAAACAAAATGTTACAATTACATTAACATTTGTTGCTAAAAACAGTGAAACTTCCTATAAATACCTCAACAATGTTCCCCGTCCATTGCAAACAAAAATGGTCATTTCTATGCAGGAGCCAGGAGGGACGACTTCCAAAAGCTCTATATCGAGTTCAAAAGGAGCATCAGGCTGCAAACAAGCATGGAATCAAACTACACCACTTCAGTACCTGGATGTGCTTAAATACTAAATCAAACTACATGAGAAACTGTTTCAATAAACTGAAATGTTACCGGTATCTCACTCATCCCCTTTTTCCCATATCTGGGCTCTGGAGGGACAATTACTCTCCTCTGTATTACCAGAATACAAAATAACAGATGACCAAGTCAATAATAAAGTAAAGATACAAAGGCTACATTCTTAGCCTGCCACTGAGTGTAGCCCTTTGGCTATTTCCCTTGTACATACCTTTCCCCCCACTTTCATCCCTTCAGTTATTGTATACATTGCGGCAGGAGGTTTCGGTTACGCTTGTGCTGAGTACAACCCATTAGCATTGTCTACAAATTCCCGCTTTCGCTCTTTCCCAGGCAGCGATCTGACAGTGATCTCATAAGGCTACTAGAAGAAGAGATGCAAACATCTTAGTTCTTATGATCCTATAACAGAACTACTAGCATTCAAACATCAGGAGTGATTTGCCTCATAACCTGCGGAATACTCCGGTTCCCTGCAAGTAGTTTGGCTTCGTGGCTTGACACAACGGTGATGCCACGGTATATGCAGTCAAAATGGACCTTGAGAAATAGCCATTAGTTTCAATTCAATTAAGAAGGAAAGAATGAGAGGTGTTCAGGTGAGAGCAATTACCTGCACAGTTGAACCCTTTTCAGCAGTTGGACCCTTCCCTTCAACAAGATCATAGTACTTCAGGCCATCAGCTGTACCCAAAATTTTTCAGATGAAACCACTTGGAAAAAAACCTGAGCAGTTGAATTGATCTAAACAGTGAGAATTCAGGAACGCCATTGTGCTGCATTTACATTCTAAAATCCTGTGACTAGCTTATCTAGAAAAAAAATGAAACTACCTGGATATACAAGATTCTTTTACAGCACAAGTTCAATGTGGTTACTGCTTTCTTTTGTTCTTGACAAGAAATACACGCGATTCAGTTACCAAAGAGCAAGCTTTAGGCCAAATCCGAGGGCGAAAATCAGAAACCAAAAAAACACAAGAGCGCGAGGAAGAGGAAGCGTACGTGCAGTGACGTAGTCCTTCGGCGACACGACCATGCGGCCCCTCCGCGCGGCTAGCGAAAGCAGCGAGACGGCGACCAGGAATCCGGCGGGGGAGAGGAGCTGCGCGGCTGCCCGCCGCCGGGAGACGGCGCCGGGGAAGCAGCGAAGGGCCGCAGACCCTTCTCGAAGGAGGAGGTGGTGCGGAGGAGGGAAACGAGTGGCGGTAAAAGGTTCTAGAAGGCAGGAAGAGGAAGCCATGGAGGAATCCCGAAAGGGGGGCACCGGTTGGGTCGCCGCGGTCGCCGGATCGAGAGATTCGGGGCCGGTGGAAAGGAGCGGACGTGCTTGATGCGTTGAACCTCGGCGGGGGCATGGCCTGCCGCTGCCGGCCCCAGGGGCCACGTGTGTGCCTGGTTCTGTTGGTGGAATCGGGATGATCGATGCTTTTGAAGGCAATCGCGCACCAGCACCACCTTTCCTTTCCCGTCCCGTCCTCTCAATTGTTGTCTTTCCCGTC
Organism: Oryza australiensis; assembly: GCA_019925245.2. Classification (NCBI taxonomy): domain Eukaryota; kingdom Viridiplantae; phylum Streptophyta; class Magnoliopsida; order Poales; family Poaceae; genus Oryza; species Oryza australiensis. The sequence goes on along the minus strand of JAIFGZ020000048.1, from coordinate 6,619,104 downwards.
CTGCTGAGCTCGTTCTGGTTAAAAAAAAAAACAGATAGACGTATGGAGATTGAGGAAGAGAGTATATGACAAATTTTTTCTAAAACATTATCAAATATAATATAATTTTAACGTAATTATGTTATAATCTATATGTAACCATAGCATAAATTATATTTAACTTTTAAAAATCCTATAATAACACCCAAAATTTATTTTGTTTGGCTATTTTACGAAAACCCCTTAAGTTTTTCCAAATTAACTCACGTTATCCTGGCTATTTAAAAACCAGTTAAAGAAGAAAATAGGTTATTTTACGTAAAACCTCTTGAGTGTTTATAAAATTAACCCAGTCCCAATGCTAAAAAGAAAAGAAAGACTTGAATGAAAAAAGACTCCCCGCCCTCTCTTCCGTCCCATCCGCGCCGCGCCTATGTGCCCTCCATCCGCGCCGCTCGAGCTCCCGCATCATCGCTTGGACCTTCACCTTCCGTCTCCTTCTTCGTCCCGTTGCAACGCACGGGTATTTTGCTATATTTATAAAGCAAGTAGTGTTTCCACCCAAAATTTTGTTTTGCCTGGCTATTTTGCAAAAAATCCCTTGAGTTTTTTCGAAATTAACCCGCAGTCCCAATGTTAAAAAGAAAAGAGGGCTTGGATGGAAAAAAGACCTCCTGCGCTCCTTCCTCCCTGTGCCCCTTCCTCCCGTCCCCATCCGCGCCGTGTCCCGCGCCGCGCCTTCGCCCCTCCTCCCGTCCCCATCCGCGCCGCGTCCCGACTTCATCCGTTGCAACGCACGGGCACAAATGCTAGTAACATGAAAGAGAGATCATGTAACCGAATCTTCTAATATGTGACTGTGATATGATTTTTTTATTTACTCGTTTGCACAAACTTAAAATAAATTTAACGGTCTATAATTATATAAAAGTTATATACAGGTTATATACATACTGGAGATTGGAGAAGGGCTCCTGTGCCTCGTGTGCGAGGGGAACGGCGCCAGGGCGGGCAAAAGTTCGCCGGCTGCGCGGCGCTCGTGCAGCACGCTGGATCTGTCGCACGGACTGGGAGGAGGATGGCGCACCGGGCGTTCGCGGACGCCGTCGGCAGCGCCGGCCGGACCACGGCTTTGCCGGTAAACATGTCTTCCACGTCGATACAGCTCAGTGTTAAGTGTTAACGATATCGCATTGCTGAATGTTTGGTTCTATTATACGAGATGCAGACGGATTTTGACAGAGGTGGCATGTGCGATGAAGATGTTCACTGCGCGGATGTTCCACAAAGCACAGAAATGGAGATGTGTCCTGATCAGTGATCGGTGTGGTGTATTGCTACAAGAACTAGTAGCTTTAGCCTATTTAACAGCTAATTTCCCTCCGTAAGAGAGTCGTTTTGTGTTCAGAAAGCTCTGCTAATCTGAACATCGTTTTTCTTTTGTCAGAAAGCTTTGCTTCTCTGAACGCTCTATACTGCGAATTGGGAAGATTTAAACTACTTGAACCCCATGATGTGTATAAGTGCACTGGCTCTTGTGTTATAAGGTAGTACTAAAAGGAAATGGCTCTTGATGAGGGGAAATCCGTTACGCATAAATTAGATATCTCACTGGAGAAAAGGAAATGTTCCACTCTACAGAATGCCACTCAAAAAGATTGTAAGTCTTATCCCACCTAAAGATTCTGCAGTCATACAGGAGTACACTCAGGAGCCTTCCTCACCCTGGATACATATACAGGATCTTAAACACATACTAAGCACAACGTTGCATTATGATATGATAAGAAGGCAACGCCTCATATATATATATATATATATATATATATATATATATATATATATATATATATATATATATATATACTTTGGACCATCTTTTATTGTCGAAGACTCGAAGTTTCTCTTTGAAAACCCTTTATCCTATCTTTTCACTCTGAAATATAATTTTGTTGTTGTAATTTGAACCACCTCCAACTATTTTTTTTCAACACATCAACAACCTCGAGTACATTGGCTCTAATGCGCTGATTTTTTTTCAAAGGACACCGAGGGGGAGAACTCCCCACCTGAATTAAATTGAAATGTCGAACTGTACAAACAGGAAAACAAACACAAAAGAAAAACAAAAAGCAACAGCTGGAGAGGGGAGGAGAAGGTCGTTAGCCACAGCGGCAGTAGAAAACGATCGCTTTGCTTGAAACGGTGAGACCAAAGCTTAGCGTTCTGAATACAACTTCGCGGAAGGCGGTTCATGGAGGGTGGGAGGTTTTGAAAAACCACTTCATTTCGGTGATTCCAGAGTCGCAAGCAACACAGGAGAAAGAAAGTGCTGCTTTAGGGTGGTTGGGGCGTTTCCCGCCAAGGATGCCATCTGAATATTGCTCACTGAGGTCAGAGAAGACAAGACTTGAATCATACTCCAAAAAGCTGAAGCCAGTGGCAGTTTAGAAAGATGTGGTCTGTGTCTTGAGAAGCATCGTTGCAAAGTTCATAGGTTGGCGATGGAAGGATTGTTTTTTTTGTGCAGGTTTACTCGAGTTGGTAGTCTATTTTTTGCCATTAGCCATCCAAAGAATTTAACTCTAGGGGGAGTAGAACTTCTCCAGATGTATTCCCATGGCGGCCAAACATGAAGGTGCTCCATTGCTTTGCTATAAAGTGCAGAGCTTAAGATTAAGCCATTTTTGCTCTTTAGGTTGCTTTCAATGGAGTCCTAGGACTGGGATAGCTGTGTGTTCTGAAGAAGTAACAGCAGTTGTTCTAGTTGTCCTTGGGCTGCGGTTGTGATCCTTGGGACGAGAGACAAGTTTATTCCATTTTGGAGCACCATTTTCACTTAATAGTTCGGATTTGTCGTGTGGGTGTAGAGAGCTTGGAACTTTGCAGTGAGAGGTTTATCTGTGAGCCAGATATCATGCCAGAAAGCGGTGTGGCTGCCATCACCGATGTTCAACTTTGTCTGATCCCTTAGAAGAGGTAACAGGGCAGCCATGGAACGCTAGTGGGTACCCAGGTCAATATAACCAAGTGTGTCATTGCGACGTTCATTCCAGACCCAGGACGTCCAAGGGGAATTTTGAGTGAAAAGTATGTCAAGCATTTTGAGGAGCAAGCTAGTGTCTTGAACTCGCAGGTTTTTAATTCCCAGCCCACCTTGCTTCTTATTTCGGCAGATCAAATCCCATGCAACAAGGCATTTTGAGTCGTGACAGGTTTCTTCTCCAGTCCATAGGAATGCACGACGGCGTCAGTCGATTGCTTCAATTGTACCTTTAGGCAGGGTCATGACAGCCATTGCATAGGTGGGAAGGGAATCTAGAACCGAATTTACTAGAACTGCTCTCCCAGCATAGTTTAGCAATGTGGTTTGCCATCCTGCTAAGTATTTGTCCACTTTTGCTATCAACGGGTGAAAGGCAGTCAACGACAATTTTGAAGCGGACAGAGGAAGGCCTAGGTAAGTTTGGGGAAAGTCTTCCAACTTGCATTGTAGTATACTTGCCAAGGCTTGACTCTCTTCTGGTGAGGTGTGTAGAGTGACCAAGGTGCGTTTACTGAAATTTATGCTGAGTCCTGTGGCAGCTGCGAAATCATCTAGAAGGGATTTTAAGACCATCAGTTGGGAGGCCTCAGCCTGGCAGATGATTAGAGTGTCGTCGACATACTGAAGAGTTGCCCCCGGAAGAGCGTCATCTAAAGGGTGTTTGATATCCCTGTTTTTCTTGATCAGTTTCTAAAGAACGTCGGCCACTAGGATGAAAAGGAAAGGTGAAAGTGGGTCACCTTGGCGAAGGCCCTGAGAGCAGTTGATCCACCTTCCGGGTATCCCATTTAACAGCCTGCTGATTTGCTTTTTGAAGACAGGATTTGACTGATCTAGCGCTACCATGACACGGGGAAGTTTCTTTGTCTTAGAATCACTTGTAAGCTTGCCCATTGAACTGACTCAAAAGCTTTTGCAAAGTCTAATTTTAGGATAACCGTGGGGCGTTTTCTTTTGTGGCAACATTGAATGAGTTCGATTGCAAAAAAGAATTTCTCAGAGATGCTTCTTCCCTTCATGAACCCAGTTTTCTCCCAGTCTATTAGGCTTCCGATAACAGTTTGAAGTCTCATAGCAAGAATATTTGCCAATAGTTTGATATGACAATTTTGGAGAGAGATTGATATGTAGTAGTCGGGAGCATTTAACTTCCCTTGTTTGTGAATGAGCACTATGAAAGCTCTGTTGAGTCTGTCCAATTGAGCCTTGTGTTGGTAGAATTCTTTGAGAAGCTTCTGTAGAGAGGGTTTGATGTGTTGCCACGCTGCTCTGTAGAAACTAGGGCCAAAACCATCCGGGCCTGGGCGTTGTTATTGTCCATGCTGTCTAGGGCTTGCTTAGCTTCGTTGATGGAGAAAGGTCTTGAAATCTCTTCCCAGTCTGCTGATCGGGGTTCCTCAGAACTATATAGGTCATGGATTGCGAAATTCCATGAAGTTGGACTGCAGCCCCCTGGAGTATTGTTGAAGAAATCAAAGAGGGTTATCGCCTTGGTGCCATGGTCGAAAACCTGGAAACCATTTAGCAGGAGAGCTCTGATGCTGTTCTTTCTGAATTTTATGTGAGGCATGTGCATGGAAGAATTTTGTATTTTCATCACAAGCCTGTATTCTTTTGATCTTTCCTCTTTGTTTCTAGAAGATGGCCTGCTCCCGAAGATAGTCTGCCAGGCTAACTTGAACTAGATTCCGAAAGGTAGATTCAGCAACCGATAACGATCTTTGCTCTTCCACGAGGTCGAGGAAATCTATCACTAAGTTGCAGTTGAGAAACTTCTGCTTGGGTTGTTTGTGCACTTTAGACCAGGATTTGTTGGCGAAGCGAACTATTTTCAGGCTTGCTACGAGGCTGCCCGCTGCATCTGTAGGTTGGTGTGGGTTCCCTTGGCCCGCCTAGGCCGGTAACATAGTGGGGAGGAAGGTAGGGGAGCAAAGAAGGTGATTATCGAAGCAAAAAACTTAGTATTTAGGTATGGAAGTAGAGATTGTGACTTTCAGGGAAACATGGTCCGAAGTGGTGCGAGTGAGGGAGGACAAAGAAGTGTTTGGAAGTGAAAGGTTCCAAGGAGTGTTGATGAAGGTTCTGTCTATTAGGGTGGGGATTTCTCTTTTGTTTGACTAGGTAAACAGACGATCGAGTAGCGGGATTTCAAGGAGGGCGAGATCGTTGATTGTATCATTGAAACGACTGGCAGAGGGTGGTCGAAGAAGGGGTTGTTTTTTTTTCTTTTGGGAGCGAATGAGATTGAAATCGCCTATTAACATCCAGGGTCCTGTGATGCGTGTGGCAAGCTCCAGAATGTCCTCCAGGAAGAAAGTTTTGAGAGTAGGATCTGTGAGGGCATAAACATTTGTTAAGAAAAAAGATAGGTTGGAGATGTTGTGAGTCAGAAAAATAGTGAGGGTGTGTCTATGATGAGCTTTGTCTTGGTGAGGAGGAGGCATGGGTTCTGTCACACCCCAAAGTTCTCCTCTCTAGCTTTAAAAATTATCTGAGAAATTACGTGAGAAAAATGTCAGAATTAACCCAGAGAAAAACCCCAATAAATAAATCTAATTAATAAATGAAATGGCATGGTGGAATTTTTCTTAAATTCTCCATGTCAAAATACACTAACAATATTTTTGGTGGAATTTTCAGAGCAGAGGAAATACTTTTAAAAACTAAAATAGAATTATTAGAATTAAATTAATCTGGAAATCCTTTTCCTTTTCTTTTTCTCTTCCTTTCTTTTTCCAGGCCGTGGGCCGACGGCCCACTCCTGTTTGGCCTCCTCCCACGCACTCCTCCCTCTCCCGCTAGGCCGGTCCGAGGTTGCGGTCCAACCAACCATGGAAGTCCGCCGCGCCTCCCTCTCTTCCCTGGGATGCCGACAGGTGGTACCCACCTATGGAAAGGGTTGACACCCACGCCACCGCCTCTCTCGCGCCTCCTGCGCTGTCCACGCCCACATCGTGTTGCCCACGCACCGCGCGCCCCTTCTCCCCACTCCCCTGTGCGAGTAGAGACACGAAACGGCCAGGATTCGAAATCCCGTTGCACCGCTTGTGGCCAAGCCTCCCTGTCGTCACCGCTTGTGGCCGAGCCTCCCTGTTGTCGCCGCTTGTGGCCGAGCCTCCCGGTTGTTGCCGTCGGCTTCGCGAGGTCGCAAGGAACCTCGGCCACTGCCCGAGTGCCGCTCTCGATCGCCCGAACGCGCCTCCTCATGCGCCGGTGATCCCGTCCCCTTTTTCTCTCTTCGGCTGGCTTTCCCACTGCCGCACATCCTCTCCTTCTCTCATTCCCTCTCTCTCATCTTCACCGGACGATGCAGGACTTTGGCCACCCGTCTGTTCGCTGGATCGCCGCCGCATTCGTCGTCCCACCGTCCTCTCCCTTTGTGCCAGCCATCGCCACCGTGGTGAGCTGCCCATCCACCCTTTTTCCCTCCTCCCTCCCTCGGCCGAGAGCTCTGTCGCTCCCGCATGCGTCGTCCCTCCCGCGCCGTTCCCGCGCGTCGCCGGCGACCATATGGTCTCGTGCGCCGCCGCGCGCCACCGCACCCCGCCGCCCGGCGGAGCCATCACCATCCCTCCCGGGCCGTCGGATCCACCCTCCGGTGAATCCGGGTCGTCGACGCGTCACCCCAATGTTGTCCTGCATCGGTGCCGCATTAGCATCGCCTGCCCACGTGGCTGCCGCATCAGTGCCACGTGGTGCACGCGTACCCCTGGCCCGTGGACTTGTTCCACCATGAGCCGCTCCTCCCGCGCACCACCGCCAAGTGGGCCTCGCCTGTCGGCGTCGTCCCATGCCCTCGGTGACGTCAGCCTTAAGGCTGGTTGCGCAATAAATTGTTTAATTATTTTTCTCTTTATAGTAAATATTATGATACTTTTAAAATTTATAGAAAATTCATATGAACTCCGTTTGAGTCCATTCAAATTGTAGATGGCTCATAAAAATATCTAGAATCCATTAAAAATAGTTTTGATGCTTGTTTTAGTAGATTTATAGCCTTTTTGATAGTGTTTTTTTTGTCGTGTAGATTCCGGCACCTCCGACGGTCCCGTTTATTTTGAAGTAATTGCATAGATTCCTTCAGAGCAAGAGCAAGGCAAGTCATGCATGTCACATTGATCATTTTGTATCTATTTGTAAAATACCTCGCTTTCCATCAAATTGCATTATTTTACAATGTCATATGTTGGATGGGACCTATATTGTGCAGCCTAGTTTGATTATCATATGTCATTGATAACTTGGGATTCAATATGACTATATGTTTAATTAGGGAATGCTTAGCCATGCTTAGTTCAACTAGCTCACCATAGGAAATGTCACTGATACCCTATGATGATATTAATAAGGGCCATTATGGACATGTGCCTCCAAGGTACAAATGCAACTAAAAGATGATTAATGGTGGGCTGTGGATGAATGGTTTTGATAGACGTACCCATGACGGTTAAGGACCGGTTTACATGAACCCTAGAAGAATTATAGTACGTACCATAAGCCAACGTGGGCAATGATTAGGCTTGTAGTGTAGCTTTTCTCTGTCCGACATACCCAGGCAAGGGTGAGTGTGATGGAGTTTGGATGGGTCGAACAAGGCCTCTGCGGCTTCCGGATTCACCCAGGCACAAGGGGGCTGCCTACCCTGGATCTAGGAGTAGGGGTAAAACCTGCAGTGTAGTATCGCTTGGTTAGGGAGGGTTATACGAAGGGTCCTATCACAGTTCTCTTTCTGGTATGTCATGGTGGCATGTCGGTGCACGAAAACGTGTCGTGAGGCTGTGTCTTGTGGGTACATATGTATACCTCTGATCAAAGTAGAACTATTCAAATAGCCGTGCCCGCGGTTATGGACAATCGACCAGATTCACCGTGATTAGTCTTATCTTTAATAACTTGACTTAATGAAACTGGCATAGAACAGGTAAATGGGTTGAGTTTGTCTCAACGTGGTGTAGCGTTGGACGGTGATGGTTAATTTTGCTTAATTAAATTTAACAATTTTATTGCTTTCAATTATTATCTTTAAAATGCTTGTTTTATGCAAATAACCCTAGCCTTCCTTTTAAATTACTTTCATCATATCTTCTTTTGGTATGATACATTGAGTAGTACTCAGTCTTGCTTTCTTTTTCTTTAAACTTAGGGCTGGATTCCTTTTCAATAACCTCAGGGCTGGAGTATGAGTCAGACGAGGATTCGTGGAAGAGTAGACTTGCCTCTACCGTCGAGGATGCCTGTGGAGTGAAGTCGCCACGCTGCGAGCGCCAAGATGTATATTAGCTCGTTTTATTTTCTTGGAGAGTTACAATAGCAGGCGCAGATGTGGCAACAAAATTATAAATAAAAGTACGCTTAACAGGGTCCCTAACCCTCTTACATTCCAGGTTATTACAGAGAACGTTCTCGAATTAGCTAACGTGAAGAAAAGGTGAAGGCAACAGATTAGATAGGAGACAAAAAGAACACAAAACGGGGATAGGTGGAGAGACTTGCAGGGACACAAAACACAGCAGCAACAGTCAAACTCCGTCACCCATGCACAAACCATATCTTTTGTCGGAGTTGTTTGACATGGCTAAAGACAACAACAATCTGGTCAGAACGGGCGACAAAGATTATAATGAAGGATGTTTGTTTCATTTTAAACATCCTTCTAGCCAGGATTATAAATAAGAAAAAAAACGATAGGAGTACTAGAACAATAATAAGTGCACGGAGCTACCTATTCGCGAGCAAGCTTTGTGCCAAAACTGGAGAGGCAGATAGCAAATGCCTGGAATGCCGACAAAGGCTGCCGGTAATCCATTGTAAAAACGTCATCGTCAATTTTTCCAAACTGCAGTACCACTGTCTCCTCATCCAACGGCTCCCCGGGTTCGACTGGAGCAATAAGCTGGAAGTTCTTCACAGATGCAACCATAACCCGGCCGTGAAAATTCAAACACCAGCACTGAAGATGCTCATGCCAACTTGGTACTTTACTGTTTAGAACCAATGAACTAGGGATACTAAGTTGTTTTGCGTCTTGTTGATCTAGTGCAGTACCCTCAATGACGGGACACTGAACACTGCAGTTCATTCTTCTTGGATCTCTTGATCTGAGTAAACTGTATTTATAGGATACATCCCCAACTTCTACATCACCGGTGGAAACCAGTTTGCTTACGTGTTTGTTTCCAAACCAGCAACCGGATCTGCTGCTGAACGCCTTAGCACCTTCATATGGTGGTTGCCAATCACGAATAGTGAACTTTGTTCCCGTAAAATTAGACCTAAAAACAGATATTGCATTGTCAGTATCAGTATAGTATAGCATGTTGGAGTTCCCAGGAAATTGCCATCAAATATTCAGAAACCTGCAGTTTATTTGCAACAAATTAGAAGTTACTGAATTACTAGCGGCTAGGCCTTACTTTAGACTTCCAACGTATGAATGGCTTCTATGGAGAAGACCATCAGAGTTAATGGTGATGGCATATTCCTTATGCAACCCACGCCTGCACCTCCGAGCCGCCAACAGAAATTTTCCTTCATCTGTTAGTTCTGCTAGAAGAAGAAAACCACCCATAAAGAAATTGGACATGAAAAAAGAGCATACAGTTTACACAAAGATGCATATGCCAATTTATTCAAGCATCAGAACAAAATGTCCGTTTCTAACCATCTCACCATAATGTCCATTGTAAAACATACATATGTAGGTATGAAACTCCTCCCTGAAACGGTCCATAACACTAAAAGGTTGTTAAACAAAGTCTTCATAACTCTCGGTGAGGTTGTTAAATAAAGTCTTCGTAACCCTCAGTGGAGTTTCAGTTCAGCCTAAAAACCTTAGGGACTAAAAAGTTTTCTAATCATTCTTGTCGTTAGACAAAAATGACCAATACAGCATAGGTGCATGACATCTTCGCCAATGATCATAATAACGAAAATAACCGTTGTAGCATCATTTGTCATGGAGGTGGTTAGGGAGATGGTGGTGTCTTCTGGTGCTTCTGTAGTCTGTTTCCAGGAATCGAAGATTGAATCTGTGTCGATTGATGTTGTTTCAAGCTGTTGTCGTAGTGCTTTTGATGGCTTCACGTATCTGCCTGCTGTTGGTACTCGGGGAGGGATTATTTTGGCCTGGAAGGAGAGTCTGTTCAAAGCAAGGGTGGTACATACTGGCCAATGGTCCATTTTGGTTGAGTTGTGCTGGGTGGTGGGTAACAAATCTTGGTACCTTACTTCGGTGTATGGACCACAACGGGAGGAGGAGAAGTTGCTTTTTCTGCAAGAGTGAGTTGTCAGAGGTTCAACAGTCTTGCCCAGGAAATTGGACGATTTTTGGAGACTTTAACTTGATTGCTTCGGCTCAGGACAAGAGCAACTCAAGAATTAATAGACGTTTGATGAATGCTTTTAGAAACAAAATGAACGAGCTGGAACTCCGAGAAGTTTACATGTTTGGGAGAAGGTATACTTGGAGTAACGATCAGAGCGCTCCTACGATGGTAAAGCTTGACAGGTTGCTTGTAACCACCCAGTGGGAAGAGGATTTCCCGGATGCCTTCCTCCAAGCTTTGAGTTCCTCTGCCTCCGATCATTGCCCACTCTTGTTGACGTGCGGCACTCCCTTTGTCACAGAGAGGAGGTTTAGGTTTCAGTCTTTCTGGAGGAAGCTGGATGGTTCTCATGATGTAGTCAAGGAATGTTGGGAAAAGGAGGTGCATTCTGAAGATCCTTACTCCATTTTGTATGTGAAAATGGCGAGGTTGGCAAGAAGCTTATCAAGGTGGGGGCAGAAGCGGATTAGTAGAAACAAGATGCACATTCAAGTGGCAAATGAGGTTATCTGCCGACTGGATAAAGCACAAGAAGAAAGAGCTCTTTCCCAAGAAGAGAGATCCTTCAGGGCACCGGTGAAAGGTCACCTCTTGTCTTTGGCTTCTCTAGAGAGAGTGAGACTCCGACAAAGATGCAGGTTCAAAGATCTTCAGGAAGGCCAGGCCAGCACAGCTTATTTTCATCTGAAGCTCAAGGCGCACCAAAGAAAGAAGATACTCCCAAGACTCGAACTTGACGGGGTCATTGCATCAACACAGGAAGACATGCAACATTTGGCCTCAGATTTCTTCCAATCTCTGCTAGCCGGTGATCCAGTAGACTGGGCCAGAATTAACTTCTCCTCCCTGCCAATTAATTCGGCTGATCTGTCTGATCTTGAAGAGACTTTCTCTGAGGACGAGGTTTGGAAGGCGATCAAAGAGCTTCCTGGGGAGAAATCACCGGGTCTGGATGGTTACCCCGGGATTTTTTACAAAGTTTGCTGGGACATTATCGAAAAAGATCTCATGGCAGCCTTAGTCAAGTTCAGCTCGAGGAATTCACAGAATTTATATCTTCTCAATACGGCAATGATGACTCTGATTCCGAAGAAAGAGGAGGCGGTTAACCTGAAGGATTACAAGCTGATAAGCCTAGTTCACAGTTTCGCGAAGCTGGCTTCAAAACTCATGTCCCTACGGCTCGCTAAGCGGCTGCTAAGCTTGGTTCCCCCCTCTCAGACTGCGTTTGTGCATGGACGCAGCATCCATGAGAGCTTCCTCTTTGTTAAGAACTTGGTCCTCAAATTCCATAAGGAGAAGAAGGAAAAGCTGCTTGTCAAATTGGATCTGATGAAAGCTTTTGATACGGTATCGTGGGCTTTCTTGTTGGAGTTACTGCACTTCAAGGGGTTTGGCGTTCGTTGGCGCCGTTGTTTGTCAGCTCTGCTAATGACTTCGGAGACTTCAGTGATCGTGAATGGTGTTTCTTCTAGCCCGTTCAAACCTGCAAGAGGGCTGCGGCAAGGTGACCCGTTGTCGCCGCAGCTCTTCGTGCTGGTAGCAGATGTTCTGAGAGCTTTAATTGACAGGGCAACATCTGATGGTCTACTGCCCACTTCAGCTGCAGGAAGAAGAAGCAATCCAATCCCTTGTATTTCTCTGTTTGCTGATGATGTAGTGCTTTTCATTAATCCCTTGGTCTCTGAGGCGAGGGCACTAAAGGAAATCCTGCGAATTTTCGGACGAGCAACAGGACTGGTGGTTAATTACACTAAGAGCTCAATTACTCCTATTCGGTGTGAAGCAAGCAAGGTCGACAGAGTAAAGGAAGTCCTGTTATGTTCAGTGCAAGCGTTCCCAATTACTTATCTGGGCCTTCCCCTATCTACAAGAAATCCTTCGAAATCCGAGTGGCAGCCACTTTTCGATAAGCTTTCTAAGAAGGTGGCGGGTTGGAGGCCAAAATTCTTAACTATCGATGGAAGACTGTGTTTAATCAAGTCGGTTCTGCTGGCAATGACACTCCATTTCGCTTCTGTGTTCAAACTACCAAAATGGGTCATAAAGGAATTTAATAGGAAATGCAAGGCATTCCTTTGGAAGGGACAAGATTCAATAAGTGGCGGACATTGCCTTGTGTCCTGGCAGTAATTTGTGCACCAAAGGAGAAGGGGGGATTGGCTATCAAGAATTTGGACTTCTTTGGGAAGTCACTGAGGTTGAAATGGCAGATTCAATACCGAGTGCAAGATGAAAGACCCTGGACGAAAGTAATGCAGTCTGTTGATCCTGAGTTGTCAGATTTGCTTAATTCTTCAATGTCTTCTGTGCTCCGCAATGGACGGCAGACCGTGTTCTGGACAATGGACTGGACAGGGCAAGGAAGTATTCAGCGGCGCTGGCCTCGTCTATATTCTTTTGTTCGCCGCAACAAAACGACGGTGGCGCAAGCTTTGATCGGCAACAAGTGGATTAAGGACATTGAAGGGGCTCTTTCTAATGAAGCCATTGGAGAATTCTTTGAACTTTGGGATGTTGCCCATTTTCACTGGTTTTAACGCAAGAGCCGGATGTTTTCCGGTGGAAGTGGGAAGCCCATGGAGAATTTAGTGTAGCGTCAGCTTATAACCTCTTCTTCTTGTCCAGAGAGGATTGTTCCTATGGGAAGATAATTTGGAAAGCTAAAGCACCTTCAAATGTCAAGTTCTTCATTTGGGTCGCGCTACGCAACCGCTGTCTAACGGCGGAAAACCTGCAAAAGAGAAATTGGCAAGGCCCTGATTGTTGCCAGTTGTGCTTTTCGGAGCCTGAAGATTGTGGCCACTTGTTCTCTTGCTGTGCTTACACAAGAGAACTGTGGGTTCTAATCAGACAGCAGGTGAAGGTGTAGTTTCAGACACCTGGGGATTCAGGGGAAGAGCTCCAAGTTTGGTGGCTGCGGGTGAGGAAATTTTTTCGAAAGAGCAACAGGAAGTGCTTCGATGCCTTATTCATGCTGACTTCCTGGAAAATATGGAAGGAACGCAATGCGAGAGTCTTCGATAATCAACAAAAACTGCCTCAGCTGATTGTGGAGGAAATTAAGGAAGAGTTCTTATTGTGGAAGGAAGCAGGGCTTTTGCCCGACCCTGGCGAGTAATCGACTTTGATCCCCGGATCTTGCTCGTTAGCCCCTGAGTGAGGCAATCAGGGTTTGGGGCCTTTTGTTTTCTCTTTTGTTTTGGCAGATTGGCCTCTTAGGCTGACGTAAGTTAGTCTTAAGTCCGACAGGATGCTGTCGTTGTATGTCAATTTGTTAAAACACTTTCTCCGCTTTCTTAATAAAATTGGTTGACCGGCCGAAAAAAGTTAATATTTTCTGATTATTGTTTAATAGGCAGATAACAAACTGCAGACAGGGTTACCTTGTGTTAATCCAAGATATAGGAAGAAGGTAGAATTTTTCTTGTTCCTCTTGATGAAACACTGCATTGGTGCGTCCCTTGGTCCAGGCTGCAGTTATAGCATTGGTATAAATATACACCATATCAGCATAGCACCAATAGTTTCTCAAACTGAACTTAGCAAACAACTGAATAAATAAATGTTAAAGGAGAGAGACCATATGCACTCGCTACTCTTGAATGATGAAAAAAATGAAGTGTTAAAAGAGAGACCATATGCACTCTACTTTTGAATGGTGAAATATTGAGGTTTTAACAGATCCTCTGATTAATCGGAACACACAAGCTGCTTGATACCATGTATGTCCAAAGAAACTGACCTTTTGCTCCCCAACGTCCAAAGTAAAAACATTCTGAGATTATTTTGAGAATTTATCGATAAAATACCATCCAATTACTCAAATTGAGTTATACTAGAACTAATGCATTAGGAATTTATGATCCATTGGTTGGGATGAGTCAACGGGAGAAGCATGGATTCCCGAGTTCAGGAATAAAAAGTAGTGGACCATTGCCTGATGCATCCACCAAGTTTAACGAGACGGCAATCCAATGCAGGTTGAAGTTAGGGTCACCTGCTTCAATGACGAGGGGAACGTGATCCTCCCGGACTCGAGCGGCGACTGCACGATGGCGACGGTGACGTCGCGCCACCGGCGGCAGACGCTGGCGAAGGCCACCACGTCGCGCCGAAGCGGCCACCTCTCTGAGCCGGCCTCCACGCGCCGAAGTATATCTGCGAGAAGGTCGGGCACCAGCGCCGACCACCTCTCCTCGTCGGCCCCCTCCTTCCCCACCAACGGCGACAATTCCGACGAGACGTCTGGGGAGACCCTCGCATTGGTGCGGGCGGGACGTCGCGCAGGCCGTGAGGAAGGGGCGGAGGAAGAGGAGGAGCGGCGCCACGAGACCATCGCGAATCGCCGGTGCTCTCCTCCTAGACCTTAGCTTCGCGGCCGCGGGAGATCGAATGCAACTGAAACAGAATCGGCGCGAATAGTCTGGGGATAAGGAAAGGCCTTGGGGTCAACGAGTGGATTCGATACTTCCTTTTGAAGTATATAGATCAAAATCAAATCACCCACTAACCAATTTTTTTCTCTTGGCAACCTATGGTTCATTCTTATTCCCAACTTAATTGTTTTTGCTTTAGGTTTATAGCTTAAATATTAGTACTAGCATGTTTCATCATATTCTGAATGTTTTTTTTCCCATCGCTTATAAGTTAAAGCTAAATTTTTTATTTTAAAAGTTAATTTTTGAAGTTGATTTCGATGCTTTTCATGTGTGCATTTAAGTTCTATGCATGCATTTAAGTTGATTTTTGAAGCTCGCTAGATTTTAAAATATTTTTTGAAGTTGATTTTTTTCTTTTAAGTTGATTAGAACACGTATAAAAAAATTCGATCATTTTTTAATCGTTAATAAGCCAAGTAATCGATAAGAACCTTTGTGTCCATTGAACTTCGGAGAATACTTATGCTCGGATGCTCGATTAAAGAAAAATGGGACGCCTGCCACTACTACGACTATATATGGTAGGAGTCAATACAATACTGCAGCTAGCTCCTTCTCCTCTATTCTTTGGATATTTTTTATAACCAATTTATTCAATCATCGATCCAATCATATCCTTATATTTATATCATTATATTTATTACAATTAAATCTTTATAATAAAATATCACATGATTATATTATAATGAAATAAAATATATATTTTAAACCGTTAAAAATCCATGTTTCATATATGATATCAACATGTTTCAAATTATTTACCGTATTTCACAAAATTTACGTAACTACCTACCACCTTTTTTTCTTACTATACTACTACTTGCGCTCTCTCCAATCCATCAATGCTTGCATGCATTTAGCAAGCTTCAAACTATTTTTTCTCCTAAACTATTTATCCAATCTACGTTTCGATCTTACTGTTGTATATTTTAATTATTTATTTTGATAAATAAAAAATGTTTCAAAACATTAAAACTCATTGTTTTATACTTGATATAATGTTCTTTGTGTTTGATAAAAATTTCAAATGTTTTACTTGCTGATTTTTTTATAATGCATAACTTAATGTTTTATTCATGATCAGCGGAAACATGGCACTGTTCGATGTTTTTGAAATAAATGAAGCGCCCAATTTATTCTTCCTTTTAACTTCATATCTCTCCTCTTTCTCCATTTTTCACCTTCTCTAATGAACACATGTATGGAAAATCTCTGCAGTGATTCCCACTCAGTGCTGGCCAAATGGGCCGCTCGACACGGCATGGCCCGGGCATGCCCGCGGCACGGCACGACACGGCCTGGGCACGCTCGCTGCACGACCCGCTATGGCACAGCCCGTTAGGCATGGCTCTTGTAGCGGGTCGTGCTGTGTCGGCCCACGTGCCGACCCCCTGGCCCAAGCACGGCACATAAAAGTGCCCAGGCCGTGTTGTGCCAGCATGGGCATTGTCAATGGTCCATGGACCGAGGTCGGACCATTGGGGACTCCATACGCTCGTGCGACCTGCCGCAACAACCTCTCGAAGCTTCACTAGCCACGCTGGAGGCGAAGCCATCGGTGGTGGCGGGATGGGGCTTGTAGGAATGAGGAAGGACGGGGTGCGGCGGAATGGAGGCGGCCCGTGGACGCGCGTCGTCGTCAGATCTCCCCGACGGCGACGAGAGGGGCGAGGAAGACAACGACGAGGAGGACGGTGACGGCGAAGAGGGAGGCGGACGCGGGCCCGATGACGACGCCGTGGAGGCCATTGGGAGGGACAGGACTGCGAGGAGAGGCGGCGGCGAGGAAGCTGGGACCGTGCAACGACGAGGATGACCTAGAGATTGGAGACGGAGCCATCGAAGGCGGCAGGGATGGGGGATGCACCGATTCATGAATGAGGGAAGGGCGGGGTGCGGTGGAGTGGAGACGGCCCGTGGACACGCGTGCCTTGCCGGCCCATGGGCCGTGCCGTGCCCATGGACCGTTGTTGATCCCAAATCGTACCGGAGTTGACTTGGAAAACCGCTCACTGGCCTGAGAGATTTACTTTACTCTAGTGCAGGTCTAAAGTATTGTTTCTTAGGTTCGTAGGCATGCCAGTTGATTTGATCCTGCAATCAACAAAAACCAAAGAAACAAGTATTAGTCTGCAAACGATAACCGATCGGCTGGTGGCCGATGATGTATTGTCTGTTGTTAAGCCGATGCGGTGTGCACTAAATCGGCTGGGATGATTAAACCTAATCGATCGGCTGAAGATATTCATAATACATAATTCAAATATCAAAATACACTTAAACTAAGTGATTGGGATAGATCGGTAGCGTACCGAGACAGTATGAATCACTTAAGTTTAAATATAACTCAATATATAGATTATATATTTATAACATAGCCGATGCCATAAATTTAATGCGTATAGGCTAGTACTCCGATACTGCTTTATACTAAGATATCATTATAGACTAAATACCCTAAACAGGAACCGGTCAAATATTAAGATAACTTCATAGATCGATAACAAGCTTAGCATATTTAATTATAGTGAGATCTTAATATAAAGGACAAGATCTTAATATAAAGGACAACTTTAACATATCAAGTAAATTTAAAATACACAAGACAGTTAAAACAGATAAGATCGGCTGAAACTCCGATACTATCTCTAATAATGATCATAAAACAAGATAGATCTGTTATAATTCTAAAAATGACTTAATAGGTCAGACTTAACCGATACAACATTAAGTATAAAAAGAAGCATATGATCTATACTAACCTATGAACACCTTTCGATATGGTGGATACATTGTATAATCCCTATCGGCTGTTATCTAATAACAGAGACTAGCCGATTATGGTTAGATCATATTATCAATCTAGGTTATACATTATATATGATAAAATAATTATTTACATAAATGAGATTAGACTATCATAATGATGGAAGTACTAATCCCGAGAACATAAACCGCTGTGACAAGGTTTACCTTTTCGCTGGAGATCAAACGATGCAGCCCAACTAGAAGTAAGAACTCATCGAAACTATTAAAAAAAAAGGTTGGCGATGTGCTGTAGACCCCCGTTTTCGGAACGGGAATCATTCGTGTTCATAGTACCATTTCCCTGGATCGAGTAGTTTGGTACCCACGAAATACAATACTGATTTATCAGGTGCAAAGTGCACGAATAGTCTTACACCAAAAGTATTACAATAATAGGCCCGAAGGCAATATCATTTCATGCAAGACCTACTGGTTCGAATACAACCAAAATCAGAGATTAGATAAGATAGCAGACGGAAGGCAGCGTCATGTCGATCGCCTACAGACAACGACTGGGGATTAAGACCTAGTAGGCGCCTTCTTCTTCTTCGCCCACCTGGCAGTAAGCATAGGGGTCCTTCAGTTCTTCGTTCCCACCATCTGAAGGTTTGTGCATATAGCAAGGGTGAGTACCCAACGTACTCAGTAAGCCAATACGGAATGATGCACATGATAGGGTCATTCAAAGGATGGCTGAGGTTTATTTGTGCAAAGCCAATTTTCATAAATCATTTCACAAGCCTAACATCTAGCCAAGTCAAATTTTAGTTCCAGAGTATATTAAGTCGGTGACGGTTCTGTCTACCATTCATCGTGATACCAAGGATGGCTTCCCGCCTCTGGATCGTCATGGTTTTCTAGGGAGTCTACCCCTTCTCGCATCTCGAGAAGTTGAGTCCACCAGCACACAAAATCATTATGCATACCAACCCATCATTTTAAAATTTATGAGTCTAGCCACAAGAGAAACTTATCACTCCGCTCATTATCCGCGAGCACGGCTATTCGAATAGATTGGTTTACTCACACTGCAGTGGATGTACACTTTACTCGTACTCTGCAACTACCCATTGAATGAGCCTACATCCCTTTTATATGGGACGATCACGGCAAAGCTTTTCGATAACCTTACTTTGGCAGTACCCACTCCATAAACTTTAGCCCTCTTGCACTCTAGCCATCCTTTCCTAGCAGTGCGAGGAGTTCTGGCGCTCCCGGGGTAAGGGAAACTCACCAAATTCTCATTCATTACTCAACACGTAGGCCGCAGCCTTATCTCAACAACCAGAACCACATCTCCACACAAGAACCACTATGCAGGGATACTGCCTCCGCTCGGCTATCTACTCCGCTAGGTCTATACCCATTCGAGAAATACGGTTGTACTGGCTCGTTCCAGGTTATAAGTCTCATGGCTCGGTCCTTAATCGACCAAGGACGACACTTGCCTTTGTCGGAATCCACCCAAATCCATCCATCCGCCCCAGTCTAAAAACATTGGTTTTGTACTTTCATCTTTTCATCAAAACTATTTTCATCATGTTCAAGGCAATGTGGCGCTCATGTCTCCACATGCCGTATCTCAACTACCTTCCCTAAGGTAGTTGCCCAATGATATAGCTTTTGTAAAAATATGAGTATGCAAGATTCTAGTATAAGCATGGCTAAGCATTTTACTGAAGGTTTTCCTTCGATTATATCACATCGAGGGTTACAAAGATTATATCTAAGGGTAGCAATATCAAGGCATGGCATATCAAGCATAGGTATTAATTTGTGTATATAGCATGCATATTTGAAGTTTAAAACAACATTATTTTGCAATTGGGATCAATATGTTCAAAGAGGTGTGATGACTTGCCTTGCTCGCACGCTTGTTGGACGGGGTCTTAAGTGTAGTCAGTGCCTGCTTCATCGGATGCCATTCGTACATGCGAAAAATCAATTAAATTCAAGGAATTCAATAAAATTACCAAGAGATCGAAAAAGAACCAAAAAGAGACTCCAAAAATTAGCCCAAGATTTTAAATAAGTTTGGGTGTGAGTTTTGATGAAAACCGAATTAAGATGCGGGTTCTAGTAATTTAGGGTTTTTGCGATACACCGATTTAATTTACTAAGGTGACATATTTCCAAAATGATGTTATCTCAAAATTATTTGAATTTTAAATTTCAGAAGATCTGCATGTTAAAATAATATTTAATGGCGAGCTAAGTTATAAATAAACTCCTAGATAATCAAATTATGCGACGATTAAATATCTCCGATTCCTATTTTGAAATCTAAATTTGTTTATGAGAAAAATATATATATTTTTGCCCACGATTTTCCCAAATATTCTCCAAAAACTTTTTCCTAAATTTTTTCTAATTTTTCTAAATTTTTCCTTTTTTTCTTTCCTTTTTCTTTTCTTTCCCTTTTTTTCTGTTTCTTTTCTTTCCTTCCCTCCTGTTCATCTTCTTCGTCGCCTCTTTCCCTTCTTCTCTCTCCCGGCGCACTCTCTCTCTCGGCTCTCGCTCTCCCTCTCTCTCTTCTCCTCGGTCGGCGAAGCACACGGCGTCAAACGGCGATCGGCTATGACGGGGGAAAAAGAAAGTGAGGGCGGCTCGGCGCGAGCGCGCACGGCACGGCGGCGGCATGTTCCAGCGCAGCAATGCGGTGCTCCGACGTGGCGAAGGGCGGCGGCGACGCAAGAAGGTGGCGACGGCGGGAGTGAGGAGGGAAGAGGAATCGGGAAAAGAATGGGCTTATGCCCCTATTTATAGCCGGCGGTAAGAGAGGGAAGACGGGGGCGGCGGCGAGGGCGACGCGTGGCGCGGCGGCATGGGGGCCGGGCTCGGCGTGGGGTGCGAGGGTGGCGGCAACGGGCGGGCGGCACGGGTGCGGCGACGCGGGCGGTGGGCACGGCGGCGTGAGGGTGGCGGCGGCCGACGCCGGCACGGGCACGGCGACACGGGCGGCACGGGCGGCACACGTGGGCGGCGGTGCGTGGCGCGAGGGCAGCGGGCCGGGCATGGCGCAGCGCGTGGGTGCGACACGCGTCGCGCGCGGTGGCGAGATGGTCCGGGGCCCGGTATAGCGTCGAACGGGTGGCGCGCAATGAAGAGTGAACTTTTTCATTTTTCAGAATTAATTCCTATTTTCTTCCTATTCCTTTTGCTTTCACAAATAAAATTAAAATATGATTTGGCCCGACAATAATTAAATTTTAAACTATTCTTTCAATCCTTTTGTCCCTTTTATATATTATATTATATTATATATATTTTATTTAATTTATTTTCCCTTTTTTCCAAAGATGTGATTTTTATTCAAAATAAATTCTCATCAACTTCCATATATATATTTTTATAATTTTTATTTTCAAACCTTTATTTTGAAATTTTCTTTCCTTTGGGATTTTTAAATTATTTGGTTTTTCTCAACCTTTTAGATAAATTTCTCTTTATTAATTTCACGCAACAAAGCTCGCAAATAAGAGGCAATAAACTCGGGAGATGCAAAAATACTAAAAGTTTTTGTAAGTTCCAATTTTTAAATTCTCGATTTTAAATTCTTCGATTTTCGGGGTGTTACATACGTCGAAGGTTGTATTGAACTTGGTTGTTATTTATTTACATGGTCCGAGTTGTATTTATACCTAGATACAAGATAAATTTGTGACGGACACGATTCCTATCTCTAATACTATTGATGCCTAAAATAAACTTTTACCAACATTATCTATAAAAAAACTATTTAAAATATTTAATATATACGATTACCTTTCCTGCACTCTATCCATGTATGTCAATCCTCATGAAGCACTTTAACCTGAATCCGAGGATAATTCAAACGTCCTTTTCCTCAGGATTGGTCCACCAACTGTCCTTATCGGAATCGACTGCATCGGCTATCCTTGTCTGATTCGGTATCGACAGTTACCTTAGCCGATGAAACCCTCAGCCGATTTGGTCTGCACTTGGCGCGCACTCCGTCTTCAAACCGTGCCGTACCCGTGTCGACATGCATAGAAGTCGTGTCGTGTCGTCCCACGGACTCGACGTCGACCCAGACACAACACGCCCTACCGAGCCATACCGGCACAGCCCACTCCTTCCGATGTCTGGCCGGGTTATGCTACAGTACATGTATGCTCGGGCTGACACGAAAAGGCCCAGCCCATCTCTATTCCCGCTCCGTCCCTAGTTTTGCCCGAAAGGACAATGCTTAATGAGGCATACCTCGCGTCGCGTAAGGCATCGGCGTGCCTATGGTTGGGGGGGCTCGCCGCGACAGCTGCTCGGCACTCGTCGACAGCTGGTCGACACTAAAATGAGCACTCTGTATCCTGATCCGGCCGGTGGCGCCGTTGTTGTCTGCACGGCAGCGCGCCCGGCGAGGTGCCAGTGCCGAACTCGCGATGGATCAGAAAACGGCCAAGCCGCGCGCGTCATTGGAGTTTGGAGTGCACACGCGGTGGGCCGTGGCGGAGTCGACGCGCGTGACCGCAACGATGCCATGCGCCGGGGCGCGGTATGCGCCGCACTCGAACTCTAGGAAGGACGCGAGCGTTCACGTCGGCAACATCCTCCACCTGTGCAAGCATGCCTGCTTGCTACAGTATTCATCGAGACTTTTCTGACGAATTAATTATTCCTGTCGACTTCTTCCGGTTCCCGGAGAAGAAGAGCGATTGTTCAATGCAGATTACGCTTTGCATGGTTGTTCAATTCAGATTTCAGAACGTGCGGGCGACCGGCGTACACCACGTAAGCATGCATGTACGTGACTGCTTCAGCCCCGGCTGCCAACTTTACATATGTGTGAATAGATTTCCCATGTCTATACGGCGAGCTCTATCTACTTCTTCATTCAATAATTATCATCTTTCTTTTTCTTCCTGTGAAGAAGTTAGCATATCTTATCTTTTTTTATTTTTTTTACAAAAGAGAGGGGACCTCTCTCATTTCATTAATGGAATGATAGCAGGAAACAAAAGTATTTTGAGGGCGACCACACCTCTTTCAAAACGAAAAGAAAACAGGACGCCAATATCATGGGCGGATCCACAGGATACGTCGGGTGAACACCAACATCCCAGCATACCTTGATCCATGCATAAAGGATATAATATATATTTATGTGTTAAAAAATTAAAATATGTTAAAAAGTTAAAAATTAAAAATATGTAAACCAGCTGAGTTCTACTCACGAAGAAGTTCTTAAATACTAATTTGTTCAAACTTGAATTGTAGCTGCATAATTATATTGATAACATATCACGGGATGATAATTTTAAAGATTTTAAAAATATTATTTCTCAATTAAGCTCGTTGAAAAAAAACAAAAAGTGTATGATATAGTCTACAAGCTTCTAAAATTGATATTGCTTCTACCTGTGACAACGACAAATGTTGAAAAAATATTTTCTATAATGGTTTTATTGAAAACAAAGTTACGAAATAAGATGAAAAAAAGTCTTTTAGATGATTGTCATTTTTATTGAACGAGATATTTTTTTTAAGTTAATAAAGATAATATAATTAAGACATTTAAAAGCGTCGAATAAATTAATAAAAAATAGCATCATAAATCTCTTATTTAGATTTATTTTTTATGCATATATTTTAATTATCAGTATGATGTTTCAACTATTTATATTATATTAGTATGATGTTTAAATCTCTGATACTCTTTGATACTCTTTTATTACTCTTTTATGCATCAGTAACTCTTTTATGCATCAGTATGATTCAGTTCGATGTTTAAACTATTTTATACTGATGTTTAAACTATTTATATTATACTAATTAGTATAATGTTTAAATTATTTATATTATATATTATATTTAATAGAACGTTTATATTTAATCTAACTGAAGCTTTATTTCGTAACACCATATTATATTGTAACACCATATTATATTGTATTTATATAATATTTAATTGATCGTTTTTATTTAATCTAACTAAAGCTTTATTTCGTACTGATATCAACTTTTATTAATATCAACTTTTATTAGTCTCTTTATTAGTCTCAGTTGATAACATCAAATGAGATTAAAAATGACAAATCCAATCACGTGACGCTGTTAAAAATGGCGAACCCAATCACATGACGCTCCCAATCACATGATGCTGTTATCTTTAATCCCAGTTATTTTAACCGGACTAAAAAATGATCTTTTATCGTATTTTTATAATTTTGATTTAGATCTTTTATCGTATTTTTATAATTTTGATTTAGATCTTTTATCGTATTTTTATAATTTTGATTTAAAACCCAAAACTAAAGTTATAAACCCAGCAATTCTACTACTTTGCATGGTTGTTGTTCAATTCAGATTTCAGAACGTGCGGGCGACCGGTCGTACACCACGTAAGCATGCATGTACGTGACTGTTTCAGCCCCGGCTGCCAACTTTACATATGTGTGAATAAATTTCCCATGCGTGAATAGATTTCCCATGTCTATACCGCGAGCTCTATCTACTTCTTCATTCAATGATTATCATCTCTGTTTTTCCTTCCGCATATCTTTTCTTTTTTCTTTTTTTATTTACAAAAGAGAGGGGATCTCTCCCATTTCATTAATGGAATGATAGCAGGAAACAAAGAGTATTTTGAGAGCGACCACACCTCTTACAAAAGGAAAAGGAAAGAGGACGTGCCAATATCATGGACGGATCCAGATATGCCGGGTGAGCCCTCCCACCCAGCATACCTTGATCCATACATAAAAAGATATAATAAAAAATATAATATATATTTATACGTTAAAAAATTAAAAATTAAAAAATATGCATATCGATGAATTTATTCGAAAGAGTTCTCAAATAATAATTTACTTAAACTTAAATTACATCATGATGATAATTTCAAAGATTTAAAAATATTATTGATCTCTTAATTAAACTTGTTGAAAAAAACACAAAATGTATGATATGGTCTATGAGTTTTTAAATTAATATTTTTAAATTGATATTGCTTCTACCTGTGACGGTTAACGACAAAAAAGTTAAAAGAGTATTTTCTACGATGGTTTTATTAAAAACAAAATTTCGAAATAAGATGAAAAATAATCTACATATATACCAACCACCTTATTAATTTTATAACTATTATCAAAATCCTATGTTATTTTTTTCCCATACCTTCTAGCCCATATTGACACACGGACTGCCATCCCACTGTGAAGCAACAAGCTAACAGCCACTCTGAAGACAGGAACAGCTAACATCAACATTTTTCAAGTCCAATTTTAAACATGTCTTAATTAAAACCTCGTACTACGTATAACATAGACAGAATATTCACGCAGAAATCTTGCAAATAGCACATACGTACCCCGCAAATCCAAAATTTCGTTAAGTACGTTGCGAAACGCAAAATGCCATTGCACGCGCATATCGGTCCGAATGATTTGTTTCAAACTGCTGCATATCCACAGCTCCAAAGGAGATGGGAAAAAAATCAAGCACGTGAACTAAAAAAGGGGAAAAAATAAATGTACAGAAATTCTGTATTATTTCCTTTTTGATTTTTTTTCAAAAGCCAGGTGCAACATCAGTATTCGGTGGTGACTTCCCTGGCATGTCAAACTATCAAATTTATTCCATTAGCAAAAACGCCCACCCTTCAGGAGAAAATTTAACCAGAGAAAGCCACAAAAAGTACAGCCAACCAGGAGCCACGCGGGAGCCATCAGTATGCAAGCCAGGTGCAAGGCACTGCGCAAAATTAATCACATAGAAGTGCGCACCTGATTGCATGAAATCCTCACTCCACCACACCGTGCCTTCGTCTATCTTCTGTTGTGCACGCTCAAAATTGCTCATCGCCCCCAGACGAGCAAGAAAAGTCCTCCGTTACTAGCTACTCGCAGCTAGTCCGCGTCATCCTTTCACGGCGTTGCCGTCGTTATCAGGTAGAGATATATCCACGTAGGCTCCAGTTCAATCTACGTGACTGCCACATCACTAGCTGTTAACTCTCCCCTTTGACGTGTAGAGGAGGTCGCTAGCACCAGCAGGCTTCCCTCTCTGCTTGCATATGTAGGCCACAAGAAACAAACAAAAACGGATGAACTATATAGAAGGGTCACGATATGGAGACCGAGCCAAAATCCAAGCGAAAGGAAACGGACCGGAGTGTGTATATGTTAGCGGTGGCTTTGCTTACTCGTCAGTCGCTTGAAGAAACTGCATGCAGGCGATGAGCGCGCGACGGCACGTCGCGTGCTACCAGCGGTGGATCGCCGGCCAGGAGGCGGCCCTCGGGGAGCTCGAGGCGGTGTCGGCCAATGCGGCCGCCGGGCGCGCCACGGACGCCGAGCTGAGGGCGGTGGTGGAGCGGTGCATGCGCGGGTACGCGGAGTACGTCACCACCCGGCGCGCGCTGGCGCGGGAGGACGGCGCGGCGCTGTTCGCGCCGCCGTGGTGCACGTCCTTCGAGAACTCCGTGCTCTGGCTCGGCGGGTGCCGGCCGTCGCTGACCATCCGGCTGCTGTACTCCCTCTCGGGCGAGGGCCTGGAGGAGCACATCGAGGAGTTCATCAGCGGCCGCGGCGCCCTGGGCACCGCTAGGGGCATGGGCCTCCTGGGGATCACGGCCAGGCAGCTGGAGCTCGTCAACGCCCTCCACCGCCGGACTCTGCGCGACGAGGACGCGCTCTCTGATCGGCTGGCCACCTTGCAGGAGGACATCGCCGACCGGCCTCTGCTGCCGATCGTCCGGGAGCGCGCCACGGCCGCGGCCGCGGCACTGGGCGCAGGCGCCTGCCACGGCTTGGGCACGCGCACGCGGCTCGCGGTCGCCAGACCAGCAGGAGCCGTGGACCCCGAGGTGGACGCAGCGATTGGTAGCTACAAGGCGGGGTTGGGCAGGCTGCTGGAGGAAGCCGACGAGCTTCGCATGACGACGGCGCGGACGCTGGTGACGGAGATCCTGACTCCCCGGCAGGCGGTGGAGACGCTGGTGGCGGGCAAACAGCTGCACCTCGCGGTGCGCAACTGGAGCCGCCGGGAGGAGGAGGTCGCTCAGCCCACGCGCTCGCCGCTCACCTCGCCGGCCTCCTCTTCCAACCACGCAAACCCGTAACAGGCTCGCCACGCTCCTCTCACTATCTACCTTATGCTCTATTGCTGTGTACATAATATTATACTGTCGTGGCTTGTTTCGTTAATCTGTACAAACAGCTATACTCCAGCTAAGCTTTTGCTTCGCTCTTGCTGATGCGCTCTCTCCAGCCTGGTTCGTTTTGTCTTTACTGTTGTCAGTTCTTCCGTGCAATGCGCGTTTATATACACGATCGGTGCTCCCACTCTTCCTGGAAGCGGAAACGGACACTAATCCCCGTGGTGTCGTGGATGTCTCGTCTTTCTCCGGTTTTTACGGCAGCAATATGGGAAGCGCGGTGGCCTTTTGGGAGGTCGGAGTGGTGCATGCATGGCGGTGGGGCGGCTGGCCGGTGGCGTGCTCGCCTTTTCGCTCCTTTCGCATCGATGTCCCGGCCGGTATACGGTGTCCCGTCTCACGGAGACGTTTGGGTTCTCGACTTTCCGTGACTTCGGTTTCCCCTCGCTTTCACCCGGGGCGCGGCGGCCGAGGCGAACTACACGGTGGCGCCGAAGGGTCCACAGGCGCAATGGCACTGCGCGTCACTTTGGCAGCGTACGGCGTGGCCGGCCCGTGGGCTAGGTCGCTGGGGCGCGGGTGCTTGCATGCGGGACGCGTGTGCTCTTTTCACTCTAGTTGGCCTGGCCACTGGACAGGCAGTCGCGCGAGGCGGCCCGAGGCATGGGCGGCCTGGCTGACCGCCGAGTGGTGGCAGATTTCCTGTAGCCTGTAGCCCTGCAGCGCTATAGGTTCCCCTAGCCACATAGGGAGGGGGGGTCCTAGCGCGCGCGTGTGCGTTGGCTGGTTAAATAACGCAGCCGCGCGCGAGCCCCAGTACGATCGTCATCATTAACGTTAATTATAGTACATATTGAATATTGATTACGCTAATTGTAGCTTTTATAATCAAAATAATAAGAAATGGTTAAGTTGAAAAGTTTCAAACTACGAATTGAGAGTTTTTAAAATTTGAGTTGAAGGTTTTTTAAAAAATTGACTTGAAAGTTTAACAAGTTGAAAATTTCAAAATTCGAGTTGGCAGTTTTCAAATTTGATTTGAAAGTTTTTAAATTTCGAGTTAAAAGTTTAAATTTTAACATGAAAGTTTTTAAATTTTGAGTTGAAAGTTTTTAATTTTAGGTATGCCTTTTAGCTTTTTATAGAAAGTTTTAAATTTTATTTGAAGGTTTCAAATTTCATATATAGATTATCAAACATTTAGTAAAAAAGAAAACCTCCTAGAAAGGGAAAGGTTAATTAAGTCCATAATTATCGGAAACTAATCAGTAAAGGTTAAGTTAATTACGTTTTTTTTCTCCAAGAGTCCGACGCACGTGTGCGTGCCTCCCCGGCAATTTGGATGCGCGAAAAGGACATGGGCCAAAAACACGCGCGACTTGGCTCGTCGGCGCGTCTACGCGCGACAGGAAATTCGGGAAGAAAGATAATAGTAGTAGTACTGCACGTTTCAGAGTGATCTCAGACATGCTCGATGTTTAATGTTCACTTGGATAATAAAATAGGACTCGACATTAGTTATCGTAGTTGCTGCTATGTATACGACAAAAGTAAAGCTATGTTTAGTTATAAAATTTGATGAAAATTTTTTATCTAAAAAGTTAGTTGTATATGAAAATTTTTTACATTGTTATAAAAAGATAGATTTGTCTATATTAAATGTTTAAGAGAGAAAAAATGCTTAGGAGGAAAATATTTAAAAAACAAAATATGTGTAGCTAAAATTGGCAACAGCAAGCCTAGATCAATCACACACTTCAGATTGCAGAAGATGAAAGAGCAAGCAAAAGCACACTTAAGATCTTGTGCTGCTCTGGCTGCCTATCCGCCTCCGACGTGACAGCAATCGGCACGGCCCGTATCCTCGCCCGCCTGCACCGGTGTCTCCACCCTCTTCGCCCTCGATTCCTCCATCTCACATTCGTTTCTTCAGACACCTTGAGACTTTCTTGTCCTGCAAAAAAAAATCAGTATAAAATCAAAATCACAAATCTCACAAAGGATTGCTTCGAACGCCACTGCATTGCAAGGACGCGAAATTGGGAGAACAAAAATAATTGTTCTTGCGGGAAAAGAACCAACAAAAATCCGGTCTTTCCACATCCCGAAAAAAGATCTCTACTTATCGGGAAGAACAACACAACAGCAAAAACGCTGGTCCGACCGCGTCACCACCTCCACAACGAGGGGAAGCGTCGGCGCCTGTGCCGACGGTGACGGGAGGACGACGAGCGCGGTGTAGGCGCTTGGCGATGCCGTCCCGGCGCGCGCAGAGGGCGTCCGGGTGGTCGGCGGCGGCAACACGCCTCCGCCGCCTTCCCCGCACGCCGCTGCCTCTCCCGAGTGCCGCCACCGCCTCTCCCTCGCGCCGCCGCATCCCCCTGCACCGCCGCCTCCCCCGCCTTCGTCGCTTCCCCCGTGCGTCGCCGCCTCTCCCGCAGTCACTGCCTCCGGCGAGCGCCACGGCCTCCCCCGCAGTCGCCTCCTCCACAGGTACCACGGTGCGAATAGGAGGAGAGGAGAAGGGACGCACGGAAGTGCATCTGAGGGA
This sequence comes from Oryza australiensis, assembly GCA_019925245.2. NCBI lineage: Eukaryota > Viridiplantae > Streptophyta > Magnoliopsida > Poales > Poaceae > Oryza > Oryza australiensis. The sequence continues at coordinate 6,589,835 of JAIFGZ020000048.1, read as the reverse complement.
GGAGTAGGTTTGTACAGAACCCTAAATTTTTTTTACCTTTTTAGCCCAACTACTCCCAAATCCGAAATTATTTTATTTCAACTTTTCACCTCCGTTTGGTTTAAAAGTAAAAAAACCAAAATTCAAAAAAAATTTATTTTTCAAATGTAACTAAACACGACCCAATATAATAGAATGATAGCAACCGACGATATGATTGCATGTTGTTTTTTCGATGATCTAGAGGAGAGAGATAAGATGAGAGTGAGCAAGCCGGTCCAAGAAAACTTCGCAGGCTCCAAGAAAACTTCGCCGACTCTTCGCAGGCTCCAAGAAAACTTGCTGCCATCCGTAGGCATGCAGGCACCACGTGGTCCTGTGCGACCGACGGTGTGCGTGTCCACATGAAGACTAGGCCAACTATGAAGGGGAGAGAAGCAGGAGGTCCATGGTTGCCATCCATGGCAACGGCGTCGGAGAAGGCGTTTTTCATAAAACAACCCGCTCGCTGTCGAGCTCGACGATGTCGTCAGAGGAGCCTCCTGAGCTCAACGAAGCGATGTGCTCGACGCGTCCTCTTCGGCTCCTATTCGGCTTAGCCATACTGTGCTTAGTCTACAAGAGCTCCGCTATCATGTTTTAATGCTCGGAGCTAAGCTCATGGTAAAAACACTAGCAAGTGAAGAAGAGAGAAAGGTGAACAACTTGAAGAGAAGGGGAAAGAGAAAAGGAAATAAAGTATGTTGTGTATTGAAGAATATGATGTGCAATAGCTCTTGAAGAAATTATTTGCGTTGACGCCTATAGCTGAGGTGAAAGTGCTACCTAAACTATAGAAGCAAAGAACGGACGACACTATTAACCTTGCTCTATAAGGAGACATTAGCCTAAGTCCTACTGATTTCACTAAATTATATGGCATGTGATGGAGAAGAAAACGTAAAGGAAAAAATATTGCTATTTTATTTTTATGGCTAGACATGTGTATATAAGTATCATATAAATTATTCCAATAATATATAAGGATCACTTTAGATAGATACTTAAGACCCCTTTTTATTGTCATAGAGTGGCCCTTACCTCACGCACACTCAGTGATGGACCCAGAAATTTTTAGTAGACTAGACGAATCTATAAGTGTCTACGGCCGAGAAGATTAATGGATAGGTGAGGAACACAACTCATATCGACGACCAGTAGTAACCCGCACCGCACGCATGAGCAGAAGAGAGACCCAGAACGAGCTATACACGAGCACAACAAATTAAGTGGACGGGATAGGACAACAGATTGGATCATCGGTGAGATCAGCTGCTGCACAGCCAGCGTCCGGACACAATCACACGGCGTCAACAATGGCTCTCGCTGCTCGGATCGAGCAGCGAAGGACAGACCGTGCCCCTGCGTGCAGGCTCGAGCGGTTCACACACAAACACAAGCGTAGCTGCGTGAGTGAGCTGCTACGTATAACCGTGTTTGCCTCTCGTGCTACGCAAGTGTCCCGGCTGCTGCGCCATGTACGACGCAAGTATGGGCACGATCTACTCCCTCTGGCAACTGTACGAGGTCGACTCGTTTGATCGATATTATTCAGAGATATACAGATTAAATTGCAGATATCTTAACTATTTTTGCGTTAATTTGTCATCGACTTAGCTACGTTACTAACCATACCCTTGTAGCAGCAGAGGCGAGCAGCAGCAGCGTGGTAGTAGCAGCAAGCCACCACCAACAGTAGCTAGGCACGTGGTGAAGCCCGGGCAAGGGCCCAGGGTCGCCGGGCCCTGGGCCCGCCACTGTGCACACTTCGGAGGGATACGATAAAAAAGACCGCAACATTATTTTTCTCCAAACACAATTCATATGCAACTCGGTAGATAAAATGGCAAACACATATGAAGGTCTACTAGTCTAGGACTTGGATAGGCAAGTTCTATTGGAAAATCCACTAGCTCCTCTAACGTATGACTAGAGGACGTAAGAGCATCTCCAATGGTTTTTCTATCCCTTATTTTGTTCAAATTTTTAATAAAAACAATCATCCAATCCATTCCCTATCATCTTTCCAAAAAAATTTCATCTCCTATTCCTCCAACCTCGTTCCTCAGTTCTAGGCAATCGCTCCACTCCCCTATCCTCTATTCCCGCGCGCCTCACCCGCCAATTTTTCAGCCATGTGCCCCTTGCTCCCTCCTACAGCGTGTGGCGACACCCTACTTCCGCCCCGGCCTCCCTCCGCGGCGTCCTCGCCATCTCCCTCCGCGCCTTCCCCGCCATCTCGCTCCTCGCCGCCCGCCCTCCCTCCGCAACCCACCCCGTCCTCTACCTCGGACCGGCGACTCCCTCCTTCGCGGCATGCTTCCTCCCCATCGCCCCGCCTCCCTTCACGCCGTCCCCGTCATCTCCCTCCGCGCCTCCCCGTCATCTTGCTCCGCATCGCCCGCCCTCCCTCCGCGCCGCCCCGCCTCTAGCTCGGCGCCGACGACTCCCTCCCTCCGCGGCGCGTTCCTCCCCATCGGCCCGGCCTCCCTTCACGTCTTCCCCACCATCTCCTCCGCGCCTCCCCGCCATCTCGCTCCTCGCCGCCCGCCCTCCCTCCGCAACCCACCCCGTCCTCTACCTCAAGACCGCGACTCCCTCCCTCCGCGGCGTGCTTCCTCCCCGTCGCCCCGGCCTTCCTTCGTGTCGTCCCCGCCATCTCCCTCCGCGTCTCCCCCATCATCTTGCTCCGCGTCGCCCTGCCCTCCCTCCGCGCCGCCCCCGCCCTCTAGCTCAGCGCCGGCGACTCCTTCCCTCCGTGGCGTGCTTCCTCCCCGTCGGCCCCGGCCTCCCTTCGCGCCGTCCCCACCATCTCCCTCCACGCCTCCCCCGTCATCTTGCTCCGCGCCGCCCTGCCTCCCTCCGTGCCGCCCCCGTCCTCTAGCTCAGCACCGGCGACTCCCTCCCTCCGCAGCGCTCCTGATTCGGTCACTCTTCTCCTTGGTCAGGTAACTGGTCGCTTGCTTGCTCTTTGTGATGTTCTTTTCTACTTCATGGCAGCTGATCTGTTTCTTCGAGTTGAAAAGGGAAAATAACCTTGGATATGTTAATTTTTTTGAACCAATTTTTAGTTTGTTACACTGAGTGCACAGAAGAAATCATATTTTTTCCATGTGTGTTTGATGGTCAAAATCACCTTGTCCTTGGCTATTTGCATCCTAGGATTGTATGATGTAATCTAAACAAGTACCTGGACATGCTATCAAAATAATAAGGCCAATGTACATCTACACTATCAAAACAATTGTATGATGTAATAATTTGCGCAGACTGATTCCAGCTAGCAAACCATGGCGGGAGATTCCCTATGGCAGCAGCTCGGTGGGCAAGGTTCGGAACCACAGATGGGGCGCGGGCAAGGGCGTGGAAGAGGTACATTGCGACCGTCGGTTCCTGGGCAAGGCAGGCTCCCTGCCAATCAGTCCACCGGGTTTGCTCCTCCTCGAAAGGTAGGTGTGCCGGCAACATCCACTGGTAATGCGAATTATGGATGCAACGTCCCTAGTATTGTACCTACAAACAACTCTCAAGAGGCGTCATGCTCCACGAAGAAGCTATTGGCTAAGCACAGCGAGATCATTTCATTGATGTCGACAGCTATGCAAATCCGGCGCTAAACGACGACTGCGCAGGTACCATCTTTTTCATTTATGATTTTGAAGGTGTTTCATAATTTCGTTTAAGGATTTCTATTTTTGCTGAACTGCTACAGCAACATAGTGATACACAAATTATATTTTTATGTCCATTGATAGAGAATACATTTGCTGGAATAAAAATTAGAGAATCATATATCTGATGGAAAATCAACTATGATATGAAAAGCCAACTACATTTCAGATTTCAGATAATCAAATGCAATGACAAGCAGCTGTTCAACTCATTTCTTGAAAACAGAAAAGATGTGCTAAGTTTAATCATTCTTAATGTTTGAAAAGATATGTGACTAAGTCAGTAGATGGAAATCAAATTAATGAACAGATTCTCACTTCAGTCAATTATACTAATTAAAGCAGTGAACTTTTAAAACAACCATACAAATGAACTTAGAAATCGCAAAGGGGTAGCAATGATCACGAAAACGAATCTGAAGCAAAGATGCAGCAGCGATGAGGAAAAAAAATCAAGAGCAGCAGCTATGAGGAAAAAAATTAAACCAATTCTGTCACAAAAATCAGGGGCAGCAGTTGTTTACAAATGAAACACAAAACCTTCAATACGGAAGACCCTCACGGCAAGAATGGCAGCAGCAGCCATGGGAAGAATTTTTTTTCAAACCAGAACGGCCGCAACAGTAAGGCAGCGGTCCGGATCGGCAAAGAAAACCAGCCGTCAGGTCAAGAATACCTGGCGTCACATATCATCAGGAGGAAGAAAAGCAATACTTGGTCCAAACAACAGATAAATGGGGCCTACAATTAAAATCAGTATTTGGGTCTAAGAAATAGGGTCCAAAATATTTTCAGATGACCTAGTCCATAAATTTAAATTTATCGAAGAATCTTTTTTTAGGTTTCATTGGAAGAGAGAATAGTTTGAAGGTTATATTTTTTATATACATCCCAAAACTGTTTTATAGAGCATCATTAATTAGGAAAGCCGTTGGAGATGCTTTAAGTCCATGACATTAGGGCCCACACGTTCTGAACTCATTGGGTTCGACGTTTGTACTTTAGGGACCTGAGTTGACGTTTGATTTAGGTTAGTTTCAATTTTTGGCCATAAATTTTATTTAAAAATAAATGTTTAGATACATGTATATTTTTTTGTCTGTAATTTATGTAAATATATACATAGCTATATATTGAGGTAAAGGGTCCAGCTCACCTTTTAAAATAACTTTTATATAATTTTAGACCTCAATTCTTCCAAAATCCAAAAGTTTACTAAATAAGTTTACACATGAAATCCAAAAGTTTACTAAATAAGTTTACACATGATTATTTAGTTTTAAAATTCATAAAAGTGCCTAAAATCTAAAAACTTAATTTTGAAGAAAGGCCTTAGTTAGTCAAAAATAAATTCGACCGAAGTATGCCATGTCATAATTTCTAAAAGGTTTACTTTTTTTCGCTTAACTTTTTCACGATAAAATGGTCAAAATCATGTTTTGAGTAAATAAACATCTAAGGATTGAGGTGATTATAACAAAAAAACGTTGATGTATGCTATTTTGGTTGATGTATTAATTAAGGTTGACAATAATTCTCACATGGGTGCCTAGTTTGCCTGAAATTTGGTCGACACAAAATGAACCTAGAATTTCTTTTTGAAAATATATTTTTTCACTCATTTTATATAAATATATACATTTAGAAGATACTAGCAAAATGCCCGTGCGTTGCAACGGAACGACGACGCAGGAAGAGAAGCAGGCGGAGAGCGAAGGTCCAGGCGGCGACGCGGGAGCTCTGAGCGATGACGGGGGGAGCGGCGCAGACGCGGCGCGGGGCGTGACGCGGATGGGGACGAAAGAGATGTACGTAGGAGGTCTTTTTTTAATCCAAGCTCTCCCTTTCTTTTCAGCATTGGGATTGTGGGTTAATTTTATAAACACTCAAGGAATTTTACGCAAAATAACCAGACGCGACGAAAATTTTGGATAGAAACACTACTTACTTTATATATAGTTATATATATAACTTTGGGTTTCTTCAACTTTATGTACCATTCGACCTTGATTAAGAATTAGTATCGATATAGATATTTAGTCTAAATTAATTTAATTTCACCAAATTAAGTTAAAAATATAATAAAAATAGATATTAACCTACTGATACTTTAAACCGATTAGAAATTTGGTAAAGTTTAAAATATTTACGACTCGGATATTATTAGTTAGAAAAGTATATTGATGAATAGGATGAGTTGCATGTATATCGATGGCGACGTGCTAGCTCACGCGTGCAGCGTGTGCTCGGCCGCCGCTCAGGGCAATGCACGGTGACGCAGGAGGCGCGTGAGTCGGGCTCGCCTGTTGGAGGTGAGGAAAGTGAGGCAACAATGGAGCGAGAGGTTATACGGATCGAAAATTTTATAGATTTAAAGAAAAAACGATTTGATATCGAAAAAGTAGTTAAGATAAGTTATATCGTACGTATAACCAGTTTTTTTAAAATAGCCAGGTGGATTGTAGGTCAATTTCAGAAAAACTTGGTTTTTTATAAAATAGTCAGACAAAATAAAATTTAGATGAAAATACTACTTATTTGTTATAGATAGAGTTAGATTATAGATTTATATAAATATACCGTTGTGACAGAATGGAAGTATGAATTCACGCGTTACCTCGCGATTTCGCACGACGAGTGCCCTCGCGCGGCGAGTAAGCGAGACTGCGACTTTGTATCCCTAACTAGCGAACTCGTGTGATTAATAGATTAATTAGCGTAATTATCAATTAATTAATTATTGTTATTTTTAAATTGGTATCATTCGTAATTAATTAATCACTAATTATTAGTCACTAATCTATTTGGCTGAGCGGTTTCGTGTCCTCGCCCTCACCACGTCACCACTCTGCAAGACGGTCCGCATCGTCACGTCGTTATTGTTTTCGTGCGCGCAACGACACGGTGTAAGAGTATCTTCAAAAGTGTTTTTAAATGAATCTTTAATTAAAGAATTTTTTTAAAAACTAGCTACAACAGAAACTCAATAATATCAAAAATTATAGGTTTTTAAAATCAAAATCTCATGTTCAAAAAGTTTTGGTTCTCTAAAATAGCTTATGTCACCGTAAGAATTATTTTACTGCAAGACTTACACGAGAAAAACATATTTGTGTCGTCTGGTGCCTGCGCCCCTGCCGTCATCCTACATCTCGCCAAAAAGCTTGCCGCTGCATCTTGGCGCATGCCACCGCCTGCATCAGTTAGCTACTCGGTTTAGTCACCCGTATATGTAAAAAATCGGTGCTGCTACTACTCAGTCATAGTGAAATCTCCAAGCCTATTCATTTTTCAGCTGCTATGGATGTAGAATACTGATGCAAACATTATTTTTCGTATTAATTTTTGATTTTATTCTCTAAACTTGTTAGAAATTTTCTAAATGAGCTTTTTTGAGAATTGTTTTTTGAGAATTTGTTGGGGATGCTCTAATATTTGTGTATTCCAGATATTTTTGAGAAAAAAATAAATGGTATATTTTCAAATTTAATTCAATGAACCGACAGTTTAGACGGTTAAAATAAATTGTGTCCCACTATTTTGAGTCAAATGACACGTGAAATCTAGGTTAAAGACAGTATCTTGTGTTGCTATAAGCGTAAACTTGATCAGCGGTTAACTTAAGCTGGGTTAGCTAGGAAACAAACACCTAGGTACCTCGCCTTGATAAAAAGACAGGTGTATTTAAAAGGGAGAACGATAAATGACAAAACAGGAGCTTGTACAGTCCCCTCCTATTTTGCTGATGAGATGAACTTTTTTTTAGAGAAAATGATATTTGCGCAAGCTGTGCTGTACGGAATATTTCTGTACCACTACCTGCAAAATTTTGATCGACGAGGTACCTCTCCGCGTTTCAGATTATAAGGGGATTTAATTTTTAAGTCAAAATTCTATAGTTTTAATTAAATATATAGAGATATAGCATTTCTTATAATATTAAATTAGTCTTATTAAATCTGTCATTAAATATATTTTGATATTATGCATGATTGTTTGATGTTGAAACTTATTGTAAAAACGACTCTGATATTACATTGGTAAATGAACGTGGAAGAAATGCCATAGAAGATCCAAAACTGATGATAACACCAAGACACGATATTTAGTAACGAAGTTTAGCCGAAGCCTAAATCTCCAATACATTAATTACGGACGCTCCTCCCTGATCTAGCATATTACAATGTATCAATTACAACGACCCTCGCCCAGTTGCCACCGGCAGTAGCTATCTCTTTCCTATGCTAAGTCATCATATGGTTACAACAGGTGTGCCTCTCTATAAGAGAGAATCTAGGACATAGCCCGATTCTAGCTCTACCATGTATCTGTTACAACTCCATGTCCTAAATTATAATCGACTACTTATACATATTCAACACAAACTCTAACAAACTTCACCTTGACGAATATGCCACGTGTCACACCCTGAGGTATTTTTCCCTTTAAAAACCCCAAGAAAAATCACAAAAGAAAATCGTTGGAATTAACCGGAGAGAACAAATAATTTTTAAAAGCCAAAATTCTAAATGGAAATGGCATGGTGAGATTTTTATTAAATTCCACATGTCAAAATACGCTAACGGGATTTTTAGTAGCATTTTCGAGCACTAGAAATAATTTTTAAGCAATTAAAATCAAAACCGAATTAATAAATCCCGGATTTTCTTTTTCTCTCTCCTCCCGTCCTTTTCCCGCCCAAAAAAATCGGCCGTGGGCCGTCGGCCCGAGCCGACGGCCCATCTCTCTCCCGCCCGCGCACCCCTCTCTCCTCTCCCTCAAGGGTCGGCCGACGGCCCGTTCTTTCCCGCGCGCGCCCCTCCTTTTTTCCCTTCACGCGGGCCGGCCGAAGGCCATGGCCCGCCAGCCTTTCTCGCCCACAAATAAGTCCACTTCGCGTCCCCTTCTCCCCGGAACTTTGACAAAGGGGCCCACTGTCAGTCGTCTTCAACCTCCGGCCGCCCTCCCGCGCCATCTCCAACCGCCCGTCCCGCGGGATTTCGTGTCACCGCTTTCCCGCGCCTCGGACCTCGCCGCTTTACTCCTCGCCTCTTCCGCCGGCCTTAAAGCCCCGACCGCCGTTCCGTGCCCCTAAATGGCCGGAGTTAATCGCCGGCCATTATTTCCCCTATTTTCTCTCACCCCTTTACTCCGGCGAGCTTTTACTCCCTCCCCTGGCCGAAACCGACCTCCCCGTCCCCTTTAAAAGCCCGCCACTGAGCTCCCCATCCTCCCCACACACTCACTCGAGCTCCTCCCTCTCTCCCTCGCTCCCGCATCGTGCGCCCAAGTCCCGCCGCCCGTCGTCGGCCTTCGGCCGCGTTTTTTCACCGTCCCGAGCCACCCCGAGCCCCGTCGCCGCCTCCTTCCTAGTCGCCGGTGCCCGCGCCGCCTCGGTCGCCCCTCTCCGCACCCTTTCATCGCTGATTTCACCGTCGCCGTCGTCATCTTCCCACTTTCGGCGAGCCCCTCGGTGAGCCACCCTTCCCCGGCCTCTCGGCGACCTCGTGCCGTCCTCACCGGTGCGTGCGGCTTCGTCCGCGCGAGAGTCGTGCCACTCCGCCGCCGTCGGCCGCCGTGCGCTGCCGTGCGCCCGCGCTGCCCGTGCCGCCGCGCCCCGCGGGTGCTGACATCAGCCCTCGGCCGCTGACGTCAGCCCTAGCCGATGACGTCACCACCTGGTATTTATTGCGCAATAAATTAATTAAGGACTTTTTGTTTTAGTAAAAACGAGAAAACTTCTAAAAATCATATCTTTTCAATCCGACCTCCGTTTTAGTCTATTCAAATTTCATTAAATTCATAAAAATGCCAAGAATCCATTAAAATAGTTTTATTCTCTTTTTCAATAGCTTTTTAGCCTGTTTTGTTGAATTGCTTGCTTGTCGTGTAGATCCTGATAGTTCCGCTGACCCGGTTTATTTCGAGGTTGTTGCGGAAGTCCCCCAAGTTGAAGAGCAAGGCAAGTCATGCTTTATTATTGATCATATTGCTCCCATTTTTGCTAAAACACATGTTTTTCTCTATTAAATTGCATGTATTTTATAATGTCATTTCATGGGAAATAGTACACCGTATATTTAGTTTATGCCTTAGGTTTGACACTCCAAACCCTTTGATTAAACTTGAAAAAATAATATGATTAGATTCAGGACTAGGTTATGCTTAGCCTGATTTAGATTCACTAGCTCACTAAATGGGACATTCTCACTTAATATGCATCTCCTAGACATCTGTTCGGAAGAATAAAAATTCGAAAACTTGGTGAACCGGATTAATAACTAAAATATAACAAATGGTGGGCTGTGGGCACTATGGTTTTGGATAGTGGCGCCCGTGGCAATTAAGGACCGGTTCACGAGAATCCTCGAAAGAATGACATTGCAAACCACAAGCTAAAATGAGTAATGTGGGTCCCGTAGTGTAGTCTCTCCTAGCCGACGAACCCATCGGCAAGGGTGAGCGAGATGGAGTTTCGTCGGCCCGGTATAAGGGTTGCTTGGGTTGCTAGGATTCACCGAGGCACTCGGGGGCTGCCCACGTCACAGGGTCCGACAGTGGGGGCGAAACCTTGGTGGGGTTCGCTTGGTCAGCGGGGGGTTATACGAAAGGTCATATCACAGTTTCCTTTCCGAGGTAACATGGTGGTATTCCGGTGCACGGGAGACCGTGTCGTGGGGCTGTCTTGTGGGTACAGTTGCACCCCTCTGATCAGAGTAAAACTATTCGAATAGCCGTGCCCGCGGTAATTGAGCGATCAACCGAACTCATCGTGATTAGTCTCACACTATTAAACCCTGATTAATGGAACATGACTAGTATAGTTGGATGGGTTGGGCCTGTTGCAACGTGGGAATAACGTTGGACAGTGTTGGTTGCAAAATGTTTCAGTGGCGTACCCAGGATTTTATAAGAGCCTGGGCGAACGGCCGAACCCGAACCGCAAACATAACAATTAACAGTAAAAATCACTCGCTAAAAAAATAAAATTATCGATATTTGATATTAATAGACATACCTTATGAAAGATTACGAGTATGAGGTAATTACATCTTTCGAGTCTTAATATTTTGAAATCGCCGAAGGATAGTAGCTTCATCAAGTGATTTGAATAATTCCCGCTCAATATAGCAAATCATCAAGTGATTGAACCAATCATCGACGATCTTATTACGCAATTTAGTCTTGATAATTTTCATCGCTAAGAAGGATCTTTCAACTGTTGTCGTAGAGTCCGGAACTAACAATACCAATGACCAATAGTAACGACCACGATTCAAAACTTAATTATCCCTAAGTACAAAAACATTGAACAGCAAAATAAAAAAAATAGAATTAATACCCGGTTGGCTAAGTCTTCTGTGCGCTGCCACTGTTGAAACAAAAACAACCGAACAACAGATGGAAATTAAAAAACCACACTGAACCGATGGAAATTGAAAAACCACACTGTGGTTTGTGCTGTGGACGTTGAAAATCAAAACCTAAAACCTAAAGTCAGTCCGGCCGTGAACGTGAAGGCCACGTCCACTTCTGTTCCTTTCCTGTCCGCCCATGAACGTGAAGGCCGTGTGTGAACGAGATCACGTTGCTTTGCTCGTCGAGGCCGTCGTCTTCGCCGAGAGGATCCTGCACACCGTAGATTAATTAGGCTTAGCTTAATTAGGTTAATTAAAATAGCTATATATATTAGCCGGTGTCTAGCCGTGATTCGTGGACGGCGGCGCCGCGAGCTCACTTGGAGTTGGATCTCGCCGACGGCAGCAGCGGCATCGAGTGGAAGAAGTGGAACCAGGCGGGCGGCGACGATCTGTTGCCTTGCGCTGCGCGGTTGCGCCGTGACTCATGACGGCGTCGCTCCTTCGAGTGCGATTAGAAATACGGAATCCGAACCGTTTTGCCTTCGGCCTGCTCAGCGCTTGCCCCAGCCCAACAAACCGGTTGCTATATTTTTCTTATGAGCCTCAATGGTTGCAGGCCGGGGAGCCCGGGCAGCGGCCCAGGGTCGTCGGGCCCTGGGCCCGCCACTGAAATGTTTTAATTACTTAAATTACTACTTTTTGATCGTGTTCAAAATTTCTATTGTTTGGAAAACCCTTGCAGTTTGCGTAAAAGCAAACCTTAGCCAAACCCTTGTCTTCCCTGCATTCATTCTCTCCCCCTTCCGATGTGACTTGCTGAGTACGTGAAAGTACTCATCCTTGCCTCTTCACCAGAACCTGAGCAAGAAGCCGAAAAAAAGATGAGGTTGAGTAGGCTTTGTCCTGCACTCTGGAAGATGCGTGTGGAATGGTTGAAGCCACGTGGCCAGCGTCAAGCTTAGGCTTAGGCCCCTTTTTTCTTTTTTCTCTGCTCTTTTGTAATCTTTTTGTAATGTTTCTAAGACGTGAAACTGTAATATCAACAATTATCGTATGTGTACCCTGGCTGGTCCTGGACAGAGAATTTAATACACATATAGCTTCGAAAATTTTGGTCTGAATTTCTGGGCGTGACACCACGCCAACCTAAATTTGTTCCATACATGAACCTCCGTATACTTGAACTTGAGTTGATCCTTTTCGCTGCTCACATCGAGCCACCTTGACAAGCCTACACCAGGTTCACCGTAAACAAGAGACTCCACTATCCTTGTAACTTCTTCCTTATTACTCTACTTGCCATAATGCTCCACCTTCTCTCATATCATCACAGTCGTCTTACCAAACGAAATTAAATTCTTTTCTATCTATCACATCATAGACTTCCCGAAAACCATGTTCACCTCCATCTTGTGTCTTAAAATTGACTCGATCTAATCCATGGTCAAATAACCCGCCTTATCATCAAATAGATAAATCAAACTCACCAAACATAAAGAAAATCTTTTCTTTCTTGATGTCTTATGGACCGAACTAATAAATTCAATATCCACGTTTCCCGCATCCGTTGACTGAATCCATGATACTTTGAGAAAATTTACCATTGACTTAAATCACCCGAAGAAATTACGATCATAACGCTTGCTCTTGCTCTTTTTCTTCAGTGCCACAGATTCCAGATTCCATATATCTCATCGTGCCAATCCATAGATTCAGATATACCCTATACTGTCAGACACAGTCCATTGACTTTATCATCGATGTGTTTTCTTATAAATTTGATTAATTTAAAAGAGATGTTCGCTAAAAAATGAAAACAACTATAATAAAAAAACGCGGAGGAAGTATCAGTTACTTTTTTCATCCCACCCAGGTAGTAGCTAAAGAAGACGATATGATATGGAATACCACGTCCTTGGAAACTCTTCTCAATCCAATCTGTACACGTAGTTCATTTCATAAAGCGGAATGCCAAGGTAATTCCTGCTTTAAAAACGCACAGATCAACAGGGCGATCGATTCAACCTTCATACAAACACGAGCGTCGGTGGCGCCGACTCACCGACGCAGTGGGCAGATCAATTACAAGATGGTAATTCGATATCGAATCGGCAAATCAAGAGCTAGCGCTTCGTGATCGGCCTCCTTCCCGCCGCCGGCACGAGCGTCGGTGGCGGCGACTCACCTCCCTGCCACGCCCACACCATGTCGCCGAGCGACGGTTTAAGCTCCTGCCTGTAGAAGTCCCGGAAATCCGGTGTGTCGCCGCCGGTCTTCCTCACCTCCACCACGTGCACCGACGGCGCCACCTTGAAGATCTCCGCCTCGATTGCCAGCGCGCCCTTCCGGCCGTCCTGGCTCCCCTCCAGCTCGACCCTCCCTTTCTCCTTCAGCTTGAAGCTGAACCTCCCCGCCTCCGCGATCTCCTCCAGCTTGGAGACGATCGCCGTCGTGGTCTCCCTGGTGGAGAACCGGGCCTCCGACCTGCGCTCCTCCGCGTCGAACATCTTGGACAGGTCCAGCCCGCTCGACCGCGAGATGATGTCGAAGGCGTTCATGCTCGGGGGCCTCACCTCGATCACCGGCAACGACATGGTCACCTTCGACCGCTTCTTCTCCCGGGCAAACCCATCCTCGCCGTCGTCGTCGTCGTCGTGCTGCTGGCTGGCTTCCCTTCTGGCAAGCAGCACCGAGGGCGCGCTCGCGACGAGGGGCATGTCGCCGAGCGGGCACGTTCCCTTCTGGAACCATGGCCTGTCCATGATCTTGGAGATGGTGATCCGGGTCTTGGGGTTCGGGTCGAGCAGCCGGGCGAGGAGCTTGCGCGCCTCGACGGAGAACCACGGCGGGCACCTGTAGTTGCTCTCGGTGATATTCCGGTACAGGATCACGAGGTTGGTTTCGTTGAAGGGGAGGTATCCGGCCAGGAGCACGAAGAGGATCACGCCGCACGACCAGATGTCCGCCTTCGCGCCGTCGTAGCCACGCTTCAGGAGCACCTGCGTGCACGCCGCGAACGAGCGTTACGTATGTTGGCGCGTCGAGAGCGCACGGAGACGATGACGGGCACGTTAACCACGGTTCACCTCGGGAGCGACGTACGCCGGCGTGCCACACGTGGTGTGCAAGAGTCCGCCGCCACCATCCAGCGCGCTGAGGCCGAAGTCGGTGACCTTGAGATCGCCGCGGGCGTCGAGGAGGAGGTTCTCGGGCTTGAGGTCTCGGTGGTACACGCCGCGGCTGTGGCAGAACTCGACGGCCGTGATCAGCTGCTGGAAGTAGCGGCGCGCGACGGGCTCCGGGAACCGCGTGCTCCGGGAGAGGCGGGTGAAGAGCTCGCCGCCGCTCGCGTACTCCATGACGAAGTAGATCCTGGACCGCGTGGCCATCACCTCGTGGAGGCGGATGACGTGGCGGTGGTGCACCCGCCGCATGACGTCGACCTCGCGCTTAACCTGCTCCACCGTGCCGGACCGGTGCACTGACTCCTTCTCGAACACCTTGATGGCGACGGCCTCGCCGGTGGCCACCTTATGGGCCTTGTAGACCTTGGCGAACGTGCCACGACCGAGGAGCCGGCCGAGCCTGTACCGGCCCATGATCACCTGAGAATCTTGGTTCGTCGTCTCCATGGCCAGAAGAGCAAGGGAGGTGTTTCAAGCGATCATGGGCGAGGTTCCGCCGTTCCGGCCGGCCGGGAAATTGGCCGGACGGACAATGAAGCCCTCCGTGCACGGATGGAGACGGTGAACCATCGACCATTGCAAATTGGTATTGGGGTTTGATTTGTTCGCAGAGTTCTGAGGCTAGGAATTGATAGGAGATTGTTGGCCAGTGGTGTTGGAGAGGAAGGAAACGATGCTAATTTTAGGATGTGTTAGTTCTTAGTGATAGGCTTGTAATAAACATAGTAAATTGCAAGTCTATATTCTTTTGGTAATCTAGCCAAATTCCTATCTGATCCCTAATAGGGAGACTAGAGTTTATTTAGAAGTACAAATGTTGTTGGGTAAATTTTTTTTCTTCCAAACACGGTACAGATGCTTGCTTATATACACATGCACACACACTCTATCTCTATAAATCTATAATAACTATCTATTAAGTAGTGTTTTCACCTAAATTTTGTTTTGCTTGGCTATTTTGCAGAAAACTCCTTGAGTTTTTTCGAAATTAACCCGCAATCCACGTGGCTATTTTTTTTAAAAAAACCCAGTTATACGTACGATAAAGCTTATCTTAACTACTTAAAAAATCTATAACTTTTCGATCATCAAATCGTTTTTTCGTCCACATCTATAAAATTTCTGATCCGTATAACCTCTCGCTCCATTGTTACCTCACTTTCCTCACCTCCAGCAGGCGAGCCCGACTCACGCGCCTCCTGCGTCGCCGTGCATTGCCCTAAGTGGCGGTCGAGCACACGCTGCACGCGTGAGCTAGCGCGCGCCGTCGATATACATGCAACTTATCATATTCATCATATACTTTTCTAACTAATAATATCCGAGTCGTAAATATTTTAAACTTTTACCAAATTTCTAATCAGTTTAAAGTATCAGTAAGTCAATATCTATTTTTATTATATTTTTGACTTAATTTGGTGAAATTAACAAGTAGTGTTTTTATCCAAAATTTTCGTCTGTCTGGTTATTTTGCAAAAAACCCCTTGAGTGTTTATAAAATTAACCCGCAATCCTAATGCTGAAAAGAAAGGAAGGGCTTAGATGAAAAAAAGATCTCCTACGTACCTCTCTTTCGTCCCCATCTGCCGCGCCTACGCCCCTCCCCCCATCGTCGCTCGGAGCTCCCGCGCTGCCGCCTGGACCTTCGCCCTCCGCCTGCTTCCCTCCCTGTGTCGTTGTTCCGTTGCAACGCACGGGCATTTTGCTAGTATATTTAAAGAGTGTATCAACATATTTTAAGATTGACGAAGTCGCTTACGTAAATATTAAATATAGGGATTACTAGATGGCTGATGACTAATGAAATTAAATCGAACCACTCGATTGCCCCACGCAATTTTGTGCAGAGCAAGTTAGATTTAATATATAACTCTGAAATTTTATTTCTATAAGAATTATTATATGTAGAAGTATATTTAGATTTTATACGCAATGCTTTGGATTTGGATTTCATATACTAAATTTTAGATTCTATTTCTATAGATTTAGACTTCATATACAACTTTTAAGTTCTATTTTTTATTTTATATACAACTAAATATATAGATATAGCAATCGATCTATACCATTATAATCCAAACCCATTATGATCTAATGGCTAAGATTATTTTCTTTTTTATTAATGTGAGAATTTCTATCCTCCACAACGAACGTGATGCCTTTTTTTAAAACTGCTTTAATAATATAACAGATAGATTGTTAGGTGGTTCTTGGCTAAATGGCTAGTGGTGTTGCATAGGAAGGAAACGAAGAACACAGGACAAAGATAGGCGTAGGGGAAATTTAACCCCATGCAGAGAATTGTTTCATCACTTAGATCAAATGTTTCCGCACACTTGATCAAATGTTCCGAAGAGATTCAACATTCAAAAATTACTGGTTGTAACACCAACAAAATACATGAATCATTAAATTCAGACGAGCGAAACATAAAAAAAACTCATAAAATCAAGTCAAAATTTGCAACATAGTTGGATTCAGTTGAAACACTCACATCCCACACATGAAACATTGAATCTCAATTGTTAAAACATATATACTTTTTCATCAGAAATATAACCACGTGAGATTTTGTTCTAAAAATTTAATTGCAACTAATACAATCGTGCAATCGCTACAAATCAGATAGAATTAAAAACAAATTAAGTGATTAGGAGGGGATAAGAGAGAGATAGAGTAGGCAGTGCATGCATGAGTGCGTGTGAGAGCGCGCGCACTAGCCTATACACATGCGGCGTAGCAAGCAGGCATGCTGTGCAAGTAGTGTAGCAGTAGCCAATGGAGATGGAAAGGACGCCCGATCCTTGGGCATAGACCGAGCGTCCAACCCGGAGCATTTTTGAAAGGACGCTTGTTGCTAATCTTAAAAGTCAGAAGGTATTAGTTTCTTAGTGCATTAGTCAGAGAAAATGAGAACGAGGTTCTCATTCGCTTGGGTGCTCGGGGCATTATGTGGGTCCTATTAAGGCCTACAAGATTTATATTTTCAACATATAAAAAATGTGTTGAGACCTACAATATCTACATATTGTAGGTGATAAGAAGAGTGTCAAGACTTATAATATCCACATCTCCAGAAACGGCTATGTGCGTGCTTCGGTATCTCTTCCAAGCCATGTTCACCATGAACTCCATCATCGATATCTTAAAGAAGCTCGTCCAATCCAACAAAAATCAATGATTAGCAACGGGAGCATCCTTGATGGCGTCCGGGAGCCTTGGGCACACGGGTGCCCCGGGCACGTAGAGTGCCTTGGACACACGGGAAGACCCGAGCGTAGTGGTTGCCCAGGAACAAGAATTCAATTTATCAGGGCCCAAAGGACACACGCTGCCTCGGGCTCTTCTTGGAGGGATCCATCCCATTTAAGGGAAGTTGGCAAGGTCTAGTGAACTCATTTTAACACATTGCATTAACTACAGGACGGTTTATGCTTGGTGTACAGCTCACTCTCACTATCGCAGACGTGTTGCTGCATGGCGCTCCTTGCATGCCCACGTCACCCAGAGGAATAGGGTGCATGCAACGTGGTGCGCTCTTCGTATCTATCATGCAAGCCCGCTTCTATAGGCTACGGAGGCTAACTAGCAGGACCGTGACAGTTGGAAGAAGACTTTCTTGGCTTTCGCTCAACTTGTCAGTCGATAGGTGAGACAGTCACTTTTGGTCGGTTTATTTGGAGAGACATTGACAAGACCTAAGCATACCAAATTCATGGAGTAGGTCCAACTCCTGCATACATGCATCGACAACGTGGACTCCCTTTCACGTATAAAAGGAGGATCCATGCCACCAAGAAAAGGGTTCACAACCTAGAGATCTAAAGCTAACCTAGAGAAGGCTTTGCATCCTCAGCACTTAGAACTTTTCACTTTGCATATTGTAATTCACTAAATCACCCATAATCCATCACATAGGAGTAGACTATTATGCATCCATGCAGCCTGAATTATTCACACTTGTTCATCTTCTTTGCACGACCAGGACCAGGACTGGAGATTTGCATCCTGGCCGAACTTTCAAATGGGTAGTGCCTAACTTGCCGCTAAATGAGTTCCATACTCCGACAGTAGGCTTGTGAACTTTGTAGCTGAATTTCTGGCATAAAGTTGGATTAAATTTAATATTGTTGTTCAGTGAGTTTTGATGGTATGAATCAATGTTGGAATATTTTTCTAACGGTGTTGGAAGAAGAAAACAAACAAAAACTTTGTTAATTTTAGAAGGTGTTAGCTAGTTTCTTAGTGATAAGCTTGTAAACCTAGTGAGAGTAACCTGTAGGTTGGTACCTCTTTCTTAAAATCGCTTTATATTACAGAGAAAGTTTTATGGTGTTTGTATTTCAAAAATTGTAAAAATCTAACGCTTCACAATAAAAGATACCATCTAAAAGGTATTTAATTATTCACATAGGTACTTAGGCAGAGAAGGTAAAAAAATAATTTTGCTTGGAGATGAAAAAGGATAGAATGGTCTTTAATATTAATTGTAGATACGTAGGTATCATGTCGACAGTTTATCTCTATCTGTTTTATTTTATGTTATTTTTATGGTTTGTTCATAAGAAACACGACCGGTTAAAATATCACTGAATGTTTACATGGTTATTTGAATATTTAAATTTTATCCAAACAAGGTGAAATCTCCATAAAATATAACTTCTGAACAAAACCATGATTAATAAATTGAAATAAGAATATTTTGGTGTTGGACGGCAAGACCTGGTTTTAATCATCAATAAAGCCATCTTGCTATCTTTCTAAACATAAATATGAAAACAACCTCCTGAGGCCAATTTATCAGGCTAGTATTTGCAATTTTGCATGCATGCAATGGTTGAGAAGATTTACACTGTTCGGTGTGCTATCCTACCTCGCATGATGGCTCCCCACGCTCTGCATGCTCGTTCTTGGCATCCTCCTCGGCGCCCGCAAGCAAGTAAAACCCACAAATCAAATATTCGATTAGTCATATGCGCTTGCTTCTCATGGTGCATTTGCATACATCTACATCTGTAGTTGATTCGATCCATGGCTGGATATCCCAAGTGGCACGACGACGACGACACTACAGGGCGTGATTCCGTCGGTGATCAAACGTGCATGGTGTTGACTCCGGTGATATGACGGAGTAGAGTGATTTGGCTTTGTGTGTGGTGTAATATGACCAAATTCCAATCAATACCTATCTCTTATTAGCTAATTATTTTATTGTCATCAGCTACAATAATTTATTTGGTATCTTACCCCTCTCTCGATCAACAGTTTGTATAACTCTACCTCTCAATACCTCTATATACCTCATAAATATCTAAATTTAGTAGTAGTATTTATGGCTAAATAAAAAATTAAACGGGACACTAGTTAACCTATTAATGTGAGATGTGAGTTTATAATGTCGTACGATTTGGTCTATATCCGTGTGGACATTAACGTATTAAGAGGTTAGTCCTCTTAATACACGAGGAGACTTAGAAGAACAAACCTCTAGTACCTGCCAGGGTAAGAAAATACGATGTTCCAATATTTCACTTCCGTTCCATCTCATTTCACGGTGCTAGTGTGCCTTTTCTAGGCCCGACCTATTTAAAATGCCATTAACGAAAGTGCCGGAGTTACTACAATTACTTTATCAGGGGTTACTGTTGGTATTGGAAATATTTAGGTTTTTTCGTTTTATTAGTAGAAAAACATAGGCTAGGGTCACATCAAATCTTTAAAAAGCTGAAATTAGGTCTTTTGCAACACGTAAATCTTATGTGATGAAGTACGCACCGAAAAATTGAGTGTAGCTCGTTAAAACGTCATGGTTCAAGACACGACCTCTCACAAATCACAAAGGTGTTGCTAGGAAAGGACTTGTGGCCAAACCCAACCAAACCAAATAAAAAAAACTACTACCACCTACTATTTGATTTGTAGAAACAAGAAATTAACATTGCCAAATTATTTGGCTTAGTTCACTACATAAATGCAATTTTGGTACCAACCAAAAGCCTACCCATTTTTTGCTCAAGTTTTTGGCTGTGCCAATTCTTGCCGTTGCTTAAAAAATTGGCAAGATTACAAATGGCAAAGAACCAAATAAGCCCAAAATTTGACAAAATGAAATGACAGGACCATGGTGTTTATTCACCCAAGCATAAGTGATATATGCTTTTCTTTTGTAACGTGATCGTCAAAAGAAGGTAGATTGTACTTTCACTTCACACCAGATTTAACATATACTCTCACTTTATACCAGAGTAGATCAAAACAAATTTCGCTTTGCACTAGGTTGCATCACATAATTACGAGAAAATCTTGTAAAATATGAGTAAAATTTATGAAATTATGTTGTACAATGTTTTTTATCTATACTATTTTAAATGATACTGGTATCCGAATCTGTCTCCAACGCCGTAAGCTGACATGTGGAACCATATGGTCTACCCATAACCACATGCTTTCGATATGACATTATATGCCTAATTAATTAACTATGCTATAAAATGTAACTTTTGCTCTTGCTCTTGCTTTTATCTCTTTTCATATCCGTTGCAATACACGAGCCTTTAGCTAGTATTTTATAAAGTTTATGAAATTTTATTTCATGATGTATTGTAGTGTTAAGTGAAACTTAATTCAATATAACATGGTGTAAAGTGAAAGTATGTGCTAAACCTGATGCAGAGTGAAACACGATATGTTTTACCTGATATAAAATACCATTTACTCTTAAAAACAAAAGTGAAGGCAGAATAATTCAAAACAAGTAAAGAGGTAGTAACATTATAAAACAGAGCAGCAATTCTTATATTACAATAGGCTATATCTTATATTATGAGATGATTATAATCATTGTCATATTCGATCCTAACTATCACATGGAATTTCCATGGTTTTACTTTTTATGTTTATTCCAATGATTATGCTGATCTCTTTCGCATAATCTTTGTAGGATGAAAATATGATCCTTGTCTCTGTTGGATTAGAAATGCTGCATCTCCACGACATATCCGTTGAGCGGAGATAGCAGGAAATTGCCACAGGGGAAAATATCACACAAATCCAAGGTTAGTCATGTCATGATTAAATGAATGCATACCTCAAATTGTTATGTACCTTAAAGCATCTCACACAGGCATATGAAATCGCTGGTTCGCCGCTGTTGTCTCCATCGATGACCACCCGTGTCCATATTCGAAGTTCGAATCCACAAAAGAGCATTGTATGACAGAATACACATATCACGGCGATCTTTATCACGGAAATGCGCAACAACGGGCCCGCTGCCGACTGCAGAGCCCCGCGCCACCGCAATCGGTGCTCTCGTGGCCCGAGCCGGCAGCCACCACTGCCGGGGTAGGCCAACCATGCCACCCACCGATGCTGCTCACGTCCAGTCCCCACAGGCCCCAACTAACCAACCGCACTGCAGTGCCAAATCTGTCACCTCGCATCCAATAATGGGCTAATGGCATCAGGAATGGAAGATTGGGAATCCAACCGGTCGGCACATGCCCGGCTCATGCATCCCTCCCATACCTCAATCAGCTGGCCCAGAATCATGGTTACCACAAAATTATTCGATGCTGCCAAAAAAAAAACCAAACCGCAGGTGCACACAGCCGCTAAGTCGAGAGAAAACTGGGCAGTACATCCACTTTAAACGCCCACCTGGGCACCACCACAACCGGGGTATCTACATCCACTTTAAACGCCCACCTGGGCACCATCCACAACCGGAGTATCCACTGTATCGATCCGTTGCCTAAAAACGATCTTAGGCCATCCAGAGAGAGAACTCTTGCGAGTTATCAAAACCACGAGCTCATCAACGGGAACCAGACCGGTCAGGTTTTGGTCCGGGTAAAAGAGATCTCCCTGTCAACTGCATGGAAGCTCCTGTCTCTAGCTCATGCTGCCTTCTGTTCCTATCAACTCCAGGGTGAGGGGAGCCTGTAAGCTTGAAGGCCTGCAGGACAAAAAGGAAATAGTCAAATGTCAGTTTGTTAGTCTTATCACACTTGTATGTAATAACAGCAATAGACTTCTATTTCCCATTGAGTTCTGAACTATGAGAACCAAAGCAATAGTTTCCAGTTGTAGTAGCATTTCAAACAATTCAAATGGACTATAACAGTTCACTGGCAAAAGCAAAATTCTTCAAGGTAAAATGAAGATTCAAAACAAAGCTACAGAACAGATCCAGGTCAATAATCAAACACCTACGTACGATGGAGCATATTTGGACCAACTGTCCTAACTGATGCTAGTATTGCACAGTACAGAATGTACTACTCCAATTGAGGAACATTAGGTTGACAAATGTGAGAACAAGTCTTCTGGAAACACACCTATCTACCTCTGAGGCACAGTTTACGCACATAACCCTCCTTACCTCTGAAGGTAAATGTGCCCCATGTGTTCTCCTATAATTGTGGCTAACATGTGCACCAGATTAAGTGGTCAACAAAGATCCATCATAGTATAAAGTTATCATGAATGACAAAAAAGGATAATTTATCAATAACAGCAATGAAACTGGAAACAAAAAGCCTCCCAAAATCAGGAACCAGGGCCCATTTGAATGAAAAAAAGAAACTAGAACCCATCATAACTCACAGGTCAAAATAGTAGAAATGGTTTGCATGAATAGTATACGGTGTATCAGTGTTGCTATGCTCCCTTTCTGTTTTATAATTTTCAAAGCCCCAGCCATGATATTTGCTTTTTCACGGTTTCACCAAATTAAATAGATAAAATCTACCAGGTTTTCCATAAAGCAACCTGTTATTACTATGTCAGAGGGAGCTACACCAGATAACAAACCTATACAACACTTTCAACATTCACCTAACATGCTGAAAATCTAGTGAAGTACAGGTTCTTTGTAAAAATGACATTTCGGTACTCAGACGTACTACCAAGCATTCCATTCAAGTTCCCATTCTATCCCATGTGCAGCACAATGCCAATCCATGGAAGTCGGTGGTAACAACAATGGGGAAACCAAAAGGGACAAGTTCCATGATATTGGTGGTTCCTTTCTATATTTGTTTTCAAAAGTTTTCTCAACATGAATTACGACACATGTCAACATTCAACAACAATAAATGCTGGGTAACATGGAATCATCATAAATACTGGATTGAATTCCATTATCGAAAAAAGGGAATCATAAAGAAAAGTAAACAAGAGCAGAAAGTTTACAAGCTAAGCTGCAGTAGAACAGTGCATAATCACTGAGATAAGCAAAAATGTTTTCAACTGATGACTAGAAAAGTGTATACATTATAGATCTATCACAAGCTAAAAACTCCATAAGAGTAGGGCGCAAAAAAGATTTTATGAAAAACTGAGTTCGTAGCATAGGTTAAAAGAGCACAGATGTTAGAAACCAAATCATGCTTTAGAAAGAAACAAAACAATATATAGTCAGTTTAACAGCCACAGATTAGGGTGATTAGAATCAATCAAATTCGCCTCTTTTCACAAAAACACACTTGCAATGGTTAAGTGGCAGCAAATTTCTTGACATTCACATTATCCAAGCGGTACATCCATGATGTTGGATTGTTGGAGACAAGCTAGTTGATGGCTAGCAAAATCTAACAGCAAAGCCTATAGAATTATTTCACCACACTAGAAATAATAAAAATTTCAGTTGTTCAAGGTTTTCGATTGCAAGGCTTTCCTACTTTAAATTGTGGTTCGGACAAAAAATCAAATTCCTTCTAAATACTGGTGTTAGGCAATAGGCATGATTGTGAATTAAACATATGTTAACAAAAAAATAGCAGGAATAAAAAAATCAATTATTTTTCAGCAAACAAATTCTTGAACAGTCAATTTGAAATACAGGATTTCTAGTCAAGAAGTGAAACATTGTTATGTAATTATTGGAACTGAAGCATCAATCAATTCAACTTTCTGCTCAGTTGTGCATGTTAAACAACACAAAATCCTTACTAACCTATTTAGCTCCAATACATATAAGTAAAAGCAGGAGAGAATTATTACCTTTCAACCTTCTCAATCACAGGAGTTCCATTTGGAGCTGGGAGCATCTGGTGCACAAGGTGCTGCATTCCTGGCTTCAACTCCATCTTGCAGAAATCCTCATACTCTTCATTATCACCTGCCTTCCTTTTTACCTCCACTACTACAAGGGAGGGTGTAAGCTCAAATATCTCCGCGCCAATGGTTAGAGGCCCCTTAACTCCTTCACGCGTACCCTCTATGCTCACCCGCCAGTCCTTCCGCCGCACTGAGAAGCACTTGACCTTTGCAATCTCCTCCAGCTTTTTTACAATGTCAGACATGGGCTCACCAGACACGAACCTGATCTCGTTCCCCCTCTCCTCAAACAGCCCAGACAAGTTGAATCCTTCCGAGAATGATATGATATCAAATGCATTAAGGCTTGCTGGCCGTGGTAGTGACCCACGGACTCTCTGGCTCTCCCCAGTTGACAATGTGGCTGGGCAGGATACGACTGATGAATCTGACTCAGACCCTGAACCATCAGGATCATCCGCTTGTGGAGGTGGAGGAACAGGTGCCAAACCCAATGGTGGGGGAACAGGATCAGCAGGCTCCAAGTCCAGCACGTCATCAGACAGGTTGTAGAGCTTGTCATCCTCAATGTAAAACTTGACTGGCTTGTATCCTTTCTTGAACCAATCGCTCTCTATGATCTCTGGCATGGTGATCCTAGTTTTGGGGTTTGCGTCAAGAAGGCGCGTTATCAAGCTAGTAAAATCCTTGGAGAACCACCTTGGGCACCTGAACTCCCCCTTGTAGATCTTCCGATACAGAACCATGATGTTGTGGTCATGGAAAGGGAGGTACCCGGCCATGAGCGCAAAGAGGATGACACCGCAGGACCATATGTCCGCCTTGGCGCCGTCGTATCCTCGGCGCCTGAGGACCTCGGGGGCGACGTAAGCCGGCGTGCCGCAGAACGTGTGGAGCAGACCGTCGGGGTCGAACTGGTCCGGGCCGGCGGCGAGGCCGAAGTCCGAGACCTTCAAGTCCCCGTTCTCGTCCACGAGGAGGTTCTCGGGCTTGAGGTCACGGTGGAACACGCCGCGGGCGTGGCAGAAGTCGACGGCGGAGACAAGCTGCTGGAAGTAGCGCCGCGCCGTCTCCTCCCTGAGGCGGCCCTTGGAGACGCGGGAGAAGAGCTCGCCGCCGCGGACATACTCCATGACGAAGTAGATCTTGGTCTTGCTGGCCATTACCTCGAACAGCTGCACGATGTTCGGGTGGCGCACCCGGCGGAGCACGTTGATCTCGCGCTTGACGAGGTGGACCATCCCGCCCTTCACGGCCTTCTCCTTGTCGAGCACCTTGATTGCTACGCACTCGTTGGTCTCCAGGTGCCGCGCCTGATACACCTTGGCGAACGAGCCCTGGCCCAGCACGCGCCCCAGCTCGTACTTCCCCAGCACCGTCCCTCCGCCGCCTCCACCACCCCCTCTCCTCACCAACGCCGCCGCCGCCGCGGCGGATGACAACGGGGACGCCCGCACCGCCTGCGGCGCCGGGTCCCTTGGCGCCGGCGAGACGGTCGCCATTAGCATCTCAAGCTAGAGCCCCGGGGACACACACACGAGTCTCTCTCTCGTCCACCCCCTCTCCCTCCTCCCCTCTGTACCACGGCTTGCTCTCTCTCTCAATATCACGGTTTATATCGCCGTAGGCCGCCGGGTTCTTCTCCCACAGCGCCGCACGGGTCGCGTTTGGGAAGGAGATTTTTTCTCCTTTTTATCGTGTTTTGTAGTTTCGCTCGGGTTGTTATGGCATCACGCCCTCGCCGTTTCGTGTATTGGTGGGATGGGGCCTCATTTCGGCCGCTTTTGCGAGTGATCTTCGTGTTTTAACTCCGGGCGCCAGGCGTTACGTTTTTTTTTTTTTGCTGGCACTCCATGTGAGTACAAACTATCAAGCTAAGCTAAACAGCAAGTGCGGGGGAGGGATTGAAGTATAACAGCTGTCCAGTAAATTAGTGGTCATTATAAGAAACCTTCCGAGTAGGGATGAAAGCGGGGACGGAAAAATTCCGTACCAACCGTCACCGAATACCGAATATTTCGACCGAATACCGTATCCGCGAGAAAAACGGAAACGGAAAAAAAACAGGAACGAGAAAACGGAAAACGGGAATGGGAACGGTTACGGTGTTTTTCCGACCGTATTCACGGATCCCGTATTTATCCGGAAAAATTCCCGCGGAAAATTTTCGTTTTTGAGCTCATGTGCATAATAAAACATTCACTCTAGTCTATTAAACCTTCACTCATAGAATTTTTGGAACATTGTAAGTTCATGTGCATAATAAAACCTTTACTCATACTGTGAGATTACGTATGGTTGCAATTGTTGCATCTAGTTAACTTTTTGAAGTGGTTATATGTGTGTCGACGTTTTCGTTTTTTTATCGATTCCCGATCGTAATTGACAGGCTCCTGACCGTTCCCAATATCCCGTATTACCGAATTTGTTTTCTCGTCCCTCTTTTTCGTTTCCGTTCCCGTAAAAAAATACGATCACAGAAATGATTAAGATCTTTTTCCGACCGTTCCCGACCATTTTCATCCCTACTTCCAAGGTATGTACGTTGCTGAGGGATTGGCCACGGCTCACGCTACACCCGGTGCAAAATAGCTGGCTTGATACTTCGGTACTGGAATCTGTTGGTTAGCTAGCTAGAGTGTAGGGATTGTGAGTGTTCATAGTTTAGGGATTACTCAGCGAGTGTTAAATATCATAATGATTCCCTATTTAATATGGGTCTTACTAATTTTTGAAAATCTGTTACAGTTTTGATCTGAGTGTAGTCAAATTTAGAAAGTTCCGATGTTCCATTCAAGCCATACCGTACAATATGGATACATTCTTGTCGTTTGGTCAAAGTATTTAGGTTGTTAGGTTTCAATACCTAATCAGTTATCAGTTATCTATGTTGTCGTATTCGTATACACATCATTCTCTCCCAATAATAGAAGTGGATGTTAACGTCATCGTTATTATACCAATCAATATCGTTCCAACTGTTTGAGCTTCTATTTTTCTATTTTTCTTCACGATCAACACTTGCTCATTGTCTGATTAAAATCTAGACTTACATCATCCATGTAATTTGGTCCCTTTTTTATTATTATAGCATGATTAATAACTGTTATTGTATTTTATTGTCTACACAAAGCATCGCAATTCTGATAAATTCCCACAAGTGTTTCGAACTGAACTCATTTCCATCCATTTTGACAAATGCTGAATGCCTGTGACAAGCTAGTACAATGCTGAACAACGTTAAATGATGCTCTTTTTGAACATGTAAAATCCTCCGGTGATTGTACCACCTTCGCCTTCATAAATGGGCAACTGCACTGGCCAGGCCAAAGCCGTTGTATGCAGTGATGGTTCTTCACGTGATTACGTGAATACCCTGTTCTCCAAGGGCGTACCTTACAAAACGCACCTGAACAAGGCCGGACCGCATTGTCAGTCACGCTCTCCAGGCTCGCGTCAAATGGATGCGTGCTTATTTGAGCCGTTTCGTTCTCTTTACTTATCCGTTCTTATCTTTTCTGTTCTTTTCTCCGAAAAAAAATACAGTACTAATACTAGCAGCAGCAGTGCTAACTGCTGCTCCCGCTGCTGTACATGTACTATACACAACAAAATACAGTAGTACTTTCTTAATTCCTAATTTATCGTAATATAATTTTTAAAGATATTTTTAAATAATCATCATATTTATGTTTATTTAATAAATCTATTTGCTATTTATATATTGAAATAAATAAATATTGATACATGCATTTATGCACAAAAGTATTCACAATTAATATGTAATGTTTTGATTTGAAATGATATATGTATTGAGTTTATTGTCGAAGTAATATAATATGATAGAGTTATTAGTTTTTTTACATAATATGATGATTAATTAAGAACGGAGGCGTAATATGATGATTAATTAAGAACGGAGGTCAGCAAGTGCGAGTAGTACATTGAAATTTTCCTTGCTTTAAAATAAAGCGCAGCGTCCCCGCATATCGCCTTTTCGAGACGCGAGGGTTTTGAATCGGAGTAGACCGCGCGGTGGCGACGTGGTGCACGGGCGATGGGCGGGTGGACAGGTGGAGCGCCTCGGCTGGGTGCGGGGGCGCGAGGCGTGCCCAGGTTCGGCCGCAATTTTTCCACACACTTGGCCATGCTTGATGCTCCGGTCCAGAATTCCAGATAGCATAAACAAAACGGAAAATGCCGGCGTCGCGCGGCGCGGCGCCATCCCCGGGAAGGAAAGGGGGACCCGTGGAAGTGTGGAGTGGAGGCGGCGCGTGGCCGTGGCCGCGGCCTCGCCCGGGAGACGCGCGCCGCGCTCGACCGAAGGCGGTGGCGTGCACCGACGCGCGGTCGCGTGAAGGGCGTGGCGCGCGGAGACGGCACCTGAAATCCTGGGGGCCTCCCACTAGCTCACTGTCACGGCATACCGTTGCCACTTTGCCAACACTTGGAGCATCATCCTGCGCCGATCAGTGGAGCGTTAAACTGTTGATCTGGAAACCCAAGGTGCAGAAGCACTGTAACACGAACATCAACGGACGCGATGCAGTCTGGAGGACGAGCCAATACAAAAACACACGCCATTAGGACATGACTCGAGCAAAGCACCTGCGGCTCTGGAGTTCTAGTAGATACGCAGCGATAGGGACGGGCACCGGAAGGAAAGGAATGGGCTGAGAATCCGAAAGGGACGTGGTGTCACAGTCTAACGACGGCACGGGCGTCGGTGTCAGTCCTGTGGCTTCTGCAACGGGACAAGCAGTATCGGGAATCCTCGTCATCTTTTTCCCGGCTACGAATTGACCTGCCTGACAGGAGTATATAGCCACGCATGACAATGACTCTCTGCAGAAATATCAAGAGCATATGGATAATGGATTTGTAGCGGCCGCAGTTAGTCCAGCAACTATTCGGATAATAAGTCAGAAGTGACACTAACTGGGAAACTTGGATGGGTTGTTTTAGCAACCTCACATGATTGATTGCGAAGCTACTTCCGACTTTTGGAGACTTGAACCAGATTCCATTTGCAGTCACTACAACCAAACCATTTTATGCAAACGATTGATGGACAGATTATGGCCTAAGGAAATGCTTCATTTGGTGCGAGGTTATGGAGGAACTTTTCTCGACGGTAGTAATAAGCAGGGGCAGATTAAAAAACATTATAAGATAACTTAATCTCATTTTTCCTTCTTTTAGCCCTCCTCTTTCTCTCTCTTTTTCCTTCTTTCTCTCCTTTATCAATGATGATCTAGCGGGGTAAGAAAGATTAAGTCCTCCTAACACCCATGTTAATCCGCTTGTAATAATAAGAGAAACTTTAACTATAAAATTTGACATATTCGTTAAACCAAAATTTTATAAAATTTGACCACATATTACCCTAAAAACGTGTAGTTTTTAAAGGGTGGCATCAGTCTGTCCACTTTGTAGGGAAACAAAACTATGTCCTGTTAGTGTTGCTAAACCATATGCTAGAGAACAAAAGGTGGAAGACCAAAACAATGACATGTAATAGTCATATGATGACATTACTTGATGTGTAGGAGCAGTAGTTTCAAGAGGGAAATCTGTGGACTGTGGTGTACAAGTCGTGAGCTTATTAACTAAATTAAAAAAAGGCAACTCGATAATTTTTAGATTAAATAGATGTTGAATTCTTGTGTGTTCCTTTCTCACATTGCTTGATAATGCAGTGCACCGAGTCTATTTCATGTAGCCAAGCTTCTCCTATCCTATTGGTATAATCATATTGGATGTTCCTTGATAGAAAAAATACTCAAAAGGCAAAAAAACCACATACATTTTGCTCTATTTGATGCGAGGTACAATTTCCTTTTAATAAAACCAGAGACATGAGTACTACAGGTGAATACGACTCCTATATGCTAGGGTTGTTACGCTCCATCCTCGTGGATTCGAATTTCTTAATTCTTTGTCTGTCAAGATGTTAACAAGCTTATGACTTTATTTTTGTGAGTTATAAATTTATCTCAAGAGGTACAACACTTTAGTCGAGAATATATACTACCATAACATTAGACACTCATTTTACTTCAAGGCTCATAGCCGCCAGTGTCATTCCTTTAATCATGTTTTTGACCCCATTATTTTAATTTGCATACCATGTTGCTTTATTTGCATTAAGCTCCCCATCTACTCGCCTCCAGTGGAGGCCAAGTGGGCCGCCCGGCACGGGCACGGCCGCGGCACGGCCCGTCACGGCACGGCCTGCTAGGCACGGCCACCGTGACGGGCCGTGCCGTGCCGGCCCGCGTGCTCCGCCCCCGGCCCAAGCACGGCCCACGGGAGGCCGGGCCGTGCCCGTGCTTGCACGGCACGAATTTGGCCGTGGGCCGTGGCCGAGCCCACGGGCCCATAAGGCACGATCGAATTTAAAAAATAGAGAAAAATATAAAAAAATAGAAAAAATATACAACCCTATTATTTCTATATATAAAAATTAAAAATATAAATAAAGGATAAAAAATAAAATAATGATGTATTTGTCACGTTAAAAATATGAAAAAAATATATTCGTCATCTATTTTTTATATTGAAATTATTAAAATAAATATTGACGCCATTGGACTTCCCGCAGTGCCGTGCGCCGTGGGCCGTGCTGCCTGGCCGAGACGGACAAGACGTGCCGTGCCGTGCGCGCCGGCGGCTCGACGCCTGTGCACGCAGATCGTCGTGCGTGCAGCGCAGGCCCGCCCATCACGAGCCGGCCGCGGCCGGCGGCCGGCAAGATGCCGTGTGCCGGGCGGCACGCCTCGGCCCGACCCGTTTGGCCAGCACTACTCGCCTTAGTTTTCATCCTGTCAACCTTGCTATTTATACAATCTACTTTTATTTTTCCTTGCATGAGTTATCATCTTGTACACTACGTCAGAATCGACTATCTCTAACGGGCATTAAACCTCATCTCTATCAGGTTGGGCCCCCGTCACTGTGAAAAGGTCACTGATGTGAGAAAATATCTCTAACGGACATAAGACCGTCACGGATACACATTATCTCAATCGGGCCATAAAAATGCTCGTCACATATAAGTTTGAAAGTCAAACCAGTGGTGTTGAACGTCCGTCACGGATGACACATCTCAATAGGGCCTAGTTCTAAGCACGTCACAGATGACAACTCATCTCTAATGGACCGTAGTTACTAGGCCGTCACCGATAGGGTTGACCAAACACGGAGTCAAATAATGTCCCGGTTTGTTGCCCATCACGGATGACCTATCTCTAACGGGCTTAAGTAAGGAGCCCGTCACGGATGTCTTATCTCTATCGGGCTTTTAGGTTGAGCCCGTTACGGATATCCTATCCCTATCGGGCTTTTCGAGAATGCCCGTCGGATGAGTTTATTATCCAAAAATAAAATTTATTTTTTACTAGCCTCAGGCCTTTGCTAGCCATGCCCGCTGCAAAAAATGATAAATATCATCATAGCCCAGCCCCAGCCCCAGCCATTCCAGCCCCAACCATTCATCACAGCCACAACCATGTTGATCAATTCACATATATATTCATCACAGCCATAGCAGCAAGTTGATCCATTCACATATATATTCATCACAACCACAACCATATCCATATCCATTCACATATATATTCATCACAGCCACAGCCATATCCATTCACATATATATTCATCACATATATATTCCACAGCCACAGTAAAATAACAAGTGTACTAACCCCAAAAACAGAAAAAAAAAGACAAGTATAGATGGCTATTTTTTTTGCAAAAAAACATGTGTAGAACCAAAAAAAAATTAATGGTCTATTTTGTTCCAGAAAGGAACAAGTGTACTGCTCAAAAAAAGACAAGTGTAGATGGATGTTTTGTTCCAAAAAGGAATGAGTGTAGTTCCAAAAAAAAGAACAAGTGTAGTTTCAAAATGGTCTTTACTTTTTGCTTTCAGAATAACTAGACTATATATGTAATAGTATGAGGCGTTGTGGTAGGTTGGGTGGCTACCAGAAGATCTCCGCTGTGCCCTGTGACACAAGGTTTGATGCGAAGATCTTCGGTAGCCACTCAGCCTACAACACGCCTAAATAATTCGAACCGTGTTTTGGATGTTGCAATTTGCAACATGTCTGAACGGCTCCAGTTCATCATCGAGCGAAATAATTTAGTTACAGATGCATCAAAACCTACAAAAATATATTACAAAGAAAAGCAAGTATATACAGAAACAACGTGCAGAATTGTATTACAAAGAATATTTACAAAAATCAAATGTTTGTCGCACTGTCATTGAGAATGTTCTACCATTCAGAGTCTATCGAGCTACCTAAGACCTTACTCTAAACATTCCTTTCGAAGATAATATATCATCTAGTATGAATTGCGCTATGTCCTCTCTAATGATATCAAAGTTGTCATCCGGAATGTTTGATAGTTTAACCCGCATGTGAGGCACCAAGTTAGTCCACATACTTGGAAAGTTGTCGTCTTATGTATATAAACAATTGTGTAACACACCTCAAGGTCGGGCAATGTCACCTTGTCTGCTAAGATTCGTATGTTATGGCAGACATGGAACCCACACTGGTCACCCACTTGTTGTTTAATTGGGAAGTCTTTT
Source organism: Oryza australiensis (assembly GCA_019925245.2). NCBI lineage: Eukaryota > Viridiplantae > Streptophyta > Magnoliopsida > Poales > Poaceae > Oryza > Oryza australiensis. The sequence goes on along the minus strand of JAIFGZ020000048.1, from coordinate 6,556,936 downwards.
TTGTGACCGAGTTTGGGATGCCCATCCTTATGCCTCCCGCCTTTTGCCACGTAAAGGTCCCATGCCTCGGTCAAGACAGCTTCGATGCCGAACCAGTTGTATATTTTTGGCTTGATATTGGAGTTAAGGTAGTGTACCAAACTCCACTTCAGCGTTATTACCAGAAGAATCCAATGACCCCTGCGACATTATTAAATTGCAAGGTAAATACTAGAGCTATACGAGTCGCGCATTTGATTCTAAGTAGGATACACGCTTACTGTTGATTGTAGGCACACAGAAGGAAGTCCTTGTCTTGATGGGCATACAAGCAGTCCTTGATATATTCCACCAAGCCAGCTCGATCGTTTTGCATATTTGTCTCATTGACGATAGATGGATCGAGAAAGGCAACAAAGGGTGATTTTTTTGGACCTGCTTCCAGGTAAACCTACAAGCAAGACCAGAGTCCGGGTTAGCGTAAGATATGGATAGTTATTATCATATCTCGTACCCACAAATACTTACAAGGAGTAGCACTTAAGGAGGTTGGTGTCGACCGCTCGCACCCGTAGAGGTCCCATAGATCTTGGAAGTCTACGGCGATGAAGCCAGCAGGGCCGAGGAACGGCTGACTATCGTGGTAGCCCAACATGGAGGTCTCTCTATGCTTCCTCTTTGTGTTGGTCCTCTCCATGTAGTACCCATGCAACTCCTTGCATGCGGGCCCCATCCTTGATAAGGTGTCATCTCCGACCAATGGCATGCCTAATGTGAAAGTATTCGGATCTGATGACGCCTTGCCAAGATCAAGCTTTTTCTTGGCCTGCTTGGCCCCTTGCACCTTGCCTACTCCTCTCCTCTTTCTGCCGATGTCGGGTGGAGAAGATTTCGCCTTCTTCAACTTTTTGGCAGGAGTGGGTTGGTGCGGCCTGCTGTCCACCTCCATACCGTCGTTCCCAAAATCTGTATCATATTGTAATTGGAGATCTTCTTCAACGGCATGAGGGGCAACTACAAGTTCTCTGGCTTGAGGGGCCACTATATCTGTACGTGCATGCGACGGTGCCGGACGAGAACTTGGTGCTGGTCTAGGAGTTACATTGATCTAAATGGTCTGCTTAGGCCATTGGATGAAGGTCCCACGTGCAGCTCCAAGGGTCAGAACCTCATCGTTCGGTGGGTGCTAGAGAGTGAAGCCCACCCAATCGGGCTTCACTAAGTCTACTTGGACGTTTGCATGTCCGGCTAGCAGCTGCGTCCCATGAACCTGGGTTTCGGGGGTAGGCTTGAATGTAAGACCCTCTGCAGCCGAAATTGCAAATGATTGGGTCACCCTAACAAGTAGGGTGCACGATGTGGGTTCCTGCAATAGAATCGTATATGTCATTACTACTATGGTGTACTTTGGTGCTAATACAAAATATACATTTGTTGAATTTTGTTACCGTTATGTGGTCCACCGTGGCGGGGATTGGTGCTTGTTCTGCCCTCGCCTTAGTTGATGCCCAGCTGCTACGCCTTTACGTGGGGCTCACTTCTACTTTGGGAGCTGCAGTGGCCGGAGCTTCGGCGATCAACTTCACATATGTCTCCACCCGAGCCTCCACTCGTGCCAGTTTCTCATTGAATTATTCGGCGAGCTCGACCTTAAGCTCCTCCCGAAGTTGCTCCTTAAGGCGTGCTTGTTTCTCCGTCTTTGATAGCTTGTGCTTCTTGTTCTGCCAAGCAAATTGGGGAAACCCATACTTCCATGGGACAACAGAGCCAATGCCCCTTGTTCGTCCATGGTGTTCTTCGTTTCCTAAGGCTTTTGTGAGAATGTCATCCTCGCGCCTTTCTGAGCAAACCTCAGGGGAGGACTATCTCTCAGCAGTCAGCTGGACCTGCCGTATAGTTAGGATTAATTAAATGTAGAGGACGATACAACCTATTGAAAGATGTTTTATGTCTTAAACTTACAAGTCTATCATACAACGCTTGATCTTCGGGGTTTGGAAACGTCAGTGTACCATCACTATTCTTCTTCGCCCTTGCCCTTGCCTAGTTCCTTGCTCGGGTAGTCGGGATATCACCAACAATTGGCGAGGTGTTAGATTTCGCGGCAACTTGATCCTCCCTGTGCCATTCCTGCTGCTTCCCGACGTATCCTCCCGTGCCAAGCCGGTGCGGGTGAAGATTTTTTGCCTACAACGCCCTATATGCCTCGCTTTTTGCAAGATACTCAGGGGTTGATTTGGCGGCATGGAACTCGTCCCACACGGCTTGGGTGATGAATGGGTACTTCCCAAATGGTGAAGGATGGGCGCGGTTGTGGACGTAGTCACTGACGAGATAGGTCTTGAAATTTTTCCACAAGGTGCCCATCTTGCGGATAGCCTGCCGCTTCAGTCTTTTCTCGGACTCTTTTGGGTACTCAAAGCTTTCCTTGAACTGTCTCTAGGCTTCATCTTTTTCTTTCTGTGGGACCCGATCGATGTGGTCCGCCAGAATTGTGAAGTTCCGCCTCCCTAGGATTCCGCAGATTGTTACGAATTTTTTGACGGCTTTCTTTGGGGCTGTAGGAAATCCCTGTTCGTTCACCTCCGTTATTCTATACACTTTCTTAAGGATCTTATTCTGGGACCTTGGAGCCCAGCTTGTTGTGGTCCCACTTGTAGTCGCTGACATTTTCTATCGAAGAAAAATAACATTACTAAACTTTTACATATTGATAACATCACTATTGGAAAGTGAAAGTATTAGATGTGGCCTCAGTTTTGCTCAGAAATTGTGCATCAATTACAATCATTTGCAAGTGTAGATAAAAAAGAACAAGTGTAGATGGTCTGTTCTTATCCAAAAAAAATAAGTGTAGTTCCCAAAAACAACATAACAAGTGTAGATGATTGTTCTTATGAAAAAAAGAGAAAGTGTAGTGCCAAAAAAAGAACAAGTGTCCATGGCTGTTATTTTTTCAAAAAAGAACAAGTGTAGATCCAAAAAAAGAACAAGTGTAGATGATCTGTTCTTATCATAAAAAGAGAACAAGTGTCCATGGTGTTTTCTTGCAAAAAGAGAGAAGTGTAGTGCCCCCCAAAAAAATAATAAGTGTAGCTGGTCTTGTTCTTATCATAAAAAGAGAACAAGTGTCCATGCCTTTTTTTTGCAAAAAGAGAGAAGTGTAGTGCCCAAAAAAAAGAACAAGTGTAGCTGGTCTATTCTCATGGTCTAATGTTGAGCATTCATCACTGGCCATGAAGAGGTGAGGAAAGGTGAGAGAAGAAAGGTGAGGAAAGGAACAACAAGTTAGGGCCAAGAGTATCATTCAAGCATCATATCATAGCCATATCATCACAAAAAATTGTGCATCATAGCACTATAGCAGTATAAAAACTAGATAGCAGTAGCAGTAGCAGTATAGCAGCCACACACTTGCTTCATTACATCAAACAAAATTGTGCATCATCATAACAGTAGTAGTAGCATCATAGCAGTATAAAATTGTGCATCAAAGCAGTATAGCAATATAGCAGTATAAAATTATGTATCAAACAAAATTAAATCACACACTTCACTACTATCACAGCCATTGCTATCTTTAAAAAAATGATAACAGTAGTAGCAGCAAGGCAGCCATCCTAGCAAGGCAATAGTAGTATAAAAATTGTGCATCAATCCCAACAAGGCAGTAGCAGTATAAAAATACATCAATCCCAGCAAGGCAGTAGCAGCATTGTTGATATGAGGCTAAATAAAAATTAAAAAGTTCAGTGATGATTTTCTCCATAATAAAAAGAGAATAAGTTCAGTGATGATTTTCACCATAATAAAAACAGCTAGATGCAGCATATGGACAGTACTATACATCACTACTGTAGAGAGTCCAAAGATGATGCATAGCACAAGGCAGTAGCAGCAATACATCAAAGCAACAATCCCAGCAAGCATCAAGGTAACTAGCAGAAGGATTACTCATCAAATTTTAAGCATATACTAATTAACCAACTATCCACATGTCCAAAATCAACGGGGAAAAGAAGGAATTTTAATCAGTTCAAACAATGTATAGAGAGAGACGTACTAACCGGTGAGGACGGGGTCGAGGTCGAGGCGGCGACAGTGCGGCTGGGCTCGGGGCTGACGCGGCCGGCTGAAGGGTTACGCGGAGGCTACGCTAGCCGAAAACAAAAACTTTTTACCGCGCAAACCAGGAACACTTGCAAGTAAGGACCGATAGATCGTTACCGATTGGAGTGTGCAGCGAAAACAGCCAATCAGGGCTATCCGATCCGGAACAGTGTAGCCGATTCTCGCAAGCCGACAGCCAATTCCCGGAGACAGTTGATTCGCCAATCAGCCGATTCGCGCCTCGCTCCGAGTCGTCCGACTGTGTTCTCACGCCTCGCTCCGATGCGCTCGACCGCAACCGATTCCTCCACAGCCGATGAACAGCGTGCAACGTAGCAGCGCCTCTACCGGTATCCACACATCCGGGGACAGAACACCGAACACCCGTGTGCTAGCATGCGATGCAAGGCTAGGGTTTGGCTCGAAAGTGGGGAGGGTTTCTGTGGAGATTGATCTCGGCGACTTCTGTTGCACGCGATGCAATTGACGTGTCACAGCTCTCCACCCCTCCCTCCTTTATATAGAGTTGGCCGACTGGGACTAGTGGCCGATCAGGACTCTATTTTGAATCGGATCCTATCCGAATCTCAAAGAGTTGGCTGCCCATACGTCGTAAGCCCATAGGACTCTATCCGATCGAGCCGTATCCGAGTCCAACTCGAATGTCTGTTCTTATCCCCTTAAGCGTGCGACCACGTAGGTTCGGTATACTCGGTTTCGGCTATAGTCTAACTTAGCCGGCCGTCGGCTCGAGTCCAACTCAGCCGAGCTGTCACGACGGCGCCTAGCGGCACATATTGACATCATAGTATACAAGAATATAATATCGGCTCTGAACCTGTAATGTGTACACAAATCCCTTTGCCTCACAATACCAATTAAGCTATAGGCAAGATGTGTGCCATCCCTTCAATAGCTTAACCATTCACTCGAACTGTATTGGATTATCTGTCTGTTGATTGACTCCTCAATCAACTTAGCATGGCCATGCATTTCCATAATCCATTACCTCGAGGGGCCCAGAGATATCTCTCCAAAGGAGGGGCAAATTTCATCTTGATCACTCACATCCCACTCCATGTTTCATAGCAAACCCGAAAACTACCTTTATAACTACCCAGTTACGGAATAGCGTTTGGTAGTCCCAAAGTAGGCTACTACACATGTTGGAATCCATGGTGATCTAAGGTCTAAGGACTTTGTACCAACACTACCTGAGACCAACTAATGGCACATTAATTCCTGTAGTGTCTCATAGTGGGTCTATCCAATAATGTGTTCTCTAACACATATGTCCATGTTTATTGATTTGGTATCTCCGTACCCATGATCTATGAGACATGATCATCAATCAATAGACATGCCGATCTTAGAATCATATTAGTTCCAATAATATGATATATGATCAGGGATCATTTAGAAATAGATTCATACATAAAGAGTCTCATAAATAAGTCACATACTTATTGATCAATACAAGATGTCTATTTCATAGAACTGAATAACACTTTATTCATAAATACATAAACATTGACGTGATATTCAACATCTCCATGTTGCCTCTAGGGCATATCACTAACACCGACGTCAAGGGAGGCGGCGGCAGGCTCGACGACAAGGTATCCGGGCTCGGCGAGGAGGCGTCCGAGCTCGGGGTCGACAGGGAGGCGGTCGGCGTGGAGGGGAGGAGGAGAGGAGGCGGCGGGGATGGCACGCGAGGATCTGAGAGGCGGTGGCGTGGAGGCGAGAGACGGCGGGCTCGGGGTCGACGGGGAAGGCGGCGGCGTGGAGGAGGATGAGAGGAGGCGGCGGCGCGGAGGGGGAGGAGGAGAGGAGGGCGGCGATGGCGCGCGTGGATCTGAGAGGCGGCGGGGAGGCGTGGAGACAGCCGGGCTCGGGGTCGGCGTGGAGGCGAGGAGAGCAGGCGGCGGCGTGGATCTGAGAGGAGGCGTGAATGGATCTGGATCTGAGGGATTGACTAAGTAACCCTAGTCAACTTCATCTCTGACGGGCGTACTACTAGGGCCCGATACGGATGAGTCATCTCTGATGGGCCCTTGTAGTACGCCCGATGCGGATGCATTAAAACAACGCCCGATACGGATGACTGTCATCTGCATCGGGCAATGACAGTAGGCCCGATACGGATAATAATTTTAAAAAACCATGATAAATTAAAATATGCCTTATTAAATTAGTTTACAATTGCCATTATATTTTAAAAGATTATTATAATTAACAGATGAATTATTTATATAGTGTAAATTTGCCTTTAAATTTAAAAACCCAAATAAAATTAAAAATACCTTATTAAATTAGTTTCTACTTGGGATTATATTTTTTAAAAATATTATAATTAATAGATGAATTATTTATATAGTGTACATTTAGTCGTCCTTCCAGGGCATATTAAGCGAAAGAGCAAGCGCAAACGTTCTTCTCTACGTGCATTAGATCAATGCAATGTCGGACCTCAAGGTCTTTCCAAGTATGGTAGCCGTCAAAATATGGATTTCTTCTTCCACATAACCTTATCATTTTTCTTGCCACGTTTTCTTTTTTTTTCCCAAACTCATTAGTTATGTCTTTGACCATGTCATGGATCTCTTCTCCAGACAGATCCTTGGGAGCAGTTCCAAGTTTGCTCCTACCGTTGAAAATTTTCTTCTTTCTTCTAAAAGCGTGGGCGTAGCGGAGCCATCCCCTATGACCCATGTAAACCATCTTTCTCGGATTTCTTCACCACTGCTGCGTGTATGTTCCATACAATGGAGCACCTTCTTTCCTTTCACGGTTTGTCCGAAAGATTGCCCAGGTCAAGATAGTCATTAATGGTGCGAACGGTAAAAACTCGTAGCTTAAAGTTCTCCTGACCATATGCATCCCAAGTGTCCATGCCTTATTTCCAAAGAATCTCAAGATCATCGATAACAGGCTCTAGGAATACATCGATATCATTGCCCGGTTGTTTTGGACCTTGGATTAACAAACACAACATAATATATTTCCTTTTGAAGCACAACCATGGTGGGAGGTTATAGTTCGCAATAAGGACGGGCCAAGTGCTGTGAGAACTGCTCATATCTCCAAAAGGATTCATGCCATCCGTACACAAACATATCCTCATGTTTCTAGGGTCGACAGCAAAGTCTTTGTACATTCGATCAATATTCCTTCATTGAATCGAATCCGCTGGGTGCCTTAGCAAACCGTCGTTTGTTCTCTCTTCGGCAAGCCACCGCACTAATTTTGCTTCCTTTGGGTTGGAAAATATTCTCTTGAAGCGAACAATGATGGGTAAATACCACACAACCTTCGTCGGACCACCCCGCTTTGACTTCTTTCCCTCCCCCGCACTTTTCTTTCGCTTGTATCGAGAAGCCTTACACATAGGACAAGCATCTAGGTCAACTTGTGGTACAATATGCAATCGTTTGGACAAGCGTAAATCTACGAACCTCTAACCCTAGGGGACACAGAACCTGCTTTGCTTCATATGTCGTTTCAGGCAATGTGTTCTCTTCAGGAAGCATGGCCTTCAATATTCTCAAAAGTTATGTAGAACTTTTGTCTGTCCATCCACTACTTGCCTTCAGCTTCATTAGCTCCAAGGTAGCTGATAATTTGGTGTGCTTTGCCTTGCATCCGACGTATAGAGGTGTCTCGGAGTCACTGACCAAACGACTAAAATTCATCGAATCTCTCTCGTTGTGAGCTTGCTCCTCAACATCACGTAACATCTCTTACAACATATCAGGATCCACGTCAACCATTTCCCCGTCCAATGGAGATGGAATAAACATGTCACGCTCATCTTCATCTTCATGATTGTCGGCACCGATGCTGTCTGCAGCTGCACCATTATCTGATTCTGTCTCTCCATGCTTTACTCAACATGTGTAGTCCTTCATGAATCCCCGTTGTATCAAGTGAGAGTGTACCTCCTCTCCGCTAAACAAAATCTCGTTCTTGCAATCTCTACATGGACAACACATGTATTTGCTATTTCTTCTTATCCTATCCTCCTCCGCGACGTTCATAGAACTTAAAACGTCATCTCTATACTCCTTGCAATGACACTTCAAAGTTGTCGCATTCATCCAACTTCAATCCATCGCTACAAAATTTAACAAAATATTAGTTATCATACTACTAAATTGTAAAAAAAACCAACCTTTATACTTACTTCTAATATATTTCTGTTTTTTAGAAAAATAACAAAAATTCGCCCCTTTCAACCTCCCATCAAAAAAGTGAACAGTGGGATGAATTCAGACAGTGGTTGCTGGTGCATTTATAGTGTGTCCGAACTATATCTCAATCAGACCATTTAAATGACATCTGTAACGGGGCACAGACATCTCTAACGGGCGTCAATCAAAGCCCGACACCGATATGAGTCATCGGTGACGGGCTATAAAGTCATCTCAATCGGGCCTTATTTTTGAGCCCATCACCGATGACCCTCATCTCTGACGGGCTCGGTATTATGGCCCGATTGAGATATCCTAGGTCATCTCAATCGGGCTTACATCTGAGCCCGTCACAGATGAGTTCATCGCTGACGGGCTATTTACAATTGGGGCTGTACGAGTACATCTACAACGGTGCAAATGACGGCCCGATTGAGATGACTTCGTTCTGACGGCCCAAGTGCTCCAGGCATATTTGGGCCCGTCACAGATGATAGAATCTGTACTAGTGGAAAAATGCTACCGCATTCGCTATTCCAAGCTGTAAATTTGTTAATTCGTGGCAAAAGATAAATGCCTACACAAATTAATTGTGTTATCCACGTTTCAAATGAATCGGAATAACAATTATGTATGAGAGCTATGCCAATTGTAAAAGAAAACATATGTAAAGTTGTATTTTCTGGCCATGAGCATTGAATTTGTATTTTTATCTTTCATAGTTAGATATGGAATCCATTCAATGTAAAAAAAAGAGATTTAAAAAAGAGTTTTGGAGGGAGTCCCTTCAAATATTTTTTAAAAATAAATTATGAGCATGTGAACAATTGAACATGGGACCTCAGTTAAAACCACACATCCATTGTCATTGCACTGTCATCTCGAATCCATTCAACGTGAACCATTCCATGTGAGGAATGACTTGTAAACTCTTATGCCACAATTTAATTATCAATTACCTGTGAAGATCATGCATTTCAATCATGCCACATTCGTCTTTCAACTTAAGTTTAATTAATTGTAACCAAGGACTGTCTAAAATTTGAAGGAAGATGCCATGACCATTTTATTGACGAATGATGGCGTGCTATTTACAAAGTCCTTAAATTTTCTGCATGGTTAATTATGCAGAGCATGAGCATCGTTTGCAATGTCTAACGCTGCTATTGTACAAACAGTGTACACACAATGCCAAACTGATATACATGTATAGAATGTATAGAATGTTCACTATAAATATAAAAAGCTCTCGACATTTTTGATGTCTAACGAAATATCTTGGATTAAATCGAATAACATGGCCCCTCATTTTACCTCCTAGTTATATAGATTTGGAATTAAATTCCAAACAAGGGGGCTTATTTGGCTACTCCTAAAACTGAATAAAAACTTTCAGGGCTGATCTGCAATGTAGGACTATGAAGATACGGGAATTAAAAAAACTAGTATAATGTTTGTGCTAACGCAACGATTTTATTTAAGGGGTGCACTTAAAAATAACCAGACGACAAGATTCTTTTCATAGTTTTTGCCATACGCAATTGTACATGACCATAAATATAATTTAAAATACATTCATACATAATAAGGCATAATAAAATAATACATCACATAATGCAAATAAATTTTAAATTACTTAAGTAGATCTTTGAGGTCTTCAGTAACTTTTTCCCCTCCCACTTCTTTAGGTAATTATATACGAGAAAGCCTGACAATTTCCTATAGAAGAAAATCAAGTGCTTATTTATTGGAGATAAATAAAATGAATAGTTGATAAGAAATATTAAACATGTTATAAGTTATTACCAGCTATAACTTCTTGAAAGCCATCTTGGTAATTCACGATGCCAGTCAGAAAAATATTGTTCCATGCAGGACGCACCAATTTTATGGCGAGGTTAAACATGTTTGGCAATATCACGTAACATAGTTATATATGGCATGGTTCGATCAACCGAATCCGTAATGTACACATTTTGTTTATCCTGTCTATTATGAATAAACTATAGAGAATAAACTATAGAGTATATCCGGACAACATGGTAATAGAACCTATAAATAAACACCCAAATTGTGTCATTTCCTGATTTTGGTAATTTCAAAGATGAAAGAAAATCATTGCAAAAATTCCAAGCACATGTTGATGAAACTATATCCACCTACACGTCACTTAAAACTTTACAAAGCACAGATGAATTATAGATGATACTTCCATGCCAACCTAGACGGTTTGGCAAACCGTGGCCATTACACATATGGGGGGAAGTTATCCTTGTGCTTGAGAAAGTATGGCTTCACATCAACTTTCTCCAGATTTTTGCGCAGTGAATGCGAGACGCCGTTTGTCTCCAGTATCTGCCCTCCAGCAGCTTCAATCAGCCTTTGTATGTGTTCTCTGTCATCAGGGTTTATGTAGGCACTGAGGGCAAAATATAGTCCCGAGAACAACTTCTGTGCCTGCAAGTGCCGCATTATCAATCATGGAGACGTGGAGGTAGAAAAATTGTTTGAAAAGAATGAAATGTTAGAAGTTGCAACACAAAGGTGGTGGAACATATTGAACGGAATTAAAATACAAAATATCCTCACAAAAAAATACGTAAACAACAAAGATTATCTCTATAAGCATTAAGTTAGACCTATAAATGGATACATATATGCAATGGTGAAGACTGGAACCACTACAAAGAGCACTCTCACTCTATCAACAGCTTTGAACTGGTGATGGTCCCATGTCCAAACAATGACAAAAGAGCAATGGATTGTTTAATTTTTTAATGAAGAAAATTTAGTTCCTTCTTTATGACACATCATAATAATGTATTTCTGGTTGAACAGGTTGCAATACTGAACATTTATGCTAGGATTAGGATTATAGTTACTGATCCACCATATAATAACTGAGCATGAACTACCCTCTCACCACCATGACAACCATAAAAGAACTATTTTTTTGGAATTGTGATAAAAAAATAAAATAAATAGAACATATGGAATTTCCCCAATTGGAAGAGTACGTGTGATCATCTTCACATTTACACCAAGGTTAAGTGGCATTCGTTTTGTTGCTGCACTTTCATGCCTTGAAGGATCAAAGAGTGGCGGAGAGCAACGAAGTGCCAAGCCCCACCAGGACTCTCTTTCCTTCCATCCGGCACTTCCTACATGACAGAAAAGGAGACCATGATAAAAATAATAATTATAGGGGTTTCATGAATATTTGAACGCTTCAGAATAAAAACAGAAAGATCCCAAAAATCAATAACAACACGTAACCTAACAGCTTAATACCAATTCGTTTAGCTTCCGGACAAAGTATCTTCCTTATCATTCAAGGTCGAGCGAAGAATATTAAATGTCAAAAAAGACAGCAGAATATTTGATCGAGTATAGACACATGCATGACTTGATCAGTGTTATTGGATGAAATTATTGCTCATAGTTGAGTTGTTCAGACCACTCAAAAAAATAATTCAGTGTTCAGACTTTCCTCTACTTGTTTAGACCAGCAGGATCTGATTTTTAAATAACCTAATTTGCTAGAAAGGAATTGAATATAACGCGCAAATTCATGTCTAGACAATTTCTGCTTTCTATACCATGCAGATTATGCTTTCTATATATAACATAATAATCTGGCAGTGGAAAATCACTTTACTTCAGAAGCTCCTGTGAAAAATGCTAATGCAATTAAAGATTCAACACAAGCTCATCCTTGAAGCATCTTTGAAAGTAGGACTTACATGGCATAGTAAAATTGTGTGATGCTGATGGGACCTGGTTCCCCATTTGACATAGAAAAACATAGTTTTGTTCGTACTTTCCGCTGTATATATTTCAAAAGGCAAAAAAACATATTAGCATCCTCAAAATTGCAAAAGATTTGCAATGCTAACCTCGTATGTCAGCAAATCCCAGCTCTTGCATTTATGATAGGTTGTATCCAATCGAAGTTGCAGAGTACAAATCATGGTTAGTTACCCAAAATGGTTTCACTCTCATGAACGATTGCAACCAAATGCACGCAGCAAGGGATAGAGCAGCAAAAAACATTAACAACTATACAATGAAGGGCGTATTCGATCTCACATTCACTTTGCATTTGGCGTTGCCACCGTGTGATCCGGACTGGAGGTCGGCAAAGATGAGGAGCTCGTGCGTCTGCTGAATGGCATCGGCCAGCATACGCGCCTTGGACTTGAAGAGGGCCTTCATCTTGGCGACGTGTCCGCTGTTGCTAGCATGGCGGATGTTGGCAGCGCACGTGGCAACGACGATGACATGAGCGAGGCGACCACCGACTGGATCCGACACCTCCCGACGATGCATAGTCGACGACAAATGTAGGGGAGGCGCCAGGATCTGGTTCCGCCATGACCCGTCAACCTACGGTGACATCATCGTCACCCCCAAACAAATCTGCATGTCATCGTTTCGCCTGGGACGTCGCCGCTTAAGTGCTCCCCCAGCCCGGCCAACATCGTCGCGGCCTCAGATCAAAGTGTCTTTCTCATCAAGGGCTCGAGGAGGGCATGGCGGCCGCGACGGCGGCGGGGCCTGGGTTCTATGGATGGCGACTGGAGGCGGGACATGAGTGCGACGACGAGCAGAGAAGGTGGAAACGACGTGAGCGACGGGAAGAGGAGGCGGCGGTGTCACGCCCAGAAATTTAGCCAAATTTCTAGAGTATTTTGTGTATTAAATCCCTGTCCAGGAATCAGCCAGGGTACACAAAATGACAAATCAATAAATAGATCCAAAACGTAAATAAAGCGTAAAATACTTACAGAAGAGGCACTTAGTCCTTGCACCCGAAAGAAAACAGCAGCAGCGGACAAAGGTGATCCTAGCGGGGCTTCAGCTCCACTCCACAGGCAAACTCAACTGGGGTCTGAGCTTTGGTCTTCTAAATCCATCTTCGACTCATGAGCACTGCACTTCTGGGAAAAGAGGGAAATAGCAAGACTGAGTACAACCACCGTACTCAGCAAGCCACACGGAGAAATGTAGACGTGCAAGGGGAGACAAGAGTGGCTCGGGCTATTTTGCATAAAAGCGATTGTAAAACTTTTCTGGTTCAAAACAATAAAACAGTTGATTAATTTATTAAATCAATATTAATCATCCACTGAACAACGCTATACCACGTTGAACAGGCCCAACCATTCCACCGAACTAAACCGGTTTCATTAAGTCAAATTATTAAATGTGGGACTAATCATGGTGAATCGGTTGATCGCCCATAACCGCGGGCACGGCTATTCGAATAGTTTTACTCGGCGAGAGGTATACAATCGTACCCACAAGACACGATTCCATACATGTTGCCATGCCCCGAAGCACCACCGCGGTACTGCAAGGGGAAATCGTGACAAGACCCTTCCCATAACTTACCCTGACCAAGTGACACCACACTAAGGTTTCGCCCCTACCCCTATGCCGGGTAGGCAGCCCTCCGGTGCCTTGGTGAATCCGGCACGCATAGACCTTGCCGGTCCATCCGAACTCCATCACGCCCACCCTTGCCTGGATGCGTCGGCCGGGAAAAGCTACACTATAAGTCAGCTTGCCCATGCCGGCTTGTGGTAAGTACTGTAAGTCTTCCGGGTTTCCCATGAACCGGTCCTTAATTGCCATGGGTGCGACAAGCAAAACCATGCACCCACACCCACCATTTAGTCATATTTTAATTAACCAAGAACCTTTGCCAAGGTACCTCCGGTCTGAGACCATCATTTCATGTGTCTATCAGCTAGTAGTAAAGTTCTCCCATTATTGTGAGCTAGTGTAATTAAGCATGGCTAAGCATAAATATTCCTAGCGAGATCACATAAGTGATTTAAGCTAGTCAAATTAATCACCCAAGTTGACAATGGATGGATATCAATTAAATGAGGCATAAGCGATCAAATAGGTAGTCCCGGTTCCCATGTAATTAGCAAAACAATGCAATTTTATTTGCAAACAATAAATAATTTTATAATTTGGGATCAATATGCGTCAAAGAATAATGTGACTTGCCTTGCTTCTTCAGCTGACCTTCTCTTCTTCGCGAACACGAACTCCCAAAACGGTGAAATCTACACGCTGGCACGCAAAACGAAAAAAACTCTAATAAGAACCAAATAAACAGTACATGGAAAGTAAACAAACATGTAGAGCTCAATTTTAGATGAATTTTGCAATTTGAATGACCCAATTTGGAGTTCGTATGGATTAGATATGGATTTTAGAAGTTTTAGGCCATTTAAATGAATTCTGGGAATTAATTTGATTTATTGCACAATTATTAATTGATTTCTCAAGGAATAGGTATCCGCTGACATCCGCAAAAGGCCAGTGCTGACACACGGGCCCCAAGAGTCAGCGACACAAAGGAGCGACCCTCCGAGGACCAAGTCCAACGAGGTAAGAATACGGGCGAAAAGGAGGAGGTGAACTGGACTTCTCAGGGCTAGGCCAAGGAGAGAAAATGGACTTTGGCGATGGAGAAAACCTATGGACCTGCGGCCGAAGAGGGAATGAGAAGATTTGGACTTTTCTCTTGGGGAGGAAAGTTGGGAGGTGGCGGTGACACGGGCTCGGACGGGCGACGGCGACGTGCCCGGCGACAAGGTGCAACGGCTCGGACGGCGGTGTGTCGACGACGCACACCGTGGCACACGACTCGGCTCGGTGCACGGCACGCGCGGGCATCGGCGAGCGCAGAGAGACGCACGGGGCAGGGTTGCGACGGCGACGAGGAGCAGCGGGGCTGGAGGCGCACACGGGATTGGCACACGGGCACAAAGGCAAAGAGAGCAGGAGCGGCTCGGCTCTCGCCGGCCAGCTTTGCCGACGGCAAAGTGGCGCACGACGCGCGGGGCTTTGCCGACGGGCGGCGGGAGTCGCCAAGGCGACGGCGGTGGCGCACGACGGGCTGCAGAGAGGGAGATCGGCGCATGGCCGGCGGTGGAAACCCCCTCGCATGGCGACGCATGCGACCGAGGCTCACCCAGGGCGGCGCCGAACACGGAGAGAGAGAAGGGAGTGGAGAGGGAAAGAGGTTTTCTCACCGACGGTTGGAGATTGAAGGGATGACGGCGACGACGCGTTTCGACGATGGGAATTTTGGGGAAAACACAATGGGAAGGTGTTCCGAGAATTCGAAGGTGGAGATGGTGGTGGCTCGGTGGGAAGAGTGACGGTGTAGCGGAACGACCGGAAACAGCGAGCTCGGCGACGGAATTTGGGCGGCGCACGGTGCGGGAGCTCGGGAATGGGTGAACGCGAGGAAATGAGTGGAAAGCGTGTTCCGGATTGTGGGGAATCTTTATAGCCAGCAAGGGCGCTCGGGCATGGCCGGGAGGAGCGGGAACGGACGAAAACCGTCGCGTCGCGACATTAATGGCGCTGCAATTGGTGGTCTTTAAGTTGGTCGCTCCGGCGCACATGATGAGCGGAGGAAGGGGAAAATGGGGAAACGGGGAGTAAAGCCGGGAACACGTTATGACGCGGTTAAATGTGGAGGAACGTGGCCGGGAGAGGCGGGACGGCCGGCCATGGTGGAGCTCGGCATTGCAAATACACCACGAATTGATGCGAGATTGAATGGGGATTTATGGGGAATTGATGAGGACGTGAAATGGGAATCGGTTTTCGCAATTTAATTGGAAGGAAAACCGGCGAGGAGGAGATCAAACGGTGCGGCGGCGCTACGGTTGCACGGGAGAGAGAACGGTCGGCTCTGGAGGAGGAAGATGACACTCAGTAGCGCGAGGGAGAAAAGTTAGACTTTTCTGTCCAAACTTCCTTTAATTTTATAAATACTTCCAATGCTCAAATAATTCCAAGAAAAATCCTGAAAATATATGAACACCCAAAGTATTTAATAAAAATATCTACAGCTCAGTTAATATTTAATTACTTTATTTAAATAATTACTTTATTGCTCTTTGTATTAATTAAATTATTTCTTGAGCTCCAAAATTTCACAAAAAATTTCAGAGAGTATTTTAGGGCATGGAGAATATTTTAAAAATATTTCTAGCCATGATTTTTAAAGAAAAATTTTATTTCCTTATTTACTTTACTTGAATAATTTACTTTTCTTTTTAATAATTTTTGGAAAATGTATTATTAAACGATTTTTAATCCCGATCGAAAATCGGGGCGTGACAGGCGGCCGCCATTAGAGGCGCGGGGGCGAATGGAAAGGGCGGAAATCGATGGCGCCTGTGATGGAATCCAGAGAGAGATGGTGCGCCGGCTAATAAGGTATCTCAGCCGTTGGATGATGAGTGAGTAAGAGAAAATGAATATATCTCAGCTGTTAATAAGGTGCATTATATAATGGTATAGAGGTATAGATATAGATAAAAAATAGATTGATATACTCATTGAATTTATATATAGAAACTTAAAAACACGTAAAAGTTTTAAAACTATCTTTTAGATAATACACAAGGAAAACTTTGCATCATAGGAAGAAACCTCATGCCACTATTTTTTCTAAAATTCTTATGAAATGACTCATTTCATATAAATTTCACAGAAACCCGAGAGGGTTGTTCCTTTATCCCAATGAACTGTATAGAAATGTTTCTCATATGAATTAAATCCTTCAAAATTTCTCAAGTTTTCATTCGTTCCAAAGAGCCCTTGGATCATACGGAGTACCATCAAAACTATATGGATTTAAGTTAGAAAAATCCACTTTGACTCTCAAATATAGGTCAGATCTAATTCATATCACTCAACCATAAAACCGGGTATAATGACTCCTCTAACGGTTAAAACCGGTATCATTTAACTCCTAAGACAGTTTTGAAAATGATTTTGACTGAGGTGGTTCGTTGACCCTGATCCACTAGCTGAGTAAGCATGTAAGCCCACATGTCAGGCCTCCTCCTCTTCTTCTTCCCCTCTCTTTCTTTTCTCTTTTCTTTTCCTACGTTGTGGCAACGAGCTCGACATGACACCATCAATCCCTTACTCGAAATCCATATCCACAAGGGATCTGATGATCCTTGACTGCCACCTCGCCAAGAAGCTTCCATCCCATGCGGCGGTCGATGAAGACGAGCTCGACACGGGAGGTGTTGGGACCGCTCTAGTTATTGGACAAACGTAGTGTCCCATGGCGTGTGGCATTGTTGCCACCGAGACTCATCCCACTCGCCTTCTCTCTCGATTAGGGGTCTACGTGAGCTCGGGAGAGAGGGATTGGAGCTCCATGAGGACGAGCATGTCGAAGCCTCTTCGGTGAGCTTGGCAGCACGACATAGTCGAGGAAGGGCATGCCTTGCTACCACGGTGGCAGTGCTGTGAAGAAGGAGCGGAGTCTCCGCCACGACGCCATCTCCAGTACAAGGTAGCCGTTGTTGCTTGATACAATGCTACAGATCGATGAGGCTACCTTGTGAAGGTGAGAATTGAGCCATCCTGGCTCAATTGCTTCATATATGTGGTGTGCAGCCATGACGACGATGAGGAGATCACAAGCAAACAAGGATGGGGAGAAGCCCTCATTGCGTGGTCTTGTCCAAAACGGGGAGGAGGTGTCGTAGCCCATAGGGAGGGAGAGCGCCATTGGAGGTTGGCGGAGGAGGAGCGTGTGGCATCCCGTATCTCGGAGATCGGAGCGACGCCCGTATGTGCAAAAGAAATAAAGAAGAAAGGGTGCTGACATGTGGACCTTTATTTTTTTTTTCACCTACATGTGGACCTGCGTTTATTTTTAATTCCTCCGATGACTAGGTTGCCACGTAGACATCATGTAAGCAAAAACCACCCTCAAAACAGTTGAGAGGAGTTGTTTTACATGGTTTTAATAGTTGAAGGAATCAATATACCTGGTTTTGTGTTTTAAAGGAGACGAATCAAATTCGACGGGAGGCATATTGAACTTATTCCATTTAAGCCATAACACTATAGTAGTGTACCCTGGCCCATCGTCATCAACTGGCCCGTTCTGTTCGAACCCATAAAATCACCAACTTGAAGCTCCTGTAAGCGAAAACCGGCGGCTGCTTCTTTCGCGAATCCTTCACGGTCGGCCTCGCCTTCTCCGGTGTGCCCAAATCTAACCCTCACCTCGATCCCCCACTGCCCACACCCCACGCCTCGCCATGGCGTCCGACACCAAGGCCGTGGCCGCTCTCTTCTCTATGTACAACGACGACGAGGAAGAGGATGACGGCGACGAGCCCAGACCCCCTTCGCCGCCGCCGCCGCCCGCCGCCGCCACCTCCTCGTCGCCGTCACCTCAGACCGAAGGCGAGAGCTCAAACCCTAACCCCAACGCTGCCGCTTCTTCGGCGCCCCCCTCCCCTCCCCTCGCCGAGGATCCGGCCGGCCTCAGAACCCTAGCCAGCCCCTACCCCTCGCCGGGGCTCCCGCCGCTGCCTTCGCGCCGCTCCTCCTCGCCTTTCGTGATTTCGTCCCCCTCCCCGCTCCGCTCCGCCGCGGCCGTACCTCCGGCCGACCTGCCGCGCCCCCCTCGGCGTGGCCCACTTGCTATCGTGGACTACGCTCATGACGAGACGGTCATGTCGCCGGAGCAGGAGGTAGAGCTGGTAACCTATGTGTTTAGTGATGCTGCTTGGAATTTCCAACTTTCCTGAATTGATGTTGTTATGGTCTGGTTGCAGGATGGGGAGATCAATGGCATAGACAGGTCGGGTTTGGATGCTCAGGTTGCTGAGGGTAAGCTCCTAGCCTGCTGTATTTGCTATCTTGTGCTATGTTCAGCATACAGTGCTAATTTCTAATGCAAATCGAGATGTCCAGCTAGTGTGCAGAAATTGTGATTTTAAGGATTTATAATCAGTGGCATACTCGGTATTGACGGTTATGCTATTTAGTTTCCATTTATCACAACGTGAGCACTATTTAGGATATGTCATCAATGACAGCACATATCAGAAAACATTTTTGTGCTGCTGTTCAAATGGTTTGTTTACTTGTAGTTTTTTTTCACAAAATATTCGAAATTGAAGTTTTGAAATGCTTAGTTCCTGCGCAAAGCATTTATGTTGACAACCATGTCCTAGAAAGGTGGAGAGCTGAAAACATAGACAAACACTTGGAAATAATAAATGTTTGAGATATTTTGTTTTCACATTGTCAGGCTATGCATTATTTGTTAATTACCTCAGCCAGAAACATGTAGGTTCCACAATGCAAAGAATGAACCTTGTTTTACAGACATATCACAATAACATGCGTCAAGAGCTTTTGCATTTGTAGTCGTGTGTTAGTTGTTAGTACCAAAATGTTATGTGCAGAACAAGAATGCATGCATTTCTTTTATTCATCCATGGACGAAACTCTTGATATCATGACGGATTTATTTCCTTTGGTGATTATATATTATGTTTCTGGCCGTTCTAGAGAACATTTTGGTGAGTTAGTGGTCTCGTCTTACCTTTTTGATAAAACTGAATTATTATAACCTCTACATTCGCAATCTAGATATGATCTAATTTATATTTTACCCCTCTCTTATAGGGAATTTTGAAGAAAAAACTCTCTCAGGTACTGTTCACATACTGGCCCCAAATATACGATCAGAAATGTCTCAGCAGAATGATGCACCTGAGCAGAATCAAGTAGGGACAGCTGCAGCAATGAGTGTAACTGGAGCAGAAATGGAAGATGTTCAGGTGGAAGAAGCTGCTGATAACATGCAGAATGTTGATCCACTGAGTCGTTTCCTTCCTCCTCCTGTGACTGCAAAATGTTCTGCAGCACTACAGGTTTCCTTTTTAACAAAATAATATTTCATATATGTTCTATTTCCATGTAAAATTTTTATCACATTTTTGTGCAGAACATGTGCTCCATATTACTATCCTTTGGATTTTGTAAACTCCATTGTCTAGAGTAAATTTGTTCTCCTACTCACATAAGGCATACCCCAGAAACCATTTCATGTATTTTTCATGGTATTATTGAGATCTGGCTGTGCCATAGCTGTATGTGTTGTTCTCCTTTTATTTTATTACATGTTTGTAAATTTGTTCATCTAGCTAATGACTCTTTCTCATTTGTAATTATTATTTCTGAACAAAAGGTTGATAGTTTTGAAGCTCTTCTATTGTTTTTAGTTTTTCATACGCTTCTCTTTTCAAGTCCTGTAAACACATTGCAACAGCATGCCCTTTCACATGACATGCATACTGCTTAGAAATTAGAATGCACATCCATGCAATTTGTTGATTCGGCTATTGCATTAAACATTTATTTATGTTCCAATGCTTTGGATGCAGCAAAAGATCAACAAGTTCCTTGCATACAAAAGGGCTGGAAAAAGCTTCAATTCTGAGGTGCGCAATAGAAAGGACTACAGAAATCCAGACTTTTTGCAGCATGCTGTGCGGTACCAAGAAATTGACCAGATAGGGACCTGCTTCAGTAAAGATGTTTTTGATCCTTATGGGTACGATAGAAGCGATTACTATGATGAGATCGGTATGTTATAGTCGAGGTTTGTTCATTATGCTGTACTCGTGGATTATATAGTGCAATTTTGACAACCAATTGAACATTAGAATACAGTTGGAAGCAAAGAATATAGGATGTGTTTTTAAACCTCAAAGTAACTTCCAAGCTTCTTTATGATATGCTTGTAAACCTGCAGCTTGCGTATATTCTTTGGGGGGAAAAACCTGAGAATGGGCTTGATGTGCTGCGTTAGCAACATATGCATACAAAATAAACTAGATGATTGGACAATTCTGAAATGATTTGGTGAATGGTTGCTCTTATGTTGAGATGGGAATTGTTGATCTAGGACAACCTCGTGAAGGGGTTCTTCACTCATAAACTGAACTTGGAGATTAGTTATTTATACATATATTATGCCTGTGGAGTCAATAGTGAATGTTTTAGGTCTTTCTTGAGAAATTTCTTCTAGGACTTATGCAAGAATATATCCTAATCATGACACGCCTCCTATTTTCTACAGAAGCTGATATGAAGCGTGAAGTTGAGAGAAAGGAACTGGAGAAGAAAAAGAGTGGGAAGGTTGACTTCATCACTGGAGGAGTACAAACTCCAATTAGTGCGGCAATACCGAAAATTGCAGGTAGAGTACATACAAATGAAATTATGAATACCAATCTGTCAATTTTGTATTTTGGATATTTCAGTGCTCATTGCATGTTTTACAGCTGCTGTATCAGCAGCTGCTGCTGGTGCAGCATTGGTTTCGATATCGGGAGAAGGTGTACAGAAAGAGGCTAGGCCAAACAAGAAGTCAAAATGGGATAAGGTTTTTAAACCTGAACCAACATATTTACATACTGCAATGTTTATCATCTGGACTGACTGTTGTTTTTGTGTTATTTATTACTAGGTTGATGGGGATATTAAGAACCCTGTGGCTTCAAGTGGACATGATAATTTGTCAGCAGCCACACTTCTAACTTCAGCCAATGTTGGTGCTGGATATGCTGCTTTTGCGTAAGTTATCTTGTTTCAGCTGTCAGAACTTAGAACAAATGGTTTGCCTCTATGCACACAGTATTAGCGTACAGTTCCTTTTTGTATTATCTTGCTGTCTGGTGCCAATCAAAAGTGCAATCCAAAGCTAATTGAACTGTTCATAGCTGTGCCATTGTTTTTCCTATGAATATTTTGTCTCAGAGAACTACTTGCAGATGTTTGTCATACTGTTATGATACAGTGGTAATATCAATCACAGTGGAAAAAATCTATGGTTGATGCGTCAGTTACTCTGTAACTTAAATATCTTACTTTTAACCATTAAAACAACAGGATAGCTATATGAAGATTTGTTTTACATAGGTGTTATTTTATTTGTTTGAGCAGCTTTTATCATGATAGGTTCCAGCACCCCTCTCTGATGTTCGTAACATTGATCATTTTACTTTCAGGCAACAAAAGAGGAAAGAAGCTGAAGAAAAGAAAACAAGCGATCATAAGTCAGACAGAAGATCGTAGTGCTTCTCTCCTTTTCTTTTGAGTTAAGGATGTACTGTTTGGAGGTTTTCATTTACATAGCCTTATAATGTGAAAAAAAACTACAAGAATTGGCCAAGAAACTTGCAGTCTTACAGAATGTGTTCCCTATGTGTTACTATTTTTACTATGAGCTGCCTTTTGGGCGTATTGGCATTTCTCAAGGGGACATACTAACCTCATCTGGCCATGTTTAGGACGTTTTCATGATTTTGGGCGGAATTAAACTCACTAAATCTCTGCTTTCCCTTCAGTATTCAAGGTGCTGTATTACTCCTACTAGTATCTGATTTCTGCGAAGTAGTCCGTACCTGTTAAAATTGCTCTCATCATGATACCGGTGCTAATAGGCTAGCTAGCCTTCCAATTTCCACTCATGCTATGCAGCCTATGCTTGTCCTTTCAGGACCGAAACCATGCGGTCTGGACTGGACTCTGGACGGCATGGATGGGCGGCCCTGTTCTCAACAGTGCTGTGGATATACTCCAAACAGTATGGTACAGTACACCAATATACTAGTATTGAGTAGCCCAACCAACCAAGAGATCAGTTTTCACGGTGCATTACGGCCGCTTTTTACAGTCTTAACGGCCGCTTTGCGGCCCAAACGGTCTAGCAGTGATCAACACTGCAACAGCCGCAGCAGCACCACACCCCCACCACGCTTCGAACTGGCAGTAGTAACACCGCAGACAAGGGGCGAACACACCAACCGGAACGGCAACCGTCGTCCCCTACCATTAATTACCACTGCTAACCAACCTGACATGCATGTCCACAGCACAACAACATGTAGGAGTAGTGGAGTACGCCACCCCACACCACGCCATCCGTAGAGATCTGGCAGAAGGAGAGGGACGACGCATCGTCGCAGCGGTGGCGGAGCCCGGTGGCCGGCCCCAGCCGAAGCGAGAGTTACTGCAATAAAATGGGAGTAAATTACCCGCTGATTGGGAGCAGTAGCCTCTCTCGGCTTCGCTCCGGTGGCCGTGCGCCCATGCCGCATTGCCACTGCAGGCAGGTGCGTGTTTTTACTTGGGAGTAGTACGTACCAGTACCACCGGTGGGTAGCACAAGCAGCTAGTAGCAGCAGCAGCGTCGCGATGCACCGCGTCGGAGTCCGTGCAGGGGCATCTCTGATCGCTTTCCTACGGACTGGCTCGCGGGGCCCGCCGGAGCCGCCGGTCCTCGCGCCCCTCTCTCACCCTCCGATAGTCCGATGCAATCATCGCCACGCAGGCAGAACAGAACGGCACCCAACGGTAACTTTCCTCCTTCCCCCATCTCAAGTTCTAAACTCTTCCGCTCTCCTCAATAATCTGTGCCTATGGCGACTGCGAGTCAAGCGGGGCACGAGGCAGGGCAGGCAGGCTGACGGGGCAACCATTTTTCAGAAGCGCAAAACTACAAACATCCCCTGTACTTGGACCAGACTGTCAGGTGGTGCTGTGGGTATCTAATTGGGCATTCGTCCCGTCCGTTAAATCGGAACCAGCAACATGTTCCGACCGCTATCTGCACTACGTGCAATGCAAAACCCGCAATGGTCTTCTGGTGGTTCTGCCGAGTCTTTGCCTTTGCCGCCTCAATGATCACGAAAGGATGTTGCCCTTGGTCCAAAGGACTCTGTCATGTCACATCTGGGTTTTATGGTACGGTAGAAAACGTTCACTGTAGTGTAATAAATCATCGTCCCGGTAAAAATTGTAGAAGTGGGGAGATGAACATATTTTTGGACTTTGGTACTAGATGCTCTCTCTACTAAAAAAATTCAGGTGAAAGAAAGATGTTCCAGATTTGCAATTTGTCCTAGGATTGTTAGAGTAAGAAAGTGTAGCATCTTTGGTAAACTAAAACAAAAGGAAGAAACAGCAGCGTGTTTTACTCCTAGGATTAGAAAAAAGAACGGCTAGTCGTAGTGAGCAGTTAATGCACGAAGCGGGAACTGATGGGTGGAGGAGGGGCAATTCGGTCACACCAAAAAAGCCAACGGCCAGTTCAGTTCCCCGGAAGGAGGGAAGAACGCACTCGAAACACGGATAAAAGGGGAAAAAAGGGAGAAGCAAAAGGGAGAAGAAGAAGCACCACGACGACGGCCCCAGTGAGTGAGGACCAAAGCTGACGAACGAGTGAGAGTGAGCAGTAGCCGCGCCGCCGAGTGCGAATTGCTCTTTGCGCTGCCTCCCTCTCACGCAGACGAGCTATCCTCTCTCGCGGCTTTTTCTCCAGCAGGTTTCGTCCTGATCCCCATCTCACCCCCTGCGGAAGGGGACGCTGCCGTGTGCCGGAGCGCGTATGCTGAAGAAGCCCCCACCTGGCTGGCTCCAGAAGCTGAGAGAGAGAGAGAGAGTGGTGTGAGGGTGAGAATCTGATAGAGATAGGCCAAGGAGAGAGCACGCAGCGGCGCCTACATAAGCGAGAAGCAGGCGAGGCCGGCGGGGTTCTCCTGTTCCCGTGGGTTTTCTTTGCTCGGCGGCGGCGCGGGATCCAGACGGGCAAGGAAGAGGGCGGTGGTGCGGTGACGATGGCTGAGGTGAAGCCGGAGGAGATCAGCCATCCGCCCATGGAGCAGCTCCAAGGGTTCGAGTACTGCATCGACTCCAACCCTCCCTGGGGTGCGTGAGAGCCGAAGCGGCGGCGGCTGCATTGCACTTTTCCTGCTCGGGATTTCGCATTCTGAATCCGCGTCTTGGATTTTGCTGTTTCAGGGGAGGCGATCATACTGGGATTCCAGCACTACATCCTGGCGCTGGGCACGGCGGTGATGATTCCGGCGGTGCTGGTGCCCATGATGGGCGGGAGCGACGTGAGCGCCGCCGCCTCACTCTCCATGATTCCCCCAATCCATCGCCACCACCATGGTTTGCCCACTCATTATTGTGTTTTCTGCTGCAGGGGGACAGGGTGAGGGTGGTGCAGACGCTGCTGTTCGTCACCGGCATCAACACGCTGCTGCAGTCGCTGTTCGGGACGCGCCTGCCGACGGTGATCGGCGGATCCTACGCGTTCGTCGTCCCGATAATGGCCATCATACAGGACTCGTCGCTCGCCGCCATACCTGACGACCACGAGGTGAGCAGAGCAGGCAGCCGCTCTTCTTTCTGTCCATACATCTGTCCAATCGCTCTACTGTTTTAGATTAGGCGTGTCTGATCACAATCATCTGCTGTTCATCTCTCTCTGAACAGAGGTTCCTCCAGACCATGAGGGCGATACAGGGAGCACTCATCGTGTCCTCCAGCATTCAGATCATCCTTGGCTACAGCCAGCTGTGGGGCATTTTCTCCAGGTTTGCCTTTCAACTCTTCCTACGTTAGAGCAACACATGGGTGGATGCTGCTGGTTGTGTGCGTGTGCATGTCAGATTCAGTTTCGACAGGGCCTACGCTCCCATACTGATGGGTCATAGTCTCATGCGGTGTTGCTGCTTTTGCCTTTCAGATTCTTCAGCCCGTTGGGGATGGCGCCAGTGGTTGCATTGCTCGGGTTTGGCCTTTTCGAAAGAGGATTCCCTGTGGTACGAGCTGTTCATTTGACGCTTCACATTTTTGACACGCAAGCAGAACATACAATGCAGTATTTTTTTCAGTCAGGAAAGATTGTTCATTGCATTGCATTGTTGTTTGGGTTTTACTGTCAGGTTGGGAGATGCGTTGAGGTTGGACTTCCAATGTTAATCCTATTTGTCGTGCTTTCTCAGGTTTGGCAAGCAACTCCAATGATCGAATTCTTTTTATAGAGATCATATTTGGAGAAGTTGAGCATTTCTAATTCGTGCATTGTCAATTATGTTTATCAGTATCTAAAGAATGTACAGATAAGAGATATTCCAATCCTGGAGAGGTTCTCCCTGTTCATCTGCATCGCGTTGGTTTGGGCCTATGCTCAAATCCTCACTGCAGGTGGCGCGTATAAGCATAGCCCTGAGGTCACTCAGATCAACTGCCGCACTGACCGTGCCAATCTCATCTCTTCTGCGCCATGGTTTGTCTCTCTGCTTTTCTTCCTATCGAATTTGTGATCTGTTTGATGTGCCAAGTAAATTAAAATGGTTACGGTGTTAATATGTTAATATGGGACTTTGGTTGCTAAGCTCTTCTTTGCACTACATGCTCTATGTCAAAGTTTCTTAATTTAACCAGATTTAGTTGATTGTATATGTGTTCAGTCACCTAAAAGTGAGACTTGATACTGTTATGATCGTGATTTTAAAGTTATGATCGATAGATAAAAAAGAAAAGACTAAAGGCCTAAGCTCAACCTTATACATTTTGCATTGGATGGGTCACAGAACTCACAAACAGTGACAAATGGGTCCCACATAAAAGTTTATTTGTCCTACTGGAAGAACTACCTACTGAAAAATAGTTCTTCACTTGAATCCTTTTTGAGAATTTTATTCTTCAGTTAGTGTGTGCTAACAATAGGGATTTGCTCCAGGATTAAGATCCCTTTTCCACTACAATGGGGCGCACCAACTTTCAGTGCCGGTCAATCGTTTGGTATGGTATCTGCTGTTCTGGTCTCGCTAGTAGAGGTAATGCCCCTCATAACTCGTCTGCAGGAGCCATTTCTTTGCGTGGCAGCCTTGAACTTAAGTTACTTAACTCAAAGTCTGTCTTGCACAGTCCACGGCTTCTTACAAAGCTGCGGCTCGGCTTGCAAGTGCTACTCCACCTCCAGCACATATCCTCAGTAGAGGCATTGGGTGGCAGGTGGATATTTAAGTCATCCTATTGTTCTTGTTTTTTTACTCCTGAATGTTGTTCAAAGCTGTAATTAAGTTGATACTCCATAAACAACAGGGAATCGGTATCCTTCTTGATGGGCTATTTGGAACGGGTACTGGCTCCACTGTGTCAGTGTAAGTAAACTGCAGAAAAATTTTCATCGAAGGGTCTTCTTACTTCCCGCTTGATAACATTAAGATCAATGCAGGGAGAATGTCGGGTTGTTAGGATCGACGAGGATTGGGAGCCGACGTGTTATACAGATCTCTGCCGGCTTCATGATCTTCTTCTCCATGCTAGGTGAGGAGATAGGGCAGCAATTTAACTGTGTACAGATCATGCCACGGTTAGCACAGTATTCCTGAATTCTCCTTTTACCATCTGGCGCAGGAAAATTTGGAGCATTGTTTGCTTCCATCCCATTTACCATCTTTTCTGCCGTGTACTGCGTCTTGTTTGGACTAGTTGGTTGGTTACCCTGCGCCATCTGATGCGAGTAAATACGCCACTGTTTTTGTTTTGTCTCACACATTTGCTTTGTTTGACTTTCAGCTGCAGTGGGCCTCTCCTTCTTGCAGTTTACTAACATGAACTCCATGCGCAACCTCTTTATCGTCGGTGTCTCCATCTTCCTTGGTCTATCTGTGCCCGAATACTTTTTCCGGTACAGCATGGCTGCTCAACGTGGCCCTGCGCACACAAAAGCTGGATGGGTTTGTCCCTCTTTATCACCTTCCTCATGGCTCACCTATGTAGTAAATTAGTCTGCATGTTGAATTCAACAGTAAAATGTTGTTGAATTAATGAGTTGTTTTACAATGCTCGTACTCTCTTCCGGTAGTGAAATTAATCTAGACTTTATTTTTCTCTAATTCAATGGATCATATATCTATTTGTACTACAACGTCAACTACTATTAGTAAAAAAAATTACTGGTAGTAGAATTCATAAATGAACGAAATCAATGGTTAAACTTCTACTGACATTGATACTCATAGTGAATACCATCAGTAGAGAGCATTGCTCTTTACTGGTAGAAACGTAGAAGTGGAGATTTTTCTGAAGCATAGTTAGGAATTACTGTTACTAACTTTTGTGTGTGGTGAAATGCAGTTCAACGACTACATCAACACCATCTTCTCGTCGCCTCCGACGGTCGGACTGATCGTGGCCGTCTTCCTGGATAACACGCTGGAGGTGAAAAACGCAGCCAAGGACCGGGGGATGCCATGGTGGGTACCGTTCCGGTCGTTCAAGGGGGACGCAAGGAGCGAGGAGTTCTACAGCCTGCCCTTCAACCTCAACCGCTTCTTCCCTCCGTCTTAAAACCACGGGGAGAAGATTGAGGGAAACGGGAATTTCGTCGCTGATGCGATCGAATCGTTTGTCTGTGTCAGAAAGAACTCAGAATGCTGAGCAGAGGCAATGTAGATTTCTTCTAGTTGGCCATTATTTCATTCGTTGATTTTGTTGTGCTTATGCTGGTGAGTGGTGAGGTGAAAGTAGCCGCGCACTCTTGTCTCGTTGCAAAATGCTCTTCTACGAAGCAAAAGAGGGAAGCGTCCTTGGCGCTGATTAGAACGCACACGTCTCCGCTACGCTCCAAGGCGCGCGCGCGGCGCAGTGCCCCCTCCCTGAGCGCCCTGCAGAGAGCGCGCGGTCCCTGACTCCTGATCACGAGAAACACACCGCTGCACCGGGAGGCTGGTGCGGCGACCGAGCGGCGTGGTGTTTGTGGGGGTCTGGGGGTGGCGTGGAGAACCCGGCTTTCGCTGTGCGGCGCGTGTTCGTGCGGTGTGGCGGCGGTGGCAGAAGGCTGGCGCTGCTGCACATAATATATTTATAAAACTAATTTTCCTTTTTAAAAAATTATCAAAATAGTCCCACATCGCTCTTTGAGAGGGCGTGGGCGATTTTTTTATGTCGTTGAGCTTCGTCGAGCGTTTTTTTAATTTGTAAAAGATCGGAGGACTTAAATGCAAAATCGTCGTCTTCCTCCTTTAGCCTCCGCGCACGGCTTGCACATGCGTCGAGGGAGCGGGGGGGCGACGCGGGGTGGTGGCGGAGCGTGCACGGAGGTGGCGCATGCGGAGGAGGCAGCGGTAGCACGTGTGGGGAGGCGGCGGCTTGGGTTAGGGTTAGGGTTTTCTTTTTTGCATTTAGGCCCTCTAATTTTTTACAAATTTCAAAAACGCCCAAAACGTTGACGGAGCCCAACGACGTCAAAAAAGGGCGATAGGGGACTATTTTTGTAATTTTTTGAAATGGACAATTAATTTTGCAAATATTTTAAAAGATAAAATTAAAGATACTAAAAATTCTGGGTGTGGGTGGGTGGGTGGCCCATAAATTTGCGGGCACCGCGTGACGCGTTGGACCTAGTTGCCGGGAGCGGTGGCACTGGGTGTTTTTGCCATTTTGGCACGGTGCAGCAGTCGGTTTCGAGTTTCGACGTGTGGTCAAGCTGGCTACTGGGCTCCTGGGCTGTAGGAGTGACCGACGACTTGGCGGATCATTTCATCGTGACTCCACGAGAGGTTAACCCGCAAGACAAAAAAACCCGTTCAAATTGATACCATTATAAATCATATTGATTTTTTAAAATTAATAAACATATAGATGTATTTAGTTTCTGTTGATGAGAAATTTCTCTCACACGCTGGCCTGGGAGATCTACTTGACTCTAGTGCAGGTCCTTCTCGGCTGCCTGTGCTGTGCAGGGCGTGCCAGTTGATTTGATCTGTTAACCAACAAAAAAAACAAGGGAATATGCATTAGGTGTTAGGTTAGATCCCCACTGGATCGGCTAAGGAAACCTATAAACATATATATGCTATCCTAAACTATATTTAAGCCAAGTGACTGTGAATGGATCGGCTATACCGAGACAGCATCAGCCGTTTAACCTAAATACAACAAAGGATAATAAATATATGAATCTATAACCTAGCCGATACTGGAAAGCTAACAAAGAATCGGCTAGTACTCCGATGAATCTTATGAAAAGATATCACTCTTGAACTAGATTCGTGTAGCCTGGAAATCGGCCGTCGGCTGCTGATAGCAGGCCGATTTCGACTGGTAACGTCCAACAAGAATGCGATCTTAATATAAAGAGACAGTCCTAATATAGATCTAATAATAAATATACTAAAAGAAACATATCAGGGCAGATAAGGTCGGCTGAAACCCCAGCACTGTCTCTAAACAATATAAATCTAGCCGAACAGATCATTGGCAATTCTAAAAACGACTTAATAGTTCGAACCCGATGCAGCATTAAGTATAAAAAAAAACCTAATCTGTTGTAGCCGATTTATATCTCTCGAGACGGTGAATACCGCCTATAAACCAGTCAACCTTTAGATCTAGCCCTATCGGCTGTAAGTTCTTGATAGAACTAGCCAATGGCAGGATAGATCCAAACATTGGTCTAATTTATATGCGCTATATGATAAATAACGCAAGATAAACTCTTGAATCTAATATGTCATTACGATGGAAGCACTAGAAACAACATATCATACCACTAATGACAAGCATTTACCTAGATCCGGGATCGAAACAATGCAGCCGTAACCAAACAAATTGCTCGTCGAAGAAAAGGTTGGCGATGCGCGAAAGTTGGATTGATTGTGATTGTGTTGAATGTATTTACAAAGGGTCTCGGGTCCTATTTATACCCAAGATACAAATATCTGTACAAACCCTGGACTCTATCTAAACTACTATTTAAAACACGACGTTATCCGGAAAGGACCCACGCCGCATTACAATTAACAGTTTAAACAAACCCCTAAAATACAAATACAATTGTCGTTACAGGACTCTATCCATAGATGGCAATATCATTTAACGCGCAATCTAATAACCGAATCTT
This sequence comes from Oryza australiensis, assembly GCA_019925245.2. Classification (NCBI taxonomy): domain Eukaryota; kingdom Viridiplantae; phylum Streptophyta; class Magnoliopsida; order Poales; family Poaceae; genus Oryza; species Oryza australiensis. Next base: position 6,526,078 of record JAIFGZ020000048.1, on the reverse strand, counting down.
CTACTTATCTTCAAACAACCGCACCAGAAACAGTTTTATCTCTTCCGGACCTGGAATCGGCTATTGGCCGTCCTTGTCTGATCCAACCTTAGCCGATCGGCCTCACAGCCGATCACTTCCTCAGCCGATGCGACCTCTGTTCCTTCACCAAACCAGCCGATCCGATTCTGCTCCGCCTTTGCAAAGACTTAGGGATTCAACTACCAAATTTCGGTGTCAACACATGCCCCAAAGTCCGTGATACGAAGTGTTACGAATTTGCTTGCCTGTTCAAACTCCCGCGCTTTTCTTGACCTAAACCGCTTCGGCTTCCCCCTAGTTCCCTTTAAATATCCACTTCCCTCGGCCGAAACCCCTACGCCTTCAATGCGCACTCAATCTCTTCGCATACAAGCCTCTGCCTTCTATCTCCTCTCCGGCGGTTCCACCGGCGTTCATCAAATCTCAGCATCCTTCGTGGTTCGAACTTCATCTTCGCCCTCAACAACCTCAATGGCCTCTACCGCCGCCGCGTCAAGCGCCTACGTCACGCCGGCCACCGCCGCCGCACCAGCTGTAGCCGCCGCCTCAGCCATTGCTGCCGCTCCGACCGCCGCCATTGCCGAGTTCCCCGAGGTACTCCCACTTAATCCAGAACTCCTTCTTCATTCAGATTTACTTCCTAGCCATGTTGCTTCCATCTCACACTCAACCGTTTTATTTCTGATTAGCACTTTTTCCTTCTTCAAACTGTAGTATGCAACCATTCTTGATTAGCACTTTTTTCTTTTTCTAAACTGTAGCACCTGTCGCATCAAGTGTTCATCCCAAATTTGGCACAAGCCTAGAGGTTTTTTCTTGGCCCCATCGGCAAAACCGACCCAGCCGATGTGATTATGGCCAAGACCAACAGGATCCCCTTCAACACCGCGAAGCTATCTCTCGCCCATTGGAATGGGACATTTAAGTCGTGGCCGACAACTGACGCCGCCTGGGTCGAATGGTACAAGAGAATGCAATCGGCCAAATACACTCAATGGGAGGAGGCCGGGATAGCTCAATGCTTGGCTCTATCCGTTGCCAGCATGGAGAAGGACGAGCCGCTTCTGTCAGCCATAACATACTTCTGGAATGACAGCTTCAATGCTTTCATCTTCCGACAAGGGCCGATGACAGTCACATTGGCCGACGTGTACATGACAACCGGGCTGGATATCGAGTCGTCGGCCAACCCCAGCAACCTGAGCCAAAAGGGGCAACACCAATTTAAAACCAAGGCCATCGGCGGGTGGAGCGGCTTCATTGCCTAGAACATGAAAGATGGACCCATCGACCACAGGGAGCACGCCGCATTCCCGATGATGTGGCTTGAAAAATTTTTGTTTTGTGGATCGAGCCGCGGCCGATCGCCAACCGGAAAGTCGTAGCCGAAATCTTGGCCGACGGGGCAAGCTCACGCCGGGAAGTACCTCCTGGCTATTTGTACCAAATGCCGCATCGTGCCGCAAAGATAGCCGCCAACGCCCCAATCAACACTGGCGGCCCCTGGTGGTTCTTTCAGATCTGGCTGGTGCTAGCAACCCAAAAGGTGGTCGGTCGGCTCCCCTGACAGACGCCGTATTCCCAAGGCTGGAGCCGATCGAAGACGAGGATGGCAACCAGATCACCACCACCAGGTGCATGAGCTACGGAGAAGCAGCGACCGCTCATGCAGGCTCAAGGAAATTGGCCGAACTGCTGGCCAAATGGTTCATCGCCCTTTACGATGGGCTGTCTTGCGAGAACCGCGCCTGGTACTTCTACCGGGATCGGGGACTGTTTGAGTTGCCGGCCGACTTCAACTGGGAAGACATCAACTCGGCCGACAACCCAAGGTGCGTGGAGCCGTTCATCGTCGCTCTATCCCCCGCATCTTGCGACCGAATCCATCGGGGCCGATCGGTGGCCAAGAGCTACGAGTTTTATTACCCTAGTATCGGCAGAGGCGGTTCGGTCTTGGGCGATGCCCATCGGCTTTTATTATGCCGACAAGATTGAAACGAGGGGAGTGGTAACCCAAGATTTGATAATGCATCGGCTGCTGAAAATAGCCGGTCCTCCCCTCAGCGAGATCGGCGTGATGACCTTGTCGCTTAGGAAGAGCGCGGCCTACGACCAATGGTGGGCCGAAATCAAACGCCACATTTTTCACCAGCGGTCATCATATTACGTCGATCTGCTCCTGCCCGAAGAAATCCCTTCGGTAAGCTTTGAATTCCAAACGATTTTACTCTTCTTATCATCGGCTGATATAGCCGATTAACATTTGCCCTTTGGTTTGCAGGAGATGGAGACGAAGCGGTCGACGGTGAGCGACTCTGGGCGCCCCATCGAATACCGTGTAGGTGTTCTGGATGGGGGCGGCCTCGCTCCATCGGCCATCGGCTGGGGAGCGCCGAAGCTGGCGTCATTGTTGCGAGGGCAGGTGCGCGAGCCGATTGCCCAGAAGAAAAGGACTGCACCACTCCTACAGCACGGCCGTCGGCGTGCTCGCCCACAAGAAGCCGAAGAGGAAGAAGCGGCAGCGCCACCGACGCCTCTCCTTGGACCCGGCCGTCGCGTAGTGCCTCGACACCGTCGCCAGCGAGGAAGTGCCGGCGGCTGTTGGAGCGGCGGCCGAACCTGGGAGCTCGAGCCATGAGTCCGTCAATGCCCCAGCCGACGTCCCGCCGGTCCCAAGTCCCCCAGCGAGAAATCGGTCGGTAAGCCCTTATTTCACCAAGTTCGGCTTCATAATGATATCATTTGCATCTGACCGAACAATTCTTTTTTAGGTCAAGAAATTGGCCGGCCGTACTTCACGCCCCGCGCCATCGGTAATCGTCTCTCGCCACTTGATATGTAGAAATTAGCCAACTCATCTGCTAACTCTTCTTTTGTAGCCCCCACAATCTCCGTCGGCTGCCCCTAGGTGTCCAATGAGCATGCCGTGCCGCGCGCGGCGACGGCAACGACGCCGACGAAGAGGCCCCGACGGCCGCAGCGGCGAACCAACCGAGCCGACCGCTCCGACCCCGGTGCCAACGGTAAGCTGACTGAAACTGACGATCGGCTCTGCCAACTTAATGTCTTTTGATCATCTCTCTTTTCTGCAGAACATAGCCGACCTCCTCAATTTTTACCTGTCGGAGTTTGAGGAGTCCGACGAAATCAGTGAGGAAGCATTGGTTACGCCGACTGAGGACCTGAGGGCCACCCTAGCCGATATTGGCAACCGGTTGGAGGCCTCACTGGATGCACTGGTGGTCGACAGCGGTTCGATACGCGCGCGTTTCAAAGAAATTCAAGGCCAGCTGCCGGAAGCTCTAGCCGACGCCATTGTGCCGGCCACCTTCATGGAAGCCCACCAGCTCAAGTACGAATGGGCACGACAGCGGATAGCCGATCGCCACGAGAACCAGGCACGGTCGCACGTAGTGTATTGAATTGCTCACGCTGAAATCGGTTCCAGTTGTCCGTATCGCGTCATGTTACCGATTCCGAGGCCGCACCACAACCATCGGTGTCAACACTTGAATTGCGATCGTCGATCCAAATTACTCAAGACGCTTTTATTTGGACTGCCGATCATGAAGCTTAAAAGTGTAAAAATTCTGCCGATTACGAAGCTTAAAAGTGTAAAAATTCCTTTTGCAATCGGCTCGTGTACGTATATGCCCCCCAAGTTTTGTCGATAGCTTTGATGTCGACAAAATTGTGAATTCGAGCCGTTTGCGCATCGTTGCCGTCTTTGTCGGCCAATCATTAGCCGATCGTATAAGACTGAGTAAAAAATATTGTGTGAAAATGCCTAAAGGTGATGCCTTGTTACAGCAAGACATCGACTGTTGTGAATCAGCTAAGAGACCAGAGCCGAATCACGAATTGATCCATACGCTTGGGTAGTATTTCTTCAGGTATTTTCCATTAAGAGCCCTTCCAAACACTTCTCCGTCCAGCCCTTCTAACATGTAAGCTCCTTTAGAGACATATTTGTGGATCTTGAAAGGCCCTTCCCAATTTGGGGACCACTTGCCGAATTTGTTATCTCTAGATCCAATCGGCAGTATCAATTTCCAAACAAGTTCGCCTTCCTCGGAAGATTTAGGCACCACTTTTTTATTATCATGTCTGGCTACTCGTTCTTTATCCTTTGTGACTTTTTTCAAGGCTCTCATCCTGTATAAAACTAAATTTTTGTGACTTTTTCCAAGACCCTCATTCTGGATAAAACTAAATCTTCTGATTCGTCCACCATCAGGTGATAATAATCGTCGGCTGTGAGTTGATCCTGTTGCTGAATGCGCCTTGAGCCGACGACACTTTCCCATGGCAGCACTGCCTCATGTCCGTAGACCAGCTTGTACGGAGGGCTTGAATTGACCCGTGGCAGGCCATCCGATACGCCCATAATGATTCGGCTAATCGGTTGTGCCACTGTTTAGGGTACTCAGAGATATTTCTTTTAATCAATTTGATCAAACTCTTGTTTGAGGCCTCGGCTTGTCCGTTGGCTAATGCGTAGTACGACGAATAATTAAGCAGCTTGATCCCCATGCTGTCGGCAAACTGAACAAACTCGTCCGATATAAACATAGACCCCTGGTCTATTGTTATTGTTTGTGGAACACCAAATCGATAGATGATATGTTCTTTGAAAAACTCGATTGCGTCCTTAGAATCCACTTTCCTAAGGGGAATCGTCTCCACCCACTTTGTGAAGTAATCTGTCGCCACCAGGATAAATTTATGTCCTTTGCTTAAGAGTGGATTGATCTGGCTGATCATATCAATGTCCCATCCTCTGAACGGCCACGGCTTAATAATTGGGTTCATAGCCGATGCTGGTGCTCGTTGTATCGCGCCAAACTTCGACAATCCCGGCAACCTTGTAATACTTGAAACAATCCTCCAAAGATCGTCGAAAATACCCCGTTCGGCGAAGCGCCACTTCATTTTGTGGGCCGATTGATGTGTGCCACAGATTCCTTCATGTACTTCTTCGATGGCCACTGTAGCCTGATCGGCTCCCAAACACTTGAGTAGCACGCCGTCAATCGTCCGATAGTACAGATCTTCATCAAGCAAAACATATCATAATGCCTTGTATCGTAGCTTCCTTGTAGCCGATTGAAAGGAATTTTTGAGATAGTTGTAAACTTCAAACCTCCAATCATCGGCTGTGATGGCGGCAACGTTTATGTCGACTTCTTTCAGCATCGGCCGATAGCCCGATGCCCCCTGAGCCAAGTCATTGGCCTCTGTGTTCTGCTCTCTGGGGATATGTTTCAAAGTAACTAGCCGATATTCCCGGCATTGCCGATAATAAACCATCAGCGCATTGTTTTTGCATTCGTATTCTCCTGATAATTGGTTGATGACCAACAATGAATCTCCCGTTATTTCGACGGCGTCAACTTCAACTTCCTTGAGTAGATGTAATCCTTTGAGGACGGCTTCGTATTCGGCTTGGTTGTTTGTAGCGTGAGGGTTGATAGCAAAAGCAAACTCGAAGCTCGCCCCCTGGGTGAAATGATGATCAAACCGATGCCACAGCCGTTAGCGCAAAACGAGCTGTCAAACATCAAAGTCCAAGGCATAATCTCCACTGAGCCGATCGAGTCATTTCTGTGCTCCACAATAAAATTGGCTATGGCTTGTCCCTTGACTGCCCTTGGTGCCTGATTCCTCAGATCGAATTCTGTTAACGCAAAAATCCACTTCCAAATTCTTCCTTTGAGCACTAAATCCGATAGCATGTACTTAACTACATTGGCTTTGCAGATTACTGTGCACTCGCTGGATAGCAGATAGTGCCTTAACTTCGTACATGAAAAATAGAGGCATAAGCATAGCTTCTCCATAGGTGAATACCGGTTTCGCGTCTAGCAACCATCGGTGAGATAGAAGATGGCTTTTCTTTTTGCCGTCGACCTCTTGGATTAGGACGGAGCCGATTGATTTGTCATCGGCTGATAGGTACAGCCTGAACGGTATTCCCTTTTGTGGAGGCATTAAAACTGGAGGGGAGCTTAGATAATCTTTTATGTTGTCTAACGCCATTTGCTGCTCTGCCCCCCATGTGAATGTCTGATCGGCTTTTAGCCGAAGCAGTGGTGTGAACGACTCCATCTTTTCTGAGAGATTGGCTATGAACCATCTGATGAAGTTTATCTTGCCGATCAACGACTGAAGTTGTTTTTTGTCCTTCGGAGGTTGAATTGTCTTGATAGCATTTATGTTTCTGGTATAACTTCAATTCCTCTTTCGTGGACAAGAAATCCCAAGAATTGCCCGGCCGATACGCCGAACGCGCACTTAAGCAGATTCATCTTCAGGCCATACTTCCTCGTCTGCTCTAACACTTGTCTCAGATCGGATATGTGGCCTTCTATCTCCCTTGACTTGACAACCACGTCATCAATGTATATCTCCACTAGTGAGCCGATCATGTCGTGAAAAATGTAGTTCATGCCCCGTTGATATATTGCCCCAGCATTCTTCAAGCCGAATGTCATTACTACCCACTCGTACAAGCCGATTGCACCGGGACACCGAAAAGCGGTCTTGTGGATGTCCTCGTCAGCCATAAATATTTGATTATACCCTACATTGTCGTCTATGAAACTGATAATTTTGTGGCCCAAAGCAGCATCGACAAGCAGATCGGCTATCGGCATTGGGTATTCGTCCTTAGGGGTTACCTTGTTTAGATCTCTGAAATTGATGCACACCCTAAGTTTACCGTTTTTCTTCAGTACTGGGACAATGTTTGAGACCCACTCAGCGTATTGGCAAGGCGGAATGAACCATGTATCGTATAGCCGAGTGATTTCGGCTTTAATTGCATGGTACATATCGGCCTTAAACCTCCTAGGAGGCTGTTTGAACGGCCGATAGCCTGTCTTAATCGGCAGCTGATGGACCACTATTGATCGACTGAGGCCGGGCATCTCAAAATACTCCCAAGCAAAACAATCTTTATATTCTTTTAACAACTCAATAAGCTGGGATCTACAATGACGAGACAGATTTTTACTAATGTACGTCGGCCTCGGCTTGTCACCAGAGTCGATGTCAATTTCCTCTAATTCGTCGGCCGACGTGAAACCTTGCCCGAGCTTGCCATCGTCTTCGTCCGCGGTGCCGAAGACGCTTGAGCCCTCCACCATGTCTTGTTCAAAGCAGCAACTGCGGCTTGTCATCTCCAATCAGCTGTATTGTGAAATTGGACACATTTAGAAAATTGGCTTGCCAGATTTTCCCAGACAAACAATCGATGCCTTCGATTTCCCAAAGCGGCAAATCGGCACTGACGACACTAACTGACCTGTCGGCTGGCACGATCTCAATCTTGTCGTCGTTCCATTGGATCAGACTCTGATGCATTGTAGAAGGGATGCAACAGTTAGCGTGTATCCAGTCCCTTCCGAGCAACAGGCTGTAAGACCCCTTCCCGTCGATGACAAAGAACGTTGTGGGCACGGTCTTATTACCGATTGTCAGTTCAACGTTGAGGACGCCCTTGGTTTCCGATGGGTTGCCACCGAAGTCTTTGAGCACCATGTTGGTCTTTATCAGGTCTTCGGCTCCCTTGCCTAGTTTTCTGAATGTTGCGTAAGGCATGAGGTTGACTGCAACTCCCCCATCAACTAGCATTTTGGAAATCGACTTGCCGTTGACGAATCCTTTAACGTATAACGGCTTTAAGTGCCGATTTTTGGTCCCCTCGGGTTTGTCGAAGACAGCCTGGTCTGGTGAGATTGCCAGTTTCGCCAGGTCGTCCTCAATGGTGTCTGCATCGGCTTCAGGAGCGCCAAACTCAGCTGGTAGCACGAACACCCTGTTAACCGATGCAGAAATTTTGCCTTTCCCTTTGACTGCCCTCCTGGCTTGATCGGCTGGGCTTTCCTCGGCTGGCTCTTCGTCGGCTACGACAGCTTTCTCTTTGGGTACCCATCGTCTTTTGATTTTGCCCAGCTGATGGCGCTGTTCGTGGATCATTTGCTGAACTTCATCTTCCCTCCCTTCACGCTTAAGTCGTTGAACCCTTCTTTTTTGTGTCTTTGTGAAGAGATCGGACAGACACCATTGGGGGTTGGTCGATTCCTCCTTGTCGGCCTCTTCATCGTCGTGGTTGTTGCCATCGCGGTTTTCGTCGACGAAGAAGTCTTGGTGGATGGGGCCGAGCCGATCATGGACAGATCGCCGCCTTTGGTTTAGCTGAATGGCTCTGGGGACGAACCAGGTTGGGCTTGCAGCCGATGATATCCCGTGGTTGCCGTCGCGGCGATCGTTGCATGCTGGGCAATCGTCCAGTGTTGGCAGTCTCATACCGGATTTCCAGCAGTACCTAAAAAAATCACAATGCCAATGCGGATCGGCACTATTGCGGTTTACCTCGTATCGGCGGCTTTGGGTATTCGGCTCACGCTGACGAGGTGCTTCATTGTAATTTTCTTCCTGTTGAGACCGGTGCTGATGACGGTGTCGGCTATGTTCATGGATTGGTCGTCGGTCAGCCGATCTGATGACTGGGTGCACCATATTAATCATCGCGGCATGACATCCAATCTGCTCATCTTCTGCCTTAGCCCCGATCGATGTATTGACCAAGCCGTGCGCCATTCTGTTCTGTCGATCATCTTGCCTGGGGCTAGCTTGGACCGTGTTGATCGGGAAATGATTGCCGTCTACTTTCATCGACCGATTTGAATCGGCGAACTTCAGTTTCCTGGTCTCAATCGCCGACTGGATTTGCTGCCTGACGACTTTGCAGTCATTGGTGGCATGGGATGTGGAGTTGTGCCACTTGCAATATTTCTTTTTCTTCAATTCTTCGGCCGACGGGATCACGTGATTTTCAGGCAACTGAATCTGCTTCTACTTGAGCAGCAAGTCGAAAGTCCTGTCGGCCTTGGTGATGTCAAAATCGTATCGTTCTTCCTTGGCCGTCTTCCGCAGCCATTGGCAGACGATGGCCTTTTTGTTCTTGGCCCATTCGGCTACCGCCACTTCTGCATCATCGTCGTCGGACTCGTAGTCTGATTCGACGACGACCTGAGTTATATTTTTGACGGCCTTTCTGGTGTCTTGGAATCGCTGCTCGTGGGCCGTCACCTTCTGCGCCAAGTGGGCTAAGCTGTCAAAGTCCTGCGCAGAGAATCGCTCTCGGATCGGAGCGATCAAACCATGAAAGGCCAAATCGGCCAGCTGGGCATCCGATAGCACCAGGCTGTAGCATCGGTTCCTCATCTCTCTAAAGCGTTGGATGTATTCTTCGACCGATTCGTTGTGTTTTTGCCGGATGTTGGTGAGGTCCGACAACTTCATCTTGTGGTTGCCGAAGTAAAAGTAGCTGTGGAATTGCTTTTTTCAAGATCGGCCCAGCTCTGAATTGAGTTATAGGACAATGAGGAGAACCAAGTAAAAGCCGATCCTGAAAGAGAAAGAGGGAACAATCGGACTCTCAAGGCGTCTGTAGCCGATGCTTCGCCGCACTGTGCCAAGAATCGGCTAACATGCTCGTAAGTTGAAACGTTGTCCTGCCCTGAGAACTTCGAAAAATCTGGATCTTGTATCGGTTGGGCAACGGGATCCGCTCGAAGTGCTCTGGATAGGGATACCGATACATGTTCCCTGAGTCTTTCGGGCTTGAGGCCGAATTGATCGCGCATGACATCTGCAATCAGATCGGCCCAGGTTCGGTTGTCTTGCTGTATCGGCTCGTATGGGTCATACGGTGCGGGTGCTTGCCGATACAGTGGTGGTGTATGAGGCCTGTAATGATGATCTTGACGGCCTCCTTAGTACTGGTAGTGATGATCAGCGGGAGGCGGCCGATGCACCGGTGGTGGCGTTGGTGGTCCTGGAAACAGCTGTCGGCCACCAGCGTTGTACCGTCTGTTTGGATCAATCGGCTCTGACTGCCGATTGTCGTTGAACATATTAGCAATCTGATCTTAGGGCATCCTGTCGGTTCAACATAGTAATTGATGGCCTTATAGCCGATTCACCTGGATTCAGCTGACCGAGGACCCCTCCTGGCGGCCCTTGTTGTGCTAGTGGTGGGATCGGCTGATTCTGTGTGTCCAACGTCCTGTAACCAGGATATTGGCCGTCTGTGAAGTACGTCGGCCCTCCTTGCAGCTGGTCGGCTATCTTGGCGTCGACCATAGTAGCGATCATGTTATTGAGAGTGTTGACTAGGATGCTACTTTGATTGATTAACGCGTGATGGACGGTCGAGTCGATCCGGTCTTTTAGAGAATATACAGCCGAATCGTCCTGTTCCTGGGTCGGTTCCTCCATCTTCTGTTTGCCTTTTGCCTCACCAGAAGAGGATGCCTTAAGGTCGTTCATGCTGAACTTATATTTTTGATGCATGGCCCCAGATCTTGTTTGGGTGAAAGATTGCAAGTAGTTAGCCTGGAGCTCTTCCACCATCTTCTTATAATCGGCTTGCTGTTCAGCCGATAACTGTTCCATCTTCACAAGCACGATGTTGTCTTGGGAAACGTTGGGGCTCTTGGAGTCGACCATCTTGCCGGCTGAATCTATGCGTCCGAGTCGAGCCGACGAGAAAGTCCCACGGGCGTGCCAAGAAGCGTGTTGATGAGAAATTTCTCTCACGCGCTGGCCTGGGAGATCTGCTTGACTCCAGTGCAGGTCCTTCTCGGCTGCCTGTGCTGTGCAGGGCGTGCCAGTTGATTTGATCTGTTAACCAACAAAAAAAACAAGGGAATATGCATTAGGTGTTAGGTTAGATCCCCACTGGATCGGCTAAGGGAACCCATAAACATATATATGCTATCCTAAACTATATTTAAGCCAAGTGACTATGAATGGATCGGCTATACCGAGACAGCATCAGCCGCTTAACCTAAATACAGTAAAGGATAATAAATATATGAATCTATAACCTAGCCGATACTGGAAAGCTAACAAAGAATCGGCTAGTATTCCGATGGATCTTATGCAAAGATATCACTCTTGAACCAGATGCGCGTAGCCTGGAAATCGGCCGTTGGCTGCTGATAGCAGGCCGATTTTAGCTGGTAACGTCCGACAAGAATGCGATCTTAATATAAGAGGCAGTCCTAATATAGATCTAATAATAAATATATTAAAAGAAATATATCAGGGCAGATAAGGCCGGCTGAAACCCCATCACTATCTCTAAACAATATAAATCTAGCCGAACAGATCATTGGCAATTCTAAAAACGACTTAATAGTTCGAACCCGATGCAGCATTAAGTATAAAAAGAAAAACCTAATCTGTTGTAGCCGATTTATATCTCTCGAGACGGTGAATACCACCTATAAACCAGTCAACCTTTAGATCTAGCCCTATCGGCTGTAAGTTCTTGGTAGAACTAGCCAATGGCAGGATAGGTCCAAACATTGGTCTAATTTATATGCGCTATATGATAAATAACGCAGTATAAACTCTTGAATCTAATATGTCATTACGATGGAAGCACTAGAAACAACATATCATACCACTAATGACAAGCATTTACCTAGATCTGGGGATCGAAACAATGCAGCCCGTAGCCAAACAAATTGCTCGTCTGAAGAAAAGGTTGGCGATGCGCCGAAAGTTGGATTGATTGTGATTGTGTTGAATGTCTTTACAAGGGGTCTCGGGTCCTATTTATACCCAAGATACAAATATCTGTACAAACCCTGGACTCTATCTAAACTACTATTTAAAACACGACGTTATCCGGAAAGGACCCACGCCGCATTACAATTAACAGTTTAAACAAACCCCTAAAATACAGATACAATTGCCGTTACAGGACTCTATCCATAGATGACAATATCATTTAACGCGCAATCTAATAACCGAATCTTCTACTTATCTTCAAACAACCGCACCAGAAACAGTTTTATCTCTTTCGGACCTGGAATCGGCTATTGGCCGTCCTTGTCTGATCCAACCTTAGCCGATCGGCCTCACAGCCGATCACTTCCTCAGCCGATGCGGCCTTTGTTCATTCACCAAACCAGCCGATCCGATTATGCTCCGCCTTTGCAAAGACTTAGGATCCAACTACTAGTGTCAACAGTTTGTGAGTTCTTTGTTGATAAAATTTACAACAACACATTTAATTTATCCTACCAAAATTAGTTAATGTTATCAACATTTGTCAAATTTTGAAAGATTTATTTTGACAACAATCTGAACAGACTTAAAATAAATGGGTTCATGACTTATCTTGATCTATAAAAAAATTTCATGGATTAGCCACTTGTATTCTTATTAAGCCTCGTGGCTTGCTTATTGGAGCTCAGAGAAAGAAAAGGAAAGAGAAAGACAGGGATGTGGCCCTGCCTCTGATCAAGGTTTTCAATATACTCTTCGCCCACGTCCAAAATAATGATCAGATACTATTAATACTAGTATTATAAATTTAAATTTTATTACATATTTAAGGACGATAGATAGGTCTTGTTCGATCTTCTGAATTTTTTATTTTAAGAAAAACTTGATCGAATTACTCGTGATAACCTGGCGGTTAACATCAATATTGTGAGCTTATCTAACTAACTGTAGATGCCCTGATGACCATTGCAGCATTGCAAGTTGACTGTAGATGCCCTGATGAAGTAGTTAGACCTAATACTACAGTCTTGCTCTCATCCTTTGCTCCGACTCAACTCCTGCCAGGTAGGATTAAATGTATAGATTTGAACTACAAGACCGACTACGGTCTGAATAAAAACAAATCTGAACATATCTATACGTCCGGTGGATCAGGATCCTACCACGCATAATGAACACATGTTACGATTAAGCAAAGCACCTATATCTATTTAGTATTTCCCAGATCAGATCAGGCGGAAGACTTCTCCCCGCTCACGTTGTCACGCTTACGTGGAGATCTCGACACGGATAGGACGATAGGCACCAAAAGCAAGCAATTAACTTATCAACATTCTCCTATATGCTAAGACTAATTTCAATAAAAAAAATTTATATTGATATTTTTAAAACATTCATATGAGCATGAATGAAATAAAAATGAAACTATCTATTTCAATACATAATTTTATGATGTGATTTTATAAAATTAAAATTGTATTTAATTTTATTATTGTTATTTGTATAAAAAGAGTTTTATTAGTTCTTTTTTTTAAAATTTCATATTATATTATTAAATAATCTTATATACTAATGTATATGAAACCTATAAAACTCCATAGTCTAACTTCCCCGTTTCAAGTTTCAATCACATGCCATGTTCTCCGTATTAACCCAGCCAACGAAATCCACACGCCCAGCTCATCCAAAAGAGAGAGAGAGAGAGAGAGAGAGGTCGCGGAAAAACAAAATATCCAACACGGCAACACCCACTGTTTCCAGTTTCACAACCCAACGGGAGCACCCAGCAATTGAACCTGTGCCTCTAGCGCCCGATCCATCCGGATTCCGGGAACTCGTCCAGGCTGGGTCGTTCGCACGTCACGTCGACGTGGACGCATCCATCCATCCATCCTATAGAAGGGGACGAGAGACGCAGCATTCGCTCTCATATCTTTGTGCGTTCATTTCGAGCATTAGCGAAGGCTGGACAGGAAGGAGTCAGAAGAGAAGATAGAGACGGCCGCCATGTTGGAAGGAAAGGCGATGGTGGAAGACACCGACATGCCGGTGAAGATGCAGCTGCAGGCGATGTCGGCGGCGTACAAGGCCCTCGACCGCTTCGACGTCCTCGACTGCCGGAGCATCGCCGCTCACATCAAGAAGGTCGGTGATCACACCATTCGCATCCATCCTTATTCCTTAGCTACTTTAATTGCTCAATCCAAGAACATATGTTCTGGTATTCAGTTTTTGCATTCATCTGAAACCTGAGCCGTAGAGCAATCAAAGAATATCAGTTGTACATCCATCTGAATTTCACCCCCGCCAACAATTGGATTTAACGGCTTGCTGCATATGTACAGGAGTTCGACATGATCCACGGGCCGGGATGGCAGTGCGTGGTGGGCGCCAGCTTCGGTTGCTACTTCACGCATAGCAGGGGAAGCTTCATCTACTTCAAGCTGGGGGCGCTCAAGTTCCTCGTCTTCAAAGGCGCAGCATCGTAGCAGATGAACTGAAAGTGACATCCACGAGTAGCAGCATGCATCTGATTCAGAATAATCAATCAGAATAACCAGCGGGCGCTACAAGTTTTCTCTCCCGGTTTTTGACGACGACGACGACGAAGCGGCGTCGGCTGGCACGATATGTGGAGCGTGAAATGTACTCTCACGATGGCACAGTAGAAAATTGGAAGTAGAGTGCTTATTGCTAAAGATTGGAATCGTTGGTCAAACATACGATTCCACTTGGTGTTGTGTAATGTGTGTGCATGTGTGTGTTTTTTAGAACGACCTTGTTTTACTTGTAGTACATAATTGGATCAAGAACAACAAGGCTTAAAATTTATTCAGAATCGGTCTACGAATTGCTGGAGTTGATGGAATCAAATTCGCGTCTTTAAAGCTTTTTTTTAGCAGCATGCCCTAGGAAGAGTTCAAACCGTGATTCTCATCGAAGTCATTGTTTTCCTCCTCCAAAAAGAATAGGAAAATTAAAGCTCGCAGGTAAAAGAAACACATCTCAAAACGAAGACAGCAGAGAAGAGGGGAACTTTCGTTTCACTTGGAAGTCCTAAAAATAAACAAAAAAAATATATCCGACCTGCCGGATTCGAACCAGCGACCTAAGGATTAATCTGCACATACTACAGTCCTCCGCTCTACCAACTGAGCTAAGGTCGGGTTCTGTTAAACTTATGCTAAATAATTTATATATGTTCTTTACACACTAGCAATCCAAATTGCGGAACAAGTTTCATGATTTAATAAGTATTTGATTAGTTAAGTAGATACAAACTTTGTTCAGTAATTTGACCCTTGGAAATTCTCCATGTGTTGTGCTCGTCTTCTTCCTCCAGCTAGGTAGCTCCCAGGAAAGCTGGGTGGCTAAGAATGGCGCTATGGCAGGCAAGGCACTTTCTAATAATAAAGCATGTGCCGCTCCCTAATTATGCTCCCCCTCTTCCCCGGGGCTTCTTCTTACCGCGACAATGCGGACGATCGATCGAACCACCCGGTTCTTGGATTACCGGGACAAACAACAATCATCATCAGCTCGGGATTGATCATTTCAACTCTCCCCTTTTTGTTCCTTCCCGTGGCTCTCTCTGCGTGGGCGATCTGCAGCGCAATCCTGAATCATCATCGTTTGCTTCTGCACACGTTGCTCGAGGCCGCAGAAAGTTGCGTCCTTTACAGGTATATACACTTTGGGTAGTATCATGGTGGGATTCCCGTCTTTTCGACGTGTCGTGTCACCGGATCCATTTCTTGTTGCCGTTGTTGGTGGTGGTTGCAAGAAGCTGGCCGCTGTGGAGGTGATCGGTTGATGGCGGCGAACGGCGGGGGGTCGCTGCTGGAGAGGCGGAGCTCGGTGCGACGGTCGCAGAGTATGGTGAAGGAGGAAGACCGGGGCCCGCCGGTCGATGAGGAGCTCGGCAGCGGCGGCATGCTCAAGATTGGCGCCGTGCTCGACCGGGACAGCGCCGCGCCCAAGTCACGGCTCGCCAAGGACACCGGCGACCACGGCGGCGGCGGACCTTCCGGTAAGTCGTCGCCATGAGCGAACGGCGCGCGCGTGGACCGAACGGCTTTGGTTTTGAAGCGACGCTAGACGCTTGCATGCAGAGATGGAACTGATGAAGGAGAAGTTCGCCAAGCTGCTGCTCGGGGAGGACATGTCGGGGTCAGGGAAGGGCGTGCCGTCGGCGCTGGCCGTGTCCAACGCCATCACCAATCTTGCAGGTAAAGTGACTGCCTGCCCAAATTTCCATCTCTATCTTGGGCACACACACGCACGAAAAGTAGCAGTGGTGAGAGCAATTTCTTCTTGTTTGTGCTGTCCGTCATCAGCTTCTGTGTTTGGTGAGCAACGGAAGCTGGAGCCCATGGCGTCGGACAGGAAGGGGAGGTGGAAAAAAGAGGTCGGCTGGCTTCTGTCCGTCGCCGATCACATCGTCGAGTTCGTCGCCAAGAAACAAGTCTTGGACAACGGCACCGAAATGGAGGTCAGCCATGCAGAGCCGCTTGTAGCTCAGGGTAGATCACAGCTCACACAAGTCATAAGTGTGCAGCTCCAATAACCTGCTATCTTTCTCTGGCTCTGCTCGTCTCAGGTGATGGGCACGCAGCAGCGGAGAGATCTCCAGGCGAACATACCGGCGTTGCGCAAGATCGACACGATGCTCCTGGTAAAGCGCGACATCGATCTCACCGTCGCTGAACTCGCAAGGTACCGAGACGAACAGCGTGATATTCCTCATTGCGTTGTGGCAGGATTACCTGGACAACTACAAGGATCGGAACGAGTTCTGGTACGTGAAGCGAGACTCGTGCTCGGATAGCGATGAGCAGAGATCGGACGAGAAATGGTGGATCCCGATCGTGAAGGTCCCGCCTGGCGGGCTCTCGCCGGCGTCCAGAGGGTGGCTCCAGCACCAGAAGGAGCTAGTGAACCAGGTGCTCAAGGCGGCCATGGCCATCAACGCCAACTGCCTCATGGAGATGGCCATCCCCGAATCCTACCTTGAATCCCTCCCCAAGGTGAGAACTGACAACTCACACGATCCATCCATCCACCGTGCAAGAAGACATTGTTGACGATGGCAAGAATGGCACTATGGCAGAACGGGAGGGCGAGCCTCGGCGACGCGCTGTACCGGATCATCACCGACGTGGAGTTCGACCCGGACGTTTTCCTGTCGACGGTGGACCTGACGTCGGAGCACAAGATCCTGGACCTCAAGGACCGGATCGAGGCGTCGGTGATCATCTGGAACAGGAAGGTGCACAACAAGGACGGCAAGTCGGCGTGGGGGTCGGCCGTCAGCCAGGAGAAGAGGGAGCAGTTCGAGGAGCGTGCGCAGACGCTCCTGCTCATCATCAAGCACCGGTACCCCGGCATCCCCCAGTCCACCCTCGACATCGCCAAGATACAGGAAAACAGGGTAAGATCACACGATTTTACTCCAGTGTGAGCCGTCAGATCAATGTCGGAGATAGTCCAGCTTGATGACACACGCACTTTCGCCTTTGGGCTGCCAGGACGTCGGGTTCGCCATCCTGGAGAGCTACTCCAGGGTGCTGGAGAGCTTGGCCTTCAACGTCATGTCCCGGATAGAGGACGTCCTCAGCGCCGACGACCACGCCAGGGAGAAGGCCAAGAAGGAGGCGTCCCCGGCGCCGGCTATGGCCAACGACGCCGTGGAGCAGCACCACCACCACCAGGCAGGCGAGGTGGATTGCCCTGCCAAAATGGCAGGGTCACCCAACGGCAGGACGCTGCTCGACTTCATGGATGACTGGAACGGTGACGCCGATAGGCCCTCGCCGACGGCGCAGGCGCCTGAGCCGGCCACGCAGGAGGACGGGAGGCTGATGAAGCTGCCCAACATCATGACGAACCTGAAGCAGACGTACATGGACAACTTGTTCGGGGCGCATAGAAGCCCATCAGGTCGCCATTAAAAAAGCGGCACGAGATTTTGCATGTATAACATAGTGTACATATATATTTTGATCAAACTGGGCTCTCGCTTGAGTAGCCCGCCGTTTTCGGCTTCTGGGTTTGTAGAGCTGAGAATCTTTTGTACCATTTCAAGGGGTTGAGGGGTTGACCAATGTATACGACAGAGACTACTGACGATCATGCAGGTGTGCAAGAAAAGGACAGTCCCCAGATGTGTCAACAACGGAAAAACGAAAGATATAACATCTCCTGGACCCAACAGAAATCGTAATCTGAGCGCAAGAACACAGAACGAACACAAACACTAACTCCCAGAACTACTCCCTCCATAAGATTTGGCAATTTTGACCGGCACTTGCTCTAGTTTGAGCATCGATATCTTTCAAATTGTTTAATTACGATGAACGGGATTTATATGTTCATATTTACTGTGAATCATACTTCAATAATATGTTTTATTTTTCAATACCCTTGTAAGTTTATTTATAAAATTTTAGTGGTCAAACTAAAACAATGCCAAGTCAAAATTACCAAGCATTATGAAACGGAGGCTGTTATATCCTTAAACTTGTAACTAGGTGATCATTTAGGTCCGCAAACCTGTAAAACACAGATCCAGATCCCACTTAGTATTACAGTACTCCTATGTCATATAAGTCCAAAACTTCGATGTGTCCTAGGACCAGGAGACTACGTGGCAACGCTTCACACACCTCTCCCGTCTCACCATTTTTTATTTATTTTTTCTTACTTATGTGCCACATCACATGCATAGTGTGTCCCCTCAACATTCACATCAGCATTACAATAGTTTATATTGTGATTTTGGATCTAGACGGCATACTTTAGCAAGTTTAGGAACCTAGTTTACATTATACAAGTTTGTGGATCTAGATGACATGGCACCTGCTTACAAGTTTTAAGGACCGCTGACATATTTCACTCAGGCCCCGTTCGGCTGGCTTATTTCCAGCCAGCCAGCCAGTGGCTTATTCCTAAAGTAGATCAACTTACCCTTTAGATGCCATGTAGATGAGGTATTCCTGCCTCATGAAGGTCGTCTGATCACTGCTGAGTCCAGTGAAAGTAAACATTCCAATTTGCTTAATAGTGTGGTTCCAATTTCCAGGTGTTTCTGCAGGAAGATAACAAATGTAATGTTCAGAACATTGGTAGCAGGATTAAAAAGCACAGGAAAGAATAGAAAAGGTAGAATTAATAATCATAAAATAACATATCAATAGGCCAGAAATGCTCTGCAGCTTTCCCATTCTAATAAATTGATGTAAAACTTGTCAACCTGTTGCCGAAGAACCATTAGTTCACAGCAGTTGTGATAAAAGATCTTGAGAAAAATGCATAGACTAAAAAGGGCAAGATCAAGCCTTTCCAAGCTTCCATATAACATTAATTAAATTGCCATAAAGAACGAAATAGAGTTGGTTGAAACTACAACCATGGTTTTCTGCGCATAGCTGTTGCCTCAGATCTTGGTGTCCACAAATATGGTTCTGTGCAAGCAGAGACCAGAACTTATACTTCCATTTTCCAAAAAAGATGACTACAGCTCCACGGTCCATTCGTTGAATGTCTCACTAGTAGACATAATCAACAGCAAGAACTAAGCACTGTTTTTTTTAATATTTCCTGAATCTGCAATAACCAATAAGCATGCATTTCAACCAGAACTGAATATAAGTGTTGCTTGTCCTTAACTATGGTAGGCATGAGAGGCACCATGAATAGGAGAGTTTGTGTACATAATAATAGTTACAAGCTTGAGTTGATTTTCAACCCTAATAACAGCTATACAGCACTTCCACAAACCTTAATAAGCACAAAGTTGCAGTTTTAGTTTCTCAATGCAAATGCCCAGTACTTCGTATCTTTTTATCAAAAAAATAATCACTACAAACAATTAAATTGAATGGGAATCAATGTAGAACAGTACCTTACTTCAACATTGAAGTATCAGCATCACGTGGTTGTTAATTTGTAATTTTGTACTATGATCTTTGGAGCTGACAGAAATAAATAGGGTTAATTGTTCACCAACTTTCATCTGGAACTTCCCATAATGCAAGACTTCCATCCAACATCGTGAAAACATCTCTAATTATATGATAGAAGAAATCACTCTAGTTAGAGACTAAAATTGTAGGCATCAGTGGCTGCTGGACGACCAGTTTCTTTCCCTGATAAAATATTCCTCTTTTTATTCATCTTGACAAAATTGAGATATACGATTCAGGCATCTGACTAGGTCACTTCAGAACTATTTGAGCTGATACCATTAATAAAAATGACCAATAAAAAAACAGTTGACCGAGGGGGGAAGACATCCCAAAATAAAATGACCAGTAAGATAAGAAATGAAAAGGAGAGAAATTTATATGTTTGCCAGTTATTAATTACTAAGATCAACACCAGAGGAAGATGCTTGAAACCTTGTGTGTCTTAAGACTAGGATCACATCACAAAGGTGAAATTAACAAGAGAGTGCTTTAACCAACGAAGCAAACCTGTGGAAATTGTGTAGACAAATTTTCTTTTGTTATTTGAAGATCTGGGGCATTTTGTACAGTGTTTATGAAAAGCCACATTGAAAAGAATATATTGGTGAAGTCCTAAGCTATATGAATCAACTAAGCTGAACATTTGTAAGAAGCCTTGTGAGTTTACTGAGGGTTTCTCGAGCAGAAACCGTGTTAGGATGGTGCTCGCCACAAATGGAAGTCAGGATGAATATGGCCTTCCTTATTAGGTCATCTCCAGTGTCATACTGTCCACCTCGAAGCATCAGCTTGGCCCGTGTTTCCAATACAGACGCTTTCAGAAGAGCCAGCTCCTGCCAAAGATAGGTGTATTGGGCTTCTGACTGAGTTGGCCTGAAACAGGAGAATGGTGTTTCTCTCCATTTGCCAGCATGAGAAAGCATTGAGTCAGCCGCCCGCTCCAATGCCTCAGTGCATAGACGCAGCAGCTCCAGTGCTGCATTACATCGGGAATATGTGATGAATGTGTTAATTGCAAGTGGCACGGCAATCTGCTTCACAAAGAAAATCAACTCTGATGGCCTCGGTTCTACCAGGAAAGGATCAGAACCAAATCCAAAAAACATGAAGCAGGCAGCCCACAGATGCTCAGAAGAATGTTTAATTGAGCCTCGGAGGTAGATTGATTGGACCACAGCTTGTGCTGTTCGTGTGCCTCCTCGCTTTCGAGCATATAACCTGATCAGATCATGGAATTGTACATATTCAGGCTTTGTGCTGCATCTGGCAATTCCAAACCTCATCAGCATTGCAGCTGCTTCAGCTTCAGATCTCTTCATCCTAGATGTAGCCAAGCCACAAGTCAGTGTTCGCCACCACTTCCTCCACCTTGGACCCCTCCGATGCTTCTTTGGGACTTTATGTGCAGCCAAAGCCAACATATGTATTGGAACCGCAGAAGGTGCAAACCAACCACACACTTGAACCATCCGGGTTGCCAAACTCCTAGGACCATCAGCATGGTCAAATATTGATAGGCAGACATCCAGGAGCCGGACAAGGATTTCATGATTTTTCAAACTGATAGCATCTCTCTCATTCCAAGAACAATCTCTTATGGGCAGCGTCCGACTCAACGTGTCAAGAAGCCTACTCGGAGTGATTGGAAGCTCTGAAAGTATAGCTCCCACAATACCAAGGCCAAGAGTGAGTCTTCCAAGCTTTTCTTCAATGGCCTTTAGTGCATCAATTTCCACCAGTGGATAATCCTTGATGCCTCCCTTCATCAAAGACATTGCCTCGGCACCAGATAAATAAGAAAGCTTCATTGGCTCCAAGTTCATCACACGTGGAAGGCGTGTTGTTATGATGAAGTGGGTCTCTCCACCAAAATGTGGGAGAAGGTCTGTTATGAGTCTCTTATCCCACCAGTCTTTCTCACTCTCAAGATTATCAATGATTACTAAAAACGGTATGTCCCGCATCAGCTCTTGCCGTATTTTGGCAATGGCTTCCTCTTCCTGCTCTTCAAAGCATCGGTCATTTCCTTTCTCATGCAAGTGACTATCAACACTTAAATCTACTTCCAGAAAAGTCCGCAAAGCTAAGTAGTTTTGTCGAATGTACCTGCTTTCCCCTCTGACCCATAAGACCATCTTATATCTCTGGGAGAACCTGTATGCATACTCCACAACCAAGTCTGTCTTGCCAATTCCAGATTCCCCTGAAATGCAAGCAATACCCTTTCCATAGAGTATCTTCCTACATCTTTTTTTTCTCCCATACCTGCCTTCATCCTTTGTTCTTGATGGCCTTCCATGTCGCAGTGGACTCCCAAGTCTCTGCATCTCAATGTTTTCCTTGGTCTCCTTCCACAAAACCGGCTCCTTTCCTTTACCGTCATCAGTATTTACTTCCTCATAATTGTTAACAGGCCGTCCAATTACGAGGCCCTTTCTTCTCTGCTTTGTCTTGATCTCAAAATACTCTCTTTCCCCGTCTCCGCTGACATCTCCAAATAAAATGAGCTCCAACTCTGAGAGCTCTTTTTTCCTACCAACAAAATCAGCATTACGAGGGAAAGGGAGTTCCTCTTTCTCCACCCTTCCTCTCCACCTATTCACCCGATCAACCACACTTCTCCTGCCCAATTTTGTGGCCAAAAGAATGATAGTTTGCAGTATGCAATGTCTCCAATTGCCATCATTTGCTTCTAATTGCACATCTGACACCCGAGAAAGAGCATCAACCGATTCCCTCCATTCCTGTTCCATTCCACCATATAACATCCAGAGCTCACCGCCATGTCTCTCCCACAGTTCTCCTCTCTTCTCAATAATATCTCTGGCAAGGCAATCAGCAGCACCCAAGTCAAAGAATATAGGGATCAGATTTTTCTTGCCAAAGAAGTTCCTGAGCTCCTCGATGGTATAAGGATTGCCAAATGATTTTCTTGTGAGGATGACAACTCCATATGTGGAAGCATTCATAATCCTCTCAATAGTATCATGGCTGTGAGAACTCCGGCATCTAGACCTGTCAGAAGCAAAGCAGCTGATTCCATGGATCTCAAGCTCTGCACGAAGCCAATTAGTGAACCTCAGCAGTGAAGCCTTACGGCCATGAAATCCTATGTACACATCAAAGCTCCGAAGTCTATTGACGGAGGTCGCTGATGTCGTAGGTTGAGAGGATGATGATTTCCGATATAATCCCCACTGTCTCTTATGCTTCTCCTTCCGAGTCGAACGGACATCAGTGCTAGTTGCTGATGAACTGCCTTGACATGGGTCACTGAAGGTGGAAATGAAGCTAGGATTGTTATAGACAATTGCTGGAGTGTCAAAATTGCTTGAAGTGCAAGGAGGAGGAGAAGCATCCGATGGCAATAACCCCACAGCGGCTGATGGTAATTGCTCCCGCTGTAACAGAGTATCACTGGAGAGAATATCACTGATTTTCAGCACAGTACCATTCAAGGAACTATTGTTCTCAGGACGTGTGTGATCTGGGACACGGGCAGATAGACATCGTGGCGTGAAAAAAGGGGATTGGTTAGCAGAAACAAATGCTGATGAAGAGGATGATAGGTTCCTTGATGGCGCCGAGAACAAAGTCCCCGCATCCGAGCTTTCCTGCTGAAGCTCCATTTGGTCCCCTTTTCAGCAGTATCCAGCTCCCACAAGTTATATTGACCGTAGCTTAATGCATCCCTGTGAAAATCAGTATCTGCAAAGACACAAAAGATTCCCTCCATGATTTGAACTTTTAGGATAAATTTTCATAAACTGAAACTAGAACTTTGAGAATAGCGACACTTTTACTGATCGACATGACGCATCAGCATTACAACTTAAATGCCATATTTCAATTACCTTCATGATGCAGAAACTGCCAAAAGGTGAGCAGTACTAAACATTTCTATTTCAGGCAAGGACAGCTACCTTCCTACCCGTTTAAATAGAAATTCAGGGAGAGTGAAAATTGGAGGAACAGGAAAAGAAAAACAGAATGAGAACTTAAAAAGCGCATCATACTGTCCATGGAAAAATAACCATAATATTAACTCGGCAGGTACTTCCAGAGAAATAAAACACTTCAGGACGTTGATATGTTGATCTGAGATGCCAGCAAAAAAAAAAGGTTGATATGAGCCGTGCGCTTTACCGTGCTAATCAATATGGGTGGAGCAGAAAATAGCATGGCGTTCGGTATAGGGATTGTAAGCGAGAAGGTGAAGGGGATTGGGAAACAGGGGATTTGGGAGTGAAGTAGGTGATTGCGGAATATTTTTTGGTTTTTTGAACGATTACAAGGCATTGAATACCATTTCAACGATTTGTGAAGTATCCTGCTAGCTAGAGGAGTGGAGAACGACAGGACGGAGATGGAGGAAATGGAAGGAGCAAGGCACCTCGGCTACTACGAGACCTCCGGCAACGAGCTTGACGCCGCGGCGGCGGCCATTGCAGTTGAGCTTGTGGCCAGCGTGAAGAACAAGCAGACCGATGTTGCCGTGTGCCTCCGAGGATGCCGCCAGATTCGGAACGCCTCCGCCGCTACCGGGCCGTTCGCGCGGATGAACTCCCAGCCTCGGGAGGCCGATGCGGGTGAGGCTGGCTCAGGCGAAGACGACGCCGTCCAGATCCACCTCCTCCTCCTCCTCGGCCGCTCTTCGCCGGACTGCCGCTTCGCTGCGCGCGCGCTCTTCGTCCAGCCGACGACAAGGCGACAACGGCCGCAACGCCTCCTCGGCCGCTTTCAGCACGTGCTCGCCGGCCGGGCGACTCCTCTGCGTGCGCTAGCCGCCGGGAAATCGAGTGGAGAGAGATGGGGAGGTCAGATCGCGAGAACGAGGAAAGGATCGAGCTGGTGGCTGGAGGAGGAACCAACTTTCCATGTAAACGAGATCTGAAACTACTCGGTTAGGAGTGTAAACGGGTTTGTATTGGGCTGGGAACCTTTTCCAGGGATCCGATAAAAAAATTTAAAATATGCTGGAATGTGGAATCTCTTTCCGCTATAATCAAATCACGTCATAAAAAGTTCGGAACAAACATTTGCTGGTATCCACTCATTTTAAGGGGTCATGTTTCAAGAGGAACTCATATGTGAGTTAATAGAGATTGAACAAGAAAATTTTAATCAGCGTAGAGTTGAACAAATATATTCCCTCCGTTTCTTAATAACTGAGAATTTAAACTTTAAACTCTGACCACCAATTACCCTTAAATTAATTAGACCAAACTAAACAGAAATCTTATAATTATATTTGGGGCATACCCCATTTTAATGACATTTCATTTTTAGTGTTTGTAAATATTCAACGAAAAAAACGAGTGTTCAAATTCCAAAAGTTAATTGTGTGCAGTGTCAATTGTTATGAAATAAAGGGAGTAGTCCAATGGAACATCCTCGGCACTTTCTTCACGGAATCTAAATCTCCCCAAAACAGACCTTAAAAGATGTATATAGGTATTTGGGTAGTCCGTTTGAAGATGTTTTAAGAGAGACAGAGGTAGGTGAGTCTGACGATGAGTATCCAGAAGATGAATCTATTCATCTTGGGACTACTGGTTTATTTCTAATTCCTCCAAGTACAGATACCTAGGCTTCATTTGAATCAGATACTTAGCTACTTCTTCGCTTTTATAAACATGTTTTTTAAACCTCTAAACAATATATTTCGCGTAAAAGGATTTCTATATAGAATTAAAAAATAATCATTGTTCCAATTTATAATTGTTGGCACCTTTTCAGTAAAGGCACGAGCACGATCGATTCACCTAAACGTCTTGCGGTGATATGGAGTCGTCAACCACCTTGATCTAGCTTATAGATTAAACCGTCTAACGGAGCCGATTTAGGTAAAATGATAGATAAACATCCGTCTCGTGGACGAACGGAAATTTTTCAAGACAAACTTACAAAGAGATGTCGCACTCTCACAGCAGCGGCGAACGATTTACGGTGCAAATCGACAAAGATGAATGAACTAATTAAAAAAAGTAAAAGAACGATTCAATTGGACGAAACTAGATTGGTTTTGGTTGTGTATGTGTTGGTTATGCCAATTTAATCGGCCTTGGCCCTTAAATAAGGGTTAGTCTTACCCTTCACAGGCTCTTCTCTATGTCCAATTCGGGGTAGACACCTTTAGAAATCCAAGACATACCGTATGGAGGAAGGAAACACGAGTATCGACGAATTCGGCTAGGTTTCGGACTCTGCCGGTCAGACCGGCCACATGCCACCGGTCTGACCGGTCCCACGGTCCGTCGTCTGACCGCCTATACACGGCGGTCAGACCGGCCTCTCCGAAGGAAACCGGCAGATTTCCAAATATTGTAAATTTTTCTTATTTTGATTCCTAGGTATCAATTTTGGGTGTAAACACATGTCCCCCTTTTATGATGAACATAGTGAATCTAAAAGCATGAAACATGTTTATCTTATGGCGATAACCTAATTACCGACCATAGGACTTCCTAAGCACCTTGCCAAACACTCGGGAAGTACTTTTTTAAATATTTACTGTTAATAGCTCGCTGAAATCGTTTTCCTTGAAGTGTTTCTAGAAAATATGCATTCCCGCGAACGATTTTGCATATCCGATAAGGTCCCTCCTAACTTGGTGATCACTTGCCGAATTTCTTAGATCGAGAACCCAAAGGCAAAATTGTCTTTCATACCAAGTCTCCCACTTGGAATGTCTTCGCCTTCACCCTTTTGTTGTATGCTTTAGCCATCCTCTTCTTTTCTTTCTCTATTTCTTCCAAAGCCTTCAAACGTTTATCAACCACCTCATCGAGATTATTTTCTATCATTAACTTATAGTCTTCAACTGACAAATCGTCTTGCTTTATATATCGAAAAGAGCCAAGATTTACCTCAACCAGTAAAACGGCTTCTTGTCCATAGACTAGCTCAAAAGGGGTTACCTTGGTAGTACCATGCTTAGATATTCTATATGCCCATAACGCCTCAGAAAGCACCTCATGACACCTCTTGGAATATTCCTCGATCTTCTTTTTAACTAATTTTAACAAAGTTTTATTACTAGACTCGGCTTGTCCATTAGCCTGAGCGTAGTAAGGAGAATAACTCAACAACTTGATACCATAAGATTCAGCAATATTTTTTACCTCTTTGAACATGAAAGAAGCTCCTTGATCTATATATGATATGTTTCAAAATAAAGTCAATTACCTCCGTATGAGTCATATTCTTGAGCGGCACGGCTTCGGCCCACTTAGTAAAGTAATCCATCGCAACTAGCACGAACCGATGCCCTTTTGATGACGAAGGATAAATCTGACCAATGAAGTCCAAAGCCCAACCCCGGAACGACCATGGTTTAATAATAGGGTTCAACACTACAGCCGGTGCCAATTGAACATTGCCGAACCGTTGACAGGCCTCGCATCCTCTATAATATCTAAAACAATCATCAATCATTTTTGGCCAATAGAACCCTGCTCTCCTAAGCAACCAATTCATCTTATGGGCCGATTGATGTGTTCCATAAATACCCTCATGTACCTCTCCCATAGCGACTTTAGATTGATCATTGTCTAAACACTTCAATAACACTCCATCTATATTTCGGCGATATAAATCTCCATCAAGCAAAGTGTATTTAAACGCTTATCGCCGAATTTTTCGATCAATCTTAAGGCTAGGGTCTTTCAAATATTGAATTAAAGGTATTCTCCAATCCTCTGCTGTTTCCAGGGCACAAACATCCGAATTTAAACTCAACTCGGCCTCTGTACCAGTGAAATCGTGCCCCCCAGCATCTTCTGTTAGCCCGGTCTAACCGGCCAAGCAACGCCGGTCAGACCGCTGACCACCCACGGTCAGACCGGCCACAGAGCATCGGTCAGACCGCCGGCCATCCACGGTCAGACCGGTAATAGTACGTCGGTCAGACCACCTGTGATTTGCATCATTGCCAATTTCGTTCAAAGAATTATAATCAAGCACCGGTTTCTCTAGTATGAAAAGTACTCCTCTTTTAACACTATAACCAGATGCTTGTTGAGCTAAATCATTTGCTCTAGAATTTTCACTCCTAGCAATATGCCTAATGGCAAAATCATCAAAATTGGCAATAATATCCAAGCATTGATCAAGATACCTATTTAGCGACCCATCAAAGCACTTGTAAACCCCGACAACTTGTTGCACGACTAACTTTGAGTCACCAAACGCTTCTACGTGTGTAGCTCCAACGATCTCCATCACTTGTAAACCGAATAACAAAGCATTGTATTCGGCTTGATTATTTGTACAATAATACTCCAAACGAACCGATGCCTCAAAACATTGACCATTGGGCGAAATCAAAACTACTCCTATACTTTGACCCTCCTTACACGAAGAGCCATCAAAATAAACCTTCCACGGTGTAACACTAAGTAAGCAAACCTCGTCTTCATAAGCAATATCTACATGATGGTCTACTATAAAATCTACTATAATTTGGCCTTTCATAGATTTCAACGATTCATAAGCCAAATCATACTCAATCAATGTATATGCCCACTTGTCAATTCTCCCACTTAGAATTGGCCTTTGCAACATATGCTTAACGACATCGGTCTGACAAGCAACTATGCATGTACTAGGTAACAAGCAATGGCGCAACTTGGTACAAGCATAGTATAAACAAAGACAAGGTCTCTCTAAAAAACATACCTCGTTTCGGCATCTAAAAGACGGCGGCTTAAATATGTGATTATGCATTTTTTGCCATCTTTCTCTTGTGTCAAAACGGCTCCAATAACTTTGTCTTCGACAGCGATATACAACCGAAACAGAATTCCGGCTTTAGGAGCTCGCACCACGGGTGGAGTAAATAAATATTTTTCAAACCCTCAAACGTCTCTTATTGTGCTGCCCCCAAGTAAAATCGGCTTCTTTTTTCAAACGTAAAATATGAACAAAAGCATCGATTTTACCTGCTATGTTAGATATAAATCTTCTCAAGTAATTCACTTTACCTAGCAACTTCTGAACTTCTCTCTTGCATGTCGGCGCTTTAAAATCTCGAATCTTCTCAACCTTCTTAGGATAAATCTCAATACCTCTCTCATGTACCATGAATCCCAAGAACTTCCCCACCGACACACCAAAAGCACACTTGAGTGGATTCATCTTCAAACCATACCGATGCATCCTCTCAAAAGCTAATCTTAAATCAGCTATATGACCATCCATACCATCCGATTTGACGACGGTATCATCAATATAGATTTCTAAGATGAAACCTAACAAATCATGAAAAATCAAGTTCATCGCTCTTTGATATGTTGTGTCGGCATTCTTTAACCTAAATGTCATGACGACCCACTCAAACAACCCAACAAACCCTGGACACCTAAAAGCCGTCTTGTACATATCCTCTTCTGCCATAAAGATTTGATTATAGCCGGCATTGCCATCTAAAAAGCTAATCACTCTATGACCCGAGGCATCGTTTATCAACATGTCGGCTATAGGCATAGGATATTCATTTTTAGGAGTGGCCTTATTTAGATCTCTAAAATCTATGCATACTCTAATCTTACCGCTCCCTTTCTTCTCAACCGGAACGATGTTGGACACCTACTCCGCATACCGACAAGGCCTAATATACCCCGCCTTCAATAATCGGTCTATCTCTTCTTTGACACGATCATATATGAAAGGATTAAAGTGACGAGGGGGTTGTTTATAAGGCCTAAACCCTCATTTTATCGAAAATCGATGCTCAACAAGCTCATGGATAAGTCCCGACATCTCATGGTATTCCCATGTAAAGCAATCAACGTATTCTTTGAGCAGCTCGATTATTTTAATCTTATAATCAGCTTTCATGTTTTTGTTTACAAAAGTCGGCCTTGGAACACTTCCATCTCCTATATCCACTTCTTCTAATGGATCGGCCGATGTAAACACTTGACCAAGCTTCTATACTTCATCAAAATCTTCTATGGTTTCCCCAATATCGTTCTTTGTAGACCGATATTCTTGCACCCTCTTTTGTAACCACTCTAAATTAGCTGTTTTATTCATCATATAAAGTAATATCATCTAGCTGTGCTAAACTAGCCGGCTTTACAGAAATAGGCACAAAACCATCCTTGGAAACACTAATAAAATCAAAGCTAGATAGATCTAACCCTGACAAGCACTGCATATCTCCATGTTTCCATCCTACTGAAACATCGGCCGTTGCAATCTCAGCCGATGTGTCAGCTTGGACAACCTCAAGATCATCACCATCCCATTGAATTAAACTTTGATGCAAGGTAGAGGGAACAACAGTTGGCATGGATCCAACAACACCCCAAGATAAGACTGTAGTTACCTTGCACATCGACGATGAAGAAGGCAGTAGGCAACATCTTGTTACCCACCGTGAGCTCCACAGAAAGGATCCTCTTAGCCTCAGTTGATTCACCATTGAAGCCGTTGAGCAACATGTTGGTCTTCTTCAACTCATCTTCTTCACGACCCAACTTCTTGAACAGTGAATACAGCATCAGGTTCACAGCAACGCCTCCATCCACTAGCATCCTAGAGACCGACTTTCCATCAATATGACCCTTAAGATAAAGAGGCTTCATATGACGGTTGGACCGTCAGGTTTCTCAAAAACCGCATCTCTTGGACCTAGTGAGAGTTGAGCCACCTCATCCTCCTCCATAGCACAAAACTCCATGGGCAACATGCACACCATACTGATGTCCATGCTCTCACCCGGCGATGACACCTCAGTCGATTGTTCATCTTCTTCCTTTCCTTCTTCTTCTTCCCGAAACAACCACCAGCTCTTCACCCTTTGTCGATTTGGACTTCCACACCTTCATTGGTGGTGGTCGAAACTCCTCAAATCTCTTGTCTCTCCATTCTTCGGCCTCCTTCTCCCTCAACTCATTGGCCCGAAGACGCTGCAACCTTCTCTTCTGAGTAGCTGTCAAATCCAAATCCTTAGGCATCCACCTTGGCTTTGGCTCTATTCTAGGCGGTATATAATGTCCTCCGTTATTTTTCCACGAAGAAGAAGCAAAATCAGAACCACCTCTGGCAGACTGTCGGTCAAACCGGCTGCGGTAACCGGTCGGACCGGCCTTCTACCTGCGGTTAGACCGGTCAGAAGACACGGTCGAGGCCGGCTCTAGGCCGTCGGTCGAGCCGCAGAGCCATCGGGCCGGTCGGACCCGAGGCGGGACCACGGTCGGGCGGCGGAGGGCTCGGTCGGGCTGGTCACGGGGCCCGAGCCCAGGCCGGACGAGTCGGTCAGTCCATTGCTCCCAATGCGGAACTCTTTCCGGCTTTGGCTCGGTTACCAAAACCATCCTAGCCTCTTCTCCAGATGGTATTGGCACCTCATGAGATCCTATCTTGACAGTGATGACCTCTGAAGCCCTCTCCTCAACCTTGGCACGCTTATTTGCCCTCTTCTCTCCCCTAAACCGATTTCTTGGTGAAAACTGGCTTCCATTTGACGAGGACGCACCTCCATGAGATGATCTCATCTCCCTTCCGCATCCTTGATGAAATTGCATTGGAGGCATATGATTATACATCGGTGGTGGTGCCCCCCAAGGCATGAAGTAAGAAAAAGGATAACCTGGCGGCGACATTGGGCAAGGCCCCATGACATGACTTGAGGACAGTGCGGGAACGACGGCTCCAATGCCGTTGACGAATGGCCAAATCGCTCTCTAGGAGGAGATCTTGGCCTTTTGCCTTTGTTATGATCCTTCTCCATGCTTCTCTTCTCGTACTTGTTTAAGAGCATATCAAAAGTCACCTTTGGCTTCCGAGGTTTCCTTGATGTTGAAGCTTTACCCTCGTTTTTCTTCCAAACACCAACCTCCGGACTCTTCGGCGCAAGCATCGTAGGCGTAGCCTCTCCAACGACGACCTCCTTCCCCTTAGTAGATCCGGCTTGCTCCGACCGAATCAACACCTTCTTGCCATCGAGATCAACGACATTAACAAGGAAAGGGTCACTGCAAGCTTCATCTTGGTGCCCTCAATGAATCTCAACCATCCTTCCTCTATGGCCGATTGAACCTGTCGACGAAAAACATTACACTCATTAGTAGAATGAGAATAAGAATCATGCCACTTACAGTAAGAGCGACACTTCAATTCTTCTGCTGAAGGTATGACATGGCCTTTAGGCAACCTAATATGCTTCTCTTGCAAGAGATAATCAAAAATCTTATCGCACTTGGCCACATCAAAACTATACTTAATTTCACTTTGCCGATCCTTGCAAGGAGTCGGCATCAAGCTAGAACAAACAAAAGGCTTGTTTTTGTTAGTCCAAGACCACTCTCATCAACATCAGAATCACTATCAGGGCAATCGATCATGCTAACATAAGGCTTGTTATCATTGGGCCTAACAAACCTTTTGTTATCTCTAACCTGGCTTTCCTGAGCCAGAGCCTTCTGCATAACCTGACTAATGTCCAGAAATTGTTGGCCATCTAACCTTTTTTTAATGGGGGCAAGTAAGCCACTATAAGCAAGATCAGCCAAATCTCTCTCAGTTATGCTTAAACTAAAACACCGGTTTCTAGCATCTCTAAACCTCTTAATGTAGTCCGTGACAGATTCATTATATTTTTGTCTAACCGATGTTAAATCACAAATCCTAAGCTCAGTTTCACCAGTATAAAAATAATCATGGAATTTTTGTTCTAACTGGGCCCAAGTATGAATAGAATTAGCTGGTAATGAAGTAAACCATGTAAAAGCAGTACTGGATAATGATAAAGAAAATAAACGCAATTTAAAAGCATCGGAAGTACTAGCCTCTCCACATTGCGCTAAGAACTGGTCTATGTGCTCCCATCTGGTCCTATTATCCTTACCACTGAATTTAGTGAATTCAGGAACTCTATAGCCACGAGGATATGGGATATTATCGAAATGATCAGGATACGACTTCTGGTAAACCCTAGCACGATTCCCAGCTCAATTCCAAACGACTCTTTAATAATATTTCTAATTTGTTCCTCCATATTTTCAGGCCTTGGCGGATTGGGTAAAGCAGGCGGCCTAAAAAATGGTTGTTGCGGCGCAATATTGCCATATTGGCCATACCCAGTGTCATGCGGGTATGCTCTATTAGGATCATTGTAGTGATTGGAAATGTGTGGAGGAACTTGTGCATGGACAGTAGCTACAGGAGGGTCGTGTGCAGGAACGTGGTATAAAACCGAATTGCCCGTGATCGGATCTACTTCCTACACCGGCACCAGAGCGCTGGTCTAACCGACCATGAGCCCGGTCTGACCGGCCGGGTAGGGTGCGGTCTGACCGGCCATGTAGCCGCCGGTCAGACCGGTGAAGGGAGCGGCCGGACCGGCCTGTAGGCCGATCTGACCGAGATGGGGAAAGGTCGGACCGGCCCGTGGACCGGTCTGACCGATGTAGGATGCGCGACAGAAGCCGCAGAATTCACCCCTTCGTGTGCTGCGCGATTGCCCAGTCGATTTTTCTAAATATGTGATGTACAGGGGCTTGGCTAGTGCTCGCAACAGAGGCAAACGGTAAATCGGCCTTGGGAGCCAGATTTAGCACCCATATGCACATTAAACATCCGATTAAAGCAAGACTCCATAGCAGATTCAATCTTATTATTGACGGCGGCGGTGACGGACTCATCCACCGTACTTGCTACGAGCCTTTGGATAGGAAGAGCTAGGTCATCAGTGCTTACCTCATCGTGGATGACCTTGAGTGGGCTCCCGGGCTTGAGGATGACACATTGGCGGGTTTTGGTACACGATTTGTCCAAAACCTCCTATGTGATCGCCTTGATCCGCTCCTCCATTATCTTGCGCGTCTCTTCATCTAGATCATCCAGCGAGATGTGGACAACGTTAGATGGGCTCACCTCTTGCGCAACTTGCTTTGTCATGGTGGCGTCGAAATTGAGATGGCGTCGAGCGTACGTCCCCAGCGGAGTCGTCAAAAATCGTGTTGGCACTTTTTTTGGCAAAGGCACGAGCACGATCGATTCACCTAAACGCCTTGCGATGATATGGAGTCGCCAACCACCTTGATCTAGCAAAGAACTAAAGCAAGATGGGTTTTATAGATTAAACCGGCTAACGAAGCCGATTTAGGTAAAACGATAGATAAACACCCGTCTCGTGGGCGAACGAAAAGTTTTCAAGACAAACTTACAAAGAGATGTCGCACTCTCACAGCGGTGGCGAACGATTTACGGTGCAAATCGACAAAGATGGACGAACTAATGTAGAAAAAAGTAAAAGAACGATTCAATTGGCTAAAAACTAGAAACTAGATTGGTTTTGGTTGTGTATGTATCGGTTATGTCAATTGAACCGGCCTTGGCCCTTAAATAGGGGTTGGTCTTGCCCTCCACAGGCCCTTCTCCATGTCCAATTCGGGGTAGACACCTTTGGAAATCCGAGACATACCGTATGGAGAAAGAAAACCTGAGTACCGACGAATTCGGCTAGGTTTCGGACTCTGTCGGTCAGACCGACCACATGCCACCGGTCTGACCGGTCCCACGGCCCGGTCTGACCGGCCTATACATGGCAATCAGACCGGCCTCTCCGATGGAAATCGACAAATTTTCAAATATTGGCAATTTTCCTTATTTTGACTTCTAGGTGTCAATTTTGGATGTAAACAATAATATTTAATACTTAATTAATCATAAAAAAGACCGATCTTATTTCGTGTGTAGCTAATAATCCAAGTCAAAACCCCATTCGTACAGTCTTAGAGTCTAGAAAAAATCTAACGATTTGGTGGAATTAGATATTCTGAAAGTACCTAAGCTAATAAAAAGCTAATAAAGGTTCCTTCAAACATGGTTTTGCGAGTAACTCCAACGGATCAACCAAATGGAATTAGAAGCTAAATTTGGCCAGGGAAATCAGAAAATCAAGCTCCAACAGAATCACCAACAAACCATCGAAAAATGAGGCTATCTAATCCAGATTTTTAGGCCTCCAGGTCTGGGGATCGCTCTAATTCATCAAATCGGCCTTCTACCGTGATTTGGTGCGCCGCTGCCGATCTCCCGCGCTTCGTCGCGTCCGTTCGGTCACCGCCGAGCCGTCGAGCCCATCCGTGCCCCACCGCCACGCCTCGCTGAGCCCATCCGGTCACCGCCGCGCCCCGCCGGGTGCTGTCCGTGCCCCGCGCCGTGCCTGCCGAGCCGTCCACGCCACCGCGCGCGCTGCCGCCTCCCAGCGCCACAATGCCCCTCCGTGCCCCTCCAATCGTTGTCGAACCTTCGTGCCCTCCAGTATCTGCGCCCCTGAAGCAGAGTTCACGGTCGCGCCCCTCTGCGCCGAGTTCATGCTGGTAAGATGATCTGGCTGCCAACATCACTCTTCCATGAGTCGTCGTCGTCGTTGGAGTGTAGCTCGAGGACGGAGACTGGGCTGAGCTGTCGCGACGATTCGTCCATGTCCATGTCCATGTCGGCCTTCCACCTCGCCGTCGGCCACTCGTCGTCCACGCCGTCGTTATTGTTGCAGGCGAAGTCCATGGCACGAGGATCACACTCGCCGCTGTCGTCGGTGGACCGCCATAGCCGGCGGAACTCGTGGTCGCCGCCGTCGTCGTCGGGGAAGCAGCCAAGATTGTCCCAGCGCATCACCTTCCTCATGGCAAAATCGCGCAAAAGCGTCACTGGGGAAGCAACCAAGATTGTCCCAGCGCAGCGTCGCCATGCAATTGGGCTGACGTGGCCCATTAAAAATTAGAGATCTTTTATTATTAAGATTTCACACTGCAGATATACTAGTTTCAGGATATCTATTTTTGGAAGGGTGAAAACAAAGATCCATTTAGAGCTCAAAGTTAATGTTTCTGTTGAAGATGCTCACTCACGGTATTTCTTTGGTTTGAATCCTATCTAGGAAAATTCTTGAGATAAGTTCTTCGGTTTTATTTACAAATTGTTTTTGGTTGCTTTCTTCATTTTTTCCATATTTTATCAGGCATACACTAGACGATGAGGGACATATTGATTAAAACTTTAAGACTGCCATGTGTGCTTTGTATGAATAGTAAATAACAAACTTTTGAAGATGTTTGTAAAAGTAGGATATGCCTGTGTGTATTTATAGGGTGAGTATACAGGGTTGCGAGATTCTACATTTGTACTGCGATTTTGAAAAAATTATCTGAATAAGACGATAACTTTTGGGTCTGGAAGTAAAGGTATTGTGCTTTTTTCTGTTAACATTGTAATTTTTAGGCCGTCGGAGCGAACAAGTGGATTTCTCTTTTTCTTAAACTTTTGCAGGCCCTCTAAACGAAAGTGGTAGCTTATTACTACCTCTTTAATTTCCTCTTAATAATAAAGATCCAGTCTTCAATTAACAGTTTAACATAGTGACACATGGACGGTATGATAGAGAAGACTAAGTGTGGCCACAGCAAAACGCCTGTTTCTTTTCATATCAAGGGCAAGAACATGGCACGTCCTACATAGGCCGACTTAATTATTCAATACCGAGTTACTTTTGCTTCACAGACCAGATTCCACCAAATCCACATGACCAGCTCCGCGAAAAAAAAGGGGAAAGAAAAAAAAAGATGCATCTGTATACCCTGTCCGCCAACGGAAGGGAACGGAATGTACGCATTTCTTCGCTTAAAACAAGCACTAGCTTCGCAAAATCATAGATTATATAACGCTGCATATGGTAAAAGCGTCACAGATGGAGCTTATTTGGTGATTGGAAATCACCATCCTTCTGAATCCACTGGTACAAAACTGCCCCAAAAAGCAAATCACACGAGTCTATTACAAGGAAACTTCCAGGATGTGCTCAGCCAGTAAACATCACTGTCTGAATCCTCAGAACACTGCTGCGGGTGATTTTAAGATGTTATTCTTGGGAGGGAGTTGCTACGCTATCATCATTCACTTCAGTTTTGTGACTGCGGCATGGATGGCATCTGCAAGATGAGGAATGGTCCTCGCGCTCAAGCCAGCCATACTGATCCTCCTGCAAGAGAAATATTTGGCTTGTCTAAGATCTACCATAGAAAGTGAGCTATGTTGAGCAAGGTGTGCCTAGAGGCAGATTCAGCAAAGACGATAGAAATGGTAAGATAGATCAACGAATGTTATAAAACTAAACTACAGTTTGTACAACTGCAGATCTAGATCATAGAAACATATTTGCAAAGTGTTGCTTGATGACTAAATTAGAAAATTACCCATCAGATGTCATATAAATGTGGTATTCCTGCCTCATGAAAGCCACTTGATCACTGTTGAGCCCAGTGAAAGTAAACATTCCAATCTGCTTAATGATGTGGCTCCAATCTCCAGGTGTTTCTGCATGATGTTATCATGTCAACAATGATCAATGTTTCTGACAATGTACAACACTTTAGCCATAGAGAATGGATTCAGAAAAGGGAAACGAAATTCCTTTTTTTAAGCAAAAATATTGAGCAAACATAAAATCCAGACCAACGAGCCAACGCA
Organism: Oryza australiensis; assembly: GCA_019925245.2. Classification (NCBI taxonomy): domain Eukaryota; kingdom Viridiplantae; phylum Streptophyta; class Magnoliopsida; order Poales; family Poaceae; genus Oryza; species Oryza australiensis. The sequence goes on along the minus strand of JAIFGZ020000048.1, from coordinate 6,489,020 downwards.
CTGCAGTTTTCCATGTAAAACAATGTCAGTCTATCATTAAGGCTATCGGTGCAAGCCAAGTAGAATCATATAAATGCTTTAAAAATAGATTGGTTTAATGCACTAATGGAATTTAGGGAACTTATCTCAGGAGCTTGATTAATCAACTTGAAAAGAAATGGAATATAAAATTTTCTCATAGCCAAAGAAAATCCTTTAAAACAACAGTACTGCTTAGACACTAAGAAACGTTAGTCAAAATTCAATTGTATCATTCACAGAAAAAAGGGAAATAACACCAAGTTTTCATAACAGAACTGAACTAAACGTGAAGACTAAAAGGCCAATAATCAAATTTCTTTATACATAGCATTACTTATGCACTTCCAGCAAAGACAATATAGAGGAGTTGACAGAAACTATTACCTCTCGTTTTCAGAGCATCAAAAAGTTGTTGCCTCATGCTAATAATCCTATCAGCCATGCCCTTCAGCTCCACAGTCCATTCATTGAACATTGCACTAGTAACAATATAATCAACATGAACTCAGCACAAACTTTTATCCCCTGAATCTGCCTCTAGGCACACCTTTCTCAACATAGTTCACTTTCTATGGTTGACTAGAATTATGACATCAATGTTACCTGTCCTTAAGTATGGTAGCCACGATAGATGCACCATGAATAGGAGGGTTTGAATACATAGGCCTAATTACAAGCTTAAGTTGACTTTCAACCCTGACAGCTACATCAGCACTTCCACAAACCTGAAATACAAAATTACATTCTGTTCAGTTTTTCTATGCAACTAAATAGGATATTATCCGAGTCGGCATCAACTTAGAATCAACATTTAATTTCAACAATTAAAGCATAGGTACCATGTGATTGACAAATTGAACGAGATATTTGGAGCTAGAAAAAATAAAAATTTATTGTCCTCCTTTCATTTGGAACTTCCCATTAACATCATTAAACATATCTAATTTTTGGAGATAAGACAAAAAACAATTCTAATTAAATACTCAAATTGTAGCCATCAATGGTTAATAGTGATTATATCTCTTAGTAAAATAGCCAGTATGAGATGAAATAAAATAAATACACATATCTCCATGTATCACAGGTACATCAGTTGCTACTATGAACATCATGAAGATTACAGCAACCTCGGTCAAGTCTATCAACTAAGTATGGGCAAGCCACAAAGCTGAACTAGACAAATATTAGAGTGAAGATATCTTACTATGCTTAAAGCACCAACACGCTCTCCATACAATCCCATGTTCTTAGCGTAGCTCTGAGCCATGAGCAATTCACCACCATCAGCAACAAACATGCGCACTGATTGAGCATCTTGGTCAAGACTTCCACTTGCAAATCCCTGAACAAATAAAGCATTCCAGAAACACTAATGAATTCAAAGTCTATTTGGAAATAAAATGTCATGTGGACAAAAATCAATGGAATTTACTGCTACAGAAAGAAAAAATAGTCAGATGCCATGCTTCCTAAGAACTAGAAGCATAAAGTATTAAGGATGCCAATTGTTTACCTGATAAGCGCTGTCAAAGAATGGCAGCAATGCTTTTGATCTCATCAACTGCCTGATCTGTTCCCACTGGTCCAAGGTTGGGTCTACTCCAGTAGGGTTGTGAGCACAAGCATGAAGCAGTACAATTGCACCTGAAGGAGCTGAACCGAGATCTTCTAACAGCCCTTTAACACAAAAACACATCCTTGATGAAGTCTCAGACAGGTGCAAACAATCTAGCAATTAATCTTCTTCATAAGAACAAGCTCCTCCATGGAAAATTGATATTGGTACCTTGGAAATCCAGTCCACGGGTTGCAGGATCATAGTAGCGGTAACTCCTAACAGTCAGGCCAGCTAAAGTGAACACTTTTGGGTGATTCCCCCAGGTTGGCTGTGGGATGTATATAGTGCGCTGGAGGACGTGTTTATAATTTAGCAATCATACTTTGCAGTGTAATATAGAATCATCGTAGTATCTACAAAGTAGCCAAGACAGATTCCTTACTTCATGATAATGCCTTGCAAGAAATTCACCTCCCACCCTTAAAGAACCGGTTCCTGACAAGCACTGAACTGTAGCCACCCTATTCTCTTGAATGGCAGGACTGTTCCAATAAATAGTATAATCAGTTTCGTGAATTACGTAAAACAAGAATAAGCCAAAAGTAGCCAAAGGATCTGAAGTTATCTTAGTGAGAGAATTTTACTGTTTGTTATGATTGGTCAAAGGTAACAGATAAAGAAACCATATGACATGACCATATATATTCTTTAGAGCAGGAACACACCTGTCAGCGCCAAAGATAAGCTTAGCACTCAGCTTATTGAATTCGGCCAGTCCAGTGATCGGCAAATACTCCTTAACACGTGACCTAGTCAAAGCAAATAATCACAAGTAAAATACAACTGCGAAATATCATCATAAGTTTCCTTTCAAATATAGTCGACGATTTTTTTTCTGTAAACCCATCCAAGAAAGTTTATACATAAAAAACGTTTGGTATGTACACACCAAAGCTACAGAGCTCGTAAATTAACATATTGTGCCCTCGCGAAAATATATAGCATCTACGAGGTAATAATGGGCCAAACAAACTAGTGGGCTAGTGGCAGTGTGCCACTGATAAGGCAAACTCAGTTGTATGCCCAGCACTGCAAGTACATCAATCAATCCTACACGTTAGTATAACAACAGTAAAGCAAAAAATGACCTAAAATATTTAAAAATAGGTAGGTAAAGCAGGAAAGGTCACTAAAAGACCAAAGGTCAACAATTGTTTTTGCAGAATAAAATAAGTCAGCCAGACGATTCAAACCAAAAACGATGCCAAATACTACTATATCAGTACATAACCTGCAAGCTAGGAACTAGGAATACCGTATTATCTAGAGGTTAGATCTACAGGCAAGTTGAACACGGAATCTGTACACTCAGGCAGCTAAAATAATCCCCAAGTCGGAATTTCAATCACTTGGCACTAAATCATGCGGATCATCTGGTTTTCAAATCAGACTTACGGGTTGTTGATCAGCATCTGCTCGGCATGCCTGACCACATTCAGCACCAGGGGCTTCCCTTCCTACTCCGATCAGAGACAAAATCGAAGTCAAATCCTACCCCCAATCCAATCCAAAATACGAAGGAGCGAAAATTCAATAGAAATTCCCCCAAAACACCTTACCTCGGTCCGGTAGGCACCGACGCCGAGATTGACCTTCACGGGGCTGGGATCCTTGTTGTACGCGACCGTCACCTACCACAACACCAACGGGAGCACCGATCAGCTCGAGCAAACCCAAAAAAACCGTGTGATCACGGCCGAAACCGGTGGAGACAGCGATGGGGAACGGGAGAGAGATCGGGAGACGAGAGGGATCTTACCCCGAGGATGGGGTCCTCCGGCGCCTGCGCGAGGCCAGCGAAGACGGAGGACGACGCCATGGTGGGGAAAGCTTCGAGGGAGGAGTCGGCGGCGGCGGCGCCGGAGGAGGTGGTGGTTGCTGCTGCTGCTGTTCGTGCGGAGGAAGGCAGTAGGTGGCGCACCAGCGTACTTAACCTGCGGTCGGCGCTAGGCTGCGCCCCGCGCACGTTAGCGGATGGCATCGTGGCCTGGCTAGGGTGCGCCGCGCGCGTGAGCGTTTCTTCCCTTTCTGGCGCGGCCGCGCGGGGGAAACGAGGCGGGCAGCGTGGGGAGCGGCGTGCGCAACCGGGTGCGGCCGCCGAGTCGCGCCTGGAAAGGGAAAACGGCGGGCGGCCGCCGCGGATGACGTGGATAGCTGTTTCCGCGGGGCTCGTGGACGCGACGCGAGGATGTGTGAGGCGAATGCGTGCGCGCTATTCCTTGCTCTCGCCTCTCGGTGCCGTAGCCCGTGGCCGTGGCACGATGACTTTTTATATAGGCAGTTTGGCCCGGTCCGTCAGGGAAAGCGTACCGTGGCGGCAAGGGCCAGCTCCACGCCTCCACGAGGTAAAGCCCGAAACTTTGCGACAATTGCAGTGCTTCATTTAGACGAATTTTATCGTGTTTAGGGTGTGACTGGATAGCGCGGGGTAATGTAATAGGATTAACCAGCAATAGCTTCTTTTAAAAAAAAAGGTGCGCTGAATATGCTATAGAGACCAGTAACATGTTATTATATATGTTGTTATATAGAAACATTTATATCTTCTAAACCATATATATACATATATATATATATATATTATATATATTGATATATATACACATATATATAATGATATATATACATATATATATAATGACATATATATATAATGATTCATTTGAACCATTAAACTTCACCGACATATAGAGTTATTTTTTTAGCAATATAATTACTTCTACTACATGAAAAGTTACTTCCTTTTTAATGCTTATATTAATACAGTTACTTTTAATATTATGAAAAGTTAATTTTCTCTAACATTATATTTCTATTTCTTTATACTTACTTTTTCTAGCAGTGTAATTGCTTTTAATTAAGAGTTACTTAGTTTTTTCTAAAAATTACTTCTATTTTTCAGAATTACTTTCATCTAGCAGTCTACTTATTTCTAATGTGGTAAAAAATAGTTCTACTTTTTAAGAAAGTTATATTTCTCTAACTATGTAATTACTTTTTAATACCGTCATGATTTACTTCCTATATACACTAAATTACTCTTTTCAATAAAGGTATAGTGATTACTTCACAACAAAATAATTGCATTTAGTCACGAATCTTCTTCACATTTTAATAGCATAGTTTTTTATTTCAATATCGTCCAATATGTTTATTTTAAATGAAAAGTTATTTCTATTATAAAACCGATTTACTTCTACAGTTAAGTAAATTACTTTTAAAACATTTGGAATATTCATTTTATCATATATATTAAGTGAAGCATGATGTTTCAAACGGATCTTACAAACAATACATGGTTTAAAATATATAAATCATTAAAGGCTTCATAGGAAAAAAAGATTAGTGTAACGATGGTTGACTGGTTGATGTTGTTCTATGCATATGAATATACATTTCTTTTCATACTAGAGATTCTTCGTATATTCAATCAGACGGCTCCATCGTATGATAGGGCAAAACAGAGAGCGCTCGCGAATTTGTAATGTGCACACCTTTGACCAGCCTATAGCTGTGCACTGTTGGTACCAGCGCGGGACACAAGCTGCGACGTGCCGAGCACCAGCGACGCGGTGGTCGGATTTGTAGAAGATGATACGGGCTCACCGATGCAGCGGCTCAACGTCATCGGTGTGGAGACGTGATGTCATAATGTTATCCACACGATTGGGTTGGTCTTTACGTTTTGTTGCGCTCCATTGCGACGATATGACCGAGTACCAAGAAACCGCATGACCCGGCTCTCTTCTTGTGGATTTTTTAAAAAATCTCTAGAAAATTATCTCATTTCGAAATGCCCAGCAAACAGCCTGGTCCCGTGACCGTGAAGAAGTCTGAAAGACGGGGGATTTTTATAACGCTTATTTGTGCATTTACAGTACCGTGTACTTTCATATTCCTTTAGCTGTACACGTGTATGCAAACATGATCACATGGAGTACCATACGAATCCGAAGTATACTACTACTCCAGAAGATCTGCGCGTCCAGTGGACTAAAAGTCCTCCTCGCACCCCAAGGCTTTCCTGATGTTACGCAGAGTGGAGGAGACCAGGCCCGTCACGGCCTCTACCGAGTCTGGCGAGAGCGTGCCCGCCGCCGACAAGTTGGCTGGGATCTGGAACGCCACGGTGACCAGCGACCCTGCCCCCGACACCTCGTCACCCCTCCTCGACGCCGTGATCACCGCTTGCTTGGACCCTAGCCCGTCCGGCATCACCGAGATGAATCCGCACGGCAGGAAGTGCACGCCGCTCGAGTCGTGCCCGGCGATGACCGGCTGCAGCGCGTCGGCGTCGATCGCCGCGTACGCGATCGTCGACTCGCAGGGGTTGGTGCAGATGTCCTGGAGGACCCACTTGCCGCCGCTCTCTTCTTCTTCTGGTCGAGCGGCCTGCAGTTCATCCATCCGAAGGAAGCAAATAATGTACGTGTCGACGAGATGCACATGTAACTACCAGAGAAGCTTAACTTACATAGGCGGTAACGCAGTTGGTACGGTCCTTCCCCTTTGCCAGATTCACGCAGCTTTCAACAGATTTTCCGGGTAGCATCACGTCCCACTACAACAATTTGATGCGTGAGCGTGAGTCGGTGAGTGTGCACTGTGCATGCAGGGTAAGTTGAAACGCCGCGGCGGCTCACCTCTGGTCGCCGTGATTCATCCCTCAGTAAGTCGAGGAGAGCCGTCGAATTCACCGGCAGCCACGTCGACGCCGCGGCGCACGCGATCAGCCCCTGCGGCTCGCCAGGGTCGTCGCCGGCGTTCTCCCGGGACGTCAGCCAGATGTCGTCGTCGCAGCCGCTGCCTCCTTTCGGCGGCCTGCGCCACGCCAGGTCTCGCGATCCGCCGGTGGTGCGGCAGAGGCTCGACGTCATCCGGTGCGCCAGCTTCAGAACGCTCCTCCTGCCCGCGAGCGTGGAGACCCCTGCACAGGCAAGATCCGTGAGATGGCTACGGAATGGACGATGGATCACGCGGCGCTGCATGCGACGTGTCAGTAATGGTTTTACCGCTCGAGTCTCTCGTTGGAATGTGGGTCGCCACGGCGAAGACCGTCCTCTCGCACTGGAGCTGGAGAGTGGCCACCCACCGCCTCGCGCCGAACGCCACGCCGCTCGCGGTGATCGCCCGGTACACCGGCGGGATCGTGCACCGGCGGCATCTGGTGTGCTCCACCCAGGTCACCTGGTCAAACCACGGGGCAGATTTGGTTGAAACGGCCGTACGTCAGCTTGAACCATACAGTGTTCTACGTACCTTGCACCGGCCGTTGTTCTCCTCTTCGATGAGGCAGCCGGATGGGTTCTTCCAGCACCTGACCGGCGACGACGCGTGGACGCCAGTTTCAGACTCGTCGAAGGACACGTCGACGATCGCCCATCTCTCTGCTGCCACCTTCTTGCAGTAACGGGCGAAATACAACTCCCTTGTGGGCACCATTGGTGTCAGCATCTGAAGCTCTGCATACATCTGGAGCAATATCGGCCAAGGTATGACACGTTTAGCACTATGATTTTCGTTGGTCAGAAGCAGAGAGACACAAGACGAATCACCAGTTGCAGGACGCCGTCTCGGCCATCGTCCTCGCCGTTGCTGATCACTTCCAGCGTCGCTGCCTTTGAGATCATGGCAGGGAATAGACCCTTCCACTTGTCCTGCACAATAAATAAATAAATAAATCAGGAATGCAAGTTCATGCAAGGTGTATGTATGAGCTAGTGTCAGTGTCGAGCACATACCACGTCCATGAAAGCGTGCACAAGCTGCATCGTGTCAAGGTAAACTAGTCCACATTCCCTGGACGCCTCAACCGACCACTCGGCCGGCTGATCGCCGGAGCCACCATGATCATGGCGGAACAAGCGCACGTACTCGTCGTAATTCAGAATGTCCCTGCCGGTCTCGACGCCCCGCACCCACAGAGGCTCGCCGGAGGAGCACATCCCAACCAGCTCGTCCAGCGCATGGGTGGCCAGCTCCAAGATCCTTGGCTTGTCGTCGTCGTGGCACAAGAAGCCGCCATCGTGGTCGTGCAACGGCGGGCTCCTGCTGTTCGTCTGCACTGCGCCCGCGGACGCGGAGCACGGCGGCGAGCCCGGCGAGGTGACTCCGTCGGCGGCGGCCTTTCCTGACGTCCCTCGCAGCCTCTCTATCTGAAACGAGTCCAACACCCTCCGCAGGTGTCAGCGCCTTACAGGTAGCACACCGGAAAGGACGGCCGCGGCGGCGCATGCAAACCTCGGCTTTGAGCTTGGCGTTATCGAGCCGCAGCCGCTGTTCTTGGGTGTCCGCCGCCGCGACGCCGCAGTTTGGGCAGCGAGATGGCTTCTTGGCGAGCTCTCTCATCGCGCGGTGCTCGTCCTGGAGCTTCTCCAGCTCGGACTTGAGCAGCGAGTTCTCGTGTCGCTCCTGAACCGCCTGCACAGATCAAAATCCCCATGCATTCATTTGCTGTTTGTTGTTGATCGGTGGGACGAGAACACTGGTATAGTTAAGACTGAGCGATAGTAATTAACCTTGATCTGAGTTCGTCGGTTCTGGAACCAGAACTTGACCTGGCGTGCAGAGAGGCCGAGCTGCTTGCTGACCTGCTGCCGCTGCCTCTCATCCGGATGTGGGGACTCTTTGAATAGCCTGCTCATTCAATCGATTCAGAACAATTATCCATTTTGAAAAATATTTTCATTTCAGATCATTGAGGAACTACTTGGAACGCTTGCTTAAATCCCCCTCTCATGCAAATTCAAAACAAGGTTCGAAATTTGAGTTCATCCTTTCTGGGCCAGGCCCTATCTGATCCATGGGCCTGGTGAAGCACCCCTTTCACCAGCGGCCCAGGGGACAGGAAACACCTGACGCTGATATTCACGCAACAGAAATGGAGGAAATTCTCACGCTTCCATGATCCTGATTTGTTCGGCGGTGTGCCTGTGGTAGTTCTTCCTCCTCTTCTTCTTACTACCCTCTCCGTCGTCGTCGTCATGGCCGCCGTCTTCCCCGGAGCCACCGCCGGACTGGTATTGGCTGCACCCCGGCCCCGCGTTCTCGCTGCTGATCTCCACCACCTCCCCTGCAACCTGCACCTCCTCGTCGCCTTCCTCCACCTCGTCTCCACCCGACGCCGCAGGTCCATTATTCCGGCCGAACACACCTGCCTACGCACGCAACACACACGTACAACAATTAGCACATAGGCGAAGAATTCGAGCAAAGTGATTGTACGTAAAGATCGGGCCGGCCGTCGGTAGAGCGATCGGACGAACAAGTGTGAGGGAGAGCGCCGGAACTGCGAAGAAGTCCTTGGTGCGTGGCGGCGGCCGGTTGGTCCCCATATCTCACTGAACTCTGAAGCTAGCTAGCTAACACTAACAGATGGATGCTGTCTTTTGTAGGGCTTAGAAATCTAGGGCTGATCGATCGGGTAAGACGGCAATGGCGAAATTGAAGAGAAAAGGAACAAAGAAGTTACGTGAGACCATCAGGAGGGTCAGGTAGTACAACTGTTCTACTGGTACCAGATACATGGCATTACAGATCGAGATGGAGAGAAATGGCAGACAGGCAGTTAGGGATTTGAATGGTAGTTATGTACGTGCGCAGGGGCGTGCATATGCAACCGGACGGTGCTTCTTGAATGAAATGCGTGAGCCGGTCGATCGATATGATGTTGAGCGGGCTCATCGAATTGGCAAAGATTGTGGCAGGAGCTTACTACATAATTAGTAGTTAATTGATGCGAGTGATTTTAATTAGTCATGATGGGCCAGCTACCCTCAAGAATGTCGCGTAAAAAGCGAGATTCCTACAGTAACAGTAGCACGCTACAATACCGGGATTAAGATATGCTCTGTTTTGGTTTGTCATTGACAAATAAATTCATGATTTATTGGAAAATAACATCTATCTTTAAAAATAGATAAACCTGATCCACGATACAAACCTGATCCACGATACAGTTGATTCACACCGTTTTGAGAATTACTGCAGGTATATATCGGGAGTTGATTTCTCAAGCACAAAAGTAAAGATGCCCTGAAGTACTGAACGTACATGCATTTTTCCTTGATGACGCAGAATATGGTGAGTTCATGTTCAGGTTGTTCGGGAATTTACTGCTGGGATCTCCATTCCCCCGCGTCGTCCACGCACGGACGAACCCTAGCCCGCCACCGTCATTCTCCCCTCCTCTCCACTGCCTTGCTGCCGTCGGAGCGAGTCACCGAAAAACCGCTCGGCTCGCCGGGATGGCGGCGACAGGGCCAAACCCCTAGGCGACGTCCTGTCTCTGGCACGAAGAAGGTGGCACGACGCGTGTGGAACGCCACAAGGCGGCGGGCCGCGAGGCCGCGGATCTGGCACTGTTGTGGCCGGATTAGATCTGGCCAAAGCAGACGACGAGGCGAGACGATGACAACAGGACGCGGGAGGCCGACACGGCGACAACAGGAGGTCAGCGTGGCGACAGCAGGGAGGTCGAGGAAAGCGGGTGCGCCATGTTGCATCGGAGACACGTGGATGCATTGGAGGCTGATCAGTGGAGGGCGTCGATATAGCGGTGTCCATGCGCTGACGAAGGATGGCTGGTGGTGGAGCAATGGAACGGTAGCTCGGATCAACAGGAGGCGGACGACAGGTGTAAAACTGGTTCGACATTGCCGAGCCGACAACGACGACGTTTCAGATGTTGTTTTTTCTCTTGGAGACGTTGTCGAGCCATCCCTTCTGGGGACGTTGTCGAGCCATCCCTCACACCTGATGGGGCTGCCGGGTAAAAACTTTATCTTGGTTCTCCTCAAGACCTTGATGGACAGTGACGACGATGCTCATCGTCGCTTTCTCCCTGGAGGCATCATTTAGGAAGCCCCCTTGCCAAAGCTCCTCTCATACAGCTTGTGTGTGTTCTCTAGATGTTTGTTCTCTTTGTAGCGGTGTCCTAACTAATGTCCTCTTTGTAGCGGTGCCCTAACTAATGCAAGTTGACCATGGTGATGGGCCTAATGAGGGAGAACAGTTCCATTCTCTTCTCTCTCACCCTCTTCCCTCTAACCCTAAAGACATGGTTAGAGTTGAGTGCGTTGCTCTTGTTGGTCTAACGATAGCCGATCTGATGTTGGTCTAGCGGTAGCCGATATGATGTTGGTCTTCTCCTGAATGTTGTGATGTTAACCTTTTTCTGAGTGTTGTATAGGTGTTGTCGGTGCGTAATGGTGAGGTGGGCTTCTTTTTCCTTTCCTAACTACTACCTTTTAGGGTGCTAATCTTGTAATTTTTTCCTAACTACTACCTTTTAGGGTGCTAATCTTGTAATTTTTTCCAACTCTATTTAAGGAATCATCACACTATCCGACGTTGGTCGTCCAAAAAAAAGAATTTACTGCTGGCACAAGTGCAAAGCTAAACATAGATGATGATCACTGGACACTGGTTTGACGGAATACTGGGGATTCAGTGATAGAAGGTTGTACATTGTTGTCACTCAATACTAAATTCATGAAAGTATGCGTGCATATCCAGTCTTGAGCTATTCCGGTGGCGCTTTTGGCTCTTATGCATGCCGTCTACCTTTCCTGAGAAATGACAAGATGTTGCTGCCATGATTTGCCTTCTTCTTGTGTTCAGCTAGAACAATGGGAACGTCCTGCGAATGGGCATCTTGTTATTCTAAATTGTCACAAAAAGGGTAGCACGCTAACTGGCCAGTATTAAACTATTCGTCAGCGTTTTGATTTGGTAAAGTAAATATTGTCTAGAACACTTTTTTTCAATTTGAAAAAAAACATGCTCTTATCATATCAAGAGTGTACCTCTGCTCTGAAAGAGAATGAACTCTTTGCATCCGTTGTTGGGCTTTCAGAGTCTGTAGTTGCCACCGAACGTTCTCTCCCTAAAGACAAACAGCATCATGGAAATAAACAAACAACCAATCTACCACAAATATCGAGAGAAAGCTTAACACATAACTCGGGATAACATATAAATGCTATTATTATAGGGAAAACAACACTATAACTGTGGTAAGATATAGAAGGTTGATGACACGATCGAAATTTATGCAAATCTATTCCATACATAAAAGATACACACTTAGGACAAATGCACGGATTCCTCTATCAGTTAGTATTTTTTATTGTATAATGTGGCTTTAGGCCTGCCCTCTTTAGTTTGTGTCGTTACGTAACAGTACATGTTCATTAGGGATTTGCACAGTTCTCTTCAAGTTCATAACACAAGGAAACTAGACAAAAATATGATCTCATCAGAAAAATATTCAGAATTTCAGATAACATTTCTTGTAAGATTTACATAGTTACTACTAGTTAGTTCTTAAATTGAAGATAGTAAAGGAATACTTATCAATGAGAAATGTATATCATACACTGACAACATTAATAACCATACATATCTTCACAGCATGAGCAAGATACCGAATTTACCAATGGTTGACTGAATATCGTATGGCTTGAAAGTACAAGTAGCTCCAGGTATGGTTGGGCTGTTGGACTCCACAAGTTTTAAATCATCTTTTCTGTGTGCAGAACTGCTAATGTTATAAAGCGATGCAGAACACATGCTATAATAGTAAAATTATCAAAGGAAAATGTAGTTGGTACAAACCTGGACTTAGCACCATTTTCCTCTTTGGTTCCTCCAGTAGCTGTAGTGAATAATATAGTTAGTCAATGATATATAACAGAGTCGAAGCTGTCCAAATGACCACATATCAGCAACCTTTTTTTATAAGATGTAATGGTGACAGCACAAAATCAACAAAATCAAATGAGTTAGAGAATTTACATTGCGAGAGGTAACGGCGATGATACTGAATGGCATTAATGTCCCCACGTACGGTCAACAGTTTGAGAGTAATTGCATACTGTTCACATGTCAGGAGCCTCTGGTGCCATGAGCCCATGAACATGAAGAGACCAAAAATTAAAATCAGTGGAAGTACTAAAGCTACTAGTCATTTGATCGATGTTCATCAGCAGTTACCGTGAACCGTAAACTTTCAAAATCTATTATACTGACTTCTTAAAATTGGAACGGAAAAGTTATCCCTGAATCAGAGAACCCCTATTTATTAGTAAAGTTCTTCAAGGAGTACAGGATCTTCAGTTACTTTTTTTAGATAATGAGCTAAGTTACCTAATCATGATAAAGTACTAAGCATTTAAGCAGTGAGTACACTCTTTCTTTCAACTACTTCCTCATCATTGAAATGGCTCAAGCTACTAGTACTATTTTCTGTAACTACAGTGTCTCTTCTTGTCATGCGAAATTTACGGAAAATAGGTTCAGTCGATGCAAGTCCTGAGTCCTGACCTGCTTCAGGAAGTTGAGCTTTTTCTCTGTTTGTGTGATCTCAATCTTCTCCTGCAGCTGGTGCTCGAGCTTGGATGAGACGGTCCCCAAATGATCAATCACCGCTACAATCGCGTCGCAGATGTAACCTTTCGTGCTCTCCAGGATTCTTCAAGCAAAACAGTGGCAAGTGAGAGGACATGTTAGCACGAGAGAACAAACAGTGGCGGGAGAAAGTGTAAATGTAATAGCTGAAGCTTTGCACTGACAGCTTCTTCCTCTCGGTGTCGAGGAACGCCTTCTCGCAGCAGTCCGCCGCCTGGTGCAGCTGAGAGCGAAGGTCCTTGAGCTCCTGCGGATCACAAGGCGAGCCAAATATTCAAGGCCAGAGACACACACACGCGAGACACGCGTTTGGGGAAGAAGGTAAGAAGCCAAAGAAGTGCTCAACTCTGAGCGCGCCGTCGAATCCCGCGGCGCCGAGGAGCGACGAGGACCTGCCGAACGGCGCCGCGCCGGAAGTCCCCTCCTCTTGCTGCCGCCTCCCCGCCTCGACGGTCTCTACTACCTCCATCTCCGCCCCGCCCCGCCCCGCCCCGCCCCTCCCCCTCTCTACACGCGCCAATGCCGGAGACGAGAGCGTAGGATGCTAGGACAGGCAGGCAGGCAACAGCGGAGTGGGCACTGCTCGGTCGCTACTACTAGGCCAGTGATGGTGATGATGGAAGCTGAAAATGGCATGTGCAGACGCGCGGGAAAGAGGTTCGCCGTCCCGGTGACAAGAAGGAACCAGGGAGGAAGACGACAAGGGGGCTGCGCGCGCCAGGCGGTCTCGTGACACCCTCCGTGGCGTGGCGCGGCGCCGAGCGCCAGCCCAGCGTGCGTGCTCGAATCTATCGACCGGAGCGCGCGCGGTGGCAGCCGCGAGCAGCGACGCGTAGCAAAGCCGAGCTGGACAGAGGCGACGCCACGCCGAGCCGCCCCGAGGACCGTGGGGGCGCGAGAGGTGGTGAGAGTGAGACTCGAACGCTTGGACGGCGCCACGCTGCGCCTGTGCGCGGGCGGGGTCACGGGGGCATGTACTGCCGTCCTGCCGGTGCCACACTGCCACAGGGATCACAGCCTCAGTCGCTGGTGGTCTCGGACAGACAGATTCTCTCTTCAGCGGCTATAGGTTCGGAATTTTGGTTAAGGGGTTTTTGGTTGAATGGAGTAAAAGTATGTGTCACATCAAATGTCCAACGTATCACATATTAATTTAAAAAATTAAACATAAACTAATTATAAAAATAATTATAAAATCAAAGACTAATTTGTAAGACGAATCTATTAAAACTAATTAATCTATAATTAACAAATGTTTATTGTAAGATCACATCATCAATCATGACGTAATTAGGCTTCTAGATTCGTCTTGCAAATTAGTCTTTATTATAAATAAATTTAGTAAATAATCTATATTTAATATTTTAAATAATATCTAAGTATTCGATGTGATATGGACCAAACAGCACCTAGGTTCACCGTTGATTTACGGCCGCGATGTTGGTTAAGGAATCCGATGTTCGATTGTTTACTGATCGTTTAGTTTCTATATGCAGAGTTATAGGGGAGCTTGCAGCAGTGCTGGCTGGGACTACCTATTAAGTGATAGAGGAGATTAGGCAACACCACACCCAAACAGGAGGGTGACCATGTATATTACATGAGATAGTAGATTTTTTTTCTGTAAAGTGGAGAGTACGGCGGGGCTAGGATGACCGAGGCGCTGATGCCACAGCGAGGAGGTAGTGGTGATGTTGGCTTGAGCGACGGTAGTGGAGGCAACCGTGGGAAATGTGTAGAGATCACCGCCGCTATTGCAACAGGTTTCTTTATATCATGCGCGTCTATAGCTTTCCACGAGTTTTCACAAAAAACCCAAAAAACCATGAAAACCACGGAGAAGTAAATAGTAATTTTCATGACGATTAGTCGTGTCATGGTTTTTGTGTCATGGTTTTTGTGAAAACCGCGAAAACTACGAAAAACACAACCAACCACAATTTAAATTTGAACCAAATTCAAATTCGTGTCGTGCCGTGGTTTTCGCTCAAACCGTGCGAAGACCACCCACATATTGCGGTTTTTAATTAAAAAATATATTTTTTTGATAAAATAATTTTTTAAAATTTTTTAAATTTGCACGAAATTATTCAAATGAAACCGTAGGGATGTCGTGTCATACCCTGCGGTACGCGTGAAAATCGCAAAAACCGCCACGATTTTCGCGATATCACGTATCCTAATTGTAACAAAGAATACACGTTGAGTCCTGAGATTTTTAATAGAAAAAACAAAATGATCAAATTTAATGGAACAAAGGTTGTCATGGGTGAACTAACGTACCGAAAGAAGATTACGGATGATAGTTGGGACAACTAAGACATTGTTCAAAACGAATTTGGTTTGTGGAGTATAAAGAAAGAACCAACCTTACAAAACAACGGAGATAGTGGCATCATTTTTTCAACAGTGATAACAGAGATAGAAGTATAGCTGGTCATACGGCCCACCCGACCCGGCTCACGCCCAAGCACGAAAAGGCCCGACACATTTTCTTCGGGCCAGGCCCAGCATGAAACCATCATGGGCTGGGCCGTGTCAACCCGCGTGCTCAACCGTCAGCCTAGGCACGGCACGACGGGTCGATATCGGGCTGGGCTGGCACGAAAAAGGCCGGCCCAACCAATGAACACGGGTCGGCCCGAAGCACGAGTTGAAAAATCACATAAAATACAATATATCCAAAACAACAGTTAAATTTTGTATTTCATACAATTGATGACACACATTGACAGAAGAATAAGAGGACAGACATGAGCATACTCCTAACTCCATCAGAACCAAACCATAGAAATTGATGACACACATTGACAGAAGAATCACACACATAACAGAAGAGTAGATGCAAAATAAGGATTGAGAATAGAGTCGTTTTAATCACAATGACATTGTGTCATTGTGATGCTGCCTCATTTAAAACCTTTCTAGGTAAAATTCATACCTCGTGAGAAAACCTTAGAAAGGAAAAAAGAGTACAGCAAGCTCTATTCTCAATTTATAATTCTTCAAGTTCAACATAGTTCAACCATTTAATATTACGGACCACATGTGGACTCAGAATAGAACAGCCACACAACCACAGGCAGCACATCAAATGAACTCAGAAATCAGAGTGCTATTCAAAGCCAAAGCCACATGTGCACATAGAACAACCACACAGCCCCACAGCCACAGGCAGCACAACACTCCACCCTCCAACACCAGCAACATCAGCCAACAGCCATCCAAGCAGCTAGTGCTGGTTGCTGCTAGAGCCATCAGTCCTACATACATTTAATGATTGAATGATTCAATCCATATCCAATGATTCAATGATTCAATGTTAATTCAATGACTCAATTATACTTATACCGAGGAGGTTGAGTCATCAAGATACAAATCTACGAAAGAAGCTTCGAGCTCGTTGTTCTCAACAGTCGAGCTCGTTGTTCTCAATAACATGCTGAGCTCGAGCATCTGCAAGCTCCCAATCTTTGATGCATGTAAGCATCTCAACCATCTCAGGTGTCAAGCTCCTTCGTCGATCCTCAAGAATTCTGCCTGTGAGACTAAAAGTTGACTCTGAAGATATAGTAGACACAAGAACAGACATAATATCCTTGGCTAATATATAGAGGATTGGATAGGTTAGTTTGTGCTCATGCCACCAATTAATAATGTTGAAATCATCATCATAACATGCGACAGTGTCACTATCAACATAGGCAGATAACTCAGAGACAACACACATAGGAGCTGGAAGAGTAGCAGTGGAAGGAGAAAGAGGAGGAGGACCACTTACACCATTAGCACCAAAAATCTTGCCCCAAACTTGCCTTCTCTTATCTGAAGTATTTGTTGATTGTGGTGGTCTTTGCAATCTAATACAACAGAACTTCTTCTCGTATTTTAAAAACAACAAATAAAGTGCATTTCTAACTTCACCATAATAAGCAAAGTAATCAGTGCTACTGAGAATTGATAACAGCTGAAGAATGTTATGAAAACCTCTCATCTTAGCTCTAGGATCCAAAATAAAGACAAAAAAATATAACATAGGAATTTTTTGCCAATATTTGAGAAATTTTAGTTTCATGGGACTAACAACAAATCTTAACATCTTATCATGTTTATGGTGATGCAAATGTGTAGCAATATTATAAATATGATGCAACGTTAAAGGACTAGTTGGATAGTAAACACCAGAAAGAGCAACGGTGGATTCATAAAACAATTCAAGAAATTCAAGCACTTGTTCACCAATTTGCCAGTGAAAATCAGTCAAGAGAGGTCTATTATCAGCTAAGACCCATTTAATTACAATAAAAACATGAAATGTACTCTTATATGACATAAGATGCTTTGAGCATGAAATGTACTCTTATATGACATGAGATGCTTTGAGCATGAGATATGTTAAATTCCATCTAACATTTATGTCTAGCTGAAATTTACGAGGCCTAACCCTCTTAGCAATGTAAAAGTTCTTGTATTCACCAATACGAGTATTAGAAAAACTTAATAGTGAAACTGTAGTTCTGAAAGCATCAGTATAAGGTTCAAGCCTTTTTTAAACCAGACTTAACAATTAGGTTAATAATATAACAAGCACATCTCTGATGCAACAGTGAATGACTAGGATCAGGGTCATGACCAAGATATCCATATAACATAGGTGTTAGATGTGTCATGACAAAGGTATTAGCATATGCATTATCAAGTGAAACTGTGATAACCTTATCTTTCAATCCATAATCATCTAAAACAATAGCAATACACTCTGCAATATTAATACCAGAATGAGACTCATTAATGAGCCTAAATCCTAACACCTTCTTTTCTAACATCCAATTAGCATTGACATAATGAGTAACCATAGTAAGATAATCTTTCTTAGCATTGTTAGACCAAATATCAGAAGTAATAGCAACAAACGACACACTAGATTGCAAATAATCCTTAATCTAAAGCGACACTCATTGAAATGTTTAGCCATATCTCTATTTGTGGTTTGCCTAGATACTTTCTTAAAGATAGGATTATGAGCATGCTGGATGTACTACTCAAATGCATCATACTCACCAATACCCAGAGGCAAATCAAGTATAGCAATCAAACGACACAACTCAGAACGAGCAACAGCAGGGCTATACTCCCAATTTCTAACAGTACCATCAGGATTCATAGCAAGTCTAGATTGAACAGCAGCAGCATGGACAGATTTCTTTAGGCAAGACTTTTGATGCCTAAGTAAATGACCAGTACCACTAGAAGATTTAGCAAAAAGAATAGTTTTGCAGTGAATGCATTTGACACTAACCAGAACCTTTTTGCCGTTTACCTCCTCGAAGATCTTGTCGAGGTCCTGCCAGACACTAGATCTGGCCCTCTTCAAGGAGGCCGACGACGCCCCTCCAGAGCTGGTGGAGCCCGTGGCCGCCATCGGGGTTTCAGCCGCGGAACCACCATTATCTGGAGCCGCAGTAGCATCAACATTGATCGGCGCAAGAGAGCTACCAAACAACGCGTCTGCATCTCCGGCCAGGTCGTCGTCATCCTCCTCGGCCAGCCCTTGAAGCACAAGGTCGTGATTGGTGGCAGTCTGATTCAGATCAGACGCCATCACGACCTCGTCTACTCCGATCCTACTCCTCCGTCACGATCACGACCTCAACAGCTCCGTCCCTCAACGGCCTGCATGCAAGTGAAGAAACTCATCAAGTTAGGTGCTACGATTAGGGTTAGGGTTAGGGGTTAGAGTGGGGGACGAACCTTTAAGCCGGAGCCCGAAGCCGGAGAGGACGACGCAGGACGGCGAGAGCAGTATCCACGAGCGACGGAGCGAGCACCTGACCGGACTCGAGGAAGAAGTCAAAGAACAGATCAACAGAAACTAGAGACGAGGTGGGGAGAGAGAGGGGAGGGGGAACCAAGGACGGAATGTTGGCGACGACGGGAGCAGTATCCACGAGCGACGGAGCAAGCGAGCACTCGGCCGACTCGAGGAAGAACAGATCAACGAGACTAGAGACGAGGTGAGGAGAGAGAGGGGAAGGGGGAACCGGGGCATGCCGACGGCGGCGGGCGGGCGTGCGGCGGCCGGCTCCCGCGCGCCAGCCCGGAGAGGGAGGGGTGACGGCGGCAGCCGACGGTGAGGGGCTGAGAGGCTTGAGGAGGACTGAATCTGGATGGAGGAGTGAGGAGTGAGGACGGATGGCGACGGACGCGTTTGGGCGATGGAACGGAGACAGAGAGACGTGGCTAGGGTTAGGGCATACGAGGACCGGGGTAGCCATGTTTTTTATGGGGCATCCATGCGTTGGGCATGGCGGACCATTGCGGACCAGGTCGTCGGGTGGCTCGGGCGCAGCCAAATATCCATGCCGAGCTGTGCCTGCCCGCTGGGCCATGGGTTTGGCCCAAACACGACCCGGTGCCCCGTGTCGGACTGGCCCAGGCACGGTAGAGTTCGGACCGAGTCATGCTTGGGCTGAGCAAAAAACAAGCTTCATATTGGCTATCGGGCTCTGGGTCATATGGTCAGCTATAGATAGAAAGAGGGAGGCGAAAATATAGTATACCCTTGTTAGACGACATGTGCCATGTAGCACCGGTGTTGACGACCCACGGGCTGCCTCCTTGGAGATGTATCTGGTTCAGCGCTGCAACAAGGCCGGCTTGGTTCCAAGCTTGGGGCGCCGGCGAGGAGACTTGAGGCGGCGCAAAGCAGTGTGTGCGACGCTGTTGGCCGCTGGGAGAGGACCGTTCGAGGACGCCGGAGACGTCGCGAAGATGGTTGTAGAAGCCATCGCAGAGGCCGGCGCCGCGAAAGTAGCCGACGACTCCATGCCGTACACGGCGACTCACGCGAGAGCATGAGGTGGTGGCGTCGCGAGAGAGTAAGGAGCAGCGGAAAAATAGGATCTAATCTAATACCATGTTAAGTAATAAAGGAGATTAGGCAACATCACACCCAATCAGGAGCGTGATTATGTATATTATATAGCCTATATCACGGTGTACAAGAAAGGCACAACAGTACTCAATTAGAGGAGCTATACAAGTAAATACAGTTATAATACTGCCTACTAATCTTTCGACACAGATTCATGGCTTCGAATTTTACAAAAAGTTTAACCAATGGATATATAGCCCATTTTAAATGAAATAAAAAAACACATGAGAAAATCGTAAATCTAGAAAAAAACTATTTATAAAATCTAATTTTGATGTATTGTAGATATAAGTGCTATGTAACTGAGTATAATTATAAATTAAATATACGAACTGATGTAAAATTTTAAAAAATAAAAGATATAATCATAAAAAATTATCGCAAACGAAATAGCAAATCGGTGAGGGTTTGACATTATCTTACATGTTCCAGTTACATGGCGCTCGTAGTATAAATAAAGAAAAAAATAACTGAAACATCTGTTTAGTCACTGGTAGTGACTACACAGATCAGTGTTTTTAATTTCGTGAAAACCGGCACGAAATTCACGAAATTCGTCGGTTCCACCAGGAAGCGAAACGGTAGCAGCGCGGTATGATTTGAAAAATTTCGGAAGAATTCAAAAATTTTGAAGACTTTTATTAAAAAAAATACATCAAGTAGATCTCAATTTTACAATAATTATGATATTTTTGTACATAAAAATACATATGTTTTTGGCCCTTAAAAATCGTTTTCTGTTTAAAAAAAGATAAATGTTATTTACTTGTACTGTTCATGGAGGCCCAATGAAACACATAAACTTTTCCCAATGAGGCCCAATGTACCTTCCCAGCTTTCAAGCCGCAGCCGACACTTCTTTCCCATACACTTGTGCATCTGAGCAGGATGAAAATTGCAGCGGCGCCAGATCTGCACAGACTGCGACCGATGAGGTATTTTTCGCGCGGGAATCGACGGCTTTCGTGGCGGCACAGGCGAAATCCACGGAAGAAGGTACAAAGTTTGTTTTCGTTTCGTGACCATGGCTTTCGTCGGTTTTTGTCAAAATTCGTCTGGATCTGTCTCCTTTTCGCGCGGTGCTGGCGGCAAGCTTTTCGCGCACGGCAGGGACGACTTTCGGGAGGGAAGCGGCGAAAGCCGCGGATATTGCGCAGTCTTACCGCGCGAAAGTGATAGAAAACCGTTGTATATATGATGTTGTGTATTATGCATGTGTAAAATTAAGCAACCCTACGGATGATTCATATATGCATATGGTATACATCACCTATCTTTACAGTACATGAGTTGTAGTTAGCGTGCAACTTGAGGCGCTCACAAGAAATCCATGGAGTCGTTTAGGGTTAGCCGTTCATCGACTGGCCTCCGTTTATAGAGTTATGGGGATTGTTTGGGTGGTGATGCCGTTCCTTGAAGGAGTTCCATGCTGTTGATTCATTATTTCGGTTCGGTTGAGAGTTCAGAGATGTTATCTCGCACACATATACAGAGAGAGCATACATGTTGCAAATATTGTTGCAGATATTGTGCGCGCGCTCAGCCGCTCACCTCTTTGGTCATGAAGACTGCGACAACTAATGGCGAAATATATGGGTGCTTATTATCATGTTTATTTCCAATCTTGTTATGGGATCTATTTGCAATTTTGTAACATATGCTAACACGAATATTTCCTTCTCGTTTCGTAGTCTAATTATTTTGTGAAGTTGGCCAAACCAAGTTTATTATATCTCGTTGCACAAAAGATTTTTATCAATCAAAATATACATATTTATCATTATTTTTTGTTTTTTATAACATTTTAGACACCACATTAAGTATTCCCCGTAATTCATACAACCATACTTATATCAATATTATACATATTAGTATAAATTTTTTCACACAAATATATTAGTGTAAATATTATATTTATGTATTCACTAATTTTAGTATTTATTTCTAATTTTTTGGATAATATTTACATATTTTTCGCGACGTTTTGGCAATTTTCCGCACTATTCGTCACGGTTTTCACGCGGAATCAACGAAATCCGCGGTATAAACGAAATTTATCAAATTCAAAGTTTATTATTCCTTGTCGTCGGCTTTCATCGGCTTTCATGGCTTTCACGAATTTCATACGAAATTCGCCATGTCGCCAAGGGACGGCAGGGCATAAGCCGCCGGTAATGAAAATCACTAGTCAGTCTGGTAGAAATAGAATACATGTGTGTAACGAAATAAACATAGCGAATTCTGAAGCTGCCTTGTACCTCAGCGTGAACTTCCCCGGTCTCCCGGACAGACACAGACAGACAGTATAGTAAAAGAATGGAAATTAATCAGAATATCTGCAGAAGGCAAGGGGCAATCTGCAAACCTGCCAACCGATGGTGCTTTCGTGGACGAGGAGCCTTCCATTCGTATCCGCTGCAGGAGACGAAGGCCAAACAGTAGTTCTTCAGTTCTTCCCAAATATCCACCGCTTGCGACCTCCCCAATTCCAGCGTATTCTCGGGGGAAGCTGACTGAGATGGCCTCTGCTCTCGCCGTTGCTCGGCCTGCGGCTCTTGTGCCGCGCGGCAGCAGCAAGAGCATCACCGGGAATCTCCCCATGCTGCCTGCAGGGCCAGGCACCAGATTTGTTTCAGGTGTTTTTTCCCCCCTCCTCCAAGGCCCCAACCAATCCCAACCCCTCTTGCACTTTTTTTCTTTGCAAACGAACCAATGAGTATTATACCATTATGTGCTTCATAATGTATACTGGCATGCAGGGAGGACGAGGAGTCGCAATGTCGTCGCTGCAAAGGCTGTGCAGGACAGTTCAGAACCGTCATCTGGGAGCATTGTGGAGTATGTTCAGAGTTCGGTGAGTTTCTCATCTTTACAACATTATCAAGTGTCAGTCTTTACACTAGTCAAGTTTGTGCTTTGCGGTAGATAGTAAGTTCAGAGAAACCCTGATGACATTGGGAAGAACATTCTGACGCCCAATGCATAAGTTTCAGAAGGCGACCCGGTCAGAGGGCAGTACGTCAGAGGAGCTTTTTCCAGTTCAGAAAGCTTTGTTGTTACTCGTTACTCCCTCCGTTCGTTGTACTAGGATAGTCCATATCCTATCCTAGGTTGAGTTATTTTGGGATGGAGGGAGTACGCTCTGATCCATTTTCACAGTCTGCTACTTCAGCTAGTTCTGTGCTGAAGACAACTTGATCCCATAGATTGTTCTGAATTGTGTTTCAGTTGAGCCATCTGGTTATGTATGGACTAGCTCATCATACTTTTTTTTTCTTGAAAAAACTGAAAACAGTTCAGCACTCCTGAAGACCTCTTTGCTCTAGCTGGTGTAGGATTTGCAGGGATTGCCGCATTATGGGCTTCTATAAATCTTGTAGAGGTAACTTCCAGATGATCTAGGTTCAAATGTGCAGATTTTCAATTGTTGGAACAAGAGAGTTTTCATGACAAAACAATCAATATGATTAATACATATCTCAACTTCAGGTCATCGACAAGATTCCTGTTCTCCCTCTACTCTTTGAATTAATTGGCATATTGGTTGCATGGGTAAGTTATAGGCTTCTAGCTTTAATGTTTAGGCCATAAATTCTCCTTTTCTAATTTTACGAATCTTCACTGTCTAACTCTTTTGCAGTTTTTCATATATCAAAACCTACTATTCAAACCAGACAGGTAAACTTTGTATTCCATATATCACACTTGGTTTACATTGATCTGATTGAGAAAGTACTCTATGTCTGTATATTCACATAGCAAATGTCCCAATCTTTAAAGATCTAACCTGCTTTGAATCATTAACAAGCACTTAGAGATCTTACTTGCTTTGAATCATCGACGAGAAGATACTGATAGTTTCATATGCTTTACTATGGAGAAGTTTAATGAAATTTTCACATTTATCACTCAACATGACGTCAATTTCTTTTTTGTTTGCTGCATATCTGCTTCAGTGAGAACACCTGGATATATATTGAACTGCCACCGCCCTAACATTTTGTAATGCAATTTGGGACATCTGTGTTAATCGTTCTGAGCACCATAGTTGAAAGAGTCTCTTCTGTCCTAGTATTTTCTTTACTAGCTCAAGTGTTGCTTTTCTGCAGGGAAAAGTTTCTGAGCAACATCAGGAGTTCTGTATCTCGAGTCTTGGGGCAGTAATTTTGAAGCGAAAATGGAAGACAAGCCTGTCCACTCTAGAAGCTCTGTGCAAAATTGAACTGGAGAAACCAAGGAATATTTAACTGTATGTGCAAAATGTGAGAAACTTCTTGTTACCATTGTCCACTCTAGAGGCAATGTCTATTTCATGTACAGCATAGAGTGATATCAAGTGTTCTACTAATAGGAAAAAAGAAAGGCTTTCTTGATCCCTGCCCCCTGCATTCATTTTTCAACGGCGAATTGTGACTCATCAATATGATATTGAAGGATGAATCCATGAAAGTAGACGTCTCCACTCTAGTACTCATGTGCATCCACGTTTTGCGGCACATTGCAACAGAATAACTTCATCGCAGAAGAGTGTGCTATAGTATGAACTGAAGGCATATTTAGAGAATAGATGGTTCTGCAGTTCTGCTATTCTGGTGGTTGCCAATAGCTTGAAGCATAGTAGGCTTCACAGGAAGAAGATATAGTTTGAACCGTCGGTCAACCAGTCTGGAACTATTACCACTTACAACCACCCACAAGCCAATATGAATTAATCGCTCGTAAGCAGCAATGACCAGTGTAAAATGGAATAATCTCATCTAAAACACTAGCATGGTGATTGGCAAAATTTCACGAGGGAAATAGTAAAGGTGAAGGAGCAAACAATGTAGACACTAAGATAAAGGCTAAATTCATATTTAAGACTAAGCTACCTATCCAATATTACACTTATTTTGACCAATGAGAACAAATTGGAACTTTCTTGAACCTAAGACAAGAATGAAGACTGATACAAGCTTCTGATCAAGGGAGAAAACATGATTCTCTTGACCATGCTATACCCCAAATACAAACCCAGGACAACTATGTATTTTCATGCTTAGGTTTTTTGTCCAAATGCCCAGTTGCGGAGTTTCCAGCAGAAGGATGTCTGCTGGAACTCTGTAGAAATGTTTTTACAACAGGTACATCTACTTCTTTTGAACAAGGTATTCGTGAAACGCCATTCGCCTGCATGGGATGGGCAGGCACTTCAGATTTGATTGCCATGGAAAACTTCTCCTCTGCAAGGAAGAACCATCAGGATCAAACTGTACACGTTTTACAAGGCAAAAAAGGAAAAGTTCAATAATTCTGTATTAGCATGACAAATGGGAAATTTTGGTGTACCTTTCATTCTTCCAAATGTCACAAGCTTATGGAGACAATCACGGAATTCTGTAAGCACACACCTTTCTTGTTCTGCATACAATTCAGACTGGTTCTGGTTGACAGGTGCTGCCTGCTGCGGAACTACATTTTGGGAAGTCATAAACATCGTGTCTTGTTCATCACACATCAATGCTAATGTTCCTGGAGACATTGGCCTATTGGATTTCTGATCATCATTGCAATCATGTTTAGACTCTTCTAGAGAAGCTCTGCCTGCATGAGTTCCTCCAGTTGACGGGTCATCAGCTGATGTCTTTTGATTATTCGGATATTTATTGTTTTCTTCTCTGTCATGGTTTGTCGATGCTAGGGAACCTCCCATCTCACCTTCCCTCTTCCCTCCTATCTCATCTTCCTTCTCTACCACCTTATCTTCCTGGGCTTTCTTACCTGTTTCCCAATGAGACAGTTCCCAATGTATGAATGTAGTCATGCCTTATATTAACAAACATTATATATATATATATATATAAATATATATATATAATGCCACATAGAGCTGTAAACATGCTAATAAAGACTTGAGGTTATCATTTAAAAACATCAAGCATAACTATGATAAAACCATCACGCCTAGTACAGTATGGTTTCAACAGGGAAAAGACAGTAACCCTGGTAACATTGAAAGTTACAGAATGGTGTTAATGGGTTGCATCATGCACCAAATCAAGCCTGGAATAGCTTCATATTCATTTAGGATTCCCAAATAAATCTTATATATCACTTTTTTGAAACAAAAAATTGGACAGGAAGCAGCAATTGGAACCCTATAGTGTTGGGTTTCTCTCTCTCTTTAAAGTGACACAGTGCATAAGTATCCAAAATCCAAGCCCAAGAAAAGATGAGAGTTGAACCAAAAGCTTATGTGCTAGTGCAACTTAGTTTTCAAGAAAAGTAAAACATAGTTTGAACCTGGTATGGTAAAATGAAACAAGGATGTGCAGATTAATGCAGGTTGATTGAATGCTCTAGGCCTCTAACAAAGATAAGTTATGTGCAGTACAGGATGGCCATGAATACTTTCTCAAGCAAATTAATAAAATCAAAATGTAAGACCAGCAATACCAGCGTATGCCTTTGCGGCATTTCCAGATACAACCACCAAAAGCTTGCAAAGTTCCTTTACGTCTCCTGGTTGGACAATATCCGCTAAAAGAGGCCTATAATGGAAGGGTATAAAGCCATCAACAGAAACAGGTATGATTGATCTTCTCAAGGAAAAGTGATAGAGGTTGACAGTTACCTGTAGGTGACCTTAAAGGGCCCCAATGTTGGAGGATGCACAGGCTGGTTTATTGAAAGTGGGCCATCGGATGGCATTCCATTCTTCTGATAAAAAACCTAAATAAATCACAAAGAGTATACAAAAAACCCTACCAGAACCCGAAAATAACTCTTGTTATTAGCAGCTTATGATTATCTGGGTTAGTCCAATTTTTCGGGGAATCTGTTGTAGAGGAATTTGTATCCCTCAAGAAAATATTTGCATACTCATTTATAAGTAGCAGTATAAGAGGAGTTACCACTTCTGTATCATGGAGAACAAATGACTCAAAATTTATCTATAATACAGTTTTTGGCCCCTTCAAAAGATCAGTTCCAGTGCATAAATTGCTGATGCAAACCCAAGTGTGAGGTAGATATTGTGTTAGTTGTGCTAAACTGGTGGGGATGTCAATTAGAAGGGTATGTAATGTAACAGGTGGGTTGTTGTAAATGTGTGGCACTGGTACAAAACGGGAGGCCTTTTCCTTTCTGATAAAAAAAAAGCACCAGTGCATGTCAATAACTATCCCTCAGAACCACACATCTGAAACACTGTTCATCAGTTAACTTGTATGCATGGTATAGATTTTTTTTTTTGATAGAGCAGAGCACTTCCACCCATCACTGAAGTCAATATCTCAAAAACACAAAGCTATGCAGTATGCGCAGACAAAGGTGTTAGGGAAAAACTGAACTACCTGCTGAAATCTAGAAATTGTCATTACCTGAGGTACGTGATTAGTCCTGTGAGCTCCGTTTTCCTTGGCCGAATGGTCAAGGGAAGGATCTATGTGCTTTCTCTTCCTGGATGTGGAAGGAGAAGAAAAGGCTGCTGCTCCAATAGCACCATTTACTGCTGCATTTGCTGCTTGCTGCATGTGAATGGAATTTTTATGATCCCCTTGAAAAAGAGCTTTTCTTTCTTCACTCCCTTCGAAATTCTTGCAATCCATACACTTGCAATTTTCAGAGCAAAGTATGTTAGCTTGGAAGCACTCACAATACTTCTTGAGACAACCTGACTTCTTGCAGTGGCACCCTTTATTATGCTTCCCAACTAATGGAAGATCACCAGCCGCCTCCTAGCAATTTCAGGGGCTAACATTAAGTGCACGCATCATAGCAGGGCAAATCAGATAATGAGATGTACAAAAATGAAATATGGCATCTAAAAAAAACTCGACCGGTGGGGGAAAGACCATGTTCACGGCTTTTAATTAAGAAGAAGAAGCTTCAACCAATCCGATGAGGAAGGCCACGAAACCTCCCCCCCCCACAACACACGTGCGCGCATGCGGACTCGCCCCCTAATCCCTATGGATTGGTCCTTAATCCGTGATTTGAGGGTCATGCCTCCATAGGTCGATTCTTAACACGTGTTTTTACGAGGTGCCAACGAGTGACCTTTTCTAAGCCTGAAATTCGCTCCGTGGGGAGTCGAACCCAGGACCTAGAGGTGCTACTTGAGCACTGTAACTGCTAGGCTACATGCTCTTTTGCTGAAATATGGCATCTTAAATTTCTTAGTTGTAGAAAGTAGCAATTTAGTTCCTCAATGAACTCATGTAATTTCCCAAGCCTTCCCCTGTTCTACATTTGCATTCAATTAGTGTATAGCTTCATTTCGATTTTCAAATGAGAATTACATGTAATTGCACCATATGCACGAACATTCCTTGTATGAATCATTAATACTCCAGAAGTAACGGAAACCAATTATTGAACACCCTTAGCATGTATATCTAACTACTATAAGACATGGAACTCAAAACATACCATATTATTCCGGTTAGCATGCGGGCTACTCCCAATCTTAGGCCTGAATGCATCGGGGTTGCGCTCCAACGTAGCATCAATAGCTTCACGCCTAGCAGTCTCGTTCTTAACATTATTAAAACAGTTGGAACAGTTGCATCCATCGCAGTAAACACCCGATGCAAAGCATTCACAATACCTAAACATAGAAAACCATGAGATCCAGGTTGATAATATCAACTATCAGTACACAAAACCTTACAAGCATAGTGAAAGAGGCACCAAAAACAACAGAGGTATGGGTTTTGAGTTTACAGTGGAAATTGAACAGAAACGCATTAAACTGCAGAACCAAATCATGTTCATGTAACGTGAATCAGATGAACCACATTTCTAGTATATGTCCCTTTGGATGCATATTGAAACTTAGATGGTAAAACCAGAGCCCAAAGCTAACCCATAAGTTTTTTCAGATACATATATAATATACCCTTTTATAATTATCCAGACCTGTCAATAGTTGCTCTTTCAGCTAACTTGCAACAAGTATATACTAGAGAAATCTTACAGTACCATAAGATCAAATATTTGGTCACACTGTGAATGCTATTGGTCAAGTTTGGGACCATGCTATTATCATCCAGCTTTTTATTAAAAAAATGGGTTGAGCATCCATCTATGTGCTATTATAAGCTTTTGGATGAAAAGAAACTCAAGACAGTTTCACTTTACATATGTCCTAGCATCTCTAGCAAATAAAATTAACTCTTTTGGATCCAACGTTGTCTAGGCTAGAGTTACTCAGAAGGTTACTTCAGTTGCAACATTGCACCGGTTTCAAGCTAAGACATGTAATCTGACTTACAACTTCAAACATTTGGAGTGCTTGCAGTTGCAGCATTTCTTCTTTGTCGGGGTGCCATCTTTCCCTTCATAAAGCCGTGCCCGTGGTGGCTTTGGTGACTCTGGTTTCCTACAATACAGATTCAAAGCACAATAAGAACATCACTGAAGCAGGATGCAAATTACAAGAGAAAACTAGAAATATGGAATTTGTATCAACTAAGATCGTAATAGGATCGGGGGTAATATCAAATGTAGATGCCAATGAAAAAAAAAGTCATATCCTTCCATTTTCAGGGAAAGATAAGGGCAAAGTAAAATCAAAACCAAGTTTGAAAGTTGGCTTACAAGCAAAAATAAAAGGAAAAACAGTCTTCCTCCGATGAAATGAATCACAAAAAAACGAGTCAAAAGAGAGAAAATACCCAATTGGCAAATGTCAAAGCTTGACGCTAAATATAAATTGATACTGGCACACTCACAATGGAACGGCGACCGGTGGCCGCGGCACTGGTTGCGGCTGCGCCGGCCGAACCTGTGGCACGGGCACCGCCACGGTCACCGCTGGCCGCGGCAGCGGCACATGCACAACGTGGTGCGACCGCATCACCGGCAGGCCCCGGGGATGCAGCTGCTGGGGCACCCCACCGGCAGGTGCGCCCTAAGCTGCTGCGGCTGCGGGAACCCCACCGGGACCGCCCTCGGCTGCAGCGCCCTGGACACGGCGGCCGCGGCCGCCGCCATCGCGGGGTTACCCGCCAACGCCGCCGAGGTGAAGTCAAGCTGCCTCACCAGCTTCTTAATCGGCGGCTGCGAGGACGCCGCGGGCACCGGCGCCCGCGGCGGCGGCGGCTGCCCTCCTCCGCCCTGCTGCTCCTTCCCCGCCATGTATCAATCTGTCCCACTCAACCCCCACGAAGCTACCAGATCAACACGCCGCCCCCTCCCTCCCCGCCACACCTATCGAAACTCCACTCCACCCCCACCCCCACCCTCAATTCGCCGCAGCCGCCGAGGCGCGCGGCGAGATCGCGGCCGCCGTCGCCAGATCGGGGGCAGCGCGCCCCGCGCGGCCGGGGCGGCGTCGCTGGATTCGCCCGCGAGCTCCCCGCGCGTGTTTGCGGCGAGGGGGGATGGCGGATTTCGAGAGAGGAGTCGTCTCCGAGTTGGGGGATTAGTGGATTGTCCCTCTTGCTGCAGCTCCCTCTCCTCTTCTCTCTCTTTCTTTCTCCACCCCTTTCTTTCTCCTCCCACTCTTCGCTTTCGAAATCAAATTCATATTCTACGGCCGGATCCTGGGGGCGTGTGGGGATCGGACGGCGGGGCGCGGCCGGGGCACATCCTGCGGCTCGAATTCATAGACGTGAGGTTGTTGGGCCGCTCGCCGTTCGATTCGACGGGATGGCTGAATGCTTCCGCCCTTTGGGAGGTGGGCACGTACGCGTCGCTTGCCGACTCCACCGATACTGACGCGTGGGGCCTCGGGCGCTTAGCGCTTTCGGTGGGGCCGCGCAGCCAGTGGGTGGGGTGACGTGGGTCTACCGGAGATCGGGCTCCTTGCGGTGTCGGCGTCGTTTGATGTGATCCGTCCTGTCATACATGGAGTTGTTTCTCTGGAAAGTGCTGGTGGGCTTGTTATTTCTATGACGGATGGGACCATGTGTGAATGATGTCCCACCTGTCATTGTATAAACAAATGAAAGTGATGTACACCGTGTGTTGCGCTGAAACGCTTGTGGCGGTTTTGAAAGATGTGACTTGCAGTTCTGTCAGGTTCAGTAAGGCCCATTTGAGGCCCACTTGTTGATTCCGTCGAGATGAACATATTTGTTCGCAGGCTCTCTTTCGATGGGCTACGAGAAAGGCCTGCATATTTTGAGCCATGAGACACAATGTCTAGGAATTTTTTATTTTTTATTTTATTTATTAAAATATTTTAAAAAAATAATTTTTGATTTTAACAATTTACAAAACTAGTCGCACATCGCTCTTTAAGAGGGTGATTTTTAAAATCACTCTTTCAAAGGACGATTTATCTGACGTGACACACAGCCGTTGGCCATCGCCTAACGACCGACGACCGAAGAAGGGACATTTTGCAGGTGACCCCCTACAGCCAAAAATCGCTCTCTAGAAGAATGTTTTTTCACTGTGCGGAGGAGCTGCCTGCAAAAAATCCACCCTACACAATAAAAAATAGCCCTCTAGAAGGGCGCAAGGGGCGCCGCCAAAAAAACATCCTCCCAACTTTTTTGTAGGCAGGCCCTACAGCCAAAATTGCTCTCTTAAAGGGCGAATTTTGGTTGTAGGGGGCCGCCTGCAACTTTTCACCGCCTCGATGGTCAGTCGTTAGGCGAGGGCTAACGATCGTCTGCCACGTCGGATAAATCGTCCTTCCATAAAACGATGGGCGACTAGTTTTGTAAATTTTTAGATCAAAAATTATTTTGTAAATATTTTAATAAATAAAATAAAAATAAAAACTCCAATGGCTATTTCTAGGGAAAATGGTTTAGGATAGCACTAGCTAATGTGATTCATGTGATTCGGATATTGTACTTGAAAAAGGTATTTTGGATGTATGATACATAAAGTTTCACGGCAAAGATATGTCTTGCTTTCTCATTCACCTCTCTCATAGAGCATGCTATTAGCAATAGTTAGTGTACCTTGTATAGGTCCTAACGTGTATTCTTAATAAGTCTATAATTCTTAAAAAAAACTTATGCTTCAATCTCTTGGTTATACTTCCCTGTCATGCTACGTAGCTTCATCTTGAACCTACCACCGAAGTGATTGTGTCTCCCTCTCAACATAATAGGTCGATCGGAGAGAGATGGTTTAGGAGACGTAATTCACTAAAACGTCTATATTTAATGCCCGTTGCCAAACCGTGAGCACGCTTGATTATGCGAAAATGACGAGACGTGCTTTGTACCATTTTGGCGACAGGGTGTGGGACTCACGTGATCCTTATCATGGGTTCCCATGCACACTCGACCTCCTAGCATGAGGGCATGTCACGTGCCAAGCACCGGGAAGGTTCACGCAACGATCTAATTGATGTCTCGGGCATTGTCATGTGTTGCCTGTTGGACAGTCTCCTCGTGGGCGTTCCTCGAGCTACCTTGCATTGCCACATGTAGCCTCTCGAGCATCCTTCTTGTCGGCGCCTCCGAGCTATATTGAATGCTGCCATAGTTCACCTCTGGGATGGTCTTCTCATGGGCGTATTTGGGTTGCCTCAAGCACTTCCACATGTAGCTTGTGGGCGGTCTTTGTAAGAACGTTTTCTAGGCCGAGCACCGGGCACGTGTCTAGTCTCGAGCAATCTCCTCATTGTTGGGCTTGATGGACTTACAACAACGTGTTTGGTCCCAAGAAGTCTAGGCCATGCATATCCTAGTGGACCAAGAGAAATGGACCAATGCCCTGCCTCCCACATAGCGATGAGGGTATTAGGAGGACCCTTGTCATTGACACTAACAGATATGTTTAAGAATCTTTTGGCCTATGTGAATTAGTGTAGAACTCTACATATGAACTAATGACTCAAGAGCCATCAGTTTATAAAATAATTAAAGAGAAAAACAATGTAGAAGTCTAAGCAAATAAACTTATGCCAAAATAAACGTGGACTAAGTCAACCGATTATCCTCGAGATAAATCTCACTAGATGTATCGAAAAAATTTCACCGTAATAATGAACAGGACACTTTAGGTCCCATTTTAATATGTTTATATAGAGAGATATTTTTTCGTTTACTATAAACACATTTTTTGAATCATTAAATGATGTATTTTTTACGAAAAATTTATATATCAAAATTTTATTTAAAAATTAAATAAATTCATTTTTCCAGAAGTTTATAGTAGCTACTCAATTAATTTGTAATGAGTCATCTCATTTCGCGTGAAGCCAACCAACCGAAAACTTCGCCTGCCAGCCAAAATGATACTCCGTACGTGGCCGGATGATCTTCGAATAAAGCATTCATTGACGACGCTGTGGCGCCGCCGGCGCCGAGAGCCGCCGAAAGACAAGCGAGTACTGTACGGCATACCAAGGGACCAAACGTGGAGTACGCTCGTCGACGGCCAAACCAGTAAAGCGGAGAAGGAAAAAAAAAAGAAAACAAAAGAAACCACCCAGACTCCCCTCCTCTTCTTTCCCCCTTCTCGCGAACATCCCTGCCCCACGCGCGGCGCCACCGGCCCGGCCGCGCGACCACGCCGCTGCTGGTACGAGTACCGCGTACGAGGGTGAAACAGTGCCGCTGCGGGGGAGTTCACCTACCCGGCACAGCCTGCCCGTAAATGCGCGCACAGGCGTGGGCGCGCGGGGCGGTGGCGCGCTTGATGACGCCATTCAATTGCCCCGCGGCCCACGCCTCCTCCTACCACCTGCTCCTCCTCCCTTCCTCCTCTTATTCCCTCCTCTCTCGCCTCCGGCGCCACTTCGCCTCCTTCTCCTCGCCAGGTCAGTCTCTCCGTTTCCTCTGCTGCGCTGCTCCCTCCTCTCTGTTTTTTTTCTGCCGCGCCAGGTGTTCGTCGTTTTGCCGCACCCGCGTTTTGTTTCCGTTCAGGGGATTCTGTTGCTCTTCCGTGGGTTCGCGATCGGGAGGTGTTCGCTGTTTTGCTTCAGTGGGGATGTCTCTCCTTATAGCAGTATCCAGCCGCGGGTTCTCTCGGGGTGTGCTTGTTTTGATGAGGGATTCGTGGTGTGCAAGTGGTCGAGCTCGGGTTGATCAGTGAAAAAAACTTGCGCCCTCATGGAGGAGTGGTCCTAGTGGGTATCTAAATAGCTACCTGATGAGTCTACTGCGATGATGATCGGTGGTACAATTTGCGTTATCATGGAGTAGTGGTCCGAATTTGCTTCTAAAGCTGCCTGCTGGGTCCTACGATGCTACGTATGCTCTGGCTTGCCCTTCCTGCTTCAGTTTGCTCTACCGATATTCCTAGCAGGTACAGCACGCGCGCGTTGGTCAGTGGTTACTGGTTAGTGAATGGTTATCGTTGAACAGCCGAGCCACTTCCAATTAGTCATTGATAATCACATTGACATTGAGACTCCTTCATTCTTAGTTGAGGTCACCTATAAGGTTGTGCCTCTGCCTCATAGGAGTGTTATGGATTGCCTAGTGGTCTATATCGATCCGGTCTGTTCTGGCCAGGAGTTACTGCTGATTGGGTATGCAAGGCTAGAACGCACATTCCAACAATACGAACCAATTAGTAATTACTAATTTACTGTACAATCTGGTGCATTTATGTTTTCTGATATTTATTTTTTCATCTTGTGTTTTAGCTTACAACACCAGACAAAATACTAGTACGTTCATGGAGGTTGTTCAAGAAGTCCTCAAGCATGGTTCGACACATGGTGTCCGTGCAGCCATCAGATCTGACCATAAGAGTTATAACCTTGTCCAACTCATTGCATCTGCGCTGGATGTCTACAATATTCTACGCAACAAAAATGTACAACTGCTTTCCTTCTCCATATGTTGGTTTTATGTGCATATTCATTTGAGATTTCCTGTTAGGTGATTATAATATGTCTATCATGACTTTATCTCTCTAGGTTCTGGATGGATGTTTAAAGACTCCCTTTTCCTTATGTTGGGTAGCACAATTATGTAATTTTCTTTGAGAAAGTTGTAGTAGCAAAGTCCTTCAAATAAATGCACCAATGCAAATATTCAATGACGTAACTTTGAGATTTTGCTGAACCAATCATAGGGAAACACTAGGTGGGAACCCCTTCATGTCAGTACTTGCAGTATCGCCCTCGATTTGGTTGCACAACATACTAAACAACATTCCGCACACAAGAAATTAGTTAGTCCTGTCTTTGTTCTTGCATATTTGCTAGAAGGCATTGGAGTAATTTACACAATTTATAGTAGGGCCTTGCAGGATAGGCTTTTACTAGATATATCATCATAATTTGACATTCAGACTCAACTTTGTTGTCTGAGTAACATATGTTGACCGTAAAGATATTGATAACAATAAACCCAACTTTATGTCCCTAAACCTTTGACTTGCTCTACTTTGTTTCGATCGAGAGATCGAGAGAGAGAGAGAGAGAGGGAGAGAGAGAGAGAGAGAGAAGGCTATGACAAGAGTTTAGAAATGAAAATTAGACTTTTTCCTTTTTTCTTTTTGGTGATCACAAGGAAGACGTGTACAAACATAACCACCACACATATGCGCACCAGCTAGTGCACCCGTTTGGCACATGTCCAAGCTAACTGAGGCCAGGAATAAATCCGTGAATCTCACAATTTTCTACTGAAGTGTGCCCGCCAAAAACCACGTGTATATCCATTGGCACCGGAATTTGAATCTTGTGGGTGGAGTCATCCACCACCCCACCAAGAGGTTACTCGCAAAATTAATATTATATTGTTAACCTGCTCTATGCCTGTTGATGATGCCTGGTCACCTCTTCTGCTGTTTTTCTTGTCAATCACACAGAATGGAAGTAAAGGTTCATCTGTCAAAGGGATTAATGGAATTGGATTCCTTGGTGGAGCTCGTATTGGCATAGTGGCTAAACCTTCTCCTGAATTTGTTGCTGGGATATTTGGAACCTGGCTTTCTGGTGGAGTTGCAGTACCTCTAGCACTTAGTTATCCTGAAGCTGAACTCCTGCATGTCATGAATGACTCGGTTTGTTCTATAACTTGTTGCAGTATTTTGTTTTTTCATTCGATCTACATACACATGAAAGATGCCATTCTACCAGCTGCAATGAGAAAGCATCAAGGTACAAAAAGGGAGGGGCAACAGCAGGAAAACGCATCACGTGTTTACTTCTCTATGCACTTCTATTCATCTTGGCATTTTAAACTGGACCAAAATTAGAAATAGATGTTTAAAGAGGCCATGCAGGCATGCAACAAGCAGTACTTCTTCAATGGACCATGGGGGACAGTCTAGGCACCTTCTTACACACATATGAAGTCCACAATTTTATGTACATGAGCATACATTTAAAATTTACTACAAATTTTGAAATACAGCCTTTTCTTCTAACTGCTGAAACCTATAGGACATTTCGATGATTTTAAGCACCAAGGAGCATCAAGACATCATGGAGAACATCTCTACCAAATGTTCTGCTCACTGTTCTCTTCTTCCAGATTGCCAAGAACCATCAAGTACTGAACTGACTTCATCTATTTCTAGCTTAATGACTGAGATTGATAGTTCAAAGGAAATTAGAGGTGAGTGATTCTGTTTTTTTTTGGCAGCAATCATACCTATTGATTTCCGCTGCTACTTTTCAAATACTGTATTTTGTGTCCTCTTAAATCATTGATATGCTTAATAATCAATATTAATTCCAAACATTTTCAGCTAGCTGCCTAACCATGCTAGGGTTTGATATTACAGGAGATGATCCTGCTCTCATTCTTTACACAAGTGGGACAACTGGTAAACCAAAAGGGGTGGTCCACACTCATAAGGGGATAGTCTCTCAGGTGCATTTTTTCTATCTTTTAATAGATTATGCCTGTACTCTTTGCCTCTTGGGACAGTCTGACTGAAGGTAGCAATTTTTTACTTTGCTGTTGTTATTTCTATGTTTTGCCACCTTCCATGAAGTAGCTTTCTATTTTCAACTGATCTAAAGGTATACATGGTTCATGTGGTTTCTTTTGAGTTGCTAAATATTACAGTATATGTCCTGACTTCTTAGACATAAAATGTTGTTATTGGTTTGGCAGGTTCAAATTCTGTCAGAGGCATGGGGGTATCAAAGTGAAGATCAATTCCTGCACTGTCTCCCACTGCACCATATCCACAAAAAGCTAATGCTGCTATTTAAGTACTTAGCCCAATGTTCTAATGAATTGCATTTTTATTCAAAGAAAATATTTCTCTTTCTTTACTATAGCATCCAACTATGTGGTTGCACCTTTCAATGATATTTCTCCCCCTTTTCCTTATGGAAAATATTTCTTCACTCTTAAGTTAAGATTTCTCATACTAGAGTTATAATGCCCATTCAGGTTTGAAGTGCCAATTTAAGGCTGTACATGCACTAGAATAATTAGGATTCACATTGTTTAATTTTGAATGATGATAGTTGCACCTTTTTCCTTTGTAAGAGGTGTCTTGTAAATATTTGCTTTCTTAATGAAATGAAGCACAGTTCTATTGCGTTTTCGAGAAAAAGATAGTTGCCTGGCCTTTAGATTTTTCCTATAACTGTTTTTGGAGGAACCATGCCTTCCTTTACCAGATTTATTGAGGTCCTTAACTCCAAATTTACATGTGCATGGCTTGTTCAATGCTCTATTTGCACCCCTCTATTCTGGATCAGTGGTAATTAACCTATCTTATTTTTACTAATATCTCAAATGCTTTATTCAGCATATGCATAATGCTTCATTGATAGATAGATGTGGTGATTTAGTTTAATTAATCAGTCTTCTGTAGCACTTGGATTTCCTTTCTGGTCGTATGATGTGCTACTTTAAATCTTTAATTTTGATTTAGGAGACACATAAAATGTATCTTGTTTCAATACTAGTCTTCAAAATTATCCCATGTTAATGTATTTTCTCCGAGGTTGCAGGTTGAGTTCATGCCGAAATTTAGTGTGAGGGGGATATGGCAGAGGTGGCGTGAATCATATCCCGATGATGGCAGTAAAAATGATGAAGCAATTACAGTATTTACTGGAGTACGGTTCTATGCACATATATTTTTGGATTTTAGATTTATGCTAAATTATTACCTTTTCTTAAATTGCTTGAGGCATTGTGGTTATTTGATACTTTTGGACTACCAGGTTCCAACAATGTACACACGGCTATTGCAAGGGTATGATAGTATGGATCCTGAACAACAGTCTGCCTCTTCCTTCGCTGCAAAGCAATTGAGGCTAATGGTCAGTTCTATATATATCTTGCAATTAATTGTATCGATGCTTGGACCTTGGTTAGAGTAAACTTCATGTGTCAGGCAAAAATTACAACTCTTGTATTTCAGTCTGTACTATGTTCCTGAAAAGGCGAGCAGATAGTTACTATGTACAAAATCTGATTACTATCTGTTGGAAATGTGAAAATATATGTATGTTATATGGTAGTACAATAGATAAATCAAGGGGCATGAACCCTTCAATCCTGCTGTTCAGCTTGCAATGTCCAACTGGTTCAGTGGCTATGTTTGCTCGATCCACCACTCAAGTACTTAATCAAGCACCTCAGGATCTGTAGTACACCCAGTATATCGAATAAGTGTGGTCTCACTGACTTTAGGTCTCTAACACCACAAGAACTTGAAAAGCAGATGAAGTTTCTTGCATGATGCCTTTGTGAGCTTGCAATACACATCTATTTCTGTTTTAGCTGCTTTATTTGATTCTGCTGGGCATTGAAGTCAAATGACTTGTTTGTTTGTATTCAACTTTACGAGCTCTAGGTAATGATGTGTAGTATTCTTTGGCTTGTAGGCTTTGTTAAGCACTATCACATGTAATGTGGACTGATATAATGAATTATCCAAATTTCTGTTATTAACATTATATGAACTGCTGTAGATGTGTGGATCATCTGCCCTTCCTTCCCCACTTATGAAACGGTGGGAGGAAGTGACAGGTCACCGTCTTTTGGAACGCTACGGCATGACTGAGGTTAAAAGCATGGACTCTTCCTTTTCTATGGACTTTTGTTTCATAAATATGATTTTTTTTGACAGTCTTATTGGCTGTAGTTTGTCATGGCACTGTCTAATCCATTGCATGGTGCACGTAAAGAAGGTACAGTTGGCAAACCACTTCCCCGTGTTGAGGTATGCTAAACAATTCCATGGAAGTTAGTATAACATCGAACTAATCTATTCTGTATTGCCTCATGGCACTTACGACATCTTTCTTTCCCAGGCCAAGATCATTATGGAGGATGGGACTGAAACTACATCTGAAGTTGGTGAGCTTTGTATTAGAAGTCCATCCCTTTTCAAGGAATACTGGAGAAAATCAGAGGTATGGTTGTGTTTCCATAAACTTAAATATGGAGTCTATGGTTGATAAAGTATTTTTTTCATCAACTAAAACAACACTTTGCTATTTCACCCAACTGTCAACCTTTATCTATTGCGAATGATGTGCAAGGAATAAACTTATATATTTCATTTTGATTGCGTATATTATTTATTTGTAAATAATCTCCATAAGTTGCATCCTTATTTTTCCATAACCCATTCGTTCACCAACCCGTGGGCAGGAATTTTACTAATGTTAGGCTTATGCATAGTTTCTCTGATAATTGTAGATTATAAGGTAGTTGCTGCATTTTCTTTTCACCCAACTCTGTAGCCTACACTTGTTAATATGCTCTTGCCTGTTATTTGTGTGTCTTGTTAATAAAAACCAGTGTGGTGTTTTTTTTTTGCGGGTGTTGTGATAGACACGACTTCTAAGCTGCACTATACAAACTTAGCAGAGTTTGCTACCACTAAGGAACCAAATGAAGGGTGCATGTTGAGAAGCTAATATCTTTGTTTCGTTATTCAACAAGTTTAATTTATATTGCA
Source organism: Oryza australiensis (assembly GCA_019925245.2). Classification (NCBI taxonomy): domain Eukaryota; kingdom Viridiplantae; phylum Streptophyta; class Magnoliopsida; order Poales; family Poaceae; genus Oryza; species Oryza australiensis. Next base: position 6,449,244 of record JAIFGZ020000048.1, on the reverse strand, counting down.
GGTTACTGCAGAATCATTTATTGATGGTGGGTTCTTCAAGACTGGTGATACAGTAACTGTAGACGATGAAGGATATTTCATAATTTTAGGGCGTAAGGACCATTTATCGTTTTGCACTAGTTGTGTTTCTTTGTTTAAGTTGTGTTACTACTGTCTATATGTAACCATTTCGGGTTGTCTGTCTCATTTGTATTATCCTGTGTAGGTACAAATGCTGACATCATGAAAGTTGGTGGTTATAAGCTGTCTGCGTTAGAAATTGAGTCAGTGCTGTTACAGGTAAATATCCCCACACTAGACAAAATTAGCATACCTGTTGCCTCAAAAGAACTTGCTGATATGTAGTACTTTCCTTGCGCTAAGAATAACAGGTAGACAATAATAAAGGTAAAAACTTGAAATCTCCACCGAAGGCTCACTCACTGGAATAATTTTCACTTTTCAATAGTCACTTTGTACACCTATCTAATTGAAGAGAACCCAATGGTTTAGTTGGACATTACTCATCTTGTTTACTCTGGTTTGATTTCTTGTACAGCACGAAACTGTCCTGGAATGTGCTGTTCTTGGCTTACCTGATGAAGCTTATGGAGAGATTATCTGTGCAATAATTGTACCTAAGGAGGACACAAAGAAAAGAGCTGAACTGGACTCGAAACCAGCTCTGACCTTGGAAGCTTTGACAAGTTGGTCAAAAGATAAGCTTGCTCCATACAAGGTTTGCTGTTCTACATGTTTCCCCCCTTTCCCTAGCAACTTTACATATTGCCTTATTTGTGAGGTTGCCTTTTTAGTGGTCTCTTTTGACTGATACTATGAACTCCACTTCTGGTTAAATTTACATCTCTGCTTATATTAACACGTATTGATCTTAACTATTTAAAAGATTTTAAGATATGGCATATAGGAGTATTAGTTATGATCATGTATTATTGTTGGACCTGCATAGCTTTTATCTGATCCTGAACTGAAATCATTTTTCCCGCTGGAGTTAATTCCCTTTTCTATGATAGATTCCTACAAGGTTGTACTTATGGGATTCGCTTCCTCGGAATGCCATGGGAAAGGTGCGGTCTGATAATTTTTTTTCTTAGCAGTTGTGTTGAGCTTTGCTGCTGATTTACTTATTGCATTTATCAGGTCAACAAGAAGGAGCTGAAGAAATTATTAGGAGCTTAGCTGTGGTTCCAGGAAGGAAGACCTTATAATGTTTAGCTAATAAATATTTTTCGCATTGATAATTCGCTGATAAGCAAAACCACAAGGAAGTCTTCTCGAATAACACTAGAGATAGATTTATAGATATGTTTTTTTTTTTCGAATAAGAGATTCATAGATATGGTGTTTGGCTGTTTGCTAATAAACGGCCAACTGATTGCAGAGACTTTTCCTTGGCCAACTGGCACTGGAATGGACAAAGATGATCACCCTGACGATCTTGCATATGGTCAGAGAATCATCCCTGCAACCTGCTATTTTCATGGAGCAACTAAACCATTAGGCTTCATATTAGCATAACCATAGGTTCCATATTGTCACAAGTTTCAGCCTTGATTGAAATCTTTCAACAGCGAGCTACCCACAATCCACATGCACGCCTGAGCACAAAAACTACTATGCCATGGGCGTCTCTCCCTCCTCACCTTCGTCTTCCCACTCAACGTTCTGCCCCTCCTCGCCGTACGCCCAGCCGCACCAGAGGAAGTAGACGAAGTTGACGGCGCCAAGGCCGGCGAGAAGCCAGTAGTAGTAGTCGTAGCGGCCGGCGTTCAAGTCCTCAGCCAACCAGCTCGTCCTCCCTCCCCGCCCGCTCGCCTCGTGGACCACCTTGATGATCAAGCTCCCCACCAGGCTCCCCGCCCCTAAGGCCATGTAGAGCAGCGCCATGCTGAAGCTGGCCATGCTATTGGGCAATTCGGTGTAGAAGAACTCGATTACCCCGATCACGCCGAACGCCTCGGCGAGCCCTGCCAGCGCGTACTGCGGCACGAGCCAGAACGCCGACATGGTGCCGCCGCCCAGAGCCTGCCTGCGCCGCGCGGCCTCCACCACGGCGGCCGCGGCCATCGCCGCCGTGCCGAACACCAGGCCCCCGCCGATACGCTGCTTCATGGTCAGCCCGCGCGGGTTGCCCGTCAGCCGCCGCAGCGCCGGCGCGGTCCACCGGTCGTAGCAGCCCGACCAGAGCGACATGGTGAGCATGTTGAACACGGCGAACGTGCCGCTGGGCACGCGGAACCCGCCGGCGCCGACGCGCCGGTCCATCGCGTCGGCCTGCGGCACGGCGAAGTACTGGTTCATGGCCTGCGCGAGGAAGATGGTGGACGACCAGATCGGCATGACGCGGATCGCCGACTTGAGCTGCTCCACCTGGTCCACCGTGCACAGCCGCCCCCTGTCGCTGAAGCTGTCCGCCCCGCCATTGCTGGGCTTGTCCTCCTTCGTGTTGCTGATCATGCACGCCTTGTTCAAGAACCTGAACAGATCCAATCAAACGTCGCCGTTTTACACCATATGAACTTGAAATTATGCATCTCTGAACAGCAATTCGCACCATTGTCAAGCTGCATTGCTGATCGATCATCGCCTACCTCAGCCTGTCCGTCGGAACGGTGAGCTTGCAGTCCTTGAGGTGATGGTACACGCCGTCCTCGGTCTTCGCCGGCAGCCACGCCCTGCGGTTCCTGACCGCCGCGGCGACGGCGGCGCCTATCCCCGCGAACATCCGCTTGGAGCCCCTGTCCTTGATGTAGAGGCCGGAGCCGAGGAGGAAGCTCGCCGCGGAAAGCAGCATGAGGCACGTCGGCACGGCGAGCCCCACCTTCCACCCGAGGTTGTCCTGCACGTAGACGACCACCGTGACGGCGACCATGAACGCCACTCCGATGGAGCCGTAGTAGGCGTTGAAGTACACCTGCAGGATCCTGGACCTCCTCTCCTTGGGGTGCCTGGAGAACTGGTCGGCCCCGAACGCCATCGAGCACGGCCGGACGCCGCCGGCGCCGACGGACAGGAACACGAAGCCGGCCAGCAGCCAGGCCATGTGCCTCGCCTCCGGCGGTGCGCACAGCTCCGGCGAAACCCTCATGTCGCACGGTGGCGGCCTCGCTCCGGGTATCATGGCGCTCAGCCACAGGAAAACCATCCCCTGAAACACGCGAAGCAAGCACATATCAACTCGGTGTTCTCAGGCACAGTGCCAATGGAAAGCTCATCTTCTTTTGCACTTACAACGAAGCAGGCGACGGAGCCGATCGCGACGACGATAAAGCGGCCGAGGTACATGTCGGCAATGACGGCGCCGGGGATGGGCGCGAAGTTTGATACTGCGCCCCACACGAAGAGGAGGCTTCCGGCGTTGGCATGGCTCAGGTGGTACTGCATGTTGAGGTACGTGATGAAGTTGATGTTCAGCCCGAATCCAGCAACCTTCTCCAGTATCTCGTTTGCTAGGGAGATGCAAAGAAAACAGGAAACTGCGTCAGATTGAATCACTGAATGGAAAGTGCATAGAGTCACCATTGATGATGGACTAGCATCACTATCTTTAAAAAGTTAAAACATATGAAAATCATAGGCCAAATACACAAATATTAGTTGACAGGTTTTGCATAGACTCTAGAACAGGACTCCAGATTGAAGATTAGCTGAACAAACTGACGTCATCTCAAAGAAAACATGAAAGAAAGAAAGGATTGAAAGAAGCATCACAACTTCATAAGTACTCTGATCAGTGGTTTTCTGAAATCCATTTGCATAAATTTCAATTGAACCTTACAGATGATAAAAGGGAGGGCTCTGAAACCACCCCTGGCCTTGGCCTTGAAGCACCCTTGTGCTTCAGCCTCAGCAACAAGAGAGTGCTCCATGGCGCAGTAGAAATGAAATGCTAATTGCTACGCCTACAGGATTTGGCAAAGAGTGGCAGGATCTTGTACCACGGTGCATAACCTCGTTAAATTATATCAACCGGTAGACGGTAGTTAGGTCATAAGGTGGACAACTACTAGTTCTTAATCTAGGCAAAGCAGTAGCAAGTAGGAATCCTAGTAGGGAGGGAAAACGCCTCTTCGGGAACACAGCATGTGAATGCGTCACTGTAATCTTCAGTTAACCTGATACTTGACTAAGTTGGAGCACTTATGCTGAAAATAACTAAAATGATATGCTTTAGCTATTTCTGAAATACAGATGAGCTCACGTATGTATCTCTTGAAATCTTCGGCAGCGCACAATGTAGATAGCCATTTTTTTCCCCTGCCAGTCCAAAACATCTCTAGTACTCCATCGGTGGCTTTGCTTTCTAGAATTCCCAACTGGACATTACCATTTTCCCTTGATTTGCCCTCAAAGTGTCAGCTTTATCGCCAGCGATCGTTCTAGGTTTGTCATTTTACCGCAGTACCACTGAACTGCCACTGCCACACCGATAATCAAGACAGTTCTAGCTGCGGTCCATTTGGAAATGCTCGGTGTGTGCAAGGCAGTCATTAGCTGGACTGTGCAACACATGCATCTCTTCCTTAATCTATGGACAAAGCTTGGTTCAGTTTTGTTCCTACAAGCTTGGTTCAGTTTTGTTCTTTGTAGGACATGCATGACAAGCTATGCAGTGCTCAATACATTCAAAGATAGGAAACATTACATAATGCGAGTACATTAATTACTGGAAAATAAAACGCATAAAGCACGGTTGAAATTTGGACGCTGTAAATTTTCACGTGTATAAATTTGAAGTCACTAGTAAATTAACACAAGACTGCAGTGTATAAAATGGAGGTACTAAATCTAACAGCTTCAAGCGTGCAATTTGAGGTGATCTAACTAGAACAAGAAAGATAGGGCCTCACTGGAATGCACGGTTCTAAAACCGCAAGAAAAGGGAAAAACCCATGAATTAATTTGGACATGCTACCTTATCCCACAAGATTTCAGGACACATGAATATGGGAGTTATTTGGCCCTGATCGGTTGAGCTACAATTGATATGTTACAGAAAAACAAAAAAAAAACAAAAAATAATTTATGATTAAAACTTTTATATTCTATTCTTAGCAGTCTAAAAGCCTTGGCTAGAAAATAGACCATGATGAAAAAGCTCCCAAATCAATTTTAAACTTAAGTTTGAAAATTCAAAATTTGTCTGCGCCAGATAAGCCAACAAGCAGATGATAATGTATCCATAAGAAAGTATATCTGTTCTTTCTATAGAGAGTTAAGAGAGGAATATAGAATGCACCGAACTTTTGAAAAAAAACATGGGTGTTTCAGCTCATGTTTATTTGCTTTTAAATTTAGGGTATACGAAACCAATTCATCAGAATATAATTGCTTCGTTTGTATGTTCCAAACAACTATTGTAGGAAAAAAATTCTTAGTATCAGAATCCTCCAAAATTCCATTGAAAATTCTGCCATCCAACGATACCCTCGAAGTATAACATAAAAGGCAAGAAAAAAAAAGGTTACATACCTATGATGAACGGCAGGGCTACAAATCCACCTTCCCATTTCACTTTGGAGGTCTCACAGCTTTTCACATCACCTTCTTGAGCTTCCATCTTCTGCAAAGCTAAAGGACAGTAGCTGGTAAGTGGGTGGAGGCGATTAACCATGGGCGACGTTTTATACAGATGCATCTATCAGTGAACAGCATTTGTTATGTGCTTGTTTCAGTTACTGTTTACCTTAGAGGCTATAGTGTACAAGTTATGTCTTTTGCCTATTAGGAAAATGTAGCTTTGACGAACAGCAAAGAAGAAGGGCACTCTTTCTGGGACCTGTTCTTTTCCAGGAAAATTGCATAAAGGGTCTTGCAGCAGAGGAACTACTGCACCTCTTTGATCCAAGGTAGGACATAGTGATCAAACTCGTGACCCCAACCACCTAGCGCAACACATGGTTTTCCCCTAGAGATCAAGGAAAACGTATTCTTGAAAGTAAGAACAAAGCTATAAAATCCTTTACTGAGGCAAATGGTGGAGTACTATACTACTATTGCTATAGCACCTGAGGGAGAAGAGATTTATATCTGAAGTCTCCCAGGTTATGTCTTTCTTATCGGGAAATCGGCAGAAATAATGGCAAGCAAACAAAATGTAACGCCAGCATTCAAGTGTTTAATGCCTATAATGATCAGCAACAGTTGGACCGATGATGACCATGATGAGAAACAAGAAGGTCTCCGTTGAATTTTGTCTAGACCTTATTCAACCACTGCATCCATACGTTACGTCGAGCAAAACTGCATTGATGGTACTACGTAACTGGTGTTAGCGGGAGCAATTTTGTCTGTTGGTTCATCAGCATTTTGGCGCCAGCACAAGCAGCAACTTGAATAAATGCTGAAGGCTGCAAGAGAAGCGGTGATCATCTTAGAGCAAGTCTAGTAGCGCCGTCGGCTGTTTACTCCAAAACTACCTAGAGTATATATAATACTAAACTATTCTTTTTTATGGCATTTGCTTGTGTAGTTGCTCGTTAATGCTCTTTCTCCTCATCTCTCACTATTAAAAATTAATATAGTATATAGTAGGCTTATAGCTAACTATTGTACCTGCTCTTATCATGTCCGTTTGATGATGGCGAATGCTGACGGCTGCTGAAAAGTAGGTCTCTATCGAGAGGATCGAAAATCTGACGGCTGCTAACAAGTAGGTCTCTACCGAGAGGATCGAAAATGGTAGCATCTCTCTGCAAACGATTCTCGGTCAGTCGAGAATTAGTTATATTTATCAATTTAACTATCTAGTGACGACTGTAATATGACAATTAAAAAAAATAAAATATCAAATTTTATAGTTCCATAATTCTGGATGCTTTGGACAAATTTATGGTCAAACTTTTAAAACTGTGACTATTAATAACTATTTTTAGTTTGAATACAATAAAATAATCTTAAAAGGTACCATAATAAAAGAAAATATTTATTTATTTATTGTATATACCATAATAGTCAAAGATATGTTTTAAAGACCATGTCGTTGTTCAAAACGCTTATAAATTATGAAATTGGAGAGAGTATATACTATTTTTACCAAAAGTATATTCCGTCCATTGAAAATTTCTATCACCGTTTTTATCCCTATTTATATATAGTCAAATTTGACTTCTACAAGTTACAATAAAAAAATAAATTAGACTAAAAATAGTTATCATACGTTATTTTTGTTATAACTTATAGAAATTAAATTTTAACTCACAAACATATGAAGTGATATATTTTATATTTAATCTATTCTATCACTTTTTAAAAATATTTTTATACTTATTTATGTGAAAACGAGAGAATATATTTTTGAGAAATTAAATTTTAACTCATAAACATATGAAGTGATATACTTCATATTTAATCTATTCTATCACTTTTTTAAAAATATTTTTATAATTATTTAGGTGAAAACGAGAGAATATCTTCTTTGAGAAATAAAAACACTTTCCCTTAGTAATAGAAAAATACTACAGCTGCTACTACCACTAGCATTTTAACGTCGAGGGTTGCAGCCTGTGCCCTGCAGGATCTCTGGAGCCGGAGAACGATAGGATTCGAGGTCGATCATCCATTTTTGCACCAACATATACATATTACAATTTGAGAGAGAGAGAGAGAGAGAGAGAGAGAGAGAGAGAGAGAGAGAGAGAGAGAGAGAGAGAGAGAGAGAGAGAAGCTGAAGCAGAATACAGCAGCGGCCTGCCTCACTAAAAAAGGTTTTACAGTTTCTGCTGCTGGTCTTCCTTGGTCTTGGTGCCCTCCACCGTTTCCTCCTCCGCCGTCACCCGGTTCTGGCCCTCCTCGCCGTACGCCCATCCGCACCACACGAAGTAGGCGAGGTTGGCAACGCACAGCGCGGCGAGGACGAGGTAGTAGTAGTCGTAGTGCCCCCTGTTGAGGTTGCTGGAGAGCCAGCTGTCGCGGCCGCCGCTCCTGGTGGCGGCGTCGATGGCCCCGATGATGGCGCTCCCCGCCACGCTGCCGAACCCCATGCCGAGCGCCAGCAGCGAGACGCCGATGCTGGACATGGTCTTGGGGAACTCCGAGTAGTAGAACTCGATCTGTCCGATCAGGTTCAGCGCCTCGGCGAGGCCCGTGATGCAGTGCTGCGGCACCAGCCGCATGGCGGACATGCGCATGGCGCGGCCCGACTGCGGGCCGTAGTCGCGGAGCCCCTCGGCGAGCGCCGCGGCGCGGCGGGCGCTCTCGGTGCGCGCGGCCACGGCCATGGCCACGGCGAAGAGCGCCAGGCCGACGCCCATGCGCTGCCGCAGGGTGACCCCGCGCGCGTGGCCGGTGAGCCGCGACAGCGGGCGGACGAGCGCGCGGTCGTAGACGGCCACCCAGACGGTGAGCGTGAGGATGCTGAAGACGCCGAACGACGCCGCGGGGATCTCCAGCCCGCCCACCCGCCGCTCCATCGTCTTCGCCTGCAGCACCGGGAACATCTGCTGGCCGATGATCACGCCAGGCATGATCCCCGTCGACCATATCGGCAGCACGCGGACGGCCGCCTTGAGGTCCTCCACCTGCTGCACCGTGCACAGCGTCCACGGGTCGCGCGCCGACCCGTTGTCGGGGTTCACCTCCTTGTCCGGGTTGTCGCCCAGCGCGCACGCCCGGTTCAACCACCTCAATCTGTTCGACGGAGTCCTCGGCTTGTACCCGGCCCGGTTGTGGAAGCACGACGCGTCGGCCGTATCCGGCGGCAAGGGACCCCTCCTGTTCCTGTAGCTGGCGACGAGCACCTGCACGAGGCCGACGAGCACGCTCCTGTCGGCCTCCGCCTTGAGGTAGAATGGCGAGCCGACGAGGAGCAGCGTGAGCGCGGTGAGCATGAGCACGACGGGCACGGCGAAGCCGATGACCCACCCCTTCGCCTGCTGGATGTACACGACGACGGTGGAGGCGAACACGATGGACAGCCCCAGCACGGTGTAGTACCAGTTGAAGAAGGTCTGCAGCGTGCGCAAGTTCCGGGCGCTGTTGTCTCGCCGGTCCAGCTGATCCGCCCCGAACGCCAGAGCGCACGGCCGGATGCCGCCCGACCCGACCGACATGAGCAGGAACGACGCGAACAGCAGCGGCAGCTGCCACGGCACCAGCTCGCAGTCACCCCGCCTCGCCACGCACTCCGCCGTCCTCCTGTCCGCCGGCAGTATCGCCGTCAGGCACAGCAGGCACATCCCCTGCACGCACACGTACGTACTTGTCATTGCGCAAGAAACGCCGGCGATCGATGGACGGCGTGGCCGGTTTGGTTGATGCTGTGCTTACGACGAGGCTGACGACGGAGCCGAGGGCGATGACGCGGAAGCGGCCGAGGCAGGAGTCGGAGAGGACGGCGCCGAAGATGGGGAGGAAGTTGGAGAGCGCGTTCCAGAAGTAGAGCACGATGGTGCCGGTGGCCGCCGTCATGTGATACCTCTCGGTGAGGTACAGGATCATGTTGGCGTGCAGCCCAAACGTGGCCACCTTCTCGAACACCTCGTTCGCTGACACCAACAACATAAAGTAAACCAAACAAGCATCTCCCGGCCGGCCGGCCAGCTTCATGCATGTCGTCCAGACACCGGCGTAATCATGGTGAAAGATGGATGGATTGCATGCATGGAGGCTCGCTTACAGATGATGAACGGTATGGTCCTGAGGCCTCCCTTGCTCGTCGTCTTCTTCGGGAGGGCCGCCTCCATGGCTGAGACCTCCATGCTAGCTGGATCACTCTAGCAAGTGTGTCTACCTAGTACGCACCACTTATGAGTTATGACGACGGACGGACACAGCAAGGGGAGTACTATATATATACTGCCAAGCACAGGCGACAAAGCATGTACGGCAGTGTGGCAAGTCCGCGAGACTACGGGAATAGGTTTTGAATGTCATGCCATCTAAATAGCTATAGAAAAATTTTCACTTCACACACTTCACATATATAGTTTAAAATTGGACTTCTATAAATTAAAAAAGACAGAGCTAGTTAGCCACTCTATTGGAGCATGACAAGATCCTAAATTCCGGCAGGGTGTTCGCGACAAATGATCAGCGGCACGAGGGATACGTACGTACGACGTAGTAGCATAGTTAGGTGCACCGGCTCCCCGTCTCCGGCGGAGTCTGGGCTCGGCCGGAGGCGTCCTTTCGAGAGTGTGACGAATATGATGAAGCCTCTAAAAGCTTTAACCGTGATGGGTGGAGTGTTTGTTAGTGGGAACACTTGTGTGCACGTGTGTGGTACCGTGCGTTGATGTGCATGAACAGGTCGTGGCTTTATGAAGAAGATTTAACCAGTGAATAAGAATTTTGAATATGATCGAATCGATGCAACATTTAGAGATCATAACATAACTCATCGGCTAAAACTCCGATGAAAAATTACATAAAACCGAACGGTTTAATAGAAATAAACTTATCAATAGCAATATGATAGATCGAATCGAACCGAGATAGTATAAGATTGGACATAATAGAAAAACATATTTAACTGATAGATCTATACAAACATGATGAATATATCGACCAGTCTAAAACAACAATATAATTAGAGAAACATCAACTTAGTTAGAATACCAGACCTAACCGAAAAAGTCTTAACTAGGTTGAAACAACTCTGCACAATGATGAAGTTAAAGATAGAATCGATATATTTGATAGACAATGCTTGCATCAGCTTGAGTAAAATATTAGACTTAACCGAGAAAGTTCTAGTCATGCCGATACAAACGAAGTTAACGAAACTTACTTCCTTGCCGGAGATCGAAATAAAAGGGTGAAGATGCAGTTAATTATATTGATACGTGGAGATAGTTTACAAAGACCCCGAGTATACATATTTATACCCTCGAGTTGATACAAGTTCTGATCGGATACGAGATAAGACTTTTGAGAAGAAAAGGAAAATAACTAATCTTGTCTATTTAAGAGATATTGTCGATTATAGGGATCAACAATAATATTTATGGAGTGTACGAGATCAAGGAGAGATGGTTGGTGCGTCAGGTATGGGGGTGCTAGATCAATCATCAGGAGGAGATGGCTTTTCCAATAATTGTGGCGGTGCATCACATCTGGTTCCCAGCCAGGAGCGGCTTCCACTTCGGCTCCCTCAAGTTTGTCGTCAACAACGCCAAACGTTTGGCCAAAGTCTCCGCCAGCATCACCAGGTGCATTGAGGCCATGCGCTTTGCTCGAGGAGCAGAGTTCGCATCGGTGCTCTCGACTTCGCCACCAACAAGATCGACATCCTGACATCGATTAAGATCAACGCCGCACCCACGCCCGTCTTGGCGCGTCGGCTCGTGCAGAGGTGCGTCCTTCCCTTTGATGGTAGGAACGCGGCCGCCATCTTCACCAAGCACCTCGCTGACTTAGGCGAGCAAACCGCCACTCGGCACGACTACGCCTCAGTCAGATATGCCCGGGGGCTTTGTCTCCCCACGCGGCTAACTACGTTAGGCTACGTCACGACTCTGCACGCCCGGGGGCTTCAACCTTCGCACGGGTAATGTGGCCCGACTACGTCTAACTCGGACATGCCCGGGGATTTCGTATCACCACACGGCTAACTCCGTTTGGCTACGTCACGACTCTGCATGCTTGGGGGCTCCGGCCTTCGCACGGCTAACGCGGCCCGACTACGCCTCACTCGGACATCCCCGAGGACTTCGTATCACCACACGGCTAACTCTACCAGGCTACGTCATGACTCCACACACCCGGGGCCTCCGGCCTTCGCACGGCTAACGCCGCCCGACTACACCTCACTCGGACATGACCGTGGCCTTCGTATCACCACATGGGTAACTCCATCAGGCTACGTCATGACTCCGCATGCCCGGAGCTTCGGCCTTCGCACGGCTAACGTGGCCCGACTACGCCGGGCAACCACGTCCCCGTCGACTGGCCAACTTCATTGGTGCCGTCAGGTTACGTCACGACTTTGCGCGCCTGGGGCTTTGGCCTTCGCACGACTAACGCAGCCCAACTATGCCTCACTTAGGCATGCTCGTGGGCTTCGTATCACCACGCGACTAACTCTATCAGGTTACGTCATGACTCCGCATGCCCAGAGCTTCGGCCTTCGCATGGCTAACGTGGCCTGACTATGTCGGGCGATGACGTCCTCGTCGATTGGCTGGCTTTGCTAGTGCTGAGGGGCCTCGCCGCCTCAACGGCTCGCCGGCTTCTTCACTGCCAACTTGGGATCACGTCTCTATGCCGGCTACCTCCGTCACATCCGAGGGGCCTCACCGCCTCCATGGCTATTCTCGACTCATGGAATACCGAGCAAGATAAGTCACCTTTTATATGATATTTTCGTTCAAGTAATTTATTTTGTTTCTGACTTACTGTTTAGTTGGTCATCCAACTAAACAGAAAGTTGGGGGCCACACCTATTAGATGTTCACAATGCACATTCGTCTCTTCCTCTTAACCGTCACAAAAGTACCTGAGTAGCACAAACTTTGATCCATGAAGCTCTGTTTCCTCGCACGGTTCACATGGTCAAGGCCACGCCTAACACCGTCCGCCCGGGGACTACACCACTCGCTGCGCAATTACACGGTCAAGGTCACGCCTAACACCGTACGCCTGAGGGCTACACCACTTGCTACGCACTTACACTGTACGGCTATGCCCTATACCATACGCCCGAGGTAGAGTGCTTAAACGTAATGAGTCAACTACTCGGGGAAATTAATTCTGATAAGAGAAGAAACAAATATTTACATGTATTTGAACATACTTGTAATATTCTCGAGTGGATATTTTCTATACAATATACTAGTCTTTTTACGTGCTCATGATGCAGGGCCCAGTTCTGGATATACGTAACAGGAACTCGGGAGCATGTGCCCATCTCCTACGCTTGAGGACTAGACCAAGCCGCTAAGTGAGATATGCCCCCGAGGGCTACCTTACTCAGCCACCACTCCACTGGGTGAGGCACACCATGAGCTGTCTTACTCGAGCGAGTGTTGCCTTACTCGGCTATGTCGTTGCCAACTAGGGACTATGTCTGCATGCACAGCTGCCTCTACGCTGTCGGGCGAGCACCCCTGGTGCTGGCCAGCTCCGTTGCCGTTGAGTGAGATATACCCCTGAGGGATACCTTACTTAGCCACCACTCCACTGGGTGAGGCACGCCCTCGAGCCGTCTTACTTGGGCGAGTGCTACCTTACTCGGCTCTGTCGCTGTCGACTGAGGACTATGTCTCCACGCACAGCTGCCTCTGTCGCCGCCGGGCGACCATGCCCCCACATTGGCCGGCTCCATTGCTGCTGAGTGAGATATGGCCATCACCTCACTGGGTGAGGCACTGTCATGACCAGAAATTCACAAATGAGAATTCCAAGCTGAATGTGCATTAAACCCCTGTCCAGCACCGGCCAAGGTACACAGACGACAAATTGACATACAGATCCACGTCTTACAAAACATAATAAAAGTCTTACAAATGCAGCGGAAAGTAAAAATAAGCATTCTAAACAATTTGACGCTCGCAGCGTGGCGACTCCACTCCACGGGCATCCTCGACGGTAGCAACGAAGCCTACTCCTTCGAGTAACCTTCATCCGAGTAGTACTCTAGCTCTGGGGTAGGGAAGATAGAGCAAGACTGAGTACTATCCACTGTACTCAGCAAGTCATACCAAGAGAAGGTATGACGCAAGTGATTCCAAAGAAGACTAGAGGTTCTTTTGCATAAAGTAGACATTTAAGAGCAGTAGTTGAAAGCAGTAAAACTATTGAATTTAATTAAGCAATATTAAACATCACTGTTCAACACTACACCATGTCGCGACAGGCCTAATCATCCACCTGGTCTATGCTAGTTCCATTAAGTCAAGTTATTAAGTGAGACTAATCACGGTGAATCTGGTTGATCACCCATAATCGCGGGCATGACTATTCGAATAGTTTTACTCTGATCAGAGGTGTATAACTATACCCACAAGACATCGCCCCATGACATGTTTTTGTGCGTCGACATGCCACCACGACATACCGAAAAGGAACTGTGACATGACCCTTCGGGTAACCCTCCCTAACCAAGCGCACCACACTTTACATTTCACACCTACCTTTAAAACTAAGGTAGGTAGCCCCCTTGTGCCTAGGTGAATCCGGAAGCCGCATAGACTATTGTAGGGCCCATCCAAACTCCATCATGCTCACCCTTGCCTAGGTACGTCAGACAGAGAAGAGCTACACTACAAGTCTAGCCGTTGCCCACGCTGGCTTATGGTACGCACGGTAATTCTTCCAAGGTTTCTTGCAAACCGGTTCTTAAATGCCATGGACACGTGTATCAAAACCATGCATCCACAACCACCATTAGACATATTTTAGTCGAATTAATACCATGGTGGTACATATCCATAATTATCCTCATTAATCAAGTGGATATAGGGTAATAGTGATATTCCCCATGGTGAGCTAGTTGATCTAAGCACGGCTAAGCATTTCCTAAGCCAACATCTAGTCATATTAATTCCCAAGCTATCAGTGATATAGGATAAACAAGCTAGGCTGAGTACAATAGGAACCATACTACCTGACATTATAAAAATAATGCAAATTTAATAGAAAGCGAGACATTTGTAAGTAGGTACAATATGTTCAATGAGAAATACATGACTTTCCTTGCTCTGGTGCTGCTGGGACCTCAGCAACAACTTCAAAATAAACCGGAGCATCGGAACTGCTGGAATCTACGCAACAAACAAAGAACACAAGCAAACATGATATAAATCTACTAAAACCAGAAACAAAACAATTTTTAATGAATTCTAAGCATTTTTATGAATTTTATGTAATTTTAATGGACTTAAACGAAGCTCGGATGAATGTTCTATGAATTTTAGAAGAATCACTGTGTTTTTACTATAAATAGAAAAGTCCTTAATAATTTATTGTGCATTAAAGCCCAAGGGCTGACGTCAGTGAGGGGAGAGGCCGACGCCCATGTGCGGGCCCCACCCATCGATGACACAAGGCGATCGGTCCACCGTGGACCGGGACCATCGAGTGGTCCATCGCCGGTCCACAGGAACCAACGACCTAGATCAGCCCAAGCTGGGTGGCCACGGGGCGGCGCGCGGCCGAGACATGGTGCAGTGATGACCATGCCCGACCGGCACAGCGGATGGTGGCGCATGACCGCTGGCGATGCACAGCCACCGACGACAGTGGCGCGAAAGGCGACAGCACACACGGGAGCGGCAACACATGGAATATGAGGAGAGAAAGGGAGGGATTCCTCACCGGTGATGGACGGTGGCCGGTGTGGAAAGGACGACGACAAAGGCGATGCGGCGAACTGAGAGCGTGGACAGGCATCGACGGTACCTAGGAGAGGAGAGGAGGGAGGTTAGAGGTGGAAAGGGGAAGCTCGGTGTGTGGAAAGGACGACGACAAAGGCGATGCGGCGAACTGAGAGCGTGGACAGGCATCGACGGTACCTAGGAGAGGAGAGGAGGGAGGTTAGAGGTGGAAAGGGGAAGCTCGGTAGTGGGCATTGTAGGCCAGAGGGCGGGAAATGTGAGGAACTCATCGGCAAGCAACGGGAAAGGGGTTTCGGCAATGGAGAACGGCGTCCAAGTGATCGTCGGGGTGCTTCACAGCCTTGCGAAGCCGACGGCGGCAGTGGCGCTACCTGGCGGTGACCCAAGCAACGGCGAGCGACAGCCGGATGTGGTAGAGTTGTCGCGACGCTAGGCGAGGCGGTGTGGGAGCGGAGGAGAGCGCGGGGATCGGCGGCGGTTGCGGAAAGGAGGAGAGAGGGGCTCGGGGATGAAGATTTATAGTCACAGGGTACAGGGGCGGCTTTCCCCGAAGTGGATGGCAACGACGAAGCATTGATGTGGTGGGAGCACGAAAGTCGGGAAATGGGCGCGGCGGGGTTGTTGCGGGGAGTGGGGAGAGCGGAGTGGGCGGCGGATGTGCGGTGGTTGCGGGAAATGGGGAGAGAGGTGGCGGAGTTGGCGCCGTGGTGGGAGAGAGACAGTCGTATCCCTCCGGATCGGTAGGCCGAAGGAAGAAGACGGGCCCGATAGGTGGGACCCACATGTTAGCGCCTAAGAGAGAGAGAGGTGAGCGGGTGGGCTGGTCTGTGCTTTTGGTCGGCCCAGCAAGGGAGCGAGCGCGGCGTAGGAGTAGGCCGAAAATGACCCACGGTCGGGGAAAAAGAAAAAGGAAAAGGAGATTTGGATTTAATTTAATTTTGATAATCATATTTTAATTATTAAAATTATTTCCTTTGTTATGGAAATTCTACTAAAAATCCTATTAATATATTTTAGCATGGGGAACTCGGAAAAATCGCATCAAGCCAATTCCACTTATTTCATGGATTTATTAGTTAGAGTTTTGCTCTAGGTTAAACTTCGACAATTTCTTCTGGCAATTTATAAATAATTTAAGGCTAGGAGAAGGAACTTCGGACGTGACAGCACGCCCGAGCCGTATTACTTGGGTATCACTTCGTTGTGTGAGGCACACTCCTGAGTGTTGCCTTACTCGGTTCCGTCGCTATCGAGTAGGGGCTACGCCTCCGCGTCGGCTGCTTCTGTCATCGCTGGGCGACCATGCCCCCACGCTGGCTGGCTTCGTCGCTGTCAACTGGGGGCTACGTCTCCAGGCCAGCTTCCTATGCCACCAACTGGCAACCTCGTCCTTGCGCTGGTCAGCTCTTCCGTCACCGATTGGGGACCATGCCTCCACGCCAGCTGCCTTCGCCACCACCAGGTAGTCACGTCCCTGCGCTAGCTAGCTCCGTCGCCACTGACTAGGGGCTGCGTCTTCATGTCGATTGCCTCCATGTCCCCACTGACTTCATCGTCATTGACTGGCTTCCTCACCTCCATGGCTTGGCTAGCTCCACTGGACGAGGCAAATCCTCTAGGGCTGTCTTATTCAACCACGTGCCATTGGGAGCTCTTGTGCTTGACTCTCCACATAGTTGATACTCAACTAAGTACAGAGTCAGGGGCTACTGTGGGGTACATGGTACCTAGGTACCTCATGTTGAGCCTTTGTGCCATACAACATGGGGTGGGCCGAGTAGGCCTAACCCGAGTAGATTACTAGTAATATAAGAAAGAGAGATTCCCAGTATGAGATATAAATCCCAAGGATCATGTATATCTTTTATAGATAGAATAAAAAGATTTAGTTCTAACAGACTAGATATTTTCGTTGTAACCATCCCCATCATCCTATATAAGAGGAGGTAGGGGTCCCAAGTTCACAAAAATTCCCCACAACCCGGCATAATACGCCACAATGGTGGCATGCACACCATACACTACCACGGGGGATCGCTACGTGCTACTTCTTATGTGGTATTGCGAAATCCTTGACATAGATCCAATCTACACTTCCGGACTAGGGTATTACCTCTCTCTGAGGGCCTGAACTAGTATAATCTTTGTGTCATCATCTCTCCTTGACCTTGTGCACCCCATTAATATTATTGCTGATCCCTAGAATCGATAGATATACTAAAAATATAAAACTGTCTTGCCATGGTCTTCACGATTCCTCTTTGAATTCAGCTTGATCTTGATTAAACTTTTATCTTCTAATCGACTTCTTTTCTTAACCGAATCCATTAAAAAACCATACCAAATTTTAGTGTTAACACATGCTTCCCAATTTTGGAGTATGAGAACTCATGCTTCAAAATTATCTTATTCCTGTCCTTTATGACTCCAAAATTTCTTCCTTCTTTGCCTCTTGCAACCATCTTACATGAGCCGATACCTTTTGCATCAGATGAGCTAAACTTTCGAACTCTTGGAAGAAAATACTTTCTTTGATAGGTGTTGACAATCCTTGAAATGCCAATTCCGCTAATTCCCATCACGTAAGCTCAAACTATAGCATCGGCTGCGAACATCACAAATTCTTTGAATATATTCTAGAACCGATTCATCTGCTCGTTGCTTAACCAATGTCAAATCTATGAGTTTCATCTCATTGATTCCAGCAAAGAAATATTTATGAATTTTTTTTCTTGATCGACTCATCATTTGATAGAATTTGGAGGTAATGATGAAAACCATATGAAATCCGATCCAGATAACGATAATAGAAAAAAAAATCCAACTTTCAAAGACTCTTCAGCTGATGCCTCACCACATTGAGCCAAGAATCGACTGATGTGTTCAATTGTAGATATGTTGTCTTGCCCTGAAAACTTAGAAAAATCTGGGACTTTGCATCGATGAGGTTGTGGAACCCTATCAAACCACTCAGTATATGGCCGTCGACACATAAAATCTTGTTCTTTGGGTTTCAGACCAAGTTGTTCCCTCATCACTTCAACAATTCTATCGACCCACTCATCATTCCTTGCATTGTCCATGTTATATTGATGTGGCACTATTCTTTGCATATACCGATTCCTTTGGTGTTGATGATACTCTTCACCATGTCTATACTTATGAGGTTTTTTTGGCTGATATTGATGTGGTTCTTCATGCCGATGATGATGTGGCTCTTTATGTCGATACTGATGTGGTTGCCCCCTCGAGCTGGATACATCCATAAGGTATTTGAGTCACTGTTGTCATCATTGACATCTGCATCGACATCGGCATCTGTATATCAAAATTAGCCAATGTCTTTTGTGGAAGACAAACTAGTCCTTAAGTAATTGATTTGTTCACTGTCTGCTTGACTAAAGCCTGAAGTGTGTCCACCAACACTCCAGATTGACCGATTAACACAAACTGCATAACTTCATGGACGAAAGGACTTATGTGGACTAGTGTGCTCATCTTGGCATAGTTTATTAATCAGAACTGCCCTTGAAAATTGTATCTTCTGAATTGATCATTGTTGTGTCATGCCGAAAGATTTATGACAAAGCTTCTGAAAATCAGCCATGGTTTGCTCCACCTATTGCTTTTGCTCATCCATCAATTTCTCCATCGTCACTGGAATTATATCATATTGATTAGGTTCTTTAGACATGTAGACGAAGAAAATGGTCCCACAAAGCGTGGCAAAAATGTGTTGACATAAAATTACGTTGAGATACATGAAGGCCTCGAAGATCTTCTTAGCTCCAATGTAGGTCCTATCAATCGGGTTCAGGGTGTGCCAGTTAGTTTGATCCTGTAACTAATAAGATGAATAGACATATCTGTTAACACTAGAATTTGGTAAGCCCCGGAGTCCGAATCGGCTAAGGTGTTCGTCGGCTGATGCCGAATCGGACAAGGCAAGCCGATGTAGCCGATTCCGGTATGACAACATTGGAGACACCGTCGGATCAAGATGATGTGCTTCATGAGGATTGTCATATAAGGATAGAGTCCTAAAAAGGCAATTGTATCTATTAATTAGGAAGAGTTTGTTAGTTTCCTATTTTATCTTTAGAAAAATATGTTAGTATTCGGTAAGAATTTGGTTTGTTTCCTTTTATCTTTAGGAAAGTTTGGATTTGTAATCTGTTAGGATCTCTGTTAGCCCATGGGTATAAATATGTAAGCCCAGGGTTCATATAATATATCTTTCGATCAATACAACTTGGCGCATCGCCACCTTTTACTTTTCCACTTTGTTCATCATCCGATGAGACTTGGCACCCGTCGTGGGGTTGCATCGGCTTCGATCTCCGGCGAAGGGGTAAGTCCAAGGTCCCGCCGGCCTAGGTATATCGTATCTATCTTTAGTTTTATTACTGTTCATAGATACATCGGCTCAGTTAGGATTTTCTCGGTTAGGTTCGATATTCTGATCAAGTCGATGTTTCTATAAACGTAATGTTGCTTTAGGTAGATTTGTTATATCCATCACGTTAGACAGATCTATCGGCTCCTCGAGTATTAGATTATCATATACAATCTCGTACTGCATTGGTTAGGTCCGACCTACTAGATTGTTATCGATAATCTAAGTCTTGTTAAGCCGATAGGTTCATGCTAATGTTTCACCAGAGGGTTAGCCGGTCTTATCATATGTCTCTGTTAATCTAGTCCTAGTATCTCAATTTAGCTCTATCGGCTGTTTCTCGCTTTAGGATTTTTGCCGATATCGGCTAAATCGTTATATTAGATTAGATTAGCTTAGGCATCTACCACCCTGAAAATCAGTCAAGGGCTTGGTTGTCTAGATGTTACTTTTTTTTCATACTTACTGCTGCATCAGTTCAGTTTGATCTACTAAGTCATGATTAGAACCATAATCTCTAGCTTGCCAGTTGGCTGCCACTAAGGGTTCCGTCGGGGTTTCAGCCGACGAGTTATCTGGACATCGGCATCGGTTGGGATCACACGATCGGCTGTCAATAGATCGGCTATTTTGATTCTCGGCCTATCGGCCGATATGATTTATGCTCTGCTGTTTTGCATAACTTGTCAGTGGCAGGATCAAACTGACTGGCACTCCCGCGCTTCATCAATTCTAGGACCTGCACTGGAGCTAAGCAGATCTCCTAGGCCGACATGTTGATTTTTCTCGTCAACAAGATCCTATAAGATCAAAGAACAGACTGACCATGTCGGAGAAATGGGAATCAGGGTCCCTATCATCAGCTACACATGGCATTCCTGCCACCAATTCCGAGCGCGATCCCCTGTGGGTGGTACTCGGCGCACATCGGCCCCCGAGCACAACTGCTCGGGTTATATCTGCCCTCAAGTGTGGCCCCTTGCGGGTTGTGCCCAAGCACAACCCTTGAGTGTACCCAGCGGCCCGTGCTCGGGGTTCATATCAGCCGGTGCGCCTCAAGAAAAGTTGCTGGCACAATTGCGTCGGCCAGGTCGTCAGGGAGTCTAGTTTGGATGTCTTCAAATCGAGCTCGGATGGGACCACAATCGGCCACCAATGTGTCTAGAGAAGCTTCCAGCCGTTTGCCGATATCGGCCAGTGTAGATCGCAGGTCCTGATCCAGCAGCACTAAAGCTTGCTCGGCTCCATTGTCTGGCTCCACGAACTTCGACAAGTCAAAGCCTAGTAGATCGGCCACGCTCTACAAGAAAAGGAATGGGTGGAAAGTTAGCAGGGACCGTCAAGCCGCTTGTGAAGAATGAACAAAACTTAGGCCCTATTCGTTTCACAGGAATAGAAACCCACAGGGATAGGAAAAGGGGAGGATTAAGAAGACACATTCAATCCAATCTTATAGGAAGCCAAACCTCAGGAATTGAGAAACAAAGTGCATTCGGATCCCTCCAAAGGAAAAACACAGGAACATTGTGTTGCTTGAATAAATATAATATTTTTTGAAGTTTGAATCAGCCAGCAACCGTTGAGCACATCAGCCTAAACTAGCCGTTACATTTCAAGTGCATAATATAAATAGCTCCAGGGCTAGTTTCAGCTAGCATCGTTCACTTCACTTCCTCTTTCTATTTGCTCATCAAAAGAAGAAGCTTGCCTGCATCATTTTTGGAGAATTAGCTTGCTCATCATTTAGCCAACACAGCTATAAAATTGTTAGTTTTCATAGGAAATGCTATGATATTTACTCTCTTATATTGATTTTACAGCATCAGCTTGATTTATTTGCTTCCAGACACCATGTATCCAAGCTACCGACGTAGATCAGATAGTGATGATGAATTCATTCATTTTGTTTTGCCTACCTTAGAAGATTCAACACAATCATCTTCTACTAGGAGACCAATGCACACATCAAAACTTTCAGGGGCTTGTCATGTTCAGGAGATTTTATCTGGACATGAAAGATTATGCAAAAGGAACTTCTGCATGGAAGTCGGCATTTTTCATGCACTAGTCGACAAGTTGCGTGAGAAAGGGTACCTAGCTGATACAATACATGTTGCAGTGGAAGAGCAGGTAGCTATATTCTTGTTTACAGTAGCAAAAAATGCAACCAATAAAACACTTCAGGAATAGTTTCAGCATAGCCCAGATACAATACATCGGTATTTCAAAGCAGTGTTGAATGCAATAACAAATCTTACATCTCTACATTCGTGCACCTTCCCTACACCCACATCCAATCTTGAGCAAGCCACGGTTTTACCCCTTTTTAAGGTATGACCACTTGTTAAGTTGTTCTGATTTCAAAATTTGAATGGGAATGGCATACATTTCATGAATTGGAGAAAAGTTTCAAACAATGGTGTGCCTTTTTTTTTTGCAGAATTGCATTGGTGCTATAGATGGTACTCACATCCCTATGAAACTTCCATTGGATGAGCAAGAGCCATACAGAAATAGGAAGAAAACAATCTCACAAAATTGTATGGTTGCTTGTGATTTTGATTTGAAGTTTGTGCATATACATCCTGGATGGGAGGGCTCAGCTTCAGATGCAAGAGTTTTGCATGATGCACTTAACCATGGTTTTCAAGTTCCAAGTGGTAAATTTTATCTTGTAGATGCTGGTTATGCAAATACACCCCAATTTATAGCTCCATATCGTGGTACTAGGTATCATTTAAAAGAACAAGGAAGAGCTCGTCAAAGGCCACAAAATTACAAGGAATTATTTAATCTTCGACATGCTCAACTTCGGAATCATGTTGAGAGAATTATTGGCATATACAAAATGAGATTTCCTATACTAAAAGTGGCTTCACATTTTCCAAAAGAAAAACAGATTGACATATCTGTTGCTTGTGCTGTTCTACATAACTTTATACGCCTATACAGTGGAGATATGACTTGGCCTAGTAATGCTACCATGGATATTGATCAAGAGCAGATTGTTGATGTGCCAGATGGAGATCATGACTATCAGGATGATATTAATGCATTTAATTCCTCTAGGGAAACAGGAAATCAAATGCGAGATGACATAGCACGACAAATGTGGGATCAGTACATATCCCGACGGACTTCAAGATAGGAATATATTGATATGGCATGCAAGTTGTATTACCATACATGTACTACTAATATTAATGTTCTACTGCATTATATAACCATTCTTAATTTTCCGCCCTAACCAAAATATGCTAACCACCACATGACCAAAATATGCTAAACACCACATGACCAAAATATTGCTAGCCTGACCAAAAGATATTCATTCTAATACTAATAATCTGGGTTGCTACGTGCAATCTCCCTTCTAATCCAACCCAATTTTAGTGCATCAGTAGAATATGACAAGAAAACTTCCCTGTTATCCCTTGATCGGAATATATCCGATGCCATCAGAATGTCACTTGTTTGTAGACCATCTAAGCCTTCAAGAGTTGTGATGCACTTGTTAATGTTGTAGGGATCCTCTAGTTTCCTCTCTTCAATAGCTGCAAATCGATTTATTTCTTCCTTCTTCAATTGTAAGTATCTCTCATGAAACCCGTCAGCTAGTTCAGTAGTACTTGTCTTCTGTCTTTTTGCACGTTTACTAGGCTTTTCTGGACAAGGTTGCATTGGTGTTGATGACCGATGGGCAACATCCAAATTTGTATCCTCTGTTTCTTTTTGATCAAATAAATCCAAACCAGGTTCGCCTGGACCTTGTAAATTAGGTGGTGGACTATGGTAAGCATCAGTACTTTCATCAATAGAAATGAATGCCTTGCTTGCATAATAGTCCATACCACGACGAGTCCTTCCTTCAGCATAACGGCCTGTATATATATCATGTTGAGCACAAATTAGAAATATAGAAAAAACATGATGTCAAAAAGACAATGCACTATGGCTTTCACTCACCTTCGTAAAGTGCAGATAAATCATCAAAGTATGGGTTAGACTTGTCTTTCCACTGGAGGGGTTCCTTGCCGTTCTTGCGAGCAGCAAACATGGCCCAAACACTCTATGGTGCATCTACCATCATTCTCTCACTATCCCATCCAAAGCCACTTTCAGCTAACAAATCCTTAACACTTCGATATTCCTTCTTCAAATCTTGCTCTTTTTGCTTGACTTGGTTAACAGTATATGATATACCAAACCTGTTATTTAATTGAGAAGCAATACTTGTCCATGCATCCTTGCTCCATGCATTGTGTGTTCGAAAACCAGGTACATTTGGTGATTCCATTTAGCTCTACGAGAGGTGCTTGTGGTACCTAAAGCAGCTGAAAACATGCCCAAATTCAGTTACAATGGTCCTACTAACTAGTAAGAAACTGGCATATGTACTAAACATGTAAACAATACCTATTTGTTCAGAAGGCAGTGAGGACAAACGATCAGCTCCAACACTACTACATCCTTGTGAATGCGAATGATGTCCTCGTTGCTCATTATTTTTATGATTAGCCATCTGCAATTGACCACAAAATTTCCCATTTTGTTGCTATCGATTCAAAGAAACTAGGTGAGAATTTAGGTTGTTTGGATTGAAAAGGCGGAACATGCACGAGACTTGCAATCAACGGTTTCTCGTCGATCCTGCTGCCGCTCGTCCCGTCGTCGTCGATCCCCGCAACCGCTCGTCCTCGCCGATCCCCGCAGCTCGTCCCGTCCTCCTCCTCGCACGATCCCGGTTGCTTGTCCCGTCCTCCTCGCCGATGCCGCGTACGGCAACGGCTTAGGCGTAGGTGCCTGCTAGTACGAGGTGTTGGAGGGATTCGACTGCGGAGAGAGGGATTGCAGGCGAGGAGACACAGGAAGAAGAGGGGGAGAGGAAAAGCTGTTTCGGCCGGGAATAGATATTTATCCAAGATTTATGGAATTTTTATTAATTCTTTTCGGTGGCGCTTGCCGTTTTGGCACGAGAGTGCACGCGCGCGCACTCATTTCCCGCCAGGAAATTTCCAATGAGGTCCGACTGGATGCAAAATTTCCTCCGTTCTTTCACTGCAAATAGTATCAAAGGAAAAATTCCTTTACTTTTCCTGGCATGCAATCCTGTGAACCGAATGTTAGTGATATGCCCTAGAGGCAACATGGAGATGTTGGATATCACGTCAATGTTTATGTATTTATGAATAAAGTGTTATTCAGTTCCATGAAATAGATATCTTGTATTGATCAATAAGTACGTGACTTATTTATGAGACTCTTTTATGTATGAATCTATTTCTAAACGATCCCTGATCATATGTCATATTGTTGGAACAAATATGATTCTAAGATCGACATGTTTATTGATTGATGATCATGTCTCATAGATCATGTGTATGAAGATACCAAATCAATAAACATGGACATATGTGTTGGAGAACACATTGTTGGATAGACCCACCATGAGACACTACAGGAATTAATGTGCCATTAGTTGGTCTCAGGTAGTGTTGGTACAAAGTCCTTAAACCGAGATCACCATAGATTCCAACATGTGTAGTAGCCTACTTTGGGACTATCAAACGCTATTAAAATGCAGGTAGTTATAAAGGTAGTTTTCGGGTTTGCTATGAAACATGGAGTGGGATGTGAGTGATCAAGATGGAATTTGCCCCTCCTTTGGAGAGATATCTCTGGGCCCCTCGAGGTAATGGATTATGGAAATGCATGGCCATGCTAAGTTGATTGAGGAGTCGATCAACAGACAGATAATCCAATACGGTTCGAGTGAATGGTTAAGCTATTGAAGGGATGGCACACATCTTGCCTATAGCTTAGCGGTATCGTGAGGCAAAGGGATTTGTGTACACATTACAGGTTCGAGCCGATATTATTCTTGTATACTATGGTGTCAATATGTGCTTTAGGCGCCGCGTGGACAGGTCGGGTGAGTTAGACTCGAGCCGACGATCGGCTAAGTTAGACTATAGCCGAAACCGAGTATACCTGAACCTACAGGGTCGCACGCTTAAGGGGATAAGAACAGGCATTCGAGTTGGACTCGGATACGGCTTGATCGGATAGGGATCCGATCGGATAGGGATCCGATCGGATAGAGTCCTATGGGCTTACGACGTGTGGGCGGCCAACTCTATGAGATACGGATGAGATCCGATTCAAAATAGAGTCCTAATCGGCCACTAATCCCGGTCGGCCAACTCTATATAAAGGAGGGAGGGGTGGAGAGGCTGCGACACGTCAATTGCATCGCGTGCAACAGAAGTCGTCGAGATCAATCTCCACGGAAACCCTCCCCCCTTTCGAGCCAAACCCTAGCCTTGCATCGCGTGCTAGCACACGGGTGTACGGCGTTACGTCCCGGACGTGTGGATACCGGTAGAGGCGCCTACGTTGCGCGCTGTTGATCGGCCGCAATCGGAGCGATCGGGCGTGGTGGAATCGGCTGCGGTCGGGCGCATCGGAGCGAGGCGTGAGAACACGGCCGGACGACTCGAATCGGGCGATTGGCGAATCGGCGTCTCCGGGAATCGGCTACACTGTTCGGATCGGATTGCCCTGATTGGCTATTCCATTGCACTCTACTCAATCGGTAACGATCTATCGGCCCTTACTTGCAAGTGTTCCTGGTTTGCGCGGTAAAAGTTTTTGTTTTCGGCTAGCGTAGCCTCCGCGTAACCCTTCACCGAATGCTAGTGGTAGGAATAAATCCGGTAGGAACAGTATTCCTCTATTTTTCCTGTGAAACGAATAGGGCCTTATTGGGATCGCTGGAGCCGAAGCGACTTCATCATCGGCATGGCCGCCACCTACAGCCGATGGAGTGTGTTCACTTGACACCTGGGGGGCAGGCGTCAGAGCACGAGGAGGCTGAAAAAAAGAAGTTAGTTCGAAAATTGGCTAACTAAAGGAAGAAATATGGAGTCAAAATTTACTGAACGAGGGGAGCTATTTTTCTTCCTTGTAGCTAGCTTCTTCCTCTGCTGATGTAAGAAGAGAGAATATACGGTGAGAAAATTACGAATGAAGACATTAGAAGATTAAGTGTTGAAAGTTGCTTACCGGCGTCGGACGAATGGGACGTCTTGGGGGACTTGGAGTTTTTTGGACAGACGCCTCGTCGACCGATGGGGTTCGCGCGTATCTTTCAGAGGAGCTCGACTCGGCTGTGGCTTCGTTGATTGCGTCTTCGATTTCCTCGTCCTCAACCTCTTCATCGAGCACCGCATCAACTACTGGGTCGATTGGGGATAGGTCGTCGGCTGTGCTCGATTTTTGCTTCTTGGCCAGCTTTTTCTTCGGTGCAGCCAGCGTGGTGGTAGCCGATGGTTTGCTTCGCTTCATCCGACGAAGCGGCTCGCGAGTTTGGCCATGAAGGAGTGTGCCCACTTTTAGCGCATTATTGCCGATGATCGATGGCGCCAGTCCGCAGCCGTTCGGCAATATGCCTGGGCTGTAGTTAACAACCACTCCTGATCGACTGATCCGGGGAGGGGAGGAGTCGTTTGTCTGCAAGGGTAAAAGCATGAATAACAGGACGTGCATATAGTGGGCTGATAAGGAGAGGAGGAGACATGAAAAAGAATCTTACCGTTGGGATCATCTCAGGATCGATGGTTGTCAGGAACATGGGAGCCGACTGATGGAAGAGATGTGATTTCCATTCGGCCCACCATCGGCTAAA
Source organism: Oryza australiensis (assembly GCA_019925245.2). Classification (NCBI taxonomy): domain Eukaryota; kingdom Viridiplantae; phylum Streptophyta; class Magnoliopsida; order Poales; family Poaceae; genus Oryza; species Oryza australiensis. The sequence goes on along the minus strand of JAIFGZ020000048.1, from coordinate 6,421,886 downwards.
GGCGCTCGTTCTGGTGATTGCCAGTTCAATATCTCCAATCTGGCCAAGAGGAGGACCGAAGGCTCATCAGCCGATGCACCATTATTCTGCCGTCAATGATGCCTCTGGTTTGAATTTTGTCTAAGAAGAACAACCCAATCGGCAGTTGGCCCAATCCAAGTTGTCTTGCGGCGGCTGATGGATGGTAAAATTCGTAAGTCTTCTGAATATTTCGGCCTTGATGGATGCCGACTGGCAAGATGCATGGGGATATAACAGTCACGAAGATTTCCCTCGGCTTCTCAAATTTTGGATTGTTGATCTCATCAAGCCGAAGGTCGTCTGGCCGCTCGAAGTGGCTGAACTTGTCATAGGCAAACCAAACCCTGGAATCGGCTGAGAATCCGTTGTAGAAGTTGCTAAACCAATCTTTGAAGTGTTCAGCTGAAGGTTTGAAGCCTGGGAAGGTGGAGGCAGCTTCCCCGTATGACGCGCATCGCCGAGTAGTTATTTCTTCATCATCACGATAAATCGGCTCAGCTCGTGGGAAATCGGCGTTAAGCAAACTCGACCGATTAGCGATCTTGTGAGTATACAGGTTGAGCCATATCTGTAGCAGCCACCAGGGTCCTCCAGTGCCGATGGATTGCTTCAAAGCTTGCTTGGCTGGTACATTGCTAAGTGTCTGATACAAATAGCCGAGCAAAAATTTCCCTAAAGGGATTTGCTTTTTTTTCCACTAACGCCTCGGCTATGTGTTGCCAATTGGTAGTCGGCCCACAACTTGATCCGCAAAATAGAAACTTCTCTAGCTACATCATCAGAAAGGCTGCGTGTTCCCTGTTGGAGACTGGGCCGTCCCTCATGTTCATCGAAATATAGCCGCTCCAGCCGCCTATGCTCTTAGTCTTGAAGATATGTTGGCATTTAATGTTTAGATCGGAAGGATTGACAGTTGAGGTTATATCCAAACTAGTTAGCATCACTATATCCATCAGAGTCAGTGTCATCGGCCCGTGCCTGAAGAGGAAAGCATTCATCATGTCTGACCAGAAATAGCTGGCAACCAATAGAAGGGTTCGTCCTTAGGCATATCGGTTAGGGTTAGTGTTATGCATTGGCCGATGCCTATCTCATCCCAGAATGCTTGTTTGCTAGCAGCCATTCTAGCATACCAAGATGGCCAGGATTTATCCGTGGATGGCCAGGATTTAAAGGCTCCCATCCAATAAGCTAGATCTGGGGTCAAAAACCTAAACGAGATCCGATTGGTTTCAGCGTTAATGAGTTCAATGGGGTCTGGGTTGCCGATCGGCCCTAGCAGCAGTTGGTCGGGGTGAAGGAGGCTTGGAATTGCGATTTGGTGGGTAAGGTGCTACAGAATTGTAAAGAAGAAGTGATGAGATCAGAAAAGGGGAAAATAAAACCAGATTGCGATAAAAGAGCAGTTTTAAGCCGATGGGGACTCACCTTGGGGTATTCGGCGGAGGTCGTGTCGGACGGAGCGCTTGAAGAAGCCATTGCTGCCGGGAGGATGTCACTGCGGGGTTTGAGCCGGCAGGATGTGGTGCAATCCTGATGAGGTCGCTGTGAAGTCGCTGGAGAGCGAGGAAGAAGAAGGGTTTGCTAGCTAGGGTTTGAGTATGGAAAAGTGACAGCGTGGCTTGTTTCGGCGCCAGACGGGCAGTATTTGAAGGGTTTTTTGGCAGCCGAAACGGTTTAGGTCGAAAAGAGCGGGGATTTGGAAAAGCAGCAAATCCGTGATATTATCTTATCACGGACTTGAGGGGCATGTGTTAACAGCTAAATTTGGTAACCAAATCCCTAAGTCTCTGCCGAGATATAAATGAAATCGGATCAGAAGAACAAAGGTCGAGTTGGCTGCGATGCGATCGGCTATGAGGTCAATCGGCTGAGGTTGAGTTGAGCAAGGATAGCCGATAGCCGATGCTGAGTCAGAGGAGAGGATAAGACCGTTTCTGATGAAAGTGCTTAAAGATAAATAGAAGATGCGGTTCCCAATTTGCACGTTAAAATATATTGCCATCTATGGATAGAGTCCTGTAATGACAATTGTATCTATCAATTAGGAGTTTGTTTAGATTGTTTATTGTAATGTGGCATGAGACCGTATCCCGAGATATTATCGTATTTTAAATAGTAGATTAGATAGAGACCGTGGTTCGCACGGATAATGTTATTCTTGGGTATAAATAGGACCCGAGATCCCTGTAAATGTTATAAACACACATTCAATACAACTTTCGGCGCATCGCCTCCTTTTTTTTCTTCAGACGAACAATTGATCCGGCTTCGGGCTGCATCGTTTCGATCCCTGATTTAAGGTAAATGTTTGTCATTAGTGGTGTATCTCGTCGAATTTAGTGCTTCCATCGCTATGATACTCTAAATTCAATGATCTATGTTGCGCTAGTTATCATGTATCACATATAATCTAGAGCAATGTTCAGATCTGTCTTGACATCGGCTCGTTTCTGTCAAGAATCAGCAGCCGATAGAGCTAGATCTAAAGGTTGGCCTAGATTATATGCGATATCCACCGTCTCGAGATATTTACATCAGCTATAGTAGATCTGATTGTTCTTTTTATACTTAATGCTGCATCAACATTGATCTATTAAGTCGTTTTTAGAGCTTTTATGATCTATTCGGCTAGATGTATATGTTTAGAGACAGTGACGGGGTTTCAGCCGGTCTTATCTGTTTTAATATTCTTTTTGATATATTTACTATCAGGTTTATTGAAACCGCCTCTTATATTAAGATCTTGCTCTAGTTAAATGCCCTAAGCCAGAATCAGTCTGTCAGCCACAGCCGACAGCCGATTGATCTAGGTTTAGCGCATTTAGCTTAGATCAATATCTTTTCATAAGACGAGTCAGAGTATTAGCCGATTCACAGTTAGACTTACGGTATCGGCTAGGCTGTTAAAACATATATTTATTATCCTATTGTATATTTGGATTAAGTGGTTAATACTGTCTCGGCGCAGCCGATCTATTCTAGTCACTTAGTTTAAATACACTTTGGGATAGCATATATATGTAAGTTGACTCTCACAGCCAATCCAGTAGGACCTAACTTAACACTTAACGCATATATCTTTATTTTTCTTGTTGGTTAACGAGATCAAACCAAGCGGCATGCCACTGTACAACACGGGTAGCCGAGAAGGACACTGCCGGAGCTAAGCGGATCTCCCGGGCCAGCGCGTGAGAGAAATTTCTCATCAACACGCTTCTTGGCACGCCCGGTGGGACTATCTCTGTCAACTCGGCTAGGACGCATCGACGCAAGCGACAAGATGGTCGACCTCAAGAGCCCCAGCGTTTCTCAGGACAACGTCGTGCCTGTGAAGATGGAACAATTTTCGGCTGAACAACAAGCCGACTACAAAAAGATGGTAGAAGAGCTTCAACCCAACTACCTACGGTCGTTCACCCGGACAAGGTGCAGGGCGTGCACCAAAGTACAAATTCAGCATGGACGAACTCAAGGCGTCCTCCTCCAGCGGGTCAAAGGACAAACAGAAGGCGGAGGAGCCGATTCAAGAACAAGACGATTCGGCCCTGCATACTTTGCAAGACCGAATTGATTCGGCCGTCTACCACGCGCTGGTCAACCAGAGTGGCATTCTTGTCAACACCCTTAACAATATGATTGCCACTGTGGTTGACGCCAAGATAGCCGACCAACTGTAGCGGGGGCCGACTTACTTCACAGACGGCTAGTTTCCTGGTTACAGGATGTTGGCCACCCAGAATCGGTCGATTCCACCACCGGCACAGCCATGACTGCCAGGAGGGATCCTCAACCAGCCGAATCCGTCTGGATCGGCTGCGAGACCGGTGATCACCATGCTGAACCGACAACAACCACTGTCCCAGGATCAGATTGCCAACATATTCGACGACAATCGGCAATTGGAGCCGGTTGCCCAGATCGGCCTGGATAGACAGTACAACGCCGGCGGCCGACAGCTGTTCCCGGGCCCACCAACGCCACCACCGGCAAATCGGCCACCTCCCGCTAGCCCATCCGCTCCAGTACCAATATCAAGGAGGCCATCAAGATCATCACTACAAGCCCCAGACGCCACCGCTGTATCGGCAAGCACCCGCACCATATGATTAATATGAGCCGATACAGAAGGACAACCGGACGTGGGCCGATTTGATTGCGGACGTCATGCATGATCAATTCAGCTTCAAGCCAAAGGACTCAGGAAACATGTATCGGTATCCTTATCCGGAGCATTCCGAGCGATTTCCATTGCCCAACCGGTACAAAGTCGTAGACTTCTCGAAATTCTCGGGGCAGGACAATGTGTCAACCTACGAGCATGTCAGCCGATTCTTGGCGCAATGTGGCGAAGCATCGGCTACATATGCCTTGATAGTTCGACTATTCCCCTTGTCTCTTTCGGGATCGACTTTCACCTGGTTCTCTTCATTGCCTTACAACTCAATTCAGAGCTAGGCCGATCTCGAAAAACAATTTCATAGCTACTTCTACACCGGCAACCATGAAATGAAGTTGTCGGAACTCACCAGTATCAGGCAGAGGCACAACGAGTCGGTTCAAGACTACATTCAACGCTTCAGAGAGATGAGGAACCGATGCTACAGCGGTGCTGTCGGATGCCCAGCTAGCCGATTTGGCCTTCCACGGCCTGATCATGCCGATCTGTGAAAGCTTCTCCACTCAGGACTTCGACAGCCTGGTGCATCTGGCGGAGAAGGTGACGGCCCATGAGCAGAGATTTCAAGACACCAGGAAGGCCGTCAAAAATATAACTCAAGTCATCGTTGAATCAGACTCCGATTCCAGCGACGATGACGCAAAGGAGGCGACAACCGAATGGGCCAAGAATAAAAAGGCCATCGTCTGTCAATGGCTGCTGAAGACGGCCAAAGAGGAGAAATATGATTTCGACATCACCAGAGCCGATAGGATTTTTGATCTACTACTCAAGGAGAAGCAGATCCAACTTCCCGAAAACCATGTGATCCCATCGGTTGATGAACTAACGAAGAAAAAGTACTACAATAAGATTCATGCTATCATCAGCTAGAACTAAACTATGCATAATCATCAATAAACCGTTTGTTATCAAAGACAATCTTGATAGATCAGACCGAATCAAGATAGTATAAGATTAAAGTTGATAAAAAGAGATTTAACCAGTGAATATACGAATTTTGAATATGTGCCAATGCAGCACTTATTGGCTAGAACTATGATGAAACATTGCATAAAAACCTATTAGCTTAGTAAAATAATTTTATTAATAGCAATTTGATTGTTAACGACCAAATTTGGTTAGCAAATTATCAGGTTTGGATCTAAAGCAGAAGCCAATTTGAAGAGAATCGAGTTCTTCTAAGGATGGAGTACACGCCAAGTGCAGACCGAATCGGCTGAGGGTTTTGTCGGCTGAGACCAAATCGGATAAGGATATCTGACATAGCCGATTCCGATTGGGATAACAGATATGACCGATCCTGAAGGAAAGATATGAAGATCATCATTAGATTCGGTTTCCAAGTGCTTTAGAGATATTGTCATCTACGGATAAAGTCTTTAAAAGGCAATTATATCTTTAATTTAGGATATTTTGTATAGTTTTCTTATAGATAATGTTGGTTTGTTTTAGGTATATCTATAATTTAATCTGTAATAAGGATAGGAATCATGTCTGTTACGGACTCATCATGTATCTGGGTATAAATATGACCCAAGACCTTGTAAAATAAGATATCAAACACACAATCAATACAATCTCAGCGCATCACCACCTTTTTTCTTTAATAGTTTTGATGAGTACTTGCTTCGTTTGATCTCCAGCGAAAAGGTAATTCTTGTCACAGCGGTTTGCGTTATCGGGATTAGTGCTTCCATCATCATGATACTTTAATCCTGTCTTCGTAATCTACACAGTTATCATATATGTTATATAATTTAGACCGATGTTGTGGTCTAAACCCTAATCGGCTAGCATCAATCGCTAGATGATAGCCGTTAGGTTTAGATTTCAATATTAATCTAGATTATATAGTATATCTACCATCTTGAAAGGTGTTCATAGGCTTGCATAGATCCTATGCTTCTTTTGGTACTTAATTCTGCATCGGTTAGGTCCGATCTATTAAGTCGCCTTTAGAATCATAATAGATCTATCTTGTTCTATGATCATTATTAGAGATAGCATCGGAGCTTCAGCCGATCTTACCTGTTTTAACTATCTCGTATGTTTTGCATTTACTTGATATGTTAAAATTGCCCTTTATATTGAGATCTCTCTATATTTAAATATATTAAGCTTGTAATCGATCTGTTAAGTCATCTTAGTATATGATCGATCCCTATTTAATATATTTAGCTAGTAGTGATATCTTAGTATAAAGTAGTATCGGAGTACTAGCCGATACATATTAAATTTATAACAACGGCTATGATTGAAATATATATAATCTGTATATTGAAGCACTTTTATATTTAAGTGATTTATACTGTCTCGGTATACTACCGATCTATCCCAATCACTTAGTGTAAATATGTTTTGATGTCTGGATTATATATTATTAATATCTTTAGCCGATCGATTAGGTTTAATTATCTCAGCCGATTCAGTATGCACCGCATCGGCTTAACCCTAGACGATACGTCATCGGCCACCAGCCGATCAGCTATCGTTTGCAAGCTAATACTTTCTATTGTTTCTTGTTGATTGCAGGATCAAATCAACTGGCACGCCTACGAACCTTGAATCAATAATTTAGCCTGCACTAGAGTTAAGCAGATCTCTCAGGGCAGTGCGTGGAAAATTTTCTCATCAACACTGATAGATCGAACCGAACTAAAACAGTATAAGATTGAAGATAATAAGAAAAAACTATTTAGCCGATAGCAAACGTGACGGATATATCGATCAATTTAAAATAACAATATGATTAGAGAAAAATCAACATCAGACATAACCGAGAAAGTCCTAACTAAGTTGATACGCCGCTGCAATGCAGTTAAAGATAGAATCAATATATCTGATAGGCAACGATTGCATCAACTTGAATAGAATATCAAACTTAACCAAAAAAGTTCTAGCCACGTCGATACAAGCGAAGTTGACGAAACTTACTTCATTACCAGAGATCAAAACCGATGCAGCCCAACTCGAGACTAAGAACTCGCCAGAATAAAAGCGTGGCGATGCGTCGAAAGTAATTGTATTGATCTATGGAGATAGTTTATAAAGACCTCTGGTGTACATATTTATATCCTTAGGTTGATATAGTCCTGATCGGATACGAGATAAAGACTTTTAACAAGAAAAAGAAAATAACTAATCCTACCTATTTAAGAAATATATTAAAAAGATAAAACTGTCTTATTGTGGTCTTTACGATTCTTCATTCAGATTGATCTTGATAAAATTTTATGTACCAATTGACTTTTTTCGTTAACCGAATCTACTAAGTAACCATACCAAATTTTGATATAAAAACACGTAAAAAATAAAATGAAAAGAACATCTTTTTATTTTCAATTTTATAGTCAGTCTTATGAAACTTACTACTATCATTTCTTTATTCAGCACAAAATCCGTGTCTCAATAATTTTGACTCTACGTACGAAGCAGACGTATATGCCAGACCAAGAACCTAGCTTAATGATAACATGATTTGATCGTACGCCATTGGTATGTTGTATCATAGGTTAGACTCGCCAAAACCATAAACTTTGGTAGCTAGGAGTAGGAAGCATCAACATCCAGGGAACATAGTGCAGTACTGCCGAAACTGGCGAGCTAGCTATAGCTTTAATTTATCCAGAGCCAGCTTGATCGATGGAAGTAATTGTTCTCTTTTTACATGCATGTGATTGTTCTCTTTTTACATGTATGATTCTTTCCACTTTCGTCGCAGCATCGGCTTGTCGTGCCAAGACCATGTCAATGCATGGGCAATCAATCAGTATGCCACGCACTGCACATGACAAACATTGGATACATCACCTCAGGAATTGTCTCTCACTGAAAGAACTGAAACGCCCAACCTGAAGCCTGCATGCTTAGTGCACTCCGAAGTCCATGTTTCTTTCCGCTGGACGTACGTTAGCAGAGAACTGCAGAAGCATCACCGATTATGCCGTGGATTCCACCAAGGGGTACACCAACAGGAGAAAAAAGATCGATGCACAGGAGCCAGGACGATACGTTGTTGTCCCCCTCCTGAACCGCATTGAGCAATGGGCGATAAGCACATAAAGATAAAAGCCGAGAATAGGGTGTACATGCACAGCTAAAGGGAGATCAATGAGATCGATTGGAGGAGAAAAGATTCGGCCCCTTTAACGATCGACCAGATGTTCGGTCCACGTTACACGCCGTACGGTTTGCAGTGCTAGCATTCGTTGGGGCAAAACACTGCTTAATTCAGTGGCGCTTTCGTTGAGCTCGACTCGTGTTGGGCCACTGCGTCGTCGTTGGAGATGCGGTGCAGGCGTAGTGGAGCTAACTGATTCGAGGCATACACAGTCGTTGAGACATTTGGAATGATCAAAACGATGCCTAATTTTTGTTGGTATATATACTTGCACGCGGCGGCACTGTAGCAGTTTATATATAGAGGGGTATAATAGACGTCTGCCTAAATAAGATCGAGTAGTACTGTACTGTATCAGATCAACTGAGATCGATGCTACCACCAGTGTGTCCTTGGCTAGAAAGGAATCAGCGAGTCACGTAGCACGGAAAGGCGAGCAACAACTGAACCCCGATCGGTTGGCCGAGTTGTTTCCAGATCAGTCGTCGCGCGTACGAGTCACGTCTCACGTCGTCGGGCGAGAGGCCACGGCCGCACTGATCAGCGTGCAACCGCCGGGCCGATCGATCAGCTCTCGTCGTCGGGGCCGCGATACGTACGTGTCGCGTCGCGTACGAACGACCGCGAGCTCGCTGCAGGGAGGGAAGCTAGTCAGATACGTGCACGTCGTACGCCGTACGTGGACTCTACGCTCTGCTTGCGTGGGTGGAGGAGGCAGGCGCGCAGCGCGCGGAAGGCGTGACTCCGCGAGCGCAGCCGCGTGTCCGTCTTCCGCGGGCGCATGACGTACGCCGTCGCCTCCAATCGGTTGGTGGTGGTTGACAGACAGGGGGACGACGGCTGCGGTACGTCTCGCCGTGCCGGCGAAACACAGCGCGCGCGCGGTTGCGCGGTTTCGTTCCAAGGATCCAGCCGTGCGTGCGTGCGCAGTAACCGTAGTGGACGCGGACCGTCGACGCGCCGGGCGGATTCGCGTTTTTTTGGATGTCACTCACGCCTTTGGTGTTTCCATCATGCACCACGGAATCAGGCAACGTTTTGATCGGCCTTTGGGGCTCAGGTTTAGGCCGATCATATATGCTTTGCTTTGATATCGGCCCAAAACGCACAAGGCTCATTTTGTTTTCCATTCTGAACGAGTACTCCGACAGATATAGTTGGAGTTGGGCATCCAACGATTTTTTAGGGTTGACCCCACGGTGTATGAAAAGACATGATATAGCATTTTTGCAAAGGTTTTGTCAGCTATGTATTATGTATGTTTGCAAAGTTTAATGGGGCAAGGCTATACCATGTCACCGTCAAAAGGTGTCGTACGTGTAAAATATATTAATTACGAGATAAATTTGTGACATGTCATGATCAGCAACAAACATGTATAAAAGTAATATATTAGGTCAGAAGAAACCAAAACCAAAAACATATATATTCATCAACAAACTGCAATGTGTGTCATGTACAGGGGCAGACTTGAAAGGGTTCAGGTGAAACCGGCATACCCACAATTTTCGAAAAAAATAGCTAGTATGCATAGTGGGCCTAAACGTTAGATGTTTGCTTCGTTGCCTCAAACAAGTTGGCAGAAATCACCAGAAATCAACGCCCAAAAGCCTTCGCCATGGGCCATGTCTACACGGGAAGTTGGCAAAAGTCGTAGGCTCACAGTGACCAGCAAAGTGGCCAGGACTTCCTGTGTCCAGCCGTCCTAGTTTATTTTCTTACTCTTTTTTTTCCAAATCTCTAATATCTCTATCTTGTTCATCATCTCTGTTCTCTTCGGCGGTGACAGAGACTGATTGAAAATTTTAAAACTAAAATCACTGAGAATTCAAATTGAAGGTCCGTTTTCTATGATTTGTAGGGAGAGATCAAGCTGAATCAATCAACTATATGCGAAGGAAAATAGGGTGTTTATGTGCACTAAAACTTTGATTGTTCGCTTTTGAGATCACATGGTACTTATATGCATCGGACTTTGTTTTTTGCTCATGAGGTCGACGTGGGCACACCCAGGATGAAAATTCTAGATCCGTCACTGGTTATGTATCAATACAAAAGATAATATATGATGTGGCTATGACTTATCTCTCTTTCGTGACTTCAAAATATATTAATAAGCCCAACTGATTGTTCTAAATTATAAGCTCAATCAAAAAGTTCCATCCCAAAAGCAATTACTAAAGTAATACACATGTGGCTCAGATTACAAGCAATCCTTTGTATAACATGACATGAAGGATCCTGGTAAAATAAAGGAAAAGAGAAGAAGATTGAAAATAACAATGTGTCGGTTTATGCATGTTTGTAAGTCTACACTTATCTATCCACTTTTGTGTACCTTACTATCTAATGAGTCATTTCACGTCTGGACATTAACAAACTCTATCTTAACTTTTGGAAAAAGATACTTTACAACACTATAAAAGGACCAACATAGATCACCGTTTCATACAAAGCATTGAGTTTAGTCCACAAGAAACATGGCAACCATCAAATTCCCCATAGTTTTCTCTGTCATTTGCTTGTTCCTCTTGTGTCATGGCTCGTTAGGCCAATTTCTAAGTCAGAGTACTAGTCAATGGCAGAGTTCTCGGCGTGGAAGTCCAAGAGAGTGCAGATTTGATCATTTGCAGGCATTCGAGCCGATTCGCACCGTAAGGTCCCAAGCTGGTACAACTGAGTTTTACGATGTCTCTAATAAGCTGTTTCAATGTACCGGAGTATCTGTTATCCGTCGAGTTATTGAACCTAGAGGTCTTCTACTGCCTCATTACTCCAATGGAGCAACTCTAGTGTATATCATCCAAGGTTCGTGCATCTATTTAGTATATATTGAGTAATCCTTGCTTTTATATCATTTTTATTAATGTGGAATTCTGGATTTGTAGGTAGAGGTATAACAGGACCAACTTTCCCAGGATGTCCTGCAACTTACCAACAACAGTTCCAACAATCTGGGCAAGACCAATCATTCGAGGGACAACACCAAAACCATAAATTCATAGATGAACATCAACAGATCCACCGTTTTAGACAGGGAGATGTTGTTGCATTACCTGCTGGTGTAGCTCATTGGTGCTACAATGATGGTGATGTACCAATTGTTGCCATATACGTCACTGATATATACAACAGCGCTAACCAGCTTGATCCTAGACAAAGAGTAATTAATCATAACTTATTTATTGTCAACAACCCAAGTATTCTTTGAATTTGTTAGATTTATTGCGCTACTCTTTTTGACATGCTGATTTATTTTGTTTATGGATTGCTAGGATTTCTTTTTAGCCGGCAACAATAAGATTGGTCAACAATTGTATAGATCCGAGGCCAGGGAGAGTTCGAAGAACATCTTTGCTGGCTTTAGTGTTGAACTGCTTAGCGAGGCTCTTGGCATTAGCAGTGGAGTAGCAAAGCAACTCCAATGTCAAAATGACCAACGAGGAGAAATAGTTCGTGTCGAGCATGGGCTTGCATTGCTAAAACCATATGCATCGGTGCAAGAGCAACAACAAGAACAGGTGCAACCGAGTGAGTATAGTCAGACACAATATCAACCAAAACAATTTCAAGGTGGTTGCTCCAATGGTTTGGATGAGACCTTTTGTACCATGAGGGTAAGACAGAATATTGACAACCCTAACCTCGCTGATACATACAACCCCAGAGCAGGAAGGATCACATATCTAAATGGACAAAAGTTTCCAATTCTTAATCTTGTACAGATGAGTGCCGTGAAAGTAAATTTGTACCAGGTAAAAGCACATGATATATTATCTTGGCAAAGAAAAGATTTAAAAAAAATATGCTGACATTATTTATAATATTTTTGTTGTAGAATGCGCTCCTTTCACCTTTTTGGAACATCAATGCTCATAGCGTTGTTTATATTACTCAAGGCCGTACCCGGATTCAAGTTGTCAACAACAATGGAAAAACAGTGTTTGATGGAGAGCTTCATATTGGGCAACTTCTAATTATACCACAACACCATATAGTTGTGAAGAAGGCACAAAGAGAAGGATGCTCATATATTGCATTCAAAACCAACCCTAACTCCATTGTTAGCCAAATGGCAGGAAAGAATTCCGTCTTTTGCGCACTTCCTAACGATGTTGTGGCAAATGCATATCGTATCTCAAGAGAAGAAGCTAGGAGACTCAAGCACAACAGGGGAGAGGAGTCAGGCGTGTTCACTCCTAGTCATGTCTACAGGAGCTTCCAAGATATCATGACCGCATCATTATAGGCTTGGATTGTAAGGATGTTTTTCAAATAAATTACAAGAAATAAAAGACTGCATGCTGATTGCTTTGCAGCTATGTAATATTGGATGGTTGGAATAAGAACAATAATAATTGTGTTTCCCGTCTAAATAGCTATATTAAATATTATGAGTACACAAGTGCCATTTATGCAATTTGTGACCAAAAGAGGATTGTAAGAGTGACTTGCATATATATCATCATGAACATGATAGAAAATTATTTTTCATCACTTCTATGAATGCGGTCAAAGTTTTGAACCTCGATGCAAACAACTTTGCAACCTTTCAAAGATTAAAACATATTAGCTTTCTTGTAGATAATATGAAAAGGACTTCATATCATTTATCTATTATATACACTAAAAGTTGGCTAGGAACTCAAATCACTAGTTGGACAAAGTTTGGTAAGCTTTTTGAGCGCCACAAAAATGTGGCTTTAATAGCTTGTGGTACAAGAGTTCAACAAATTGTCAGAAGCAACAACACATATCCAAAATTTTGGATCTGAGCATGGCCAAACCAATCACATCATTTGATTCACCATGTCTAGTTTACAGTTGAAAGGACCTTGATGTCGCCTAGAGGGGGGTGAATAGTCGTTTCCTGAAATTTAAAAACTCTTTTGTAGCGGATTAGTAGCATCCAGAGTCTCCGAGCCTGGGAGATTGGAGTCCCCGTCTTGGTCAGGAAAAACACCCTCGAAAGGGAACAAGTAACTTAGCACAAAATCTACTTGAACTAAAAGGTGGCAAACAAGTTATATAAGCAATATATGTGGTCACCAATTAGATCAAACAAGCACATAAGTAGTTCGGACAATATTAAGCATAATAATGGTAAATGCACAAGAGAGATGAAGTCAAACGATTTGTTTCATGAAGTTCGGATTCTCCACCAAGAATCTTACATCTCCGTTGAGGAAGCTCCCAAGGAAGCCGAGTCTCTTTCAACCACTCGCCTTACAAAGCTAGCAACCAGAAGGAAGTCTAGGTTTCCAGGCAACCACATAGGATTAGCAAGTCTCCAAGCGACCCCAAGGTCCAAGCTTGGACGACAAGCCCCCATCCACCTGTGAGGCTTGCTCTACCACACAACCTCCTAGAAGATAACTGGGTTTCCACTAAAGTACCTCTTTCCTTGTTGTCACACCTTGCCCCTGCACCACTGTACCAATGGCACCGAGGAGGGCATGTCCTAGGAGAACAACGAACCGTTTCCCCACGAAACTATGAAATAGGTACCAGTCCCAAGATCATAATGCTGGTACCTTTAGTTGAATGAATCAATGCAAGATTTAAGTAAGTGAATAATATACCTTTAGTTACAGCTTCGAGTAATCCTTGCTTTGCAGCCTGCAACCAGAGTTAGCAACAGCGGAATTTAGTGAAGCTAGGACACCAATCCACGCGCAACAGTTTGGGTTTAGGGACAAAACTCCAACCTTCATCTTCTGCCTGAACTTAAGCCAGGGGAGAAAAAACAACAACAATGGGGGATTAATTACTTTCGTACTTAGTAAGCCACTAGGAAAGAAATATGTACAAGAAAGCTTCAAATAAAGGCTGAGTTTATTTGGCAAAGCATTTATTTTAAAACATTCTTGAAAGGTCTAAGTGTAGATTTCAAACAAATTTCTTCAGAAGGAGGCATCTCACCTCGATCCGTCCACGAGTTGCTTCGCAACAACTCGAGCAGAAAAACCAAATGTTAGTATTTATGACCTCTTCTCCTCTATTAATTTCTTTTCACTTTCACAACGTAAACCAACATTTTCTCCAACAACCATTCGTTAACCAAGTCTCATGGTTAACGACGCTGGGTCTGGTCCTCTCGACCTGCCAACCCAAACTCGGCCTTCTCGACCCCTAACCAGCCTTCTCGGCCCTATGGTGCCTAACGACACCCCAGGTCATACAGGCATGTTCCCAACCATGAAGGCTGGCCATCCGTCACAAAGAGGGAATATGGTAACGATTCCCATCCCAAGAACAAATTTATTTAAATAAATTTTAAAAACAAATCTATGCTATGAGAATCACCTTACATTCGCCCTTGACCGTGGGCATGACTGTTCGAATAGTTCAGTTAAACCTCTGCAGAGACTGTACGCTTTCCCCACAAGACACGAAGTGGCATGCCCAGAAATTTATCCCAAATTTTCAGACTATTTTGTGTATTATGTCTCTGTCCAGGAATCAACCAGGTACACAAAATGACAAATTAATACACAGACCCAAACGTAAAATAAAGCGTAAAATACTTACAGAGGAGGCACTTAGTCCTCACATTTGAAAGAAAAGTAGTAGTGGAAAAAGATGATCCTAGCGGGGCTTCAACTTCACCCACAGGCAAACTCAACTGGGGTCTAAGCCTTGGTCCTCTAACTCCGTCTTCAACTTAGAAGCACTACACTTCTGAAAGGGGGAAGAATTTGCAAGACTGAGTACAACCTTCGTACTCAGCAAGTCATGTCGAGAAAATGCAAATAATACAAGAGAGTACAAAGGATTCATATATAAGGCTGTTTTGCAGTAAACCAGCATTTCAAAAACATTTAAATATTTGAAGGTCTTTTGAATAAACACGAACCTATCTCTAGTAAGTTATTATTAAGCTGCACTCCAACACGATCTTGCCTTAACTCAGCCCTACAAGTGCTAACTCCAATTATTTATGTTTTAAATATAATTAAATTCTAACTTGGGTACATTGCTCGACTTGCCCATAACCGAGGGTGTGGCTATTCGAATAGATTTACTCTGATCAGAGGTGTACATCTTTACTCACCAGACATGTCTTCCTCACGTGTTGCGACGTGCCACATGCCACCACGGCATACAGACGAAAGCCATGACATAACTCATCACTTAGTATTGCCCTAAACAAAGAAGACTGACATAGACTTCCCCCGCCAGTATACCCTGGGTCGAGCAGACAGTCTATGCCTCCGGGCGTACTGCCAGAGACGTCAACCCCTCCAAGGGCTTCATCCATCCCTATCCATGTCTTTTTTTGTTTATGACCGTACTAGACGACGTGTTAAGCCTTACTCATTAGATAGGTGGTAGTACAAAATATGCTTTGCAACAGAGGCCCGAAGACAGGTCCTTATGACGACCGAGGTGCGACTAACAAAACCAAGCACCCTGAGCCCAGTCGAAAACATGATTGGGGATTTTTGAAGGGGACATTTATTGTCATAGCTAAACAGCCAAAATCTCCATTATTTACAAGTTATTTCTTAGTCTAATTATTGAAAACATCTAATTGTTTCTATTTAAGTAGAGCTAAGCATATTTCTAAGTTTGCTAGTAAGTTTCACATATATAACTACTCACTAGTTTTATTTTTCCTAGAGTTATCAAGGATCTAAATAATACAAGTAATAGGGCTATAACAAGGAGAATTGGTAAAGCTAAATAAAACAGTGATAAGCGCGAGAATTTAATGAAAAGAAATGCAATAATTTAAATAAACATTATTTTATAAGTTGGGACAGCAATATAATCAAAATGACATGACTTGCCTTGCTTCTTCAAATAATCTTCTTTACTCTTTTACTCGCGAGCGCAAACCTCTAAAACGGTGGAATCTACATGTTGACACGCAAAACAAGAAAAACCATAATAAAAACCAAATAAATAATACATGAAAGCTAGAAAAACATGTAGAGCTCAATTTTATATGAATTTTGTAATTTGAATGACCCAATTTGAAGTTCATATGAATTAGATATGAATTTTAGAAGTTTTGGATCATTTAAATAAATTCTGAAAATTAAATTGATTTATAGCGTAATTATTAATTATTTTTACAAAGAAAAAGGACCGGGATGATGTCAGCGGGCCGAGGCTAATGTCAACGGGCGAGGGGCCGCTGGTCCACGGTGGATCGAGTTCAGAGGATCGAAGGGCGGACGGTGCACTACGTGTGCACACATGGCGCTAACGGGGCGCCGACATGGCGGCCACATGGGCTGCCGCGCGGGTGGCCGAACGGACGGCCACAAGGCAGATCAGGCATCCCAAGAAGAACGGGGGCAGCGGTATCGCCGGTGGCAAGGTGGGGCGTGGTGGACGGTGGCGACGCTGGGTGGTGCTCGGGGCCGAGAGGCCACCGGCAAGCGGCGGAAGGCGCAAGAGTTGGGGACGCGCTCAGAAATGGCCGAAGAGAGGGGAAACGAGGAGGAGAGTGAGGGTGCTCACCCGATTGCCGGAGGCGAAGAAGACAATGACGACCGACGGGAAAACGACGACAGGAATTAGGAAAAAACTGTGGCCGGTGACCCTTGGGCAATGGCGAAGCCGAAGGTGGTGGTGGATTGAAGCGGCGAGCGACAGACGCGACGAATCGAGTGGCCGGAGTTGGAAAAATAGCGGCGGCGCACAAGTGAAGCGGCACGACGGCAAGAAAGAGCGAAGAGGGAGGGCAGCGTGAGGGGGGGAGAGGAGGGAGCCGAGGGCCTTCATTTTATAGGCCGGAGGGGAGGAGGAACAACACTGGGAAAGGATGGGAACGGCCGGGGAGCACGCCGGCCGGCCATCCATGGCGCTCAAGGAGAATTAAATCCGGCGAATAAAGGTCGAATTAAGAGGGGCAAACTTAGGGGAAATGATGAGGAGGAGTAGAGGAACCAATTTTTGCATTTAGTTTGGAGGAAAATTAACCGAGGAGGGAGGTCGAGAGGGGCGGCGACACTTGAGTTCACAGGAGTGAGAGAGAGAGACGGACGAGGCTGGAGGTAGGAGATGACACTGTAGCGCAAGGGAGGCAAAGCAAACTTCTCTTTCCTAAACAGTAGTTGTCTGGAAAGAAACAGGGAGGAAAAACAGACTTCCAGAACAGAGGCAAGCCAGGCCAGATTGAACAGAGGGACACCAAACAGACTTTCAGAATAGGAGAAACAGAATTTCATGATTCGGCCCAAAACCTTAAGAGAGGATTTAAATTACTTTTCTTTTTAAATTAATCGTTGAAATGATCTTTGAATTTTTCATATATACTTCCAATGCTCAAATAATTTCAATAAAAATTTTAAAAATAGATGGACACTCAAAATATTTAATTAAAATATGAAAAAAATCATTTAATGGTTAATTTATTTATTTAAATAATTACTAAAATACTCCTTGTATTATTAAAATTAATATTTGAGCTCCGAAAAGTCTGAGAAAATTTCCGAGAGCACTTTATGGCATACAGAATATTTTAAAAATATTTCAAGCCATAATTTTTAAAGGAAATTTTAATTTTATTATTAATTTCACTTGATTATTTTGCTTTAAATTTTATTTAATTTTTAGAAAAATAAATTATTTAATGATTTTTAATCCCGAATGAAAATCGGGGCATGACACAAATCTTACACCGATAATGGCCGACACTAGGAAGTTCGTGACAAGGCCTTTCCCTAACAAATCCATAAACTTCCATGTCACACAAATGGGTGGAATCTCTCTACCAAGCATCAGGCCAGTCTGAGTCCCTCATCTACTCAGGCCCCACTGTATGGCTCCCAACAAATCCCCACTGCAGGAGAGTGCTTTTTACTCCACCATCCCGGTGTTCCTCAACTGCCAACATGCAATACTCATCCAAGGGCTTCCCACTACGCCCATGTGGTTGTACTTTAAGATGCTCGGATGAAACCATGTGGAGTCGAATTTCTTCGGCTCCCACATCGATGCGTGCGTCTGCAGTGCTCAGGAATGGACGCCCAAGGATAAGTGTTGTATCCCTGTCGATGCCCATGTTCAACACCATGAAATCGACGGGAATGAAGCAACCCTGGATTCTCACCAGATGTCTTCGGCAATCCCTACCGGGTAGCGAACTGTGGAGTTGACCTGCTGCAGCATCACGGGTGTAGGCGAGAGAGCAGTGAAGTTCAATTGATCAAAAACTACCTTCGGCATGATGCTGACGCTTGCTCCAAGATCGCACAAAGTGTTGTTGAAGTGTTGTGTCCCGATCATGCAGTTGATCGTGGGACACCCCGAATCTTTCTTCTTTTCTGGGAGTAGGTTGAGTATAGCTGCGTGTCACGCCCATGGCAATTAAGGACCGGTTCATGGAAAACCCTGAAAGACTTACAGTACTTACCACAAGCCAGCATGGGCCACGGCTGGACTTGTATATAGCGTAGCTTTTTCCTGGCTGACAAATCCAGGCAAGGATGGATGTGATGGAGTTCGGATGGACCAGGCAAGGTCTATGCGGCTGCTGGATTCACCAAGGCACCAGGGGGCTGCCTACCTTGGACATAAAGGTAGGGGCGAAACCTCATTGTGATGTCGCTTGGTCAGGGGGAATTATGCGAAGGGTCTTGTCACGATTTCCCCCTTGCAGTATCGTGGCGATACTTCGGGGCATGGCAACATGTGTGAAATCGTGTCTTGTGGGTACAGTTATACACCTCTGGCCAGAGTAAAACTATTTCAATAGCCATGCCCGCGGTTATGGGCGATCGACCAGATTCACCATGATTAGTCCCACCTTAATAATTTGACTTAATGGAACTGGACTAGTTCAGGTGGTTTGGTTGGGCATGTTCAACATGGAGATAACATTATTCAGTGAAAGAATTAATCTTGATTAAATAATCAACTGTTTTACTGTTTTAAACTAGAAAGGTTTACAACCGCATTTACACAAAATAGCCCAAGCCACTCTTATCTCCCCTTGCACGTCTGCATCTCTCCATGTGGCTTGTTGAGTACGGTGGTTGTACTTAGCCTTGCTATTTTCCCCTTTTCTCAGAAGTGTAGTGCTTCTGAGTCGAAGACGGAGTTAGAAGACCAAGGCTCAGACCCCAGTTGAGTTTGCCTGTGGAGTGGAGCTGAAGCCCCGCTAGGATCGCCTTTTTCCGTCGCCGCTGCTTTCTTTCGAGTGTGAGGACTAAGTGCCTCTTCTATACGTATTTTACGCTTTATTTTACGTTTGGATCTGTTTATTGATTTGTCATTTTTTGTACCCTGGTTGATTCCTGGACAGGGATTTAATACACAAAATAGTCTAGAAATTTGGCTAAATTTCTGGGCGTGACACTGCGCTACACTCCTTAGTCAGCTTGACGATCTCCATGGTGGCAAAGGTCGTTTGTTGCTGATTATATCCTTGAGGTAGCGAGCATAGGTAGGCACCTGCATCGCATCCAGTAATGAGATATTGATATATATCTTTTGGACTACCTCAATGAACTGGCCAAATTGCAAATCCATAGTTGGCTTCCTGTTGCGGTAGGGAACGACAGGATGTTTGCGTCAGCAAACTCCTGTGGAGCCGTCCTCCCGTCATGTGCTGTGTTGGAGTTGTCAAGAGTGGGTTCCTTCTCTTGGGTCTCCTTCCCCTTGGCTGGCTCAGTTGGATACGGCGGATCACGAATTGATTTGCCTCCCCTCTTGGTGACCACGTTGACATTCTCTAAGGATGGCACGGGTTGCCCCAGGATCTTCCATGTCTCGGCAGAGGGAACGACAGTAGCCAGCTGAGCTAATTGATTCTCCAACATCTTATTAAAGCTCAGCTGGTTTTTGATGGCCAAGAAAAGACCCTCCATCTTGGTATGGATGCTTTTCAAGGTTTTGACATTGGCCACCAATCTTTTGGACATCGTCTCATTGATTTTGGCCTGACCAAAGACAAGATCCTTCAAGGAGGGTTGGTTAGGATTGAAGTTACCATTGTTCCCTCCTTGGTAATACAGGCATGGTTGGTTCCACCCCTGGCCTCCTTGTGGACGGTACCCGTTGTTGTTGTTCATGAAGAATATGTCTTCACAGGTCACGAGGAAACCGTTCCCCAAATGTCCAGCATTGCCACAAGTATCACACATCATTGGGATGTCCAAGGCCTGGGCAGTACCATAAATTTCCGTTTTGTCCCGAGCACGTTCGTCCAAGCGCTTAAGGAGGAGGTCCATCTTAGCGACGAGCATGTCTGTCTCTATGGGGTCTCCTCAGAGAGGTCAACTCCTACAATATCACATAACCTCCCAGGAGTCTGATTATGCGTGAGATAATACAGATACAAGAACTTCGGATATTAATACAAACTTATAACATCCAAATACAACTCATACAATACAAGAAATTCCGCAACACTTCCACAGGGATAGCCCGAGTGTAGGGTCGACCTAGAATTCATACACGTCTTCCCAATCCTCTAGGGTACTTGGGAGTTCATCTTCTGCTTCGGGGTTACCTGAGTATAGTTATGCAAGGGTGAGCACCGAAGGTACTCAGCAAGCCAAACTGGATACAGTTTTATCTAATTAATTATGCATGCTATATCAACAAGAGAAGTAAATTATCAAGATATCTTTAACATGTTATTGTATCCTATTCCTTTTGTAAAATAACTTATATCAATATCTATGAGTATAAAACATTTATTTAGATTCATATTTTATCCCATCCTAAAAGTACTTAAGTATGCATATTTTAAATTTTATGATGTTTAGGGAAAGAACTCATGCCGTTATGTTGGAGTCACCCATAGACATAGCTCCATTAACCGGGAGTACGGCGTATTCGAATACAAATCGACCCTGCAGCGTCTGCCCAGCTTTACCCGAGGATTAACCTTAATTAGCCAAACTAAAGGGTAACATGACATTTATATAGTTCTAACCTTTTCTGATGTGTGAACGAGACCTGAGGGCTATCTTAATAGGGGCACCAATTCTAACCAGTAACTAGTGTCTCGACCCCTATTTAATAGATGTTCGTCACACACTTGCCCCAGCTTGGTGAAACCTCGGACTATCATAACAGACGGTACCGATCTAGTTAGTATCGGCGTTGTTATCCGTTGTTTACATAGTTATCCACCAATGAGACTTCAACAACACTACAAATATCCAATGCTGTTATGCGCATTAATAAATCTCCTCAAGTCCCCAGGGAGATCGGAGAGAAATATATAATTACCATGCCGGTATAACCGGTCCATCGGATGGGTGAAACTATGTCCTTATTCTGGCACAAGAGTTTTTATATTTTTTGGCATACAGCCAAAATCATTAAGGTCATATGAATTATACTTTCTGGTATATAGCCAAAATTATTTTTATATCACATGAGATGATAGGACTTATATTTGCCTATTACATAAAATAATGAATCATTTTCCATTCTATTATATGAAATAATGATATAATTTTATATGACCATTCTCATATTACATAAAACGATAAGATTTATATTTACCTATCACATAAAATAATAGATTATTTTTCTATTCTATTACATGAAATTATTTCCTATGAGTATGAATGAAATACTAGCACATGTGATAATGCTTATCCTATCATGTTGATAGTTTTATATCAAATTCAAGTTATCAAGGTGTTCTCTAAGGAGAAGGAGAATATATCTAATCATATGAAATAATAAGCTTATCCTTTTTCTACACATGAAATAACAAGATGTTTCTAATGCATAAAATAATAATCTATATGAACTAAAAGATTCTTGTACATGAAATAATAAGGTGTTCCTATGGCATAAAATATCATTCTATATGAACTAAGATGTTTCTTATGTCTATATGTATTATTAACATGTATAATCTGAAGAATATGTGAAATGATAGATGATGTCTACCTAATCCATCCCACGAAATATTCTTATCTAGATTTTAAAACATGATAACTTATTATTTTAAATTTTATGAATGATCAAGGACAGTTTGACTTGCCTTGAGTGTCGTTGGGCTCAGAGTATTTATTTGGTTGGAAGGTAACAAGGGCTTTTAAGTCGATTTCCTCGTCGAGTTCTAATTCCTCTGTGAACTCGGTATTGTGATCTATCGATAAAATAAAAGAAAATATTAAACCAACTTAAACAAACATCATAATTATTATATAAGAAATTTAGAAAAGTTTTTAAGAGGTTGATTTATAAATTTAAAAGTTTTACTTTTAGGTTTAAAAAATTTAGGTCGATCTAAGCGGAAACAATCAATGGAGTCGGCGGTGACGGCATGGTTGCGGCGTCGTCGCATGTCGCGGTATGTTTTCGGCCAAGTTTTGAGCAGGGTAAACGGCTAACAACCATCTACCAACTAAGAGAAAGCTTCCTATACAATTAGCTTAACTGGATGAGGTCTAGAGTTGCCTAGCACCATGTGGGCTCTGGTGGAAGAACAGAGCAGTAATGGCGGCCGACGGGGGTGGCGAGCTCCAGTGACTAAATAACTTATAATTTGTAGGGAAAAGTAAGCTTAGGTATTGTAAATTGATGTCATACCTTTATTTGAAGAGGAAATCGATTAGGGACAACTAATTTCGGGTTCTTCTCCAGGCGACCGAGTAAGGGTTCTTTCGAACCTTGCTTCGGATTTCTTCCAAATTTGGGCAACATGGTGAATGATTGTTAGGGAAGTTTGGAGGAAATAGGTAGGAGAGGATGATGTTCAACTTTTGTATATCAATCTCTTATTTATTATGGCCTATTTATAGAGTATTGAGGTCGGTTTCTAAGTTTTGGATGACGCTGGCAATGGCGATCTGGTGAGGCGGCGGTTATAAGTCGGTTTTGGAATGACGTGTTCCATCCAATTGTACTTTGCCATGTGCACAAAAGGGTAAGGGTCCTGTGGGGTGGTTCTAATCTTCCATGGGCACAACCAGTGGCTTGTAGAACGACAATGATATTCCGGTGGCTTTGATGGTTTCTTTCCTGTCGGTTCACTAAGGATTATAGTGAGGATAACAATGACTAAGAATCTTAGGATATATATATATATATATGCTATAGTGGCAATTGAAGTCGGTTGCTGTGATCTTCACTGGGCGAGTTTGATTTGGGGCGCCGGCTACGAACCGCGGCTGTGGTTCGACGTAGTCAGCGGGAAGAAAAGAAGGGGAGGAAGAAGAAGAAAAATAAGAAAAATAGAAAAATAAGAAAAAGGAAAATAATGGAGATTTTGGAAAAGTTTTGAAGAATTGAATTTTTATAATTAATTTAGATTTAGTTTTCGGGATTTCTTTTATTTAGAAAATTAACTTAAGGTTTTTCAAAAATAAAAATCAACCTTAATAAAACTTGGTTTTTCTAATTTGAAATAAAAAGGAAAATTAATAAATATTATGAATTTTAAATGTTTAGCCACTGAACACATAATAAAGTTACTCGCAAAAATTTTCTTCATACTTTTACATATTCTTCAAAGTACAAAATTTTAGAATATTACAGTCTCCTTGACGATGTGCATGCCCTGCTGATGCGGTTGGAGTCGCTCTTCAAACCACCCTTGGTTGGAGACCATCTTCGAATTAACTCGACGCGAGAGCGACGTTAACAAGAAGAAATCTCCTCCAGCAGTAGCATCAATATGATCACGGGCCTACTTTGTCACCCATTGTAGAAGTTCTGGGTAATGAGACAGTTGTCCATCCTATGGGGAGGGCAGACCAAGATGTACTCCTAGAGTCTCTCCCATGCTTCCGGAATTGACTCATTGCTTGCTTGCTGGAAACTTGAATTCTCCCACGAAGGGTGTTGGTTTCGCCCATCGGGAAAAACTTCATGAGAAATGTTGTTGAGCACCTCTCCCATGTGTCTATGGCACCTTTCTTAGAGTTAAACCATTGCTTTGCTCTCCCAAGTAGCAAGAACGGGAACATATAGAGCTTGATGGCATCCTGAGTTACTCTCTTGATGACGATTGTGTCGCAGAGCAAAAGGAATTGTTGGAGATGGACGTCAGTGTCGCACCCTGAGTTTTGCCCCTTTTAAATCATTTAAATAATTCCCCAAAATAATTAGAATTTTTGGAATTATCCTGGAGCAAACAAATAATTTTAAAATACAATTAATAAGTGGAAATGGCATGGTAGAATTTTTCCTAAATTCTACATGTCAGAATATATTAACTGGATTATTAGTGGAACTTTTAGAGCACTAGAAATATTTTTAACCAATTAAATGAATTTGTCGAAATTAAATTAAGTCCCTAGAAATTATTTTCCTATTTTTCCTATTCTGGGCTGTACTTTTCCAGCCCAAACCTTATCTGGCCGCCGACCCATTCCAGCTCGCGCGTGCGCTCACCTTTCCTTCGCCCGTGAGCCACAGCCCACGAGCCGCTGCCGCACCCCGCGCAAGTCCGCAATCCCTCCCTCTCTCTCGGGCCGCTGACAGGTGGAGGCCATCTGTCAGGCCATCGTCCTCGAGCCTGACACGGCTGCCACCGCTGTGCCATTCGCGCCGCCCAGCTCATCCCGGACCGCGCCGCACCCGTTCCACGTCGCGTTGCATCGCACCCGTTCGTGCACGCGACACTGTGTCCGAGCCCAAGCCAGCCCAACCCTAATCACGCACCACCGCCTTTCTCTCCGACTCTGAAACAAACGATGAGGTATTCCCAGTGATTTCGTGCTTGATCCGGTCTCCAAGCTGTCCCTTTAAAACCCGCATGAGCTTCGCCGCATTTTCCCCGTTGTCACCGCTAGGTTTCGCCCTAAATCGCCACCGTCCCTTTTCGCCGCCTTCATCTTTGCTTGCCGGTGAGGCTCCTCTCTCTTCTTCCTCACTCCTGCGTGCTATCCCGAGCCTCGTGTCGTCCCCGTGCGCGCTATCTCAAGCCACCGTGATGTCCCGCGCTGCTTCCCGTGCACCGCGCCGCCGTCCGCTGCCGTTCTCCTGCATCACCGGCAAGCCGGTCGGCCGCCGCCACCCCGCGAACCCAAACCGTAGCCGCCGACCGCCGCCCGATCTACCGTGTGGTAGATCGGGGCCATCCAATCCCGCGAGCCACACCGTTGCTCCGATCGCGCCACGTGGTGCACCCTGCCGCCGCCGTCCCGTGGACTCGATCTACCATGGACCGAGCCTGTGCGCCGCTTGCATCAGCCCTAGCTGACGTCAGCCCTCGCGTCCGCCCGCCAACGTCAGCGCTTGTGCAACCTAGACCGTGCGCTAGCCGCTTGCGTCAGCAGAGACTTAATTGCGCAATAAATTAATTTAGGCTTTTCTGTTTAGTTTAAAAACTGTAATTAAACTTCTAAAATTCATGTCTTTTTAATCCGAGCTCCGTTTTAGTCCATTCAAATTTTATCAAATCCAGAAAAACATCAAGAATCCATTAAAAGTTTCTTGTGCTTGTTTCAGTAGATTTTTAGCATCTTTTGTTGAGTGCTTTGTTTGTCGTGTAGATTCTGGTTATTCCAGCGATCCCGTTTACTTCGAAGTAGTCGCCGAAGTTCCCCAATCTTCAGAGCAAAGCAAGTCATACTTTACATTGATCATATTGTACATATTTTATTTAAATATCTCATTTCTCTCAAATACTGCATATGTTTGAGAATGTCATTTCATGAGACTATTATACCTATTGTACTCAGCCATAGGAATTGTTTACCTCCTACCAATGATAACTTGGGTTCAATATGACTAGATATTTGTTTAGGACATGCTTAGCCTGGCTTAGATCAATTAGCTCAATTAAGGGAATCACACTATCCAAATATTACAGTGGAGATTAATAATCACGTGATGTCAAGTATGTGATACTATACTAATAATAATAAAATATGATAATGGTGGGCTATGGGTGAAATGGTGTTGGATAGTAGCACCCATGGTAATTAAGGACCGGTTCTCGGAAAACCCTGGAAGAATTATCGTGCATATCACAAGCCAACATGGGTAATGGCTGGATCTGTAGTGTAGCTATCTCTAGCTAACGTACCCTAGTGAGGGTGGGCGTGATGAAGTTGGGTCGGCCTTGGTTAAAAGGATTGATCGGCTTTCGGATTCACTGCGGCACGCGGGGAGGGAGGAAGGGGGGAGGGGGGCTGCCCATTACCCTGATGGGAGTGGGGGCGAAACTTTGGTGTGGTACGATTGGTTAGAGGAGGTTATGCGAAGGGTTTTGTCACAGTCCCTTTCCGGGGTATCATGATGGTACACCGGCACACAGTAACGTGTCGTGGGGCTGTGTCTTGTGGATACAAGTGTGCACCTCTAATCAGAGTAAAACTATTCGAATAGTCGTGCCCGCGGTTATGGGCGATCAACTAGATTCACCGTGATTAGTCTTATTTAGGTAAATAATCTGACTAATGGAACTTTTGGTTGGGCTTGTTGCAACGTGGGTTTAACGTTGGGCAGTGGTTATTTAATATTGCTTAATAATTACTACTGTTTTACTGCTTTCAACTATTATATTTGTGAAATGTTGTTTATGCAAATGAGACCCTATTCCTTCCTTGTGAATTATCCTGCATCATATCTTCTCTTCCGGTATGACTTGTTGAGTACAGTGGGTAATACTCAGTCTTGCTTAATTTTTCCCACCAGAGCAAGAGGTTGAAGCAGAGGAAAGTTTCGACAAGGATAAGGCTTGTGTCCGACGTCAAGGTTGCATGTGGTGTGTTGGAGTTCCGTCGCAAGAATAGAGTTTCGGTTTAGTTAGTCTTTTCTTTTTCACTGCATTTTTTTAATATTTTATGTTGTTTCCAAGACATGGATTTTGTAATATCAATAATTATCGATTTGTGTACCTCGGCTGATTCCTGGATGAGGATTGAATGCACAAATTAGCTGCGGAAATTCTGGCTTGAATTTTAGGCGTGACAGTTAGCGTCCTTATTAGCCTTCCCACAGAACGGGGTGGCCTACACCATAGTGATCAAACCCGTCTTGGTATTCAAAATTGGCATCCCTAGTGTTGATAGTCGACCCAATGGGCACATTGGAAGCAGAGGGAGCCGAGTGTTCACGAAGGGTCTTCTGAGCCATTGGCTCAGAGCGTGATAGTGCAAAGATAACTGGTTTGGGTTCCGAGAGCCTGATTTACGGAGGAACGACGCAAGATCAGATTCTTCTCACAAGTTTCTCTGGATTATCAATGAAGTTTGATGGCAGCTCAAAATCGGTCATACACTACCTATTTTTACATAAAAGAGAAAACCTATTTAGACCAAGGTTTCATTAATCATAGTGTGATTATAGATATATATAACTTTATCTTTAACAAGTGCCTTCCCTGGCAATGGCATCAAAAATGCTTTTTGGTATTTCTTACATTCACAGATAAATCCGCAAGCTCATAGATATCGTTGTAGCATTTCACCCATGAGTATTCCCAAGGGTATCGTATTTATATTTCCATAGGAAAGGCGGGCGGTGTAACAACATCGTTTATACATCATTAATCAATCTATAATTAATTCACCATAGTCTAAATAGGGGTTAGGATAAATATGATTAAGAGGTAGTGTGACACACACAGGAGATTCACCTCTAATTAGTACAGTAGAAAAGGACATAAGAGAACTACGATACAAGTGTACTTCTATATTACTCATGTTTTGTATATACTTAACACATACATGCTTATAAGGCTAGGACTTTGTTCTAGGCACCCAGGTACTACTAAGAGACCACTCCCTGCTGGTCTGCCAGTGTGGTTATGACATTTACTCACTCCTACATCATACCCGAACGTGGAGGAATACAATGGACGACAGGGTTGTCACCACCTACCGCCTACCTCACTTCTCGTGGGGCACACCCGCATCCAACGACACTTATCTAACCTAAACACCATGCTTATGCTAGTAAATAATATCACTAACTCCCCTAGGACTCCCACCCTTTGGATGGACAAGCTAGAGCTAGAGCAACTCATCAAGGTCATTGGACCATTACCGTAGCAAAGATCGACTAGCCTAATCAAGTGAAGCATACAAATGAAGTATATCCTATTCATAAAGCATATAACTACTAAAGCAATATATGAATTAGGAACACAAGAATATAAAGAATATAATTCTATTAATTCAACTATAGTCTTAAAAGGAGAGTAAAGTACTAAAGATATACCAGAATCTTCGAGAAGACTATCGGACCGAAGATATTCTAAGTCTATTTCCACTAATACTACAGAAATACAATATACATATATATATATAGAGAGAGAAAGAGAATTTCTCCTTGAAGTATGTGTTGCAAGTGAAGAGAGTGAGCTCTACTTATAGGTGGCTTATGACGGTTAGGGAGGTCGATAACTCCCACAACCGTTATTTGGAGCCAGCTAGGAAGTGCCATGGGGAGGGCCAGGATGAGAGGAAGCAAGGTTGGTTTGGCCGAACCAAGGGTTCGGCCAAATCCTGGCCCCACCTCCTATCAACCGCCTTTTTCACCAGAAGCTGACAGGTGGGCCCCTATGATGGTTGAGGGTGGTTTGGTCCTACTTTAGGTTGATTTGGCCTGACTTGTGAGCCCCTCAACCCATGTGCTCGCACGTGATTCGTCGGAGGTGTGTTTCTTTGCATGTCGGCTTCATTTCTCCTTCACTTTGATGTATATTCTCTGCATACATGTTAATTCTCCAAGCATAGTAGAACTACATTATTTGTTATTGATATACGTGTAAGAAATGCTAGTTATTCCTTTATTTGTTATGATAGTTGGTGGTCAAAATTGGTACTTAACAACCGTCAACAATAAGCAATGCTTGTAACAGTCAAGTTAGAATATCGGACTTAACCGAGGAAGTCCTAACCAAGCCAATACAAACAAAGATAGGCAATGTTTATAACAACCCAATTAGAATATCGGAACAAACCGAGGAAGTCTTAAGTGGGCCGATATAAAATAAGTTGACGGAACTTACTTCCTCATGGAGATCGAACTTAACTGATGCAACCCAACTCGAGAGCAAGGCCCCGAACTTGATTTCTCGACAGAGATTGAACTTAATCGATGTAGCTCGACAGAGATTGAACTTAACCGATGTAGCTCTACTCAAAAACAAGAAACTGTCGAAAGGCTGGTGATGCGTCGAAATATAATTGTATTCATCTCTGCATGATACTACAAAGACCCGAGGTGTATATATTTATACCCTTGGATTGGTATAAGTCCAATTGGATATGAGATAAGATTTTCTAACAAGAAAAGAAAAATAATTAATTCTTCCTATTTAAGAGATATATTAAGAAAATATGAAACTGTTTTGCTATGGTCTTCACGATTCCTCATTGAATTCAACTTTATCTCTATAAATTTCCATCTACCAATCGTTTTTTTCCTTAACCGAATCCACTAAAGAATTATAGTGGATTTTGGTGTTAACAGATGTTTATCTCCTTCAAACACATCCATCAAATCATGACGTGATCTCATCAAGCATTTTCATCATCAACATTTGACACTTGTTGATTCCTATCATATTTCTTGTTATCAATCCACAATCCTATCAATTGATCATCACATATGAGCCATCAACCTTTTTGCTTGATGCTTAAACATAATCTATCACCACAAACTCATAGTAAAGGTTAGTTCTGGCAATCATTGTCATTAATCACCAAAACTCCTCCTAACACAAGGTTAAGAGACTAGATCTTTCAACATCATGTAGTGTAGTATCCACATTTTCCTCCAAAAAAGAATGAAGTAACCCAAAATAATTTATGAGTGGAACTTTTATATCATGGTTATTACCGGTTTAAAAGCGAATATTGTAAAATAATCCACAATGAATAAACCCTAAAATCAGCTCTAAAATCTAAAATTAAGTTTAGAAATTCAAATTTTGGTAGCAGCTCATAAGCCAACAAATAGACAATCGATCATGTTCTTTCCCTCTTAGTTCTTGAGAATTATGGATTATCATGAGTGCTTCCCAAGCTCCTAAATAGTGCACTTTTTTGCAAAAGTTCTCTATATATAAGTTTCTCATAATACTTTTTTTAAAACAACTTTTCAACTTTACATCCTTCATAAAGTTAGGTAATCGATCATCCATTTAGCTGAAAAGAACTCGGCCTCTAGCCAAAATTCACATTGTTTTCCTATAGCAATTGTGTTATTATCTTTGGGTGTTTGGATGACATAGAAATAAGTGGTAGACAACATGTTCTTTTCTACTTCACTGGATTTTTGCTGCGGATTATTTATTCCACACCTTTGAGAATATGCTTTTCAAAAGAAAACTTTCTAATGCATTGCTTAGACTACTTATCCTAAGTTATTTGTAAATCTAGATTCAAAATTTTAATTTATACCATAATAAAGTAGATAGTCCATCACAATAATAGTCCTGTCAATAATCTCAAAACTGTTACGTATATTTGAATTCAAATGTAGGTGACAGGTCCAAAGGAGGAGGAGCATTAGCCGCACCCGATAGGTAAAGCAATGTCGTTGTATCACCTTTTGTATTGTACCTTTGATCTAGGTCATTGGTTAGAAAAGGCTAAATTACATGCCAGGGCAACAAGGGACGCACCTTCTGTTCTCTTCTTGGATGAACACTAGTAGGCTAAATTGCTTCACAAGACTTACTTCCAACCTTCGGTAGACAAAGCAGCAATGAGACTGCCACACTAGGAAGGATAAGTCCTAAACCAAGCCGGGAGATGCACCTTAGTCAAATAGGTCCTCACTTCACAACCTATCTACCACCTCACATCGATTAGACTACCAAAAGCTTCCATACATGCTCTAGACAAAATAAGAAGAAGATTCCTTTGGGACGGTGGAGAGAATATGATAGGCGAAAATCCAAGGTGAATTGGGAGTGATTTTGTCGACCGAAGGAGTTAGGAGGTCTCTGTGTTATAAATAAGGCATACCTAATACTTTAGTGTTAGAGTCGATGGGGCCCACCATATACCAAGTCTTATACGAAATCATGCCTCATATAAGTTATACGAAATCATGCCTCATATAAGGAAGGTATTTCAGATAAGAAAAGAGAAGCATAGTTCTACCTAGGCACAACAAGGAATAATCGAATCATATCCATACTTGGTTCTCTAGTTATACTTGGATAAGGGGATACCCAAGGGTATAAACAAGACCTCCCATGAGGAGAGGGGGGACAAGAAGTGAAGACAAGCCAATACAATACAACTCCAATCTTGTCAAGTTCATATTCGAGGAATCATAGACTGGATTAGGTCATCCAAAATATTGTACTCGTGCGATATTAATATATAAAGGTAACACCGGCTTCGACCAATAGGAGTAGGACTATTACTTGTCAGTTAAAGGGCCCAAACCTATATAAAAATCCCTATCTCCCGTCTCTTTTAGCTCAATCTCGCGTATACCCTAGTACCAATGATCCCCACACTCTACAAATACCGTAGATGAGTATAGCCCATTGAAAGGAGGGCTAGGAGTATTCAACATGTCGCATTTCGCTCACACGTTACGCCTACGATGGCTTTGGTATGAGTGGAGAGAACCAAACAAACCTTGGCAAGGGTTGCCAGTCCGTTGCAACGAGATTATCAGAGCATTCTTTAATGTGGCAACAGAGATCATGGTCAGCAATAGGGGAGACGATCAACTTCTAGAACTCTAAATGGTTAAACAACCAAACATTCAAATGTCTAGTGCCGACCATCTTTCAAGTTTTGAGAAGAAAAAAGGACTATCAATGATGCCCTAACAAACAACAAATGAGTTCATGATCTACAGTCTTTAGTGTTCACTACCTCGTGGCACGTCCAAGAATTCCTTGAGCTTTGGTCGCTCTTGCACACGATGCAGCTACAACCAAACAATGAAGATGCAATCCGATGGAAGTTCATGGAGCAGGACCACTACACCATAAAATTCGCATACTAGATGCAATTCGTAGGTGCAATTGTGTCTGACTACAAAACGCCAAATCTACTATGCTTAGGTGTCGCCAAAGTGTAAATTCTTCTGGTTGCTAATTATTTATAACAGAGTTTGGATTTCCTGAGCATCCTCGAAAACGACGATCCACATGCTAGCACATTGCCAGCTCTCCAAGAGGATTTGGGATGCAATTGGCATTTGGGTCTAAGTACATATTCAATCCTTAGAGGCAGATTGTACAACGTTTCTAAGTTTGGTGGGTTGCAATCCTCTCGGTGCTAAACACTCCAAAAAACCACTCAATCGATAGTGATACTAGTTTTCTAGGAGCTTTAGAAAGAAAGGAACTTGTGTGTTATTAGGAGCCTCGCTACCACCCTCAAAAACATCCAATCGAAAATTAAGGAGGAAGCAAAACTTTGGGTCAGGGCAAAAAGTCTAAGCTAGCTACATCTGTTGAGAGAATAACCTTTATTCTTATGCTATATCAGTCTAAGCTAGCTACATTCGTTTCAAAATATAGCAACCTACTATCAGATGTAATTTAGGATATATTCTGATACTATGAATTTGGATAGTCATCTGATCCCAAATTACTATATTTTGAAAAAGACAGAGTATGTACAAGGCAATCTTCTTTGCCTTCTTTAAAAAAGAGTGAGTCCAAGGCATTTTCAAAAATCAAAATAAAGCTCGCTCCGAGCCAAGCCGTCGGCTACTTGTCAAACATCCAATCCGTGAGGCTGCTTAGAGCAACTTTAGTGTTGCGTTGGTTTGTTCGGTCCACAGAAGCCGAATGAAATATTGGTTTGATCCCTGCAGTGTAGAATCGATTGTGATGGGACTAGCGTTGAAAACGGACGAAAACGAGCGGAAAAACCTCGTTTCTATTTCCGTTTCGATATTTTTTGGCGGAAACGGGATCGAATTCGGAAAAGACAGGTTTTGAAATGGAATCGGAATATGCGGATGTACGGAAACGAACCAATACGATCGAAAATTTAACGAAAATGGTCGGAAACAAGAAACCTATTCCGAAATACCGCACATGTTTATACTCATAAATCATAATCACATAAACAGAACTATTCCGAAATATCGCATATGTTTATACTCATAAATCATAATCACATAAACAGAACTAACATTTTAAGTTACAAATGGAGTAAATGCTATAGATAGAAATTGTCGGTGATATGGGCCCGGGGGTATATTGGAGATGTGATATCTGAAAAAGGAAGGCGCCTTCGCCCACTAGGGCGCGCCAAAGATAGGTCCTGGGTGGTTCAAGCGGATCCCGGCCACGGGCGGCCACGTGGCCACTCCAAGAAGGGCTAGGCTCGGGGGCTGCCCGGAGGCCACCGTACCCCCAGGCGGCAGGGTCCGGGATCACCCGGACCCCCCATCCCTCACCCCGCACCTCTCTGAGAGAGGGGCGAGTCCAACTGCCAACCACCTCATTTAATGCCTAAAGAGAGAGAGGCTAAGCGTCTGCCCCGCCGCATTTAATGCAATGTGAGGTGCGCCTGTCAGTCGCTCTCATCATCATCACCCTTTTTGCCCGTCACGAGGCAAAGAGGGCATAAAGTCTTTGACTACGACCGTGGTATGGCAGCACGCCCACTCCACGCACGCCTCCCTCCACGCCTCGTCCAGTTGTGTTAAATGCGTTGGGCGGCCGCGTGGGAGAGAGAACACGAGCGCAGGAGGTGTTGCGTCAGCACCTACCTAGGAGATGGGCCACTGATCAGTAGGCCCCACTGGAGTAGGTAGGCCGGCCCATCCTCGCGTCAGCAACATGGCTGCCACGACGCCCGCTTTTCTCCGCCTACTCCCATGACGCAGCAACAGGAACAAAGATGGGGGTGGCTTCTTCGACAAGACAAGGCCAGAGCCGCTTCATCACGTGGAGTGGAGTAGAAAAAATCAGGACTACTGTGGTGTTTCCCTTGCAGGACTACTGTGGTGTTCCCCTTGCACTATAAAAAGAGACCCAAGTCCATCATAAAAACGGTTCCTTCGGTTCGTTCGGTTGGTTTCATTCGTCAGGTTGCTGAGCAACAGCTAGTTCTTAGCAACTCCTTGGCCACCTAAGTCACCACCTCCGATACCCCTAAGGAGAACACCATCTCCGGTCCTGTAATTCATCCCTCATATTGCACAAAGAACAGGAATAGGGTATTACACCTCATAAGTGGCCTGAACCTGTATAAACCCCTGGTGTCCATTGCGGTTGCGATCTTTCTTCGGCTTCACCAGCTCCTCCCCATCCTTACCGAGAGTTTAAGCCCTGATTCACCGCTCCCCTGTGCGGAACCAAAAAGGGGTCCCTCGGATTCCCGCGTGTCGATCTCCGACATCGACAGAAATCATTCAAAATCACATACTAGGTACAACTACGCTGGAATCTATTAGCTTCATGAGCTTTCTAATTGTGCCAATTCATAAACTTGAAGCAATTATTGTGTGTGACAAAAATACGTAAACAAAAGCATATATCAAGTACTAGTATTTTATCATGGTCAATTAAAAATATAAGTACTGCTAAGGCTAGGGTTACGCTTACATGGATTGGGCTGGGTTGGACCTGTTGAAAAACAAAAAAATTCCAAAAAAAATACGAAAATATTTGGCCCAAATACAAGATTCAGAAAATACAGACGAAAAACTCCTCTCCCGTTTTCGTCTCGTTTTCGGATTTGCTCATCTAGCATCCCGTCTCATTTTCGAATTTTTTCATAAAGCGAAAACGGTAAGGTCAAATATAAAAAAAAGACGGTATGGGCAGGATTTTTTTCCCGTTTTCAACCCTAGATGGGACCCACCAAAAAAAATCTCAGTCGCACCTTTCCCCTCGTCGCTCCTCGCGCGACCAGGCGGAAAAATCCGAGTGCGCCGTTCCCCTTCCTTTCCCCTCTCCCTCCCCAAACCTTCCAAAGCTCCAATCCAATGATAATCTAGAAATTAACCCATGGAGCACAGCAGATCAGGTCAACCTGCTATGGATCCAACTAGATCAGATCCTTCCCGGCGCTCGTGTGGCTCGTGCTCACGCTCGTGGGGGCTGCTGCATAGGACGCCGTGGAATCAGTATGCCGCCGCATACGGCGCTGCTAGCCGGCTCTGGCTGTTGTGTCAGAGTTCACTTCTTGTTGGCACGGTCATGCATCGACGAGGTCGTGGAGCACAGGTATGAGACGGTAGCCGGGGGGATGCGCATCAAGGGCCTCGTCGAGGAGACGATGCTCCTTACACTCAAGCACCCGACGGCCGTGGATGACAACCTCGCTAAGGGAAGACGGAGGCCGAGGATATGCGCTTCCAAGGCGGGGATCTGCCATGCCAAGTGCATCAAGGTGATTATTTTTTGTAATCTGTACAGTCTTGTTCTTTCTTGTTGTGACATGATGGTCAATATTTAGTTCAGAAATGATTTCATATGAAGAGAAACAACATCCGGTACATATATCTATAATAGAACTATTAATACACTTACATTGCGTAAAGAAGAAAATAATTTGAAAGGAATACAATACTCAGTACATGAAAAACAAGACTAGCTAACTAGTGCTCAGGTTGGTTGCCTCCAAAATTTTCCCATATATGCTCAGCCAAGTCATTTTTCAGTCGATGATGCGTGTCTTTATTCCGAATAGCCACACCTATTTCAAGTACCCTATCAAATCCATGAAGTGGCCCTTGGCCATATCCATTCAGTAGTACAGGAGAGCTCCCCTGCTAATAGTTAAAGTCAGGGCGGCCCTCATAAGAGTCCCTCTCATCCTCGGCTATCATATGATGCAAAATAATGCAAGCATACATCATCTCACCAAGAGTTTGTTTTTTCCACATACGTGTTGGGGTACGTATAATGGCAAAACAAGATTGCAAAACACCAAATGCACACTCAATATCTTTTCTTGTCGATTCTTGCTTTTGAGCAAATAACTTGTGCTTCTCACCTTGAGGCAATTTGAATGTTTTCACAAATGTTGCCCAGTAAGGACAGATGCCATCAGCTAGGTAGTAACCCATGTCAGACTCATTGCCATTGACTGTAAAGTGAACCTCCGGTGTTATCCCTTGATGTTGTGCTGTGAATAATGATGATTGGTTTAACACGTTGATGTCATTGTTGGACCCAGCCACACCAAAAAATGCATGCCATATCCACAGAGGCAACAGCTTCAAGCATGACAGTGGGCACTCCATGATCCCCACTGGTATATTGTCCCTTCCATGCCACTGGACAATTTTTTCACTCCCAATGCATGCAGCCGATACTTTCCAACATACCAGGGAAGTCATGAGCCTCTCTCACATGAAGCAACCTCTGTATGTCTTCTGCAGTGGGTCTCCTTAGGTACTTTGGCCCAAAACATTCAATAATACCTTTGCAGAAATTGACCAAGCTCTCAATGACAGTGCTCCCAGCTATTTGTAAATTTTCATCAACTATATCGGCAGATGTTCAATATGCTAACATTCGCAAAGCAGCAGTGCATTTGAGTAAAGGAGAAAACCCAACTTTACCAAAAGCATCCTTTCTTTGCCGAAAAACTGGAGACCAATCACTAACAATTTGCACAATGTGTAGAAATAGATGCTTTCTCATCCTATATCTCTGACGAAACTGGGTATCGTTGTACATTCGGTTTTCTGAAAAGTAGTAAGCCTTCAACCGATTCTCAGCATCTTGACGCTCCCTTCTTATGTACTTTCTCTGCTGGCTTGACCTCTCTGTTGCTCCTCAATTTGATAACTAATCTCCTCTTCAATCTGAGTCTCAACTGGTTCATTGATGTGATCCCAAATCAAGTCGAATGGGATAACATCAAAGTTGCTAACTTCAGAATTATCATGTTGGGAGCTAGGTTGTGTGGACATTTTTGGTGATCTGGTAGTCTAGAGTGGATGTGGGCAGCTGGTGGAGTAGAGTGAAAGTGGGGATCTGCTTGATAAGAGTGGATGTGGGCACTTGTAGTAGAGAGAATGTGGGGATTTGGTGGGGTGGAAAGGACCTGAACCCTTCGTTTGTAGACAAACTGCACAACAGCTAGTTTTATAACGGCTAGTTTGCTTATAGAATTTTTTTGCCTGCAGCTTTACTAATTTGATGTGATGTCCTTTTTTTTTTGCAGAACAATGTGTTAGACCAATTTAAAGTATACAACACACAGATTCAAAAACTACACAATGGCACACAAGATTGACTTAAGGTAACATTGTGCTACATTCGCATTCATCACAACAATATGGAAGAGTACAATACAACAATTAGATGGGTACAATATAGCAATTAGATGGGTACATTACAATAATTAGATGAGTACATTGCCAACACAACAAATACTTCCCTACGCTACTTCCCAACACCATATATTTCATTAGATAAGAAGTCTAGCATCTTTTCATGGTGTGCTTTTTGTGACTCGTTGTATGACGAGGTGTCAATCATCAAGAGTTCATTGAACTGCTTGATTTTTTCCATCTTCACCTTCTCTTTGTCTGCTTCAGCCTGAATAGCAATGGCTTGCGCATGTTCTCTTGCAGCAGCTGCCATTTTTTCTATTGCCTCAGATTTTTTGATTTGCAGATTATTGAATTGTCCCACATTTTCATCTAACAACCGACCCTTCCCCAACTTCCCCTTCCCCTTCCGTTGCTCTTTTGCGGCCTTCTGCCCTTGTGGTCGACGACGTTCATCATCAGCTGCTTCATCAGTGTCTCTGTTTGAAGAAGAAGTGTAAGCTCCTGATGAAGATACCTTATTTCTCTTGTTCATAATGTCAACAGCCACGTCTCGATTAAGCCATGTAGGTTCATCCTTCACCACTCCACCAATACTCAAATGCGAAGGGATTATCTGTTTCCTTCACTCTTTTGTATTCTTCATGAACCAACTCCATAAGTAGCTGATCATAACATCCACTTTGATATGTCTTTTTTAACTCTGACCAACATCCATGGAACTTTGAAACAAGTGTGCTGGTTGAATTCCAATGGTTCTTGCGCGGCATAGCTGTTCTTTTCTTTCCTTTAGGGGCATATGTGTTGTATTCTTCTGCGACTTGCTTCCAGTAATGAGGTCCCTTCTTTGAATTGCCATTGATTGGGTCATTGATGTTGTTCAACCAAGCACTTATTAGTCGTAGTTTGTCTTCTTTCGACCAATGCATGCACACACATTTATTTTCCTTGTCTGAACCAACATCGCTCCATTCCTCAATTCCATTTGGATCTTTGCTTGTATTCTGTGCGGAAGCTATTGGAGAAGTGACCGGAGAAGCTGAGTCCTCACATCTTGAACCACTACCATCACCAACTCCAAACAAAGCCACTGAACCAACTGGTGATGATGGACCAGTAGCCATACTACCCCCCATGAAAGTTGCCATGGACAGGAATGCCATGTTGATAGTTCGAAGCTGGGAATTGCTGGTAACCTGGTGGAACTCCAAATGGATTGAAGTTTTGTGGATAGTACTATGGTTGAAAGTTGGGGCTAAACTGGTGGGGTTGAAAATTCATGGAAAAATGGGGTGGGAAACCATGGGATTGCTGGTTGTTTGTATTTTGGAAACCATGGGACTGTTGGTTGGTTGGTTGGGTTTTGAGGATCTGAACTTGAAATTGCAGAGTTCAAAAAATTTGTAAAACTAGGTGTGGAGTTGTTGTCCATATTTTGGGGTCAAATTTGTGGAGGAATGTATGTGAATGAATATGTTTGAACTTGTATATATAGTAGAGCACAACCTATTGTAGTTTGCCAGCGAACGGCAATGTGCAGGGCAATGGACTAGGTTCCAACGGCAACATGTGCAGCAAATATTATTTAAATGCTTGTGTTCGACCTTCAAACTCTGTTCGTTTTTTCTTTGCACCTACCATCCGATTCCCGCTATGTGGTTTGTTCGGTTTTTTGGTCTCTAAATCGATTTCAACCAAACACTGAAGATGTTCTTACCACACTCCTACTGCACCTAGCCTGACGAAATAAAAAGGTTGCAAAAAAGTTTTTAGCCATTGCGCTACTATTTAGAGCTAGCAGCAAGAAGAAGAGAGGAGCTCCGTCGCCACCAATGCCACCGTCGATCAGGAGGTACTCGACTGCACCATCTGCCGTCATCCCCACAAGCCTCCAGTCTTGCTGTTGCAGGTACTTAATCCTCCTTGTCTCTTATCTTGTAAAAATGGTTTTTCCCGGACAAGAACAGGTGCCACCTCTGCGCCGTGGACGCCGAGTTCAACCGCTGCTTCGCCGTGGAGACCGGTGCCTTGCCGCAACGCCGGCTACGGGTGCGACGCCCAGACGGCCTACCACGACAGCGACAGGCACGAGTACGGGTGCCCGCACGCGCCGTGCTTCTGCCCGGAGCCCGGGTGCGGCTTCGCCGGCGGGACCTCATCGCTGCTCGTGCACTTCACCGGCGGCCACGGCTGGCCGCCCGCCACCGAGTTCAGGCGCGCCAGGGTGTTCGACCTCCAGGTCCAGGAGGGCAAGCGGGTCCTCCGCGATGTGGACGGCGGAAACCTGACCGGCGCCGTGCTCCTCCTGGAGCCTCGTGCCGGCGCGAAGCCCAAGTTCGAGTGCCACGTTGCGTTCCACTGGTCGTCGTCGCCGGTGGGTCGTTGCCGGCCGACTGCTACGCGTTCGTCGTGCCCAGGGTTGCTCATCCGGCCGCCACCGCCAGCATCGTCGTCTCCGTCCACACGACATCTCCAAGAAACGACCACGCAGGCGCAACGGTGACATTCATCCCCTGAAGTCCCGGGTAAACTTTATGTATAGCTGTAACGGACGCAGATATACCTTTGGCGATTAAAGGTTACGGTGTGAGCAGATCTTTTTATTTTTCTAACAGAGAATAAACATGGGATATTCATATTACAAAGATAATATAAACGTCTGATTTTTTGATTTTTTAAATTTTCTAACGGTATTTTTATTAATGCCAAGTCTGCATTTTATTTCAATTATGAAAATACTGCTATGAGTTCCTAGGCTGCCATCATTAAGCCAATTGCTGATAATGCGTCAAAGAGCGTATTAGCGATAAAAATAATTTGTAATTAAGCGATAAAAAATAATTTATGATTAAAATGTTTACTGATTTGTTATTAATGATTTAAACATCAATGCTAAAAGAAATTACGACAAAAAAATCTTAAAATCAATAGATAAGTTCTAAAATTTAGATTTTGGCAGCCAAAGATATGAACCTGTTGTGTTTAACTTTAATATGAATATCCGAACGTTTATTTTTGTTAGAAAAATAAAAAATCTGCTCGTGGCTAAATAGCAATGCAAGTTTTCACATGTTTATGAACAGAGCATCTTCACAAATAGCTTTCTTATTTCTAATTTTTGAGAAAAACAACAAAAATTAATCTTCAACAAAATTAATCTTCAACAGTTTGACAAAACTGTTGACAAATGGCTTTCCCATTTTTGGGAATTTGACAAAATAGGTTCTATTATGTATATTATGTATTTATGCATGTTGGATGGAAAGGATGAGGAGGTATATGATTCTTTTTTATGTGTAAATTGTATATATAATATAATATAATATAATATAATATTTGTAAATAAATTAAAAATGTTAAAAGAATTGAGAACGACAATATTACTATTTAGATCTTAGAATCTTAAAAAGATATCCCTTTTCAAATAAAAATAAACATGAAGGCCAAGTTTTTTTATACTCTATTTTTTTCTGAATAAATAATACTATTATATATTAATAATAATAATATTTTTTAATCAAAGTTATAGAAATTTAAAAATCGATCCAAATTATTAGCTAGTATGAATGGAGAATAAAATTGAAATAAAATTTGTTAAATTGTTGGAAAAGAATCCTATTCATTGTATTAACTTGGATTTTATTGGCTAAAGGTAGAGGATCTGCGTTCAGCGGTGACATTCATCCCCAGAAGTTCCGGGTCTACTTTATCTCTAAACCTAGTACAGTAGTACTGCTACCTTAATCAGTTGATCTTCCACAATGTACCAACTAATCATCACCCTAGTGACGAGGTTTAGTGAGGACTGAGCAGAAGTGGAATTTGTTTTACTTTTGTCAAGGGGCAGCTTCAAACAGCAAGACTAGAAGGTTATCAAATACTTCCGCGTCTCAAAATAAATAAAATAAATAAGAGGTTGTCCAATATTTTCTGTCTCAAATAAATATACAAATACATTTAATACGATATGTGACGTATTCTAATATTATAAATTGTTTATTTTAGGACTAATTATAAATTTGTTTACTTTGACACGGATCGGAGTACGCTGGTTCAACGACCGGTGTTCGTCCGCCGGCTACGCGGCTAACAAAGTAATATTCGCTTCGCCATGACATCAACAAACAAAACCGTTGTGCTTATAACTAGGTTACCTTGGGTATCCTTGAAATTTAACAAAACCATTGACATTATTTTCATATTTACAAGGATTTCATCAAGTTCAGCTACTCATTCTAATGTAGTCCCAAGTTCACTGACCTACAACGACCCAATAAGGTATTCGGTAATGTGCGATTTCAAATCGACAACAGAACGTGACGCACATCTGCATATGATAAATCCCAAACTTCCCATCTTGTCTTGACTTCTAATTGGTTCCTGAGGTGCAAACAACTTGCATTTCCTCGGAATTGTTGGTGTTGTTGCCCTCTAAAGTAGACCTACAAGGCCCAACTTGTACCTTTTCTCCGTCCGGGCATTTCTCCAGTGGAGATTCGTTATGCTGCTCAATTTCATTTATTCTAGATACTGGAGCATCAGCACTGAAAGTTGTAGCCATTTTTTTACTCAAACTTAAGCCACCAGACCTATCATCTTCCGAAGCTGAAACAGGGTATGAGGTTAAAGCTTCTACATTCACTTCATGATGCTGCGCAGTTTCACAGCTTTCTGAAAATATAACACCATCTGCTGTCTGAGAAAAATAGGAAGGTTCTTTATTAGCAGCCCCTGAGTAAACTTCACCCTTCCCAGCACCTGGATTGCCAGTAAATTCTGCATGCACTGTCCCCAATCCTATTTTTGCAGAAGACCTATCATACAGGGTACTTTCTGTGCTCAAGATTGCTGGACGAATCTCCATACCAATATCAAAAAGAGATGAACCCTCTGATTTACTAGTATTTGTTTCAGCTTCACAATCTACTAAAGAGGACGGATTTATATTTTCTTCTAGTGAAGACCCCTGATGTTGTGTATTTTGGCTGCCCGTATTTGCTCCAGGGTCAATTGCTGCTTCATCACCAGCATTTAATCCCACATCGCCATCATCCGAAGCATCATCAAGGCACTCTGTCTGTATTGTTTCCACATCAGGTTCCTGCGATGTTCCCTGAAGCTCAACTCCACCAGTAGATGTTCGAAGACTATCCCTTCTCACAACATTAAACAAAATACCATTTTCGATCTTTTCGGGTTGCAGTAGGTCGCCTTCAGAAACCATGATACTTGTTGAACAACCAAATGGAGATCTAGGGAGATTACTATCATGAGGATCATAACCTGAATTGCCCAAGCTCCTATCAGGAGTAATAGGCATTGCACTGCTGTCAACAGATTCTCTACCAATTGCCTGAGAAACCAAGAAATTTGTATTTGGTGTTACAACATCAGTTCTGTCTTCCCTCGATGAAATTGTTCTGAACTCTGTGTCAATCTCAAGATTCTGAACAAAACTGACGAATTTGTTGGCTGAGGCTGTCCTCATAAGAGGGCCACCACTTCTTGTCCATGAGTTTAAGTCTATACTCTCAGATTCACTGTCACTGCCATCATGTACATTTTGTTGGACATGATGATTTTTGTTAGATGGTCCAGCAATTCCTCCATCTGCATGGTGGTTTGTACGAGGAGATATAAGGAATTCCTCTTCAAGGGAACCAGATGAATTTTCTCTTGCTATGAGATTCCATGATGGAATCCTCCTAGATGGGCAGAGTCTGATTGTAGGACCATGTCCTTGTGAAGCGGCCGCTCTTTCCGCGCTTCTCTTTAGCCTACGCATATGGTTCAACAGGGCAACACATTCATCTAATACCAGCTCAATAGCACAATTTGCCCTAATGGCTGATAACTTCTCCCAGGTGCAGCGCCTACCCTGATTTGCAGCCTTCTGAAGCTCAGCATAAGATGGATTCTGTATGATCTTGGAATACTGATGATAACAAGAAATAATCCATTTGTAAGTTTACAAGTTAGTGCCAAGGATATTTGTGAAAGAAAGGAATAGGAAATATTAAAGACCTGAGCAAGAGTGGCTGGCATAACAACTGTGACATCACCTTCCCAATCTTGAGCAAACAACTTAGCTATTCCTCCTAAAGGAAATCCAAGTTCGAGAATTTGGTTGCACCTATGCTTAACTTCCATTTCAGCAAGTTCAGCCAGCTACATACAGACAGTGTTGAAGAACATATGAGATCATAGAATAAAGCACTTCAACACATGCTTGCCCACAGGGGTGAAGCAAGGAAATTCATAAGCCTAGGGATCAACTAATTTGATTTGTTAAATTTCAAAATTTTACATAGTTTTTTGAATGGATTTAAAGAGATTAAGGAGACAAGCCTAGGGCTCAAGCCCTAATTGCCCTAGGCTTGTCTCCTCCCCTGCTTGCCCATAGCAGTTTTAGTATATCGAATTATTCAACCATAAAATTCAACTAATATCTGCAGTTAACTAAACCTTGCTGAGTGTAGTGCTACACTAGGCTACTAAGCCACAAACATGTCTGAAATACTGAAAGTTATATCATGAAGCCATCTAAGTGAAAATAAAAATCTTCCTTCCCACCATGAAATCAATATCAGGTCATATCACAGCCAGCTCAAGTAAATAAATAATCAAAAATAAAGAATGCAATATGGAATGTTTTTTGCACACACCTTGGCAGCAAAACTGCCTCCATAAGCCCTGATAATTTCCTTTAGTCTCAACAGTGGAGCTATGTGAGGATTGGCTTGGCTTACTATGAAATGATTCACATTGAATAATTCCTTCAATTGCTTCATTGGCAAATCATTTTCTAAGCTCCCATCTCTCCAGCGGCGAGTTGGAGCACCAGCTCTTTCTTCCAGGCCCAACAGGAAAGGAGCATGAAAAGGAACTGTTTCTCCAAATCTGTCTTTTGCCATCAACTCTTGGGCCTCGAAAAGACCAGGAAAAGCACAGGAAGCAGTTACTGCACTCCAGATGAGAACATGAGGTGATGTCAAATAGTTCAGGCATCGAGGTGGCTCATGCTTCCTTGGAGAACACACAGTGACAACAAGAATCCGGCCCGTCATGTCATAGGCCTCTTGGAATGTCAAATTGCTGGTAAGGTTTCTCAAAAGCGTCTGCAAGTGTCTAATGTCATGCACAGCTCCATGTGTCAAAATCCTTTTAACTACGGGAAAGATCCCGCCCATCTGGTCAAAGAATTTCAAGGAATGCCACTCCTCGAAAAAGCCCTCCAGCTCCGGCCATGACCTTGTTGCTACTATGGAGCACATTATAGAACCAACGCTAGACCCTGAAATTATCCTCGGCAGAAGCTTATGTTCTACCAACGTTTTCACAACACCCACATGAAAACATCCTAGAGAAGCACCTCCACTTAGCAGTAAGGCTGTTCTACCGAAGGCATGTCTTGTCTCATGCAT
Organism: Oryza australiensis; assembly: GCA_019925245.2. Classification (NCBI taxonomy): domain Eukaryota; kingdom Viridiplantae; phylum Streptophyta; class Magnoliopsida; order Poales; family Poaceae; genus Oryza; species Oryza australiensis. Next base: position 6,377,029 of record JAIFGZ020000048.1, on the reverse strand, counting down.
AAATGCAAGTTTCTCTTCGAGAGGCAAGTCGTCTGAATCAGAGTTACATACCATTTTCAGCTGAGTTGATACCTCCTCAATGTACTCTTTTATGAGTTTCGGCACCTGGCAACATGACATAGTGATATATAAGAATAGGCATTTGAGTAGATGCTCCAATGGGGACATCAAAAAGGGGATCCTATCACTATCAATATGAGTACTTCGTATAATTTGTTGCTGTACTGACATAACACAAGCAAATCATCCGAACAAAGTGAAAAAATTTCTAAGAATATCTTGGTGCATGTAATGGAAGTGGATCCACTTCGTAGATTTAGTGTAATGGAATTACTTTAGTTCAGTTGTAACAAAGGGAACGTAGAAGCATTGCTAAAGACTGAAGTTCTGAGAATAAGCTGTCCTAACTCCTACCAACCATCTTATTGCATCAAATTTGCTGGCATAATACAGGTTAAGATTAGAGCAGTTACCTGCAGCCTCCCCTTGTGGAGCTCGGAGTTGCACATGTTGCCGAGATTCCTGAGCAGGTCGGCGCGCATGCAGAAGACGATGTCCCTGAGCGAGCCCTCCTGGCGGCGGTGCCTGAGCTCGCGGAGCTTGTTGCGCACGAGCTCCTCGTCGTAGAGGTCGGCGTCGGTGGCGCGGCGCGGGGTCTCGCGGTCCAGCATCCGCGCGGCGTGTGCCCACTCCTCGTAGGTGAGCGCGGCGCGCATCATGTTCCGCCAGAACTTGCGCCGGTACGCGGACTGCACCCGCGCCCGGACCCCGGCGCGCCCGCCGCGGCCCCGCAGCAGGAGCGCGACGGCGCAGACGGCAAGGAGGATCCCGCGGGTGTTGTCCCGCGGGTGCAGCCAGGCCGCCGCCAGGGGCAGCGCGGCTCTCAGCGCCGCGGCGAGGCGGTGCCGCAGCCGGTCCAGGGAGCCGCAGAGCAGCACCCGCAGCGCCACCGCGCGGCCCAGCGCCGTGGACGGGCCGATCGCGAACACCCCCACCGGCGCCTCGCTGCTGATCGCGTCCATGGCCACGGGCGAGCGGGCGGACTCAGAGCCTCAGGAGGAGAAAGCGCGGGGGATTTGAGGGCTGCGAGCCGCGGGCGGGCGCGGTGGGCATGGCGTGTGGGAGTCGGGGAGCTTGAAGATTTCGAGGTGGCGGAGCAAAGCGAGAGATCAAAGAGGGGGACGAGTTGGTTTCGTCTCGTCTCGCGGTCGCGGATCGGCGGGTGGGGAGTGGGGACAAAAAGGCGTCCGAGTCCGGAGCCCAGGAATGGGAAGCGAAGCGATAAGGAAGACGTAACCAACAAACCGCATCGGCGGCAATCACGCCAAGTCGCGGATGCGCGCGCTGGAAGGGAAGGGAAGAGATCAATTGAGGCATCACGAAGGAGATCTTTGGCAGGATGGTCAGAACACACCATGGTTGTTGGGGGCGAGTATGATAAATTGATGTGTGTTCGTAACACCAACTTAATTTGCAATCAGAAAGGCTCATCATGGGACTCTGTGTGTGATCATCGGATGATTAGTTATATTTTGGTGTCAGCCTCGTATCATTTATTCATTTACATTAGCTATGTTGATTTGGAGAGATGGGGAAGTGATACACTCCATTTAACATCTTGGATCGTGGTCCTCGAGTCAAACCAGATGCACACGTTGAGACGATAGCAGATCCTTTGGGCTGAAAGAAAAGTTGAACTAAACATAAATTTAATTAGTTATAGTCCTTACTATTTAGGTTTGGGTCCAGACTCGGATGCTCATATTGCATACATGTACATGGATTTGTTCAGTGATCAAAACGCTTGGACTGACGAACGAAGCAACTGAGGCATCAAGAAGTAGATCTTCCATACATGAAAACGTACTGACTAACGAAACGTGTACGCCGCTTTTGGAAGGTATAGTTTAGCATTCCAAGACGATGGCTAGAGAATTTCTTGTTTACAGCTCCGCCAAAGACCACAAGCAATGATCGTGACTGCACGTCCCATGAAATTTTGGGCTGATAGATTCTCAAGAGGATGGTCATATGAATGGTATAGACAGAAGAACCATGACCATGATTACAGAGTTCCATAGCGATACAACTCGATGAACCTATTTGGCCATTTGTAGTGGAGATATATTATACTAGACAACAACTCTGAACACAATATTGACTTGGTCTGGTCATGTCATCTCCTTGTCTCATCTCTAACTGCAGTGCTAGTGCTGATCAACACATTAATCATTTTTAGCCTGTGAAGAATCTTCTCCAAGACTGCCACGGAAGAAAACCGCCTGTCAATGAAGCACCGCGACTCGTATTGTCAGTTCACACTGTCAGCACACCACACGGTTCAAGTCCTGGAAAATTGCTACTGCAAACCTACTGAAACAGAAGGATTCAGTACGTACCACACCCTTGGCAGCGAACGTAGTAATCCTTCTTCATCACAAGCCCAGAGCCTCCACAGATTTCACATTTCTTCTGTGCAATCTGAAAGACAGAAGAAGTCAATAATCAAGTGAAGGACAGTAAAAATTGGCAAGGAATGGTCTGAATGTCTTATCGATAAGCACTATCTTCTTCACACTCATAATTCAGTGTCAAACTGTCAATACGAAGACTGTTTAATGAACATTAGTACCAACAACCGGTAACCTAATTAGTGCGCACGCCCGTTTTAGTCTTAACGAGTGAAGGGTCCAATGCTATCCGCTTATGTGTTGTTCCGAAAAATATAACTTAACCATCAAGCAATATATTCCTACCACTTAAGCTTCAAATAAAATTTTCTCTTAAATATTTACAATCCAATTACACCATTACATTTGTAGCAACTAAATATTTATAACAAACAAGATCTCAGATGAAAGATTACAAATTACTTTTATAACATATTTTAATCACTTTTAATTTCATTAAACTTCTTAGACATTTAAAAGTAAATTCAATAAAACCTAAAAGTAATTTATATAATTATAAAAGTAACTTAAAATAAAAAATAAAAAGAAAGTAAATTGTCACGGCATTAAGAATAAATCTATTGTGGGTGAAAACATAAGTATATAGAAGTAAATTTAATTGATAGAACTAACCAATAAAGTAAACTATTCATAACATTATGAATGTCTAAAAAGTAATTTAATCAAATCTAAAAGTAATTTAAATATATGATAAAAGTAATTTACACATACAATAAAAATAATTTACAACATATATATTTTATTTTATCAGAATATAATATTGTAATATCTTGTTATAAATATTAAATTGTAACAAACATGATCGTGTAATTGGATTGTAGATTCCATAAGTAATTTAAGAGAACATCTTATTTGAATATTAGGTATTAGGAATCTTTTATTTTTCCTTTATCAATTAAATGTATACTCCACAGAATCAATTAAATGTATACTCCACATAGGAAATAAATACATATTAACTTTAGCATTTTATCAGGATGGTAGCTAGTTAGCACTAATTAGTGTTGTATAGCCCCGTCCTACTAACAACTAGCTGCTCCCTCCGTTTCCAAATACTTATCTCTATTGCATAACACTCTTTCACGATGGAGCTAGCGACTCTAGCAAGCAAGGAAACAGTAGACCAGCACTCACAATTCTCTTGCCGAACTCGACCAGCGCGATGACGAAGGGCGTCACTCCAGCTGCACAAAAGCCGGTTGATACCATACCATGATCAAGCACATTTAAATTTGTGGGAAGTGAAGAGGAAGCGAAGCCGAAGCGTACGACAACATGGACGCACCTACAGCGCCGACGACGATCTGCCAGGTGATCTGCGGGGGCGGGACGTCCGCCGCGGCGGCAACGGCGGCAGAGGTGGAAGGGCCGTCCACTGCGCGAGCGGCGACAGTACCCCGGCCAGCGGGAGCGGGAGCTGGAGCTGGAGCTGCCCTCCTGCCGACGACGCTGCCGGCAGCCGGGAAGAAGTCGCCGCGCCCGGGGAACGCCAGGCCAGGCAGCGGGCCACTGCCCGGCAGGCACGGGGGAGCAAAAGCGCGCGGCCGCATCGCCGCCACAATCTGCACAGGCCTGCTTCTGGTCGGGCGGGCGTCCACTTGTACTCGTTCTGGCGGTGCGCGCGCCGGGGCGCGAGGCTCCACGGCCTCTACCACACGACGTTTCTATCCACGATAAATACTCCGAGTTTCCACCATCAAATTTATCCACATTGTGAGGCGAGGAGAGGGCCGGGATGAGGATTTTTTTTATCTCTTTGTGAACACTTGTTCACTCATAAGTCATAACTGAGTAAGACATCAGAGCATTTTTTGAACTTCCACGTCACCCCCACCCCACCACCCCCGCGGCTCGAGAGGCGACGGCCGTCCCCTTTCACCCTTCCTTCCTCCTCTGCCTCGCCGCCACCCGAGCGGCCATCGGCAAAACCAAGCGACTGCAAGAACGACAGCGGCAGGGCTTCTCGCTGTCTTGAGCTTGGGCGGTCGGGAGAATCGCTCAGGGTGACGGCGACCGCCAGATCCGCGTCGTTCTGGTTGGATCTGGCGACGGTTGGCGACGGGGACGAGACCCGGATAGGCGTGTGCGTTACCGTGGCGCTGGGGATGGCGAAGAGCGGCGAGCCCATGGCATCGAGCCGGGCCTTTTCCTGGCAGACATGCACGAGACGCGAGTGGCGACAGCTTGCGACAATGGCGGGATGCGCGTAGGCGCCGGATCAGGTGGTGGAAGGGAAGGATGGCGACGGTGACCTAGGGCGCATATCCGGCGGTGATGACTAGAGGCCGCAAATGCAGTGGCGACGATGGCCTAGCGCGCACATCCCTCGACGGCATTAGTCCCATGGCGCGGGCGTGGTCGGGCTTCGATGTTGCTCCGACGGTGGATCCTCGTCCATGGTGTCGGCAAGGAGGCCTCGTGCATGGCAGAGGCAGACGGAGTGATGGCGTCGACCGCCCCTCCCTCTCTTTGGCAGTGGAGGAAGGAGAGGGCGACGCCGCTTGGTAGTGACGGCGCCAGGGAGGCCCAGCGCTTGACGAAGGTGATAGCCGTACGAGTCAACGGAGCCCCTCCTCACCAAACCTTGCGACACCGTGCTACAGCACCCGTGGTACCACGACGGTGGCGGGGAGCCCTTCCTTTCCCGGTGGTCGCCGATGTCGACTTCTTCTGCGTCGGGAAGTTACCCTGGTGGCCACTCTGGGAGCACATCTGCGGGGATGGCAGCGGAGATGGTGGTGGCGGCGGGGATGGTGTGGCGACAATGGCAGAGCATGGGGAGGCTGGGGAATAGAAGGAGTAGTAAAAGAAAAGATTAAAAGGGAAAAAAAAGGAGAAAAAGAGAGAGAAGAGAAAAAAGAAAAAAAAGGAAAAAGGGAAAAGTGGTAGAGCGCCCGGTTTTGATAGGCACGCGTTTGGACTTGGCGCTCGCATGGGCGGAGGCGACGTGTCTATGTTGGCTCTTGGAGAGGCCGAAGTCGTGATGCTGCAACATGATGACGATGCTGGAGGGCGCGCGGTGCGGAGACGTGGCCGGCGGTAGAGGTGAACGGCGAGGTGCGGCCTGTGTGGAGGCCGACATGACAGGGTGAGACACGGCTGGCTCATGGTTGCGGTGCAAGGTGGCACGGAGAGGCCTGCCATCGATGGTGGAGGCCGGTGTCCAGAGTGTCGGTGCGGCACAACGAGGCACGACCGGCGGTAGCACGCGGAGGCTAAACGGCAGGGGGTGCCGGTGCAGTGGTGGGCGGTGAAAGATACGGAGGCGCGGGTGCAACGGCATATGGCGTGGGGAGGCACAGTGGCGGACTAGGGTCTTGGGAAGCCTCAGCCAATGACAACCTCTTTGTCAGGTGGAGTGCTTTGACGAGCTCTTGTGTAGGCTTTTGAAGTTATGGTGGTAGCCAGGGTTGTTTGCATGGTTCCCGGTTTTTGGTGGCTTGCAGCGGACCGCGACGTCTGACGTTGCTTGGCAACGGTCAGTACGGTGCGGGACTGCGTCAGTAGTACACGACGCTTGCGGCGACGGCATTGTGTGACGACTAGGCTTACAGCGGATCGTGGCGGGGCTACCTGGTGTGGTGCATCGTCGAAAGACGGGGGCAAGCAACTTCTCTGGCTTGTTGTCTTGGCGAAGAAGGCTAAAGCGCGAGTGTGAGGCAGCGAGGCCAGGTCGACTCTCTGCGGTGGCTCAAATGTTCGATGGAGATCGAGAGGAACAGAGCAACTTCTCTCTCGCTATGACGGTGACAAAAGAAACATATTTGTGATGACGAGTGCAGTAGCAGGCGTGGCGTGGCCTCCGCGAAGAGGAGTGCAGCAGCGGACGTGGCGTGACCCCCACAAAGAGGAGTGCAACAGCGGGCGTGGCGCGGCCCCCGCAAGCGGCGAGATGGTGTCGAACGACGGATGTGGCGAGTCCCCCACGCGTTGAGTCCTATGAGAGATCCGGATCTGGTGGTTTTCACCCCGTCGAGTGAGGTTTAGCGTTGCAGCGACACAACGACGACGGGTACTGCATGACGAATACCCGTTTGATGCAATGTGGTTTGTCTTTCCCTATTATCCAATTGACTTGAAGCTCTGTTGTAAGGTTTCAAACGTTTGATTGTGTGTAGTTTTAGTGGGTGTCGTCGTATAGGCTTTAATTTGTCGACCGTGTGAGGTGAGTTGGTTTCGTTAGGGTTATTGTGCAGCTCGATTTTGAACATTTGTCCGTGTTGATGTTTCAATCCAACCATGCAAGTTTTTCCTTTCTCCTATGGCCTCCCAAGACTGTATTCTTTTTTTTTCTACTATAACAATGAAACATGTGTTATTTTGTGCGTTTCGTTTCGAAAAAATAACGAATATTCACATATTCCAGATAAAACTAAAAATTGCAGAGTTCACCTTGTTACGCCGCACGAGATTGCAGCAATCAACAAAATATTATTACACCCGAAGCTCTTATGAGCGAATACCAAACAAAATTCTTTTAATGGCATGTTCCTCACATGATCGATTGTGCTTTGATCATAAAATTCCAGCGTAATTTGGTTAGATGTCCCTCAGTACGAACAGAAAAATAGGGGGAAACGTGCAATAACTATCAAAGTAAAAGATATCTCTCGGACCCAAGTTGACAAAATTACAATTCCGAAATTAAAAGGCTCACTCTTCAGAACAAAGGTGTCGTGCCTGTAAAGTGTCCCTCCAAAAGATTATAATCATCATCTCCGCCATAAGCGTCCCTGATGCTTTTGCTCCTGCATGCGCCTACAAAAATGACAGATTATATTCGTCAGATTGTGGTAAAATGTGGTTAAAAAAAGATTGTTAAAATGTAGCTTGCCACACATTTTTCCATGTCCAGGTTAGTGTGAAACAGATAATTTGTTCGTTTACATCAAAGAATCAACAACGAAATGCTCATTGTCAAACACGAATGAATAGTTACAAGCATAACAGCATTTTCCTAATTTTTGGAAAATATTGAATATTCAGAATACAAATTAGCATCAGCTACAACTAGTTGAAGATTATGGAAGCATCTGCTTACCTCTGGTGCTCCTTTGAACGCTCAATAAACTCAGCAGGTATATCACGGCCTTGATAGGACGCAAGAACAGCCCTGATATCAGAAGGTCTTGCCATAGCAACATCTGCCGCACAGATTGACAAGAATCAAAAACAAAATACCAAGGATGCAAGTGGCGCAATCAAGCAGGCCTCAAAAACCACATCAAGAATGAAATAATATGAGGGGCAAGTTGGCTAACACACTTGCATTCCTAAGAAATAAACGAACCAAAAATGGAGAAAAAAACTGGACGACAGGATAATAAGAGATATTGATTAAAAGGCTTACATTCAAGAAAGGGAATAAGATCAAGCAGTTGTGTGTCATCATTTTCAAGCTTCCAAGGTTTGATCGGAACACAATTTTCAGGCTGCAGGCATGATTCCAGAGCATGCCCACTGATATAGATAACGTGCGCGGGATTTCTGTTTAGCTTTGATAAATCCTGTAAATGACAACATAACATGAAAGGCACTATATATATATATATATATATATATATATATGCTGCAAAAATACAGCTGCCAAGACACTTAAATTACAAAAGAATAAACATTGCCTTGTAGATTATAATTAAGAACTCAATATTGACCACATTAGTTTTTTTAGGAAAAAAAAGCATAATCCAAATTCAAATTTAAAGTGGGATTCGTCACAAAAAAAAAACACCTAACTGTCAGCAAACTGTCCGCTGAGCAGGTTATCAGCACTGAGATAAACAATATGGTCCATGGTTGATTTCTATGGTGGAGACTGGAGATAAGTGCAAAACAAGCACCGCAATCAAGAGTAAGCTGCAAGCTGATCCTATTTACCGTGCCCATCATAAACGAAAATAGTTAAACAGCTAGAAAATAAATGCTTGTGTAATAGCTAACAAATGGCCAACACATGTCAAACTCAAGGAGGGAAGCCTTATACTGCAAATTTCCAAAAGTTTGAAAGCATGAAAGGCCCTTGAAGTAATTGTAGATGCAGGATGATCTAGACTTACACTGCTACCTTTAAGTAACAGTCATGAGCAATAGTGTTGCAATGATATTTACTGGGCCACACCTCATATAAAGTATTTGTTGCAAGAAAAAGCTAAGATGACAGCAACCTACTGAGAAGATCAACCGCCGAGGTCATAAGGAGAGGGGAGCTTTGGAAAGGCGCCATGCAGTTCAAACAATTAGTTAGCAGTAGGATGATGGTTTTTGCTCACAGCAATGAGAATTTAATTACGGTGTGGCAACCCAAATGAAAGACCAAAATATGCACAAGATAGTTTGTTGCATTCTGTAGTACAGACAAAACTAAAAGTAATGAAAGAAGACATGGTGTTAGAAAAGGAAACATTATGATGAGTAATGTGTGAGCATTATGGGACCACAAAATAAAAACAACATTTTGATGAGCAGTGTATTCTCGATGAGCCTCAAAGGTTCTCACCCAGGATAAGAAACTCTTAAGCAATGAAACATGCGAGCATTTAATGTGCAAAGTTTGCATTCTCCACGACATACTGCAAGATATAATCTATGACATAGCAACTCACGCGTCATATCATGCCTCTGTCAACCTATTTCATTCCTAGTCAACTAGGTAAGTAACTTCAGCTAAAGTGTTAGAACATAAACCCATAAGTCATGATTGATGACAATTAGGTGTAACATATGATAAACCACAGAGCCAAGCAAGATAGAGCAAAAGAATGTGTACATAAAACTCCAGAGCTATATGTCATGTTGCAAAAGGAGGAGAGCTTATAAGACAAGGCATGACTCAAAAAAAATCATCCGCCTACTGTGGTCCATATATCATGCAACAATCCAAAAACTCACAGGACTCTGTGTTAATTGTGTCAACATGAGACCATTCCAAAAGCTCTTCACTAAATATTAAAGTATTGCTAGAATAGAGCTTCAAGATATAAGTCATGATCACCAACCACCGTGGCCAAAAGGAAATAGAAAGCCATGTCACAGCAACAAAAAGTAAAAGCATGCATGGACATAATCTTTTGCATCATCCATGTCATATTGCAAAAGAAAGAGAGAGAACAATACAATGATGTGTCAATTATGCATATCCATCACTATCCATCCGCCTTTCATGTACCACACTCATATCGTGAGTCACTTCATGTCTGGACACTAACAAACTCTATCTTAACATTGAGATGCATGAGACTTTATATCACTATAAATGCACAATGATTTATCATTGTTTCTCACAAAACCATTCAAGTTCATTAGTCCTACAACAACATGGCATCCATAAATCGCCCCGTAGTTTGCTTCACAGTTTGCCTGTTCCTCTTGTGCAATGGCTCCCTAGCCCAGCAGCTATTAGGCCAGAGCACTAGTCAATGGCAAAGTTCTCGTCGTGGAAGTCCAAGAGAATGCAGATTTGATAGGTTGCAAGCATTTGAGCCAATTCGGAGTGTGAGGTCTCAAGCTGGCACAACTGAGTTCTTTGATGTCTCTAATGAGCAGTTTCAATGTACTGGAGTATCTGTTTTCCGCCGAGTTATTGAACCTAGAGGGCTTCTACTGCCCCATTACACTAATGGTGCATCTCTAGTTTATATCATCCAAGGTTTGTGCAACAATTTAAGTGCATAATGAATTAATGATCAGCTGCCATGTTTATACTGCTTGTAATTAACATGCATGCCATACTTTCAGGGAGAGGTATAACAGGGCCGACTTTCCCAGGCTGTCCTGAGTCCTACCAACAGCAGTTCCAACAATCAGGGCAAGCCCAATTGACTGAAAGTCAAAGCCAAAACCATAAGTTCAAGGATGAACATCAAAAGATCCACCGTTTCAGACAAGGAGATGTTATTGCGTTGCCTGCTGGTGTAGCTCATTGGTGCTACAATGATGGTGAAGTGCCGGTTGTTGCCATATATGTCACTGATCTCAACAACGGTGCTAATCAACTTGACCCTAGACAAAGGGTAATTAAGCAAAACTTATCCAAAACTAAACATTTTACTATTATTTTGATCTTTTTATTCCACTTTTCTTAGATGATGATTTAGCCTCTTAATCAATTGTTAGGATTTCTTGTTAGCTGGAAATAAGAGAAACTCTCAAGCATACAGGCGTGATGTTGAGGAGCGGTCACAGAACATATTTAGTGGCTTTAGCACTGAACTGCTTAGCGATGCTCTTGGCATAAGCAGCCAAGTGGCAAGGCAGCTCCAATGTCAAAATGACCAAAGAGGAGAAATTGTTCGTGTTGAACGTGGGCTCAGTTTGCTGCAACCATATGCATCATTGCAAGAGCAGGAGCAAGGACAAGCGCAATCAAGAGAGCATTATCAAGAAGGACAATATCAGCAAAGTCAATATGAGAGTGGCTGCTCTAACGGTTTGGATGAGACCTTTTGCACCATGAGGGTAAGGCAAAACATTGATAATCCTAACCGTGCTGATACATACAATCCAAGAGCTGGAAGGGTTACAAATCTCAACAGCCAGAATTTCCCCATTCTTAATATTGTACAGATGAGCGCAGTCAAAGTAAATCTATACCAGGTAAATGAGCAGCATTTTTTTCTTGGTAAAAGCTTTAATGCACACACTATGCTAATGATGTGTATCTGTTCTATTGCAGAACGCACTCCTTTCACCGTTTTGGAACATCAACGCTCACAGCATCGTGTATATTACTCAAGGCCGTGCCCGGGTTCAAGTTGTCAACAACAATGGAAAGACAGTGTTTAACGGAGAGCTCCGCCGTGGACAGCTACTTATTGTACCACAACACTATGTAGTTGTGAAGAAGGCACAAAGAGAAGGATGTGCTTACATTGCATTCAAGACCAACCCTAACTCTATGGTAAGCCACATTGCAGGAAAGAGTTCCATCTTCCGTGCTCTCCCAAATGATGTTCTAGCAAATGCATATCGCATCTCAAGAGAAGAGGCGCAGAGACTCAAGCATAACAGAGGAGATGAGTTCGGTGCATTCACTCCAATCCATTACAAGAGCTACCAAGACGTTTATAGCATGGCGGAATCCTCTTAGGTTGGCTTGCGAATAAAGAATAGCTAAATAAATAAACTGCAAGCAAATGCTTTGCTGCTATGCACTTCCAAATCTTTTGACCGATGATAATAAAGCCTCCTTTTATCCTTATGTTTGTTCTTTCCTTCTATAGTAGTGTCTCAAAATAAGCAATTGTTTTGTTGTGTAATCCATAAAAATATAGTACCCCTTTAAGTAGTTATTATTTGAATGCCCTACCAAAAAATTACATACACATGCCACGGTTATTAAGGTTCCACTGAACCGAGGCATTTAGGGAAGCTCACCACACTGGTCTCCTCATTTCACAGGAGAAGGGCAACGGCCTTGGCCAAGATGCAGATGAGAAATGACCGCTCCACCAATTCAAAGATTTTATTTCATTCAATGAAGATTGAAAGGAAAAATGTAATAGGACTTAGGAGTGTGAAAAAAATAAAACTTCACCCCATCAATGAGCTGATGGGATGGCTTAAGAGTTAAGTCATGTTGGATTGATATTATTTCTAGACATTTCTACTGTATAAGAGGAAACTATACAAGATAAAACATGATGCGTTCTCTCGGTCATGAAAGCCAGATCCCAGAGAGCAAAGTGAACAAGGTGGTATATGCTTAATGCATGGACAAAACAACTTTGTCATAACATCAATTTTCACTCCTACCAGTTATTTGAAGAACATAAAACACATTTTAAAATCCATCTCATGCAAACATATAGCCTAGCATACAGTAAGTTACTCAATAATCACAATAGTATCTGAAAAAACATAGCGCAAGCTAAGCTTACCAAAAGGGTGCTTAAAGGATCAATATATGAAACTGTTTCAATCAATGTACATAATACAACTAAGAGAACAGATGGTAAGAGCATAAGACTCCCATACCCGATAATGTTTTCCATTTTCATATTTAGTTGCGACTCTTGATAACCTGTGCCGAACATAGCCCTTTGGATCCAGTCTTTCAATAACAGGATCAACATACTGTCCATGTAGAGAAGTTCATATGGGTTTATATATTTTTCAGAAACAACCAAATTGTTGAGGAAATTCTGGTAAACCTACCATACTCAGCTGATCAGAGTACACAACAATCTCATAGAATTTCCCAAGATGTTCCAAAAAGGCATCCACTCCTGGTCTCTTAAAAGTTCTCCATCCTCGCTCACGCTATACATATATACATAAAAGGGAAATTCTTGGTCAAGAAGCCTTCCAAGGGTCATAAACTAATATAATGCGCATGCTTGGAAACTTAACTAGAAAATATAAAGACTTCTACAATAGTTGGCAATTTTGCAGCATACATACAGAAAGTGATTACCCTGAGAGAGAGAGAGAGAGCACAAAAGTAATATAGAATCGGTATATATGGTTTCTTAGGAAGTTTAAATTAGACTGAAGTTGATATAGGAGAACAGGAGATCCAATTGACAGATGAGTGAACTGAAGAAAAATGATCACATGCTTCCAATCGAGCAATCAAATAAGTAAAACCATTTAAAATACACATTCCTTTTTAGATCAATCTGAATGGGGGTTAACATCAGAACTTAGGCTGTGTCCTTTTGAACACTTTCCCAACTTCTACCTCTCATTTTCTGCGCACACACTTCCCAGACTATTAAACGGTGCATTTTTATAAAAAAAATCTATAGAAAAGTTGCTTTAAAAATCATATTAATCCACTTTCAAGTTTTTTAGCTAATACTTAATTAATCATGTGTTAATCCACCGCTCCATTTTGTGTGCCAGGAGGGAAGGGTTCCCAACCCTCAGTAACGAACGTAGCCTTACGGCATGTTTGGATCTCTGGTTGTACCAAGAGTCCAAGACTAGATCTTGTTAAAAAGATTTTAGAAGCTAACAACCGAAAACTTTGTTTGGATCACATAACATATTTATTATGTGACCCAAACAAAGTTTAAAGTATTATTAGGCTCTCAAATCTGTTTAACAAAACAGATCTGGTAAAACCAGAGAATCAGAGATCCAAAACAACCCCTTAAATAAGCATGAACACTTTCAAGTTTCACCATACAGCACAGATGGTAAAGTTCAAGTGCAAATTTGTGGAGAGACGGAGAAGCCAAAGTGTTGAAGTTAGTGTAACAGTTAGGATTGGGTCATATTGCATACCCCTACTTTATGAATCCCAATGCAATTATTCCTTTCTTTATCTAGACCCAATGCATTTATCCCCTACTTTCACAAACACCGATGCAATGATTACACAAAAATGAACTTATTTTGGGACAAACAGGAGGGGCCAAAAATGAACTTATTATGGGATGGAGAGAGTACTACATAAGGATTGCATATCAAATACCAAGATAAGGAACTTTGTAGAAAACATAAATGTTCACCTTCCAATCTGAGTATACAAGAGTCTCATTCAGATCCAGAACTAGGGTGAAGACATGCTGCTCTTGAGGAAGATCTGGAAGAAGTTTATCTGATGATGGTTCACTAAAGCCCTTCAATAAAAATGAGTATTAGCATGATATGCACATCTGTTCACAATACCCAACATGGATAATGAAGCACAAAAGATTTAATATTTTTACTGACCCGAATTTGATCTTCTATTTGGCTCCTGGTATCCAAATAGAACTCAATAGCAGCAACGGGAACTGCAAAATAAAACATATGTGTTTAAGAATTGAGATGCAAAGAAAAGGAAATGACAATCAATATCCCATGAAAACAGGAGGATAACAAACAATTTATAGTACATGAAAGCCCTGTGGTGTATGTTTGTCTAGAGCCATAGAGCGGTCTAGAATGTGCATCAATTTACTAAATATTTGACAAACAGCTTTGTATCAAAGACACGTGCCTTCTGTAGCAACTAGTTGCAGCACATGTAAATAGTATAATGGTTAGATATTACCACAGTTGCTCTAGCTAATCAATTATCACATAAAGTAGGTATTGCCTACAGCCTAGCTACTGTACACGAGATTATAGTACCCCTAGTATTTGTTTTTCAATTGTGAAGTTTGGTTTACATATTTGAAATTTATTGTCAGCTTACCAACTGTACCATGCATACAGCAAAGTAGTTCTTTCTGACTGCCATTACTTTAGTGCATACAAAATTATATTTCAGAGAGTGACAAGGCTTAGTTATTCAATGTGAAGCAGAGCAAAATGTCCCTAAGGTTGGCTGGAAACAAGTATTTTACAAAGAAAAAAGAACATGTAATGGTAAATTGCTCCTGAGATGGACAAAGAAAGGTATGCATGACATGTTGAAACTCTAGAATCCTGAGTTAATATGGTAATTTGGTAAGATAATGAAGGAATCATGCAGTCAGAACCTTTCGTAGCTGCTGAATAAGCCATAGCCTGAAACTTCTGCAGAGAGGGGAAAAAACATTTTGTTCCATTAGACATGGCTGAAATCCAAAAATAAATTTAGCTTTTACCCAGACTCTCAGAATGCAGGTCTACCATAGAACATATTTTCTCATACCCTATAGCTGTGTACAAACATTCACCCCATGAAACCAAGTTTTTTACGCAGGAAATCAGAATTATGCGGTCATATTTCCAAGGGCATCACTGCTTATGCAGTCACACAACTAATCAACTAGCAATAAGTTACCACGCATCCAAACATGACATATTGACATGCTACGATATTACCTCAAAACCGGACAGGTCATCACGGATCGGCTGCTTCGAGTTCTTCCGGAACTCCCGCGTCTTCTGATCAATTTCATCCAGAGAATAAGCTACACAAAACAAAAAACACGAGCACGAATCATACACACAGCACCAAACCGAACCCCGCTCACTTTAAATTGAGAATGGCAGTAAAAATAGTGCAATGCGAAGTAGCAAGGCCGAGAGGTATCTAGGAGCTTTAGGGATCAGAGATCGCACCATAGCTGACGTAGCCTGTGGCGCCGAACGCGGCGGCGACAACCGCGAGGACGCCACCCTTGAGCAGGCCCAGCGGCTTGCGGGTCGGCGGAGGCGGCGCGGAGGAGGGATCTCCCGCGGAGGACGAGTAGTCTGTGGCGGCGGCCGCCTCGGAGGCGGCGACCGCGGCTGCGGCCGCCGCTGGTTCTGACGCGGGGGAGGTAGTGGAGAAGGAACGGGCGGAGATCCTGGGGAGGAGTGGGACGAGGAGGCGCGATCTCGCAACGCCATCCATGGCGTGGCCCGCGAGAGGAGGGGGAGAGGACCTCGGTGGTTTCGGGTTTTGGTTTGCTTGGAGAAGACGAAGAGAGGGTTTAAGCTGGGAAACTCTGGGAGAGGCGGCCGACCGCGAGATGGCGAGGAGGGAGGAGGGAGGAGGGGGGAGACGGCGGATAGGCGAAAGCAGAAGGAGATGGAGGAGTCAAGAGTAGTCCGTTGTGACCCACTTGTCAGTGAGCGGCGATTTTTTAACGAGAGGGGCTGGCGCCGGGGCCGGGAATTTTTGGCATTTATAATTTTTTTAAAAGATTTAAAAAATAATTACCGTTTTCGAAAATTTGCAATTCTCGTTTTCCGCCTTTAGGAAGAGCGAGATTTAAAAAACGCTCTCCTAGAGAACGTTTTATCCGACGTGGCAGACGGGCGTTGGGTGTCGTCTACCGCGCGAGGGATATTTGCAGGCGGCCCTCTTCCCGCCCTTGGCAAAGGCGTTTTTTCTCTGTTCAAACAGGGGGCCGCCTGCAAAAAGGGCGGTCGCCCGCTTTTTTTCAGACGGCCCCTTCTCGCCCTTCGTAAGGGCGTTTTTGACCTTCCCTTCTCTAGAAGGGCTTTTAGCCGAGCGGTATATAAGCCGAGAGTCAAAGGTTCTCCTCATTTGCAGCCTCCCAAATCCAGGAAAAAGAAGAGAGAGAGGGGTGAGGAAGAGGAAGGAGCGTGGCGAAGCCCTGCTGGATTGCGTACTCCATCCGAGGTAAATGCAATATTCCATCGTACTTTTTTTGTTAGTTAGTTTGTAAATGCAATATTAGAAAAAAATAAATTTTTTAATATTTGAATAGTTATTGAATATTTGTTTTAGATTTGTAAAACAGATGATTTAATTTAGATCAACTTAGATAATTTAATCGACAGTAACATAGGTAGAATAGATAGATCAATAAGGATAATTTAATGGACATTAACATAGCTAGAATAGATAAATCAACTTAGGTAGAATATGTTTGGATCTATGTGTATATTATGTGAGTAGATGTTAAGCAGTATAGATAATCGTACGTATAATTTCGTTGATAATCAAAATATGTGTAGATATAAAGTACGATTTTATTTAATTTAGTTTACAAAATCTGTCAGATTTAAATGAACGAGGTACGATTGGCTGTAGATGAAACGAACAAACCGATTCGGGATATTTTAAGATGTAGACCAGAGAACATATTGTTAAAGAAATTAACTTAGGCACAAAATCATCTAGGCAACATATTCGTAGTATGGAATAAACTTAGTTTCAATTTATTTGTCAGGCACTATGGCAAGTAAGATCATATTTTAGATAGTTCACGGTGAAGGCAACGTTAGATACAGTCCAAAAGGTATAGATCTGTCATAATTTAGGATGAAATCGAAGGGCATCGGTAGGCCAGCCGAGAAAACATTTGAGTCAGTGTATAGTTGGTTATTACGTGGATTTAAAGTGGATACAAGAATGAACACAATGTCTCTATCCGTTGCAGTAAGTCGTGTAACAGAAGGATATTATTGAAAACTTATGCCTATAGATAACACTGAGTCGTGGAGACGTTATGTGGACATGGCACTTGAAAGGTCCTGGCCCCTTGTTATTTTTGTGGCATTGCACGAAATCGATAGCAGTAATACAATGCAAACAGAGTATGGGGAAGGTCCGAGCGATAAAGCAAGCTTGGAGGAGGCGATTGGCGTGGCGGACGAGGAGAAGAGAATCGAAGCAATTGTTGAAGAAATGGAGAGGGAGGATTCTGAAAATGAGCAGGCGGAGGGCGATGAATCATCGGACGAGGAAGAAGATGTCATGCCCGTCGATTGGGAACAAGCTGATTTCTCTCAGCTTGTTATCTCGGAAGAGCAGCATGTTTCATTTGAATACAAGGATAACGAGGTCATCCAGGGTGCTAGGTATGCTCATATGGTATAATGACAACCAACTTGGCCGAGGTGTACAACTGGGTGATGCGAGGAGTTCGGGGGCTTCCATTGGTGGGTATTGTGGAATTTATCCTTCATGGCACTCAGGTATACTTTAGGGATAGATTTAAGAAAATATCCCTTTTGATGGTCAATAACAACATTGTATTTGGCAACGTGGTAATGAAATATATGCAAGACAAAATTCTAAAGGCTATGAAGCACAGAGTAATCCCCCAAGGAACCCAAGTTCATAGGTACGAGATCATGTGTGTCGACAGGAGAAGGCGCGGCATCAACCGTGTTCAAGCTGTGTAGGAATGTGTACTTCATGCGGATGGTGGTTGTAGTTGCAGCTATATGAAGCCGAAGCTTAGACATCTGCCTTGCTCACACGTCATTGCCGCAGCTGGGGATTGCGGCATAGTTCCCGATATCTATGTGTCACCGTACTACAGGAAAGAATCAATTTTTCATACGTGGAATGAGGAGATATATGGTTTTGGGATATTTGGATCGTACACAACACTGAGGCCACAAGTGTTCTACATTCCAGATCCGTCGAAGTTAAGGATGAAAAAGGGACGTCGTCAGTCGAGACGCATCAGAAATGACATGGACGAGTCGGAGGCCGGGGGAAGGACCCTACGTTGCAGTGCGATGAGCGCGGACATATATACAAAAAATGTCCGAAGAATTCAGAAACTTCAACCGTTGCAGGTGCGGGTCTATCCAGACAGGCCACCGATGGCAGCCGTCCATCGGGAGAAGGAACAACAACGAGGCGACCATGTCCTAGACGTTTGTAGACCCCCCGTTTTTGGAACGGAAATCTTTCGTGTTCATAGTACCATTTCTCTGGATCGAGTAGTTTGGTACCCACGAAATACAGTACTGAATAATCAGATGCACATGCACGAATAGTCTTACATCGAACTTATTACAATAGTAGGCCTGAAGGCAATGTCCCACACATAGGACCTCATGGTCCAGATACAACTCAAAAGTAGAAATTAGATAAGGCAGCGGAATAAAGGCAGCGGCTTGTCGATTGCCACAGGCAACGACCGGAGACTAAGACCTAGTAAGCGCCATCAGCTTCCTCGCCTTCCTGGTGGTAGGCATATGGATCCTCCGATTCTTCATTCCCACCATGTGAAGGTTTGTGCGTATAGAAAGGGTGAGTACCAACCGTACTCAGCAAGCCAACACGGATGTGATGCATATAATAGGGTTATTCAAGGAATGGCTGGTGCTCTTTTGCATAAAGCCAATTTTCACAAATCTTTTTACAAGCCTAACAATTAGCCAAGTCAAGTTTTAGTTCCACGGTTCATTAATTCGGCGACGGTTCTGTTTACCATCCATCGTGATTCCAAGGATGGCTTCCCGCCTCCGGTTCGTCATGGGTTTTCTGGGAATCCACCCCTTCTCGCATCTCGAGAAGTTGATCCACCAGTGAATAAAAATCATCATGCAAACCCATCCCAGCATTTTAAAGTTTGAAGTCTAGCCAAGCGAAAGTCTTGTCACGATGCTCAATATCCGCGAGCACGGCTATTCGAATAGATTGATTCATTCACACTGCAGTGGATATACACTTTACCCGTACTCCGCGACTGCCCATGGAATGAGCCTACATCCCTTTATATGGGACGGTCACGGCAAAACCTTTCGATAACCTCACTTTGGCAGTACCCGCTCCATGAACTTAAGCCCTCATGCACTCTAGCCGTCCTTTTCTAGCAGTGAGAGGAGTTCTGGCGCACCCGGGGTAAGGGAAGATTTCATTCATCAAGTTATAATAATTTTTACCATTATCCCTTTCAAATCTCATCTCATCCATAAGAACCACTATGCAAGGGTACCGCCTCCGCTCGGCTATCTACTCCGCTAGGTCTATACCCATTCGAGAAGTACGGTTGTACTGGCTCGTTTCCCGGCTATCTCATGGCTCGGTCCTTAATTGACCAGGGTCGGCACTTGCCTTTTTCGGAATCCACCCAAATCATTCAGCCGCCCTAGTCTAAAACATTTGTTTAGTACTTTCAATTTCCATCGAAACCCATTTCATCATTCTCATGGCATTGTGGCGCTCATGTCCCCACATGCCGTACCTCAACTACCTTCCCTAAGGTAGTTGCCCAAGCACAAGGCTTTTTCATAAAGTCATGAGTATGCATGAATCTAAGTATAGCATGGCTAAGCAGTTTACCGAAGTTATTCTCCGGTTGTTTGTATCACATCGAGAGTTACAAGGAGTAATTCTAAAGGTAATCAATAGCAAGGTATGACATAACAAGTATAGGTAACTCTGTATAGCATGCATGTTTAGAGCTTAAAATAACATCATTTCGCAATTGGGATCAATATGTTCAAAGAGTGTGATGACTTGCCTTGCTCGCACACTTGTTGGTTGGGGTCTTCCGCGTACTCAACACCTTCCTCGGACGCTAATCATACGTGCGAGAAATCAAATTTGAATTCGATCAGAATTCAAATAAAACCCATCAAAACCAAATAAATCACAATAACGATTTTTACGATGGTTCTATGGTTGGATATGAATCTATGTTTGGGCTTGAGTGTTGGAGCTCATAGTGTGTGTTTGAAAAGAATTGTCGTTGCCTATACGTATGTATGTATATGCATATATACTCTTATATATATATGCACATATATATGTAGGAAGGGATTGACTAAAGTTTAGAAGGATGGCTTCGAATTTCTCATATGGATTCTAAAGAAATAGTAGCCGGATGGATGGGCTTGCAAAAAGGTAGAGACTTTTGGAGAGGAGGTAGACCTAGGGGCATGTGTAAAAGCTTTTATTTATGGTATGCAAATGGGAATATAAAGCGCACATTTATTTACAAGAAAGTTTTGGGGAGGGATAGATAATATACTTTTGAGAGGGCAATAAAATTCTTTATTTATGGGAGATAAATGGTAATGTTAAGTTCGTGCTTGTTTGTAAGAAAATTTTGGGAGAGGATAAATATTATGCTTTGGAAAAATTTAAGAAAACTCTTCATTTACGTGAGATAAAAGGTAATATAGAGTTCACGTTTATTTGTACGAAAGTTTTGGGAAAGGGGGTAAATAATATGCCCTTCAAAAGAGAAGATAATCCTTCTAAATTTAGGTTTAGAGTCCAAAGAGAGAAAATATAGATTTTTGTGATTTTTACTGAGCTCTTATTTTTTTTAACTCCTCCAAAGAAATGAAACAAACATTTCTCCAAAAATTTGCATCGGCTGGGAATCGAACCTGCGCCCTCTCCCTCTCACGGCTCGGCTCAAGCCACTAGGCTAGCGAGCCCATCTCATCCATCTCCCCCTCTCTTCCTTTTTCTTTCTTTTTATCCCCTCTCCCTTCCTTCTTACTGTTTTTCTTCCTCCCTCCTCTCTGCTCTAGCACCGGCGACGGTGCGCACGGCGAAAGGCGCGAAACCCAGTGAACCTAACAAGGTCTACCCCATCTAGGAACCATGGGAACTCCCTTTTGGGGCTTGGCCAGGCCAGGGAGGTATCGGGGTGAGCCGGCGGCAGCGGCAGGCTGCGGCGGCGTCGGAGCTTGTCGCCGGTGTGCTCCGGTGACGGTGTACTCAAGCGAGCGGGTCTGCGAGCATCTACGAGTCTAGGGAAAGCTAACCACGGTTCCGGTTTGGTTGGACACGCTTTGGAGTGTCCTAGCACCGTGCGCGTGCCGGCCGGAACAGGGCAACTTCCAGCGATGCTCGGCGGTGGCAATTTAGGGTGGTTTATAGGCTCGCAAATCTTAGGAGAATAAGGGCTAGGTATACAGACATTGATAACATACCTTTAATTTGAAAGAAAACTGATTGGAGACAACAAATTTCGAAGTTTGCCTTCGGCGGTCAATTTAGGGTTCGTCAGGACCTCTCCCTGATTCCTCAAAAATTATAGCAGTACAGGGCATGATTGCTAAGGGGGATTTAGGGGAAATGTAGAGGGAGGGATAACGATTCACTCTTGTATCTATGACTTGGCCCGCCGTGGTCTATTTATAGAGTTTGAGATCGACTCACTCATCGGGTTAGCGCCGGTGAGCATGGCGGGTGCGCACGGGGACACGGCAATGGGCGGCGAGCGCTGAGAGGAAAAAAGGTGGTGTGGGCGCGAGCACGTATGCAGAGCTTGACGTGCGGTGACGGGACAGTGGCATGGTCGCGGTGACGTGCGCCGGTATGGCTCGTTGACGCCGCGGGCAGCCGAGAGCACGCGCGTGGTACGATGGTGCGGCGCGCGACGTGGCCGTCGCACGGCATGGCGTGGCACAGGGCGCGTGACACGGGTGCAGGTTGAACGGGAGCATGCGCGGCGTTCGGGCACGGCTGTGCGGGAGCGTGGCGTGCGACATGCCAAGGGTGGTGTGGACTGTGCTCGCACTGGGCTGACGCGGGCGAGACACGACGGGGCGTGCGCGGGCGTACGGCGGCATGGGTGCGCGTACGGCGTGGACTTCAGGAGCTCGCGCGCGTGCGCGCGCCCGCCGGCTCGGCCGCGAGCGGCATGGCGCGGCGCACGTGGCCGACGCGGTGCAATGTGCGCGAGGATGACGGTTGCTGTGCGGGAACGTGGCGACGCGGGCGACGGCTGCGACGCGCGACGCATGATGAATTGTGTACTTCTGTATTTTCCCGAATTAAGTCTTATTCTTTTCCATTTCCTTTTTGCCTTCACACATAAATCTAAAATATGATTTGACCAAGTCATAAACTTAATTAACTCCTATATTTCAACCCTTTTGTGCATTTCTATATATTATATTATATTACATATATTTTATCTATTTTATTTTCTTTTCTTCCAAAATATAATCTTGGTTCAAAATGAGTCCTTGTCAACTTCCCTTTATATATTTTTGTAATTTTCATTTATTTAATATTACATATTTTTTACGATTATACTACTTCCTCTCAAAATAAGGTTTTGGTCCGAAAATAAACTTTCATCAAACCTTAGCCCTTTCTATTTATATTCCTCTATAATTTTTATTTCCAAATCTTTATTTTTTGAAATTTTCTTTCTTTTGGGATTTTTAAATTATTTGGTTTTTTCTCAATCTTTTAGATAGATTTTTCTCTTTATTAATTGTATGCAACAAAGCCGGCAAATAAGAAGCAATAAACCCGATCAAGAAGCAACGAGCAAAAAGTTTTTTTGTAAGTTTCAATTTTTTTTAAATTCCCGGTTTCAAATTCTCCGATTTTCAGGGTGTTACAACGTTCTTGTGCGGCGACTGCGTTGTCCGCTGGCGATACAATGGCTTGATTATTTTCTTTGCTCTTTTCATTCTAGTGGTGATCCGACATTTGTAATATTTGTTATGTTGTTGTCATCTGTCGTGCGTGTAATATTTATCATTGTGAGACATGAAATATTTTAATGTTGTTGTGATATTTATATGTTGTGTTTGGTAGTTTGAATTAAGACGTGCACTTTTTTGTAATTTTGAGATAGAATGGACCATTTATGTCATGTATTCATGTTGTTTTGTTTTTTCTTATAAATTGCTTATTAATGTATTCATGTATTCATGTAGGTATGGCGGACAATACACCAGCTCTTTTCAGCAGGTCGGTCGATAGGGTGCACAGGTCGTACTTGTCGGCAGTGCAGGGTGCTCAGGTGACCACCTTTCGTCCATGCCGTCGCGCGAGTTGTTGCGTGTCGATCCGCGACACGTCCAGTGGTACGATCATACTCTTTTCATTTATGACAGTAATATTATACTTGACACTAATATTACACTTGATGATATGCAGGTTGCGTGTGTCTAGCCTGATCGTTCTTAGCAGACTTGTTGAGGCGCGTGCCGACGAGCACGACCAGGCGAGACGGTGGGATGCGGACCGGTCCCTGATAGCTGCTTTGGTGGATCGGTGGCGTCCTGAGACGCACACCTTCCATCTTCCTTGTGGGGAGATGGCACTTACGCTGCACGACGTCTCGTACCTGCTAGGGCTACCACTAGCCGGAGAGGATGTTGGCTCTGTGGATGCTACTGGTGGATGGAGGGAGGACATCATTGCACGATTCGCTCAGGTGATGAGGCTACCAGGGCTCCCAGCTGTTCAGGCGATCTACCCTTACGCGACCACCGGGCCTACAAAGACTTGGATCATGCAGTTCACAGTAAGTTAACTTGAAGACTTCGTTATTTTTCATTACATGTTATGATTGTTAACATGGTTTTCTCCTTTGTAGGCCGACAAGCTCCACCCCGACACCGACGAGTACTCCGTGTGATGCTCGTTAGAGGCGTACCTGCTTTGGATGTTCGGGTGGGTGATGTTCACCAACACGTCGGGGAACACTGTACAGAGGGGCTTATCCACTATGCCCGGTCGATAGCGGACGCGGAGATAGGCTTCATGCCTCAGTGGAGTTGGGATTCAGCAGTCCTCGCAGCCACCTACCGTGGGTTGTGCGACGCGTGCACGAAGACGGATCCAGGACCGATCTTCACTGGCTGCCCCCTTCTGTTACAGCTTTGGGCTGCGGAGCGGTTCACGATCGACCGACCGATCGTCGACACCTCTCCTTACGACGCAGCACCGGCGTTCGAGAACCCAACCGACGGGCCTACGATGGGCTCGTTCTGGTTTCGACGCAACGTAAGTACAAATTGTTATTTATTTCAATTATTCAAATTGTGTTGAACAAAACTTGTAACCACTTGATTATTTTATTTTCGCAGCGTCGTTACGCCCACGCTCAGGTGAGATGGAGCTACCCGGACTTCGTGTTCGAGTTGGACCGTCTCCAGCCTTACGACGTTGTCTGGGAGCCGTACACGCAGCAGGCGGTGGCAGCTCGAGCACCTCTAGGCCTCTTGACGTTGTGCATGCGCGACTCGGCTTACTGGATGACGTTGATCCCGATGGTGTACAACATTTGTGTCGAGCCTCACTGCCCAGGCCGAGTGATGAGGCAGTCCGGACTGCGGCAGGGATTCCCGGTAGACGTACCGGTTGCCGTTTCCCACCAGGACCACCAGTGAGTATTTCTATTTCAACTTTACTACTATTATATCGAATGAAATGGAACGATAGTCGACCTTTACTGTGTACGCATGTTGACTCGACGGGGACAGCAGGGAGGCTCCCTCTGGGAACCACGTATGCAGCAATACGTGGCGGACTGGCTGATAGCCACAGAGGAGGTGATTGGCGAGATCTACGGCCACTCCGAGGAGAACTACACTGCCTACCTTCGGTGGTACCTACCGCGGACGTGACCGCGCATGACCTTCACACCGGCCACGCAGCAGCAGCACCAGGCAGCGGTCACGGACACCTACCCCAGGCACTGAGATCAGGACTACTTTGTTGGGGTACGTCACGATTTCTTGGCCTTAATGCCTTTGTACGTCATGATTCCTGTATATTTCAGCGACGAACCTAATTTGTTTCGGTTTTTGTAGGCCGACACCGCACGGGCATTGAATGCCGAAATCGACTCGGTGATGCTGAGGTTGGACGCGGGCATTCACCTGAACGAGGTGGAACAGAAGATGACGTTCCAGCGGATGCAGACGACAGCACATTCGATCTTGCGCATCTTCTCTTGTCGTTCAGCTGTCGACGTGGTACCTCCGCAGGCTGCTGCAGGTCCATGTCCACACGGTCCGGTACCAGGATGGTCACCACACGGCGTTGGTGCCTCCACAGGTTAGTTCCGCTCATTTTCATTGTGGCAACCCTACAACGTGATATAACAAACCGAATGTCGCGTAGGTCCGACGCTACCGATTGGGGATATGGCTGGCGCGAGTGGATCGTCAATCCCTCGGCCTTTCGTGACTCGGCCGAGCACTGCGAGCTTTGCTGGAGCGAGTGGATCCTCCATTCCTCGTCCCCCCACTCAGCCGGGAGGTGAGCAAGCGTCGTCCGACGAGTAGTTAACACTTATTAGTTTAAATCACTCATGCTTCACATTGCTTATGTACAGCAGGATTCTACTCGACGGGGATTTTCCGCTCGGGGGCTTCATCGTTGGAAGCGGGCGGGTCCGGGGCGGGCGACGAGGGGGGGTCAGGTACGGGCGACGACTTCGACGACCTGGAGGACCCAGATCAGGACGTTCTCGCCGCCTCTCAGCTTGGTGGAGCACCTCTACCACAGAGCCAGGACCCGCCACAGGAGACGCCCGCGCCGGATGTCCGTGCAGGTCGTGCCGTGCCCCCAGATAGGCTGATGTACTCTCAGGGGCACGTTAGAGCACAGGCTAGGAGGGCTAGGGGTAAGAGGCCTCGCAGTAGTTTCTGTGTGCAACAGTTTGTAAAAATTGTAATTATTTAGTTTGTGTTCGATGTTTGTATATATCTCTGTCTGTTCGTCGCACTCACATGTCACGAGATCCTTCCGTATCGTTCGCTGCATGATACTCTTAGTAATGACAAAAAAACTTTCGGCGGTGTCAAACCTGCACGAGACGTCGCTATCAGCTTTTGCCCCGTGACAGTCCTACACGATACGTCGCTATCAACTTTTGCCTCGTGACAATCCTACACAATACGTCGCGTTCAGCTATTGCCCCGTGACAGACATAAACGATACGTCGATGTGAACCTTGACCTCCCTGCACTATATATTGCTTACATCCGAATACGAGCTCTTCAAATCTGCATTCTCTTTTCTACATTTACTCGTACAATGAGATTTTCTTATCATCCATTCCTTGAGCGTCTCCACTGACGACTCCATCCTTTGAGCGGTTTTTTCAACCATGGTGTGACCGTCCGTTATGCCATTGTGGAGATGGATGCATACTTACGTCGTCCCTCCTCACAGAAACCCGGGGGAGAAGATTTTTCCAATGCGCCAACATTGATCAGGTATGGCTTATCTGCAATGCTTTCAGCTACAAAATCTTCACACAGATAATGCTAACTTGATTGTACATCGTGTTAACACCTCATGCAGGCATATCGTTGGGTGTGCAACTTCGTTGAGTGGATAGATACGAAGAACCCACGAACCGACGGAACACGTTACTACCCACCTAGCGAAACACGGTCAGACTACCTTCGACGGAAGGCGGAGTACCAACGTCGAGTTTGTGCTGAAGCTTTGGATTGACCTATGGATCAGCTGGCACTACCCACATGGCGAGAACGTTCAGAATGCCACTGTGGTCTCCGTTGCCAGGTGGTAAGATCCATAAGACAAGCAACTAGAGGACAAAGATGCTTCGTGTGTCCCGAGATTGTGGATGACGATTTTGTCGTGAGTATAATTTTTCTTTGTTTAACCTATTCACGTGTTCCATTTTCTAACCCGAACATAAAAAATGTGCAACCAGGAGGATGTACGTCAGTGTCCATACGAAGAGTGGATCGATACAATTAAACCTGCTTCGATCGGTCAGATGGTAACACAACCTGAGTCGACTGAATAATTCATTCAGGCTTGGATGGAGTACGAACGTCGCGTCGAAATCGCAAGCTTAACTTGGAGGAACAACCCACTGGATTTCCCTAAATGGTCGGAGGGTCCCATGTGCAGTTGTAGGGATCGTTGCAAGATGGCTACCTCCTTTGAACCACGAACATATGGCCGCAGATATTTCATTTGCCCCAACTTAGACAACGACTTCGTTGTACGTCTTTCGTTTTATCAATCCCACAAACGTCTTCACTTTAGTGGCTCTCTAACTGATTACATGTGTTTCTTTACCAGGGCATTCAAAGGAGGTGTGGATTCACTAGGTGGATCGACAATGTCATTCCCCAATATAACGGCCTAAAAGTAACTGAATGTGAAACTCAAAAGGAGTACAACGCCGAGAAGAAAAGAAAAAGTTGATGACAAGCTTATCGCCCTTGAACGGTTCCGTAGGTAGCCGAGTCTTGACTCGTCAGGGATTAGTAAGTTGTATCATGTATGAATAAGACATTTGCCATGTATTGTATCATCCATACCTAATGGGTTATGTAACAATGTGACAGATAATTGCTTAATCATTGCTACTAAGTTAACTTGGTTAAAACAATATGTTATGATCACAGGTAATGCAAACAACATATGTACGATACCTCGAATATTAGGGTTCATTACACAACATATTTACATTTGCATTTGCGTACGTACGATACATTTACATTTGCAACAATATGACGACAACATTTACATTTGAAACAATACGACAAATAGATCGGTTACATTTGCAACAATACGACGATAACATTTACATTTGAAACAATACAACAAATCAAATGGATCGGTTACATTTGCAACAATATGATGATAACATTTTACATTTGAAACAATACAAGAAAGGGATCAGGCGACTAGGGGGTGTAGAGTAAAAAAGCCCTTCCAGAGGGCGGGAAGGGCAAAAAAGGCCCTCTGGAAGGGCGGGAAGGAGGCCGCCTGCAAAAAGCCAGGACGGCCGCCCTTTTGCAGGCCCTGTTTGAACAGGGAAAACGCCCTTGCAAGGGCAGCAAGGGGCCGCCTGCAAATATCCCCGCGCGCGACGGCACCCAACGACCGTCGCCACGTCGGATAAAACGCCCTCTGGGAGGGCGTTTTTTAAATCTCGCCCTCCCAGAGGGCGGGAAGCGACTAGAATTGCAAATTTTTGAAAACGGTAATTATTGTTGTAAATCTTTAAAAAATTATAAATGCCAAAATTCCGGGCCGGGGGGGCTGGGCCGTGGGCATATATGCCTACACGATGCGCTTTTGTTTCGGGTGGGCCACGGCCCATTGGAAGTGAGCCATAAGTCACTCTAGCAGTGTGGCCGTGTGGGTTAGCCATGATGGGCTGGGACAAATAACATATATTATGATACGAGTTTTGTGAATTAGATTTCTAAAGCTCTTCTTTCTCTAATTAACTCGATTTGTTAGGACACTTGCATGTAGTCTTTGCACCTATCTTTTTTTATTCTAGTTCTAGAACCGTTTGTTTTCTCAAAACATTTGGCTCACAATTATCCCTTTTTCAATTTCAAGGGTTCTTTTAATTTTGAAGCTACCACTTAGCAGGTTTTCATACCAAGGCTCAATAGAATTAAGTCCGTAGTGTCTTCTGATTTTTCCATATCCCCATTTTTCTCTTTGAGATCAGGATTCCTTGTGTAATTTCCTCCATCTATTAGTTTTTCTTTTTAATCGTTGAATTAATTACTTTATGTGGTCTGGTGGTTTGTCTGTTGAGAGACTCCGTTTATTGCAATTCAGATTGGATTGATTATATCATTGATGTATTTGTAATTCAATGCGAATCAATATATCCCAAGGTTTTTCTCTCCCCACCTACCACGTTTCTTTTTTAGAGTATTCGAAATCATACTATATCGAGGGCTTCTTTGGTTGGTGCCCAAACCAACCCTACCAAATCTGGTATTTCTATATTTTTGGACTACTGAATTTTTTAGGTGGTGTTGTGACCCAAAGTTGAAGCATCTAGGCCCCGGCGTTGATGTTGGTAATTAATGACAAGTGATAATTTTATGAGTGATATAAATTGAGTTAAGATCACATGATGTGTATGCCAAGGATTATTACCATGATTAAAATTGATGGCGCAAAGAAATGAGATGAATGTGATAAATCTAGCCTTTTCTTTTAATCGATCGAGATGTTGGGCGATCGATTTTTTGCTAGGTTTATTTTTGACTTTGTCGTATTATTAAGAGGGGTATTAAATATGGTAAAGAAGTGATCAAACTACCACATTAGGACATTTGCATAAGGGCGCTTGGTTCGATTCTTTTTTTCTTCTTCACAATCTCCAGTCGGTTTTGACCGTGGGCTCAAAGCCGGTCTGACTAGCATGTCTTCGCCGGTCTGACCGGGGAAGGGGTGGTAAGTTGGTTGGGGGGCCGTGGTTTGGCGAACTAGAGCCGACGACGATCTGACCGAGCCAGGGTCGGTCTGACCGGAGCCGCCGGCAAACCTTTGGTCGTGCACTAAATGCACGGCAACAACTAGTTTTCTAGCCGTTGCCCTAGAGGCAGGTTTGACTAGCCACCTCTATCGATGAGCTATACCCGCAAACAATATTTGTAGACTATGGGTATCGTTGGAACCAGGGTATACGCAAGATTGAGGTAAAAGAGATGGAAGACAATGATTTTTATATAGGTTTGGACCCCTTAATTAATAGGTAATAGCCCTACTTCTGTTGGCTGAAGCCGATATTGCCTTTATATATCAAAATCACACAAGTACAATATTTGGGATGATATAATTTAGTCTATGTTTCCTTGAATATGAACTCCACAAGAATAGAGGACACCCTAGATCCCTCTTTGTCGGCCTCTGTGGCTCCATATTGGGTATGTCTAGGCTTGCCTCGAATTGTCTAGATCTGTCTTGGCATGTATTCATCTTTGTTGGCGTGTCCTCTCTTCTCTTGGGGTTATTGTATTTATAGCATTGATTATATTCTTCTCCAAATAAAACTCGGAGAACTAGAACAGGATACCACTTAGCAGTTTGACTGGTAGACATCTGAGTGTTGGGGTTTTGGTCCCAACGGCTAGTTTGGGTGGTTGGGGGCAGCAGCAAGGGGACTCTCTTGGCACTCGGTTCATTTGCATACATCCCTTGCATCCACTCTCACACCTCTTGAGCATTTGTTCATTCATTGTTAGTGTTTGAGGTTAGCTTAAGCCAAGACAAGTGCATTGCATCATTGATTGAGCTAGTGTAGCACTTGATCATCTCCGAGTCGGGTTGCTGCTTGTTACTCTTGGAGGTTGCCGCTTCCTAGACGGCTTGGAGGAGTTGCTCGGTGACCTATCCAAGAAGGTTGTGAAGGAGGCCCGGTGTTAGTTGTGAGTGGTTTGGAGTTTACCACCTTCGGAGCAAAGGAAGAACTACCCTAGTGATTGAGCTCCCACCTTGCCCATCCCTTGACAAAAGGGGTTCGGTGGCTTCATGGTTTGAGCAGTGAAGTTAGGCTCGCCTTAACATGGATTAGGAAACCGACGAGTTTTACAATCTCGGATGAAAATTTTCTTGTTTCTTGTCTCGTTTACTTAGTACATCTACTTTTTTGCAATTTACTTTCATAGAGACAATTTGAGCCCTTATCCTCTAGGATTGCAAAACTTAATCTAGTTGTTTAGTTAGTCTTATCCTTCACCAAGCCTAGCAAATTAGGTTAGTTTTGATTAGGTATCATTTATTTTTAATATCATCTATTCCCCATAGTCGACATCTCGATCCTACAAAGGTCACGAACAAAATGGGGAATAGACGAGGAAGTGTTTTCTCCCACGTATCTTTGCAATGAGATGAGCTCGATATGAATCAAATGGCACTTGCAGCCACTATTTTAATAAAATATAAACCGTGTTGCTACAGAATCAGATTGGCTTGTGTAGCCATGATAGGTATATGCGAAGTAAAAGTGGTTGTAGTGGTCCCTCGGCATCTTATAAGATAATACCCTTGTCGACTAACATAGCCGTCAAGCTTCTTCTTCTTCATCCTTCGTGTACCACTTGCCTTCATGTAACAAGCTCGAATACTATTTGCTCGATTAACAAGTTTCTACCCATAGCAACTCGAACTCCTTCTGGTCACCTGTTTTGAAACTCGAGAAGTATCAATTTTCGATCAGAATATGCCCATTGAGTGCTCGAACTCATGTTTTGATCGAATAGGAGGTGTGGCACCTGGTCCCTACTATAACAGGTAGTGTTTGATAATCTGGTTTGTAACATTATTAACTTGTTTGTAATGTTATTACATTGTAGTACATTTACAAAATTATCAACTTTTGGTAAGGTATCATTGTATGAACACATTTGATGATTTTAGAATTTTAGGTAGCATTTGGCTAAAACATAACTGTGAGTCACCAGAAGTAACATCAAAATTTAGTACATCTATTTCAAAATATAGCAACCAGAAGTAACACCAAAATTTGTTACCTTCATCCTAAAATATAGCAATCTAAGATGAGATTAGACCTATCTTAGAACTATAAATTAGGACACAGATTCATAGTCATTTCATCTTAGATTGTTACATTGTCTATGTTATCGACATTTTTCTAACTAGGAATGTGATA
Organism: Oryza australiensis; assembly: GCA_019925245.2. Classification (NCBI taxonomy): domain Eukaryota; kingdom Viridiplantae; phylum Streptophyta; class Magnoliopsida; order Poales; family Poaceae; genus Oryza; species Oryza australiensis. The sequence continues at coordinate 6,345,318 of JAIFGZ020000048.1, read as the reverse complement.
GCGACATTGTGGATGCATAACTTTGAGGTTTTAAATCAGATGTTCATAGATGATATTACGTATATATTGTGGCTTTATCGATAAAAGTTTAGTGAAGCTACGGTTCTGCCACTAGCCGCCTTTTTTTCGCGCATGTGTTGGCGTGTTCGTGGGGTGTGTGACTGTGACATGCGTATGTGATGACGTGTGTGTGCATGTGTGTCTTACAAGTAATTGGAAAAGACATTTTTGCTAACTACATAACTTCACATGCATTACGACCATAATCACATCCATCCGAGGCGAATATGTTTGTGCATGTTTCTGTGTCCAGTCACCTTCTTCTCCTCTCGTCCTCTCGATGTCAGTTAACCAATAGGATTGGCTCATTGGCATAACTACGTAGCTAGTAAAACTTGCTTCCACCTGTTCAAGAAAAGAAATGCCCCAACTAATGCATTATGCCAGGAAATGTCATCACCATGGAATCCAAAGTTCAAAGAGACCATTACGTCAGCACCACGGAAGCACCCGACCAGAGCACGCGGTGGCCACGTCAGAGGCATTGACCTATGCACCAGATAATATAGCATGACGGCCTCCGGGCATCGTCTTCCTTCTATAAAACCGTATCAAGTTCAGCCTCGTGACAGTGACCATCAGCGACTGTGTTCGCTCGATAAAGATCAGAATTTAGTATGACGGGGTCCTACTACGACGACAACTATGGGAGAGCGCGCGTCCGGCCGTCCGTGACCGTCCGAACCGGCGTCGCGTACGAGCAAAACTGGACGGCTGCGTGACCGGTTCAGGGTTACCGATGCCGCGACCGGCTTTCGCGGTTTTCGGTGGTTTCATGGGTGCGGCACGGCGTCCTCGCGATTTCGTTTAAAATTTTTTGTGAAAATTAAAAAAATTTTAAAAAAATTATTTTAACACAAAAAATATATAGACACGACGTGGATTTTGATTTGGTTCAAATTTAAATCACGGTTTCTCACGGTTTTCGCGTGGTTTTTGTGGTTTTTCACGGTACGTATGAAATCGTTCAAATTCAAATTTGGCATCAGTAACCCTGCCCGGTTTACTCCTTAACACCGAAAGAGTGTGGAGCGGTGGACACTGGATCTTATCGAGGTGTCGGTCTCCGATTACGCCGAAAGGGCATCCTGCTACCACGCTCATTTTTCTTTTTTGTCTTTGCTGTGTTTAGATCCTGAAAAGTTTTTGGCCAAAATGTCACATCAATACTTTGGACACACATTTGAAGTATTAAATATAGACTAATAAAAAAACAAATTACAGAATCCGTCTGTAAACAACAAGACGAATTTATTAAGCCTAATTAATCCATCATTAGCACAAGTTTATTGTAGCACTTTATTGTTAAATCATAGTCTAATTAGGTTTAAAAGATTCGTCTCGTAAATTATATGCAATCCGTGTAATTAATTATTTTTTTAAGTCTATATTTAATACTTAATTTATGTGTTTAAACTTTCACATCTTCAATGTGAAATGATTTAAAGTTTGTACGGTGGGTCCAAACAGGACCTTTATAGCTTTTCTCATGTAACATCAATGATGCGAAATTATTTACATTTGCACCATTTCTTTTACTTTTAGGTCTCGAGGACGAGGAAGAAGGGAATTTTGAGGCTCGAGGAAGATTGGCAGAATCGCATATTCTTCTAGGGCAATAGCTTAAGACTAGAATCGAGCCGCTCTGTTAGCTGCGCCTTCATATGGCGTTACGGCGAACCTGCGTTGCATCAACTCAAAGCAAAACGCGATCATAATGGAAGTCCATACCGAGTACTAGGACGAATTTATGCCATGTTTTTATTGAGAATGGTATTGTACACCCGGACCACACGGAGGCGGAATCCTACGCTAACACAGAGCCGACGGCCGCACCGTACATCGGGGGTGGCACGCACTTCCAGGTGGGCCCATGCTGGCGATTACCCCACACGTCCCTCTCCATCCAACCACACCGCCCCCCCGGCGACGAGGCGCCGCTGATTCCGCCGGCCACCCGCGCCGCCCTCCTTCCTCGGGCCCCCTTGGTTTCTAGATCTCCGGCTCCGGCGGCACGTCAACGGCGGCCTCCGCCGCCTCAGGTGGGTGATGCTCCGGGCGGCACCCGGCGACGAAGTCGATGAGCTCCTTGCCGGACTCGTCGATGGCGCTGGAGGGGGGCGGCGAGATCCGGAGCAGCACGGCCACGGCCACGAGGAAGAACCCCGTGGAGACGAGCAGCGGCCAGAAGAAGGAAACCACGGCGCCGAGCCTGGGCCCGATGGCCGAGATCGACACCACCGTGGCCGCCACCAGCGCCACCACGGCCGCCGCCTGCAGCCGGTGCTCCCACATTACCTCCCCGAGCTTACTCCCCTTGGTCGCCATCGCGGGATCGATCTGCCCAGCGCCCGCGAGAGAGATCTAGAGGTCTCTACCTCGCTATAGCTACTAGCTAAGCTGATGGGGGCTAGGGCTTTTGGCCTCGCGAGATGCGGAGGGAGGGTGGTGGTGACTACTGGTGAGTGGGTAAAGGGATGGAGGGGAGAGAGCTTGGGGTTATCTGAGACTGAGGAGATTCGCCCTGCCGCCGCCTCCAGCCAAGGTTGTGTGCTCTTTTGGGCATGTTTTTGCTTGCAGCGCCGGGGGAATGGTGCGGACTGTGGATGACTCCGCCTGCCTTTCTGGCCGGAGTTTACTGAAATGCCCTCATTCTGGAGTCAGCTTTGTTTATGCTGCCCCTGATTGCCAAGTAAATTGATCCACGTATATTATTTTACGCGCCAAATTGAAGTACAGAATAGAAGGACGTGAACATGTTTCAACTAAAATGTTCATTAAATGTCATGCGTAAACGTTATATATATCACGACAAAATAAAAATCGTTACGCATAAACTCTTTAACAACGGGCTTGTTACATTCACTTTTTTCTCTAATTATAAACCTTTTATCATCACTCTAAAAATCTCCGTGCTTCTTTAGAACAAAGGTTTTTTAAGAAATTTTGAAAAAAATTCAATCCTGTAAAAAATTTCTTATGTATTCTTTGGATCAATGGAATAGCCATCCAAAATCCTATGAATTTCCTTTAGGTTGGAATTTTAGAGGAATTTTGTTATGTGGTCCAATGGAAAGAAAATCAGTTGTGTCTCTTTTTTTATTATTATATGTTTCCTACGCTCCATTTAAACCGTTATTTTTATATATTTTTTATTTCTTCAATCCTTGAAGTGCTATAGCACTTTAATCCTGTATTTTCTTTTCATTTCACTGTTTTCTTTCAGCGGAGGCAGACCCCGACATACCCTGGGTCCATACGTGTGTATGTGTATGTATATATATGTATGTATGTATATATGTATATGTATATATATATATATTAAAAAATTAAAAATGTACAGTAACATATCTTATCGGCTCGTTACCTCGGAACTCAAAAGTGGAAACTCGAGAAGAGTAAAAGACGGAAACCACCGCCGAACTCCCGAACTAGAGATGGCAATGGGTACCCGAAACCCGAGTATCCGGTGGATTTTACCCGATAAAGAAACGGGTATGGGAGGAATTTTCTACCCGCGGGTACGTTTTTGGATGAAAACACATACCCATCGGGTATGTCGGGTGCGGGTATGGGTGTGTACTACCAATACCCGTCTATCCGCGGGTAAGAAATACCCATCTAAAAAGTCTAGCTGCCATTCCTCAGCCCATTTAGCCTATAAATATATTGTGAACCTTGCTACCTTGCTGTGAATTTGAAGGTTGAAATGAAAGAATTTTATGTGTCTTTCTACCTTGCTGTGAATTTTGAGGTTAAAATAGAAGGATTTTGTGTGTGGGATGACCTACATGTATATACTCTGTCGGGTGCGCTGACGGGTATGGGTAACCCGTTGGGTAGAATTACCCGCACGGGTACGGGTATGGAAGTACTTTCTTACCCGCACGCGGGGTACGGGTAACCCGATAGGTAAAATTTACCCTGGCGGATACGGGTATGGGTGGGCACTACCCATCGGGTATATACCTATTACCATCTCTAGCCCGAACTAGTGCTACCGAACCAGTGCGCCAGCCACCGACCCTCGCGTCGGCCGCTTCCCGCGCCCTCCCGCCGCCCGTGTGCCGGTCGCCGGTCGCCGGCCGCGCCTGCACGCAGCCCGTGCATCGACCGCCGGCTGCTCGTGCGCCAGGTCGCCGAATAAATTAAGACATTCATGTCCCTTCGAAAATATCGAATAAATTAGTCAGAAAATAGTATTGTAAGTCTCTGATACTTTTTATGCATATATTTTTAATTATCAGTATAATGTTTAAACTATTTACATTGTATTTAGTGGATCGTTTATATTTAATTTAAGAATTAAAGCTTTTACCGTTTTACCGTTTTACTTAGTACATATATATACCTAATCATGTTATTAATTTTATAATTATTATCAAAATATCTAAAGTTTTTAGTGGTATACCTCAGTTAAAATCCTAAATTCGAAACCCTTATTTTGAATATAAACATTTTTCATTGTTTTTATGTTAGGACTTTTAGGTATCATTTATAACATTTAGCATTATAACGATGTGTAGTATTAGTATATTAATATGGTTCGTGTTACTTGGCATCACAAAATTTCAGCCCTGAATTAAGGGTTAAAATTTAAAAGAAACAATTGTTATAATCAAGAAGACCGCTTTTTTTAGAACTCAAGAACACCGGTAGATCTTCGGACATGGATAATCCAAGCCGGTCCATATCCGACGTGCCAACCATCGGTAGTGCGGCAGTGCCGTCAACCAAAAAGGTTTCAAATTGTAATTGAAACAGACTGCTCCCAGCTAGAGATGTAATTACTTTCTCTTCGGCTGACCTAGCGATTGGTGGTGGTCTTTTTATAGAGATCCGAGAGCTGATCCGCGAAAGATTTAGGTGTGTCAATGTGGTCAAAATTTCCAGGTCTTGTAACTCTTGTGCGCATGATCTTGTGAGATTGGGGTTGACTTGGGACTTAGGCCAGTCCTCCACTTGGACTGACTCTCTCTCTCTCTGATTATGTAATCCTTTGGTCAGCTTACGATTTTTTGAGCCTCAATCAGTTAATTAGCGGCCGTAGAGCCGTCTTACCTTAAAAAAACAAAAAAAGGTTTCAACTATGGGGGTGAGGGGGTATTTTGGGGAAAGCGGTGGTGTGTATCAGCGGCTTGGATTGTCGGGGCCCATCTGACGAGACACGCGGCCGCAGGCAGAGGGCGCAACGTCGAAACGTGCGGGAGCGCGTGACGGAGGAAGCCTAGACGCGCTGCGGCTGCGTCTGTCACGTGCAGGGCACCCGCCCCGCCGCACCCGTCCCACGCACGCTCCCCTCCCACCGTGCTGGCCTCCCGATCTCGATTGGGCCGGCCGTTGCATCGTCCCCGCAGGTCGAACGGCCTCGCCTTGCTTTGATTTGGCATAAGAGTAAGAGGTATGTTTGATACAGCTTCAGCTTTAGCTTTATCTTTCAGTCTAACCAAACGATTTTAACTTTACTACAAATAGAAGTAAAGTTGACTGAAGTCTTCTCACAAATTGGTTGAAGCTAGGTTTAGGCAGTTCTACAACTCCATTTCAGATCTAACTCTTGAATTTGAATTTAAAAGTTGGAGCTGTGTCAAACAAGCTCTAACGTAACATTACGTGGTGGGTTCTACTGTGTTCGGATGAGATCTCGTTTGTTTTCTTTTGTTTGAACGGGAGAAGGAGCAGGTGCGGCACTAGCGGAGAGTCTGGTCCATGCCTCGACGCCGATGGGATGGGATCATGGGACACGAATGCACAACGGCACTGGACGGCGGACGATGCCGAGACACTTGTTTACTGTTTGCATGTTTTGTTATGGCCGTGCCATGACATGACAGTATCAAACGTGGGCGACACTTTGGGTAATGAACTCGAGCTACAAGAATCCCCTTTTACAGCCTACAGGACCATTAAAACAACCCCATCGAATCATTTTTCTGGTAAGTGAATAACTATGCATAGTTGTCACGAACTCACAATAAGCTCGCACAACTTAAACTACAGTGCTTATTCTACCTTCGATTTAAAATATAAAAAATGTTAAGTTGAATATAATTATTAAAAAACAGATAAAATTAAATAAAAAAATGTTATGATGGGTGGAAAAATAAACATAAACAAAAAAGGGTTTATGATTGATAAAAAGAAAATATAGGTGAAAAAATGTTATATTTTAGATAAATTTTGAGTATTAAAAGTTGTTATATTTTAAACCATAACAATTATTATTCTCATTGCAATTTACATACAAAAACTCTCAGCCCTGCGAGATAAAACCGTAAAACAGACCTCGCTTAGCGTGGGGGATAGAACAGAGAACAACAACTAGTATTTGATGGGGTCCATGGGTTTTTCAAGGCCATCATGCACGCGAAAAGTTAGTAAAAAGAGAGATAAAAGAACGGCAGAGCTTCATCGGAATAAAAGAACAACTGATATAAAAAATGTTATATAAAAATTTTGTATAATCTCTGTTTGAAAAACGTAAAAGTTGATTTTTTATTTGAAAAACTATGTAAAAGTTGATTTTCTATCCTTCAATAGACTTAAAAAATAACGACACAACAATAATTCACTATAAAAAGCCTTGGAATGAAGCATTAGCAAAAATAAAAAGCCTATACCAAATTTATTAGAGCCGTTTATGTAAAATTATATATTATTAAGATTAATAAAGATATATAATACCTGTTGAAGATGCTCAGGAAAAAACATGTAAACCGGAAAAGCAGCAATATGCATATGCTACTTTCCAATTCTTCAGTTTGAACAAGCACAGACGGAAAGGGAGAACACACTGATAAACATCTGATAGACGGAAATATATCTGCTAAAACTAACACTTACTTTCCCCAGTGGGTGGGATTACCCACAGTGGACATCACCACATAAGGCTATAAATCCTTTCGCAACAGAAAAGGTTTCTGATTTCTAAAATTAATCTTCTAAAAAATCCCCGGCCTCCTCTTCATCTGAATCATCTCGTTGTCTAGCTTGTTCAGCGTATTCATCAAGGGATGCAGCAGGGAAAATGTCCCCTTCACGACTTCTGTCAGCAATCTTTGGAACAGACCGTCCGCTCTCCCCGCCATTTCCTTTGTTCATCTGCAACAAAATGTTGATCTTCATAAATATGCATGGAATTACTACTTCAAGCAAATAATTAAATGGACCACCAATGCTAAAAAAACAGGCTAAAACTATCTCAACTCTCAAGTTTCAATTTGGTTACTGAAATGAAAATTAGAATAATAAGCTAAGGCTTCAATTCCAATAAGGTACCATGATAATTTGGAATCTTAATGCACTTTCATCTTGACAAAGTCAAACCTGCCAGTTTGGCAACCAGTTTGTTTAAGAATTGATGTTCCAAAGCTGAATAAATAATAGTAGTGCATCCCATGTATAGTGGATTTAGATATTGCAACAATTCTAAAGCAAGCATGGCTAAGTTTTCCTTTTTTCATACCTGAAAAGCTAACCACTAATTAACAGGTCATTTACATTCTTAATGGAGAGGAGCATAAAACAATCTTAACTGATACAACTAATTACAGGTCAAAACGTTTCAAGACAGGTGGAACTTTAGAATATGGACCAGTCATTTACATTCACACGCTCAGATTTAATGCATTGCATGAAAATAGAATTCCAGATAAGACCTGTAAAGAAGCCTTACAATTAAACGAACTACAGATGCCAGAGCAAACAATTGTACACAAACTTAAAACAATCACAGTTTTATTTACATTTAATGCTACATACTGGAACAACAAAACCATGAATACCACACGAAGAGAAGGTGCATAATATTATTCGTTCAATTGAAACATCAGAACAAATACTAGATATAATGATGCACCTTAATACTACAATACACATAATTTAAATCGACCGATATAATGATGCATCCAAAAAAAACTATAGAAGGGAAAATCAAGGGCATATGTGAATACTGTTGAGACCTGGAGATTATTTTCAAATGATAAGTCAAACAATACAATTATGAGAAAATCTGTGTTCTAATTTCTTGCAGTGCCACCTTTAGATAATTATGGGAAACATATTGTAGGCATCCCTTGAAGACAAACATTCGCTATAGGCCTATAGCTAATGAGATAATAGGTTTATAGCTAATGAGATAAGGATATATCATGAAAAGATGTCATAGTAAGTACTCACAAGGCGAAGAAGTGTGCGCCTCTCCCTCTCCCTAGCACCTCTTATGGCCTACAAAATAACTTACTGATCAGCACAAAAGAAAACGTTCACAACAATCTCCATTCAAATATAGCCCAACCAAACCTCCTCTAGTGCCCTGCGCTCACTCTCCTGTTCACTAACATCCCTGGAAAATGGTAGAAAATTGTTAGCCACCTAATTTTTCAAAGTTACAATATCATTTGGTTATGCTAATCTATGATGCACCGATACGTTACTTTCCTGCCGTTCCTGTATCGGATACGGGGATACACCCGATATTCCGTCAATACGGTATCGGACATGTATCGGCAAATAAATCGCGAAAAAAATAAAAATAATTACCGATACTTCCGCGACACTTATTTGATACCTTGTTGATACGTGGACCAGCAACGACACGTTTAAAAGCCCATTAAACGGCAAAGGCCCAACAAAAACTACTGATATAGACTAAACCCTAAATCCTCGTCATTCCTCTTGTGCCCCGTTACCATCTGCATCGAGCAGCCGAGCAGAAGAAAGGAGCAGCTTGCCGGCTCCCCTCGTGCGCCGCCTCCTGCCTGCCTCTCTGGCACCGACATTGGTGCCTAGATCTCCTCTCCAGAGCCACCTGCCTCACGTCGTCGTCTTCTCCTGGAGCTGGCAAGCCGTTGCATCGACACCTTCCAACCTGAAGCCGTTGAAAACTAAATCACAGGTGCAGCATCTTGCTTCTCACATCTTGTTCTTCACTTGTGGAGTTGTAGTTGTAGACTTTTAGTGTAGGTACTTGTTTATAGCACATTTTCTACCCACACCCTAGATCTGATTTAGGCTAGCGATTTGCTCGTTGTAGGATGACAAGTCGAACCTTTCAATCTCAGCCTCGTAGCTCACAAGAAACCAATACTGGTAGTAGTGTGAATTCGTCTAACAATGATGTTCTTGAGGGTGCTGCTATTGATGAGGAAGAGTGCGATCCAAAATATCCTCTTTGGAAATATGCCAAAGAAAATTGAAAGAACTGGTGGTAACACAAGAGGGAATGCTAGGTCTTGAGTGTAAGTTTTGTGGGCACATTATACCTGGGAGCTACTCTAGAGTGAAAGCACATTTGTTGAAAATTACCAATGCTGGGACAAAGATTTGTCATAAGGTGACAGTCCCAATACTTGAGCAACCCCATAATGAGGTTACTGCAGCTGAAGAAAAGGTTGCAAGAAACACTCCTAGATCTACACCTTTGCCTGTTGCAGTGAGCCCATCCTCCTTAGGGGTTAACCAATTCCCCCCCATCAGGATCAAGATCAAAGAGAAGCAAGCAGGGGCTATTGAAGAAAGCTTTCATATTCAAGCTCGTCAAATGGCTGACGCTCTTATTGTTCGAATGTTCTACACTGCAGGTTTGCACTCTTTTATTTTTGTTATCCTCAACTTGCCTTCTTTTATGTATGGTTGTTGTCTAGCTGTCATCGTGAATTAATGCATTTGCAGGTCTTCCATTCAATTTGGCCAGAAACCCATATTTTCAGGCCTCTTACAATTTTCTTGCAAACAGCGATCTGGGTGGATATGTGCTGCCATTTGTAGTTTCCTGTATGTATGTATATGTATGTGTGTGTGTATATATATAGAGAGAGAGAATTTCCTGCCATATCTATGTATTGATGTTTTTGGAATTTCCTGTATTGCCATACCCGTATCGCGTATCGGTGCATCATACTCCCTCCGTCCCAAAATGTAAGGGATTTTGTATCGGTGCATCATACTCCCTCCGTCCCAACATGTAAGGGATTTTGGCTGAATGTTACACTAGTACTAGGATGTGTCACATCCAGTCAAAATCCCTTACATTTTGGGACAGAGGGAGTAGATGCTAATACTACTATCAGAACAAAGTAAACAAGCAGGGATCACCTTCCGACAAGCGCTTTAACACAAGTGCAGCACTTGGCGCAAATCCTAAGGTCCTTGGAGCAAGCTGCATTGAGCATAGGCAACAGAGAAATCAGTAACAACATCAACACCATCATAGAAGGTCGACATGGTGGAGCAGCCGAAATTCACCCGTGCAGACGTTGTGATACGCCTGTCGGACGTTCCGTTTCCCACACTTCTGACTGCCAAAACCAAACGATAACTATTAGCATCCATCACTGCCCACTCCTCCATAGTTAAATCAATCGAGTAAGTGCGATAATTACGAAAAGGGCAAGAAAAGGTACCATTTCGCCGGCTCAACGATAGGCTTGTACTTGCCGTATCTGCCATGAAGAGACAAACAGATCGGACCGAGAGGCCAAAAGGCTAAAATTACGAGCTAAGATTAAGGACGACTACAAAAGGGGACTCCCGACCTTCTCTTCCAGTCGATTTGGTCCTTGCAGCGCTGGCAGACGCCGGTGATCTCCGACAAAGGCCGGAACCTGCCGCCGGGCTCCTGCAGCGGCGAGGATTCCAGCTGTGAGACTCGGCGTGGAAAAAAGAGGATAAAGAAGGAGAAGGAGGCGGTTCGCTGACTTACTGTCTCGTTGATCTTCTGCCCGAGGTTGGGCTTCCACGCGTAGCGGTTCTGGTGCTTCGGGGGACCCTGCCGCTTCGACATCTCTCCCTCCCTCGCGCCGCCGGAAAGGTTTCCTTCCTCCTCCTCGAGCCGAGCCCCCCCTCCGCCGCGGCGCCGCCTACCGGCCCTACCCTTAAAACCTTCTCTCTGCGTCGGCTACGCTATCGCGACAGCAGCAGCCGTTCGATCGAGAAATCAACGGCCTACGTGCAGGCAAGCTGCTGCTGTAGGAGAGCTCGTTATGGTGGGCCTCGGCCCAAGCAGCAGGCCCAGCTCTGGAACTGGAAGGGAATCCAGCGCCCCTTCCGCCCTTCCCGAAGGCCGAAGCGGAAGCTGGAAATTGGAACTGATCAACCGGAGCAAAGCCACCGCCCGCCGCCGCCAAAGCCGGAGGCGGAGGAGACGACGGCGGAGCGAAGACTAGGCGGGAATGGCGACGGGGAGGAGGTTGCTGCAGTTCCAGTCGCTCCTCGCGCAGCAAGCCCTCCGCGCTGCACCGAGACCCAAACCCCAACCAAGCCCCCACCGATTCCTCCACGCCCCTTCCAGTCCCGCGGCCGCCTCGCCCTCCCCGTGCTCACACCTCCCCCTATGGCGAAGCACTGCCTCGCTCTTGCCGGTGAGCGCGGCGGCCTCCGCGGCCACCGCCCGGGCCGCCGCGGTGCGGTGGCTGATGGCCGCGCGCGAGGCTGGCTCCCTCGAGCTCTTCTCGCTGCAGCGCCGTAGGTCGTCGGGGTGGCTCCCCTCCTCGTCCATGTTCCTTAGCGGCGTGTCCTGGTGAGGTTTCGGTTCGCATGGTTTGAATGGGGGATTTTCGTGGTGGTTTGGTGATTTTTTTTATTTTTTATTTTTGGTTTTCATGTTCGCTGAAGGGCGAAGTGGATGCCGTCCGCCGATGGGGCGGTGTTGATGCTCGTGGGCGCCAATGTGGCGGTGTTCATGCTATGGCTCCTGGCTGATCCTAGCTTCATGAGGAGGCATTTTATGGTTAGTGATCAATCGAAGAGCTTCTGCTTTTGTTTCAGAAGTGGTTGATTAAGTATGGCTTGATGAATGTTCTGATGAGCAGATTTCTCTTGATAACTTCAAAAGCGGTCGATTACACACATTGCTCACAAATGCCTTCAGCCACGCAGAGCGTGGTCACCTCATCAGCAATATGATCGGTCTCTACTTCTTCGGGTCAAGTGTAAGATGCTCAGCTGCTCACCATTCTCTCTTGTTATTACAATGCAGAAATCTGTACTCCCTCCATTATCAAATAGATAACATTTTAGTATCAAACTGTCAAATCTTAAATTACTAGCATATGAAAAATATTAAGATTTGATGTGTGCAAATGACATTAGCAGATTTTTTTTCATGAAAAATACATTTTCATGTAGTTATATCTTCAGTGATCTTTATAAATATATGATTACAAAAAACAATGATCACACAAGTGCATTGGAGACTATGTTGATGTCCTAAACGACAAGTAAAAAGGACTAGTTTGTCTTCTATGCACCTATGTGCAATTTTATGCATTCTCAAATCCTAAATAGAAACAAAGGAATGGATAAGGTGACTTGTCAATAAAGTGGAAATCACTAGTATTCCTAGTTTGCTTTCTGAAACACCTGAAGTTAGCTGTTCTGTATTACCAAATCAGTCAAAGAATCATCAAGTTGAGTGTAGACTAAAAAAAATCATCTAGCACTTGATCCAAGACATGATCTATGAGCTATTGCTATAATATATGCTCATCTGAATTTCAGCACTTTTTGTTGAATATTTCAAGCAAGTCTGAAGTACCACCAACTTGTTGGCATAATTCATGCTGGGTGAACATGACCATGTAAAATTAAGAGAGAGTTATATATTTGGTAGTGAAGTATTGAATTTGATCTAGCAAGTTTTATTTATTTTGACAATATTGAATTTGACCAATCAAATTTTGATTTGTATTTTTTCTCTAGTAAAAAACATATAAAAATTGGCTTGAAGTTTGTAAAACAACTTCATTAGTTTTCTGCAACTCCAATCAATTCACAGAGATGTCACATGTAATGAAGAGTTATAATACTTCATCGCCAAGTCCCCCTCCCTTAGTCCTGAGACACACAGGCTATTGGCATTTCCCATGCTAGTTATTCAACCGATCTAATCAGAGTTGTACGTATTGATGACTGATGAGGGCACCATGCAGAAAAAGATGTGAGGCTGTTTTTCTGGTCTGATGAAATAGCCAGCTAAATAGAGAGCTCCTGTAATGATTTGCCATGGGAATTTGATGTGTACCATGGCTTGAATGTATTAGATATGGTTTATCCATTTTATAAAAACAAAACCAGTAGCATTTAACCATTCCCTTCTAATTTTAGTATTTCATTTTACCATGTTTAGTGGAGTTAAGATTCATTCTCCAAATGAAGGGACTAGTATATATATCATACTCTGATTATATATCAGACATTTATTACTTATATTGCACGTGTTGAATTGCTTTTTGTTTCCTTTGTGAATCAGATTTCCAACATGTTTGGTCCTGCTTTTCTACTGAAATTGTACGTAGCAGGAGCGCTTGCTGGATCTGCATTCTTCTTGCTAGAGAAAGCTTTCCTAGCTCCACGAAGACAGGTAAGCCTGGATATGATGTGAATTCTTATGCATCAGGGAACCAGGATTTCTAATCCTGGACCAGGATGTCCTATGTCATCCAATTCTGAAACAAAATCCCATGTCAACGTCATTTCGAGTTAAGAAGAAGCTAACCTGTGAAAATGCTAGTACCTGGTCAGTTTGCTGCTAGCTACTAGATGCCAACCAGCCTCTTGGTATTGGCGCTCCTGTGGGACATATCCTGCATGAGAAGGGTTCAATATTTATGATTTTGCGATAATCTCCCTAATCTAATATGTCATACTTATTTTGCAGTTTTATGGCGGATGGGACAATTCAAAAACTCCTGCGCTTGTATGTGATTTATTGATCTCTTGTTCTAGCAGTTCACTTTATATTCACGCTGGTATTCAGAAACAAGCATTATTATGACATAATCACATCAGTAGTCTGGTGCCAATGATTTTTTCCCACCTACATATTGTGTGTTCATCTTATACATCCAACTAATTAATTAAAAAGAAAAAGTGCAAATTTGAATCGCTATGGTGGTTTAAAAAGAAAGAGATGTCAATGGAGCCCTGCTCCCTGTTCCCCCACAGGGAATTCTTCCATTAGGGGATGGGGATGATTGCAACTGGTTCTCCACGGTAAGTTAAATGGGGGAAAAACATATGCTCCGTTGGGTCTCGCAGGGGCGAGGATGATCCTCCGTCCCCCGTCCCTGTCCTCCGCGAGGAGACACGATTAAAAATCGGGATAGGGATCCAAGTCGATTGCAAATTATGTACGCCTAAAGGTCCAATTGAGCCATAATTAGTGGATGAATCACAGTCTTGTGTTCTTGTCATGTGGATTAGTGGATATATGCTAATATATTTATATAAAGTGTGGATATTGTTTGTTAATTACATTTGATTTGAGATGTATATGTTGTTTTAAACCGGGGCGGGGCCTCCGTGGGGATTAATTCCCCGTGCTGGGTGGGGACGGGAAAATTGTTCCCCAATTGCTGTTGGCGGGGGCGGGGAAATTTGTGGCCCTCAGGGACAGGGATAGGGATGTATTCCCTGGTGGGGGATTCCCCGTTGCCATCTCTAACTATAATAGTACATAAGTTATTCCTTGTTACACCCAAAACATAACCCATTCTATTCATGTAAATCAGGGTGCAAGTGCTGCTGTTAATGCAATTATCCTTCTTGACATCTTTTTGTTCCCGAAGAAACTAGTCTATCTTTACTTCTTCATTCCTATTCCAGGTGCAATTATGGTGAGAAGCTTTTTTTGTTCAAAACTTTCTGTTCAGCAGTGGTTGCTACGATGTAAAACAAAAACTCTTTGACTTTTCAGGGGGCTATTTTGATTGGTGCTGATTTGCTGAGGGTGAAGGTATGCAGTAACTTAAAATGTGACTTCTTTTCATGTGGATTTGCTAATGTAATAAGTGCACCTTTTGCCTTTTTGGTGCTACTCTGTTGCTTTGCCATGAGTTTTGACTGTGGTAGTGTGCTGGTTCAGCAGATGCACTACAATAGCTGTTGGAGACTGCTACTTTCATTTTTATTTCAATTTTGGGATTTTTATGAATTGTTTGCTGCGTGAAGTTCCTGCCCGCAGTAGCTCTGGTCTTAAATTAACCTGATGTTTTTTAAAAAGTTGATATTCACATTTAGGGTGGCTAGGAATATTTTACTGATTTCTCCATGTGATGTTTCTGTTTCTATGTTTTGCAATTCTGGTTAGTTGAAATTCTATGTTTTGCACCTTTCTTCTTGATGATTACATTTATCTAAGTTATGTTTTTTTAATATTCTTCAATGTAATCACCTGAACCTTTTTTCCCCAAAAAATTGTTCACAGGCTGATATCTGTTTATTTTTTAGGGGCAAGGTCAGGTATCAGGTACTTCTCATTTAGGGGGTGCCCTAATAGCTGCCCTTGCATGGGCTCGGATCAGGAAGGGCTGGATCTGATCATGTAGAATATTCATATGGAGCAAAACCACACAACCTTCTGCTCCATCTGGCGGGCTGATAGTTGCAACGTGTTATTTGACGAGTTAGCTTGGGTCGAGGGACTCATGGACCATGCTGCTCGTCCAAGTTTCTGATGTAGGAATGCTTAATAACTCGCTCTGGAGAATATCTCGGTAGCATCGTAGATATTGTCGACTCATTGGCAGGAAACCAGTATTTATTCTCAGGAACTATTCTTAACATTTATCCCTGCGGTGGATGGCAATGGCATTTTCGTGGCTGGTCTTCACAGTTCGTCTTCTCTGCTCGCGTGCAAGCGGGTGCTATAATTGGCTGGACAGATGGTTTTTAGTAATTAAGCTCAGAAGCTATAAGCCAGATGAACCGGGCCGAAATGGGTCGGCACGGGCACGACAAACTCTGTAGATGAAGGCGAAACGGGCTAGGCCGGCATGGCAGTGTCGTGCTTGTGCTGCCGGCCAAGTCCATGGGCTGGCACAACACGACACGGCTACTGTTCCATGCTGCTGGCCCGGGCATGGCATGGTCTACGACACGGCACGCGCGTGGGGGGTGGCGAATGGCAGCGCGACGCGTGGCGGAGAGGGAGGTAGCCAGCGGCGCACTGTGTAACGGGCTTCTGGCCGAGCCAATCACATTGTGCCACGTAGCTCTTTTAACGGTTCAAATTTAAATATAGCCGTTGGAGGTCTAAAAATTTAAAAAAATCCAAAAAATTTCAAAAATATGAAATTTCGCCCTATAAATAGGGCATCCACCCTAGTTATTTCTCCTCACCCCAAACATCTCATTTTGTGCTCTCAAGTGCTCTTTTGCTCTCAAGTGTTTAATTTTTTGATTTTGACAAAATTTGCTCAAATTTTATCAAAAATCAAAATTAGTTCGTAGTTAAATAGTTTGATCGTAGAGGTGTGAAGAGTTTGTGGTTGGAAAGATGTAAGTGATATTCATATTTATGTATTATTTGTATTTTGTTTGTGAATTGAATAAATATTCTAAAATTTGTTTATTTTGGTTTAAATTTTCAGAATGGATCCGAACTATCCATACTAGTTGTCGTCGTTCACTTTGGGTGATTTCGACCCCAATTACATGCCGGGGTTTGATGATGCCTCCGGATCGGCTCCAACTTCACCAGTTGTGGAGGAGGTACCGGTTCAGACGGCGGCGACGACTTCAGAAGGATTTTCGAAAACCGCGAGCGGTAGTGTTTCGACACACACCGGCTCGAAAAGATCGAGAACCTCCGGTGTGTGGCATCACTTCGATGAGGTGAAGGAGACATGCCCCGACGGAAGGGAGGTATCAAAAGCTAGATATAGAATATGTAGGCAAATTTTATCTGCTAGATCTTTTGGTGGTACAGGACACCTAAAGCGCCATGCGGAGTCGTGTGCGAAGAAGCAAGGAATACAACTTCGGCAGCAACAACTGATGCTAAACCCGGACGGTACGGTACGTAGTTGGGAGTACGATCTCATGGTTGCTCGGGAATCTCTTGTTCGGTTAATCGCCAGACAAGATTTACCCCTGAACTTTGGAGGGTCTCCTGTTTTTGAACAATACATTCAGCAATCTCATAATCCTAGGTTTAAAGTTGTGAGTAGGCAAACAACAACTAGGGATTTGAAACATGTTTATCAGAAGGATTCTACTACACTTAAGAGAACTTTTAAGTACATGCACTTTCTCTGTTAGTGTTACTTCAGACATATGAAGTAGTAAAGCTAGGGAGGATTATCTTAGCATAGTTCATTTTGTTGATGATGATTGACAGTTGCAAAAGAGTGTTTTAGATCTTAGGTTAATAGATGTCTTACACACAGGAAAAAATATAGCTGAGAGAATTAGGGAGGTAATTAATGAATTTAATCTTGCAGATAAAATATTTGTTGTCACCTAGATAATGCATCTGCAAATTCTAGAGAAATGAAAATTTTACAACCTTTATTTTCTGTTTATGCGGAGTCTTTTCTACTACATCAGCATTGTGCTTGCCATATAATAAATTTGATTGTTAAGGCTGGGATGAAGATAGTAGGTAATCACATCGATGATGTTCGTCAAGCAATCGCGTGGTTAACTGCTTCTAACCCGCGGATTGCTGCATGGAAGATGTTTTGCAATGCGGCCGGTAAGAGAGCACGTAAGTTTGCCACCGATGCAGAGCATCAGTGGAATATAACTTATTTAATGTTAAAAGTTGTTTTACCTTATAGTGATTTATTTACTGATTTTGTTCAATCACGTGATGGCCCAAGAAACAGTGACGGGTCGTCAATACTGACTGAGCATGTTTGAGCAATTGTCCAAAGATTTTATCAATTTCTTAAAACTTTTTATGATTGTACTCTTACTTTGTCCAAGTTTATTATCCAACTGCCAATAATATAATTTTGTACGATATTCTTGAAATTGCTTCTTTGTTAAAAGAATATGAAAATGATGAAATTCTAACGCAATCTTTCTTTCACATGAGACAAAAATATTTAAAATATTGAAAAAAGATATACCTATGTTATATGCTTTTGCTTTCATTTTAGATCCTAGGTGTAAAATAAGGGGATTCTCTACTATTTTATCACTTCTTGGAGATACTGCAAATCTAGATTATAGTTATAGTGAGGTAAGGGTAAATTATATGAAGTTTTCGAAAAGTATGAACTAAAGTTTCAGGGAGTTCGCCAGCAGAGATCCCCTCCTATCCCCACTACAGGTAAGACAAAGATACAATAGGGTAGAATTTGGGGTGGCTCGTCTTCAAGCCAAGGTGGTGGCAGTTCGTTGGTTGCAAGTGGAGACGCCTCTTCGCATGGTGTGTCTCAAGAGTTGTCCAGTTATTTGAACAACAACACCATCCACCATGAAGCACAAGACTTCAACGTCCTCGGGTGGTGGAATGACCACAAGATAGCATATCCCGTGCTTTCAAAACTAGCACTAGATGTGTTGACGGTGTCCTCCGAATCGACTTTCAGTCTGTGCGTCTGAATCATCGAAGACCGGAGGACGAATCTGAGTAGCGACCACGTTAAAATGCTACTAAGCGTTAAAGATTAGGAGCTAGCTAGACAACATGCCTAATACACTGCTGACAACTAAGAATTAACCGCCCAGTTCGAGTAACTCTACTTAGATCCAGACCAACCCCAATAGAACTTTGTTAAAAGTAGTTGTGACCTTTAAGATGTACTTTTTTATCATGGTTTTCTCAGTTTTCCCTATGAGTTTTTACATGACAAAATTTTTAACAAGACAATCATGTATCATTGTATCCTATAATGATATAAACATCAATAAATATCATTACTATTTTTAACATATTCTTTTGCAATATTTTAGTAAGTGTGAATTTTTCTTTCAATAATTTCAACATGATAAATCTATCTTTTTTCAAGATGACGAATAGACCATTTTTTATATTTTCAACATGAGGAATACATCATTATTTTTTTACTTTTATTTTCAATTTTTAATTCTTTTAACTAAGAATATGGCTGCTAGGTTTTTATTAATCTACACTGTGCTCAACAATCGACCGTGCCACCGTCGGCCCACGGCCCTGCCAGCCGTAGGCCATGCTTGGGTGCTTGGCCAGGGGTGAGGCACGTGGGCCGACACGGCACGATCCGTTACACTAACCGTGCCTAACGAACCATGCCTAACGGACCGTGACTAAACGGGTCGTGCCTCACCCGTGCCCATATCGGGCCGACCCGTGCCGCTCGTTTGGCCGTCTATATCAGAAGCTGCCTGGGAATGGGATCCAAGGCTCCAAATGGACACGGTTTATTATGTCCCGAGTGCGTTGGGAAATCTAGGAGAGGGTTTAGCTTGCCACTACTGCTCTATCCTGGAACGATAAATTGATAATGCGATTCTAGCTGCTACACACGGTACACCTGTGGCCGCGTCACGTATCAGTCTTGCAACTTGCCAGTCGCTTCGCTTGGCATGGAGTCATAGATGCATGGTGTCTTGATGAGTCGGCCCATCAGTCAGGCTTCAGGCCCAACTCGAAGTCCAATGTTCCAGCTTCGTCAGGGCCGGCGATAGGTTAATTGTACACATATGCGTCCGCTGCAAAGGAGCCTAGGTCCAATTAATCCTCAATCAGGTATGATGTATGCGGAATTTTGGCATTTTTAATTTTATTTTTTTAAAGATTTACAAAACTAATTTCCGAATTTCGAAATTTACACATCTAATCTCCTCCCGCCCTCTGGGAGGGCGTGACTGGAAAAACGCCCTCTTAGAGGGCGTATTATCCGACGTGGCAGACGGCCGTGGGGTGCCGTCTGCCGCGCGGAAGCAATTTTGCAGTGCAGCCTCTTCCCGCCCTTGGTAAGGGCGTTTTTCACGTGCACGGGGCCGCCGCAAAAGGCTCGCCGCCCGGCATTTTTGCAAAGGCGCCCCTTCCCGCCCTTACCAAGGGCGTTTTTTCGCTCTTTTGCAGGCGGCCCCCTTCCCGCCCTTCCAGAGGGTGTTTTTTGCCTAAACCCTAATTGCCCTAATCGACATCGACCCACCCTCTCTCGTGTTGTTTGAGATGTAAAATGTTATCGTTGTATTTTTTGCTAATATAACCAATCCATTTGATTTGTGGTATTGTTGCAAATGTAACCGTCTTCGTGATTTGTCGTATTGTTTGAAATGTAAATGTTATCGTCGTAAGGATGCAAATGTAAATATTGTTGCAAGTGTAAATGTTCGAGGTATCGTACATATGTTGTTTGCATTACCTGTGAACATATTGTTTTAACCAAGTTAACTTAGTTGCAATAGTTAAGCAGTTGTTTGTCACAGTGTTACATAACCCATTAGGTACGGATGATACAATACAATTAACTCATCCCCGACGATTCAAGGCTCGGCTACCTACGGAACCGTTCAAGGGCGATAAGCTTGTCATCAATTTTCTCTTTCCTTCTTGGCGTTGTACTCCTTTTGAGTTTCACATTCAGTTACTTTTAGGCCGTTATATTGGGGAATGACATTGTCGATCCACCTAGTGAATCCACACCTTCTTTGAATGCCCCGGTAAAGAAACACATGTAATCGGTTAGAGAGCCACTAGAGCGAAGACGTTTGCAGAATTGATAAAATGAAAGACGTACAACGAAGTCGTTGTCTAAGTTGGGGCAAATGAAATATCTCCGACCATATGTTCGTGGTTCAAATGAGGTAGCCATCTTGCAACGATCCCTACAACTGCATATGGGACGCTCCGACCATTTAGGGAAACCCAGTGGGTTGTTCCTCCAAGCTAAGCTTGCGATTTCAACGCGACGTTCATACTCCATCCAAGCCTAAATGAATTGTCCAGTCGACTCAGGTTGTGTTACCGTCGACCGATCGAAGCAGTTTAACCGTATCGATCCAATCTTTGTATGGACACCGACGTACATCCTCTGGTTGCACATTTTTTATGGTCGGGGTTAAAAATGGAACAAGCGAAAAGGTTAAAGAAAGAAAAATTATACTCACGACAAAATCGTCATCCGCAATCTCGGGACACACGAAGCATCTTTGTCCTCTAGTTGCTTGTCTTATGGATCTTACCACCGGCAACGTAGACCACGGTGGCATTCGGACGTTCCCACCATGTGGGTAGTGCCACCGTGATCCATAGGCCAGTCCAAAGCTTCGGCGTGAACTCGACGTTGGTACTCGGCCTTCCGTTGAAGGTAGTCGACCTTGTTTCGCTAAGTGGGTAGTAACGTGTTCCGTCGGTTCGTGGGTTCTCCGTATCTATTCACTCAACGAAGTTGCACACCCGACGATATGCCTGCATATGGTGTTAACACGATGTACAATCAAGTTAGCGTTTTCTGCGTGAAGATTTTGTAGATGAAAGCATTGCGCTTAAGCCATACCGATCAATGTTGGTGCATTGGAAAAATCGTCTCCCCCGGTTTCGGCGAGGAGGGACGACGTAAGTATGCAGCCATCTCCACAATGGCATAACGGACGGTCACACCATGGTGGAATAAAACCGGTTAAAGGATGGAGTCGCCAGTGGAGACGCTCAAGGAATGGATGATATGAAGATCTCATTGCAGGAGTAAATGTAGAAAAGAGAATGCAGATTTGAAGAGCTCGTATTCGGATCTAGGCAATATATAGTGCGGGAAGGTGAAGGTTCACATCTATGTATCGTTTATGTCCGTCACGGGCAACAGTGATCGAGACATATCGTGCGGGATTGTCACGGGGCAAAAGTTGATAGCGACGTATCGTGCGGGACTATCATGGGCAAAAGCCGATAGCGATGTCTCGTGCGTGTCTAACGGGCCGAAAGATTTTTTGTCGTTAGTAAGAGTATCATGCAGCGAACGATACGGAAGGATCTCGTGACATGTGAGTGCGACGAACAGACATAGATATATACAAACATCAAACACAAAATAAATATTTACAATTTGTACAAACTGTTGCACACAAAAGCTACTGACGAGGCCTCTTACCCCTATCCCTCCTAGGCTGTGCTCTGACGTGCCCCTGAGAGTACGTCAGCCTGTCTGGGGGCACGCCACGACTAGCACGGACATCCGGCGCGGCGCTCTCGTGGCGGGTCCCGGCTCGTGGTAGAGGTGCTCCACCAAGCCGAGAGGAGGCAAGAACGTCCCGATCCGGGTCCTCCAGTCGTCGGTCGTCGCCCGTACCTGACCCCCCCTCGTCGCCTCCCCCGGACCCGCCCGCCTGCGACGATGAAGCCCCCGAGCGGAAAATCCCCGCCGAGTAGAATCCTCCTGTATGTAAGCAATGTGAAGCATCAGTGACTTAAACTAACACGTGTGAACTAATCATCGGACGACGCTTGCTCACCTCCCTACTGAGTGAGGGACGAGGAACGGAGGATCCACTCGCTCCAAAAAGCTCGCAAGTGCGGGCCGAGTAGCGAAAGGCCGAGGGATCGACGATCCACTCGCGCCGCCGTATCCTCTCGGTAGCGTCGGACCTACGCGACATTCGGTTTGTTAGATCACGTTGTAGGGTTGACACAATGAAAATGAGTGGAACTAACCTGTGGAAGCACCAACGCCGTGTGGTGACCATCCGGGTACTGGACCGCGTGGACGTGGACCTGTAACACCCTGTGGAGTTACCGCGTCGATGGCAGAACGACAAGAGAAGATCCGCAAGATCGAACGTGCCGTCGTCTGCATCCGCTGGAAGGTCATCCTCTGTTCCACCTCGTTCAGGTGAATGCCTGCGTCCAGCCTCAGCATCACCGAGTCGATTTCGGTATTCAATGCCCGTGCGGCGTCGACCTACAAAAATCGAAACAAGTTAGGTTTTTCGCTCCAATAAAAAAACATAATGACATACAAAGGCTTTAATGCCGAGAAATCATGACGTACCCCAACGAAGTAGTCCTGGTCTCGGTGCCTGGGGTAGGTGTCCGTGACTGCTGCCTGGTGTTGCTGCTGCGTGGCCGGTGTGAAGGTAACTCGCGGACATGTCCGCGGTAGGTACCACCGAAGGTAGGCGGTGTAGTTCTCCTCGGAGTGGCCGTAGATCTCGCCGATCACCTCCTCGATGGCTATCAGCCAGTCCGCCACGTATTGCTGCATACGTGGTTCCCGAGGAGCCTCCCCGGTCCCCGTCGAGACAACTGCGTACACAGAAAGGTCGACTATAGTTCCATTTAATTTGACACAATAGTAGTACATTTGAAATAGAAATACTCACTGGTGGTCCTGGTGGGGAACGGCAACCGATACGTCTACCGGGAATCCCTGCCGCAGTCCGAACTGCCTCATCACTCGACCTGGGCAGTGAGGCTCGACGTTGATGTCGTACACCATCGGGATCAACGTCATCCAGTAGGCCGAGTCGCGCATGCACAACGTCGAGAGGCCTAGAGACGCCCGAGCTGCGACCGCCTGCTGCGTGTACGGCTCCCAGACAACGTCGTACGGCTGGAGACGGTCCAACTGGAACACGAAGTCCGGTAGCTCCGTCTCACCCGAGCGTGTGCGTAACGACGCGCGAAAATAAAATAATCAAGTGGTTACAAGTTTTGTTCAACACAATTTAAATATTTGAAAGAAATATGACTTTGTACTTACGTTGCGTCGAAACCAAGATTAACCCATCGTAGGCCCGTCGGCCGAGTTCTCGAACGCGGTGCTGCGTCGTAAGGAGAGGTGTCGACGACCGGTCGGCCGATCGCGAACCGCTCCGTAGCCCAAAGCGTAAGAGAAGGGGACACTGTGAAGATCGCTCCGGATCGTCTTCGTGCACGCGTCGCACAGCCCCATGGTAGGTGGCTGCGAGGACCGCCGAACCCCAACTCCACCGAGGCACGAAGCCTATCTCCGCGTCCGCTATCGACCGGGCGTAGTGGATCGGCCCTCTCTCATGTTCCCCGACGTGTTGGTGAACATCACCCAGCCGAACAACCAAAGAAGGTACGCCTTCAACGAGCGTCGCACGGAGTACTCGTCGGCGTCGGGGGGGAGCTTGTCGGCCTACAAAGGAGAAAACCATGTTAACAAACATAAGATGTAATGAAAAATACCGAAGTCTTCAAGTTAACTTACCGTGAACTGCATAATCCAAGTCTTCGTAGGCCCGGTGGTCGCGTAAGGGTAGATCGCCCGAACAGTGGGAGCCCCGTAGCCTCATCACTGAGCAAATCGTGCGGTGATGTCATCCCTCCATCCACCAATAGCATCCACAGGCCCGACAGCCTCTCCGGCTAGTGATAGCCCTAGAGGGTACGAGACGTCCTGCAGCGTCGGTGCCATCTCCCCACAAGGAAGATGGAAGGTGTGCGTCTCAGGACGCCACCGATCCACCAAAGCAGC
Source organism: Oryza australiensis (assembly GCA_019925245.2). Lineage (NCBI taxonomy): Eukaryota > Viridiplantae > Streptophyta > Magnoliopsida > Poales > Poaceae > Oryza > Oryza australiensis. The sequence goes on along the minus strand of JAIFGZ020000048.1, from coordinate 6,321,100 downwards.
TATCAGGGACCGGTCCGCATCCCACCGTCTAGCCTGGTCGTGCTCGTGGGCACGCGCCTCAACAAGTCTGCAAAGAGCGATCAGGCCAGACTCACGTAACCTGCATATCATACACATAGTGTAATATTAGTATCAAGCATAGTATTCTTGCAATAAGTGAAAAGAGTTTGATCGTACCGCTGGACGTGTCGCGGATCGACACGCAACAACTTGCGCGACGGCCGTGGACGAAAGGTGGTCAGCTGAGCACCCTGCACTGCCGACAAGTACGACCTGTGCACCCTGTCGACCTGTCTGCTGAAAAACGCTGGAGTATCGTCCGCCATACCTGCATGAATACGGGAATAAATTAATAAGCAATTTATAAGAAAAATCAAAACAACATGAATACATGACATAAATGGTCCATTATATCTCAACATTAAAAAAAGTGCACGTCGTAATTCAAACTACCAAACACAACATATAAGTATCACAACAACAATAAAACAGTTTACGTCTCACAATGATAAATATTACACGCACGACATATGGCAACAACATGACAAATATTACAAATATCGGATCACCACTAGATTGAAAAGATGCAAACAAAATAATCAACCCATTGCATCGCCAGCGGACGACGTTGTCGCCGCACGAGCACGTCTAGGACGTGGTCGCCTCGTTGTTGTTCCTTCTCCAGATGGATGGCTACCATCGGAGGGCTGTCCGGAAAGTCCTGAACCTTCGACGGTTGAAGTTTCTGAATTCTTCGGACATTTTTTGTATGTATGTCCGCGCTCATCGCATTTGCTGCAACGTAGGGTCCTTCCCCCGGCCTCGGACTCGTCCATGTCGTTTCTGATGCGTCTCGACTGACGACGTCCCTTTTTCATCCTTAACTTCGATGGATCCGGAATGTAGAACACTTGTGGCCGCAGTGTTGTGTACGATCCGATATCCCAAAACCATATATCTCCTCCTTCCACGTATGAAAAATTGATTCTTTCCGTGGTACGGTGACACATAAATATCTGGAACTATGCCGCAGTCCCCAGCTGTGGCAAGGACGTGTGAGCAAGGCAGATGTCTAAGCTTCGGCTTCATACAGCTGCAGCTACAACCATCATCCGCATGAAGCACACATTCCTGCACAGCTTGAACACGGTTGATGCCGCGCCTTCTCCTGTCGACACACATGATCTCGTACCGAAGAACTTGGGTTCCTTGGAGATTACTTTGTGCTTCATAGCCTTCAGAATTTTGTCTTGCATATATTTCGTCACCACGTTGCCAAATACAATGTTGTAATCGACCATTAAAGGGGATATTTTCTTAAATCTATCCCTAAAATATGCCTGAGTGCCATGAAGGATAAATTCCACAATACCCACCAATGGAAGCCCCCTAACTCCTCGCATCACCCAGTTGTACACCTCGGCCAGGTTCGTTGTCATTATACCATATCGAGCTCTATCAGTGTCATACAACAGAGACCACTTTTCTTTCGGTTCATTCTCTATCCAGTGGGAGAAATTACGTATTGATGGTGCAGACCTCCTTCTCATTGTTGACGGGTCATTATGCAATGGACCAAGAGGTACTGCAGGCTCGTCAACCTGTGGCAAACGAGATTGCTCGTCGGTTTGCTTCGTTGTCAGCTCATCCAACCTTCTCCACATCTCATTGAATTTTTCTCTTGATTTTGACCACATAGCCTCTTGAATAGATCCATCAGGTGCTTGTTCTTGAATTGTTTGTAGAAATTGGCTCCCATATGACGCATGCACCACCTACTCCAAACATCATGCCACCTAGTTGGAAGTCCCCTCTTCGGCCAACCATTCTGAAGATAGTCGATTGCCCTCAGCATGCCGGCATGACGATCATGTATGAGACAAACATTGGGTCTCATACGAACGACTTGGCATCGAACTCTCTCCAAGAACCAATACCAGCTTTCGGTGTTCTCACTCTCGACAAATGCAAACGCCATAGGTAACACCTGGTTGTTCCCATCTGCTCCAATCGCCGTCAGTATTTGACCTCTGTATTTGCCTATCAGAAAGGTTCCATCTATGCACAGCACAGGGCGACAGTGCACAAATGCGTTGATGCAAGCACCAATCGAGAAAAAGGCTCTTTGCAACACGCTCTTGCTCGAAGCAGTAGATGATGGAAATGTTTGAATGTCGTAGTAGGTATTGGGGTTTCTCTGAGCAATGGTGGCTAATAAACGAGGTAAATTATCATACGATGCTTCAAATGTGTCATACCTCATCTCCAATATCTTTTGTTTCGCCCTCCAAGCCTTCGCATAGCTAATAGTATACTTGAATTTGTTCTCAATGTGCCTAATAATGGAGCCAGTTCAAAATCGTGTTTTTAACAACATGGTCAGTACATCTCACAACAACGCCGACGTGATGTTGCGGTGGTACTTATCTACCCCGGCAACATACATGTGTGCTCACCAACAATGCCGACTTTCCAATAGTCACTCCATTTCCCCTTGTATGCATGAACGCGCCACGGACAATCATCCTTCATACACTTCACATCATACACATAGTTCGTAGACTTCACCACCCTAAACTCTCTATGCAAAGGCACCGCCCAATGCTTCACTGCCTCTTTCATGTCTTCCATATGAGCATACCTAGCACCCTGGATGACCTCATTATCCTTGTATTCAAATGAAACATGTTGCCCTTCCGAGATAACAAGCCGAGATAAATCGCTTGTTCCTAATCGACGGCATGACATCTTCTTCCTCGTCCGATGATTCATCGCCCTCCGCCCGCTCATTTTCGAATCCTCCCTCTCCATTTCGTCAACAATTGCTTCGATTCTCTCCCCCTCGTCCGCCACGCCAATCGCCTCCTCCAAGCTTGCTTCATTGCTTGGACCTTCGCCATACTCTGTTTGCATTGTATTAATGCTATCGATTTCATGCAGTGCCACAAAAATAACAAGGGGCAAGGACCTTTCAAGTGCCATGTCCACATAACGTCTCCACGACTCAGTGTTATCAATAGGCATAAGTTCCCAATAATATCCTTCTGTTGCACGACTTACTACAACGGATAGAGATATTGTGTTCACTCTTATATCCACTTTAAATCCACGTAGCAACCAACTATGCACTGGCTCAAATGTTTTCTCGCCTGGCCTATCGATGCCCTTTGATTTCATCCTAAATTCTGACAAATCTACACCTTCTGGACCGTATCTAACGTTGCCTTCACCGTGAACTATCTGAAATATGATCTTACTTGCCATAGTGCCTGACAAACAAATTGAAACTGAGTTTATTCCATACTACGAATATATTGCCTAGATGATTCTGTGCCTAACTTAATTTCTTTAACAATATGTTCTCTGGTCTACATCTTAAATTTTCCCAAATCGATTTGTTCGTTTTATCTACCGCCAATTGTACCTCGTTCATTTCAATTTGCCAAAATTTATAAACTAAATTCAATTAAATCGTAGTTTATATCTAAACATATTTTGATTATCAACAAAATTATACGTACGATTTTCTATAGTGCTTACCATCTACTCACATAATTTACACTTAGATCCAAACACATTCTACCTAAGTTCATCTATCTATTCTACCTATGTTAATGTCCATTAAATTATCCTTGTTGATCTATCTATTCTACCTATGTTACTGTCGATTAAATTATCTAAATTGATTTAAATTAAACCATCTGTTTTACAAATCTATAACAAAATATTCAATACCTATTCAAATATTACAAATTTATATTTTTCCTAATATTTCATTTACATACTAACTAACAAACAAAATAACAACAGGATATTGCATTTACCTCGAATGAAGTACGCAATCCAGCAGGGCTTCGCCGCGCTCCTCCTCTTCCTCACCTCTCTCTGTTCTTTTTCTGGATTTAGGAAGGTGTAAATGAGGGCGAAATGATTGAGTGTCGGCTATATCTGGGCGGGTAAAAACGCCCATCCGAGGCGGGAAGGGCGCCGCAAAATTGCCACGGTGGCCGTGGCAATTTTGCGCGGCCCCCGTAAGCACAGATGAAAACGCCCTTGGTAAGGGCGGGAAGGGGGCCGCCGCAAAATGCCGGGCGGCCGGCCTTTTGCGGCGGCCCCGTGCACGGTGAAAAACGAAAATTGCTTCGTGCGGGGAAGACCCAACGGCCGTCGCCACGTCGGATATCGCCCTCCGGGAGGGCGTTTTTTCCAGTCACGTCCTCCCAGAGGGCGGGAAGAGATTAGATGTGTAAATTTCGAAATTCGAAAGTTATTTTTGTAAATCTTAAAAAAATAAAATTAAAAATGCTAAAAATTCTGATGTATGCATTCTATAGCATCAGGTGGATTGTACATGAGAAATGGGTCTGCTGTACGCTGCAGTACTTATACGTACACGTGCAATCACTACATGGAACCTATTTTTTTCCCTTCACAGGTAGGAATTCGTCCGGAATTGGAGCTCAGAGGACCTCTTCACGGTCGGATCGTCGGTTATTCGGTTACACACTGATTTTGAACGATATGGACGGGCTTCAGGAAGACGTTCAGGTGATTTCTCCTTAATGAAAAACAAATCAACGCAGTCGCACTATTTTTGCCTTTTGTGTTACTACTTAATTAAGCTTCTGTGAAAAAGTAAAAAAAAAGCTTCAAGTATGCAATATATGGATCATGGCCTCATGGGGCGAATCAGTTTGACGACTAAAAATACCGCGAGGAGCAGCCGTCGTCCTTGCATGCATCGCATTCTCTTAATTAATTAAATGCATGCATCTGCTTAATTACAGAATTTAGGTTGGTAGCAGCTAGTAGTTATGTAGCTGATTTTCTTTTATCCCCCTTTCTAGTTAAGAAACTCACGTACGGTTCGATCTGTACCTAGCGCACGTACCTACTATAGAACTAGTCATGCTACATAAGAGATAAACGAAAGAGTGATCAACGAAAAGGATAATGGTACAGGCTATGCATTTGTAGGCCACTCCCCTATACTGTTCTCCAAAGCATAATCTTACGAGTATCATTGCTCGTGTGTCCAATTTGCTCGTCTGTCACGTATCATGCAAGACACATCCATTTGCCACAGCCCACAGCCCCCACACACTACACAGTTCGATCATCATCTCCCTTAATAAGTTTCAACCTTAACTGATATACACCATATAATCACATCTAGGATAGCCAGCGTGCAATCTATGGCTCTAGCTAGCTGGCTACATTGTCGATCGAAATCTGTTCATGTGTGCATATAAGTACATAATTACTAGATGTGTAGGCTAGGTTACTTTTCCAGCATGAGAACAGCTAGTCTAGCTAATTACCGGTTTGTTGCTAAGCTAGCTAGCTACTCAAAGTTAACTAACGGATGAAACTAAAGATGAAAAGGAAGATGAGTTTGATAGGAAAATGGGGGAGGAATCGTAGTAGCCTCAGGGGGACCATTCATGTGAAAGGGTATATATTGGTCCATGTCTCTCCATGGCAAAAGATACGGAGGGTACATCTGCTAGCTAGCTGCTTGCTGCATGCATGCAAACCCTAGCTACAGGGCTATGCAGACACAGTGCACGCAGAGAGAGAGAGAGAGAGAGAGAGAGAGAGAGAGAGAGAGGCGCTTTAACCCTAGGGGGCCTAGCTCAGCTCGCCTCCAAAGACCAGCCCCCCGGGCAGGCCAGGCCAGCCACAGCCAGCCCCACTGCTGGTCTTTTACTACTCATCAACCCCACTCACTGGTCACTTCCCTTCTCTTGCTGCTTGCTAGCTATAGCAGCTTGATTTTTCTTTTTCTCTTGGGAGGCTAGATATTGGTGGTCACGGAGACAAATTTTGCAAACTTAAGATGCCTGTCCTTTTGTTTTAGGTGTGTATATACACACTATACTACACCAGGGTACCTTATAGTTAAAACACACACTATAATAATAATTTTTTTACTTTCAGGTATTTGAAAACATATAACGATAGTTACTTTGTGAGATGTGTGTTTTAGTTATTACGCATTCAGGGTGCATTTTAGCGCATATATATACACTCAAGGTATAGAATAACTCATAGGTCAAACCGACCTCCCGTCTTCTTCACAAGGCCCAAAACCTACCTCCCACTTTGGTCAAAGACTAGTCAAAGCGTTCTAGACCGGTCAGACCTCGGTCAACCCATGTGCTGACTTTCACCACCATCCACCTCTTCTCAGCTCTCGTCTTCCAGGAATGATGTAGTAATGTGACGGTTATCGTGCAGTAACATTATGTCTTACATGTAGTAACAATGCTAAAATATAGTTGAAATATAGTCATGACAGATCTAATTTTGATAAGCATATTTTCTAACGTCATGGTGCAAATGATTTAAAAAAGTAGTACATCATCTAAGAGATATTGCTCTTGAAAGATTGGTCTTTTAAAATTTACCTCTCCATAGGTAATAATACTATAACTTATTGTTACTAGTTTATGTCATGTGTTACTACAATTTCATCGTGACATTATTACCAGAGTACCTTAACGACTATAAGTTTTACAATAACATAGCATGTTACTGCAATTTCTTGAAAGTGTTACTGTAATAACATGTGGTAACAATAGAACACAGGTACAAGACACCTACTATCTAGCTTGCACTAGCAAAGCTAAGTGCAAAAGATATCTTTAGAATCCTCATCTTTAAATAATGATATCTCTCACACCACATATTATATTTTTAACCGTTTATACCATAATACTTTAAAAAAGAGTTATACAAAACTAGATTCGTCATGACTATATTTTAACTATATTTCATCATTGTTACCGCACGTAATCTACAGTATTACTGCATGGTGATTGTCCTGTTACTGCACCGATTGTACAAGACGAGGACATCAAATAGATGGACATGGGAGGAAGTTAGAAGACAAGTTTGATCGACGTGAAAGCGCTTTGACCGTCATTTGACCACACTTTGATTGGGTGGGAGGTGGGTTTTGGGCCCAAAGAAGGAAGGGGGAGGTGGGTTGGGCCCTTGAGGGGAGGGGCGTAGAATATACATACATACATACATACTAGCAACTGTGTCCGTGTGTTGCAACGGTTGAAGTCGGAGCGCGGCGCGGATGGGGATGGGAGGAAGGGGCGCAGGCGCGGTGCGGGAGCTCCGAGTAGCGATGGGAGGGAGGGGCGCAGGCGCGACGCGGGCGCGGCGCAGATGGGGACGGGAGGGAGGGACGCAGGAAGAGAGGGGTAGGAGGTTTTTTTCATTCAAGCCCTCTCTTTCTTTTCAGCATTGGGACTGCGCGTTAATTTTATAAACACTCAAGGAGTTTTCTGCAAAATAGTCAGGCGGACGAAAATTTTGGGTAGAAACACTACTTGCTTTATAGATAGTTATAGATTATAGATATATATATTGTTTAGTTTACACAGGTTTCAAGATTTTTTTGTCCTGTTGGTGCTCTTAGTTTTATATAAATTGAGTTTATAACATTAATCAATATCCCAAAGTTATTTCATGCTTTCTCCTCATTATTATCCGGTAAGTTGACGTTTGAATATAAATATCCAGCAGAGAATGGTACAACCGAATATATAACTATTAATCCTCTCAATCGCACAAAAAAATCAATCAACTATTCTCACATTTAAAATCAACCGAATATATTTGATTATATATAAATCAATTTACATACATGCCCTAAAAAAGAACACACATACACACAACTTGCTTGTGCCAAGCCAAACCAAATCCACAGCATCTCACTATCAATTCCATCACAATCTGAACAAGAGAAAAACAAAATCTCTGTATCATCTCAACGATCTCACGAGCCCACGACCAAAAAGATCAAATCGGCCGTCGACCCATCACCGGAGAAAGTTGTGCTCCATCGTCGACGTGCGCGCTCGGCCTGTAGTACGATATGCCCGGGGACGCCCAAGCACGCCAGGAGCGCGAGCGCGGCGACAGCGGTGGTGGTGTTGCCGGCGCCGCCGGCGCTGGCCAAGGTGGTGACCAGCCAACTGGCGCCGCCTTCCTGCATGACGTTGCCGTGCGCCTCACCGTCGCCGTACTACCACTCCCCGCGGCTCTCCTCCGCCGCCGCCTGCAGGTCGGCGTCGGTCTCGCCGTGCTGGAGCAGGTACAGCGACGGCGGCAGCGCCTACCGCCCCCGTCCCACTGCCTTCCTCGACCTCACACCTCGACCGCGCCTGAATTATACGGTGTCACCATTGCGCACGAAGCTGACGACGAGGAGACTATAGGACAGGACAGACATGTGGGCCTGTAAATATTAACGCATCACTGACCTTGGGCGTTACACGACGTGGCGCAGTGGAAACTGCGGGTTAATTTCGGAAAAACTCAAGGGATTTTCTGCAAAATAGCCAGGCAAAATAAAATTTTGGGTGGAAACACTTGCTTTATAGATAGTTATATTATATATATAGCAATTGTGCCCGTGCGTTGCAACGGGTGAAGTCGAGGCGCGGCGCGGATGGGACGGGAGGGAGGGGCGCAGGAGGTCTTTTTTTCATCCAAGCACTCCCTTTCTTTTCAGCATTGGGACTACGGGTTAATTTCGAAAAAACTCAATGGGTTTTTGTTGATGAGAAATCTTTCCCACGCGCTGGCCTGGGAGATCTGCTTAACTCCAGTGCAGGTTCGTCCTTGGCTTCCTTCGATGAACTAGGCGTGCCAGTTGGTTTGATCTGCTAACCAACAAGAAATAAACAGATACATGCATTAAGGTTAAAGTTAGATCCTACTGGATCGGCTCAAGGAACCAACTTACGTATAATTGCTATCCCAAGGCACATTTAAATTAAGTGATTGGGATAGATCGGCTATGCTGAGACAGTATAAACCATTTAATCTAAATACACGTCAGTATAATAAATATATGTGTTTATAACCTAGCCGATGCTGTAGATCCAACGTGAATCGGCTAGTACTCCGATACATCTTATGAAAAGATATTGATCTAACCTAAATACGATAAACCTAGATCAATCGGCTGTCGGCTAACGCCAACAGATTGATATCGGCTTAAAGCATTTAACCAGATTGAGATCTTAATATAAGAGACAACTTTAATATATCTAATAGTAAATAACGCTAAAAAATAATTGAAACAGATAAGGTCGGCTGAAACCCCGACACTGTCTCTAATGACAAACATCTAGCCGAATATATCTTAATAATTCTAAGAGCGACTTAATAGGTCATGGCGATGCAGCATTAAGTACAAAAAGAAGTACTAGATCTATATGAACTGATGTAAACCCCTCGAGACGGTGGATACAGCATATAAACTAATTCAACATCTAGATCTAGCTCTATCGGCTGCTGTCTCCCAAGAGAAACGAGCCGATGGCAAGACAGATTTAGACATTGCTCCAGATTATATATTGTACATGATAAATTGCGTAGTCTATAACATTAAATCTAGAGTGTCATGACGATGTAAGCACTAGATTCAATGATACAAACTACTAATGACAAGTAATTACCTAACTTGGAGATCGAGATCGATGCAGCCCGAAGCGAGATCAAGAACTCGTCTAAAAGAAAAAAGGTTTGGCGATGCGCCGAGATTGTATTGATGTGTGTTATGTTTACAATGAACCATCGGGTCTTATTTATATCAAGAATAACAACATCCGTGTAAGACACAGTTTCTATCTAATCTACTATTTAAAATATGACAATATCTTGGGATATAGCCCCAATGTCGTATCACAAAAGGAATATTTATACAAATCCCTATTTTTCAGATATAATTGCCGTTACAGGACTCTATCCATAGATGACAATGTCTTAACGAACATTTGGGAACCGAATCTTCTTTTTATCTTCAAGCTTCTTTATCGGAAACGGTTCCATCTTCTTCTCTGAATCGGAATCGGCTATCGGTTGTCCCTATCCGATTCGGCCTCAGCCGACTGGTCTCCCAGCCGATTTAATCATGGCCGATGCAGCCTCTGTTTCTCTGCAGATTACTTTCCCGATCCAATTCCGCTTCAATTTCAACCTCGAACTTAGGGATTTGGTTACCAAATTTGGTCGTTAACAGTTTTCTGCAAAATAGCCAGGCAAAACAAAATTTTGGGTGGAAACACTATTTGCTTTATAGATAGTTATAGATTATATATATATATATATCAACCAAAAGGCTGTCTTTTTAGAAAACTATTCTAAACTTTCGAGGGGACGTCCTCTCGTTGTTTGCATGGTATTCAAATGGTTATAAATGTTTTTTTAAAAAATTCAACAATATAGATTAATATGTGTTAGATCACTCAATAAACATGCAAGGTCAAATTCAACTTCTACAAGTTGTAACCGGGTTTTGAAAACTGTGAAAATTATCGTGGTTTTCGTGCATACCATAGGGTGCGGCACAACATCCCCGGTTTCGTTTGAATAATTTCGTGTGAATTTAAAAAATTTGAAAAAATTATTTTATCACAAATATATATATTTTATCAAAAAATAAATTTCACGCGGGCGCGATTTTCGTGAGGTTTGAGCAAAAATCGCGGTACGACACGGATTTGAATTTTGTTCAAATTTAAATGTGGTTTTCGTGCGGTTTAGACGAAACCGTGGTACGACAAAACGTCGCGAAAACTACTGTTCACTCCGTCGCGGTTTTCGCGAAGACCGTGCTATCACAGGGGGCGGCACGGTACACGCGCACAAAATCGGTAACCCTGGTTGTAACAAAACAAAAAAATTTAACTACATATATATGTTAACTAGCTATAGTTTAATTTGTTCTTGTTCTTGTAACTCGTAGAAGTTGAATTTTGACTTGTATGTTTGTGAAATGATCTACCATAATCTATCTTCTCAATTTTTAGGCCCCGTTTGGTAGGGATTCTCCTCCTTGATTCTCAACAGAATCAGTAGAATCTCTGCCAAACGGGTTATTTTGTAACTGATTCTGAGAAGAATCACTTTAAGTGATTCAACAGTTTTACATAGGGAGTGAGAATCACCTAAAAAACAGTTTCTCCTCAGAATCACTTGAAACCAGTTTCTCCAAAGAATCACTAGAAAATCACTTAAAATATTGTTCTAATTATTACTTTATTATACGATTCGATTCTCTTGAATCCGATTCGGAGAATCGAATCTAGAATCGAGAATCGAGAATCGAAGCCCTACCAAACGGGCCCTTATTTCATAACTATTTGGATTTGGATGACATGTAAATAACAAGGGAATGTCCCCTCAAGAGTTTAACACCCACTCCCTGTCTTTTCTCAGCTGCGCAATGTCTTTGTGGACAGGGGAAGTGTTTTCATCCTTTAGAGGATATCCCCTTTTTCTTGTTTGCCATTTAAATATTCATCAAAAAATTGACAAAAATAAAAAAATAATAACGTAGATTAATATGAATTTGGCCTTACACACATTCATGTCTTATTCAGGGGTAGAGCTGGACCTAGAGCAGAGCTAATGTGCCCTTGGGCCTTGGTAGCTACTAATTAATTTATATCCAATTATTGTATAGTATTTTGATAGCATGTAAATAGAATTACGGAGCTAAACCTAAGGCTCAAGTCCTAATTACGAAGTAGTAGTATCTTCAAACCCCGCTTTCTTTTTCGAAAGATGTCCTAGTTAGCTTGTCTTTGACCCTGCAGGGTCTTGTCCACGGTAGACAGCAGGAGTAGTTTGGAAGGGTTTTTGTCAGGAAATGTTTTCGGCTCTACTAGCTATAGCAGCTAAGGCAGGGGAACAGCGTCTTTTTTCCCAAATAAGCACAGAGAAGCGCATATATGTGCAGATGATCGAGTAGCTATAGCTTGTTAGATCAGTGCACAAAAGAAAGGTCGCTTTGGGATTTGGGTCCAGCTTTGGCAAAGGTGCGTACGTGGAGGAAAAGATCTACCTAGCCCTGATATATTGCTCCCAATCGATCCGGCACGCAAAATGAGATAGTGACCCCCACGTAAGCAATGCTCGCTTTCCTCTTGGTCAAACGGGCAGGATGCACGCAGAACCGCTGATATATGCAGGGCTTGGCTGCCATTTGGTCTGCTAATTAATTATCTCGCTTAATTACCAATTAATAACGCTCAAATATTGGCGGTGAATGACAACAGCAAGAATAACTGTCATGTTGGCTTAATTAAGTTTGCTTGAATATTAATCTTGTATGTATTGTCAATGTATTGATCTAATATCTCAGTGGCTAGCTTTCTTGTCTCAGGAATGATTTTCTTATGCCGCATGGGGATTCTCCATTCATGGATATTGGTGGCTCAACATATAAGACAGAATTTTCAAAGAAAAACTTCAGTGCGAGTTGATGGTTTTAATTATGATTTTCACCAAGGTTGCTTGGCAAATATGGGACCGATTAACATAAAACACAATAGGGTGTCTTCACTCTTCAGTCTTCACCATAATTTACTGGTCGTACCAATCAATCCTCCAAATTAAAGTTATCGAGAATGTTGATCTGCTCCGGAGTTAATTTAGAGTACAGCGGGAGTTTGTTCATTGCCTCCATTATATTGTTGGCTACATATGGTCAGTATGGAGATCTTTGATGTGTGCCTCGAGATCTTGTAGCTGTTGTTCACTTGTTCGGTTTGTTCTCTTCTCCTCTAATTTATTTGTGGCCTGTTGGTTGCCATTGTTTCTTAACACCATACTGTTAAAAATTTGTGGTTAGCTAGGTCTTTGTGCATATATATTACTCACTTAATTTAATGAATGGTGTGTAGAAGCTTTTCTTAGAAAACTTAACATTTCACAATAGTAATCCAACAATGAGGAACATTTCTGAAACTTAGGTCTTGTTAAGAGATGCATGTGTATTTTTTTCATAGGCTTAAACTCTATAGAATATTTTCTGTATAACCTTTTGGATTGCAGGATATTTGAGATTGAAAATTACTATAGAATTCCTTTCCTTCCTCCATATTTTGGATGAGTTCAAACGTATGCTGAAACCTCATATTTTCATTTCCCTTTGAGATGTTTCAAAGCATTATCTCTCTCTAATATAAATTCTCTTTAAGAATTCCTGTAAATTTCACATGAAGTGTCTAAACAGTTCTTTATGTTTAATACTTATATGAGTAAATTAGCTATGCATGACATGCATATATATATAACTATCTATAAAGCAAGTAATATTTTTATCCAAAATTTTTGTCCGTCTGACTATTTTGTAAAAAACTCTTTAAATATTTATAAAATTAATCCGTAATTCTAATGGGAGGACTTGATAGAAAATAACACCCGTTACAACGCACAAATACATTTGTGTGTGTGTATATAGGCTCTGTGTGGCGCCGCACGCACATCCGTGTGGCGGGCGAATCTCTAATTTGAAAACTCAAATTGAAAATCTGAACGTTCAAATTCTTCTACATATTAATATGGCCTTGTATACCAAATTTTATATTTTTTGAATTTTTTACTATTTTATCAGATAGGTCAAAAATGCAATAAAATAGATACTCCAGAATCGTTGGATTATTGCATTTTTGACCTATCTGATAAAATAGTAAAAAATTTAAAAAAATAAAATTTGATATACAAGGCGATATTAATATGTAGAAGAATTTGAACGGTTTGGATTTTCAATTTGAGTTTTCAAATTAGAGATTCGACAACGCCACACGGATGACGTGCGCGCCACATAAGATTTCATCTATATATATATATATATATATGCCGGTTGGGCCTTTTACTAGGTTTCTTCACCGACATTAATTTAGGAATTTAGGGTTAGATCGTCGTGAAATATGTATGGGTACTAGTTAATTGGGATATTACCACTGTTACGGATAATTCTGAGTTGAGAATGTTAGGTGGTTGTGCAGTAATTGTCATGCATATACAGTACCCACGATTTGATTAACAGAAAATTTCTTGCGTGTAACTGTGCATGCCTTTCTGCTGATGATCTTCCTTTTACACGATTGATACTTTTAGCTAGCTAGGTAAGCTAGCTATCTAGGCATGTTACCATTTACAAAAGTGACATGCATATTATGTTGATGCATGCATGTTGTCTAGACTAGCCTCTAGCTTAATTAGGTTTGTGCTAAGCTAGCAGCTAGCTGGCTGTGCGTTAGTTGGTGGGTCTGCGCCAACAAAGTGTGTCCACCGTGTCTTATTTTGTTTTTTCTTTGGGCATCCCCGTTGCTGGTGGGGGTGACGCAGGATGATGTTTATGGGTCAGAGATCTACTAGAGAGAGATAAAGAGGACAGATCAGTACAGGTCGAGTTGAATGTGCTAGCTGGTCGGTAATACTGCTGTCTTTACATCGCTACTTTACCATTGTGAGTGGTGACCATCTAGCTAGTCCCAACAGGCAGGAGTGTATGGTGAACAGTATTTGAGCTGCTCAGTTTGTCTTTCTTTCGCCAACAATCGTCTAGAATTAAATGCATTCTGCATGCATGAACCAAATATATAATGAGTGTAGTCGTCTGAGGACAGTTCTTGACTTCTGGAATAATTTGTAGCTAGCTCTGAAAATCGAATTGAAAAACAAGTACATATATATGCATATATTTATTTATTTATATTTGTAGAACTGGTGTGGCTTCTGAGGTCATTTTAACTTTCCAAAAGAGCGCATATCTATTCATATGAAGAATGTATATATATATATATATATATCCCCACATATATACTCCATCAGTATTCAAATACTTGTCACGGATATTATTCATCTTCAAACTAAACTTTGACCGGTCGTATTTTTAAGAAAATATATAAATGCTTTAGAAGTATTCCATATGAACGAAGTGTGTTGCATCCTAAATATATTCATGAAACTTTTGTACATCATAATCTAACCATTAACTTAAATTTGTCGATGGTCAAAGACTCAAAATAGCATAGCATAGACAATTATTCGAAACCAAATCAAGTATATAGACTAACAAAAGAATGGTATATATATATACACACACAATCATATTATTTTTATTTTTTCTGGGATCAATCAAGCCGCATAAAACTTTAAAAACATTTTCAGATCTCTACCATTAATTTAGTTTAATTCTTTTTTCTTGAAGGCAGTTCCAGCTTCCATGTGATAAGCATAATATATCTTTTCTTAAACATGTCCATATTTTAAGAAATAAAAATGAACATTATTTCCTTATTTGAATCTATATCAACTCAAGTCACTCATATGATTTCCTGTAGCTAGTTTAATTTATTACTTTGGTAAAATCTGACTTTAATCATGTTATATAAATGAAAAGTGTAGAGCATATGCATTCTTTCATAACAAATTGGCAAATTAATTAGTGAGGTGCAGATCAATTTGACTGAGAAAGTTAATTTGGGGACTTAATTGACAGATTGTTTTGACAATAATATGTATGATAAAACATAGTAATTGAAGAATTTCTTAAGCTATACAGGTAGCACGGCTGATCAATCAAGTGAAAACATATATACGGTAATACATACTAGGAGTATAATTTGTTGATCCTCCTTTTCACATGTCAATCTGATAATCAATTTGATCAGTTGCTGGTTATATGCGTCTTTGACCTAATAAATGGATCGAAAATCATTTTGCTACATTTTTACAATTTCACCATTAATTGCAGCCTTGTGCTGATCCTTTCCTAGCCTCAATATACATATAAATTCCTGGGTGCTTCAGAGCATCCTCTTCGAATTTACTTTGCTAGTAGCTTCTAAATTAAGTTCTTAATTTATCTGTGATCAGGCAATATAATGCTACACTTGCACGTACGTACGTACAACAATAAGATGATGCTTAGCTAGATTATGTTTATCTTCCTTCATGCATGCTTCAGTGAGCTGCTTGGCGTTTTCATAATTATAGGCATGTACTATCAATGTGTGTTCATGGAAGAATGACACAACTCTATATATATCCATGTCCTTTAGCGGCCTAAACTCTAAACTGAGCTAGTTAAGAGTTGTAAAGAGGTTCCTGCTCTAGCTAAACTTAGCTAGGTAGGGGAGTTGTATAGAGGTTTGGGTGTTAATGAACATTAACCTGCAGTAACACCTATCTTGTTGCTTTGGCACGGTATACATATCTAGTTATATATAAGTGACCATGTCGTTCAAAATAACAAGACGTGTACACCAAGAATTGTAACTGGTAGAGATCAAATTAATACAATGATGCATGTATATGTATTGTTTATATATACCCATATATAAATATTTCATTGCATTGTGTATATTATGAGTGAAATAGCCTTGTGGAATCACATAATTGGATATATTGACTATTACGGAAGCTCGTGTTATACTATCATTTATATGCTCTCAAATATGCACGAGGTGAAAAGTTGTTTACTTTGTTTGAGCTGTAGCCTTTTAAGTATTAATTCCTCCAAAAAAATCAAGCATAGGGTTATACATCAAAGCATTATTTCCATGTTTCTGAAACAATTAAAAATATCATTTTCTTGGGACAGTTAAGAAAAAGAATCATGTGTATATAGATATGCTTCTTTCACATAAGAAACCAGCACTCTTTCCATCATTAATTTAGAAATATCAACTGTAAATTCCTTATTTCACATTTAGAATATAATAATGTATACTTGTTTCACATGGAAGGAAATTAGCATTTTGCAGGGAGTATATTTATATATGTTCACAGAATGAACTGGAAAAAGGGACATGAGTGTGTCAACCAGATATTCATTCTCCAAGGTTTTCTGTACACCAGCCAGGAAGCTTAGGATGCAGTAACTAATGGCGTCGGAAAACTGAATACACACACAAAAGAAGTTTCCTTTTTGAAAAATAAAGAAAATTAAGGCTAGGCAGAACCGAAGGTTCAAAATTTAGAACTTATTAATTATTACACAAGCCAATAATACATCAATTACTTCTTTGTATATAAAAAGAAGTAACGAATCCGTATTGCACACAGGCATGCAGCAAACCCCTGCATATTTCTTGCCCTAGTTTCAGAGCAAAAGAAATTAGCAACCAGCTAGCTGGCAGTATCTTCCTTCTTAAATCTTAACCCACAAGCTTAATTGTTCCCTTGAAAGAAATTAATACATAGATCAAAGCAATGCACACACTTGCACTAGCTAGCTTAGATTGTTCTTTGGAGAGCTCATCGATCCTTACCTTGTCGATCGAAGAGTGTTGTTGTAGAGCTTGCTAGCTTCCTGTCTGATCATGGAAAGCTCTCGCCGAGCTCAGGGACAAGCCCTGTGAGCCAAGGTTGTCTACTGTGAACTGCTCAGCCTCGGAGGAGTAGAACACCAGCTGATGATGCGACCCTGGAGCCAAGGAAAGCAGTGAAGGGAACGGCGAGGTGTGGTGAGCCGCAGCAGCGGCGGCGGCGACCACCTGCGGCGAGCCGGCGCCGTTGTCTTGCACGCTGCCATTATTCCATGACTCACCGGCGTAGTGGAACGGCATAGCGCCGGCGCTGTTGACCATCCCCAGCGGGTTGTTCAGCCCCATGAACCGGTGGTAGCCGCCGGCGGGGAACCTCCCCACCATGTGCGCCGCTCCTCCTCCGCTGCCGCCGCCTCCGTCGACGTCGTCTCCCCCTCCGCCGCCGCCGGCGGCCGCGGCCGCCGCGACGTGGTACTTGTCGTCGGCGTGGTGGTGGTGCATCAGCGGCATGGCCGACGGCAGTTGGTGGTGGTGTCCCATGCAGAGGTCCTGCGGCGGGAACTGCAGCGGCGGCAGCTTGTCGATCTCGTGGCGCGCGGCGTTGAGCAGCCAGTCCACCACCTTGCTGGGCTGGTTAAGCCCCAGCCGGTCCTGCAGGTCGTAGAGCTGGATCGCCGTCGGCACCGACAGCCGCACCCGCCGGTCGCGCAGCCCCTTCACGGTCTTCACCTTGCTGTGCCGGTCCTTGCCGCCGAACACCCGCGACACGCGCACTATCCGCGACTCCGTCTGCGCCGACCATTGCCGCGACGTCGCCACCGCAGCGGTGTGCTTCCGCGCTAGCTCCGCCTCCTCCTCCGCGGCCGCCGCCGCGGCGGCGGCCGCCTGGTTGCTTCCTAGTATCATCTTATCAACGCCTCGAGCTCATCCTCCCACACCGTCAGTCCTCGATCCACCTAGCTAGTACCCAATCATTACACACAACAGCATCTAATTAATTAGGAGTAACATCGCATGCAGACAGATTAGCATAAAATTTCGCGCCATAATCAACCAGTACTGCTACTAGTAATTAACCAGGAGTAGTAAATCTCTCCTGTGCACGAATATCTCTCTCTGTGTGTGTCACTGTTCCATTGGGGAATGGGGAAAGCGCGGCAGCTTTATTCGCTGCGTATTTGCGAGCAACAGCTAGCTATCTACTCCTATCAATCAAGCTACCTAGCTACTAGCGAGATCGAGAGTCCGGCTTCCCTGCTGCGCCGCTGCTGCGCTTGCAGCTCGCTGGTGAGCTGCATGCGAGCCATCAGCAGTGGCACTATGTGTGTGTGTGTGTGTGTGTGTGCGGGGAATGATATGATTCCATGATTGAACCGAACAGCCATGATTCATCTCGCCGGTGCGGTTCATCTCGCCGGTGCGGTGGAAAGCTATGAATTGGATCGTACAAGGATCACTGTTACCCATGGGAATGAGGAACAGATGAAGGGAAGGGAAGGGGGTTTGTATTGAGTGCTAGCTTTTATGCAGAGACGAATAGCTTTGGTAGCTAATCTTGCAGGGCCTGCAGCATGCACCCATTCTTTAACTGAAGCAGTCATTAGCTTTTTAAAATTAAATTCTGCTCTTTGAAACCAATCGAGAGAGGGAAAATTTGTATGACGAGAAAAAAGTGAAATTTGAGAATTAATTTGCTCGGTTAGTGATAGAACTGAACACTAATAAGAAAAAAACACTAATCAGAAAAAAAGAAAAGGATTTGAACAGCAGTGGACAAATTGGATAATTAAATTGACAGGCCTCATCAGATTGACCAAAACGTATGTTCTGGAAGCAAATTACATGATCAGAGAGAGACGATCCGGTGCAATTGAATCAAAGATTATTTGGTTGGTGATCCAGTGGAGATTCCGAAAAAAAACCTTCGAAGGAAAAAAGAAAAGAAACTCAGGTAAAAAAGAATCTCAAAAGAATTATACAGTCTCACAGAAAATAATTGAAGAAGAATTAACAAATCTAGGCTTAGATCCACAGTATAAAATCCTAATCAAGGACCACGGAAAGCTGGAGAGATTAAAAACTCTCAAAAAGAACACACATAATTTTGTGATCCCCAAATCCATAGAATAATCACCAAGAATTAACAAATCAAACACCCAAACCGGCTGCAGATGTACTCAGAGAGAGAAACACTTACAAGAACTCAGCCATACATATATATATGGCCCTCCTCCGATCCCTTCAAGTCAGCCGAGACTTCTCCTTCCCGGCGCCGGTGAGACGCTAGCTCGCCAATTTACCCGAGCAAGAAGGATCCCGCCGCCGCCGAGCTCGGCCGTCGCTCTCTCCAGCTACCAACCACCGCCGGTGGTAGCTCCGATCAGCTAGCGTAAACCCTAGCCTGCCAGCTACAGAGCAGCAGCTTAGCTAGGTAGCGTCGTCGGAGAGAAGGATGTGGAAGACGACCTGTGAAGCTTGTGGTGGGTATTTACACTGAGGAATAAATGATCAGCGTCGCTGTCGCGTCACTGTCCTTTTACCACCATATGCTCTCTCTTGTTGCTCCCCCGGCTCACTTCACTCTCCGTCGATCTATCAATCGACCGATCGTATTCGTATATTGGCAATTTGGCAGCCGAGGAGCTGACCTGGCGAGATAAACTCATTAAGCTCAATGCCATGTGTTAGCGGACTGTATATATACGGGAGCGCACAAGCTGTCCTAAATTTACATATGTACACCTGACCTGGCTATAAACCTCTCATCGTTTGCTCTATGACTAGGCAATAAAAATAATTTATGAATAAAACTCTTTATAGCTATGTTCCTGGCAATTGAAAAGACAACGCGAAAAATAAACTATAATAAAAAACCTTGAAATCAACTATAAAACTAATTTTTAAAATTTAAATTTTGGCTGCGGCTGATAAGCCAATTCACAAGCAAACAACAACATAAAATAAGCTTTGAGCTAATTAATCAACTATCACCTGTGTGCAGTGGACACCAAATCAAAGTGCTACTAGCATTAACGACATGGATTAGATTAGCAAGATAGAAGGATGCCAATGCCTAGATATGCTTCTTAATTTCATAGAACACCTTTTATTCCTCGGATTACACTAACTTCTGGTGAATTAGGTTGAACTAATTAAAGAATTTTTAGTGTTCCATGAGTATAGCTATATCAGCTGGATGTTTAATTGTTTTTGTTTAAATTAGTATGGTGTTGAAAGCCGATCGATGAGGGTTTGCAAAAAAGAAGTTCCTTAGATGCTACCAACACATTTGGTGGCAAGTTGGAACCATGCATGTATGTATACTTGATTTTGAATTTTGTTAGATTGTTGAATAATATTCTTCTTCCCACTAAAATACAGTACCTTTACAAATGTTTCAACATCGAAATCTAGGAGGCTAGTTTAGTCTAGGGACCATCCATCTTTTGAGCATCAACAAGTAGCTAGCAGGACCACACCTACTTTTATCCTCAGTAAAGACATAAATTTGGACCCAAAAGGGGGAGAAATAATCAGATAAGATCATTTCTATGAAAAGGAAAAGGATTTGGGATTATTATCGTCTTCTCATGCTCACAGAAAACTGTCAGTAATAATGTCAGTTCCGTTGTTTGATTTTGATTGTTCATTGCTCTAGCTAATTAGCAGTAGCAAATATTTAATGCTGGCTCAAGCTGTCCTAATTACTAATTAATATCTTTCCCGTTATGTTAAGTCAAATTATTTTTAATTACTCAATGATTTGCTTCATAAAAAATATTTTCACTCCATCTGTTTTAAATCACTTGTTGTTTTCGCTCTTCCTATATCAAACATTACTAACTTTGAAGTTTTTTTAGAAATTTATATAGTTTAATATTATAAGATTTATATTTTTAGGTTCACCATAATAAATAATATCATTATATATATATAAATAAAATTCACATATTGTTAAAGTATATGAATTTCTTAAAAAATGATGGCTAAAGTAAGTAATATTTGACTTAATACAAGGATAAAATGATAAATAATTTGAAGCGCAGGGGTAAATATAATTGAGGTAATTTTTGGATGGATTCTCAATAATTTCTAGGAAGCATACAATATGATTATTGCTTTATTTAAAAAATGGAACTCTTATATATAATCATTTTTAGAGAGATATATGTCATATGTGTACTTACGAAATATATGTGTATTGAACTGCAAATGTTAGCTTATATTTTAGGAGGAGTATGTAGTATGTACTACTAAATATCAGTCTAGCTAGCTGGTGCATCTCATAAATCAGAACAATATAATGTCCCCTAGCTACTTTTATACGGTGGCCATATGAATAGTAGCTAGCACCCAGTGACGATACCCATCAGAATCAGCAGTGTCTCATTTGCAATGTTTCTCACGTTGAGTGAGAGAGGAAGGTTCTCAGTTTCTCACCTGTGCCTCCTCCCATCTTTCTCTCACACATACTTCTACACACAATGCTAGCTTCTCTGATTATTTATTTATTTAGTCAATTGACATTTTTCACATTTGTGCTTGTGCTGGAGTACATATATAGGAGTATGTCAAAGAGAGACCAAGGATATTCTGCAGCGATCTTTTCGTTGCATTGGGCAGTGCAAGCAAGGCTGCATCACTGCAACATAATACCCAGAAGCGACGAGCTAGCCATGCATCACTGACATCCCATTGGCAAAGTCATGCTCATGCATGCATGTGAGAGAATCGATCATGCATAGTAGGAGTATATAGTATCAGATACAGTAAAAAAGTGCAGAGAGCATCTTGACATATCTTGATACATGCCTGCTTGCAGCAGTCGCTAGCACACACTGCACCGCACAAACCTATGAATATGATCCTCCTCGGTAGGAGTATCATCCATGTCTCGCCTCAAAGCATTCTCCCCTTTCTTATGTGTAAAAGATTATGGTAATGTAGGACACTAATGTCATTAACATATTATTTTTCACTAAAAGTTGGAGAGAGAATTTAGATACAATGACTTTGCTGCTCCTCACTGTTAGGGAAACCATTTGTAGTCTCGATTTGCAACCCCTTTAATCTCAGGTTATAAATCAGGATCATGAAAGCGGGACTAAAAATGTCTTTAGTCCCGGTTGAAATAATGGAGACTAAAAATGAATCTTTAGTCTTGGTTGGTAACACCAATCGGGATTAAAAATGTATAGGCGTCAACATGATCTCTGACATCCCCAAATATTTTTTTCGTTGTTTTTCTGCCGAAATTCACATTCCCATACTGAAATCGATCGAATTCACATCATAAATCGCAAACCACAAATCACAAATCAAATTCACATCCCGACGAGCCGCGCCCGCCGCCACCAAGCCGCGCTCGTTGCCGAGCCGTCGCCACCCGACTGCCATGCCACCGAATCAGGGGAACCGAGGCGAAGGAGGCGGGGGATGGAGGAAGGAGGCGGGGGGGAGATGGAGCACCGGGGGATACACTACTACAAAAACATGCATAAGTGTCGACGTAATAGGTGTCGGTTCAACAAAAACCGACACCTATTAAAACAATAGGTACCGGCTCTTAAAAACCGACACCTATACTATAGGTGTCAGATTTTTAAAAACCGGCACCTATAATATATTATACTATTCGTGCCGGTGGCAGAGCCGCATTGATTTTATATCTCCTTTCACTCCTTTCACTCCTTATCTTCTCCTTTCTCTCTTATCTCTTTCTCTCCGCAGTGAACCGGTGGCATGGGCGGCGGGATGGGAGGCGGCGGGAGGGCGTCGGGTGGAGGGAGGCGGGAGGCGGGGTGGCGGGAGAGAGGGAGGCGAGGGGAGGTGGCGCAGCGGGCGGCGGGGAAGAGGGGAGGCCGAGGGAGGCGGCGGGCGGCGGGAGGAAGGCCGAGGAAAGGCCGCGGCGACGGGCGGCGGGGAGGGAGGGCGGCGGGGAGGCGCGCGGCGGGTGGCGGGTGGCGGGAAGAGGCCAAGAGGCCGAGGAGGCGGCGGGCGGCGGGAGGGAGGCCG
Organism: Oryza australiensis; assembly: GCA_019925245.2. Lineage (NCBI taxonomy): Eukaryota > Viridiplantae > Streptophyta > Magnoliopsida > Poales > Poaceae > Oryza > Oryza australiensis. Next base: position 6,297,992 of record JAIFGZ020000048.1, on the reverse strand, counting down.
AGGAGGCGGCGGCGCCTCAAATCTCAAACTCTCCCTCGGCGGGAGGGAGGAGAGGCGAAGGAGGCGGCGGCGCCTCAAATCTCTCGGCGGTGGCGCCTCGGATATCTCGGCGGCGGCGGCTTAGGGCGACGGGCGGCAACGGCGCCTCCTTCGCTAGATCCGGGGAGAAGGTGGCGCCCGAGGAGATAAGTCTCCGTCTCGATCTCTCGTCTCCCTCTCTCCTTTCTTTGACTCTCCCTCTTTCCCTCAGATCTCTCGGCGGTGGAGGGGATATGGGTGGTGGCTGCAGTGGGGATCTGGGCGGTGCGACGCCGGCGTCATGTTTATTTTTGTTGTTGTCCATTCTTTGTTGTTGTTCATGTGTTCATGCGGATTGTTATGTGTTTGTTCATGTGTTCATGGTGCCCGAGGAGATTGTTCTTTGTTGATGTGTTCATGACGCCCGAGGGGATCTGAGGGGATCTATAGGGGAGCTGCTCGATGCATCGGCTCGAATCGAGCCGATGCGTCGAGCTGTTTTTTTTGGGCTCAAAACCTCAAAGGTGCCGGTTCCTAAACCGACACCTTTGAGAAGGCAAGAAAGGTGTCGGATAATAGGTGCCGGTTGGAAAACCGACACCTATGACAGTTTTTCAACCGGCACCCATAACCCTTTCTGTAGTAGTGATAGGAGATAAGCGATTTTTTTTGGTACGGAGATCGAGGCGTGCGATTTTTTTTGCTCTTCGTTCCGGTTGTTAGAAATAACCGGGACAAGTGTTGATCTTTAATCTTGGTTGGTGTTACCAACCGGGACTAAACACTACCGGACTTAGGATGTTTGCCGAGTGTCCAGTACACTCCGCGAAGCCCAGAAAACACTCGGCAAAGGGTTTGCCGAGAGTAGAACTCAGCAAACCTCTCTCGACAAACAAGGAGTTGGCAAAAGCCTATTTGTCGAGTGCAAGGATTCGAGCACTCGACAAGCTCTTTGCCAAGTGCGCGGCACTCGGCAAAGAACAGAGACTTTGCCGAGAGCATGCACTCGGCAAAGAACATATACTTTGTCGAGAGCATGCACTCGGCAAAGATCAGAGACTTTGCCCAATGCACGCTCTCGGCAAAGAATAGACTCTTTGCCGAGAGCAAGCACTCGGCAAAAATTGGCAGCACTCGGCAAAAAAGGTAGCACTCGGTAAACATATCTCCTACCCTGGCATCAGAATCATATTCATCGATCCGTTGTCTCACGACCTCCTCTCTCACACGATGACGCTCACCATGTAAGGTCCACCGGGTATAGTTTGGCATAAATCCATTCTTCACAAGATGTTTACCCAACCACTTCTTTGATTATTGACACTTGTTTCGACAATCAGCGCATGGACACCAACTGGTAGGCTTCCCATTAAGCTTGGCAAAAGCCCCCTCGATGAAAGCATTGGTCTTGTTAATCCATTCAAGGGTCATCCCACACACATTTGGGCGGCCCGTGTACATCCACTCACGATCATTCATCCTCTAACAAATCAGCGAATAATATAAGAATTGTTTGAATCTAACGAGTGCATATACTCTCTAATAGGTGAGGACAGGTCCTAATCCCACCCGAGGATGTGTAGATGATGTTAGTTTTCATGCCATACTTCGGTCCGAGACTGAATTTCGGCAGCACCTCCCTGCTGTTCTCCAAATACACGTCCCATCAGGGAGATTGTGTATCCAGAGAACAACAGGGAGGTGTTGTCAAAACCCTATCTTGGACTGGAGTAAGGCATGAAAACTAAACCGCTCTACACATCCTCGGGCTGTCCAAAAAACATGGACAATTCGAAACAGATACGGTTTCAGATATGCAAAGATCTGCATATCTACTCCAATCGTATCTCTTTCGAATGGGAGACGACTAACTAGGTTACGTGATACACCTACATTATATCTAATTAATGTAAGTGTGAAAAAGAAGCCCGGGTCTCTCACCTAAGTGCCTCTTGGGCTAGACGGACAACGGCGTCGGTGAAGGCAGCGAGGAAGCCATGTAGTAGAAGGAGGCGACGACGGACTCACAGTACACCCCCCGTATCGAAGCGATCACGTCTACACAAGTCGAGGTAGGTGCAAAGGTCTGTACTGAAGAAAAATAGTCATGTCAATTGAAAATTTCGGCAGCACCTCCCCTAGACGGGGAGGTTTCCAAAACCTGCAACAAACGAGACGGCACGATGGCCGACAACCACATACACATATAACAAGACATATATGCACCACATTCTAGTTGCCATCAACCAACAAGATCAATAGAGCTCGTCTCTCTCCCTAGTTCCTCCTTTTCTTTTGCAATTCATGCTAATGTGATTATTGGCTTCGACAATTAATGAGCAATTAGTTAAGACCTATTATATACTTCTTTTTCTATGTTTATAGCAATAGAAGTTGGTTGTAGCTTCACCCAACATATTGTGCTATATAATTTGTGCTATGCAATCTCTCAAAATTTGAAATAATGTAACATACCGGGAGGGACGGCGGGTAGGGGCGGGCGGGAGGCGGCGGGCGCGCCGGCCGTGGGGCGCCGGTCGAGGGCGTCCGACCGGGGTGGCCGGGGAGGCCGATGGGCGCGCAGCCGGAGTGGGCCGGGGTGGCTGCAGTGGCTTGGAACGAGCGGCGCCGGCCGGAGGCGCGTCCGGCTACGCGTACCGAGGCGGCGGAGGCTGCGTTGGGCGGAGTGGACCGGGGGCGGGGGCTAGTTGGGGCGGCGCAGACCGGGCGGGGCCGAGCGGCGTCGGCGGGAAAGCCGACCGGTGGAGCGCGGACGGAGCCGGGGACACGCTAAGTGTTGTGTTGTGTTGTGTGTGTTGTGTGCGGCTGGCTGCTAAGTGTATGACGAGTTTGCCGAGTGCCTCAGATCCGGCCCTCGGCAAAGGCTTTGTCGAGTGCTCTATGTCGGGGCACTCGGCAAACTCTAATATTTTTGTAAGTTCGTCGAGTGCCCCGTTGCGAAGCACTCGGCAAAGGCTTTGCCGAGTGCCCTTCAAGGCTGCACTCGGCAAACCTAAACAATTTTTTTGTTTGCCGAGTGCCCCTGTCCGAAGCTCTCGGCAAAGCTTTCGCCGAGTGCTTCTTGGAGGGGCTCTCGGCAAAATTAAATAAGTTTTTCTGTTTTGCCAAGTGCTTTATTTCGGGGCACTCGGCAAACAATTTTTCCCCTGTCGGCTGGGTAGAGGCCACGTGTCAATCTTTGACGGTGCCCCCCAGGATGGCACTTGGTAAAGGCTTTGCCGAGTGTTTTTTTGTGGGGCACTCGGCAAAGTTATTACCTAGTACATAAAAAATAATTTAAAATTTTTAAATTGATTAAAAAAATCTTATAAGTTAGTATGGTGCCATGTATATTATATATTACGTGCACAAAAAGTTTTGTCACCAGTTTATAAATTTGATCATCATAACGACTCTAAATGTGTGAGATAGGTATAAACTCTAATATTCTTATTCGAAGATGCTTCGGTTTATAAGCGTCGTACGTGACAAAATGTGTGAAACCTTTTCAATTTTTTACCACAGCCTCAATGTCCGATTTCATGGTACTCTGACAAATCTCGTGATTTTCAGACTTTAATTATTTTTTAAACAATTTAAAAACCAAGCGGACTTTATTTGACTCACAGTTTTCCTGAATAAGATCTTTGAAATTACTTTCTACTTCCTAGATATGGCCCCAAAATGACTCAACAACATGAATATCATTTTCTAACATATTTTATTCCATTATTCGAATCATTTGTAGTTCAAATATGACACTATTAAAGAAATTCCTATATATAAAAAAGTATTTAAATATAGCAAACAATTAGAAATATATCTCAAATTTTAACATATGGTAATTCATGTTGTATATGGGGGCGTGGAAACATTTGAAGGGTCTTATACAACAAAACCTTAACATTTTGCCGAGTGCATAAACGAAGCACTCGACAAAAAGTAACCTTTGTTGAGTGCTTACGGGTGACACTCAACAAATAGCATCTTTTGCCGAGTGCCTCACTGCGGCACTCGACAAAAGTGAAGTTTTGCCGAGGGCCTTGGTGGGGCACTCGGCAAAAGTGAAGTTTTGCCGAGTGCCTGGCTTTGCCAAGAGCTACACTCGGCAAAGCAGGATGTTTGCCGAGTGTACGGCTTTGCCAAGAGGCACTCGTCAAACACGTTGTTTGCCGAGTGCCCGAGGTTATGTACTCGGCAAACCTCTGGGCACTAGGCAAACGTCAAAATTTCAGTAGTGAAAGATAATGAGGGTCTAACCCGAATTAAAGATTTTTTTAACCAGGACTAAAAATAAAAATAATTTTTTTGTTCCGGTTGATAACATGAACCGAGACATGACAAACTATTTTTTAATCTCGGTTCCTATTGATATTGAGACTATTGTGGATTTTGATAGATTGGTCACATATCACTTTTTTCCAGTAATGCATGTCTTCTTCCTTCATCCATTCCGCTCACGTGCAACCCGCGGGAGGAGGGAGGCACGAGAAAGCGGCGACGCTATCGTATGGCGTGGCAGCGAGCGGTGTGGCGCTTACGACTGCGGAATGGGGCGGCGCGGCAGGGCGACGCAGTGGTGGCGACCTCACGACGGGGCATGCGCGGCCTACGACCTCACATGCATGCAGCAGGGGGCGACGGCGACCTCGCAGCGAGGCTGCATGGTGGCACGGTGCAGCGGCGGCAACTTTGCGGCGGGGCACACATGCGCGGTCTGCCGGATATGGTTGCCTGATGGCAGTGCCTTTGCGACGGGGCGCGCGTGCAAGGTCAGCCGAATCTGGATGCCCTCCAGCTGCCACATCGGCTCCACCGTCGATGCATGTTGCTTGAAGAAGACCGTGAGAAGAGAGAAGAAGATGAGGGTAAAACTGATATTTTACGTGATTTTTCTCTTATTAATTGGATGGATATTGTATTTGAATATGTTCGATGTCCTACAGTAAATTATTAAATTTTTGAAGTGTTTTTGGACAAATTCACATTCTTACAGTATCTGCCAACCAAGACCACACTTTTTGAGTGTGCTGTGTTATTGCAATATACACTAACAGCAGTAAGCTAGTAGCAAAGACACATCAAGGCGACAAACACACACCACAACATGCAGTGGCAGTCATCAGAACATCATTATAGATTGTTCCTTGGGACAACTCATTCAGAGGGCCCAAACTAACTGAAGGTCCCCAATGGATAGCAAGCGCAGGAATGAATGAATGAATATATATAAGAGGGAGTTGGTTAAGGAGGAATTAAAAAAGAACTGGGTGATGCATATGTACACCTGCTGTAAATCCATAATTGCTGTAGGAAGAACGCAGCAATTTGCCATGGAAATACCTGCGATATCCTGCTACAAAATGTGAGAAAAACATACATGAGCAATACAAACGTTTTGGAGTTTGAAAGGCATGCAGATCGATCTGTTTCTAGGGCCAATCTCTTTACGAGTAATATCCATATCTGTTCCTCGCTGAGACACGCTAGAAGACATGCAGGCTCGCACACAGCTGCCTCTTCTCGCCTGTGACTGAGAGCAAGCACACAGTCAAGTAGCTAGTGCCTGCCTCTTGCAGTGTTTCATTGCCCATCATACAATACATGCATGCATGCTGCCTCGCCGGCCGGGCGCCCGGCTCAGCTCAGCTCTTCCTTTTTGAGCTCGTTTCAGCATGCAGCTAGCTAGCCACCACTAATTGCATGCTTCACCGCTCTGATCTGAGCAGTGACCACTGCGGCAGCCCGGTGAGAGAGAGAGAGAGAGAGAGAGAGAGAGGGTTGCAGGGTGCAGCTGAAAAAGGAGGGAGAGATCGAAGAGGTGGTCCTGTGGTTGTGTGTGTGTGGGTAGGAGGATGGAGGCAGGCAGAGGAGCAGTGTTGGGGACAGCGGCCACTAGCGAGGGGCAATGAATGAAAGGCCACCTTTAAGTTTGTGTGTGCAGGGGCTAGCTGCAGTAGCCTCCTCTCCTGCCTGCTGCCCTCTGCAAACCAAGCTGAAATGGAAATGCATGTAGTATATGGATAGATCGATGTATACAGGCCGGCCAGGCATGCAGGGGTATGCAGCCCTTGGGCATGCATGCAGGGAGCAGAGCAGCAGCAGCAGCAGCATGCATATAGCTGCCAGGCCAGTCTCATCGTCTCCTATCCCAAGCAGCAATCAAGCTAGCAGTAGCTCCCGCCCCATTTCAGCTGAGGCCGGCCAAGACGACGCATATGAGATGCCGTCGCGTACGCAGGCGCAATATGGCATCATATATATCAGCAGTTCAGCAGCAGGCGGCAGACACGATCGCGATCGATCGAGCTGCAGATATGCATGGCTCTCTGTGTCTGTTCGTCGCCGGCCGGCCGGCCAGTAGTAATTGTCATAATTATTAATTGCTGCTCATCCACACAGCTAGCTATAGCGATCGATCGCGCGAGCTTAATTAGGGTGTCCTTCTGCCATCGTACGCGTGTCTGCAGCCCTGCACGATCGATCGATCCATCCATGCATGGATCGATCTCGCGATGGCCACTGCCGGGTTTCTCTTGGCTTCTTGGCTGCTTGTAGTGCTAGCTTCTCCCTCAACTCCTAAATAATTGTTTAGAAAAAAATAAAGATAGGAAGAAAGATTTCCTTTCAATCACTGCATTGATCAGATTAATACTTTTGATTACTTCAATTCCCTCCAAAGCAGATGTGATGGGCTAAAAATGCTTCGATTCCCATACATAGTTGGAATCAGTAGGGACTATTAATTGCGACAGATTTATAGCTTCAAATCTTACATAATATCGTTTTAAATGAAATAAAAAAAGACAAACATATCAAAAGTCATAAATATAGAGAAAAACTGTTCTAAAATAGATGCACTGTGCGTAATTGAATGTAGGTGTTATGTAATTTAGTGTAATTATAATGTAACTAAATATAGTGATGTGTAACAGAATGTAAGTATGAATTGAATATACAAGAACACGAATTTTGATGCAAAATCTTATGAACGAAAATATAAAAGATAGAACCCAAAGATCTATCGCAAGTAAAATATCAAAACAGGATAAGGTAAGCATTTCTAGGTTTATTTAAACAAATATTAAGGTTAAAAAGAAAGATTATTTCAGTTATTTTAGTGGTTAGATTTTAAATATTAAGTTGCTCGAATCCTTTTTCTAAACATATTGGCTGAAAATGTTTACATTGTGTTTAAAAATTGAACGGAGGAGGGAGTACATCTGTCATGCACTCACTCTACATGCATGCACGCACACACGCAATCACTGCAGCAGCTATGGCCTCGAATCGCAGCATCGATCACACTAATATACACTGTTAAAAAACTATTTCTCATAACATCATCCTTTAATTTTATTTTTATTGATTGGTTTTAAAAACACATGCCTGTAAAATAAAGGTATCTAAAAAGATTCTGGTCACCAAACTAAAAAAATCAATTTTCGTTGGCTATCACTTAAAAGATCCATTTGCAAAAATAGAGATATTTTTGCGAATCTTTCTCAAGTAACAACCAACGTTGGCTAAGGAGCACCGATTGCAAAAAAAAATTGCTATATTAAATTTTTGCCCCTACTCTTAGCCAGACTCTACCTCCTCCTCCCCTCATCCCATCCCTTGCCCCTAGCCTCTCCTCCTCCTCTCGGCGGCCACGACGGACTATGACGGCAACACGAGGGGAACAAGTGGCGGCGGCAAGATTGAGGACACAGATCCGAGGCAAATCTGGCCTAGCTGCCTCCCCTCCCTCTCCCGCATCTAGCTAGCGGTGTTGACGATGGAGAGGATGGATCCGGGAGCGGGTGGTGCTCGGGATCGCTAGATCTGCTTCCACGGCGGCAAATGAGAGGGGCGGTCACGGTGGAGGAGGTGAATCCGGTGGCGGCTGCCATCACGACGACTGCCAGACCTCAAGAAGGTTCTGGCGGCTCCTTCAACCCCCTCCCCTCTCCCAGATCCTGCAAAGAGACAGGCGGTGACCCGGGGGCCGGGCGGTGGATCCGGAGGCTTGGGGTGGTAGGGTCGCCTTGGGCGGTGGTGCTCGGTCATGGGAGGTGGGCGACGGATCCGGCGATAGCTCGGGGCACGGGTGGTGTATCCGGCGGTGGAGCTCGGGCATGGACGACGGATTTAAGGATTTCTTTTTTGCTCAAAATTTATTTTTTGCCGTCAGCTTAACTTAGCCGCTTGTGAAATGGTTGATTTTCATTGGTCTTTAGTCGTTGGCGGCAGCGTCAGCCGTCGTAGAAAACACAAACTGGTTGTCAGGAAAAATCCATTTATAGTAGTGCATGCATGTCGTCTATATGCATTCAAGCTTGCTCTCAGCAAATTAATCGTGCTGGCATCGATCGATCATTCAGCTCGTACATTCAGGCTTCGATATATTGGCATGATGGCTAGGTAGATCGTCCATTCACGATTCAGCGAGGTACGTACGTGTAGTGTGACAGCGAAGAGCATGCAAAGCTCTGGATCCGAGTCGAAACGACCGACCACGCATTCATTCTGTTTCCATGTGTACGCACACTCTGCTACTGGCCTTTCCATTAATCTACCTCTGCTAGCACGGTTTAGCGCCATGCACGGTCGGAGAAAATGGACCACGCATGCTTCGACATTTATGGACACCAGGTTCATGTGTAGTACCACAGGCCAGCCAGCCGGATTTGCAGCTTCAAACAGCTAGGAACGGTGTAAATGAGGAAGTAGCTAAACTCCTGTGCATGCATTTGCTACGGATGAAGATGAACCATACATGTCCAGAGCTTCAGATGCTCTCCTACTGTTCAAAAGTAATGCACGTGTTATTTTCTTCATCTATCATGTTCAAAAGAGGAGCGTTTGGCAGTGTTTACACAAGCTAACTGCATAATTGAATCATGGAAGTGCTAGAGCACAGAGATCCCGTGCCAGCCCCTCTGAAACGGTACTTTGGTACTAGACCGATACCGGTACCAAGCGATACCTATTACCCAAATATATCAGGCTTGATAACTACTAGTATCAGTATCAGGTATGACATTCTCAATAGGGCTACCACCTTATGATTAATCGAATCATCGAATCAAGCCAATGTTTACACCCAAAATTGACATCTAGGATTGAAATAAGAAAAATTGTCAATATTTGGGAAATCTACCGGTTTCTTCCAGAGGGCCGGTCTAACCGCCATGTATGTTCCGGTCAGACCAGCGGCATGTGACCGGTCTGACCGGTAAAGTTCGAAACCAAGACGATTTTATCGGTACTCGGGTTTTCTTGCTCCATAAGGTATGTTTCAGGTTTCCTAAGTTGTCTATCCCGAATTGGACGTGGAGGAGGGCCTGTGGAAAACAAGACCAACCCCTATTTAAGGGCTAAGGCCGGTTCAATTGGCAAGATACATACACAATAATCAAGATCATCTAGTTTCTAGTTGTTAGCCAATTGGATCGTTCTTTTACTTTTTTCACATTAGTTCATCTATCTTTATCGATTTACTTTTTTCACATTAGTTCATCTATCTTTATCGATTTGCGCTGTAAATCGTCCGTTGCCACCGTGAGAGTGTGACACCTCTTTGTAGGTTTGTCCTGAAAATCTTCCGTTTGCCCACGAGACGGATATTTATCCATCGTTCTACTCAAATCGGCTTCGCTAGCCGGTTTAATATACAAAATCTATCTTGGTTTAGTTTTTGCTAGATTGAGGTGGTTGGCGACTCCATATCACCGCAAGGCGTTTAGGTGTTTCGATCGTATTTGTCTTCTTGCTAAAAAAGTTGCCAATATAATTTTTGGCGACTCCGTTGGGGAAATCCATTCAATGCCATCTCAATTTCGACGCCGCAATGTCGAAGCAAGTCGCACAGGAGGTGGATCCGTCCAAAGTCATGCATGTTTCATTGGATGATCTTGACGGAGAAGCACGCAAGATCATGGAGGAGCGGATCAAAGTGCTCACACAGGAGATTTTGGACAAATCGTTCACTAAAACTTGTCAAAGCGTGGTCCTCAAGTCCGCTCATCGTCCGTGATGAGGTAAGTACTGATAATGTTGCACTTCCTACCCAAAAGCTCGTAGCAAGTTCAGTAGATGAGTCCGTTACCGCTGCCGTCAACAACAAACTTGAATCTACTATAGAATCTTGCTTTAATAGGATGATTGATACTTATATGAGTGCTAAATTCGGTTCTTTCATGGCCGATTTACCATCTACCTCTATTGCAAGCACTAGCCAGCCCCTGTTCATCAAATATTTAGCAAAACCGATGGGGCGATCGCGCAACAACCCTGGAAGAGAGTTCTCGCGCTCCTGTCGGTCCGGCTCGCCTACGGCCGCTTGACCGATGCCCCCACATCGGTCGACCGCCAACAAAGGCCCGGTCCAGACCATCCCCTTCACCCTGGGCCGGACTGACGGCTATATGGCTGGTCAAACCGCACCATACCTCACCGGTCAGACCGGGCTCCCTGGGCCGGTCAAACCGGTGCACTAGTGTTGGTACAGGATATAGATCCAATTACGGGTAACTCGGTTTTATACCACGTTCTTGTACACGACTCTCCTATAACTACTGTTCATGCACAAATTCCTCCACATGTGCCTAATCAATACAATGATCCTAATAGAGGTTATCCGCATTGTCGGTGATATGGGCCCGGGGGTATGTCGTGGACATGGCATTTAAGAAAAAGGAAGGTGCCCTTGCCCACCAAGAAGCGCCAAAGTTATGCCCTGAAATGCTAAGGCAAGTCTCGGCCACGGGCGGCCACGTGGCCGCCCGAAGGGCGGCCCGGGGCTGCCCGGAGGCCATCATATTTCCAAACGGCGGGGTCCGGGTTTCCGGTTCCTAGTCGAAAGGGTCGGATCACCCGGACCCTCATCCTCCATCCCGCACCTCTCGGAGAGAGGGGCGAACCAACCGCCAACCAACTCATTTAATGCTAAAATAGGGGAAAGCTGAGCACCTGCCTCGTCGCATTCAATGCGATGTGAGACGCGGCTGTCAGTTGCTCCCATCATCACCCCTTTTTGCCTATTACGAGGCAAAAAGGAGGCTAAAAGTTCTTGACTAAGACCGCGGTATGACCGCGCACCCACCCCGCGCACGCCCCTCACGCCCGTCCGCCGCATTTAATGCACCGGGCGGCGCGTAGAAAGAGAGTGCGAGCGCAGGAAGCACGGCGCCTACACCTCCCTACGGAATGGGCCGCCGACCGGTGGGACCCATCGGAGGGGTAGGCAAACCATCATCACGGCAGTGGCATGGCCATCACGATGACCACACTTTTTCCACCTTCTATGACGCGGCGAACAGGGAGGAGTAGGAACGGAATGACTTCTCCGACAAGACAAAGCAAAAACCACTCTCTCACGTGGAGTGAAGTAGAGAAATGGTAGGGCTGCTGTGGTGTTCCCTTGTTCTATAAAAGGAGACCCAAGTCCTTCATAAAAGGGGTTCGGCTTCTTCATATAGACAGAAGGTTCCGTTCCAGATCAAGAAGAGAAGTACACGTTCTGAGAAATAGGTTAAGCCCTTCCAACTAGCCTGCAAAAATCCCCCATCCACCACAAGGTCTAAGGGAGAGGAACGCTCTCATTGTTCTTGGCAACCTTCCCCATATATTACATACACACAGGAGTAGGGTGTTACACCGCGCTGGTGGCCCGAACCTGTATAAATTCCCGCCTCATCTGCATTATTTCATCTTTTATACGAGTTTGAGCCAGGATACATCGCTCCCCGTGCCGAACCAAAAAGGGGGTCCCCAGGATTCCTGCGTGTCGACCTACGACATCGACACGCATGACACTAGGTATGGCCAATATGGTAATATTGCGCCGCAACAACCACTTTTTAGGCCGCCAAAAGTACCCAATCCGTCGAGGCCTGAAAATATGGAGGAACGGATTAGGAATATCATTAGAGAGTCATTTGGAATTGAGCCGAGGAATCGTGCTAAGGTTTACCAAAAGCCGTATCTCGATTATTTTGATAATATCCCATATCCTCGTGGTTGTAGAGTTCCTGAGTTCTCTAAATTTAGTGGTGAGGATATAGGACTACATGGAAGCACATAGGCCAATTCTTAGCGCAATGTGGAGAAGCTAGTACTTTTGATGCCTTTAAATTACGCTTGTTTTCTTTATCTTTGTTCGGTACTGCTTTTACATGGTTTATTTCTTTACCGACAAATTCTATTCATATTTGGGCTCAACTAGAGCATAAATTTCATGATTATTTCTATACTGGTGAAACTGAGCTTAGGTTATGTGATTTGATATCGGTTAAGCAAAAGTATAATGAATCTATCATTGATTATGTTAAGAGATTTAGAGATGCTAGAAACCGATGTTTTAGTTTGAATATAACTAAAAGAGATTTGGCCAATCTTGCTTTTAGTGGTTTACTTGCTGCTATTAAAGAAAGGTTAGATGGCCAACAATTTCTTGATGTTAGTCAAGTCATGCGAAGGCTCGCTCGGAAAGCCGGGTCGGGGATAGTAAGAAATTTGTTAGAGCTAATGACAAAAGACTGCGTGTTAGTATGGTTGGTTGCTCCAATGACAGTGATTCGGATAATGATGAGGGCGATCATGACATGTACGTTGCTGAGTGGTCCTGGACTAATAAAAATAAGCCTTTTGTTTGCTCTAGTTTGACGCCGACTCCTCGCAAGGATCGGCAAAGTGAGATTAAGTATAGATATGATGTGGCCAAATGTGAAAAAATCTTTGATTATCTCTTGCAAGAGAAGTAGATTAAATTGCCTAAAGGCCATGTCATACCCTCAGTAGAAGAATTGAAGCGTCAGTCTTACTGTAAGTGGCATGATTCTTATTCTCATTCTACTAACAAGTGTAATGTGTTTCGTCGACAGGTTCAATCGGCCATAGAGGAAGTTTACTGAGGGCTCCAAGATGAAGCTTGATAGCGATCCTTTTCCTGTTAACGTCATTGACTTCAATGACAAAAAAATGTTGATTCGGCCGGAACAAGCCGGATCTGCTAAGGGGAAAGGGGTTATGATTGGGGAGTCTAGACCCAAGATGCTCGTGCCCAAGGATCTAGAGGTTGGCGTTTGGAAGAAGAATGAAGGTAAAGCTTCAAGTTCAAGAAACCCCTGGAAGTCGAAGGTCTTTTTTGATATGCTCTTGAACAAATATGAGAAGAGAAGCATGGAGAAGGAGCGTAACAAGGGCAAGAGACCAAGATCACTCCCTAGGAAGCAATTTGGTCATTCGCCAAGGGCGTTGGAGCCACCGTTCCCGCATTGTCCTCAAGTCATGCCATGGGGGCCTTGCCCAATGCTGCCGTCGGGATATCCTTTCCCTTATTTTATGTCATGGGGGGCAATTCCACCAATGTATGATCATATGCCTCCAATGCAATTTCATCAAGGATGGGAAAGGGAGAGAAGATCAGTACATGAGTGCATATCTTCGTCAAACGAAAGTCGGTTTCCATCGAGGAATCGGTTCGAAGAGGAAAAGAGGGTGCAAAAGCGTATTAAGGCGGAAGAGAGGACTTCGGAGGTGGTTACTATCAAGATAGGGTCTCATGATGTGCCAATACCATCTGAGGGGAAAGCTAAGGTGGTTTTTGGTGATCGAACCAAAGTCGACGCAAGTTCTACGCCGGAGAACAGCAGACCGGCCGGCCGGCCGATCCGATCAAGATCTACACGCTCGACCGGCCCGTTGGCCGGTTTGACCGAAGGTCTACAACTGGTCTGACCGGGTCCTCTGACCGGTCTAACCGCATGTATAAGACTGGTCCGACCGGTTACCAACGTTGGTTTGACTGCCAGTCTTCTGGAAGTAGTTCGGGTTTTGCCTCTTCTTCGCGAAGGAACAATGGGGGGCATTACATACCTCCTGGTACGCAGCCGAAGCCAAGGTGGATGCCTAAGGATTTGGATTTGACGGCTACACAGAGGATGAGGTTGCAACGTCTTCGGGCTTGTGAGTTGAAAGAAAAAGAGGCCGAAGAATGGAGAGATACAAGATTTGATGAGTTGCGACCGTCGCCAATGAAGGAATGGAGATCCAAACCGTTGAAGGGTGAAGAGCCGGTGGTTGTTCGAGAGGAAGAGGAAAGAAAAGAAAATGAACAACTGGCTGAGGTGTCGTCACCGAGTGAGAGCATGGACATTAACATGGTGTGCATGTTGCCCATGGAGTTCTGTGCCTTGGTGGAGATTGAGGTTGCTCAACTTTCAGTAGGTCCAAGAGATGCGATTTTTGAGAAGCTCGATGAATCTAACCGTCATATGAATCCTCTTTATCTTAAAGGCCATATTGACGGGAAGCCGGTCTCGAGAATGTTAGTGGATGAAGGTGCCGCTGTAAATTTGATGCCTATCAGGGTTAGATCTCTCTAGCTTTGATTTTATTGGTGTTTGCAAAAATGGCTTTGTACCTATCTCTGTAAAGTCCGCTAGTTTAGCACGGCTAGGTGGTATTACTTTGTATAATGAGTAAAGAAGCCAATTTAGAGTGGTTGCAAAGGAGGGTGCAAGAATATCGGTCTACAAAGAACGATATTGGAGAAACTATTGAAGATTTTGACGAAGTAGAGAAACTTGGTCAAGGGTTTACATCGGCCGATCCATTAGAAGAAGTGGACATAGGAGATGAAAGTATTCCAAGGCCGACTTTTATAAACAAAAACATGAAAGCCGATTATAACGTTAAAATAATCGAGTTGCTTAAAAAATGCGTTGATTGTTTTGCGTGGGAGTACCATGAGATGTCAGGACTTAGCCGTGATCTTGTTGAGCATCGGCTTCCTATAAAATCAGGATTTAGGCCTCATAAACAACCTTCTCGTCGCTTCAACCCTCTCATATATGATCGTGTCAAAGAAGAGATAGACCGATTATTGAAGGCGGGGTTTATTAGGCTATGCTGGTATGCGGAGTGGGTGTCCAACATAGTTTCGGTGGAAAAGAAGGGGAGTGGCAAGATTAGAGTATGCATAGATTTTAGAGATTTGAATAAATCTACTACTAAAGATGAATATCCTATGCCTATAGCCGACTACAATCAAATCTTTATGGCGGAAAAGGATATGCACAAGACGGCTTTCTGGTGTCTGGGATTTGTTGGGTTATTTGAGTGGGTTGTCATGACATTTGGATTGAAGAATACTGGTGCAACATATCAAAGGGCGATGAACTTGTTCCATGATTTGCTAGGTTTTATCTTAAAAATCTACATTGATGATATTGTTGTCAAATTGGATGGCATGGATGGTCATATAGCCGATTTGAGGTTAGCTTTTGAGAGAATGCGCCGGTATGGTTTGAAGATGAATCCACTCAAGTGTGCTTTCGGTGTGTCGGTGGAAAAGTTCTTAGGGTTTATGGTACATAAGAGAGGGATTGAGATTGATACTAAGAAGGTTGAGAAGATTCAAGATTTCAAAGCGCCGACATGCAAAAGAGAAGTTCAAAAGTTGCTAGGTAAAGTAAATTACTTGAGGAGGTTTATATCTAACTTAGCGAGTAAAATCGATGCTTTTGTTCCTATCTTACGTTTGAAAAAAAAAGCCGATTTTACTTGGGGGCAGCACAACAAGAGACGTTTGAGGGATTGAAGAAGTATTTATCTACTCCACCTGTAGTGCGAGCGCCTAAAGCGGGGATTCCATTTTGGTTATATATTGTTGCTGAAGACAAAGTAATTGGAGCTGTTTTGACACAAGAGGAAGATGGAAAGGAATATATAATTATATATTTGAGTCACCGTCTTTTAGATGCTGAAACGAGGAATGTTTTTATGGAAAGACTTTGTCTTTGCTTGTACTATGTTTGTACCAAGTTGCGTCATTACTTGTTATCTAGTACTTGCATAGTTGCTTGTCAGACTGATGTTATTAATCATATGTTGCAAAGACCAATTCTGAGTGAGAGAATTGGTAAATGGGCGTATACGTTGATTGAATATGATTTGGCTTATGAACCTTTGAAATCTATGAAAGGCCAAATTGTAGTAGATTTTAGTAGACCATCATGTGGATATTGCTTACGAGGATGAGGTTTGCTTGCTTAGTGTTACACCTTGAAATATTTATTTGATGGTTCTTCATGAAAAGAAGGTCAAGGTATAGGTGTAGTTTTAATTTCGCCCAATGGTCAATGTTTGAAGCATCGGTTCGTCTAGAATATTTTTGTTCAAATAATCAAGTTGAATACAATGCTTTATTATTCGGTTTACAAGTGATGAAGATCATTGGAGCAACACATGTGGAAGCGTTTGGTGACTCAGAATTGGTGGTGCAACAAGATGCCGGAGTTTACAAATGCCTTGATGGGTCGCTAAACAGGTATCTTGATCAATGTTTAGATATTATCACCAATTTTGATGATTTTGCTATTAAACATATTACTAGGAGTGAAAATTCTAGAGTAAATGATTTGGCTCAGGAAGTATCTGGTAATAGTGTCAAGAGAGGGATATTTCTTATATTAGAAAATCGATGCTTGATTATAACTTTTTGGGCAAAATTAATGAAGACACAGATCGCAAGCGGTCGACCGGTGCATTGCCGCCGGTCGACCGGTGGCAGCGGTCCCGGTCGTATTACTTCCTGTCTGACCGTGTGTTGTCAACGGTCTGACCGACTTTGCTTGGCCGGTCAGATCGGGTTCACAGAAGGTGTTGGGGGCACGATTTATCTGATTCAGAGGCCGAATTAATTTTAAATGTGGACGTTTGTGCCCTAGAAACAGCAGAAGATTGGAGAATTCCTTTGGTTCAACATTTGAAAGATCCTAGTCTTAAGGTTGATTGAAAAATTCGGCGACAAACGTTCAAATATACTCTGATTGATGGAGATTTATATCGTCGGAATGTAGATGGGATGCTATTAAAGTGCTTAGATAATGATCAATCTAAAGTTGCTATGGGAGAAGTGCATGAGGGTATTTGTGGAACTCATCAATCGGCCCATAAAATAAATTGGTTGCTTATGAGAGCGGGATTCTATTTGCAGAAGATGATTGATAATTGTTTCAAATATTATAGAGGATACGAAGCTTGTCAACAGTTCGGCAATGTTCAATTGACACCGGCTGCGGTGTTGAATCCTATTATTAAACCATGGCCGTTCCGATATTGGGCTTTGGATTTCATTGGTCAAATTTATCCTTTGTCATCGAAAGGGCATCGGTTCATGCTAGTTGCGACAAATTACTTTACCAAGCGGGCCGAAGCCGTATCGCTCAAGAATATGACTCACACGGAGGTAATTGACTTTATCTTGAAGCATATTATATATAGATTCGGTATTCCTCAAACGTTGACTATGGATCAAGGAGCTTCCTTTATGTCCGAAGAGGTGAGAAGTTTCGCCGAATCTTATGGTATCAAATTGTTGAGTTCTTCTCCTTACTACGCTCAGGCTAATGGACAAGCCGAGTCGAGTAATAAAACTTTGTTAAAACTAGTCAAAAATAAGATCGAAGAACATCCAAAGAGATGGCATGAGGTGCTTTCTGAGGCATTGTGGGCGCATAGAATATCTAAACATGATGCTACCAAGGTAACCCCTTTTGAGTTGGTTTATGGACAAGAAGCCGTTTTACCAGTTGAGGTGAATCTTAGCTCTCTTCGATATATAAAGCAAGACGATTTGTCGGTTGAAGACTATAAGATCTTGATGGGAGATAATCTTGATGAGGTAATCGACAAGTGTTTGAAGGCTTTGGAGGAAATAGAGAAAGAGAAGAAGAGAGTGGCTAAAGCATATAAGAAAAGGGTGAAGACAAAGACGTTCCAAGTAGGAGATTTGGTATGGAAAACAATTTTTCCTTTTGTTCTCGATCTAAAGAATTCGGTAAGTGCTTACCAAGTTGGGAAAGGCCTCATCGGATATGTGGAATCGTTCGAGGAAATGCGTATTTTCTGGAGACACTTCAAGGAGAACGTTTTCAGCGAGATATCAATGGTAAATACCTAAAGAAATATTTCCCGAGTGTTTAGCAAAATGCTTAGGAAGTTTTATGACCGGTAATTAGATTATCGCTCTAAGTCAAACATGTTCTATGCTTTTAGATTCACGATGTTCATCATAAAAGGCGGGGCATGTGTTTACACCGAAAATTGGCACCTATGATTGAAATAGGGAAAATTGTCATATTTGGGAAATCTGTCGGTTTCCTCTAGAGGGCCGGTCTGACCGCCATGTATGTACCGGTCAGACCGGGCCGAAAGGCCGATCAGACCGGCTGCATGTGGCCGGTCTGACCGACAGAGTCCAAAACCAAGATGATTTTATCGGTACTTGGGTTTCCTTGCTCCATAAGGTATGTTTCGGGTTTCCTAGGGTGTCTATCCCGAATTGGACGTGGAGAAGGGTATGTGGAAGACAAGACCAACCCCTATTTAAGGGCTAAGGCCGGTTCAATTGGCAAGATACATACACAATACTCAAGATCAATCTAGTTTCTAGTTGTTAGCCAATTGGATCGTTCTTTTACTTTTTTCACATTAGTTCATCCATCTTTGTCGATTTGCACTGTAAATCATCCATCGCCACTGTGAGAGTGCGACACCTCTTTGTAGGTTTGTCCTGAAAACCTTCTGTTTGCCCATGAGACGGATATTTATCCATCGTTCTACTCAAATCGGCTTCGCTAGCCGGTTTAATCTACAAAACCCATCTTGGTTTAGTTTTTGCTAGATTGAGGTGGTTGGCGACTCCATATCACCGCAAGACGTTTAGGTGTTTTGATCGTGTTTGTCTTCTTGCTAAAAAAGTTGCCAACAGCCAACATGTCCTTGTACACTTAATCCAAGTTTGCAATAACAATAAGCCAAAAAAACAGTTGTCTTACAACTGCACAACGATCACGTAAGCATGCCTCCACCCCTGTCGGCGTCGACGCCCCTCCCGGCGTCGCCCGTGTGTACCATCCTCCGTTGTCACGCCCAGAAATTCAGACCAGAATTTCCAAAGCTATATGTGTATTAAAATCCTTATCCAGGACCAGCCAGGGTACATATACGACAATGGTTGATATTACAGTTCCACGTCTTAGAAACATTACAAAAAGATTACAAAAGAGCAGCGGAAAAAAGAAAAGGGGCCTAAGCCTAAACTTGACGCTTGCCACGTGGCTTCACCCAATCCACAGGCAACTTCCAAAGTGCATGACAAAGCCTACTCAACTTTATCTTCTTCTTCGGCTACCCATGAGGTGATCCACCTCATCCTTCAGCTCTTGATGCCTCGTAATCTTCTAGTCATTCGTGGCTTTGGCTGCCATATGAAGATCTGAATGCATCTTGTCCAACCCTTCAATCACAGGCCTCTTGTGAGAGAAGGTGGTGTCATTCTCCCCTTCGGCGGATTGGAAGGAGTTGATCACCGACAAGCTTTCGCACCGAGGATGGAAACGGTAGGCAGAGTGGCAGAGATGATAGTCATGCATCTCCCTCATCCGGACTAGCATCAGGTAAGCAGCCTCTTGCCAGGCATGCTCATCCGTTCCTCCCAAAGCAGTGACCACCATGTTCGGGATGTTGGTGCCGACGAAACCGTGCATTTCCAAACGGACTTGATGGGGCAACTCGTTGCCAAAAGGTGAGACGACGGTGTACTCGGGTGCAGCAGGATAGCCTACTGCCAAAGCCATCCTTGCCAGTTCAGCGACGAAACCCTTCAGACCCTGACCGTTGTGGGTGACGGGACGACATGCCATCTAGAGAAGACAAGGTAGGGGATCAATGCATGCTCAAACCCAAGTTAGATAAACGGTAAAGGACTCAAGTGAAGTAAACGAGAAAAGAAGGGTTTTTGAGAAACATTTTCATGAGGCTAAGTAAAGCTTCTAACGACATCCCCTAGCTGATGTGGTAATGCATAAAATAGATGCTTAGTTATAATAGGTATAAAATCAACGGCCATTCCCTCCTATCTTGACTTAGAACTTTGCTCCCTTAGAGAGATCCCGACTGACGGTCGAATAAGATTGCAAAAATGGTTTTTTTTAATTTAGCTTCAAAGTCCTATGACTTAGACTGACCTGGTTTTCGAAATTTCCTGCTTTGGCAAATGCTCAAGATTCTCCCCAACCCCGAGGAAACAGAGACCCATTTTCCCGAAACAACTCCAAATGCCAGGACTTATGCATATGAAAGAGTTCAGAGGGCTCCTAGGTTTTTTCCATTTGGCTTTTCCTACGGTCTGGAATTGGCTCTGATACCAACTTGTCACGCCCAGAAATTCAGACCATAATTTTCAAAGCTATATGGGTATTAAAATCTCTGTCCAGGACCAGCCAGGGTACACATACGACAATGGTTGATATTATAGTTCCACGTCTTAGAAACATTACAAAAAGATTACAAAAGAGCAGCGGAAAAAAGAAAAGGGGCCTAAGCCTAAACTTGACGCTTGCCACGTGGCTTCACCCAATCCACAGGCAACTTCCAGAGTGCAGGACAAAGCCTACTCAACTTCATCTTCTTCCTCGGCTTCTTGCTCAGGTTCTGGTGAAGAGGCAAGGGTGAGTACTTCCACGTACTCAGCAAGTCATACCAGAAAAGAGAGGGTATGAATGCAAGGGGGAAGACAAGGATTTGGCTCAGGTTTGCCTTTAGCACAAACAGCTAGGGTTTTTGCAAACAAAGGAGTTTTGAACATCAATAGGAAAAATGGTAAATTAATTAATTAATTCATATTAAATCCAACACTATCCAACGCTATCCCCACGTTGAGACAGGCCCAAACCATCCAACTGCACTAGCCATGGTCAAATTAACAGGTTTTCTGCAGTGTGGGACTAATCACAGTGAAGTCGGTTGATCGCCCATAACCGTGGGAACAACTATTCGAATAGCTTTACTCTGATCAGAGGTGTACAACTGTACCCACAAGACACAGCCCCACAACATGGCTTCCCGTGCACCGGAATACTGCCACGGTACCCCGGAAAAGGACTATGATAGGACCTTTCATATAACCCTCGCTAACCAAGCGAACCACACCAAGGTTTCGCCCTCACTCCCGTTCCCGCCGTAGGCACCCCCTCCCCCGAGTGTCACGGTGAATCCGACAGCCCAGCAACTGGTAAGCCCCCGGCCGACTGCAACTCCATCACGCTCACCCTTGCCTGGGTTCGTCGGCGAGGAAGGGCTACACTACAGGACCCACCGTTGCCCATTCTGGCTTGTGGTTTGTACGGTCAGTCTTCCGAGGGTTTCCCATGAACCGGTCCTTAAATGCCATGGGCACCACTATCAAAACTACAGCACCCATAGCCCACCATTTGTCATGTTTTAGTTATTAGTCCGGTCCACAAAGTCCTCGGATTATATCTTTCATTTCATGTGTCCAACATAATGTAGTCTAGATGAAATTCCCATTTAGTGTGCTAGTAAGTCTAAGCAAGTCTAAGCATCACCTAGGCCTATAAGCTAGTCATGTTGTTATCCCAAGTTTATCAAAGGGGTTAGGGAGGCAAGCCTAAGGCTTAAATCTAACCATACGGTGTAATATTCCCCATGAGATGACATTCAAAAATAAATGCAGTTTAATAGAATAAAACAGGTGTTTTAGCAAAAAATAGAAGCAACATGATCAATAATAAAGTATGACTTGCCTTGCTCTTCGGACTGGGGAAACTCTGCGACAACTTCAAAGTATACCGGGTCGAAGGAACTATCGGGGTCTACACAACAAACAAAGCACTTCAACAAAACTGGCTAAAAAGCTAAAACAGGGAACAAAACCATTTTAACGTATTCTTGGCATTTTTATGAATTTAATAAAATTTGAATGGGCTTAACCGGAGCTCGGATTGAAAAGATATGGATTTTAGAAGATTATTTGAGTTTTTACTAAAACAAGAAAAATCTTTAATTATTTATTGTGCAATAAATCCTGGAATTGCGTCAGCGCTAGGGCGGGCGTCAGCGATGGCGTCATCGGCCGCGGGAGCACCGGTCCACGGTGGACCGGTTGCACATGCCGAAAGGGGCGGCGCACCACGTGGCGCACACGTGGCGCCGAGGTGGCGGCCATGTGGCATGCCACGCGGGCGAGCGGAGCGGGCCCCGTCCGCCGAGGCGACGGACGGCCGGGAGGGGCGCGGCGGCACGGACGGCCGACGATGGCGCACGGCGGCCGGAGACCGACCAGCGCCATTCAGGCGGCGACGCGGGGCAGCGGAATGCCGCGGCTCACGCGGGGGTGGAGCCGCGCACACTCGGGAGCGGTGGCTCGCGTTCGGCCGAGAGGGGAAAAGGGAGGGGTGCTCACCGTGGGTCGTCGGAGGTGGAGGCGACGACGGCACAGACGGTGAGGAAGACGTCGGGCGGCGACGAAGAGGGGTGGCCGAGAGGGCTCGGGCGCTGGGGATGGAGATGGAGGCGGCGACGACGTTCGGGACGGCTCGGGATGGCGGGGAATCGCGGCCGAAGGCCGGCGATGGGCTCGGGAGCGTGGGCACACGATGCCGGAGCGAGAGAGAGAGAGAGAGGAGAGCTCAAGTGAGGGCGTGGGCGGGACGGAGAGCTCGGTGGCGGCTTTAAAGGGGACGGGGAGGTCGGTTTCGGCGGGAGCGGTGTAATCCCTCGCCGGAGTAAATAGGGAGGGAAATCGGGGTTTAATGGCCGGCGATTAAATCCGGCCATTAGGGGCGCGCAGGAGCGGTGGCTCGGGCGATTAAAGCTGGTGGGAGGAGCGGGGGAGTAAAGGCGGCGGC
This sequence comes from Oryza australiensis, assembly GCA_019925245.2. NCBI lineage: Eukaryota > Viridiplantae > Streptophyta > Magnoliopsida > Poales > Poaceae > Oryza > Oryza australiensis. The sequence goes on along the minus strand of JAIFGZ020000048.1, from coordinate 6,275,271 downwards.
GTCCCGTGGCGTGGGGGAGGCGGGCGTGCGAGATCCGCGCGGGATGGGGCGGCAGAAATGGTGCCGGGGAGGTAGAGGACGGATCTGACAAGTGGGCCCCACCTATCAGCGTCCCGGAGGAAGGGGAAACAGACTTATTTTCCGGGGACGGGAGCAAACAGGCCACGGCCTTTGGTCGGCCCGCGACGGAGAGAGGGGAGGCGCGCGCGCGGGAGGGGTTTTGGACCGGCGCCTCGGGCCGGCGGCTCAAAGGCTGAACGGGCAGGAAAACAAAAGGGAGGAGAGAGAAAAGATTTTCTCGGGATTTATTAATTCCAATTTTGATTTTAATTGATTAAAAATTATTTCTAGTGCTCGAGAATTCCACTAAAAATCCGTTAGTGTATTTTGACATTTAGAATTTAGGAAAAATCCTACCATGCCATTTCCATTTAGATTTTTGCTTTTATAAAAAAATATTTGTTCGCTCTAGGTTAATTTCCAACTATTTTCTTTCGATTTTTCTTTAGATTTTTAAAAGAGGAAAACACCTCAAGGTGTGACATCCGTCATCCTCCGTCGACCTTTCCCTGTCTTTGCAGCCTAGTGGCCATCCCCGCCGGTGCGTTTGGCCCCAACCGCGCCTCTCCCATCAACAACCCCCCGTTGCCGCCCCCGATTTCACCCCTTCCACCACCGTGTTGGGTAGGGTTGGGCGCACTAGCGCGACCGCCGTCTCGGTGGTCCCGGAGACACCGACCCGCCATTTGGTCGCCGGCTCTTCGTTCGCGGATGTCGTCAGGGGACAACCAATTTAAATTCAAAATTGAGTCATTTTGAATGGGCGTGTTGCTTGGCATTTACGCCCCTTGTCCGGACCAACCACCGCCCCTTTCGCCATGTCACCTCGCCGCATGGAGTTGTTCCCTACAACGCTAGCCTGCCTCAGCATCAAGTCGCTGGACAAGAGAATGACAAGGGAAACCCCGAAGATCCAGGCTGGATATGGGTGCAAGGGAGGCAATGGCGAAGACTCGGAGAGCATTCAAGTGGCGCTCGTCTACCACCACATTCAAGCGGAGCTCACCGGCCTCATTCAAAGCGAAGAGATGTCGTTTGGCTCAGTCCGAGCTGCCTCTCCCCCTCTCTTCGCGATTTCTGGGCATAGACCGCAGGAAGGTGCTTCATTTGCCTCTACCGTGGTCACCGCGCAACTCAGTGCAGGGATCCGGTCTATTGCTTTCTTTGCCGTTGCTCCGGCCACCACGCACGTGACTATTATTGCCACCGCAAAGCGGCTCGCGTGCCGCCACCACCATCCTCACAGCACGGCGACGAAGGACACGCACGACCGCTGTCCTCGCCGCCTCTACAGCTTCAGCAACATGCACCGACTGCACACTCACCGTCCCCACAGCACCACCACGCCGACACACATCGCCGCGGTTGCAGCCAGCTCACCACTTCCCCGCGCGAACGTACGCCACTGCGCTGACCGTGCAAACACGCAACTCCCTCGGCGTAGCCAGCGCTCATGAAGAGCTCGGTGCCACAACCGTCTCCGCGGCCGCCTCCGACCAAAATGTCATAGCTCGGCGACCTGGCCACGCGTCCTGAGGAGGACACATGCTTCATCCCCACCTCATACGCCATTGACGAGGAGTTGCGTGAGTGGAGCGAGACCGCGGCGGTCTCCTGGGCCGCACGAGCACCACCAACTAATGGGCCACAAGATGTCAAACAGGCCATCCTAGAGGAGTTCCGACTCCGTCGCGGTGACGTGGTCGTCTCGCTCCACCACCCGCAGACATTCCTCATTAAGTTTCAGCATCGCCGCCATTGTGAGGAGGCCCTGCAAAGGGGTTTATCAAGCGGCACGACATCGAGATTCACTTTATCAAGTGGTGTTGTCTCCACAGTGCGCTTGGAGTTGCACTGATGTTCCGTGTGTGGCTACGTCTCGACGGTGTCCCCATGCATGCCTGGGCCACGGAGATCGCGGAAAGAATCATCGGGTGCACCTGTGTGTTGGAGAAGATCGAGATAGACGTCGTCCACCCGATGGAGTCCGGCAACACATGATCCATCAACCTTTGGGCGTGCACGGCGAACCCCAGCTCCATCCCGAAGAGGATGTGGATCGCCTTCACCAACTGAGCGAAAGACCCTACCTAGGCTCCCCTGCTCGCAGTGGAGATCCCGCCGAAACACTGGCAGAGGGGGGTGCGCCACCCAGTGCTTTTCCATCTGGAGGAAGTCCATGACTACATGGCATCGACCATAGACCTGCAAGTGCAAGGAAGTTTTAAGCCAGCCGAGCGCCGACTGCTGCCATGGAGTCTCGGGGTGTTGACGGTGAACAGGTGCAAGGGCAGGCCTTTGGGGATTTCCCTCACCGCCCGCTGCCGCCCTACTCGGTCCTCGACTTCCTTGGTGGCGCTGAACGGGAATACGAGTAGCGTGACGAACACCGGGCTGACCGCGATGTCAAGGATGGCATTGGACGTGATGATGATCGTGGCTGCCGCTGCGATCGTGGGGGGAGGCCTCGTCACGGGCGTGCGGCACGACACCAAAACCCTCGCGTCGTGGATGATCATGATGACGATGGCGACCAGGATGAAGGCTCCGATGATCGAGAGGATCACGCCGATCGTGACCAGGACGGTCGAGGGCAGCGATGGGGCTCCGGCAACGACCACCCCAGACCTAATCAAGTCTGGCGCCATAAAGATTGGGACGACAACTGCGACAACCGAAATCGCGATCTCTGCCGTGGCCACGACAAGCAACGGGAAAGCCACAATGAATACCATCGCGAGCGCACATGTTCCCCACGTCAGCGAGATCGGGGAGTTTCCAACCGCGGCGACAGGAGGAGCCTGGCTGACCCTGTCAGTGAATCGCTTAAGCTGTGCTCCCTGCCAGACGCCCCCCTCCTGTGCAGTAATGCAATCCGACCAGAGGTATGTGAGTCCCGTTTGCTTAATGTGATACACAACTCCCTCCTCATGACACAGGGGCCCCTAATGAGCACAATATCGCCGTCAGATGACCATCTGCGACGGCTCTTGACCATCGCCCAAAAGGCATTGCTGGCCTCCTTGCATCCCGTTGCGTTGACGAACCAGAGGAATGAAGCCTGGTTCAACAGTGTGGCGTGGGAGCCAATTCCAATCACACGCATCTTTGCACGCATCAAGTCAGCGATGCCAGAGCCGACTCCAACAATGACCTGCCAACAGGTCGAGGAAGTGCTCCGGCGATTCGAGCTGGTGGCTGCAGAGACATATTGCCCGCTGGGAAACGCGTCGCCATACCAGCCCACCTCGCCAACTCTCCCCTCTCGCGCAAACCCAAAACGCCCCCGATGAATGGAGCGGGATGGTTTCAAAAGAAGGCCATAGCGGCATGTCACCCCTGTTCCTGGCGATGGCCAATCCTGCGGCCGGTGTGTTGGTGGGCGCCAACCATTCACTGCCCACCTCGTCTCCCCCTCCGGTTGCATAGTCGGGGAGCTGGCGCCTCTGAGCTCAACGGACATTCTCGTCATGTTGTTCACCTCGCCGGCACAAGGAGTCATCGCCTCGGTGCCAAGGTCGCCGTCAAAGCCGCTGCTGCCTTATGAACACCCGAGACAGTGGGCACAACAGCTCAGGATACGACCAAGATAGTGCAACCAGCCCACTCGACGCAGTGAGCGTATTGCTAAGCAATTGGCAAGGCTGACAATAGAGCGATGCCAGCGTGTCCTTTTCAAAAGGCTGGGGCTCCTCCGCGATGACAATGATGCCTCAATTGACCAGGTCCTTGCCCAATACATCGCCATTTTCAACGGGCCGCTACCGGTGCACGTCATCGCGGCTCTCATGGCTATCTTCGGCATCGACGACGGCAGACAAGAAGACTTGAATGCGGGGCTGCTGTCTCTGGTGGGGGAAGGGGTTGCTGAAGCAGCCGACGAGGTGGAAAAAATGTTTGCCTGATGCACCCAAAGCGGTTGGACTCTAAATAAGAGTATATCTGCTTCATGTATCGTAGTGTTTATGGCTGGAGCTCTGGCGGCCTACGCGCAGCCAACTCAGCGTCGTCGCATGAACTATAGGCCTTTGTAGCTGATGTTGGCAGGAACTTCGACTATCCCATCTACTTCCTATGGCCTACCACATCTGCCCAACCCTCGGCTGGCCGTCGCCACCACTATCGCCTTTCCCGACCACATCGGCCGCCATGCCTCCGGTCGACACCATTTATGGTAAGCACCTTGCGAGTACCTCGTCACAGCTGAGCCTGCTCAGAGCCGGCTTTCCGGGCCTTGCGACTGACCTTGCACAACGTGCGCGACATGCGGCCGACCTAACCATGGCGGGGACGGAGACGACGTTGCAGAGCGGCGTTGGCTGCCTCTCTCCCCCCATCCCCCGGCGCTCTGTCGTGGCCAGAACTTGGGGAAGATTGCAGCACCGATGGAACAGCTGGGCCAAATCGACAACTTGGGCCGACATCATCGTTAATGGGTCGGCGTCCACTGCTTCCCAAAAAAGTGACCGGAAAAAAATGGGCCAAAATTCTCAAGGGCTCTTTTAGGACGATAATTCAGTGTTGGGCCTCTAGCGCAGGTTTTGGGCCAGCTACAGCTGCACACCAAAAAGCGGCCCGGCAATATCGGGCCTATTTCCATTGGGCCGTTTTTGGTCGGTTAGATGCAGATCTCTCCATGTGCAAGCAGCTATGTGAGCTCTTTTGGCGGCCCACAAAGTGGATGGGGCACAACGTGCAGCCTATATGTTCAAATCCAACGTGGTCCGTAAAGCTGATGGGGCCAAACACGCTGTGGGTCGCCTGGCCCAATATCTCGAGTTGGCAACCTCTGGAATGACACAAGACCTTGATCTCATATCCTGGAATGTGAGGGGCCTAAATTCGCCTGCACGGTGCAGCGCGGTGCATGAACTTATGCTCGATACGAAATGCAGCCTGGCCTGCTTCCAAGAGAGAAAGCTGCAGAATATAGATAACGACCTAGCCCGCTTCTTGGGAGGTTATAAAATTGAAAATTTTGACTTCAAGCCAGCTAGGGGAACAAGGGAGGGGGAATCTTCCTCCTGTGGAATAGTGGAGAGCTCGATGTTCGATAGGTTTGGGTTGGCCAACTTCTTGATTTTTGCGCAAGTGACAGCCACATCCATAGGAGCCGCGTTTCTATTGATCGGGATTTATGGGCCCACAAGGAATAACCTCAAGGACGCTTTCCTTCAGCATATCAGAAGATTAAAGCCTAATCCTGGGGAAGGGTGGCTCATCCTAGGAGATTTCAACATGATCTATCGCGCAAGAGACAAAAATAGTAGCAACATCAACCTAGCGCATATGAGATGCTTTCGCTCAGCCATCGATCATTGTGAGCTGTGTGAGATTCCCCTACAGAACAGGATGTTTACCTGGAGCAATGAGCGACAAAGGGCCACTCACGTCAAGCTGGATCGATGCTTCTGCAATGAAACATGGGATCTCGCTTTCCCCCACCATGTTCTGCACGCCATCCCTACAGGGCCTTCTGACCATTGCCCCATTGTCCTCTCCAACCCAATGGGTCTCCACAAGATGAGAGCTTTCAAATTTGAGAACTTTTGGATAAGGATCCCAAGGTTCAAAGATAAGGTTAAGGCCGTCTGGAGCCAGCCATCACCGCACACCGAGCAGATGCATCGCTTAAACCACAAACTTCAACGCATGGCGGCCAGCCTCAGAGATTGGGCAAAAGGTATCTGCACGGAGACCAAATTGCAGTTCCATATGGCACTTGACATCATCCAAAGGCTTGATGTGGCCCAAGAGCACAGAGACCTCATCACCCAAGAGACAAGACTGAGAGCAGCCCTTAAGCGTAAGATCCTAGGGTTCGCCTCCATTGAGCAGGAAAGGAAAAGACAGGCCTCCAGGATAACACACATCCGCGAGGGTGAGGCCAACACAAAGTTCTTTCACCTCAAAGTAAACGCAAGAAAAAGAGAAAAACAACATTCAAAGGCTTTGTAAAGATAATGGATGGGTTGTGACGCATCAGGAAAAGAAGCAACAATCCATGATCATTTCTCGCGCATAATGGGACGACCAGGGCCAAGGCCGAATGAATTAAATTGGGAAGCACTGGGCGTTGTGCCGGCTGACTTAGCCACCTTAGGAGAGCCCTTTTCTAAGTAAGAAATCCATAGGGCAATCAAGGAAATGCTAGTCGATAAAGCCCCGGGACTAGACAGCGTCACCGGGATCTTCTTTAGAGTATGTTGGGATATTATCAAACCGGACATACTCCTAGTCTTCAATTCCATCCACAACCTCAGGTGCACGCATCTGAATCTTCTCAACTCAGCGAACATTGTCCTGATCCCAAGAAAAGATGGGGCCGAGGGCGTTTGGACTTCAGCCAATTAGCCTAATCCATATTATTGCCAAGATCTTCTCCAAGATGCTCACGTTGCGGTTAAGGCCTCACATGCAAGCCCTGATCTCGGTCAACCAAAGTGCCTTCATAAAAGGAAAAAAGCATACACGATAACTTACTCTTTGTAAGAAACATGGCCAGAAGATACCATCGATTGAGACGAGCAATGCTACTCTTTAAACTAGACATTACGAAGGCTTTCGACTCCGTGCGTTGGGATTACCTTATGGCCTTGCTACAGCGTAGGGGTTTCCTGACAAGGTGGCTAGACTGGCTGGGAGCGCTTTTCTCCACCTCTACCTCCCAAGTCTTTCTCAACGGCTACCCAGGACAGCGGATCAAACATGGAAAAGGCCTTCGACAAGGAGACCCCCTCTCACCACTTCTATTCATCCTTGCAATTGACCCTCTCCGAATCTCTCAAAAGCAACGGAACTGGGTGCAATCTCGAAGCTACGAGGTAAAACTACTCGAGTGTGAAACTCGATGTACGTAGATGACACCATCATCTTCATTAATCCCACACGAGGGGATGTAACAGCCTTCGTGGATCGGTTTGGTACAGCCACCGGACTTGTCACCAACCTTCAAAAATCTCAAGTGGTGGCAATCAGATGCGATGGTGTCGACCTAGAAGAAGTCCTTGAGGGTGGTGCGGGCAAATTTCCCGCTAAAATACTTGGGTCTTCCACTGGTACTTGGGAGGTTGCGAAAGACGGACTTGCAGCCTGTCTTCGAAGAAATTTCTACAAGGGTAGCAAGCTGGAGGGGGAAGAACATGGGGACGGCTGGGAGAACCACGCTTGTCAAATCAGTGCTCTCAATGCAGCCAATCTACCTACTGACCACCCTGAAGTTGCGAAGGAATCCCTGGAGCAGCTAGACAAACAGAGATGTCGCCTCCTCTGGGCTGGCACAGGGGACATCACTAGAGGAAAATGCAAGATCAACTGAACAAAGACGTGTCTGCCAACCAGCCAGGGAGGCCTAAGAGTCCTAATCTTGGACAATTTCACAAGGGCATTGCGGCTGCGATGGCTATGGCATGAATGGAATGACCCGACCAAGCTGTGGGTGGGACTGGAGATGCCTTGCGATGAAGTTGATAGGGACCTTTTCGCTGCCTCAACCAAAATAACTATCGACGATGGAAACACAGTGCGCTTCTAGGACTTCTCTTGGGTTGATGGGCGAAGGCCAAAAGATCTCATGCCGTTGGTCTATGCAATCTCAAAAAAGAAAGGAAAATCCCTACATCAAGGAAAGGAACATGACGCTTGGGTGAGAGACTTGAACTTCGAAGCATATCTGCCAATCACAATCGACCTTATCAGCCAGCTGATCGCCCTATGGGAAGCAGTCCAGGGTGTGCAACTGCATAGTGAAGAACCAGACCGGATTGTTTGGAAGTTCACAAACCACGAGTCCTACACGACCTCCTCGGCTTACCACGTGTAGTGCTATGGGGCGCCCAGTACATATCTCAACTCCTTGATTTGGAAAGCTTGGGCGCCAAAAAAATGCAAATTCCACGCTTGGCTCGTTATTTAGAATAGGGTCTAGACCTCAGATCGGCTAGCAATAAGGGGCTGGCAAAATAACGAACATTGTCCCCTTGTCGTCGTGAAACAAAGATGGCCTTGCATTTGGTCGCCACGTGTAGATACTCCAAGATGATCTGGCAACTTGTTTCTAGATGGGTGAGCTACCAAGAGATGGAACAGGATGAATGGAAAGAGGCCCACTCAGTCCAATAGTGGTGGGAGAACCTTGCAAACACAACCAGGGTTCCGAAAAAGGGACTTCGATCCCTGATTCTGCTAATCGTCTAACAAATCTAGAAGAAGAGAAACCAACGGATTTTCGACCACAAGGAAGCACCAACGAGCTCTCTCCTTATGATAATCAAAGAAGAGGCTAGCCTTTGGGGACGAGCAAGTGCTAAGCATTTGTGCGAGCTCATTGCACACCATGTATAGTGTATAAATATATAGTTTCAGAGGTTTTTCTTTTAACCTTATAATTGTATTTTCTCCTATTCTTTTCAATGAAAAGGCACATTGTTGCTGTTTTTCGTTCAAAAAAATAACCTAGCGTGGGATCCCACACTAGCACTTTCAAACGGTATTCGGTACCAAGCCCGTACAAGATGCGGTACCCTCTTAGTCTCAAGCGATATCCATCGATACCAATATGATACCGACTAGTAGCACGCTGATACTATTATCCGGTGTATATCAGGTCTGATGTTTGTCGATACCATGTGTAAATTCTCAAAAAGATTATTACCCCATGATGAATCAAAATCTACCCAACAAGCCATTGTACACTTTAACTCAAGTTTGCAATAACAATAACCCCCCAAAAAAGTTGTTAGTGACCTAGGGGAAGTAGATTGATTCTAGAAGCTGGAGGATGTGGCGAATTCACCGAAACATGGGTAATGTGCATGCGGCTGGAGGGCTTGAAGCCGTCGTAGCAAACGTGGACGAGTTTGTTGCTTAACAGATTCATGAGCTCGTCCTCCGGGATGCACTCCTCACTGATGCCCCGCAACAACTCGAATCGATCCTAGAGGTTCATGGCTACCATGTCTATGGCAAGCTTGTTTGTGGCGTAAGAGGAGGAAGAGGATTTTGCCGTGTCCTCAGAGCCGGACGGCAAGTCATTGGGGCGTTGGATTCTGCTCCGTGCTGTCCCGAGGACGCTGCTTCGGCTCGTCGTCGCACTGCACTTGTTATTCCTCTCGCTAGGTGGTGCTCCTCGTTGGGGCGGGGACGGGTGCAAACGGAGAGCAGATTCTAAATTCTGGAAACATTTTTGTTATTTGCATATCATTCAAATGGTTATAAATTCTTTTAAAAAAATCAACACGATAAATTAATATGTAATAAATCACTCTATAAACATACAATTTAAAATTGCAACAGCCAGTTAACATATATTTGTTGTCAAATTTATTTTTTTCAACCTGTAAAAATTAAATTTTATATTAATTTAATATATCATATATTAATTTGATTTTTTAAAAAATGTAATCATTTGGGTGAGATGAAAATAATGAGGGATGTCAATAGTTTCCCGTGCAAATGCAGATATGGGGAGGCGACTACAGAGATGATGATGACGGTGGAGTTGGGTGGTTAGACAACTCGCCGTTCGAACCAAGCAGTGGGGTATGTGCCTCCCTACCATATGCGAGGATAGGAGTCTGAGAGCACCCCATTCCATGGCTTGGAATGGGATAACGTTATGTATATTACCTCATTCCATGATTTGGAATTGGATAACGTTATGTATATTTCGTTGAATTGTATTTTTTTCTCATATTAAATATAATTTTAGGATTTGATGATCAAATTGGACAAATGAATTACTTAAATGCCTCTCATTAAATGGATAGGGTTTAGAGTGAAAAGATAGGTAGAGGGTAAGATAGGAAGAAGTTTGAATGAAGAGTGGTTGGAGAGAAAATTTGTGAATAAAATGACATTTATTATGAGACAAAGTTTAAATTCTAGAATAACACTTATAATGAGACATAATGAGATGGAGATAATATATTTTAACTCATACACGGCAATTGGGCTATCTCAAACGGTTATGCGTTAAGTTCTGATCATAGAAGACGAAATGTAGAAAAGAAATGGCAGATTCACCGTATCTTAAATTTATCCCAAGCTCGATTATTCCACCAACACGTCCTAAGTGAGACTGGGTTTATTATGGACGAAGAAAAATTGCTCATAGACGGATAAATTAATAAATATTAGAATAAATCTAGCAAATGTTGATGTAGGCTTTTTTATTTAAAAAATCATATTTTTTAAAACGTGACAATTAACTGCTTAGAACGTGCCCTAATTATATATGTAGACAGTCATATGGGCGTATGGCTAAATACTGGAAACACCTCTAGCACACGCAAATAAATTAATTAGTTTGTTAAAAGCAAATAAATAGTTTGTTTTGACTTTTTGTCAAAATTTATTAAGTTTGATAAAGTTTGTAGAAAAAATATATCAATATTTTGACATAAAACAAACATATTATAAAATATATTAAATGTTAGTTTTAATACAATTAATTTGGTGTTGTAAATGTTATTATTTTTTATAAAATTAGTTAAAATTAAATAAGTTTGACTCGAAAAAATCAAAATGACTAAAAGTATCACATTTGTTGGTAGATGTTGTTTCAACTTTCTGGCCTCTATTACTGCCTCCTACTTTTTATTCAAATTTTTTTACATTTGATTAAGTTTATATGAAAATTTAGCAACATTTATGATATAAAATTAGTTTAATTAAATATAATATTAAATATATTTTGATAATATGTTTGTTCCGTGTCAAAAATATTACTATATTTTTTTATAAATTTAATTAAAAATAATAAAATAACTTATAATTTGAAATTGAAATGAAACGGAGGAAGAAAGTCCCAACTGCATCGACAATGCATGAGCTGAGCGTGATAATCTGCAGAGAAAGCGATGGGTGGATCAGGAGGCGCGCGGCCGGTCCAAGCGCGCGCGCACGCCCGATCAAACAGCGAAAGGCCCCGCGCGCACCGGCAGGGGCTAAGTTAAGCTATCATTCATGTTCGATCTCCGCTAGCTGCTTGTCGCCACACCCTTTTTGCAAGCTATGTAGTAGGCTGCATGCTCCAAAGGCGCCTAGGCGCTGCATGCATCGCATCGTATGCATGGTCGTCGCTGCCAGGGTTTCCAATTCTGTCGGGTTGTGCCGTGCCGCTCCTCAGGCAGGGTACGAAATTCGCAAAAGCCATCGACGATAAACAGTGACCAGATTTGAATTTGAAGAATTTCGTGCTTTCCGCAGATTTTGTGGATTCCGCGAAAAACCGTGAAGATTTGTGCGGAAAATAGCCAAACCGTCGCGAAAAATATGTAAATGATGTCAAAAAATTAAAAAAATACTAAAATTAGTTAATACATAATGATATTTGCACTAATATATTTGTGTGATAAAATTTATATTAATATATATAATATTGATATAAGTATGGTTGTGTGAATTACGGAGGGAAAATACTTAATGTGATGTTTAAAATATAGTAAAAAAATAAAAAAATAGTGACAACTATGTATATTATTTAAATTAATATAATTAATTGATAAAAACCGCTGATAAAAACTGAAAGGAAACAAACTTCGTACATGATTCCGAGGTTTCCGTCGTGCCGCCGCGAAAGTCGCCGCTTTCCGCATGGATTTTCCATCACCGACGGCAGAAAACACGGATCTAGCGTCGCCGAAGTTTTCCTTGCTTAACTCAGATGCGAAAGCAACTTGCAAAAGCGTCGACTGCGGGAAGAAACCGATATTATCCGGATGGGAAAGTTGATGGGCTCCAATAGACCTATGTGAATAGTACTTTTACAGTGTAATTTCCTTTTTTTCCCGAAAAAGAAAATGATCTTTACGGCCAAAAACTTGTGTATTTTCATGTAAAAAATATCATAATTTGTAAAATTAAGATCTACTTGATGTATTTTTTTCAATAAAAGTCTCCAAAATTTTTGAATTCTTTCGAAATCCATCAAATTTTTTTGCTCACCTACCGTTTTGCTCCCTGGCGGAACCGACGAAAACCACGAATTTCATGGCGAAACTCGCGAAATTGAAACCTTGATCGCTGCAGCCGGCCGCCGGCACAAAGCAGGCCAGCACAGATCGACACCCACACACATATTGTCCGTAAGTTTCAACGAAATTTTAATTAAAAAAGTTATTATTAATCATTATTATTATTTTTAACTGTTGTATATATTTGCTACTAACATATAGATTTTTTGGTCCCACGTTATTTTTTCAATTAAAAAGATAAAGAATTGATGTGAGTATTAACATGTGAAACTCTATCTTTCTTAAAAAAAATAATTAGGAATTGATGATGGGATGGTGACATAATAACCACCATTATTTTTTATAAGAAATACAGTAATACAAGTCTTAGCAGCAAAATGCTCACGCGTTGCAACGGACTACAACGCAGAAAGAAAGCGACGGAGGACGAATGTCCAGCGGCGACGCGGGAGCTCCAAGCGGCGACGGAGGAAGGGGCGCAGTGCGGCGCGGATGGGGACGGAAGAGAGGGACACAGGAGATCTTTTTTATCCAAGAATGCAAGTTAATTTTATAAGTGCTCAAGGGGTTTTCTGCAAAATAACCCATTTTTCTTCTTTAACTGGTTTTTTTAAAAATAGTCAGACGGACTGCGGATTAATTTCAAAAAAAATCAAAAGGTTTTCTACAAAATAGACAAACAAAACAAAATTTGGATAAAAATATGCTTTATAACAAAATTTAGATAAAAATATGCTTTATAGATAGTTATAAATAAGGACGCACGCGTGTACCATTACACCTCAAAATCGCACTCAAATGTACCTTATCACAGAAATCGAACCATATACTTCTGGAACAAAACCAGAGCTGCCCCTGCGTCTGAAGAACATGGCATACATACATATGATCAGCCTAATGCCTTGCCCCTTATGTACGATCAGATAGACCGTCAACCCTCTTGCTAGTCCCTACCCTGACGTACTAACTATAGCAGCAAAAGGCAGCTCGATCTGGGAGAAAATTCTACGGGCAAAGGCTAACAGTTAAGCTGTGGTACGAATCATGAGCGAATTAACCACGCCCGCGCCGTTCGCGTCTGGCCCGTTCTAAACAGAAGTTAAAAATAACTTATTAGCTGCACGTAAACTAAAACACATAATTGTCATATAATTAATGGAATATTAATAGTTAAAAAATAAAAAATGAACTTACTTAATTTTTAAAACAACTTCAACTTTTATATAGATAAAAAAATCATTTAATAGTGTAAAAAACGTACCAACGAAAATCAATAAAATAATCAATCTTATCTCTATCTTAGATTTTTTTATCTAGGCTTAGGTTTATTGATATAGGTTTTAAGTCGGTTTTTCTTACACATAATTTATAAGTTGATGGATTGAAAGTCTTCAGTTTAAAATACATTCATCTCATATAAGTCAAAAAAGATTTTTTTAACTTAGTTTTTGCCTTAACGATGAAGTAATACATTCATCTCATATAAGTCAAAAAAATGATTTTTTTAACTTAGTTTTTGCCTTAACAGTGCAAGAGTGACTTATTGTTATAGATGGTCAAATGGGTCGGGCTGAAGTGGGCCGGCACGGGCACGAGGACCCTGTAGATGGCACGGCCCAAAGGTGAAACGGGTCGGGTCGGCACGACGATTGATCGTGTCGTGCTTGGGCTGCCGATCGAGCTCGTGGGCCGGCACGGCACGACCCATTTACTGTAGCAAGACACTATAGCAGCATTGTAGCATCACTATAACATAACCCATGGGCCTTTAACAGGTCAAAACAGTGTTTGAACAGGAAAAAATAGTGTTTGGGCCTTTAACGGCACAGCCCGTTCACCCCGTGGGCCGTGCTTGGACCGAGGACATGGCATGCGGGCCGGCACGACATGGCCCGTTTAAGCAACCGTGCCTAACGGATCGTGCCTAAACGGGCCGTGTCGCTCTCGTGTCCATGCCGAGTCAGACCGTGCCGCCCGTTGGACCAAGAAGTCAAACGGGAAATTTAGACATTTTTTCTGCCTTATAACAAAGAGTGCCTCGGAACAGACCCTAGCGATCGAGACGAGCGCGCGGACCAGCGGCCGGCGGCCGTACACACGCGCAAAGGAAAGAACGTATTGAACATGGGACGCACGCGACGCGAGAGCACGCACGCGACGCGCGCGACATCGGAGGCGGCGACAGGGGCACAGCTAGCCCCGCAGGCGCAGGGTCAGGTCAGGTGTGTGTGACTGCATGCATGTGTGGTGCCCGCCGGCCCGGCCGGCCGAGTGGCCAGAGGAGTTCAGCGGCTTCAGCCATCTCCACCAATCAAAACACCGTACGCGACACATGCATCTCCTGTGCGTTTCGGCAGCCAGCCGTCCTAGTCGACTAGTCGTGGACGACGTCATCGACCCCCGTTCATGACCGATTCGGTCTTTTTCTTTGATGCTGCTGTGCTGCATGCTGCTTGAAAGCTGCGGCACGCTTAACTACAGATCGATGGGTCAAGGCGCACGAAGCTGACAGCACATCTGATGACACGATACGGACGGAGTTTCTCGGTGCACGGTCGTAGTCCTTGCCACTGTACCGTACTCCGTCAAAACGGGAAACTCAAGGGTAGACACAATTTCGATCGGTTTTTCAAAGGGGGTCGATGAAAAAAACGTTATCCTAAGCAAAGCTAGCCTGGAAAGTAGATATTTCTGCTTCCGATGCGAGAAAATTTGGCGTGGTGGTGGAGGGTGGTATAGTGGACGACTGGAGTGTACTACTGTTGCAGAAGCAACGTGACAAAGTCCCCTCCCCTTGCCTGTCAGCCCATTTTGAGAGGGTCGTTTGACTGCTAGTGGCCTTGAGTTAATGCGTAACGATCTATAGACAAAACAAATGACATTTTCCACGAGACAGCGATGCCAGTAGCGACTACTTCATCATCGTGCTTTGCGTACACAGATCGAGCGATAATTTTTTTCAACGACTCGCACCGGTCCGGTGCGAAATTTTATAGCAGAAAAAATTATAAAATTACTGTCGTAACCAGAAAAAAAAAACAACTACCCACACATCAACAACTTCAACATACAAACCCATAAGAAGACTAGCACCGGATCGACTGCCACTAAGCGTGACCGACCGCCGCTAGACCAACAAAGGGAATGCAGACGATATTGCCCAAGACTCACCCTTACAATCGACACGAAATCCTGCTTTATCCGGGTTGAGAGAGAGGGTGAGATAGAAGTAAGGAACCACTCTCCCCCTAGGCCCTCCGATGTGGCTAACTTGCCGAAACTAGGGTGTCGACACAAGAGGATGTGAATCTAGAATGAGCTTGAACCAGAGTTTGGGAGGTTTTGGCAAAAGGCTGCCTAGACAACGTCTCTAAGGAGAGAAGCGATGGGCACCGCCGCCGCCATCTATTGAGGTCTCAAAGAGAGCCAGGACTGGGCTTTCACCCAGCCGCCCACTAGAGGAGATGAGAGGACACGACAACGCCCTCAGGAGGGGGAGTGACGCTCGAGCGTCACTGTTGCCGGCCGAGCCAAGGTCAGGCTAGGTTTTCACTCGCCATCCGCCGCCCGCCTATCCACAACTCCCACCCCAAGCTCCACCACCATCTAAACCTCTGCCGACGCGTAGGCACCACTACGTCGGCGCCCCTCGCCGGCCAGCCTCCGCATGCCGTCACCGGCTACGACTCATCATGCCGCACCAGACTCTGCCTCCACCGGTTGCACGTCCTCGCGTCGCGCCGACCTCCACCACCGACTACCGAGCCTCTACGCGCCTCCATGGTCGGGGCCAACCCTGCTGCCACCAGCCTCCTAGCATCACGCTGGCTTCCTAAAGCCATCGGCCGCGCCTTCTCACGCCGTGCCAACCTCCTTCACTGTGGCCGCATCTCCTCGCGCAGCGAAGCGGGGTGGTCGCTGAAGGACCGCAGCCGGTAGAACTCCATCCCGACCTCGTGGGTTGTACATCCTCATGTAGCCCCCCGCCTCCACCAAAGTCGGCCCTTGTCCTCGCGCCGCCGTCTGGCCTCCCCATTGCCAGCAGCGCCTCCTCATGCCGACATCGCCTCCCCGCCACCGATCACGCCCCACTGTCGGCTCCAATCTCCGCCGACTTCGGTCGCGCCTCCTCACGCGGCGTCGTCCTCGCACCGCCTCCATGCCCCCACCGGGCGAGTCTCGACCGACGTCCGCCATCCTAGCCGCGCCCTCTGCGACTTCGCGCAGCCGCCCGTTGTCTTGGCCGCACCCCAGCCAGGTCTGGCCTGCCCGTGGTGGCTAGATCCGTGACGCAGCAGCGCGATCTGTTGTCCTCCTCGCCCGGGAGGGAGGACCACCGCCCTCCCCATCTTTGGTCGCAAAGACCTTTCTCCCACGCCGCAGCCGAAGCGCCGCCACGCCACGAAGAGGCCCCGTCGCCACCGTCCTAGCTTGCCGACCGCCTCGACGACGAGCCCGGCGGCGGCGAGGCGGGGAAAAGAGGGAAGAGGGCGCGGTGCCGGGATTTCACCCTCCCCGGTCTCCTGCGTGTGGGTGACACGGGGGAACCTCATGACTACTATCGAGCGACAATTTTTAGCATGCTGGAGAAGTCTGCGGGGCTATTCACTTGCATACCTAAATCGATCACACCAGATTAAATTTTGGCCCTCTCAATATTTGATAAGGTTAACAAATATAGACTGTGTTTAGTTTATTTATTTTATCAAACTTTTGTGAGAGGGTGATTATAGAATTACCAAACTTTCATAGTGAAGACAAGTTTTGACAATATTTGGATTGTTACTTTTCAAATTTTGGTAAAGTCAAAACTTGATAAGATTAATTTTGACTACAAAGTGAACAACCCCTGCATTCATCCGTCCAGGTAAACCAAAAAAAGGGTCGACCAATGGATTATGATAAGAAGAGGACTTTCAAATGAATAAGTTTAATTCGTATGAAAACCATGCAAAATTACTGCTCGGTCTATCCTAAAATAAATTTATATCTTATAATTGGGACTCAAACTAGTCTAGAGATAAAAATATCAAAGTATCAAAGTTTTAGAATAAGTTTATTTTTTGTCTCTCTCATTTGCCACAAAATAAGTTTATTTTTAAACAATCTTTGCATCCAAATTTGTAAAAGTAGGATATGAATGTATTGGAAGTAGATAAAAAATAATTGTATTGAGATTTGTTGTATTGAGATTTGGTAAAATAAATGTATATTGTTTTTTGGTTTTGTATTGATATGAGTCAGGTCAATGAAAAATGAATTTATTTTGAAATAGAGAAAGTAGAAAATTAGTATCGGTAGGTGAATATGGGTATTGAAGGAATCGAAATCCTTAATTTGCAGACAATGGTAGATAAATAATAAAATAAATTTATTTTGAAACAAATATTAGAGTACTAGAAATGGGACAGAGGGAGTACATTCTAAAGGAGACCTTTAGCAAGGAGCCTTTTCTCGAGAATCTATCGTCACAAGAAATCTTTCAAGGATCAGCAAATCTAAAGGCCACAAAAAAGCAAGCAAGATCAAGGCACATGTACCAATCTCACCTTTGCTCAGTAATCATTGCCACGAGAAGATCCAAGAGGAAAACATCAAGACAGTACATGGTGGTCATGTTCTTCCACATGCTGGGCTGATTAACAAAACCAAACAGCAAACAGTTTGCATTTCCAGCTCCAACCATGAGTGCACATGCCATCCCACAGAGCAACATTGGCAGCAACAGTCAAACTAGACAGCCTTATTACTGGCATGAAATTAGTGAAACCCCTGACACCTTTATCCTGATCAGTAGGAGTAGCTCTTAGCTAAGCCTAACTGGATTCATTAATCTGAATACAGAATTCAGCACATGCCTGCAGAGAATTTTTTTTGGCTATCTGCGGCTATCTGTGCGATTCCACGAAGTGCAGCCGTGCAGGTCCAGTAATGGTCAACCAGCTGCTAACTGGTCATGTGGCAAGTTCTTGGTCACGATTGAGCCAACTGTGTAAAGAAGTTCGTATGCGAAAACTTGTTAGACATACTACGAGCAGTAGAGTTGTACTTTCTATTAAGAGAACTATTCAATTTGTTCGTTCAGTCAAAATAATTTTGCCGTAATAGCAGATAATGCGGGCCATTCCAGAAGGAAACTTTTCCTCTTTCATTGAACCATACTACCAAAACATCAGCATCAAGTAGCTCCGAGATCTAGAATACAACTTACAAGACATGCATTCAGCAAAGTCCACAGGTGTCATATTATTGCCGCCATCATTTTACAACCAGGATTTTTTTCTCTGAAACACAAAATGGATTTGAAGGGCACAAATAGAAGATGGTGCAACTTCTGACGAAGTGCAAGCACAAGACAGGTAGATACCTGAAAAAAAAGACGAACGATAGAATCATTAACCTTTTTTACAAAGATGATTGATGAAAACAGCAATAATTAAGTATGAATTCAGATTCACGTCTGGAGTTAGGTAGTTAAAGGCCCAAACCCCAACTAGTAGCTTCAAGTGCTGTATCTCATTTTGAACTAAATGTACCCAGAAATCTAGAGGACGACTAAAAATAAAAGTATATACAATTCCAGACGTAGTAGTGGCAGCCTGTACCACACAATGAAGTACTAGCATATATTCCTTCTCCAGTCAAAAATATTTAACGTAACTCATTCTCCCAGCGTCAGCTAAATTTGACTGGAGGTAGTAAGTTGGACACATTTTGCCACACAAAATGCATGACAGCGTCAGAAATAGATGCTACTGATCGTTGCATTGTTCCTGTTGGGTAAACAGCAAGGACAGGCACTGGGAGGATTACTTTCATGAAAGTTGTTAGAAGGTAAATACAGTGTGAGACAGATAATGCAAAAACAGATGAAGCGCCAGTACTTCTGAACAAGTCAGAAGTGCAACAGAAAACTGCAGTACACATGGGATACTGAATTAGTCGTACAGAATAAATCATTTAGGCCCAGTTTAAAATGTTGAACTTCCATGCACAACAGGCAACATGGGTTCTTAGTTGTATATCAAGGTTATCTCAAACTTCCTAGCAAGAAAAATATAAGGCAGTATTCTCTTTAGTGCATGATATACAACATAGCATCAACACTTGAAACTTTTAAGCCTATAGCTGATTATAAGCCGTAACGCTTATTAGCGACTAAAAAATAATTTGTGGATAAAACTTTTATATATGTGTTCTAAGCAACTTAAAAGCTAATGTTGGAAAACAAACTATGATGAAAAAAATCAAAATCAACTCTAAAATTAAGATTTAAAATTTTAATATTGGCTGCTGCTGATAAGCTGAAGAGCAAACGATGGGAAGGTTACATGTAAGTAGTGATCCAAATACAAGTGATTTTTCCTCTGTACAAGAAAAGTTTTTTTTCCCTTAAAAAAGTGATTTTGACAGTGGATAAGCATTTTTGTTAATCCATTTTTTTTAAAAAAAACTACCCAGACCGCAACATATCACCCTAATAAGTTATAAATTCCATAACTAAATTCTAAGTCCTAACCAGCTCAGGTAACATAATATCCCTGGCCCAATTAATCTCCACCACAATCATTTCCGGTGTCTGTCTTCACCATATTAGCCTCAAGATTATAATACTTATAAATTTTAGCTAGCAATGGCATCTATATTAATTTAGTTGGTTTAATCACCCACAGAGCCCAATAAGTTGGAAACTCTTATCAGCTGTATCTGCCAATGGCATATATTTCTTATAACAAGGATCATACATAGATGATAGATGTCATAGAAGTCACTAGCAGGATGTGGTCAATTTCTTACCTGGAATGTTTTGCTACTAACTACTAAAAAAAAATCAATTGAAATTTAGAATAAAATATATGCTTGCATCTGAAACTAGAGGGAAGAACCTAACCCAGACCTCACACTACAAGGCCTAACACCCTAACCATGAGCAGCAACACCGCAAAGCATTCAATAGGGAAGAAACTTCTGTGTGGTATGGACTCACAGGAGTCCATCCTTATAGAAAGTGTTTTCCTGCTGCGGCACACACCTCTGTTGTGTCCAGCAGAATGCAAGTGAAACCTAACTCAGGTCAAATGGCCAAATTAGTTGTGGACTGTGCTGTGATTCAGACTAGGTAAGCGGCAGCTAAACTAAGAACACAGCTCATTGCAGTTTGCAAACACTTGTTATTGCAAGAGACATCTGATGTTGCTATCAGTTAAGAGGAAAATAAAATACTTCCAAGAGAACTGATGAATATGAATATGAAAACAATTTTAATTTGCAGCTTGAGATCAAATTTGTATCAATATAATCTCGAATGAAGCAAACCAAATGAACCAATTGAAATTAAAAAATTAAAGAAAAATTGCTACTGTGTTCAGAATGCGGAGAGTTGAATTTCTAGCAAAGAACTGATATTTTGTACTAATATCCGACAAGATAGAACCTCCCAAGCTGACATGTCTCATTTTAATTGAGATGTGACTGAGGTTGACTGGTCATAAGTCATACTCCCTCCGGTCAGGATATCGGACAGCCAAATGCTACTAGTGCAAGTCATTTTCACTGTCTGAAACATCAATAATTCTGTCCAGAGGTAGTAACAACATTTGAAGGCACTATACACTTCAAAACTCAAAAGAAGATTTCACCAAATCCAGCCCAAAGATAAAAAACAACAGGCAAAATAACAAGGTCAGCATTTGGTGGCTCTGCTTGTTTCTGCTACAGACTATAATCCAAAGTGATTTTGAATTTTATTGTTTGATTTTTAAGAATAATTTTAGGTAGAATTTTTAATTGTCATCTTAGCAATCATGAAAACAGAGCTAGAAAATAAATTGACAATGAAAACCCATAACGTGAATCCTAAATCAAAATGTAAAATTCAAAATCAGCGATGAATTAAAATCTGGATCATTGTCAAGCAGGGGTAATTTATACAGGCAATAAAATTATATGGCAGTCCTCCAATATAGTCAACAAAAACATATACCACTACGTTGTACCAAATGCAGGTGAAAGATCGAAACAGTGCAAATATGTGCAGCACTTCAAGCTTCATTCATTCTGATTTTATTACAATTATTACTGTTTTGCAGGTTGCAAATTGATCAAAAGCTGAGACATTTGTGTAACTGTTTTGCAATCTAGCAATAGCTCATTTCACAGCATTTTGGTTTCAGTCTACATACATCGCAACACACAAAACCTATCCTCAACTCTAATCATAAAGGAAAATAGGTGGATTCAACGGGAGATTGAAACCGTATGCCTGTATGGTAACGTTTTGCACCATTGTTCTCGTATGGCAAATTGGCAACACAACGAGGAGATACGGAACCCTAGGTCCAATCCTAGATCTAAAAGGTAGCAGGATTTGCTCACCTCGATCATCACTTCTGGTAGCCGCCGCCGACGGCGTCGTAGTCCTCCTCCACAGCGGTGTTCACGTAAGGGACGGGGAAGTCCTTGGTGGGGTCAAACTGCTTGGCAGCCATGTAGCGCTCGAGGTCGGGCTTGCGGAGGAGGGTGCGGCGTACGGGCGGGCGGTCGCGGCGGCGGTCGCGCGTGTAGTACTTGATGTCGTAGACGGTCTCGGGGTCGGAGGTGGGCACGACGGCCCACGTCTCCTCCGTCAGGGTGGCCGGGCAGCGGCGGCGGTACTCGAGGGCGCCCGGGAGCGCGCTGCGGTACTCGGGCGAGGCGCACGGGCCGGTGATCTCCCACGGCTTCTTGAAGAACTTGCGGAAGGTCTGGAACAGCGACTTGCCGGCGCCGGAGGCGGAGGCGGCCATCGGGATCGAGGTTGGTGGCTGCGGCGCGACGAGGAGGAGGAGAGAGGGGAGGAAGATCGACCGATGCGAAGGATGCAGCGAGGTGGAGAAGATGCTGGACCTCCTGGATGCGCTACGTGGCGCGTTCTGGACCGTCGATCGACGGAGAAAGGCTCAAGGGAAAAAAGCATAAGAGTGTTGATCGTTCGTGAAATTCATTTGGTCTCGGATTTTAAAAATATTGGAAAAAATGTTTGTGCACTCTAACATGCGAAGACACTTTTTACAATTGATAAAAAAATCTATAAATTTAAACGACAAATAAAATAATAACAAAACAAGGTCAAAAATCATATATACGATTAAACCAATTGTGCTCGTTTTATGCATTATCACACGAAGAATCTCTTATGTAGCCTCATGAATCGATCGGGTGGCTATTTTGTAAGTCGACGCATGTGTATTTTGCTATACCTTATAAATCAAAAGTTACATTTTTTTATTATAAGCATGTTTTACTGTAGATGAAAACATTTAAAAAATAACAAATTTGTCACATGAAAAAATATTTATGAAAAAAGAAAAAAAAAAGAAAAAGAGAAAAGATAATATATTGAAAGGAGAGGAAAATGATCATGATTATCGGGAGAAAATAATGGGAGAAAACGAAAACAAATAAAAAGAGAGAAAAGAAGATGCCGTTCATGGAAGGGGCGCGCGCGGTGCCGAGTGGAGTGCAGAATGGGATGACAAGATGGTGTGGGCTAATTGGTTTGGGCTTGGGAGGAAAAGGGATTGGGCTATGATAAAAAGTGTATAATAGTTATTCATTCACGTCGAATTAGATGCGGACGACATACAACCAATAACAAACTAGGATGTTATACATAGTCATTTCATAAACTTCAACTAACGTAGATTTGGGTGTGAATTTAGGGACAGCATATTGTAACGGAGAGAGCTAAATGTAAAATTCCCACCACTATAGATATTCACTTCGGTGCCCAAACCACGTTGAACCTCAAGTGACATATTAAATTAAGATTAAGGATTTAGATGTATATTTTACAAGTTGATGGATGTCTCCATCCAAGTTTAAGGATTATTACTGATTTTTATTTTTTTCATTTTAGATTTCTTCTCTAATAGTTATAAATTTTATTAAGACTAGAATATTGTTGTTAACATACAAAATTGGTATGTATTTTTAAGTGGATTTGGTTAACGTAAAAAGCCGATCAGTAGAAAGAGCGTCCATGAGTTGCAACGGGATTTTAATTAAATAAAATTATCTTTAACATATTATTATCATTTTTTAATTGTTGTATATATTTGGTAATCATATGTAGATTTTTTTAGCCATGTGAGCTCTTTACCTCATATGTGATGGTGGTGGTGGACTACTGCTTCTAGCATAGATATAATTTTTCATGTACACATTTGTGAGTTCGGCCGCCAGCTCTGCATAATTGTAATTCAACCACGATTTTCAAGACCTTATACTATTGGATGCTGAAAAGGAGAACATAACATCTAAAATTAGATATGGAAGATGAGCTGTGCAAGTGTTCATACTGGTCTCATGAACAGCCTAAACAAAACTCCATGCAAAGCTATCATTAACACAAGTTTACACGGGTTGCCTTCATCCGTTGTGAGATCATAGCTAATCACCACCAGGGTACACGATATCACGAAGACCGTCATGGTTT
Source organism: Oryza australiensis (assembly GCA_019925245.2). Taxonomy (NCBI): domain Eukaryota; kingdom Viridiplantae; phylum Streptophyta; class Magnoliopsida; order Poales; family Poaceae; genus Oryza; species Oryza australiensis. The sequence continues at coordinate 6,251,760 of JAIFGZ020000048.1, read as the reverse complement.
TCGCACATATATGCGACACGACATTCACACGGTTTCGTTTGAATAATTTTGTGTGAATTAAAAAAAATAAAAAAATTTATTTTATCACAACAATATATATATATTTTATAAAAAAACAAATTTCGTGCGGTTTGCCACGAAAACCGTGATATGTGAGCGGTTTTCGCGCGGTTTGAGCGAAAACCACGACACGAGAAGGATTTGAATTTGGTTTAAATTTAAATTATGTTTTTATGGTTTTTACGGTTTTTGCGCGGTTTCCGCGATTTTTGTGGTTTTTGACGCGATTTTTATGTGGTTTTCACGAAAACCGTAGCACGGCTAACCATCACGAAAATTATTATTCACTCCCTTGTGGTTTTCATGGTTTTCGTGTGAAAACTGCAACCACGAAGGAGCCCTGATCACCACTACGTTTATCTTTCAGCTCCGTTATCTAGCTTATTGTCCATCTCTCCTATGGAAATGAACAGCATTGAGAAAGTCGACCATCCAGTAGTTCGAGCATATTCGCGAGAAAAAAAACCTGCAACGGCCATCCCTCTATCCAACGCTCGGTATTGCATCTGGTCCCACATGTCACCAGCGCGTAGCACGAATATATTGGGTCACCCAAAATCCTACGAAAACCCGCCGCTATCCCACGAATATTCCGTCCACCAGGCTGGAACCGGTATAACAAGCGGAACGCTTCCAGTGTCACGGACAGGTGGGCCCATGTCCCAGCATCGCGGAGGTGTGTCCCTACCCGTCAGTGACGGGTAGGTGTCGCTATCGTGTCGTGGAAGGTCATTATTGGTTCGATATCGATAGTGTAGGGTGAAGGAATAATGGCGTGACGGAGAAAAAAAAGCGGGAGCGGAGAGAGAATCCGCCGCGCCGTCTTCTTCTCCATCAAAGCCAAGCTCCGCCGGCCTTCTCCCCCTCCTCGTCGAGCTATCGCTGGTGCGAGGAGCGAAGTGGAGAGGAGAGGGTCGGAGATTGGGAGGAGGGAGAGAGAGAGCGCACCGGAGCAGCGGGCAGCATGCGGCCTTCGCTCCGTAAGTGTCCCCTCCTAGATCGATCCGCCGGTTCTTCTCCGATGGTTCCGTTCGCGCCGATCTAAATCGCCGGCAACAGATGGCCTCTCTGCGCGCGCCGAGCTTAACCTGTTTACTCTTCGGTGATTTTGCACTTGCGACTGGTTGCGAAATCCTTCAATCTGTTGCATTCGAAAGGCCTGGCACAGTGCCACTTGTTAAGAGGCAATGGTTGCTGTTTGTTGAGGCAAGAGCCGTGCAATTATGCAAGTGTAGTAACCAATGAACTTGCTTCTGAATTGCTTAGCGGTAGCTCTTACGTGTGATTATGTATCTCTGTGCCAGTTGACCCGATCAAGTTGGTAGTAGACTACTACTAGTACTTTTCTGGGTGCGATTTTTTTTGTTATGACTGGTGAAAGGAATATAGTAACATGGAGTTGAGATCTTTTCTGTATTTAGCGCAGCTGCTCCTACAAGGGGGAATTGTGGGTTGATAGGGCTAACTAGACCAATATATTACCAATTTTATGCCATGGAACTGGGTAAATGAGGGCTTTATTAGGCAAATTTGACCAACATTCTGCTAATTTTATACTGGAGCCCTGGAGGGAAAAAAATCTTATGGAGTCGTTAGTTGTTATCTAATTTTGTCATTTGATATGTGCTGGTACATAGAAAACAACTTAGGTGTGACGTATGTTGTTTTGAATGAGTATAAGAAACTTTCAGATTCAGTTCCATGAATTCTAATCTTGCAACACAATGCAATAGCATGGAATCGACACAAAATAAAAGGCGATGATTTCTCATCTTCTGGAGAAAAAAGAATCTTCCTTTTCTTTTGTCGAAAAAAATAAATCTTTCATTGGTCGTATTCATAGCCTGGATGTGTATGTTTAATTGTTCTTATATATATATATATGAAGAAATAGAAACCAGTGAGAGCAGCTCGATAAATTCCTAGCTCCTCTTAAATGGCAATATGTCATGGTTAATTACTGCAGCATTTGTTTCCAGCAATACAGCGTCTTTGTGAGCAGATGACGGCATATTAGTGCTGTAAGCTATTTCTGTAGAAGTATGTCTTAAAAGTTATATTTGGTAATGTGTCTGAATCTATCCATTTTTAACCTCGAGTTCAGGTTTCTGCAAACACGACCCTTTAAAACAAAATTAAACGGTTAATAATTTAATTACCGGTATTCAGATGACTCTGTGACTTCTGTACGTACCACTGATGGAAAATTGAGAACACTTTCCTTTTTCTGGATAGAATCTCTGCTTTGACCTGATAACTTTCTTATAACATGTTAAGGTTGGTATCACATATACACATTGAAAAATATTCCTGAGATAACCAAACATGGTTACTAATGAAAAAAGTTTGGGAATTAGTTGAATTTATAAAGTCTTGTACTCTTATTATGTTTGACCTTTTCATATGTTTGTACTTGCATTCTGCGCATGAGCCTGGTCCTGTATTTATTTGTCTTGTCATCATTGGCAGGTACTATCTATTTTCTCCTTTTGCTACTGCCACATGTGGTTTTTGCTAGACCACTCTTTCCACTACCAAGTAAGACTAATGGAATAGAGAAGAGACCCTTACAGACTTTTCGACCATATAACATTGCTCACCGTGGCTCAAATGGGGAAATTCCTGAGGAAACAGCTGCTGCTTACCTGGTACAACTCAGAGAAATGCCATATGTATACTCCTTTGTAAAAGAAGGCAATGGTGGTGGTGAATCTGCTACTCCACCTCTTCTGCATCCATTTTTTATGAACTTCCTAGTTCTTCAATATTAGTATTTGATAGTCCTTCAACAATCAACATATTGCCATCTTTTGTCTGGACTTCTAAAATACAAATATAACACTAGAGGTCTAAGATGACTAAATTTTCACACTATGTATACAAGCTAATTTTGCAATTATTTTTTTTCCGGGTTGGCCGAAGGAGGCCAACCAATTTCATTAAGTAAAGGGGAAAGTTTTCAAAATACAAAAACAATTACAACGGCAATAAGTTGCCGACTCTAGCTCACGCAAGTGCGCAGGCTAAATGTTAATTTTACAATTATAATTGTGTGAACACTGTCAAGTATTTGTCATAACAAACATTTGAGGGGTGTATATGAAAAAAAAGCATTATTTGGTCTGAACAATATTAGGCCATGTTTGCTTCATTTTTATTCATAGCAGAAGTATAGGCATTTAGTAACACAAAACACTTCATACTATTTTATTTGCATGGAATGCAATAGCTTTGTTCAGATGAAAAACTTAAATGACTTGCAAACATGGGTTATTTCAGTATGTTTACAATTGCAAATTTATTGGATTTGATTCCAATATGTTTCTATCCTGCAATATTTCACCATTGGAAAAAGAATAGATCCATACAAATAATAGAGCAATAAATAATATTTATCCATCGCAGAGGGCTATTGAAGAAGGTGCGGATTTTATAGAAACGGACATCCTTGCTAGCAAAGATGGAGCCTTGATCTGCTTTCATGATGTAACACTGGATGCTACAACTGATGTTGCCAGCCGTAAGGAGTTCTCCAATAGAAGAAGAACCTACGAAGTGGAATGGTTCAACGTTACTGGCTGGTTTGTAGGTTTGCATATTACAACCGAACCTGTCGTTCTTGTAAATGCTTGCAGCATCAAAAGTCAGAAATAGGAACTAACTGTGCATTCCATCTGATTATTTCTTGAGACCTACAGTTGGAAGTAGTGCGTGCTCTATTTTCTTAAAATCATTACTTGTAGCATTATGCGGTTATGCCTGCGTTAGCAACTGGTATTATGCTATTTGAAGATAATGCCATAAACTACCTGGTGTTTGCTACTCCCTCCATTTCAAATTACTTCTCGTTTTAGGCTTTTAGCTTTGTCCTAAGTCAAGCATTTGTATCTTTGACCATCAATTTCTAAAAAATTGTAAGTTTAACATCATAAGATTTATGTTTTTAGATCCACATGAGAAATACTTTCATATATATAATTATTTGTTGTTAAACTAGACGAATTTCTAAAATTTGATGGTCAAAGATAGAAGTGTTTGACTTCGGACAAAGTTAGAATGACAAGTGATTTGAAACGGAGGGAGTAACATGATTGGCATAGAAAACATGTATCATCTTATCTTTATGATTCGCAAGGGAGAATGTATCTATATTCATTTCTTCCATTTTCTTTCTCTCCCTTTATTTTCTGTCTGTCATATCTTTTTTTTCTAAATTTGTTAAAGGTTATATTGGTTGATCTATGCCTTTAAACCGCATATTGTTAGGATGGGACTGATGAGGATGATAAACCTGTGAAGCTATAAATTTTTTATTATTCATCCTAAATATCCATGTGTTGATATGCAGTGGACTTCACACTTGAGGAACTTAAAACACTGAAGGTCAATCAGCGATACCCATTCAGAGACCAACAATACAATGGTATACAGCCATATACCCTTGACTATATTTCTTTTTCTTTTGTATCTCATTATATTATCATGATTGTCACACACAATATCTCTCTTCTATGGTCATGTTATAATTTGAAAGATCATTCACGAACATTCTTGTTATCAATAATGCAATACCGTTGGGCTTCATCTTTACCAGTATTGTGACAGATGTGGAAGTTAACTGCTATTGTTTGTAAGAGTGCACAATCTGGTGGCATATAATTGTGAATAAAGGATCAACAATATTTTCTCTGTCTGATGGTGCAGGCAAGTTTTCAATTATCACATTTGAAGAATTTATTTCAATTGCCTTGGATGCAAGCAGAACTGTCGGAATATACCCAGAGATTAAAGATCCAGTTTTTATCAACAAGCATGTAAGGTCCCCCGTCCTCAAGAAGCAATACTTAACATTCACATCATTGTCAAGTGTTTTCCAGCAGAAATCTGTGCTTACATGTTATGCAGAAATTTCCTGTGAAATGATTTTAATATGTCTAGCTGCTTAGCTTTGCAGGTTAAACAAATAATTATAATACGAGGCATGTGGACCTTAATGTATTGCTTTGAATTTTATGTTTTGGTACTGTTTTTTAAGAGAACAGGTAATTGCATTACCCAGTTTTGCAAGAAAGCCAAAGGAACAAACATGGTCTTTTACACGGGAACAGCAAAAGAAAACATGTTTAAGTTCTGTTAAGAATTTGTTCTTATAATAAATCATGAGTTAATGCATAATGCTACTTTTCTTTCTGCAAGAACATATTCTTTTAGGGAATACGCAAAAGACTTGCGCATCTTTGTATTAAGAGAAGAATTTTACAACAGACCATGCCTTCTACCTCAAAATTCGTAAGAACATATACTGCATGTGTATGATGATGCAGTGGCAGCTGATATGCCTTTTACCTCGAAATACTTTAATTTGGTTTAGATAAGGTTGACAATGCACAAAAAAATTACTTTGTTCATAACAATTTTCCAGTTCCTGAAGTGTCATAAGTGAGAAATTTTGTATTTCTACTCTTGATAGGTCAAGTGGGATGGTGGGAAGAAGTTTGAGGACAAATTTGTGGATACCTTACTGAAGTATGGATATAAAGGCCAATATATGTCAGAAAATTGGCTGAAGCAGCCGTTGTTTATACAGTCTTTTGCTCCTACTTCCCTTGTACACGCATCAAAGTTGACAGACTCTCCCAAGATATTCCTGATAGACGATTTCTCAGTAAGAACACAAGATACAAACCAGGTACTAATCTTGTTTAATAAAATGTCCCATATCCATTGACTTTTTTCTTTATTCTGGAAAAGGCCGATATCAATTGATTTAAATGCCATGAAAGTATAATGAATCTGGCTGGATAATCTACATCTGAATGTATATAGCATATGTTATTTTTTCCTTGCAGTCATACTGGGACATCACTTCTGATGACTACCTAGCATATATTAGTAACTATGTTGTTGGCCTTGGTCCATGGAAAGATACTGTTGTTCCAGCTGCTGAAAACTATATGATGGCACCGACTGATCTTGTTGCAAGAGCACATGCTCATAATCTGCAGGTATGGTATTTGTTTATATTCTTTACGATTACCTGGAATAGCATGTTTCCATGGGCTATTGCCTACTTGTAAAATACTCCGTACAAGATGCGATAAATTTTATGCATTCATTTCCATACTTCAGGGTTCATAACACCTTCAGCATATTTCATGTTGAAATCTATATCTGGTTGGTTTGAATAATGAGAAGAGTGGAAACATTATTGTTTCCATCTACTTTTTGGTCTCATGAGTCATGACTAATGAGTATTGCACATTGAGTAACTGAATAATCTATACTAATATGAAATGTACCAGTTTCATCACACCATCCTGTAATTAGCAATCTGCAACCTCCTCACCCCACTTCGCTTAAAATTAGCGCGGGTTAGGTGGGCTCCATGTTGGATTGAATTAAAACTTAAATGGACAGATTTCACAAAAGTTATTTCCAATTATATGAAATAAAGTTTTAATAGTTTATTAAGCAAATATCGTGACGCCGTAGCGTTAGCACGGACATATTACTAGTTTGAACAAAATGCATGGCATGTCTGTGTATTTCACATGACTCCTTGCAATCTCAAATGTAACTATTGATTTTCTGCTGTACATAGTACAGAAAGATCGATTTGTTGCCCTACTTAATGTTGCCTTTTGTTGGCCTATAACATACATATTTCATGACAAAATTGGCAGGTAACTTTGTATCTAGATAATTAAACTCTTGTTGTCATCGCAGGTACACCCGTACACATACAGGAACGAGAACCAATTCCTGCACCTCAACTTCCATCAGGATCCTTATGTTGAGTATGATTTCTGGATAAACAGCATGGGGGTCGACGGATTGTTCACAGATTTCACTGGATCCCTGCACCGGTACCAGGAACTGGTATCTCCACATCCGAAGGATGAAACTGCAAACAGCCTCCTAGTAAAAATTGCTCAAATGATCTCCCAATATGAAGGTTTCTGATCATGATTTCCATTTTTATGTTAATCAACATGTAAGTGTACACGAATTAGTTGATCAAGGGTGACCTTGAATGTTACAGACCAAAAAAAAATAATACTTGTTTTCTGGTGGCTAGGAGTTAGAACGGATTGTAGATGCCTCTATAAACCCCTGAATCGCGGGGAGAAATTTCTACAGTTGTAATAATCGTCTTTAAAACAGGTATCTGATTAGTCCCTTTAAACAAAATTTATTGATGGGTACATTGAGATGGAGCTGTTTGGACAAGTTGTCAGGACGCGTGTGCATACCTACCAAGCAGATGTGAAGAAAAAACAAAACAAAGAAGATGGAATCGGTATTGAGAGTTGAAATGCAAACTGGAAATCAGTAATGACAGTAATAACAGCTGACTTCTGCTATAATAAATAGTCGTCTCCGGTCTGCCACTTGTGCAGTGCCGGAGACCGGAGTGATCAGGCAGCTGATGTGTGGTCGGTAGGCGCATTTCACCCTTTCTGTTCTCACTGGAAGGGAACCAAGTCTTCTCCTTTCCTTTTGATAGCTGTGTTACTCACCAATCTCAATGCAGATGATGGTAAGCTAAAGAAGAGCCCTGAAGGATAAGGCAGTCCGCTAAACCTTTGGAGGGAAGATTTCAGACCACACAACTTGAGCAGAGGAAGGATGGAAGCGGCGGCGGCGGCTGCCTCCACCGGCGAACTGTTCACCGGTAACTGCAACTCTACCTACCTTGACGTCTGATCCTCTGTCAAAGCTATGAAAATGCATACTTTGATCTTCTTCATTGTGACCTTGGTCAGTTAGACAGTACTAGATTGTGCTGTGAGCTCACATGTTAGGTGATATGATTTCTGAGAATTTTTTTATCGGTATCTTGAATTGGTCATCTAATCTGCTTCTAGAAAAGGAATCTGTTCATGGTAATAAAATAAAGAGTTCTTGGGACAGGACGACTTTGAAGGATAATGTATTCTTGTTGTGCCAAGTGCAACTAATATTTCTTTTATTTCTCACGTCCCTTTTGACCAGGACAATCTAGCTAAACAAAACCAGTATGCTCCAGTATGCTCCTGCTGTTCAAGTACAACATGACCGTATAACGTATAAACTACATGTCTTGGAATTTGGATCATCAACCACTAACTAAAGTTCAGTCCTAGAGTCTTTACCAAACTACTACTGAAAAAACATCATGTGATGGATGCACACCTCACAGTGTAATACTCCCTACGCTTTAACTTTGTTGAACTAAAAGTTGTTTAAGTTTTGACCTAATTTATAAAAAAAATAAAATAATATTTAAAAAACAAACATATTATCAAATATACTTAATGTTAGATTTAATAAAACTAATAATGCTATAATGTTATTATATTTTTCTATAAACTTAACTAAAGTAAAAAATTACATAGAAAAAGTCAAAATATTTAATGATATAATATAAGAATAGTAAATTTCATCTTTGATCATTTTTTATTATCGTTGTTTTACTTTGCATCATTCTTTAAATATTTTTTCATTTTAGACCAGGTATTTTTACCTTTATAACACTTTGTATCATCCTTAACTCTTTTATCCATCTATATCTAATTTATCATATAAAAATAGTTTTGCATATAACTATGAGAGTTATTTATTGATGAGTAAAAATTGACGTACTCGAGATTGTTTATATGTTTGAGAAGAAAGTCAGTGTGATCCAAAGTAAAAACAAATGTAAGATTGTTTGGTTCAAAATAAAAAATAGTTAAAAGTAATTCAAAATAAAACATTGGTAATAAAATGTGACTCAAATTAAAATTTATAGAAAGTAGCATATACCAAAATATCTTGGAATTTTTTTACTTATTTCTTCCCAAGTTTTGTACGGAGTATCGACAGTGGCACGCAGCCCCATGCATCAGTCCATCACTCCGTCTTTGAACCCAGCAACCTTTTGAAAAAGAAAAATAAGGAAAAGATCAACTTACATATCAGTTTCTTTTAGATAGTGACTTCCACCATATCAAACGCTCCCAACAGTCAAAAGAGCCTTGTTACAGTTGCTGCTGCTACTTCAGTGTTCAGTCGCCTGCACTTTTCTCATCGTGCATCAACCTATACCTACCACTACCGATGTCTTGCAATATTCAGTGTTAAAAACATGTCCCCTCCAACGCAGGCAGGAGATCAGTGCTGGTACCCCACAAGAGGCGATCTCGAGGCACATTCACATTCCGCTGCGTGCATCAGCAGCAGAAAATCGCAGCATTTGCAGGCTCTCGCATCATCAGTCGCCACATGATGCAGGTGAAGTCTCACTGCAGCAACTGCGGCGACGACCGGCCGGCGCAGGCGGTGAACCACCATAGCGGGTAGGCGTGTGGGCTCATTCCGCCGGTGAACTGCTTTGGTGTGTGTTTTCAGGTGGTCGTCGGCGCGGCGCGGCGGAGGAGGGCGGACATCCAGTCGGAGATGTACGTGCTGTTGGAGCCAGGGGAGGAGGAGGAGTTCGTGACCAAGGAGGAGCTGGAGGGCAGGCTGAGGGGGTGGCTGGAGCGGTGGCCCGGCGGCGAGCTGCCGCCGGACCTTGCGAGGTTCGACACCGTCGATGACGCCGTGTCGTACCTCGTCAGGTCCGTCTGCGAGCTGGAGATTGACGGCGAGGTCGGCTCCGTGCAGTGGTACCAGGTTCAGCTGGAGTAGTAGTCACACGCATGGAACGGAGTGAATGCGTCACATATGATGTGCATTAGTTGTAATACTACTAGTACTATTTACACACGATCGTTATACACGTGTGTAATCTTCAGTGGGACATTTCTCTTTTCAGATTGCCATGTTCTTTTGGGATGTTGGTAATCTTCTCGCCGGTACGTCAAACGGAACGATAAATTAACACATAATTAATTAAATATTAGTTAATTTTAAATAAAATAATAATATTTTTAAAACACAATTTTTTATATTTTTTAAAAAGATATACTGTTTAACTGTTGAAAAAATATTCGTGAAAAATGTGGAGAAAAAATTGAAAAGTGTAGCATGGAATGTGGTCTTAGAATTCTACGGAACCAATACTGGTCCAAAACGCAAGAATTTTACAAAGACTAAAATTCAACCCGTACGAAATTCCTGTAAAATTCATTTGTCCATGAAGGAAAAAAAAGAAAGTCACATCACAACACAACTAGTCCCCTGTCCCCCGTAGCGTAGCGTACCACAAGTGATGTCCCTCTCGTCACTCTCTCGTATCACTATTCTTTTATGTGTATGTTTATTTCATAATTTGCTGAACGCTTTCAGAAATATCTTCTAATAATAATTGTTCTACCGTGTTTCATTTGCTTTATTTGTTAATTTAATTTTGAAAAGTATTTAGCTTATTTTTTAATAATAGATAGAGTAATTCATTCACAATAATAATGGAATGATCATCCGTTTGAAAAGCTAGTTTGGCTTATACACCTGCAGTGACGGACCACGGTCAGCCGTCAGCGCAAAGCCAGTGCAGTCTCCTCTCCAGTCTCCGCATTCCACAGGTCGCAACAAACGAGCTGCAAGCCTGCAGCAACAGCAAAGCCTGGAAGGCTGCAACTGCAAGAAAGGAAAACGGAAGAGAAGGCCGTCAGAACGGGAACGGAGCGGTCACAGTCACACGCCCTTTCAACGGGAGACCCCGGCGGCACGGCATCCGTTCCGTTCCTCTCCCAGTCCCGTCCGTTCCATTGACCGTTCCCATCCCAGCACCGGCGTTTCTTCCTGCCAAGTCCGGCTCACCCTTCCCCGCTGCCACCATCCGTCGCCGTCGCCCAGCTCGCCCTCGGGTTGACTTGACTCCTCCTCTGTACATACACCTCCCCTTCCTGGCCTCCGCCTGACCACTCCATTTTCTGTCTTCTCCTCCTCTCCCTCTCCGGGCTCTCCCCCTCTCTCCGTATGCGCTTTGGCGGGTTCTTTCCCCCGCCGGTTTGATCGGTTCCCCAATCCTGGGTTCCGGTGGCCTCGAGCACGGCGGCCGGGACCGGCAAAGAAGCGGCTTTTCGCTTGCGGAGTGGAGGCGGTGAGTCGTCTTCTCCTCCCTTTACTGCTCTTGCTTAGTAGTAGTAGTATACGGGCTTCAGGGCTTGCACCTTTCTTGGTATGTGTATTTTTTGTGTTTGTTGATTTCTGGCACGGTTAGAACTGGAGCTCTGATGATGGAGGTGGGTAGTTTTGATTGTTTTTCTTTTCTTTCTAACAGAGGAATAATCTGACTTTTGAGCTTTTTTTTTTCTTTTGAAAGCTTTATGTGTTAGATAAGTTCATTAGATGACTGGGTTTAAAACTTTTATAGGTACTGTGAGATTTTCTTGATTGGATAGGCAACAGCATGCAAAAAGTTGTGGAGTTTTTTTAATATTATTTTTGGGCTAATCGGCTAATTACTGAACCATTGAAGAACTACGTCTGTAATAGCCTAGATATTATAATATATAAAAAGCTAATCTTTTGTAGACAAAAATTGAAAAAGGAGATCGCAACCTAACTTTGTGGTAACCTTCAACTCCTATGGAGATTTAAGAAGCTGCTGTGTAATTAATATAGGACCAATTGCATCTGTATTTGTTGTTCATCTGGAACAGCTGAACAAGGTCTGTCGAATAAGTTTTTTACTCTTTGAAGTTGTTTGATTTTGGTGTAAGAAGTGGCATGTATGCTCCTACTATGAGCCTTCGTGGTATCGTATCTAATCTAATCCAGCTAGATAATACATGTTCAGACATTCAACATATGTACTGGAGCTTACTTATTCTATAATCCAAGATATATACTGTACGGGAACTTTTCTAATTGTTTTTTTACAAAATCAAAGAAAAAAGAGAAATGGCTGGGTAATGAAAAGCTTTGGGAAAAGGAGAATCGTTCTTGCTATTGCTGCATTCTTTAACATCTTCAACCATGATGTGACTTCCATAGTGCATTTCTTTCTGTTTCCACGTTTGCTTGTTATATTGTTATACTTAAAATTTGAAATTCATATTACATTTCCATGATTTTATTTTATACCTGCATCTTAAATTCTCAAGGTGCTCTTGTGAGTTGTGAATCATTGCTATCTTCAGCTTTGAACGTTAGCTTTTCCAAACTCAAGTGGAATGACGTTGACTTGCTCTTTTGTTTGAACATGTGAAGCAGGGAAGGAAATCACCTCCACTGATTTTATAGAAGACGTTGAATCTACAGTTTACAAAATGATGGCTGCTGAGTTAATTAAGCAGTTTTCAAACATCACCCTGGGAGAAGAACAGGAGTTATGTGATATTGAGCATGCACTCAAGGCACTGCGGAAGAAGATTCTTACTTTGGATTTTGAAAATTCCATGCGTGTCCATGATCCGCAGAACTCATTTGAGTACTTGGAAGTGCTGTACAAAATTCGGCAGCTGACTGAAAGGTTAGGGAGCTTACACCCTGGTGGAGAAGCCAAAGAGCATAATGAGCTCGTAATATATGCTGCTGACCTTTTTGATATGGCAATGGCAAGGCTTGAAGAGGAATTTGTTTATCTTCTTACACACTACAAACAACCAATAGAACAAGGACTTGTTTCTTTCCGGTCTACAGAGGATGGCAGTGTGGATGACTTTTCAAGCAGCTCCTTCAGTGAGGAACAAAGTGAAGGTAAGACAACACAGACTGATACTACTGGAGGATCAGAATATTTTGCAACTGATTTGATTCAACATGGTGCACTCTCTGCTGTCAAGGCCATTGCTAACTTCATGTTTCTGAGTGAATATGATAAGGAGTGCTCCCAGGCTTACATAAACACACGGCAAGGTGCAATAGATGAGTACCTTGCATCTCTTCATATTGACAAGCTCAGCATAGAAGAACTATTGAGCACCAATTGGGGCAAGTTGAGTTCATTGATAAAGAGGTGGAATCGTGCAATGAAGGTCTTTGTCCAAGTCTACCTTGCAAGTGAGAAGCGCCTTAGCAATCATGTCTTTGGTGAACTTTCAGAATCAACTGCAGACTTGTGTTTCTATGAGATTTCATTGAGTTCAGTCATGCAACTTCTGGCCTTTTACGAGTCTGTAGCAATTGGACCACCTAAACCAGAAAAGCTTTTCCGTCTGCTTGATATGTATGAGGTCTTAAATGATTTACTCCCTGAAGTAGAATTCTTATTTCAAGAAGGATGTGATGATATAATACTGACTGAATATCATGAAGTCCTACTACAACTGGGAGAATCAGCAAGAAAAACATTTACAGAGTTCAAGTATGCAGTCCAGTCCTACACTTCATCCAATGCAATGGCCCGCGGTGAAGTGCATCCCCTTACAAAGTATGTTATGAACTATATAAAAGCTCTCACAGCTTATAGCAAAACTCTTGATTCGCTTCTAAAGGACACAGATAGAAGATGCCAGCATTTCTCCGCTGACATTCAGTCTATGGCAAACCCATGTCCTCATTTTACGGTCAGCGCACTGAATTTGCAGTCAGTTGCTGCAGTTTTAGAAGACAATCTTGAAGCTGGGTCTAGATTATATAGAGATGATCGATTACGAAACATCTTTATGATGAACAACATCTACTACATGGTCCAGAAAGTGAAAAACTCAGAGCTTAAAATCTTTCTTGGTGATGACTGGATCCGGGTGCACAATCGGAAGTTTCAGCAGCAAGCGATGAGCTACGAGAGGGCATCGTGGAGTCAAGTTCTCTCTTTTCTGAGTGATGATGGCTTGTGTGCTGCTGGGGATGGTGCTTCTCGTAAAATCATTAAAGAGAAGTTCAAAAATTTCAACCTGTCATTTGAAGATGTTTATCGAACTCAAACAGGATGGTCTGTCCCAGATGACCAACTCCGTGAAGATGTCAGGATTTCGATATCCCTGAAAATTATACAGGCCTATCGAACTTTCATGGGAAGATACTATAGCCGCCTTGATGGCACTAGGCACCTAGAGCGATACATAAAGTATAAGCCTGAGGATTTGGAGAAACTTTTGCTCGATCTTTTTGAAGGAGCTCAAAAATCATTGTAGCTTGCAGAGTGCAGAACTTAAAGCACGGTTATTCTTGACGATATGTGCAGTTGTAATATTTGGTTTGTATTAAGTAAAATGGTATAGTTGATGATTATCTTTTTATATGCTGTTCTCCTGAAGTTAATCAGTTCAGTTTTCCCTGCTGCTTGAAGTGCTTCATGACTTCCTGAATTACAGAGGATGATTATGCCTAGTAATCAAATATGGGGATTCTTTTTGCTACAAATGTTCTTTTAAGAATCTTTTTAGAAAGTATGTGTAATTTTCTCAACATTAGTGTGATGCTGTTGCACTAAGGATATGTATTGTTCTAGCAGTCCAGAATTGAACGTTTGAAGTCGTCCAAGTGATAACATGGCATTGCAACTCTTACAATTTTTTTCTTGAATCAGTAAAAAAAAAAGAGAGAAAGAAGCAGTCAAGCTCCCGTCCACCTATAATTTGCATCAGCCATGCTTTCTCCTAAAAAGGAATCCTGTTAAGTAATTCTATTCCTGAATCATGGCTTAATTACTTTGTAATTAGACAAGAAAAGAAAAAAATGTTAAGGAATCAAGAACAAACCCATACACCTATGGCCACCCCTACCAAAATTCTGGCCTGCATGGGATGGGACCTTATTCTAGCCGGCCGGTCAGCCGGCGCGCTTCTCGTCGGTGTCATTCTTGAGGTCGGAGGGCGGCAGGAAGTAGTCCGTGGTGAGGCCGTACAGGTTGAAGTCGGCCTCCTCCACCGTCCACGTCTCCTCCAGCTTCCGCTTGTGGTTGACGGAGCCCTCGCCGTAGCGGAAGAGCGTGACGGCGGTGTGGCCACCGTGCGCGATGTTGATGCCGTCGATGTGGCGGTAGTCGGAGATGGTGGACTCCATGCTGGTCTCCCAGAAGATGTTCTCGCTGCGGCGGGCGCCCTTGCCGGACTTCATGCGGAGCAGGTGCGAGTCCTCCAGCTGGATGAGCAGGCCCGTGCGCTGGCTGAAGTAGCCCCACACAGTGTGGTGGATGATGTCGAACGCCGCGGCGCTCCGGGCACGCAGCGTCACCGCGCTCGCCTCCAGCTTCAGGATGAAGCACTCCTCGCCGTTGATGATCTTCTCGCCGATGCACACCGCGTCGGAGAACAGGTTCGCGATCGACCGCGGGTCCAGCCCCTGCATTCATGGTCGACCGTTGAGAGAGGCGGCAGCACGGGGTGTGGCACGCGGCGGCGAGCAGGTGTGTGACCTGGAGGGAGCGGCGGAGGGGGCGGGGCGGGCCGCGGGAGGCGTGGGAGTTCTCGGCGGCGGACTGACGCCAGGCGACCTTGCCGTCGCTGCCGGCGCTCATCTTGTGGCCGGCCATGATGAGCTCGAAGTACCAGACCTCGGGGCACTTCTGCCAGAGCACGAAGCCGCCGACCTCGGCGCGGCCCTGCGCGGCGGTGACGTTCTGGTCGCCGAGGTGGAACTCCGACGCGCACATCCGCACCTTCCCCACGGCGTACATGCTCTGCAGCCCCTGCAGCGCCGCCTGCCCGCCCGTCGCCGCGATGTACTGCTGCATGATGTACTTGGCCGTCGACGCTTGCTGACCACACACACACACGAGGAGGGGATGAACGCGTTAAGAACCAACCGGCGCCGGTGCATGCATGGACGCGCGAGCGACGCGGGCAGGGCGGTGGCTTACGATGGAGGAGTCGCGGATGGAGCGGCTGAAGGCGCGGTCGTGGGGGACCGGGCAGGGGATGAGCGGCGAGCCGACGACGTTGAGGAAGAGTTGGAGCTCGGCGTTGGCGTTGGCGGGCCCGCCGACGGTGGCGCGGTCGAACGCCTGGTTCTTGAGCCACGCGCGCATGTTGGCGCCGCCGGCGCCGCGGCGCTTGTCGGTGCCGGGCGCGTTGATGAGCATCTCATCGGGGATGGGCACCTCCAGCACGGTGTCCAGCGAGTCGTCGCGGTCCAGGTTCGGGCACAGCTTCCTCATCGCACGCACGCCCACCACAGCCACGCCGCGCCGTGCATCAACGCCGATCTCGCCACGCAGAGAACACCGCAGCCGCCGGAGCTCTCGCCCAACAACGCGCGCAAGACACACAGATCAAGGGAGAGAAACAAGGGGGGAGAAACAGCGAGAAGAGAGGCCGGGGAACATGGAGAAGAAAAACAAGCATGCGGCCATGCATGCAATGGTGGGAGCGAGGAATAAGTGGATCGCGGCGAGTTCGGAGGTGGCTCGTGCTCTCGACACGCGGAGCTCCGACATGGCGAACCGGCAGCGACGACGCTGGGTTTCCCCACGCTTTCATCGCGCGAAACACCAGCAGACGAGTTCACGACTTGGATACATGGGCCGGTAAAAGCCCATGACTAGTTTGCTCGGCTCTGGCAGTGGTTCGGCCCAACTTTTGACCTGAAAGTGCGGTGGAACAAATTTGCGCGAGCCTTGTTTTTTGATCGGTATGATCATTGATCTCTCTTCCGATTGAAATGGTTTCCCTGTAATTTCAAGACTTTTACTTTACTATCGAGTAGGAAGTTCAGTATATCAGTGAAAATGTGCTGACACTATCACGGTAACATACTAAACAAGCCATGATACAAACGATCAGTTCACTAGGCAATAGTACAACACATGTAAACACCCAAGACCTGCCGTTCTTCTGGTAAAGAAAAAGAATAGGCCGCAACAATCTCCCAAGCAGAAAAGGAAAGCCAAATCTCCATTCTCCACGGTATGCTGATTCAGTTCACGTTTCTTTCTGGTCAAATTACTACGCCAAAAGAAAATTAGAGAGCAGCATGGAGGCAATGCACGGGAGGAGAAGATGGCGGGCAAGGGACGGAGACGGTGCTTCGCTGCTGTCAGGATTCATGGCGCTTGTCGTCGGCCCAGACGCGCCGCCGCCGATCGGCGTAGCGAAGGTCCCTCCCATGATCGGCGTACCCGTGGTTGCAGTCGCGGAGCTCGGGGAAGAAGTGCTCGTGCTCGTGCTCGTGCCGGCGCCTGTGCTTGCACCCGCCGTGCCGGTTCCAGTGCTTGTCCCTGCAGAACTGTACACAGACATGTGACAAAAAAGAACACTTCAGTTCATGATTCGTCATGAGTTCATCCTCCAAGGTTAAGTGCAAGTACAGACTTTACAGTTGCTAATTTGTTCAGTTTTGCTCTATGAAGCTGAAGATTAATTAATCACCTTGCGGTTGCAGGGTATTTGCAGGTTCCTGAGCCTGGAACATAAACACACAACAACGTTAACTAATACACATGGAAGATAAAAGGGTATGCCATGTCGCGGAGGAGGGGAGTTGAGCTGAGAAGCGTACTGGGGTCGGTGGAGGAGAGGGTGGCGGCGCCGTCGAAGTCGCAGGTGGCGCCCTTGGCCTGGGCGTTCTTCTGGAAGTAGCTGTTGGTGGCGTAGGAGCAGTGCGCCGCCACGGTGTTTGGGCTGTAGCACGCCCCGCTTGGCGTCACCGGGGCGCAGTCCGCGCCGTGCCCGCACGCGTAGTCCAGCGCCTTCTGCAGTGCCGCCTCCGCCACGTCCGGCCTGCACACGCACCACGCCCCCTCTGCACACAGCGCACGTTAGCTAGTCGTGTGAGCCTCGTGACACACAGCTGGAAACCCAAGTGTACGGAGTTTAGATAGCTTAGCCATCGATCTCGCTCACCTGATCCTCTCAGCGAAACGCCGAGCAAGAGCAGCAGCAGCAGAAGCCGAGTCGCCATTGCTCCTCTGCTCACCGCGTGTTCTGCCTCTGCCTCTAGCTCGTCGAATCGTCGATGCTGCTGGTTTGGGTGTAACTGCGCTGCTGGAGTGCTGGTTGTAGTTGTAGGAGACTAGGAGTAGTTGGCTAGCTTCTCCTTCTCTTTATTTATTGGCAAAAATGGCAAGTCACCACTCGCCGACGGGCTGGCCCGATTCTTTCGCGCTTTCCGACCATTCCGCAGGCTGTCGCCTTTGGGCGGAGCTGCTGCTGCCCCGGCCGCGCGACGAACGGCGCTGTTTAGGCCGGGTTGGCGAGCCAGCGTCGCCCAAAGTAAAGGCGTGCAAAGTCGTCACCTGTGTGCTATGTCGTGCTCTGGCAGCTCCGCTGTACTTGTGTAGTTGTGTTCTTCGTGGTGGACAGTGAGTGGTAGTGCTTACCAGATACTCTTGAGCTTTTTTCCCTTTTTTTTTTTTGAAAAGCAAAGTTATGTGTACGTACAGTATGGAATAGTAGTACATTTTTTTGAAGAAAAGGAAAAAGTTAGGGAAGTTAACATGTATCCTGCACATGCTGTGATAAATTGAACGTCTGCGTGTGATGTCTGTCAATCATCAGCTGTTCATGCTTAGTATATTTAACTGTATTTTCAGCTCAAGCTGCTTTGTATTACTACATTCAAGGACTGCTAATTTCCAGCAGATACACAAAGCCAAGATCGAGAAATTGATGGAGAAATACTGCTTGGTTTGTCAGTTCTCAACCAAGTCAGAACTCAGAACTCAGAAGTCACCAGGCCTGTCCATGTGGCAAATATCTCCAACATAAGAATCATGTATATTGTAACACATGAGAAATCTCTTTCCCCTTATTCTAGATTATCTAATTCCACAACATACAAAACGCACACAATTGCTTGCACTTTCGCTTTGTTAAGTTAAAGCCCGATGATATTCTGTAAACTCCAGAATTGTATCAATTTTAACTTCAGAAACATGATCACCGAATCAACAAATGAAAAATTACCAAGGGCCAGGTGACATAAAGCAGAACTTATTATAAGGTTCTCAAGAGCGAAGGCCAGAGCACAGGAATGCTCATGGCAGTACAAGACTAGGTTGGATCATATGCACCATAACAGCACAATCCTTGATTGCTTGAACATTCAACATCCAGGACACACAAAATAACACAAATCCTTAAACGAGCAACCAACTGGGCACACCTCAGCTTATTCTGTGGACCATGGACGACAAGCCTGCGCCTAGAGCAGCTACCTTAAGCAGGAGGCTTCATCAGTGAAGCCACCTTCTGGGAAGACGGTCTTGCCATCAGGTCAGTCCACCAGGCCTTCACATGTGGGTACGCGTCGAACACGGATGCGTGGGGCGTAGCCCCCAAGCACACGGTGCCAGCCACATGGCTTAGGTCTGCGACACTGATGTAGTCTCCAGCCAGGTACTTGCACTTCGTCAGGCGTGCCTCGTACACCTCCAACACCTTCTTCAGCTTCTCAAGGTTCTCCTCGACAACTTTCTGGTCAGGGGCTGCCCCAAACATCATCGGACGGATTAGGCACTGAAAAAGAATGGGGTTCAGTGCAGGAGTGTACTGGTTGGACTCCACTTCAAGCCACACATCCACCATGGCTGACTCCTTGAGGTCGCCCTCCTTCAACAGCTCCGGTTTGTTCTTGCGGCATACATACTTGCAGATTGCACGTGATTCTAACAACAAGAAATTAGACAGTTATCAATTATGGTAAAAAAGCAACATTTTTAAATAACCAAGATTTTACACGCATGCTCAACAGTGGTCTCTTACTCTAATAAATTGGCCCAAAACTGAAAAACTATGCCTGTTGTAGGAATCAAAACTATAAGCACGGCTTACACGCATTGGCTTGAACTCGTATTTAGCAGTAATAGTATGTATTGTTTCATCATATTCTCCAAAAGAAATGTATTGCTTCATCAGTTTGAGACCATCCCCATCATGAGACTATGGTGCACGACTAAAAGGCTCAGTTTGGTTAATCTTAATACTTAACCAGTAAAGACCTTAACCCAGACAATACAATGACAGTTTGCAATGGCAATGAATTGTACTTTTTCATTGGGTGAGATGGTTTGTTGCAGGGGTGTTCCCACAGCCCACCTGGGCTTGAATATCGAATCCGGCAAATTTTCTCATCGGGGATTTCTTGAACCTTTTCTTCTTAATTCTAAAATACCTAGCCTCCTCCTGGCTATTCCTATTTTTTTATGAATTGTATTTTTCACCATCATGCATTAATGAATTTCACAGACTCCTTTTGTCCTTTAATAAAGCCGTAACACTGAATCAGGTGCTTCCAGAATGAAAAAAGGTCAGGTCCAATTTTAGCTCATGTGAGGAAGTGCTAGCGTTGTTAGTGTATGTCAGGAAAAAGAAGCATGATAGATTCCACAGTGAAAGAAAAAGCAGCTAAAGCATCAGTTCCCTTTATTTATGAAGGAAAAAAAAGATAAAACAACACCAAGAGATAGCATCATACCCCAGAGGTACAAGTCACCATCTTGCAAAGCCGGCACCTGACCAAAGGGCTGCAGAGGATATAACAAGAAACAATGAGTTTAGCAAACAGATGTCATAGTTATCCCTCAAGTGCGACAAATGTATTGATTGTCAAAGTTATGCTGGTAAGACAATCCCATGGATAGTGGTCTTCACTCACGACATAACAGATTCCAGAAAGGCGACACATGGTAGCAAGCATACAAATTAAATTGCTACATCACAAACCAACTAAAAGCACACACATATAAATTTATCACCATCGAACATGAGTAGACAGTTTCTACTATATAAAAGAAGCTAATGGTGGTGCCGGTGGTGAAATGTGCAAGCCCCTACCATCTCTGAGTTGACAGGATTATCTAAGAAGTTGATATTTATGCATGTGGCTTTTAATAATCTCATTTATGGATTGATGTTTGGTTGAAAACTATATTTATTCTAGGAGTTCTCAAATTTTTAAAAAATATATGACATATTTATTAGAAAAATAGAAACCATTCGAACACATGGCATCTGGCTAGGTATTTAACAAATGTGTAAAAGAAGGCATTCCCATGTATTCCTTTGTTCAATGGTCGGAAGAGGCAAAAAGTCCATAAGTTGGTCACTGAAAATGTTAGAAGTAATAGAGCACATCCAGCAAATTTATATTGGTCAGGATAAGGCTGATGAAAGCATACAGAGTTGAACAAAAAAACTCTCCTCAAACAATAGTGTACTGTCTACCGGACAATATTTACTATAAGGAAACACCTGGCAGCGACAAGTGGTCATCTACTACCTCCTTTTAAATTCTAAACCTCAACACCACCTAATTATTATGATACCCCCTTTATTCTCCAGAAAATTATATGGAGGCATTTGTTTGTTCTCTGCCTACCTATAGCTTCCTTCACTCCAGTCACTTCTCCCTTTCCCTTTCTCTCAATGGATTTAGAGATCAGGAGTAACTAGTTCACAAATTAATCCGGCAAAGAAATTGATTCTTATTAGCACAATTCTCTCGAACTGTTTACTAGAAGAACTACAAATATCTGTTCTTCGAATCTTGCTACATACTCTTGAACTTAAGCTGCACACGTTTATCATCTCTGAGCTGCGGATTTAAGCTGCAACTTAACTTCTCAGACAGAAAATTGGGGATCGTCTGAATCCCACGAGCAAGTCAGAGAAGCACACTAGTTTCTTTGGGTCAACATCAGCCATCCGATCTAAGACGGACAGATCAGATCTTCCACTAGGGCTATACGAATACGATATCATCAAAGTGGTAGCCTCATATAGCATGATCCTGACATATCATAGTGCGGTGCGTGTGGCAGCGTCGGTGGTGGTTGCAGGAAGTGGGGATGTGGTGGTTGCAGGAAGGATTACTACAGTCCGCATAGCTGTGGATGACAGAACACAAAATTTGTGGTATTCAAGGATTAGCGGAAGAAACTATATATATCTCTGTAAATCTTACATCCTCATATGTCTACTTGGAACACAATACTTCTTGAACAGATTTTATTTTCATCTTAAACCTTAACGCCTCATCGTAGAACTCCCAAGTCCCAAGATATTAGCGGCCGCAGCAAAATCGCTCCCGTTGACTGAAAGGGGGTATGGAAACAACCCGTCTCGTCCTGATCCTAAAACTGCTAATATTGGGAACGGCTAGCCTAGCGCGGGTTAAACTCGTAATAAAAAGAACGAAACAGCGAGCGAGCGAGGGAGGGTGTGCACGTACGTTCCTGGCGAGGTGGTCGGGGCTCTTGTGCTCGCCTTTGGCGAAGTCGAGGGGCACGATCTCGTACTCGGCGCCGGCCTCCTCCAGCACCGACACGCACCTCGTCACGTTCCACGACAGCGTCGAGCCGTACAGCTTCATCGGAGCCATCTCTTCTTACTCCCCTCGCCCTCTAGAACCCTCCTCTTCTCGCAACTACGCGGTGCGGTGTTTGGCGGCGCCTCGGATGGATGGTGGGGCGGAGAAGGCGTCGGTCCCCGTTTAATAGAGCGAGGCGACGGATCGGGCTCGGAGGGAGGGGACGAGACGAAGTCTCGCGGCTGGCGGACCGTGTGAGGAGTGTGGTGGAGGGCAGCAGGAGCGCTGGAGCGGGTGTGGTGGTGGTTGGTGGGTGGGCCGTCGGAGTTTCGGTTGGTCAACCGGCCCCGCGAGTCTAGATGCTTCCGGGTTTTTTCTTTCTTAGTTATTCCTGTAACCATAATCAGGGAAGGGAGCACGTCATTTTCCACGACGTGATTAATTGGTGTCCCGAAGGCCGTAGGAGTAGTGGAGTACTATTTTTTTTCCTCCGCCTACAGTATGACGGATCGTAGCGCGAGTAATAAACGCGAGTGATGATTGTTGAGGTTGCTAGTGCGCCATCGAGGCGTCGAGATTCGCATATTGCTTGCCGCTGCAGGGTGGAGGGGTGGAGCTAGGACCTTCCTTTAAGGCTGGGTTTGATTGTTAGGGTTAGAAATTTTTCTGAAGGCAAAAAAAAAAACAAAATAGATTACCCGCAATTTATTATTATTTTTTTAAAAAAATTAATATAATTTTTTAAAATAAATTTTCTATAATTTTTTAATAGAACACGTCGCAATTTGAGAAATGTGTAAAAAGAGAAAAATAATGTTGGAAAAAGACGTTACCAAACTTATGCTTAGTTTTTCTTCCCGTCTTTCTTCCTTTTGGCTGAAAACTTGAAATGGGTGTCAAGTACATCCTTAATTAACTTTTGGCTATATATTTAATCTATGTCTATATACATAGACAGAAAATGATCTTTTTACAAACATTTGAGAAAATATACACCGGATGAGTATAAGTTTAATACTTATATCTTGCCGTTGGCTTTAAGACTATTCATTTCTTTTTTGCCAGAAAAAACCATCCATATTAACCATAGAGATGCTAAAAGATACTGGTCAAGACCATAGTAATAGTGACCTTGTTATCGATAAGTGGTCATGGATGAGAAAGTCTCACCTGTAACGGGTCAACACCTGAAAGTGGTAAAAATTATTTGTAATGGATAAAAAACACCCGACAATGATGATGACATCTGTGATGAGTAGTCATTTTAACCCGTAACTAGTAACCATCATTTGTCACGGGCTATAATCAAAACCCATCACATATGTGAAATATGGGGAAAATCATTTTACATAGCACTGCTATCATTGGTGTAGATTACTAGTTAAAAAAACAAAAATATTGTGGCCTTGCTTGTTGCAATAGCATTCATTTGGGCATTCACAAATCACAAAAATCATCACAATCACATTCACAATCACATATCTAGGCATATTCAAACACACATTCACATACAAATACACATCTAGGCATCACGAAATCGACATGAAACGCATCACAAAATCAACAAGAATAGAACACGGGACAAAGGATGAAGACTTGCCGTTGATGATGAAATCCTAAAGCTGCAATGAAAACTCGCCGAAGTAGTGGTTCATCGCTGTTGCCAAGCTCAATGTTGGAGGATGGGGTCAACGCCTATGATGCTGTGGAGGAAAGAATGCCACCGATGGTGCTAAGGTAGTCATCAGCGCTTGGTAGGTTGTGGTGAAAGTGGAGCCGTGGCAAAGGGGCGGTAGCGGCTGGTGGAGCTCAAGCGGATCTAGAGGAGGAGGCGACCGATGACCTTGGGATGGAGGGCGAAGGAGGTGGCAGACGGAGCATGCGAATCCGGTGGTCCCCAACCACCTGGAGACCAGATCTGGCACCTCGGAGCTTGGGGTGGTGGAATGGTGGGCGCCAACGACCTTAGGGCGAAGGACGAAGGAGGCTGCGACCAAAGCTTGGGAGGCGTCCAAATCCGATGGTTCCTAACCACCTAGAGACCGGATCTGGCACCCCAGGAGCTTGGGTGTGGAGAGGCGACCGCCGCTGACCTTGGGACAGAGGGTGAAGGACACGACGGCAGGAGCTCAGGAGAGAAGATGCGGCTACCGACGCTCAAGGAAGGACAAGACGAGCAGACGACGACGGCGGCGATCGGAGCTCGGGGTGAAGGAGGCGACCAGCTACCGCTGCTTAGGGACGAAGGCCACTCGGGGTGGAGGAGACTAGTGAGGATGACCTAGGGAAGGGAGAGCTATGGGGATAGGGTGATTTGTGGATAAGGTGAAATCAATTTCTTTTGGTAGGAGTGTTGACGTGAAATTCATCATTTACGGCGACCTGAAAGATTTGCTTCACTTCAGTGCATGTCCTATTGAAATTGGGTTCAGGGTGTGCCAGTTAGTTTGATCCTGCAACTAACAAGATAGATAAACAGAAATGTTAAATTGCGATGGCCAATCGATCGTCGGGTCGATAAGATATCGTGTTGCCCAGCCGATGCTAATCAGGAATCGACTATGATCAAAATAGATTAAGATGTGCAGATAGGATACTATATTGACGTAATTTAGGTTTGATATAATTACCGACAAATTATCTTTACTACTCTCAATCTTGATAGATCGAACTCAATCGTATAGTATGAGATTAAAATCGATAAAGATAATTATTGAACAATTATATAGTTTAAACAACTAGCCGATGTATGAGATTGTAATAAGCACGTGAATAATTCCGGCAATAGCTAATTTTGCTTAGGATCATGTAATATGCAATTAAAGACCTAAATTTTTTCTTTATTACCACCAGCTATGATAGATCGGACTCAACCAAGACAGTATTTAGCTGCTAGTAACAAAGATCAGATAAGTTTGAGACTATATAAACCAGGTCAATAGCCGATGTGATTATTTTGTCGGTAATAAACAGATAACATATCGGCTAAAACTCTGATACAACCTTATATAAAAATATCATATTAGATTAAATATATTAAATAAGCTATGTTCTTAACAGATTAGACCTAACCAAGGAAGGCAATGTAAGATCGATAACATGCTTAGTAGATTTAAAGTCTAATATATTTATATAAGATAATCGATATAACAGATCAAGCATAGAAACAAACAATCTACACAAGGGCCGATATATCGGATAGGCAACGCGAGTCAAAACCAACCAGTATATCGAACCAAACCAAGAAAGTACTAACCTAGCATATACAAGCGAAGTTGACAATACTTACTTTCTTGCTGGAGATCAAAACCGATACAGCCCAAAGTCGAAAACAAAAACTCATCGAAAACCTAGAAAACTAGGGTGATGATGTACCAAAAAGTTGTTTATTGAACTGTCGTTATTTTACAAAGACCCTGGGTGTACGTATTTATACCCATAAATCAAACTAAGTCTGACTTTATTATGATCGGATTAATACATGACTCTATCTCTAAACAAGGAAACTACCATTAATACTTTGACTCAGACACGACTCTGATCGACTTAAAACCCTAGTAATAATATAGAAACTAAAATTTACTTTCCTTCTTCTGGATAATCTTGCCAGCCAAATCCACTAAAATTATTGCGTGAATCCCATCTTTGACTCAGTCTTGACTAACGAAAAATGCTAATTTTTGCCGTTAACACATGCCCTCCAATTTCAGAGTATAGATAGACATACTTCAGAATTCTCTCGTACGGCCCATTTAACTCCATTGGCACATTAGGTCATTGGCCCAACTGGCCCATCATAGCTTTTAATGCATCAAACAATATAAATACTCTCGGTCTTCACTCGTAATCATAACCCTGCCACAAACCCTCGTTCTTCACACCGGCAAGCTCTCCTCTTCTCTCTCCTTCATCTTCGGCGACTCCTCCAAGCAAGCTTCCCTGAGAAAAACCCCCTCTGCTACACTGAAAATGGCCACCACTACTGAAATCCCTATGGTAAGAGACCTCAAAACCTCATTTCTCTTTGATTTTTACCGCGCTATGCAAATTTGACCTACATTTTCTCTTATCTTTACATCTTGTGCTCTTCGTGTTCTTTATCTTTACTGACCATTTTACTGTAGCACCTAAGAAATTAAATAGCCATCCCCATGCTCGATCAACCGCTATTTTACTACTTGGGACCAATGGATAGCGAAGTTTCGATAGAGTTTATTAATGCCGAAACCAACAGAATCCCCTTCAAACAATCCAACCCCAATATCTTAGACTGGCGTCTCAGCTTTAGATCTTGGCCCTCAAAGCTATCGGACCAAATCGAGGAAGTAATAACTCGACTCTGACTTAGACATGCCTCCGATCGGCTTAAAACCCTAGTAATAATATATAAACTAAAATTTACTTTCCTTCTTTTAGATAATCTTGCCAACTGAATCTACTAAAATTACGACGTGAATTTCATCTTTGACTTAGTCTTGACTAACGAAAAATGCCAATTTTTGCTGTTAATAGGGAGAGAGATGGTATGGTGGTCTGTCAATTATGAGCCAGCGACAAGGA
Source organism: Oryza australiensis (assembly GCA_019925245.2). Classification (NCBI taxonomy): domain Eukaryota; kingdom Viridiplantae; phylum Streptophyta; class Magnoliopsida; order Poales; family Poaceae; genus Oryza; species Oryza australiensis. The sequence goes on along the minus strand of JAIFGZ020000048.1, from coordinate 6,225,099 downwards.
ATGAAATGAAACTGGTACGAGATGGATGGCCTCCTCTTTTTACGAGCTTATACTTTTGTACCCTTTACGGTTATGAGGATTGTATGTGATGGGCCTATTTGTGAGCCCGTCAAAGGTTTTGTGTGTCAGATGCACATATGGACGACTTTTATATGTGATGGGCCGTGCCTCACAGTCGTAAATGGGCTCTAATTAAACTCATCATAGTTATTCGTGATGAGATATTTTGACCTTTACAGATAGACCATCGTAGATGAGCCGATCTAGCGTAACAAGTGAACTTTATATTTTCTTCCTCCTTCACGTAGGACTTTGATGAGGTGGTTAACATTATCGCTCATTAACTAGCATGACTGATTGTCCTTGCTCGACATGAATTGTCTTGGTATGTCGCAGGTTTTTCAGATCCCTTCTTCATTTTCATTTGCTCTGCCTTGTTGTTTTTCATTGGTTTTCCTCTTCAATAAGCTTGGAACCTCTATTATGACAAACAAATTTATCCTCTTAATCTGACTAAACAAATATCGCTCTTATTTGACAAATAACAAGTGAACTACCTGAAACATGTAAAGAAAAATTCATGTCTAAAACTGTACGACTTTTAGGTGAAACATCAGATGGGAAAACGTTCAATAATCAATATAGGAAGAAAACGTGGTCCGGCCGGTCGATCTGCTTGGACAATTCTGAAGAGTTCAACGACGTCGACGAACGCATGCAGTGACGTATGTGTCAGCACTCAGCAGTGACCTAACACACACACGAGGTGTGTCATTGCTGATGCTCTAACCAACACCTAGTCTACCAATCGATCAAAAATTGTTTCATGTAATAACTAGTACTTAATTCTGAATTTTAGCTATTTCTAGCTGTACACTGGACATTTCGGACGGAGTTAGTAGTTATTAGTCGAGTGAAGCCAATTCACTGTCAATTGGAGGCGATCAAGGCTGCTACCTAAAGATCTTTTTCGTTTTTAGATAATTAATGGACGAGGGAATAATCGAATAGTTCATGCTAGCGATCGATACACTGATTGACATGTTCCTTTGCATGATAGCAAAACAATGACGACTACGCTTGAGCTAGCTTTCCAACCAACATCTTGCGAGGAGGAAACTAGAATGTGCGTCGTGGCTACAGAAGGCGACCTGAAAGTGAAAAGGGGAAAAGCTATGCTCAACCAATCCTTTTTTTTTCTGCATGGAAGTAGTTACTAAGGGCCTACCTAACACAAGGCGTCATCTTTGTGTGTGCGCGCGCGCGCATTAGGCAAGTGTTGACTGTGTTGTAACCATCACACTTTTGTTGGTTTCAACAAATACCCATTTAAGAATTGATTGTTTAAGAGTTGAGATAAGAAAACATCCCTAAAGGCCTAAACTAATTACATATTGTATGGAAGGGGCTCAAGGCGTGTGCATTGGGTTTGGTGGTAATTGAGAGAGCGCTCAAGCGGCAGGTGTCCCGGATCACAATCACTACAACGGAAACGTTTATATGTGTCGGGTGGCAACTCTCATCTGTATCACGTACAACGTCCATCACAATACAAAAGTCAGTGATATGAGAAGTCATCTGTGTCAGGCAAAAGCCCGTTACTAATGCATTTATCTTTGTCGGGCATAAACTAAACTCCGTCACGGATGACTGTCATTCGTGACAGGCTTTAGTTTAGACCCGTCACCAATGAGTATTTCCCAAACAAAAAAATATTTTTTATCTAGTCTCAGGAATTTGTTAGCCAATTATTCACATATACAATTATTCACAGAGATACATATTCCCATTCCTAGCATCCCCATTCATATATACAATTATTCATAGGAAACCAATTCAGAACTCACATATGACATTTATATATTTTTGAAATGAAGGAAAATGAATATTTGAATTTATCTCAGATCTATACATGTGAAATCTTGATTGACCAAATGCCAAATTTATCCTTCTTCATCTTGTGTTTTTGTTGACGTCAAATCCATGCCGCCGCTGGCGTGCCAAAAGATGTATTGACGTCAGATCACACGCTGCCCTAGGAGATTTGTTTAGCTACAGTCCAGGTCCTAAAATTATAATAATGCGGGTGTGCCAGTCAATTTGATCCTGCCACTAACAAAATATGCAAAACAGCAGAACATAAAGCATATCGGCCGATAGGCCGATAATTGAAACAACCGATCGGTTGATAAGCTGATAGTGTGATTCCAACCGATGCCGATGTCAGCCGATGCAGTTAGGCTTTTAATCCATCGGCAATATGCTGGGCAAACATCTATATAAAGGTGATCGGCCGACGTTAACAAGATGATATAATAGCATAAACCGATCACATGATACCATAGATATTGATCTGAATATCAAAGCACACATCGGCTGAAGGTTCGATGACATAAAATCCAACAGATAAGCAATGATTGATTAATACTCTGTTGTCATCGGCTAAAAACCAATTCATACGCAATCCTTACAAGCCGATGCAACTTCCATGGGATTGACAATTACTCGATCAGCTGTAGATATTAATAGTATATAATCTAGGTCTCAAAATATGTTTAAACCAAGTGACTGGGATAGATCGGTAGCGTACCGAGAAAGTATAAATCACTTATGTCTAAACGTACCTTAAGACAGAGATTATATGTATTTATAGCATAGCCGATGTCATGTTCAGATAACTCATCGGCTGAAACCCTGATGAAACCCTTATTGGCAACCAACAAGCAGGTTAGAGATTACGGTTCTAATCACGACTTAGTAGGTCAAACTTAACTGATGCAACACTAAGTATAAAAAGAGACGCAATATCTAGACAATCAAGCCCTTGACCAATTTTCAGGGTGATGAATGTCTAAGCTAATCTAATCTAATATAATGATTTAAGCGGTATTGACAGAAACCCTAAAACGAGAGACAGTCGATAGAGCCAAATCAAGATACTAGGACTAGATTCAACAAAGACATATGATAAATAATCAGGGAAAGACATTAACCGAATCGAAGCAATCCAAGAGGTCGAATGTATTGATGCAGCCTTGGACGACGCCAACATAGCCAACATGATTGCCTGAGCTGGCGGGACCTTGGACTTACCCCTTCATCGGAGATCGAAGCCGATGCAGCCCCGCGTCAGGTGCCAAGTTTCGTCGGATAATAAAGTAGAACAGATAAAAAAAGATGGCGATGCGCTGAGTTGTATTGATCGAGAGATTGATTTACATGGACCTCGAGCTTACATATTTATACCCGAAGGCTAACAGAGATCCTAACAGATTACAATTCAAACTTTCCTAAAGAAAAATGGAAACAAACTGAGTCCTTATCGGATACTAACACACTTTCCTAAAGATAAAATAGAAAGCTAACAAACTCTTCCTAATTAATAGATATAAGTCGCATCCTTCCTGAACTAAACCAGTTTCATTAAGTCAAATTATTAAATGTGGGACTAATCATGGTGAATCTGGTTGATCGCCCATAACCGCGGGCACGGCTATTCGAATAGTTTTACTCTGGCCAGAGGTGTACAACTGTACCCACAAGACATGATTCCACACATGTTGCCATACCCCGAAGCACCACCGCGGTACTGCAAGGGGGAAATCGTGACAAGACCCTTCGCATAACTTTCCCTGACCAAGCGACACCACACTAAGGTTTCGCCCCTACCCCTATGCCAGGGTAGGCAGCCCCCTCTAGTGCCTTGGTGAATCCGACAGCCGCATAGACCTTGCCCGGTCCATCCGAACTTCATCACGCCTACCCTTGCCTGGATGCGTCGGCCAGGAAAAAGCTACACTATAAGTTCAGCCGTTGCCCATGCTGGCTTGTGGTAAGTACTTTAAGTCTTCCAGGGTTTCCCATGAACCGGTCCTTAATTGCCATGGGTGCGACAAGCAAAACCATACACCCACGGCCCACCATTTAGTCATATTTTAATTAACCAAGAACCTTTGCGAAGGTACCTCCGGTCTGAGACCGTCATTTCATGTGTCTATCAGCTAGTAGTAAAGTTCTCCCATTATTGTGAACTAGTGTAATTAAGCATGGCTAAGCATAAATATTCCTAGCGAGATCACATAAATGATTCAAGCTAGTCAAGTTAATCACCCAAGTTGACAATGGATGGATATCAATTAAATGAGGCACAAGCGATCAGATAGGTATTCTCGGTTCCCATGTAATTAGCAAAACAATGCAATTTTATTTACAAACAATAAATAATTTTATAATTTTGGATCAATATGCGTCAAGGAAGAATGTGACTTGCCTTGCTTCTTCAGCTGACCTTCTCTTCTTCGTGAACACGAACTCCCAAAATGGCGAAGTCTACACGCTGGCACGCAAAACAAGAAAAACTCTAATAAGAACCAAATAAATAGTATATGGAAAGTAAACAAACATGTAGAGCTCAATTTTAGATGAATTTTGCAACTTGGATGGCCCAATTTGGAGTTCGTATGGATCAGATATGATTTTTAGAAGTTTTGGGCCATTTAAATGAATTCTGGGAATTAATTCGATTTATTGCACAATTATTAATTGATTTCTCAAGGAATAGGTATCCGCTGACATCCGCAAAAGGCCGGTGCTGACACACGGACCCCAAGAGTCAGCGACACAAAGGAGCGGCCCTCCGAGGACCAAGTCCAAAGAGATAAGAATACATGTGGAAAGGAGGAGGTGAACTGGACTTCTCAGGGCTAGGCCAAGGAGAGAAAATGGACTTTGGCGATGGAGAAAACCTATAGGCCCGTGGCCCAAGGGGGAAAAAGGAGTGAGAGGGAAACGAGGGAGCCAAAATAGACTTTATTTTCGGGAGAGAGAATAAATGGGTCGCATGGGAAAAAACGGCTCTCACCACGGACCGAGTCCTCCAAGGCGGGGCCCACACGACAGCATCACAGGAGGCCGGGTGCACGGTGGACCAAGTCCACCGGCTTGGGAAAACGGTGCGCCACGTGGCGACACCGGATAGGGCGGCTCAGATAGGCACAGGGAAAAATGGAGGCTGCACGGGGTGGCTCGGGGTGGCGGCCGTGGCCAGGCGCGCGGCGGAGCTCGCCGGCGGGGAACGGCACGGGGCTAGCGGCGGCGCATGGACGGCGGCGCGCGCGCACCGGCGCGGCACACCGGCGGCAGCGCGGAGCGAGGCGATGAATGGCGACGCGGACGTCGGCGACGTGGCGACATAGCGGTGGAGAGGTTGCGGCCGCCGGGGCGGTGGCACGCGCGGCGTGGCGGCACGGGAGAGGGCGCGACCGATGCAGCGTATCACGGCCGAGAGGCGGCGGCGCACGACGGGCGGAACGGAGAGGCCGGCGCGGCTTGACGCCGGCGGCGAGAACGAACGGCGACGGGCCAAGGGGCACCGACAGCCGGTGGGAACAGCACACGAGCTTGTCGTAACGCGTCCGAGGCTAACACGAATGGTACCGAACGAACTAAGCAAAGAAAAGGAAGGGGAGAGAGAAATGGAGCTCACCGACGGCCGAAAATGATGGGGACGACGGCGGCGAGCGAAAGCGGCAGCTAGGAATTGGGGGAAAACACAACGGGAAGGTGTTCCTGAGAATTGCGAAGGTGGAGATGGTGGTGGCTCAGTGGGAAGAGTGACGATTTAGCGGGAACAGCCGGAAACAGCGAGCTCGGCGACGAAATTTGGGCGGCGCACGGTGCGGGAGCTCGGGAATGGGTGAACGCAAGGGGGAATGGGTGAACGCAAGGGGGAATGGGTGGAGAGTGTGTTCCGGAGTGTGGGAAATCTTTATAGCCGGAAAGGGCGCTCGGGCATGGCCGGGAGGAGCGGGGAACGGACGAAAACCGTCGTGTCGCGACATTAATGGTAGCTGCAATTGATGGTTTTTAAGTTGGCCGTTCCGGCGCACATGATGAGCGGAGGAAGGGGGAAAATGGGGGAAACGGAGGAGTAAAGCCGGGAACACGTTATGACGCGGTTAAATGTGGAGGAACGTGGCTGGGAGAGGGGGGACGGCCGGCCATTTTGGAGCTCGGCATTGAAGATCAAAATACACCACGAATTGATGCGGGATTGAATGGGGATTTATGGGGGAAGTGATGAGGACGTGAAGGGAATCGGTTTCGCAATTTAATTGGAAGGAAAACAGATGAGGAGGGAGATCAAACGGTGCGGCGGCACTACGGTTTGCACGAGAGAGAGAACAGTCGGGCGGGAGGAGGAAGATGACACGTAGCGCCAGGAGGAAACTTAGACTTTTCTGTCCAAACATCCTTTAATTTTTATAAATACTTTCAATGCTCAAATAATTCCAAGAAAAATTATAAAAATATATAAACACCCAAAGTATTTAATAAAAATATCTCCAGATCATTTAATGTTTAATTAATTTATTTAAATAATTAATTTAATGCTCTTTGTATTATTTAAATTATTTATTGAGCTCCAAAATTTCACGAAAAATTTCAGAGAGTATTTTAGGGCATGGAGAATATTTTAAAAATATTTCCAGACATGATTTTGAAAGGAAAATTTTATTTCCTTATTTACTTTACTTCAATAATTTACTTTTCTTTTTAATAATTTCGGAAAATGCATTATTAAACGATTTTTAATCCCGATCGAAAATTGGGGCGTGACAATTACTTTCGTAATTATATCGGCTCAATCTTATTGAGACCGATACCTTTGAGTTTCCTCTAGCCGACACTGTTGTTGTGGCCTTTCATGCTGATACTGATCAATTTGCCCCCCGAACCAATATTGTTGCTGCCGATGATGTTGAAATCGCTCATCAATTATCCTGGGAACTATTTCCTCGATCAAACCATGTAATGTACTTGTCAAAACTCTAAATTGATCGAACACAACACGATGAACAATTTTATCAGCCATTCTTAAAGTGTCTGGTCGTCCATCGGCTCGGTAGATTGTTCCCTATCTTCATTCATCGGCTTGAGAGATTGTTCTTCCTTGACCTTGACTCTTTATCAGACATCTTGTAGCAATTGTGGGTTCCACGAGCCGTGTAAACAATCTGTCATCCTACTGGATTGTGGAATGCGAAAAATAGCCGATTATTCCATCGGGCGTGCCAAAAATGTGTTGACGCCAAATCCGTGCCGCCGTTGGTGTGCCAAAAGATGTGTTGACATCAGATCACACGCTGGCCTAGGAGATCTGCTTAGCTCCTGTGCAGGTCCTAAAATTATTGAAATGCGGGTGTGCCAGTCAGTTTGATACTGTCATTGACAAGATATGCAAAACAGCAGAACATAAAGGCATATCGACCGATAGGCCGATAATCGAAACAACCGATCTGTTGATAGCCGATCGGCTGATAAGCCGATAGTGTGATTCCAACCGATGTCGATGTGAGCCGATGTAGTTAGGATTTTAATCCATCGGCAATATGCTGGGCAAACATCTATATAAAGGTGATCGGCCGACGATAACACGATGATATAATAGCATAAACCGATCACATGATACCATAGATATTGATCTGAATGTCAAAGCACACATCGACTGGAGGTCCGATGGCATAAAATCCAACAGATAAGCAATAATCGATGAATACTCTGTTGTCATCGGCTAAAAACCAATTCATACGCAATCCTTACAAGCCAATGCAACGTCCATGGGATTGACAATTACTCTATCGGCTGTAGATATTAATAGTATATAATCTAGGTCTCAAAATATGTTTAAGCCAAGTGACTGAGATAGATCGGTAGCGTACCGAGATAGTATAAATCACTTATGTCTAAACGTACCTTAAGACAAAGATTATATGTATTTATAGCATAGCTGATGTCATGTTGAGATAACTCATCGGTTGAAACCCCTATGAAACCCTTACTGGCAGCCAACAAACAGGCTAGTGATTTACGGTTCTAATCATGACTTAGTAGGTTAAACTGAACTAATGCAACACGAAGTATAAAAAGAGACATAATATCTAGACAATCAAGCCCTCAATCGATTTTCAGGGTGGTGGATGTCTAAGATAATCTAATCTAATATAACAATTTAAGTCGTATCGGCAGAAACCCTAAAACGAGAGACAGTCAATAGAGCCAAATCGAGATACTAGGACTAGATTCAACAGAGACATATGATAAATAATCAGGCAAAGACGTTAACCGAATCGAAGCAATCCAAGAGGTCGAATATACTAATGCAGCCTTGGACGACGCCAACGTAGCCAACATTATTGCCTGAGCCGGCGGGACCTTGGACTTACCCCTTCGACGGAGATTGAAGCCGATGCATCCCCGCGTCAGGTGCCAAGTTCCGCAGGATGATAAAGTAGAACAGATAAAAAAGGTGGTGATGCACCGAGTTGTATTGATCGAGAGATTGATTTACATGGACCCCGGGCTTATATATTTATACCCGTAGGCTAACAAACATCCTAACAGATTACAATTCAAACTTTCCTAAAGATAAAAGGAAATAAACCGAGTCCTGATCGGATACTAACACACTTTCCTAAAGATAAAATAGAAAGTCAACAAACTCTTCCTAATTAATAGATACAAGCCACATCCTTTCTGAACTCGGTCTCTTCTCGATAAGATCTTCACAAACTGAATTTAACAAGAATCTGACTGCTGGAGATATTGACAATAGAAAACCCCATCGGCTGATGCAGAACTCTAAGCCAATTCTAGCTTCGAGCCGATATGAATACTTAGCCGATGGGGACATCGGAGCTTACCAAATTCTGGCGTTAACAGTTTTGCGCCATTCCAGTTATTGAACTCACCAATGAGGTGTGCTTCTCCACATGCATAAAATGAAAAACCTCCAAGTTAAATGCATCGAATATCTTCCCGCAAAAATGCATTAAATTATTACAAATACTGGTAAGTGTCTTGACAAAAACGACAATTAAGTAATCACAACCTCACAAGTTCAGAGACAACTACACAATCAGACGTAGAACATATTTTTTCTCTTCACTGTATTATGCTCTACGCCCGATACTTACCTTAAATAGCCAAGACATTAGAACTTACTGTGCAGCAGGTGCCCATTCACGATATATAGTTGCACCATCAACCAAAACAAAAGTGAAATTATCTATACATTGTTCATCTAGATATTGTTCCTCCTTTGCCCCTCTCTATTTTCCCTTTTGATTTGCCGTTGACCAAGACAGGAAAAGTTCGACTTTTTATTTTTATTTTTTATATTTTTTCTTGACTTAGGAGCACACAAGAGGTAACCACAAAAATTTTAAGCCTAAACAAGTGAAAAACGGCCATTGGAAAATTCGAAGACACGCTCAAAAATGAAAAAAGCTTCCGGCTCGAAAAGGTAACCTTCGAGCTATTTTTAGGGAAAATAAAATTGCCGAACACAGCAAAGTTATATGGAGCGCATCCAAAAAATTTTTCTGATCGATTTTCATATATGGAACGTCTCGGTCGGAGTCCGTATGCGAAAGTTATGGCCGTTTTAAAAATCGACTCCGAATTAGAGGACAAAACAGAAACAATACGCGCAAAACTTGTTACATGCGCACAAACTAGACATGACGGCTAAGGTTTGATGGAAATGAAGGGGGGAAAACGACGAATACATGGCATTCGTCTCAGATGTATACATGAGGGACTTACTGTTGACGGTAAAAATGTCACGCACTGGCCTGAGAGATATGCTTAACTCTAGTGTAGGTCCAAATCTTGCTTTTGAGGTTCGTAGGGCGTGCCAGTTGGTTTGATCCTGCAACCAACAAGAAACAAAGAAAGAAAACAGAGTTAGTCTGTAAACGATAGCCTATCGGCTAATGGCCGATGACGTATCATTCGATATTGAGCCGATGCAATATGCACTGAATCGGCAAAGGGAAATTAAATCTAATCGATCAGCTGTAGATATCCATAATATATAATCTAAATCTAAAAATATATTTAAACCAAGTGATTGGGATAGATCGGTAGCGTACCGAGACAGTATAAATCACTTATGTCTAAAAGTACCTTAAGACAAAGATTATACATATTTATAGCATACCCGATGTCATAGATCTAATGAGTATCAGCTTGTACTCCGATACCAGTTCATACTAAGATATCAATACATATTAAATACATTAAACAAGAACCGATCAAGTGTTAAGATAACCTAACAGATCGATAACAAGCTTAATATATTTTATCACAGTGAGATCTTAATATAAAAGGCAGTTTAGCATATCAAGCAAACATATAAGAAACAAGATAGCTGAAACAAGTAAGATCGGCTGAAACCCCGATACTATCTCTAATAGCAATCATGAGACAAGATAGACATTATGATTCTAGATACTATTTAATAGGTCAGACTCAACCGATGCAACACTAAGCTTAAAGAGAAGCATAAGATCTAAACAAGTCAATGAAAGCCTTTCGAGATGGTGAATACACTATATAATCTAAGTTGACGTTGACATCTAACCCTATCGGCTGTTGTCTAGTAACAGATGCTAGCCGATTAGGTTACACAACAATATCGATCTAGATTATATAACATATATGATAACTCAACGATTTACGTAAACATGATTAGAGTGTCATAAAGATGGAAGTACTAATCTCGAGAGCGCAAGCCGCCATAACAAGCTTTACCTCTCGTCGAAGATCGAACCTGATGCAGCCCAACTCGAAAGCAAGAACTCGTCGAAGTAATTGAAAGAAAAAAGGTGGCGATACACCGAAGTTGTATTGAACTGATTGTTAGATGTTTGATACAAGGTCTTGGGTCATATTTATACCCAGATACATGATATGTCCTTGTCGGACACGATTCATATCTCTATTACAATTCAAATTATAGATAAGTCCCTTAGGCGAACTCTTACCGACATAATCTATAAGGAAACTATTTAAAAACAACCTAATTAATAGATACAATTGCCTTCTTTGGACTCTATCCATGTATGGCAATCCTCATGAAGCACTTTAAATGAATCCGATGATGATTCCAATGCACTTTTACCGAGATCGGCTACATCTGCTTTCCTTATCGGAATCGGCTACGTCAGCTGTCCTTGTGTTAACGATCAAATTTGGTAAATCATGCATCGAATGTGGAGATAAGGCCAAAGCCAATTTGGAGGGAATCAAGGTTTTCGGAAACAGAGTGCGCGCCAATTACAGACCAAATCGGCTAGAGAGTTCGTCGACTGATGATCGAATCGGCTAAGGTGTTCGTTGGCCGATACTGAATTAGATAAGGTAAGCTGGTGTAGCCGATTTTGGTAAGGTAACATTGGAATCATCTTCGGATTCATTTGAAGTGCTTCATGAGGATTGCCATGCACGGATAGAGTTCGAGAAAGGCAATTGTATCTATTAATTAGGTTATTTTAAATAGTTTTCTTATAGATTATGTCGCTAAGAGTCTGCCTAAGGGACTTATCTGTAATCTGAATTGTAATACAGATATGAATCGTGTCCGACAAGGACATATCTTATATCTGGGTATAACTACGACCCAAGACCTTGTAATTTTACAACAATCAGTTCAATACAACTTCGACGCATCACCACCTTTTTCCTTTCAATCACTTTGACAAGTTCTTGCTTTGAGTTGGGTTGCATCGGGTTCGATCTCCGACGAAAGGTAAAGCTTGTTATGGCGACTTGTGCTCTCGGGATTAGCGCTTCCATCTTTATGACACTCTAATCTTGTTTACGTAAATCGTTGAGTTATCATATATGCTATATAATCTAGATTGATATTGTGATCTAACCCTAATCAACTAGCCTCTGTTACTAGATAACAGCCGATAAGTTTAGATATCATCATCGACTTAGACTATATAGTGTATCCACCATCTCAAAAGGTTTCCATATACTTGTTTATATCTTATGCTTCTATTTATGCTTAGTGCTGCATCGGCTGAGTCTGACCTACTAAGTAATATTTAGAATCATAATATCTATTCTGTCTTATGATTGCTATTAGAGATAGTATCGGGGTTTTAGCCGATCTTACCTGTTTTAGCTATCTTGTTTATTATATGTTTACTTGATATGCTAAATCTACCGTTTATATTAAGATCTCATTGTGATAAAATATATTAAGCTTGCTATCGATCTGTTAGGTTATCTTGACACTCGATTGATTCCTGTTTAATGTATTTAATCTATATTGGTATCTTAGTATAAAGTGGTATCAGAGTAGTAGCCGATATGCATCAAATCTATGACATCGGCTATGCTATAAATATGTATAATCTTTATCTTAAAGTACTTTTAGACATAAGTGATTTATACTGTCTCGGTACGCTGTCGATCTATCCCAATCATTTGGTTTGAATGTATTTCAAGATTTAGATTATATATTATGAATATCTACAACCGATCGATTAGATTTAATTTCCCTCGGCCGATTCAGTGCATATTGCATCGACTCAATATAAGATGATACGTCATCGGCCACTAGCCGATCGACTATCGTTTGCAGACTAACTTTGTTTTCTCTCTTTGTTTCTTGTTGGTTGCAGGATCAAACCAACTGGCACGTCTACGAACGTCAAAAGCAAGATTTGGACATGCATTAGAGTAAAGCAAATCTCTCAGGCCAGTGCTTTACATTTTATAGTCAACACGCTTTTGGCACGCCCAGTGGGACACGACAAGACATCATGATGGACATCAAGTCTTCGGAAATTGACCCAGAGAACATCATCCCCGTCATCATGGACAAGCTAACACCAGAACAGAAGGCTGAATTCGAGGAGATGATGAACAAGCTACAGAACCAGTTTTTGCACTCGTTCGTCCAAACTTGCTCGGGCACGGTTGTGCAACGGTACAAGGTTGTTTTGCCAGGCACTGATTAGCCCAAATCAATTGCTGGCAAGGAAGGAAAAACTTAGGATGTCAAGCAGGAAGAAGGCCCTACGGAGTTCAATAACCTACAAGATCGGAACGATTATGCCGTGCATCATGCACTGATCAACCAATCAAGGATCCTTGTTAACACCCTGAACAATATGATTAATTCCGTGGTTGACAGTAGGATTGCCGAGCATCAAGCCAAGGGGCTGATATTTCTTCCTGAAGGCAATTTTCCACCATATAGGACTTTGGCTACTGACAAACAACAACCTGCTTCGGGCATGGTCCCAGAATAGCCGATGGCATCAGCATCGGCTCCTGGAAAGCCGATTGTTTCATCATCGGCACATCTAACATGTTTGTGTGAGTATTTCTTTGTCGGCCTCTTTTTAGGCCCGTTTGAGATGATTTCGTTGTGACGATCCGTAAAATCTAGGCATGTGAGAGTCCGTCATAGATGAGAGGATCTGTGTGAATCTTAGAGAGGGGAAGCTAACAACAAGTTTTACCATCTTAAAGTGAACATCCAGAAAAGAGAAAACTTCATCTAAAGATTGAGGAAGGGGGAAGAATGGAAGATACGATGATGGAGCGGCCATCATAAGCACTCATTTCTCTTCAATCATGGCAGCCCCATGGCCTCATACACTGGATTTTGACTAGGACTGCATCCAGACTGATGCACCTGACCTGTCGGATATTGACGCTCTCATAACAGAAGATGAGCTTAAAAGGCCCCTAGACCAACTACCCTCTGATAAGGAACCTGAGTCCGGATGGTTTTACGGGAGCCTTCTACAAGGATTTCTATGAAATTGTGAAGCCTGACATCATGGCAATTGTCCTATCGTTCATGAATCAACGGAGCAATAGTCTAGTGCTACTTAACATGGCAAACACCATCCTAATCCAAAAAGAGGACGGGGGCGATAGCATCACTTACTTCAGGCCAATTAGCCTAATCCATGGTCCTGTTTCATCTAGAGGAGATACATGATTATTCGGCAGCGACCATCGATTTTGACGAGAAGGAAACTTTTAGCCTGCTATCCGCCGGTTGCCGCCATGGAGCTTGGGCATGCCGGACGAAGAGCAAGTGCCGAGACACGTCTTCAAGGAATTTTCCCACCATCCGCCGCCGCCACACTCCGTTCATGATCGCCTCGGCGGAAAAGAGTGACCTGCAGAGGGGAGCGAGGACCCAGAGTCCAACGAGGAGGAAATCGAATGCCGCCTTGCAAGGCCTCGCCAGGAGCGAGCGATGTGGCAGGATGATGTCTGTGAAGGCAGTGATGACTCAGATGACCCTGGAGACCACGACCGCAGGTGCCGTGCTAACCCCGGCGACCGCAAACGTGTGGGCCACGCTCGAGCCGGGCGAGGCAAGCGGCATGGAGCAAGGGACGACCATTACGGCTACCGATGTGATTGGCGTCGCAAGGATGGGGATGAAGACCATGATGGCAGGGGCGGCTGGGGGAATCGAGAAGGAAGGTGAGGCGATGGCAACAGCTACCGTCAGGAGCGCACACGTTTGCGGTGCCGCCAAGACAGGGGAGGTGCGAGCCGCAGTAGGGGCGGCGGCAAACACTACCAGGCAGGCCCAAAAGAGGAAATGAGCAAGCTGCAGCCTCAATACCTCATAGGTGACATTGCCAGCCATGCCGAGGTATGTGAGTTTTGTCTGCTTCACGCACTACAAAACTCCCCCATTGTGCAGAAGGGACCAGGCTCTCCAGCGGCGGACGAATAGTTGTAGCGCATGGCGATACTGGCAACCAAGGCAATGTCGCCTGGAGCTCATGATGAATTGCCTCTGCAAGGGAATGTGGCCTGGTTTGGGTTCAAGGGTTGGGAACCAATCCCAGTCTCACGCGCGTTCCAGCGGATCATGTTGGCTTTGCGGTAGCCGACAACCAAGAGGTGGAGAGGGCGCGGTGTGAGTTCAAACAGCTAGTGCTGACGTCGCTAGAAACAGAGGAGGATACGGCGCCGACCGATGCCACCGGCGGGGCCCGGAAGACCGCCGGCTGGCCGACAACACCCGGGCTAGAGAAGACCCAGGAGACGAAGAGCGCCTGCCACGAGCACGAGCAACTGCCGCTGCCACTACCTGATTTGGGGGTAGACATGGCGCGTCCAATCTCGCCAGCAGCCGTGAACGGCGGCACCCAAACGGGCATCGTTCGCCCAACGGTGCCTGACATCCAACCAGCGGCAGTGGCCATCAGTGCTACCCAAGGGGACTTCATTAGCCAGACGGCGGCTGCCATCTTCGTGGCGGAACAAGCGGAAGAAAACTCTGACACCCACGCCGCGGAGCTGGGCGACGACAAACTAGAGGCGACAGCACCCGCGAACGGTGCCCCACTGGCGCTCCTCGGGCCGGGGCCAACCGCGGTTGTCAATTTGTTGTTCTCCACCCCGAAGCAGGGGATCTTGGGGCCGCCACTGCAGCAGCCACAACCAACGGGGCACGGTGTGACGCCGATGCGCGGCAAGACCCGCCCCCGCCGCACAGCCCAACCAACTCGGCGTAGTGCTAAGATTGCTAAGCAGCCGGTGCGGCTAGTGATGGAGAGATGCCAAAGGGTGCTATGCAGGAGACTCGGCCTCCTCAGCAGCGACAATTAGACGGCGGTCGAACACGCGGTCGCACAATATGTTGCGCTGTACCACGGGCTGCTGCTGGAGAATGTCATTGCAACTGTTAGTTTATGATCCAAATAAGGATTGGGCTTTGGGACGCCTTGGCCTGTTTAGTCCACCCTATATATATATCTTGTATGCCGTAGAGGGTTTTAAGCTCTCATATGTGATTTCCCTACAATTCTGTAAACTCTCCTCATATAGTGAAGATTTGCCGTGTGGCGTCCGTGGTTTTTTCCCGTAAGGGTTTTCCACGTAAAAATCTGTCTCTCATGTTTGATCTATTTTGCTCTATTTTATAACAAGTGGTATTAGAGCTGGATTAGATCTGTTATTAGATCTGTTTTTGAGAGAGAGAGAAAAAGAAAATTTCGTCGCCGCCGCCGAGTCGCTGATCTGCTGGCGCCGTCTCGTCAATCCTCGGCGAGATTAATCTGTGCAGCGAGCAGGCACAATCAGTATATGCAGCAAAAGATAGGGAACACTGCAGCCATCGCAAGCAACCTGCTCTGCTGCTCCTTCACGGTTGCAACGGCTGTTCCTAAACGGTTCCTGAGGCCATATTATTTTTATTTAGATCAAATCAGTTGCTACAATCGCAAGACATCTATCTGCGCTTGCCCCTTTTTTTCATCTACTTGTGTCCTGTTTTTTTCTTTTCATCTCGCACAAACAAGAAAGCAGCACTGCTCCTGTGTTGCTTCTCCCTTGCTTGTCAAAGAAAACGAGAGGAGGGAGAAGGAAACAGGAAGGAAGACAAAAGAAAATGGAGAGAGATCAATTTGTTGACTGACTTCTTTTTGCTACGTGCACACGAAGGTTACCAGTTATTTTATCTTCATTGTTTCGCATATTAAAAATTCTGGTTATTTGTCTTCACAATGACTTCTATGAAGTATGATATTCCGCTGCTAGATCATGATACAAGATTCTCACTATGGCAAGTAAAAATGCGTGCTATACTTTCACAAAGTGATTTAGATGATGCACTTGATAAATTTGGGAACAAACAACAAGATACTTGGACTGATAGAGAAAAGAGGCAAGATCGTAAGGTTTTATCTCAAATTCATCTTCATTTATCAAATAATATTTTGCAAGAGGTGTTACAGAGAAAACCGCGCGCCTTATGGTTAAAGCTGGAATCGATCTACATGTCAAAGGATCTTACCAGCAAGATGCACATGAAGATGAAATTATTTTCGCACAAGTTGCAAGATGATGGATCCGTATTGGATCATTTATCAAGTTTCAAGGAGATTGTATCTGACCCTTAGTCTATGGAGGTAAAGTTTGAAGATGAGGATCCGGCTCTTATTCTCTTATGTTCCCTTCCACCGTCATTTTCAAATTTTAGAGATACCATCTTATATAGTCATGATACACTAATGGTTGCTGAAGTTTATGAAGCTTTGCATGCAAAGGAAAAGATGAAATTGATGGTTTCTCCTGAAAATTCTAAGTCACATGGTGATGCTCTGTCTGTTCGAGGAAGGACAAATGAAAGAAAATCAGACAATGGTTCTAATAGCAGAAGTTCAAGTCGTCCTAGGGGACGGTCAAAATCCAGAAGTGGTGAAAAATTCTGCAGGTATTGCAAGAAAAACAACCATGTTATTTCTGAATGTTACAAGTTGAAAAATAAAGAGAAAAGGTATAGCACAAACAAATCAAAAGGTAAATTTGATGTCGAAGGTAAAGCGTATGTTGCTTCTGGTGATAATAACTCAGATAATGCTGATATCCTTGTTGTTTTAGGTGGATGTGTTAGCAACAATGATGAATGGATTATTGATACTGCTGCATCTTTTCATATATGCACTAATAAAAATTGGTTCATCACTTATGAGTCTGTTCAAGGTGCTGGTTATGTTAGGATGAGAGATAATACTCCACGCCCTATTGTTGGAATTGGATCCGTGCAAATTAAAATGTTTGATGGTGTGATCAGGACCTTAACAGAGGTGAGGTATGTTCCAGGTATGACAAGGAATCTCATTTCTTTGAGTTATCTTGATTCAAAAGGATACAAATATTCTGGTGGCAATGCAATTTTAAAGGTATCAAAAGGTTCTCTTATTGTGATGAAAGGAGATTTGAAATCTGCAAACCTATATCTACTTCGAGGGACTACTGTTACAGGTGATGCTTGTGTGACATTAAAGTCATCTGACGCTTCAAATCTTTGGCACAAGCATCTTGGTCATATGAGTGAACAAGGTTTGGCAGAATTAAGCAAAAGAGAACTTCTTGATGGATATAAAGGTGAAAAATTAGACTTTTGTGAGCATTGCATATTTGGTAAGCATAAGAGGGTGAAATTCAATACTTCTGTCCATACTACAGAAGGTATTCTTGATTATGTACATTCTGATTTATGGGGCCCAGCTCGTAAGAGGTCTTTAGGAGGTGCTCGTTATATGCTAACAATTATTGATGATTATTCAAGAAAGGTGTGGGCATATTTCTTGAAGCATAAATGGGCTCCTTTTTCAGCATTCAAGGAGTGGAAGATTATGATTGAACGGCAAACAGAAAAGAAGGTAAAAGTACTACGTACTGATAATAGGATGGAATTCTGTTCCAAGAAATTTAAAGTATTGTAGGTCTAAAGGCATTATCAAACACCACACTATTCCTGGCACACCTCAACAAAATGGTGTAGCTGAGCGTATGAACAGAACTATCATCTCAAAGGCCCGTTGCATGTTGTCTCATGCAAAGTTGAATAAGCGTTTTTGGGCTGAAGCCGCTTCCACTGCTTGCTATCTTATTAATCGATCTCCCTCTATGGCCATTGACAATAAAACTGTTAGTGATATGCCCTAGAGGCAACATGGAGATGTTGGATATCACGTCAATGTTTATGTATAAATGAATAAAGTGTTATTCAGTTCCATGAAATAGACATCTTGTATTGATCAATAAGTACGTGACTTATTTATGAGACTCTTTATGTATGAATCTATTTCTAAACGATCCTCGATCATATGTCATATTGTTGGAACAAATATGATTCTAAGATCGGCATGTTTATTGATTGATGATCATGTCTCATAGATTATGGGTATGGAGATACAAAATCAATAAACATGGACATATGTGTTGGAGAACACATTGTTGGATAGACCCACCATGAGACACTACAGAATTAATGTGCCATTAGTTGGTCTCGGGTAGTGTTGGTACAAAGTCCTTAGACTGAGATCACCATGGATTCCAACATGTGTAGTAGCCTACTTTGGGACTACCAAACGCTATTCCGTAATCGGGTAGTTATAAAGGTAGTTTTCGGGTTTGCTATGAAACATGGAGTGGGATGTGAGTGATCAAGATGGAATTTGCCCCTCCTTTGGAGAGATATCTCTGGGCCCTCGAGGTAATGGATTATGGAAATGCATGGCCATGCTAAGTTGATTGAGGAGTCAATCAACGGACGGATAATCCAATACGGTTCGAGTGAATGGTTAAGCTATTGAAGGGATGGCACACATCTTGCCTATAGCTTAACCGGTATCGTGAGGCAAAGGGATTTGTGTACACATTACAGTTCGAGCCGATATTATTCTTGTATACTATGGTGTCAATATGTGCTGCTAGGCGCCGCTATTGACAGTCAGGCTGAGTTAGACTCGAGCGACGATCGGCTAAGTTAGACTATAGCCGAAACCGAGTATACCTGAACCTACGGGGTCGCACGCTTAAGGGGATAGAATAGATATTCGAGTTGGACTCGGATACGGCTCGATCGGATAGGGATCCGATCGGATAGAGTCCTATGGGCTTACGACGTGTGGGGCGGCCAACTCTATGAGATACGGATGAGATCCGATTCAAAATAGAGTCCCGATCGGCCACTAGTCCCGCGGCCAACTCTATATAAAGGAGGGAGGGGTGGAGAGCGTGACACGTCAATTGCATCGCGTGCAACGAAGTCGCCGAGATCAATCTCCACGGAAACCCTCCCACTTTCGAGCCAAACCCTAGCCTTGCATCGCGTGCTAGCACACGGGTGTACGGCGTTCGTCCCCGGACGTGTGGATACCGGTAGAGCGCTGCTACGTTGCGCGCTCTTGATCGGCTGCGGTCGGGCGCATCGGAGCGAGGCGTGAGAACGCGGCCGGACGGCTCGAATCGGCTGATTGGCGAATCGGCTGTCTCCGGGAATCGGCTACAGTTCGGATCGGATTGCCTTGATTGGCTATTCCGCTGCACTCTACTCCAATCGGTAACGATCTATCGGCCCTTACTTGCAAGTGTTCCTGGTTTGCGCGGTAGAAATTTTTGTTTTCGGCTAGCGTAGCTTCCGCGTAACCCTTCGGTGGTATCGAGCTAATCTTGCTTAGTTCGGGTTTTAGATTAGATCCGGAACAAGTTTTGCACATGGGTTGATTAGATCAATCGGTTTTACGGGATCGTTGAGGAGAGTTAATGGTAATTGCGTTCCTTGATGGTGTATCGGAACGGCGTAATGTGATTACGTCGAAGCAATTTCCATATAACTCGGTTTGAGTTGGGTTCGAGATAGCGTTCCTTGATAGTGTATCGGAACGGTATAATGTGATTATGCCGAAGCTATCTCGTAGTCCGATCTTGTTAGCGCCTCGCGCCTACGCAAACCATCTCCCTTGATAGTGTATCGGGACGGCATAATATGATTATGCCGACATGGTTTCCGTAAGCGAATTCATAGATTGGATCTATGAATTTCGTGGTGTGTTCGCTGCCCGGAAGCCCGCGAGGGGGCGGCTTCCCCCTCGACCGCCGTGTGCGTACCCCCTTATAGGTCGTCTCGATGCCGTATCTCTGTGATAAGTAGAAAACGTTTCTACGCCTAACTTGTTTTTGCAGAGAATGCTTTGAGATGGTATGGCCCTATTGTATGTATGAGATGCATGTGATGCATGTAATATTCTTTCATATGTGCAATCCCGTAATATTCTTTCATACGTGCAATGCTTGTAATATTTTTCACGACTGCGAGTCGATGTAATCTTCAATTAGAGCTTCTATAGTAGTAGCTTAGTTTGAAGAAATCAAGCATTCGGCACTCGAAAGAACGGTGATGAAGATGAAGATCCTCACACCGGCATGGAGATGGAGATCACCATGTGAAGGGGGCCATACTATTTCATGCTATTCTACCGCTTTCATATATGTGATATGTTTGTTTGATAGGATAGCATCCCTCACAAAATTAAGTAGTAATGATGCCCTTCCAAATGTTGCACCGTCACCGTTATGCTCGTCAATGGTGGGTCCGCCAAAGCAGAGTGCCATTCTCTATCATAACACGAGGGGTATATGTCGGACATATACACAGGGAGCATTTGGTTTACTTAACAAGGCTATCAAAACAGTTTTGGGCCTTGGGGCATAGGTTGGGGCCGGGGCATGGAGATGCCACACCAACAACAAGAGTCACATAGAGATGTGACTAGCAAGGAGTTGCTTACCGATGTTACTAATTTTCTAGCAAGATGCCAAAGCTCACTAGAAAATTAACTAACATGTGGATCTTGACCCAATACGTAACCTAGAGGGAAGGTGGAAAATACGTAATGGGAGTCTTATGTTAAATTGTTTAACAAAAGACATAACATAAACATTGTGCTAAACTTTGTTTTTCTTTGTAGAATAAATGGCGGCTAATACTACACCACACCTTTAATTTGCGATCTATTCTCGAAAAGGAAAAATTAAATGGAACAAACTTTATGGATTGGTATCGCAACTTGAGAATTGTTCTCAAGCAAGAGCGTAAGGAGTACGTTCTTGAAGTACCCTATCCCGAGGATTTGCCAAATAATGCCACCGCAACCGCACGGAGGGCTTATGAGAAGCACACTAATGATGCCCTAGATATAAGCCGTCTCATGCTTGCTACAATGTCCCCGAGCTTCGAAGCAATATGAGAGCAGCGATGCTCACACTATTATTCGGGACTGCGTGGCATGTTTGAGAACCAAGCTCGGGCCGAGAGGTTCAACACCTCAAAGTCCTTGTTTGCGTGCGGCTTGTTGAGGGAATCCCGTCGTCCGCATGTGATAAAGATGATTGGCTATATCGAGAGTCCGGAAAACTAGGTTTTCCCCTTAGCCAAGAGTTGGCTACGATGTGATTCTCCGGTCGCTCCCTCCGAGCTTCGAGCCATTCATATTAAACTATCACATGAACAATATGGATAGAACATTGGCTGAATTGCATGGGATGCTAAAGACAATGAGGAGAGTATCCAGAAAAACGGTCATCATGTGATGATGATGCGAAGGCAAAGCGCAAACCACTGTCAAGAAACTTTGCACCAAGAGGAAGTTAACTCCCGATGAGATCGCGAGTGCCTCCAATGCAAAGAAGGGCAAGAAGGGTCGGCGGCATCGATGCCGTTTGTTTCTCTGCAAGGAGACAGCCCTTGGAAAAGGAACTGCAAGAAGTATATAGAGGATCTCAAGAAGAAGCAAAGTACGACTTCGCCGGTATTAATGTTATAGACATTAATCTCGCTACTTCACCTAATGACTCTTGGGTATTTGATACTTGGATCGTAGCTCATATTTGCAAATTGTTGCGGGAATGAGAAGAAGTAGAGGATTGAGAAGGGGCGAGGTGAACCCGCGCGTCGGCAATGGAGCAAGCGTTGCTACGATTCTTGTCGGCACGATACCACTTCATTTACCTTCAGGATTAGTTTTGGAATTGAATAATTGTTATTGTGTTCCAACACTATGTCAAAACGTTATTTCCGCTTCATGTTTGCAAGCGGAAGGATATGATTTTAGATCAATGGACAATGGTTGTTCAATATATCTTAGAGATATGTTCTATTTTCATGCTCCATTGGTGAATGGATTATACGTTTTGAATCTTGAAGCGTCTCCCATCTATAACATTAATACGAAAGGCAACTCTCTAATGATATAAACCCCACGTTTATCCGGCATTGTCGCTTAGGCCATATAAATAAGAAACGCATGGAGAAGCTCCATAAGGATGGACTCGCTTCACTCTTTTGATTTTGAATCATTTGAGACATGTGAGTCTTGTTTACTTGGTAAGATGACAAAGACACCTTTCACGGGACATAGTGAGAGAGCAAGTGACTTATTGGCACTCGTACATACCGATGTATGTGGACCAATGAGCTCAACGGCCGAGGTGGTTATCAATACTTCATTACCTTTACCGATGACTTTAGTAGATATGGTTATATCTACTTAATGAGGCATAAGTCCGAATCCTTTGAAAAGTTCAAAGAATTCCGAATGAAGTACTGAATCATTTAGGAAAACAATCAAGTTTCTACGATCGATCGTGGAGGGGAATACTTGAGCCAAGAGTTTGGTAATCATCGAAAGATTGTGGAATTGTTCCACGCTTGACTCCGCCAGAACTCCGCAATGGAACGGAGTGTCCGAACGGAGAAATCGCACCTTGTTGGACATGGTGCGGTCGATGATGAGCCAAAGTGATCTTCCGTTATCCTTCGGGGATATGCTCTTGAAACACATGCGCTCACACTAAATAGAGTTCCATCTAAGTCGGTTGAAAAGACACCATATGAGATATGGACAGGGCAACCCCTAGTTTGTCTTTTCTCAAAATTTGGGGATGCGAAGCTTATGTAAAACGTTTACGCGACAAGCTCACACCCAAATCGACAAGTGCTCCTTTGTGGGATATCCTAAGGAAACTAAGGGATATTACTTTTATAATCGGGAACAAGGCAAAGTGTTTGTCGCCCGACACGGTGTCTTCTTGGAGAAAGAGTTTCTTTCAAGAAGGGTTAGTGGGAGCAGGGTGCATCTTGAAGAAGTTCAAGAAACACCGAAAAATGTTTCAATGACCACGAACCACAACAGAGGTGCAAAGTGTTGCGCCACCGGTTGTAGATACACCAGCCCCACGGAGGTCCGAAAGATCACGTCGTGCACCCAGTACACGTGCGAACAATGTGATATATTGTTGTTGGACAACGATGAACCTAAGACCTATGAGGAAGCGATGGTGGGACCCGATTCCAACAAGTGGCTTGGAGCCATGAAATCCGAAATAGAATCCATGTACGACAATCAAGTTTGGAACTTGGTTGATCCACTGATGGTGTCAAAACCATTGAGTGTAAATGGGTTTTTAAGAAAAGGCCGATATGGATGGAAATGTTCACATCTATAAGGTGCGATTGGTGGCGAAAGGTTTTAAACAGATTCAAGGAGTTGATTATGATGAAACCTTCTCGCCCGTCGCAATGCTTAAATCTATTCGGATTATCCTAGCGATTGCTGCATATTTCGATTATGAGATATGGCAGATGGATGTCAAAACGGCTTTCCTAAATGGAAACCTAAGCGAGGATGTATACATGATACAACCTCGGGGTTTTGTCGATCCAAAATCGCTGGAAAGATATGCAAGCTACGAAATCCATTTATGGATTGAAGCAAGCATCTCGGAGTTGGAATATTCGTTTTGATGAAGTAATCAAAGGATTTGGTTTCATCAAAAATGAAGAAGAGGCCTGTGTTTACAAAAAGGTCAGTGGGAGCGCAATTGTATTTCTAATCTTATATGTGGATGACATATTACGATTGGAAATGATATCCCTATGCTAGAATCCGTCAAGTCTTCATTGAAAAATAGTTTTTCCATGAAAGACTTAGGGGATGCAGCATACATATTAGGCATTCGGATCTATAGAGATAGATCCAAGAGGCTAATTGGATTAAGCCAAAGTACATACATTGACAAGGTGTTGAAAAGGTTCAACATGCATGATTCCAAGAAAGGTTTCTTGCCCATGTCACATGGCATTAATCTTAGCAAGAATAAGTGTCCTCAGACACATGATGAGCGGAATAAGATGGGTATGGTTCCATATGCTTCGGCAATTGGATCCATCATGTATGCCATGCTTTGTACACGCCCGCATGTCTCGTACGCTTTGAGTGCTACGAGCGGATACCGCGATCCAGGTGAAGGTCACTGGACTACCGTAAAGAATATCCTTAAGTATTTGAGAAGAACTAAGGATATGTTCCTAGTCTATGGAGGTGAAGAAGAGCTCGTTGTAAGTGGTTACACCGATGCTAGCTTCCAAACAGGACAAGGATGATTATAGATCGCAATCGGGTTCGTGTTCCGCCGAACGGAGGCGCGATCACTGGAAGAGTTCCAAGCGGGATACCGTTGCTGATTCTACAACGGAGGCCGAGTACATTGCTGCCTCTGGAAGCGCAAAGGAGGCTGTTTGGATCAAGAAATTCGTTTCGAGCTTGGTGTGATGACTAGTACGACGGTCCAATGTCTCTCTATTGTGATAATAGTGGAGCCATTGCGCAAGCCAAGGAGCCGAGGTCACATCGAAGTCCAAACACATACTTCGGCGATATCATCTCATCCGCGAGATAGTGGACAGAGGTGATGTCAAGATATGCAAAGTGCACACGGATCTCAACATAGCCGATCCGTTGACAAAACCTCTCCCTCACCGAAGCATGAGGCGCACACAAGAGCAATGGGTATTAGATACTTACATGATTGACTCTAGTGCAAGTGGGAGATTGTTAGTGATATGCCCTAGAGGCAACATGGAGATGTTGGATATCACGTCAATGTTTATGTATAAATGAATAAAGTGTTATTCGGTTCCATGAAATAGACATCTTGTATTGATCAATAAGTACGTGACTTATTTATGAGACTCTTTATGTATGAATCTATTTCTAAACGATCCCGATCATATGTCATATTGTTGGAACAAATATGATTCTAAGATCGGCATGTTTATTGATTGATGATCATGTCTCATAGATCATGGGTATGGAGATACCAAATCAATAAACATGGACATATGTGTTGGAGAACACATTGTTGGATAGACCCACCATGAACACTACAGAATTAATGTGCCATTAGTTGGTCTCGGGTAGTGTTGGTACAAAGTCCTTAGACCTGAGATCACCATGGATTCCAACATGTGTAGTAGCCTACTTTGGGACTACCAAACGCTATTCCGTAAATCGGGTAGTTATAAAGGTAGTTTTCGGGTTTGCTATGAAACATGGAGTGGGATGTGAGTGATCAAGATGGAATTTGCCCCTCCTTTGGTGAGATATCTCTGGGCCCTCGAGGTAATGGATTATGGAAATGCATGGCCATGCTAAGTTGATTGAGGAGTCAATCAACGACGATAATCCAATACGGTTCGAGTGAATGGTTAAGCTATTGAAGGGATGGCACACATCTTGCCTATAGCTTAACCGGTATCGTGAGGCAAAGGGATTTGTGTACACATTACAGGTTCGAGCCGATATTATTCTTGTATACTATGGTGTCAATATGTGCTGCTAGGCGCCGCTGTGACAGTCGGTGAGCTGAGTTAGACTCGAGCCGACGATCGGCTAAGTTAGACTATAGCCGAAACCGAGTATACCTGAACCTACAAGGTCGCACGCTTAATGGGATAGAATAGATATTCGAGTTGGACTCGGATACGGCTCGATCGGATAGGGATCCGATCGGATAGAGTCCTATGGGCTTACGACGTGTGGGGCGGCCAACTCTATGAGATACGGATGAGATCCGATTCAAAATAGAGTCCCGATCGGCCACTAGTCCCGCGGCCAACTCTATATAAAGGAGGGAGGGGTGGAGAGCTGTGACACGTCAATTGCATCGCGTGCAACGAAGTCGCCGAGATCAATCTCCACGGAAACCCTCCCCACTTTCGAGCCAAACCCTAGCCTTGCATCGCGTGCTAGCACACGGGTGTACGGCGTTCGTCCCCGGACGTGTGGATACCGGTAGAGCGCTGCTACGTTGCGCGCTCTTGATCGGCCGCGGCGGGCGCATCGGAGCGAGGCGTGAGAACGCGGCCGAACGACTCGAATCGGCGATTGGCGAATCGGCATCTCCGGGAATCGGCTACACTGTTCCGGATCGGATTGCCTTGATTGGCTATTCCGCTGCACTCTACTCCAATCGGTAACGATCTATCGGCCCTTACTTGCAAGTGTTCCTGGTTTGCGCGGTAGAAATTTTTGTTTTCAGCTAGCGTAGCTTCCGCGTAACCCTTCAAAAACTCCAATTGAGGTATGGTTTGGTTCCACTGCTGATTATTCGCAATTGAGAGTTTTTGGTTGCACTGCATATGCTCATGTTGATAATGGTAAATTAGAGCCTAGAGCTGTTAAATGCATCTTTCTTGGATATAAATCTGGTGTTAAAGGTTATAAATTATGGAATCCTCAGACTTCAAAGGTCATTATCAGTAGGAATGTTATCTTTAATGAATCTGTCATGTTCTATGATAATCCTCCTCCTGATGTTTCCATTGAGGCGCAAGAGAAAACAAGTGTGCAGGTGGAGCACCTTGTTGATGTAGAAGATACACGAGATATTGATATTCAAGATGCACCAATTGTGGATGATTCTTCTTCTGTTGTTCAGCCACCACAACAATCTATTGCCATTGATAGACCTCGAAGAACTATTAATCCACCTAAAAGATTCATTGAAGAATGTGATGTTGTTTCTTATGTCTTGAATGTTGCATAAGAAATTGAAGGTAATGCAGAACCTTCCAACTATTCTGAGGCTATTATTTTTGCTGATCATAAGAATTGGATGACTGCGTTGCAAGATGAGATGGAGTCACTTAAAAGGAATGGTACTTGGGATTTAGTAAAATTGCCTAAAGAGTTCATTGTAAATGGATTTTCAAAAGAAAAGAAGCCATTAGCCCTAATGAACCAGCAAGATATAAGGCAAGATTGGTTGCTAAAGGTTACAACCAAATTCCAGGTATTGATTATAATGATATCTTTTCCCCTGTTGTAAAGCATAGCTCAATTTGCACTCTACTCAGCATTGTTGCTATGCATGATTATGAACTTGAGCAATTAGATGTTAAAACAGCTTTTTTACATGGGGAATTAGAAGAGGACATTTACATGGATCAGCCTGAAGGTTTTATTTCTCCTGGAAAAGAACATTTAGTATGCAAGTTAAAGAAATCTCTTTATGGTCTAAAACAATCTCGTAGGCAATGGTACAAAAGATTTGATTCTTTTATGCTTTCTCATGGCTTTAAGCGGTCAAGTTATGATAGCTGTGTTTATTTGAAGCCAATTGGTAGCTCGTTTATCTTTCTTTTGCTTTATGTGGATGATATGTTAATTGCTGCAAAAGATAAGTCAGAAGTGGCTAAGTTAAAAGCACGGTTGAGTGATGAATTTGAGATGAAAGACCTAGGACCACTAAGAAAATTCTTGGTATGGAAATTATCGAGATAGAAAATCAGTAAATTATACCTCGTCAACGAGGTTATATTGAAAAGGTCCTACGTCGTTTCAACATGCATGATGCAAAGCGTGAGTACTCCTCTAGCTTCACATTTTAAATTATTTTCAGCTTTATGCCCGAGTCAAGTGATGATATTGATTATATGTCAAGAATTCCATACTCCAAGGTGCAATTGGTTCACTAATATATGCTATGGTCTCGCACACGTCCCGATTTATCTCATGCATTAAGTGTCGTTAGTAGATACATGGCTAATCCTGGTAAAGAGCATTGGAAAGCTGTTAAGTGGATTTTCAGATATCTGTGTGGTACTTCTGGTGCTTGTTTACAGTTTGGAAAATCTGGAGAAGGACTTGTTGGTTATGTTGACTCTGATTATGCTGGTGATTTGGATAAAAGGAGATCTCTTACAGGTTATGTCTTTACCATTGGTGGTTGTGCTGTTAGCTGGAAAGCAAGTTTGCAAGCTACTGTGGCATTGTCTACTACTGAAGCTGAATATATGGCTATTTCTGAAGCATGTAAAGAAGCTACTTGGTTAAGAGGTTTGTATGCTGAGC
This sequence comes from Oryza australiensis, assembly GCA_019925245.2. Taxonomy (NCBI): domain Eukaryota; kingdom Viridiplantae; phylum Streptophyta; class Magnoliopsida; order Poales; family Poaceae; genus Oryza; species Oryza australiensis. The sequence continues at coordinate 6,196,774 of JAIFGZ020000048.1, read as the reverse complement.
TTTGCGGGATTACTTCTTGCATTCCTATATTTTGTGATAGTCAGAGTGCTATTTGCCTTACAAAAGATCAAATGTTTCATGAAAGAACGAAGCATATTGATGTGAGATATCACTATATTCGAGATGTAATTGCTCAAGGTGATGTTAAAGTATGCAAAATCAGTACTCATGATAATCCCACTGATATGTTAACCAAGTCAATTCCAATAACTAAGTTTGAGCTATGCTCAAGCTTGGTTGGTGTTACAGCTTAAATCCTAGAGATTTTTGACGTCGGTAATATTCATTATTGAAAGGAGATGATTGACAGTTATCTATTTGCTACAAGAGAAAATTTGTCTCAAGGTAGAGTTTGTTAGTTTATGATCCAAATAAGGATTGGGATTTGGGACGCCTTGGCCCGTTTAGTCCACCCTATATATATATCTCTTGTATGCCGTAGAGGGTTTCAAGCTCTCATATGTGATTCCCCTACAATTCTGTAAACTCTCCTCATATAATGAAGATTTGCCGTGCGGCGTCCGTGGTTTTTTCCCGTAAGGGTTTTCCACGTAAAAATCTGTCTCTCATGTTTGATCTATTTTGCTCTATTTTATAACAGCAACTATGACCTCCATCTTCGGCATTGAGGATGCGCAACACGAGACCATGAATGAAGCCTTGATTTCACTGGCCAGGGAAGGGGTCGCCGAAGTGGCCGCTGAAGCAGAGAAGGTCATTGCCGCCTAATGCTGATCTACATTTGCAACTACCGGGCTCGGAGTGCCCTAAACTCCTTGTATCGCCAGTCCTTATGCTACTTTTGCGCCTTAGTTTGCCGCCTATGTATGCACCGCTGACGGAGCGTCAGCCAATCTCGTTTTCCCTAAAGGCTGGGACACCGCCGGTTGCAGCAGCCAACGTCATGCCACCTTGTGGAAGTCACAATAACTAATATGTTATGATATTATTCCTCGTGTTCGGCCCAGTCCACTTTTGCTTATGTGCCTTTGTGCAGCTTCCCGGGGTCTCATCTCTGGCGGCACCAAGGGCGGCGCCGATTCGGGGAAAAGTTCACGTCGAACACCTGGCCAAACAAAGAGTACCTCCTTTCCGGGTGGCGCAACTGTGGCCAAATCGGGTTCAGGTACGGCCTGCTTCTCAGCGGTAAAACGGGTACATGGCAAACCCGCCTTCCAATCGGGCCGCAAATAAGGCCTTGCCCACTTGGGGCCAAGGAAAAATGCGGATACGACCCATTTATGTCCGACCCATCTATGTCATGGCAAGAATCCACTTTGTGACGCGGTTGGAATGGTTGCAAGCCTCAAAGCTCTGTGCCGAAGTCGGCCAGTTCGTTCCTCAAGCTAGGGTTTGGCTCTTTGGAAGCAAAAGGGGCCCTTTACTTTCCTTTCTCTCCTTTCATGTGGCACCGCATGACAAACAAAGAGAATATGAACCGCTACAACCTAGAAATAATCTCATGGAACGTCAAAGGGCTAAATGCGCCGGCACGATGCAATGTACTGCATGAGTTCATGTCTGACACAAAGTGCAACCTGTCATGTTTCCAGGAGACCAAGCTCCAAAATATTGATGAAGGCCTAGCTAGATTTCTAGGAGGCTTTAAGTTGGACAAGTTCGCTTTTAGGCCAGCCAGGGGAACAAAAGGATGGATCCTGCTTTTGTGGAACAACTCCGCTCTCCATTTTGAGGATATAAGCATCGGACACTTCTCAATCTTAGCCAATGTGAACGTCATCTTGACAGAACCATCTTTCAAATAAGCTGGAGTATATGGCCCGACAAGACACTGTTTACACCCAAAATTGTCACCTAGGATTGAAATAGGGAAAATTGCCAATTTTGGGAAATTTGCCGGTTTCCTCGAGAGGGCCGGTCGGGCCGACGGCATGTGGTGGTCGGCCAAACGGTTCCGAAACCAGCCGATTTTATCGGTACTCGGGTTTCCTTGCTCCATAGGATATGTTTCGGGTTTTTTGAGATGTTTATCCCGAGTTGGACGTAGAGGAGGGCCTGTAGAAGGCAAGACCAACCCCTATTTAAGGGTTAAGGCCGGTTCAATTGGCAAGAGACAACACACAACATTCAAGATCAATCTAGTTTTAGCCAATTGAATTGTTCTTTTACTTTTTCCATATTAGTTCGTCCATCTTTGTCGATTTGCGATGTAAATCGTCCACCACCGCTGTGAGAGTGCGACACCTCTTTGTAGGTTTGTCCCGAAAACCTTCTGTTTGCCCATGAGATGGGTATTTATCCATCATTCTACTCGAATCGGCTTCGCTAGCCGGTTTAATCTACAAAACCCATCTTAGTTTAGTTTTTGCTAGATCGAGGTGGTTGGCGACTCCATATCACCGCAAGGCATTTAGGTGTGTCGATCGTGTTTGTCTTCTTGCCAAAAAAGTTGCCAACACGATTATTGGCGACTTCGCTGGGGAGATCCGTTCAACACCATCTCAACTTCAATGCCGCGATGTCGAAGCAAGCCCCACAGGAGGTAAGTCCATCTAATGTCGTCCACATATTGTTGGATGATCTTGATGGAGAGGCGCGCAAGATCATGGAGGAGCGGATCAAGGTAATCACACAGGAGATTGTGGACAAATCATGCACCAAAACTCGTCAAGGCGTGGTCCTCAAATCCGGGAATCCGCTCAAGGTCATCCGTGATGAGGTAAGTACCGATAATGTTGCGATTCCAATTCAAAAACTTGTAGCAAGTTTAGTAGATGAATCCGTTATTGTTGCCGTTAATAATAAACTTGAACCTCCTATCGAATCTTGCTTTAATAAGTTGATGGATGCTTATATGAGTTCTAAATTCGGATCTCTCATGGCCAATTTACCATCTACATCTACTGCAAGTTCTAGCCGAGCCCCTGTCCATCAAATATTTAGCAAAACCGATGAGGTGACCATGCAACGAGCCGGAGGGGAGAGTTCTGCTGCTCCTGTTGGTCTGACCGGACCTTCGGCCGGTCTGATCGGCACACCCTACATCGGTCAGACCGACCAACAGGCCGGTCTGACTGCCTTCTTCACCGGTTTGATCGGCGGCTATATGGCCGGTCAGACCGCACCCCACACTGCCGGTCAGACGGGGCCCTGGGCCGGTCAGACCGGCGCATTAGTGCCAGTACAGGAGGTTGACCCAATTATGGGCAATTCGGTTTTATATCATGTTCCTGTACATGATCCCCCTGTAGCTACTGTTTATCCACAATTCCTCCACATATACCTAATCAACACAATGATCCTAATAGAGGTTATCCACATGATACTAGGTATGGCCAATATGGCAATTGCGCCACAACAACCGCTTTTTAGGCCGCCAAACTTACCCGATCTTCCAAGGCCTGAAAATATGGTGGAACGAATTAGAAACATCATTAGGGAATCATTTGAAATTGAGCCGAGGAATCGTGCTAAGGTTTACCAAAAGCCGTATCCCGATTATTTTGATAATATCCCGTATCCTCGTGGTTATAGAGTTCCTAAGTTCGCTAAATTCAGTGGCGAGGATAATAGACTACATGGGAGCACATAGGCCAATTCTTAGCGCAATGTGGAGAAGCTAGTACTTCTGATGCTTTTAAATTGCGCTTGTTTTCTTTATTTTTGTCCGGTACTGCTTTTACATGGTTTACTTCTTTACCAGCAAATTCTATTCATACTTGGGCTCAATTAGAACAGAAATTTCATGATTATTTCTATACTGGTGAAATTGAGCTTAGGTTATGTGATTTGACATCGGTTAAGCAAAAATATAATGAATCTGTCACTGATTATATTAAGAGGTTTAGAGATGCTAGAAACCGGTGTTTTAGTTTGAATATAACTGAAAGAGATTTGGCCGATCTTGCTTTTAGTGGTTTACTTGCTCCTATTAAAGAAAGATTAGATGACCAACAATTTCTTGATGTTAGTCAAGTTATGCAGAAGGCTCTGGCTCAGGAAAGCCTGGTCAGGGATAATAAGAAATTTGTTAGAGCTAATGATAAAGGACAGCGTGTTAGTATGGTTGATTGCTCCAATGATAGTGATTCTCATAATGATGAGAGTGATCATGATATGTATGTTGCTGAGTGGTCCTGAACTAATAAAAATAAGCCTTTCGTTTGCTCTAGCTTGATGTCGACTCCTCGCAAGGATCGGCAAAGTGAGATTAAGTATAGCTTTGATGTGGCCAAATGTGATAAAATCTTTGATTATCTCTTGCAAGAGAAGCAGATTAAACTGTCTAAAGGCCATGTCATACCCTCACTAGAAGAATTGAAGCGTCGGTCTTACTGTAAGTGGCATGATTCTTATTCTCATTCTACTAATGAGTGTAATGTGTTTCGTCGACAGGTTCAATCGGTCATAGAAGAAGGACAGTTGAAGTTTATTGAGGGCTCCAAGATGAAGCTTAATAGCAACCTTTTTTCTGTTAATGTCATTGACTTCAATGACAAAAAGGTGTTGATTCGCCAGAACAAGCCGGATCTGCTAAGGGGAAAGGGGTCATGATTGGGGAGTCTAGATCCAAGATGCTCATGCCCAAGGATCTGGAGGTTGGTGTTTGGAAGCAGAATGAAGGTAAAGCTTCAAGTTCAAGAAACCCCTCGAAGCCGAAGGTCTCTTTTCATATGCTCTTGAACAAATATGAGAAGAGAAGCATGGAAAAGGAGCGTAACAAGGGCAAGAGACCAAGATCACCTCCTAGGTAGCGATTTGGTCATTCGCCAAGGGCGTTGGAGCCACCGTTCCCGCATTATCCTCAAATCATGCCATGGGGGCCTTGCCCAATGCCGTCGCCGGGATATCCTTTCCCTTATTTTATGCCATGGGGGGCAGTTCCCCCAATGTATGATCATATGCCTCCAATAATAATCACTGAGCCGAATAGATCTATATGACTCTAAGAGCGACTTAATAGGTCGATTTGATGCAGCATTAAGTACCCAAAGAAGCATGAGATCTATTTAGACTAATGAGAATTCCTCGAGATGGTGGATACGCCATATAACCTAAATCAAACTTTAGATTTAACTCTATCGGCTGCTATCTTCAGAAAGACATCAGCCGATTTAGAGATAGATCTAAACATTGACCTAGATTATATGTCACATATGATAAACTAAGCAATTTGTAACATCAAGATTAGAGTGTCATGATGATGGAAGCACTAACCCCGATAACACAAACCGCTTGTAACAAGAGATTACCTTATCTGAAGATCAAAATCCGATGCAGCCCGAGAACGAGGCAAGAATTTGTCGAGAAAGTAAAAACAAAAAGGGTGGCGATGCGCCGAAGTTGTATTGAGTTGATGTGTGTGATTACATGGTCTTGGGTTATATTTATACCCAGATATACAATCATCCCGTAACAGACACGATTCCTATTACAGATTAGATTACAAATATTTCTAAACGAAGCGACATTATCTATGAAGGAAACTATACAAAATATCCTAATTTAAAGATACAATTGCCGTTGTAGGACATTATCCGTAGATGGCAACATCTTTGAAGCACTTTGGAAACCGAATCCAATACTTATCTCTAAACTTCCCATCCGGGATTGGTTCCACCTTCTGCTCCCAATTAGAATGAGCTATCGGCTATCCTGGTCCGACTCGGACTCAGCCGACTGGCTCCGTAGCCGATTCAGACTTAGCCGATGTAACCTCTGTTTCCAAGGATCGCGCATTTCCTTCAACTCCACTTCAATATTGCTTCAAACTCGGGGATTTGCTTACTAAATTTGGTCGTTAACACATGCCTCCCAAGTCCACGATATTGGTAATGTTGCGGATTTGTGCAATCTTATCCTCAGAAAAACCCTAAGTCGAGTCTGTTTCGGCCGTTACGAAAACTCTTTAAATAACACCCCTTCCGCGCCGAACAAACTCACGCCGTCAACGCAATCCACAACACCAGCAAACATTCTTGAGCTCTTTGGCGATCCTCTCGGCTCCACTGTAGCAATCCCCCTCCTCCAGCGATCAAGATCGCAACAATGGCGGCCTCCGCTGCTCCAGCCGGCTTTGTTCCCGCAGAATTTCCCGAGGTACGCCCCATTGGCCGAATCCTTTCTTTTTCCGCCTTTAGTCGCAAATCTGAATTCTAGGTTTTCCAAGTCTTGATTCTGCCCCCTTTTTCGATTGTAGCATCTCATGCACCAGATAGTGATTCTCAGCTTAATCAATGACCAAAGATACTTTCTTGGGCCTATCGGCAACAAGGACCCCGATGAGTTCATCATAGCCAAAACCGATAGGGTGCCCTATAGGATGACGAACCCCAATTTAGGCCACTGGAACGACACTTTCAAATCCTGGCCTTCGACTAATAAATCTTGGCCCACATGGTACACGAGGATGCAGCCTATCAAACATAGCCACTGGGAAGAAATCGGCATAGCGCAGTGCTTGTCCCTTTCATTAGCCGACATGCCCAAAGACGAACCATTAGTGTCGGCTGCCAGCTATTTCTGGAACAACACCCTAAATGCCTTCCTCTTTCAGCATGGCCCAATGACCCCAACCCTAGGCGATGTCTTCATGATAATAGGACTTGACATTATGTCATCGGCTAATCCTAATCAGCTAGACAACAAGGGCCAATTTTCTTTTAAGACTAAGGCAATTGGAGGCTGGAATGGATATGTTACCATGAATATGGGGACCGGGCCAACCAACGCCAGAGAGCATGCAACGTTCCTCATGATGTGGTTAGAGAAGTTTATCTTCTACGGCTCCAGTTGTGGCCCGACCGCAAATTGGCAAGTAGTAGCCGAAGCCCTGGCCAACAAGACGAAACTTCCCTTGGGCAAATTCCTTCTAGGCTACCTCTATCAAACAGTGAGCCAGGCAGCGGCCAAGATAGCAGTTGATGCATCAATCGGCACTGGAGGCCCCTGGTGGTTTCTACAGCTGTGGCTTGTACTGCTAACTCAGAAAGTCTCCGGACGGCCAAAACTAGCCGATGCACGCTTCCCTCTCTTATAGTCGACTAAGGATGATGAGGGGAACGACGTAACCACCAGGAGATGTCTGTCCTTCAGGGAAGCCGCAGCTACTCACACCGGGTCCAAACAATCAAATGAGCTTTTGGGCGAATGGTTCGTTTCCTTTTATGACGGCCTTGCAAAGAACAATCAGACTTAGTTTTTCTACGAAGACCGAGCGGAGTTTGAGTTACCGATTGAACTAAACTTGGATGAAATCAACTCAGATAAATACCCCAAATGCAGAGAAATCTTTACCATAGTGCTCACTCCTTGCATCTTGCCGACTGGGATTAATCAGGGCCGAAATGTGATGAAGACTTACGAATTCTACTACCCTGTATCGGCTGGAAGGCAACTTGGTCTAGGACAGCTGCCCATCGACTGCTATTATGCCGACAAGATTGAGACCCGAGGGATGATTGATTCAAAGCTTATGATGAACAAGCTAATGGAGATAGAGAGCCCACCCCTCGGCAGCATTGGGATCCTGGAGCTGGCCCACAAAAGGAGTGCAGCCTATGACAAGTGGTGGGTGGAGATTAAGCAACACATCTTCCATCAACGCGCCTCCATGTACCTCACCACGCTTCTACCGGATGAAATCCCTTATGTAAGTATTTTCATCCTTAAACATTTTTCTCTGAGCAATCGGCTGTCGTCATTTACTAACACATAGTTACTTTTTCCTTGCAGACGACAGACTCGGATCCCCCCACAGTGAGCAATTCGGGCATCGCCATCGAGTATCGGTTGGGCCTTATCCCGAACGGTGGCGGTTATGCCCCATCAGCCATCGGCTTCAACGCGCCGAAGGTAAAGACACTGCTTTATGGCCAAACCCGCGAGGCCGTATCAAGGAAAAAGAGAGCCGCCCCGTCAGCTGTAGGTCCATTGGCTGCACCTACAAAAAAACATAAAAGCCAAAGCCCGCTGCACCGGCCGATAGCCTACCTTCTCGCGACCCCAGCATAGAGGAAGCACTCAATAAAGAGGTCATGGACGAAGAGATCTCCCAAGCCGTTGAAGAGGCGGCGACATCAAGTAGCTCAAATCAAGTGCAACCACACTGCCAGCCGATGAACAGACTCAGAAGACCCTCTCACCCCAAAATGACTGGTATGTACCCTCGCTTCTTCAATTTGATCCTCAAATTATAATCATTCGATTCTTGATCAAATTCCTTATTGCAGTACAAAAGATTAGCCAATCGGCCTCCTCGTCCAGCTTCGCCAGTAGTTTCTAATCTCATCTTGTTTTTTTCATTTATTTTTACTTGGTCGACTAGTACTAACACCTGTCTTTCTCGTAGCCTCCTCGGTCTCCGTCGGCTGCCCCCCATACGTCAAGCGAAAGGACTCCATCGGCTACGGGCAGCCACCACGCTGAAGACGAGCCTGTGCCAATCCCCGCCATCCGAGTAAGCAAACTTTCTCTTCTTTCAAGAGCTTATATTGGCTGTCATGCTTCATCTTGATGACTCTGAATCCTTCTTGCAGACTCTAGCCGATCTAATCTCATTTGATATCAAAGAGTTCATCGGCGAAGAAGAAGAAGCCACCAGCCAGGACCAGATCGTAGTAGCCGACGATCTTAAAGAAAAACTCCTGGATATCAACCGTCGGCTGGACATCAATTTGGACCAATTGGTCACGGATTGCGGGCCGATCTGAGCGTGCTTCAATGATGTCCAAAGTCAGATTCCTGAAGACTTGGCCGAAATAATTTCCCAAGCCGCATTCATCGACCTTCACCGGTTCAAGCTGGAGCGGGCCATGCAGAAAGTCGACTTGGCGGCTACAATCGATGCTACCGTGAAGAACCTCATAACCGAAAAGGCCAAGTTGGATGAGCGGGTGGCTGGGCCATCGGCTACACAAATGAAAATCAGCCAGCTTGAAGCGGAGGAAGCCGAATTACAGGCGAAGCTGGAGCAATGCCGGGCCAAGATCGCTGAAGAGAAGCAAATATTAGCCGATCTCTCCAAGGCCACCGAAGAACAAAGAGCGAAGGTGACTTCTACCATCAATTACTTAGGAGATCCAAACAAATCGGCTAAGGCGATCCTAGGCACCGAGGATGAAGACCTCGCAGCAGTCGATCAGATTAAAGCTATCAAGGACACAGCGATGTCGGCCATCCAAAAATTCCTCGGAATTTAACCTGTGGCGATAGCTTGTACACATAACTTTTGTAATCGGCCTAGTGTGCTTCAAATATTAATCATGTATCCTTTGCCGATTTACTCAGTCTTCATATCTTGCATGCCTTAAAAGTTTTCAAAGCCCAAAAAATCTGAAGTCCTCTAATTCTGGTTTCTGACTTTGTATGATATATGTCCCCTTAATTTTCTCAATGTTGCCTTCAGCATTGATAAAATTATAAGGAAAAATCATCTAACACCTATTGGCTAAACTCAGCCGATTTGAAAAATCAGAGGGGAAAACTTGAGTAAAAATGTCCTAAAGGCGATGTGCGTATAGTCTCATAACACATCGGCTAACATGGATCGGCAAGGACTTAGCCGAATCATGAATTAATCCAAACACTGGGATTGTATTTCTTCAAATATTTTCCATTAAGAGCCCTTCCAAACACTTTCCCGTCCAATCCTTCCAACATATAGGCCCCTTTAGAGACGCATTTGTGAATCTTGAAAGACCCTGCCCAGTTAGGCGACCACTTGCCAAATTTACTATCTCTTAAGCCGATCGGCAATATCAACTTCCAAATGAGCTCGCCTTTGTCAAAAGACTTAGGCACCACTTACTTGTTATAATGACGAGCCACTCGTTCTTTATCTATAGTCACTTTTTCCAAGGCATTCATCCTTGACAAAACTAGGTCTTCAGATTCATCCACCATCAGATTATAATAGTCATCGTCTGTTAACTCATTCTGCAACTGAATCCTTCTTGAGCCGATGATATGCTCCCATGGCAAAACTACTTCATGTTCGTAGACCAACTTGTACGGAGGCACCTGGATTGATCCATGACAAACCATCCTATAAGCCCATAGTGACTCGGCCAATCGATTATGCCATTGTTTTGGATACTCAGCGATCTTCCTCTTTATCAGCTTGATCAAACTTTTATTCGAAGCTTCAGCTTGTCCATTAGCCTGAGCATAATATGGTGAAAAATTTAACAACTTAATCCCCATGTTGTCGGCAAATTGAAAAAAATTGTCGAAGACAAAGATAGATCCCTGATCCGTAGTGATAGTCTGAGGGACGCCAAATCTGTATATGATATGTTCCTTAACAAACTCTATTGCATCCCCAGAGTCAACCTTCTTTCAAGGAATTGTTTCCACCCGCTCGGTAAAATAATCGGTTACCACCAATATAAACTTGTGTCCTTTACTAAGGGTGGATTGATCTGACCGATCATGTCTATTCCCCAACCTCTGAACGGCCAAGGCTTGATGATAGGGTTCATAGCCAATGCTGGTGTCCTTTGGATAGCTCCAAACTTCTGACAATCTTGACAGCCCTTGTAGTATTTGAAGGAGTCCTCCAGCATAGTCGGCCAAAAATACCCAGCTCTTCGTAGTAACCACTTCATCTTGTGAGCCGATTGATGAGTACCACAAATCCCTCCATACACCTCTCCTATAGCCACTTTGACTTGATCAGTACTTAGGCACTTGAGAAGTACACCATCAATCGTCCGATAGTATAGATAATCATCGAGCAAGACATACCGCAAAACCTTGTAGCGCAATTTTCTTGAGGCCGACTGGGAAGGATTCTGTAGATAATTGTAGACGTCATACCTCCAATCATCGACTGAGATGGTTGCAATCTCTACTTCGTTTTCTCTTGTCATCGGCTTGTAGCCTGATACCCCTTGAGCCAAATCATTTGCTTCCGAATTCTGCTCTCTAGGGATGTGCTTTAAGGTTACTAGCCAAAAACTATCCATTAACTCTCGGCATTTTTTATAATAGACCATTAGCGTGTCGTTCTTGCATTCGTATTCTCATGATAGCTGGTTGATGACCAACAGTGAATTACCCATTATTTTGATTGCATCGGCTTTGACTTCCTTTAGCAGTTGTAATCCTTTGAGAACGGTCTCATATTCGGCTTGATTGTTTGTGGCATGGGGCGTGATGGTAAAAGCGAACTCAAAGCTTGCTCCCTAGGAGAGATTATCACCAAGACGATGCCGCATCCGTTCGTGCAAACCGATCCATCGAAAGTTAATGCCCAAGGCATGATATCGACTGAGCCGATTGAGGTATCTCTGTGTTCCACAATAAAATCGACTATTGCTTACCCCTTTACTGCCTTGGGCGCCTGATACCTCAAGTCAAACTCTGTTAAGGCAAATATCCACTTTCCAACTCGTCCTTTCAGAACTGGAGCCGATAGCATATATTTTGTCACATCGGCTTTACAAACTATGATGCACTCGTTGGATAACAAATAATGCCTCAACTTCATACATAAAAAATATAGGCATAAGCACAACTTCTCCACTGGAGAGTACCTCATTTATGCATCCAGGAGTCTTTTGCTAAGATAGAAAATTGTCTGCTCCTTTTCTTCGAGCTCCTGAAACAAAACTGAGCCGATAGACTTCTCATCGGCTGATAGATATAGCTTGAACGACACTCCCTTTTGTGGAGGAATCAACACTGAAGGGGAACTTAGATAATCCTTAATGTTGTCCAAAGCCTTCTGTTGTTCTGCCCCCCAAGTAAACGCTTGATCGACATTTAGCCGTAGTAGAGGCGTAAACGACTCCATCTTCTTGGATAAATTGGCTATGAAGCGCCTGATTAAGTTGATTTTGCCAATCAAAGATTGCAGCTGCTTCTTGTCCTACGGAGGCTGAATAGTCTTGATAGCATTGATGCTTCTTTGTGTCACCTTGATCCTCCTCTCATGAACTAGAAAACCCAGGAACTGGCCAGCCGATACGCCAAAGGTACACATTGTGGGGTTCATCTTCAGGCCATATTTTCTGGTTCTCTCCAGGACCTTTTTTAAATCGGCTATGTGGTCTTCTACTTCCTTGGATTTGACAACGACATCATCGATATAAATTTCTACCAACAAGTCGATTAGGTCATGAAAAATGTAATTCATGGCCCTCTGATATGTAGCTCCAGTATTTTTCAACCCAAAAGTCATTACAACCCATTCGTATAAGCCGATTGCTCTTGGGCACCTGAAAGCTGTCTTATGGATATCCTCCTCGGCCATAAAGATCTGATTATAAACAGCATTGCCATCCATAAAACTTATGATTTTGTGGCCGGAGGTTGCATCTATCAGCAAGTCGGCTATAGGCATAGGGTACTCATCCTTAGGGGTAGCTTTGTTTAAGTCTCTGAAATCAATGCACACCCTAAGCTTGCCATTTTTCTTGATTACCGAAACTATGTTTGAGACCCACTCTGCATATCGACAGGGCCGAATGAAACCGACATCATATAGCCGAGTGATTTCGGCCTTAATCGCATCATACATATCGGCCTTAAACCTCCTGGGAGGCTGTTTGTATTGCCGATATCCAGGCTTAATGGGGAGCCAAAGTTCAACAATTGATCGTCTAAGACCAGGCATCTCAAAATACTCCCAAGCAAAGCAATCTTTATATTCCTTCAATAAATCAATAAGCTTGGTCCTAAAATGAGAAGACCAATTCTTGCTAATATATGTCGGCCTAGGCCTATCTCCTAGACCTATGTCGACTTTCTTGAGCTCGTCGACCGACATAAATCCTTACCCAAGTTTGCCATCGATGTCGTCCACGGAGTCCTTGGTGTAGACGCTTGAGCCCTCCATGACGCCCTCAAAGTAATAATTTTGAGGCTCTTCATCTTCAATCGGATGTATATCAAAATCGGACACCTTTAGAAAATCAGCCTGTCACACTTTGCCAGATAGACAATCAATGTCGTCGACTTCCCAAACGTTAAGTCGGTGTTTGCTATGTTAACTGACCTATCGGCTGGCACGATTTCTATCTTGTCGCCTTGCCACTGGATTAAGCTTTAATGCATTGTAGAAGGGATGCAACAGTTGGCATGGATCCAATCCCTTCCGAGTAGTATGCTGTAGGATCCCTTCTCGTCGATGACAAAAAATGTTGTGGGCATGGTTTTGCTGCTGACAGTTAGCTCGACATTGAGAACTCCCTTGGCCTCCGATGGATTCCCGCCGAACTCCTTGAGCACCATGTTGGTTTTGATCAAGTCATCGGCTCCCTTGTCCAGCTTCCTGGAAGTAGCATAAGGCATGAGATTGACGGCGGCCCCTCCATCGACTATCATCTTGAACATCGGCTTCCCGTTTACAAATCCTTTAATGTATAGGGGCTTTAGGTGCCGATTTTCAGTCCCCTCGGGTTTTTTGAATATGGTCTGTTCTGGGGACAGCACTAGCTTGGCCAAGGTCTCTTCGACGATGTCTGTATCGGCCTCGGCAGCCTCAAATTCGGTGGTAATATGAACACCATATTGACCGATGCAGAAGCTATTCCTTTACCTTTTGTCGCCCTTTTGGCCTTGTTGGTGGGCTCTCATCGGCGTGGCGGTGTTTCTCTTTGCGCGCCATTTTTTCTTGCCCTGCTGCAGCCGATGATTGATTTTCTCCTGGACTTCCTCCTCGTGCCCGTTACTTTTCATTCTCTGAAGGCTTCTTTTTTGGGTCTTCGTGAAAACTCTAGAGGGGCACCATTGGGGGTTGACAGACTGTTCTTCTTCGTCCTCTTCTTCATCCTCGCCCTAGAAGAAGTCCTGGTGAATCGGGCCGAGCCGTTCATGGACGGAGAGTTTTCGCTGGTTGAGCTGAACAGCTCAGGGGATGAATCGGCTGGGGCTTGCAATCGATTCTTGCCTGAACTAGTCTTTCCCGAATTCGCTGCAGGCTGGGCAATTTTCTAAGGTGGGCAGCCGCATCCCTTGCTCCTAGCAGAACCTAAAGAACTCGCACCGCCAATGGGGGTCGCAGCCGTCATGGCAATGGATGTAGGCCGTTCCCAGCCGATCAGTCGTTCTCTAATAAGGTTTGTCGCGTCGGGCTTCTTCCTCCTCTTGAACCCTGAGTTGAAACCGGAGTTGGCTGTCCATGTGCCTGGGCTGACGATTGGCCGATCGGCCACTGGTGTAGACCATATTGATGGGTGCTTGGTCGGCCCCAGTCAGCCTCTTGGATTGTTCCTGGCAGTCCTTGTCGACCGCGCTTCCTTGTTGGGTCTCGACTAAGCTGTGCGCCATTCTGTACTGCCGATCAGCTCGCCTTGGGCCGGCATGGACTACATTAATAGGGACACCATGTAAGATGTAAGCATCCAAAGCTTGCAAAAGGAAAGTGGTTGGGCCGTGACACATGAAGAGAAGGAAGAGTTGATCTACGAACACTTTGCCTCATTTATGGGAAGGCCGGGGCAGCGACCAAATGACCTAAATTGGGAGACGCTGGACATTCAGCCAGCTAGCTTGCCCCACTTGGAGGAGCCTTTCACCGAGCAGGAAGTCCACAGGGCTATCAAGGCAATGCCAGCCGACAAAGCTCCGAGGCCAGATGGCTTCACAGGAATCTTCTTTAAGGAGTGTTCGGATATGATCAAACCAGACATTCTCATGGTCTTTGATGCCATCCATAGGGGTCGAACCCCGCACCTTAACTTGCTCAACACAGCAAATGTTGTGCTTCTCCCAAAAAATAAAGGAGCAGAGGGGGTTATGGATTTTAGGCCAATCAGCCTGATACATAGCGTGGCCAAAATCTTTACTAAAGTTCTGGCCTTACGACTAAGACCACTTATGTCGTCCTTGGTTTCACTAAATCAGAGTGCGTTCATAAAAGGTAGAAGTATCCATGATAATTTCCTCTTCGTCAGGAACATGGCAAGAATATACCACCGGCTAAGGCGAGCAATGCTGCTCTTCAAGCTGGACATCACAAAAGCATTCAATTCCGTCCGCTGCGATTATCTGATCAGCCTACTACAACGTCATTTTTTTCCAGCCAAATGGTTAGACTGGCTGAGTGCGATCTTTAATACCTCAAGCTCTCAAGTACTCCTTAATGGCTACCCAGGGCAGCGAACATACCACGGGAGAGGGCTAAGGCAAGGAGACCCTCTTTAGCCACTGCTCTTCATGTTGGCCATAGACCCACTTCAGCGCCTCCTCTCTAAGGCAACAAAACTTGGGGCTCTCTCGAAGCTAAGGGGTAGAGGCACCGGCATGAGGATCTCGATGTATGCAGATGATGTGGTGATCTTCGTTAATCCTAAGTGTCACGACATTAGAACTTTCACAGAAATCCTCAACCGCTTTGGCACAGCCTCTGGCCTTGTCACTAACTTCCAGAAATCACAAGTAGCGGCTATCAGGTGTGACAGCATAGACATGGAAGAGGTCCTCCGCGGTGTTCCGGCAGTAAGAGCACAATTTCCTTTGAAATATTTAGGGCTGCTAATTGTTTTGGGAAGAATGCGATCGTCGGATCTTCAGACGGTGTTCGATAAAATCTCAGGGAAGGTGGTTGGTTGGAGAGGGAAGCATATGGGGTTGGCTGGGAGAACTACACTGGTCAAATCAGTAATATCGGCGCAACCAATTTACCTCCTGACCACCCTCAAGGTCACAAAGGGATCTTTGGAGCAGCTAGACAAATAACGAAGATGTTTTTTGTGGGCAGGGACGGGAGTCGTCACTGGAGGGAAATGTAAAGTCAATTGGGCAAAGACTTGCTTGCCCACCGGGAAAGGAGGACTGGGAATTCTGAACTTGGAAAAATTCACACGAGCGCTTCGACTGCGCTGGCTCTGGCATGGATGGAAGGACCCATACAAACCTTGGGTGGGATTGGAGATACCCTACGATGAGGCAGACAGAGCTCTCTTTGCCGCTTCCACAAGAATAAGGTTGGGGGATGGTAATACAACGCGTTTCTAGGAATCGTTGTGGCTAGATGGGCAGAGGCCGAGGGACTTCATGCCACTTGTCTACAACATCTCAAGGAATAGAGACAAATCCCTACGACAGGGTAAGCAGGATGACAAACAGGGTTTGCAATTTCAGAATGAAATTCCCAAAATTCCCGAAATTTCGGTAATTTCGGTCCCCCCGGTAAGCACATATCTCGCTCGAAATTTTTGGTTTTGCCCAAATTTTTGTTGGTTTGGTCAAATTTTATTCAAATTCATTACAAATTCGTCAAATTTTCAAAAAATTTTGGCCAAAAAAGTTCCAAAATTTCGGTAATTTCGGTCCCCCCGGTATAAATCACCATTCTGAAATTGTTAACCCTGATGACAAATGGCTAAGAGACCTAAGCATTGATGCAACCACACATTGGTCGGTAGACCTAGTGAACCAACTAATCTCTTTGTGGGGGGCTGTGTAGGGAACCTAGTTGAATGACGCAGAGCCAGATCAGATCACATGGAAATTTACCGCTCGTGGGTGTTACATGGCCTCATCAGCCTACCGAGCACAATGCTGCGGTGCGACTAGCACAACCTACAGACAACTGATTTGGAAAGTGTGGGCGCCCCCAAAATGCAAGCATCATGCATGGCTAATAATCAAAAATAGAGTTTGGATGTCAGACTGCTTAGCAGCAAGAGGGTGGAGAAACAATGGGCAATGCCCTCTCTGTCGCAGGGCGGATGAGACTACACTACATTTGGTGGCTACGTGCAGATATACTAGGCGAATTTGCGGCCATGTGGCCAGTTGGGTGGGGTACCATCAACTACAGCCGACAGAATGGGATGACGCCGGGTCGGTACAGCAATGGTGGGAAAATCTAGCATCCACGCCTGGAGTCCCAAAAAAGGGTCTACGTTCTCTAATCCTCCTAGTGGGGTGGGAAATATGGAAGGAATGAAATCGAAGAATTTTTGACCAAAAGGAGGCGGCGCCACACATTCTTCTAATCATGATCAAAGAGGAGGCCAATCTTTGGGGCATGGCGGGTGCAAAGCACCTAAAAGAGTTAACGCACAATATAGTGTAACGTTCCTTGTATAGCTTTCCTTTGTAATCACCCCTCAGGGCTTGTTTTTTCCACCTCTATTCAATGAAAAGGTACAATCGTGCCAGTTTCCATTAAAAAAAGATTGTGCTTGTAGTGCCGTTATTGCGGACACGGTCGATACGAGTTCATGCATTCGAAGTTCGAGTTCGAGCTAGCACGTGCGAACTAAAGCAACTACTTGCAGCAAGAACAAGAAGTGTTGTGTTCTGTACAAACCAGGCATAGAGGAAGCCCTTCTCCTCATGGCGCTTCTTGACATGATCCATGGTCGACAGCTTCTGGTCACTGCTCTGTGATGGTTCATCCATCGTCATCATCGATCAATGCTTAACTCTTCTCAGCGAAGAGCAAGGAGAATCGCAAACTAATATTACAGATTAAAGAGGGGGAGATGAGCAATGATGTGGGGCGTGCGCGACCAGGAGCGTGGTGTTCCTGCCGTCGTCGTCGTGGCCGGTCACGGATGCATTCTTGGCAGCGTTTGCGGCGCCACCGATGCAGGCGGCGAATCTTGTCCCTGCGCGTGCGCTGAGCTAATAAAAAGATTTGGGCGTGTAGTGCAATTTGTGTGGATGGTTTGCATGGTCTTGGTTTGGTTGATAATGATTAGGATTCAAGTAGGAAAAATAACAAGATTTCTATCTTTCTTGTGTCCTCGCCTGAATTGGAGATTGTGAATTATGCAATCCAAATGACAATTTCTACGGAAGGTTGAGGAGATGGGAAAAGATTGGGTACCTCGGCTATGATGGCGGCGAGGTTGGTCGTGACTTTGTTGTTAACCAGCTCATTCTCCGTCGTGCACTGTCGTCGGGAGGAGATGAGGAAGAGGAGGAAAGGAGGAGGAGATGGGGAAGTCGGTACTGCGGAAGGTTGCGCAAGGTCTGCGGGAGGTTGAGAATTTTCGGGAGATTTTTAGGAGAGGTCACGGATTGTGCGAAAAAATTTCGGCGCGCAGCCTGCCACCAGGGCCAAAAATTTTCAACATTGGTAACACAGACAAAATATATAAATAAGCTTTCATGTTTACAAGCGAGAGATTAGCAAAATGGTAGGATTACCCAAACTATAAGCTATCAACCTAAGTTCAAATCTTGGAGGCTTCATTTATTTCCTTGTTTTTACTATGTTTTTAGACTTGCCTTCATGTTTTTTCTTATTTTTAATATGATTTTAGCATACAATACAAATTAAAATCGAGCATTTTGTCTTAGCAAACATTACACAAATTTAGTTCGAAATATTAATATGTATTTTTTTAATATTTCCAACATATTGTTTTATCATCCTTTGCATTTTTTAAATTAGTACCTTAATATTTTATGAAATTTTATCACCATTGTGAGATAAAACTATATAAACCTTTTTATTTTATATGGCCTAATGTTTTTCCCTATTTTTACTATGTTTTAACCTTGCCTCCATTTTTTTCCTATTTTAAATATGATTTTAGAACACAATACAAATTAAAATAGAGTTTTTTTATCATAGCAAACATTATACAAATTTAGTTTGAAATATTAATGTGTATCCTTTTAATATTTTCAACATATTATTTTATCATCCTTTGCATTTTTAAATTAGTACCTTAATATTTTATGAAATTTTATCACCATTGTGAGATAAAACCATATAAACTTTTTTATTTTATATGGCCTAATGTTCACAACCTTTGTGGTATAAAACCATATATTCATGCCTTTATGGACCTAATTAATGTTTATTGGATGCCTTTATTAAATTATAGTTTATATAGCAGCGGCTGCAGCAGCCGTTCTACGAGCTCATCAAAGGCGGTTGCAGCCTCGAGAAGGTCATGCTCCGCGGCGCGCGGATTCTCCGCTAAGGTATCGGATTCGTCTTTCCTCCCTCTCACTTCCAACCCTTCCCTCTGTGATCCGCTCTGGGTCCCCCCCTCCCAGTCTCAGTGGGGATGATTTAGTGGCGCATTTGTACAATCCACAATTCAACAAGGATAAGGGATATAATACTGTATGTATAGGTGGAAGACATTGTTTCTGACAAATTTGGATGTACCCCGACGGTGGCGGGAACAGAGGGCAGGAGGCGACGGCGGCGAGTTGGTTGCACGCTAGTGCGAGCGGCGGTGGCGAGGCAGCGTGGGTGTTTGTGGAGCATACGAAACGATCTAAAGGTGTTTGTGGGCAAGCCAATGCCGTTAAGCAGTAAGTATAGGGAAAACGAGTGCTTAACGACTTGCATGGCTCATAGGTTCAGATCTGAGCCAATCCATAATTTTAGCTAATCGATCAATTCATGACTTTCAGCTGATCCATTTTACTAACTCATAAAAATGTAAAGATTCACAATCGACCTTGCTGCTCCCGTGGATGGATTCTGCTTGTAGCGATGGTGGTGGCGACACCGGGCGGAGAAATCACCGGCGATACAAACTATGTTGCCAGATTATATTCTAGATTATCACCTAATAACAGAAAATAAATAGAATAAGCAAAAAGACAAATTATTTCTAGAGAGGTCACAGATAAGGCACAACAAAATATTTTTACTATGTTTTTAGCCTTGCCTCCATTTTTTTCTATTTTTAATATGATTTTAGCATGTAATACAAATTAAAATCGAGTATTTTATCTTAGCAAACATTATACAAATTTAGTTCGTAATATTACTATGTATTTTATTCATCCTTATCAATGATTAAGAAATTATTTACAATTCAAATATATTATTTATTCATCCTTGTCAATGATTAAATAATGTATATGCTATATGGTAGTTGTATCTTTTTACCAATTCAAATATATTGTTTCTTCATCCTTCTCAATGATTACAAAAATTAGATTCTCTTTGTTCCAAATAAGTGTCATTTCCTTTTCAAATCAAAATTCATATTTACGTGTCTATTGATGGTTATTTGATACGCTTTACGACGTATCTACATGCTATTCACGGATCAAAGCATATCAAACTTTATATCAATTCGATATGTTTTTTAATCAAGTCAAAAAGAATCTATACCTGGCTATAAATAATTGTTTGATATGTTTTACAACGTGTCTATGGAATAACGACGCTTCAAAGCGTGTCTAACTCCGTGTCATTTTCTATTGATGGTTAGTTGATACGTTTTATGATGTATATACATGTTAGTTTTATGATGTATATACATGTTATTCACGGTTGAAAGCACATCAATCTTTGTATCAATTTGAAACGTTTTTCTAATCAAGTCATAAAGCATCTATACCTGGCTATAGACAATTGTTTGATATGATTTACAACATGTCTATGAGATAATGACGCTTCAAAGCGTGTCTACCTCTGTGTCATTTTGAGACGACTTCAATAGCGTATTAAAAATATTATTATATGACTAGTAACACTATAAGCGTGTCTAATATCATAATAGTCTGACACATTTTTAAAATCGTATCAAAAAGCATCTTTACGTGTTGAAGTAAAGATGTTTTTAGACTGCGTTACTACTACAACGTATCTACAGGGCGGTTTTCTAGTGTATACTTTTGAGTTCTACAATCATATCTTAAATTTAAGGGTTTTTATCCATCCCATAAATGTTGCATCTACTTTTTATAATTATGATATAAGGATATGTCAAAATAGTTAACGATGTGGTTTTATGAAACTTTAGGATCATAGTGCTTGGAATTTATGTCACATGTTAAAACTTATATTTAGACATAATTTAGACATAATGGGTGTGGTTTTATAAAATTTACTCTTTAACTAACGATATTATTTCTATTGAAGGGACACCATGTAAGATGTAAGCTTGTAGCGGTTGACTGCACAAAATACTCTTAAAGTCAATGATCAACGTCTAGTACTTCTGTGGATAGCATATAATACAATATCATTTTCTCTCTTCGGTAATGTTCCTAAATACTTCTACATCAGAAACATTTTTTTTTCGAATACGCAGAGCCTTACGCATTGATATATTAGAAGAGAGAAAAACATTTTATAGCCAGCTGTCCACTAGCAGTGGGGGCCAAGAAGTTGGAGTTTACAAAGGCTAGAATATAAGGAATGGAAGCTACTTAACAAAATCAGGGAGGCAAAGGAATAGGATCACGCGCGAACGAGGAAGGCCAGCAGCAAGCCAAGCTATCGTGTCCCCGCATTCATCCAAAGGCGGGCTTCCTGCAAGATGAAAACGATCAGAGCCTGCACAAAAGTGAGGACATCATCGAACACTCGGGCGTTCCATTCCTTCCAAATACGCCATGCCATGAGGATGACGAGTGAGTCAAAGCCACGCTTCCATGCCTTGGGTAAAAGCTTCATTGTAGTAGGCCACCACACCGACAAGATTGACTGGCTGGTCAGGGCGCCCATCGAAATATCAGCGGCAAACATCATCTTTTACAAAGATGCCGCGAGTACGCACAGGCGATCAAAATGTGGTTCATTATCTCAAGCTCTGAACCACATAGCGGACACATCGAGTGGCCATCAAGACCTCTGTATGCCGGCCATTCCGTCGTCGCCATTGAAAGCTAGCCAATGGTAGAACTTGTACTTCGCTGGCGCCCAAGTTCACCATAGCTGCTTCCAGTAGGGTAAGGTTTGAAACCCAAGTAAGAAAGCATCATCGCTAACAGCATACTAAAGGTCACTCATCCAGCACTAGCTCAGTTGATCCTCTTCACAAGGACTAAGGATCACCGCTTCGACTAACGGTCAGACAGATATATTGTGAAATTACCAGTGCAGTGAGTGCATCACGTGTACCACGAATGTCTTGGGTCCATTGTCTACATCAGAAACATTAGCCATCAATAATTCAACATTTACACACACAAACGCACACACTAAAGGAGTAGTAATTCAGTACTACTACTACAGCCTACCGCCTACAGGCATGGCCCATGGCCTGTACAAACCCAGCTAAGCTTGAAATCGACGAAACACTGCATTTTTAGGCCCAAATTCGCATTCGATCCGCTAACAATCCATGTAGCATCGCGAACAATGTCATCCGTCAGCATCTTTCGTTCATCACAATAAACTTCGCTTGAAAATACTATCTCGTGCAGGTAGTTGATCGCTTGAGTTTCGGATAGCAACTGAATCCCATCCCCTCGTCGTGTGCAACCGTGTAATGAAGCTCTCCGTCTCCGATTTCCGAGCAGCATACGGTCTCATATCATCTCCCGCGCCTCACGCGCGCCCCTTTTAAAGCCCACCACCCTCCAGAGACGCTTCGCCTCTCATCGCTTCGAGCTCGATTGATCGATCTCTCTCGCGCGCGCCTCCCATTGTTTTCGGATCAGCCATCTCCAAGAACAGCAGCAAAGATGAAGCTTTCCTCTTCCTCCTTCGTCGTCTGTCTCCTGCTTCTGGTGGCCTCCCTGCTCTTCGTCGTCGCCTCGGCCGTCACCGTCGCCCCGACGGAGACGAAGACGACGCCGACTGCCACCGCGCTGCCTGATGAGGAGTTCCTGGCCCGTCTCTGCGACCAGCACCAGGGGCCCATGCGGCGGCGGCTCCCTTGGTGCCAGCAGCTGCACGCGAGGCGCCACGGCGGCGCCGGTGGCGAGCGGCGGGTGCCGATGCCGCCGCCCAGCCGCGACGGCCAGGAGATCGACGCGCGCTACGGCGTGTCCAAGCGGGTCGTGCCGAGCGGACCAAACCCGCTGCACAACTAGATCGATCGCTCGATCAATCGTATCAGCTTGCATTGCGTGCATGCATGCGTCCTAGCTCATTGTTCTTGCTTGAAAAGGATTTACAATGGAGATGCTCCCGATAACATAGGATTAGGGAGTATAATATATAATTATAATTACTCGAGTAAATAAGATTAGGAGGGATTAGGTTGGTTTATTTCTTTCATTTTTGTGAGTGTAAATGGTCCACTTATTTATTTTCCAGATAAATTAGTTCATTGTATATGTGTATCTTTATGTGATTTTCTTTGATTCGATTCAATGCAAGGAGGTTTTCATGCAATCTTACAACGTGCTTTCTAGTTCCGACTTTCATAGCATAAATATAAAATATATCAGTTTCATTACAACATCTTACAATTAACAATTTGCAACATCCCCACCCTACTTCCATTAAAATTAACGTTGGTTAGGTGACTCTACTTTTCAGTTTTATCAATTGATTGGTTGGACATGTATTTTTATTTCACTCTTAGCTCTTTTTACGATGGCTTTCACTCGTATCATCTATAGTTAGTATAAGATTGAGATTGTTAATTGATGTGAATTTAGATTGTTGATGATTTTAAATTATTATTTTGGAATAATATCATACTATCATACTTTGCCTTCAATATATTTGATAATATGAATTGAATTAAAGCTCAAATGGACAGATTCCACAAAAGTTATTTTTAATTATATGAAATAAAGTTTTAATAGTTTATTAAGCAAATATTATGATACCATAGTATTAGCACGGGTATATTACTAGTAACATAAATGAAATGAAGAAGTATAGAAAAACATCATTTTTAGGCTTGCCACGTCTCTTATCTTCGTTCTAAAATATAAAAA
This sequence comes from Oryza australiensis, assembly GCA_019925245.2. Classification (NCBI taxonomy): domain Eukaryota; kingdom Viridiplantae; phylum Streptophyta; class Magnoliopsida; order Poales; family Poaceae; genus Oryza; species Oryza australiensis. Next base: position 6,173,251 of record JAIFGZ020000048.1, on the reverse strand, counting down.
TATAAAATTAGATTGGACATATTTTAACAAATCTGTCTAGATTCATAATAAGTATATGTATGTTATATTCAACCCTAAGTATATGTTATATTCAACCTAAGTTAGTATATTTTGGGATGAGTGTTGCGTTCGACTGTTGCCTCCGAGAATTTGATGTGTCGTGTTTCACTGTTCCACCGAGTGATCAGACAAAGTATAATGTCGCGAGTAAATGTGACACGGTTCTTCCTGTGACAGTGAAAAAACATGTAGGAGAATTAATTGCTCAGTCATTTTGCCTTTGCTTTAACTGTGTACTTCTTGATTACCCCGCGTTGAATAAATTACGTACTCCTACTCTCCTTCAGAACGGCCTCCAGCTACTGCGAGGGAAGGTGAAAATTTGATGAATCACCCAGCTAGCTTGCTCCAAACGCACACATCACCTACTGATGTTTAATTGTTTATACCATGACATTATCACATAAACACTATTTTAGAAACTACTACTCTAATATTAATATATTATTTCTACTAGTAGGTCTTAAAAAAGTTAGTTTTTTTATATGAGGGATCGTAACTCAACTGCATATCCGTTTAAGTCCTATAATTACGCGAATATTCACATTTATGATCAATTATAGAATATTCACATTTATGGTCAATCATTTTTTAGTGATAGATGATATATCCGTCGATAGCAAGACATACATGATGACTTCGTAAATTTAAGGTAGAGCGTGCATATGTATTAGTTCATATGGGTGAGTGTACATGTTATGAGCGTATAGAGTGCTTATAAAAAAATTAAATATTCTTCTTCCCCTCGCTCCTCCATGCTTTCTTATTTGCATGTAGACCTGGTTTGTGAGAGCAACTTTTATAGCAGAGGTAAAGCTAACATATATAATATGTTGTCTCTAATTCACTAGTCCTAACACACTTGTCCACAATTTACATCTCTCCTTCTCTCGAAATTTGTATGAAGGTTACCCCATAATTGAGAGGTGACTCATCCTCACTCTTTTTTTCTTCACGTCATCATTTAAGACTACATGGCACAATGGGGCTAGTGTTTAGAGTATTTACTCTTCAATAAATATAGGAAAAAGTCCAACTACCTCCTAAACTTTGGATAGAAGTCCCTCTAGCGTTCTGAACTTTAAAACCGGGCATCCAACCCTCTAAACTTTACAAAACTGTTCATATTACCCCTACGGTAGTTTTGGATGGTGGTTTTACATATTTTGAAAGCTTAAACGAACAACTTTAAATAACTAATATTATATATTTGCATATCATCAATTATAAATTTTATAGTTATACAGTGATACCATATTATTATTATGTTGGTGCTTATTGTAAGTGGGAGCTAACAAGTGATAAAAAGAAATATTTAAGTGAAGTTTTTAATACATGTCGACGGGATATCGATCAGTCCTCCAAGGAGGCTGCCCAAGAAGGTAAAAGAGTGATCGTGACGTCTATCAATGGACTTGATTGTCGACTCGGGAAGAAGGTGAGCCAAAATTGTTAGACAGGTTCGGCCCTCCCAGAGGATAACAAGCATACTCTTGTGTTCTTGATTGGGTGATTCAATATCAGGGTGTGTGTACAGGTGTGATAGGGTATTCTTGGATGCGATCCCCCGCCCAGGCCGTCTGTCCGCCCTTTTATAGTCCAAGGAGGACAATTACAGGGGCTTGGAACACAAGAAATCTTGGTCATAAAGCATAAAGCAAATACAAGTTAAAGCTGAAAAACAAAACGAAATCGCCTTGGGATCCGCTCGCTGCGGGCGTCTTGCACGCAGTCTTGCCTTGGGATCCCCTCGCTGCAGGCATCTTGTGTTCAGTCTTACCGGATGACATCATCTTCTGTCTGCTTGTCCCTCCCTTGTCTTATCTACGAGGCTTGTCAAGGAAGCCTCTTTCCCGAGGAGACAAGTCTGCCCTTTTCGTGTCGAAACCGTGCGTAGAGGTTGGAGCCGCACGTAGAGGCCGAGCTACGGGGCTGAGGTCGGGCTAGCTATCCTTGCCCGAGGTCTGGCTCCTGATGTCGGCCCGAGGACTCCCTATCCGACCTACCCGACTTCCTTTCCTTTGCATGGGCTACCCCGGGGGGACATCCCCCACAATACATATGTCCAACGTGTGTCACGTGATCAAACTCATCTAATTTATATACAAATTAGATAAAAACCACTATGCAAAACCACCTTAAGTTTAGGGGGTTATGTAAACGGTGTTGTAAAGTTTAAGGGGTTCAATGTCCGGTTTCAAAGTTTAAGGTGCTAGACAGACTTTCATCCAAAGTTTAGGGGGGTATTTAGACTTTTTCCATAAACATATAGTATTGGCTTCATCATTTATGAGTTTGAATGCTTTTCTTTCTCTTCAATAAATATAGTGCCAACTCATCAAAATCATACTCCATCCATTCTAAAATATATGGTACAACTATTTTTTTCTCTGTTTCATAATACAAAACATGCATGCAATTAGCTAGCGTATCTTCTTCCATAAATTCTTTTTTAAAAAAAATCCTTCATCCTCAGGATCTCTAATTCCATTGGATGCATGCATTGTTTTTTATTGGGGTGATCCTCATAATAATTATTTCTTGGTTTTTGTGTTAAGAATGATTCTGCCTTTATTTTGAAACGTAGAGTGTACATGACACTATTTTTAATGGTGCGAATGCTATTCTAAGTGCAACATTAGGGCAATCCTAACATTAGGCAATCCTAACCCAGAAACTATCAACTAGTTTTTATACTTGCCATGTCATATAAAAATTATGTATAGAACTATATTTCCAATGGTTGGTTTTTTCATAGTAAATTCTCATCCAATCATCTCTTTTCTATCTCCTTTTATCCACATGTCCCTGTTGTTTTCGTTCCTGGTTCCTGTGTAGAGCTTGTTTCTTGCATGAGAAATGGTTCTTTGTCCTTTTCTCTTTCTCTCCTCATTAACTCTCTTGTCACCTTAGCTTTTTATTTACTTTCTCCATCCCAAAATATAAGACTTTGGTTGGATGTGACAATCATAGTACTACAAATCTGTCCAGATTCGTAGTACTAGGATGTGTCACATTTGGCTAAAATACCTTATATTTTGAGACGAAGGGAATATGTAATAGTGTATTTAATGCTATGAAAAATAACTGAGGTGAAGGGTTGGGACCGCCCTTAATGGAAGTGCTCTAAAGATGAATTAAATAACAAAATAAGTTATGAATACTCTCTTTCCAAATATATAAGGCATCTTAGCTTTGTACAGGGCGTCAAGCCCTAAAACATTATTATTTAACAATTAATTTCTTTCCTAATATATTATGGACAAATAAAAAATTGTTAATACCACATGAGGATACTTTCATATGAATCTAATGATATTGCATGCATGTATTGGAACTAAAACTCTATTTGAAAAAACTCTAGACATTAAATCCACGATAGATTTGAAGTCTTTATGTTAAATGATAGTGGTTTAAAATTTTAAATTTCATCTTAAATACAAATAAAACAATTTATCTAAATATTATTAACGTGATTGCAAATCTAGATGCATGAATTTATGAAGCTAGGAATATCCAACTCCAAAAAAATCTTGGATCTAAAGTTGTGTCAAAAAGGTCCTAAAACATATGTACTTATAATTCAATTATTAGATTTGATTCCTCAAAACAAACACCTTATCTTTTTAATAAAAGATCCATAAAGTCGATGATAAGCTGAAAAATACGCACTTAAGTACTCCATAAAAAGTCGATAAGCTGGAAAGAGTGCGAAGTTAATCTAATGGAAAAAACATATGAGGCCCACCTAGGGTTTACCATACCGCCGGTTACCGCGGTAACCAGCCTTATCGTGAGGGTACGGTTTTGATGACCGGCGGTATGGTTTAGGAAAAATTTGTCGAATCCAAAATTTTTTTAAAAAATATGAAAAATCCAAAAAAAATTCATAGAGGTAGCTCTTGAATTATTATGCTGACTAGTGAAGAAATTTTTGAAAATAGACGATATAAAATCACTTTTTGACTCAAAATCGAATTAATCTTTGGAAAATGAATAAACTTTGCACAGTGCATGGCACTATTCATTCGGCCCAACCGGCCCATGTGCTCCCAAAATATCCCATCTAAGTCTCTCCTCATCTCTCTCACTCGGCAGCATGTGAGTTAGCTAAGGGGGAAAGTTTGTGGCAACCAAGAGTGGGCGGCGGTGCCAGATCCACTCGCTCCTCGCCGGCGAGCGCGAAAACCGCGCGGGAAGAGGCGGCAACCGCGCGATAGAAGGTGATAATTGCTCACGTTCTTCGCCTGAGGTAACCTCCCTCTCTAGCGCGGTTACCGTGTGGTTTAATGCAGTAACTGTGATATTATTGCGCCTAACCGTGGTCGGGATGTTGCGCATTACCAGAGCCACACGATTACCGCCCTATATCATGCGATAACTGTGGACTTATCGCGGTTTTGGGCAAACTAACCACGGTTTGAGAGGAGACGGTGAGATGTGTGATTAATTAGTGCTTTGTTTATTTGTGTAATATATTTGTACCAAAGTACCCTTAGCTTGTATTTGTGTAATATGAATAATGAGATGATCAAGTTTGAAACTTTTGAAGTTATTATTATTATTTGTGCAATATTAATGCTCACATGATTAAGTTGGGTACTTTTGAAGTGAATATATTTGTGGATTTTATAATGATATAGTTATAAGTAACAAATATAGATATAGTATTCACGTCCCATTATTTTTGTGTACTAATAAACATACAATGGTTTGTCCTAGCCATCAGTGAATTTATTTTCTATTTGCTCCTGTTAGCCTGATTGTGTTGGTCTGCAGAGCCACTTGTAAGTAATCCTTCGGAGCCCTAGTCGGTTGGATGCCCTTGGCTTAGCGATCCAGAGCCGCTAGAGCTGACGCTGGTGTGACCGGGCCGAGGATGGTTTGACCAGAGCTGCGAGCGGTCTGACCGACCGGCCTATGGCTGTCAGACCGGTAAGCCTTCGATAGCGCATTAAATGCACAACAATGACTAGTTCTCTAGCCGTTGCCCAGGAGGCTAGTTTGACCGGCCACCCCTTGGCGGTCTGACCGGCAGGCGTTTGAAGGTTGGGATTTCACCCCCAACGACTAGATTTGTGGGTGTGGGTGTAAATACTTCCCCACCAGCAGCAAGTGGACTCTCTTGGCACTCATTTCACTTGCATACACCCCTTGCGTCCACTATCACACCTCTTGAGCATTTGTTCATCTTTTGTTGGTGTTGGAGGGTTGGTTTGAGCCAAGACAAGTACACTGCATCATTGTTGAGCTAGTGTGGCACTTCATCATCTCCGAGCCAGGTCGCTACTTGTTACTCTTGGAGGTTGTCGCCTCCTAGACGGCTTGGAGGAGTTGCTCGGTGACCTCTCCAAGAAGATTATAGAGGAGGCCCGATGTTGGTTGTGAGTGGTTTGGAGTTCACCACCTTCGGAGCAAAGGAAAAACTACCCTAGTGATCGAGGCTTGGGTAGTCCACTTCGGGGCCGGCTCCCTCCTTGTCCACCCCTTGACGAAGGGGTTAACGTGGCTTTGTGGTTTGAGCGGTGAAGTTGGCTCGCCTCAACAAGGATTAGGAAACTGACGAGTTTTCCAACCTCGGGTGAAAAATTCCTTGCCTCTTGTCTCATTTACTTATTGTATTTACTTTTGTGCATTTTACTTTCATAGAGACATAGTTGAGCCCTAATCATCCTAGGATTGTAAAACTTAATCTAGTTGCTTAGTTAATCTTATCCTTCACCAAGCCTAGCAACTTAGGTTAGTTTTGATTAGGTGTTATTTATTTTTAATATCGCCTATTCACCCCCTCCCCCTCTATTTGACATCTCGATCCTATAAGCCCAAGAAGGTACAACACCTCCTGGGAAAATGGTACGTGTGCGTCTCAGGCCTCCAACGGTCTACCAGAGCGGCAAGAACAGACATGTCTACATCCCACCGTTTCATTGGGTCGGTGCCGTTTGCTACCTCCTCAACTAGCCTACACAGCAGTAGGAGGCCTACCTCACACAAATTGAAGAATGTAAGGTCGAAAAACATTAGTAATAAAAACCAGAGTCAGACATTATTAAAAAATGAAAATGGCGTACCACGGTCCGTGTCACGGGTCGACACGCAACAGCTGTAGCAAAGGATGTGGACAGAAGGTGCTGGGCTATGCACCCCAGACTGCTACCGGGTATGACCGGTGGTTCATATCAATGCCACGGTTCAACAGCTTAGGTATGTCGTCCTCCATACCTGCATGCAAAAGAATTATTAGAATAATAATAAATATTACTTCAATACGTAATTGATACAAACAACATTTTTTTATGTCACAAGCTATAGAGATTACAACAACATAGTTCAGAACATTACAATACAATATCGAAGTTTCCGTAGTACAATACCTTCTAGTTGAAAGTTAACAGACAATACGATTAAAACGACATTCATTGAAGTTACAAGCATTGACTACTACAACAACATTAGAATACAATACCGAACTGGTCACAACACAATACTGAACTAGTTCATGGTTCACAAACAATACTATACCATCGCATCGCCAGCTGCATGAGGACGCCTGGGACGCTCTTGCCTGGTTGTTGTTCCTTCCCCATGTGGAGGACTTCCATCCGTTGCCTCTCCAAATGGACCAACATCCGCGACACTAGGACCTACTGCATTCTTCGGGCATTTCTTGTAAATATGGTCGTGCTGATCACACTTGACAACGTAGTGTCCTACCACCTACTTCAGACTCGTCCATGTCATTTCTAATGTGTCTTGTCTTACATCATCCCTTTTTCACCCTTAACTTAGCTGGATTTAGAATGAAAATAACCTAGGGCCTCAGAGTTGTGTAAGATCCCAAGATACCGAATCCATATATCTCCTCACTCCATGTACACATCAGGGAGTATGCCACAATCATCGGCTGCGGCAAGTACAAGAGAACAAGGTAGGTGTTGAAGCTTTGGCTTCATACTGCTCCAACTACATCTGTCATCCTCCTTCAGGACACATTCCTGCATGGCTTGCTTACGGTAGATACCATGTCTGCTCCTATCAACACACATTACTTTGTACCGATGCACTTTGGTACCTTGAGCAACAACTTTGTGCCTCTTGCCCTTAGCTATTTTATCTTACATGTACTTAGTCACTACTATTCTAAAAGTTATATTGTTGTCTGTCACTGAGAGACCAATTTTCTTGTATCGGTCCCTGAAGTAAGCTTGTGTGTCGTGAAGGATAAATTCAACAATACCAAGCAATGACAGTCCTCGCACTGCTCGCATTACCCAGTTGTAAAGTTCAGCCAGATTAGTTGTCATTATGTCATATCGAGAACCATCACTATCGTACAAGAGGTCCTACTTCTCCTTTGGTTCATTCTCAATCCAATGTGAGAAATTTCGAATGCATGATGCCGACCTCCTTCTCATTGTAGGTGAATCATCATGCAATGGACCTAGAGCTAGCGAACGCTCGCCACCTTCAACTAGTGGCCGATGAGATTGCTCATCTGTTTACTTTGTTGTCAACTCATCCAACCTTCTCCATAACTCGTTGAATTTCCTCTTGATTCTGTGCACAAAGCCTCTTGAAAAGATCCATCACATGCTTGTTCTTGAATTGCTTGTAGAAATTAGCACCCATGTGATGCATGCACCATCTATTTCGAACATCGGGCCACCTAGGTGGAAGTCCCTTCTCATCCCAACCGTTCTACAAGTAGTCAATTGCCCACAGCATGCCCACGTGACGATCATGTATAAGACAAACATCAGGCCTCATATGCACGACTTCACTGCACACTCTTTCCAGGAACCAGTACCAACTTTCAATGTGCTTACTCTCTACAAATGCAAAATCTATAGTTAACATCTGATTGTTCCCATCAGCTCCAATCGCCGTCAATATCTGATCTCTGTATTTATCGATAAAAAATGTACCATATACGCACAGTATAGGAGGATAATGCACAAATGTATTGATGCAAGCACCCAATGCGAAAATAACTCTCTGCAGCACCCTCTTGCTTAGATCATCAGATGATGGGAATGTATGAATGTCAAAGTAAGTATTACTATTTCTCTGGGCAATGCTGGCTAACAGACGAGACAAATTATCATATGATACTTCTGTTAGTGATATGCCCTAGAGGCAACATGGAGATGTTGGATATCATGGTCAATGTTTATGTATAAATGAATAAAGTGTTATTCAGTTTCATGAAATAGACATCTTGTATTGATCAATAACTACGTGACTTATTTATGAGACTCAGTATGTATGAATCTATTTCTAAACGATCCCTGATCATATGTCATATTGTTGGAACAAATATGATTCTAAGATCGGCATGTTTATTGATTGATGATCATGTCTCATAGATCATGGTATGGAGATACCAAATCAATATACGTGAACATGTGTTAGAGAATACATTATTGGATAGACCCACCATGAGACACTACAGAAATTAATGTGCCATTAGTTTGTCTCAAATAGTGTTGGTGCAAAGTCCTTAGACCTGAGATCATCATGGATTCCAACATGTATAGTAGCCTACTTTGGGACTGCCAAACGCTATTCCGTAACTGGGTAGTTATAAAAGTAGTCTTCGAGTTTGCTATGAAACATGGAGTGAGATGTGAGTGATCAAGATGGAATTTGCACCTTGTTTGAAGAGATATCTCTGGGTCCCTCAAGGTAATGGATTATGGAAGTGTATGACCATGCCGAGTTGATTGAGGAGTCAATCAACAGACAGATAATTCAATACGCTTCGAGTGAATGGTTAAGCTATTGAAGGGATGACACACACATCTTGCCTATAGCTTAATTGGTATCGTAAGGCAAAGGGATTTGTATACACATTACAGGTTCAAAGCCGATATTATATTCTTGTATACTATGGTGTCAATATGTGCTGCTAGGCGCCGCTATTGACGGTCGGCTGAGTTGGACTCGAGCCGAAACCGAGTATACCTGAACCTACAGGGTCGCACGCTTAAGGGGATAGAACAGACATTCGAATTGGACTTGAATATGGCTCAAGTCGGATAAGATTCGATTTAATATAGAGTCCTATGGGCTTACAAAGTCCGGCCGGCCAACTCTATGAGATTAGGATAGGATCCGATTCAAAATAGAGTCCCGATGGGCCTATAGGCCCAGTCGACAACTCTATATAAAGGGGCGAGGGGTGGAGAGCTAGGCGATCGCACCTGAACCGAATCAATCTAATCGCAGCTTCAGAAGTCGGCAAGTTCGAGATCTCCACGGAAACCTTCCCTACTCCTGAGCCAAACCCTAGCCTTGCATCTTGTGCTAGCACACGGGTGTTAGGCGTTCTGTCTCTAGACGTGTGGATACCGGTAAAGGCATTGCTACGTTACGGTGCTAATCGGCTGCGGTAGGACAGATCGGCTGTGGTCAGGCATATCTGAGTGTGGCAAACACGGTCGGGCGAATCGGCGAGTCGGCTGAGGTTGGATCGGCTCCGGCATCGGTGAATTGGCTACATCGGATCGGCTGCCGTCAGGCGATTCGGCGAATCGGCTATGTGGGGAATCGGCTGTCAGCAAATTGGCTGTGATCGGCCAGTACTGTTCTGGATCGGATAGCTCCTGATTGGCTATTTCCGCTGCACCCTACTCCAATCGGTAACGATCTATCGACCCTTACTTGCAAGTGTTCCTGGTTTGCCGTGTAACCCTTCAACTTCAAATGTGCCATACCTCATCTCGATAATCTTCTGTTTGGCCCTCCAGGCCTTGGCGTAGCTTATGGTGTACTTGAATTTATCTTTAATGGAATAATAATTAATCTTGGTTCAAACCCATTGTTACGGACAACATTGCTATACATCTCAGTTGTAATAAAAGCTGAAGTGATGTTGCGGTGGTACTTCTTCACCCCTTGTAAGTGGCATTGATGCTCCGTCACGATGCTTACTTTTCATAGTCATTACCTTGTATACATGAACGCGTCACAGACACTCTTCTTTCATGCACCTCACTTCATACACATATTTGGTTGACTTGACCACCCTAAACCCTCTCTGCAATGAGACCACCCAATGCTTCACCGCCTCCTTTAGATCCTCCGAATGAGCATGTCTAGCACCCTGAATTACCTCGTTCTCCTTGTACTCTCAGGGTAGATGATGTTCCTCAAAGATAACAAGCCTCGAGAAGTCCTCGTTTGTTCAATCAATGAGCATTACATCATCTTTCTCGTCGAACGATGCATTGCCTTTCGCTTGCTTGTTATCCGAATCTTCCCTCTTCATTTCATCAATGATTATACTAACTCTCTCCCCCTCATCCGCCACGCCCATGGCCTGTACCACCTCTATTTGATTCCCTCATTTTTCATCGATGTTCCAACATAATCCCTCATATGGATTGGACCCTTAACATCTTCTATTTTCATGGCAACATTATTATCCTTTTCATGCACCGACACAAAAATAACAAGGTTCCATGACCGTTCAAAAACTATCTCCATATATCGTCTCCAGGTGACAGTGCTATTCATTGGCATTAGTTCCCAGAAATCACCTTCTGTTACACGACTCACTACAACGACATTGTGTTGATTTCTGGGTTGACTTTGAATCCTCGCATCAACCAACTATAAATTGGTTGAAAAGTTCTCTCAGTCGGCCTATCGATACCCTTCGATATTATGCTAAAATCTGACAGATCAACACCATATGGATCAAATCTAAGATTGTCTTGACTGTGAACTAACTGAAATATGACCTTACTTAACATTTTGTGTGATGAAAAAAGATATGTTAACTAAGTTCAAATCATATTAACCAGATCTAATGTCACCTTTATCAATTTCTACTATACCCTAAGTATCAAGTTCTAGAAATATGTTATATGTCCTAAGTCTCAAATTCTACAAATTTATTGTGTGCTCTAGATCTTTAATCTAATTAAAATATATACTACTAATACTACAATGCTATAGAATTGACAACAAAAGATGATAGAATGTATTTACCTACGATGGAGTCAATAAACTGACAGGACTGCATTGTTGCCCTTCTTCTCACACTCACCCCTCCCTCCTTTCTTCTTTTTCATGACTTTGAATGGTTATAATGAAAATTCGGGGAGAGGGAGGACCTTTTATACCTGGGAGAAAAAAATGTCCTCCCTGAGAGAGACAAGGGGTGTTTGCAAAATAACAGTCCCCTCGGTTGGGGTTTGCAGGCCTCCCCTCTTGGCAAAAAAATTGCCTACTGAAAAGGCGGTAAGGGAGTCGCCTAAAAAAACCAGGTCATCCTCGCCGTAGGTTTGCGGGCAGCCTCCTCTCAACAAAAAAAGGCCCTCGACGAGGATGGCAAGAGGACCGTCTGCAAAAAAAAAAGCACTTTCCTGGTAGGCATCCATTACACGGGGTCAACGACCTTCTGTCATATCACAAACAGGGTTTCCGATTTTGCCGAAGCTTGCCATACCGCTCTTGCGCGGTAGCGCGGTTTTCGCATGAAAACCTCTAAAACCACGGAGAAATGAACAATAAATAAATTTAAATTTGAATCGATTTGCCATGCCACGGTTTTCGCCCAAACCGCGCGAAAACCGTGACAAAGTGAACAATGACGAAATTTAAATTTGAACCAAATTCGTCTTGGGGTTTTCGCTCAAACCGCAAGAAAATCACACCACATACCGCGGTTTTCACAAGACGAGAGAAAATTTATTTTTGTGAATTACTGATAAATATATTTTTTGATAAAATGAATTTTTTTTCAAATTTTTTGAATTCACACAAAATTATTCAAACGAAATCGTGGGATGCCGTTTCGCACCCCGTGATACGTCCGAGAACCGCGAAAACCATGCCGATTTTCGTGGTATCACAAACCCTGATCACACAAACACTTTTTGAGAGGGCGTTTTCAAAGGACATAAGGCGACTATTTCAGTAAAAGTTTCAAACAAAAACTATTTTTTAAATATAATAATAATAAAATAATAAAATAAAAAATCAGCCGCATAGGAGCGAGAGAACCCTTTGCGGCTCGCGCCGCACCACCACCACCAACACACACGCAGTCACGCACGCACCCACGCTTCGATGGGGCGGCTGCGCGCGTGCAGACGTCTCCGCCGCCTCCTGGCGACGAGGCCTCTTCCTCCGGCGTCGCCGCCGCGGACGACAAGCGAACCTTTGCCGCGCCTCGGCGTCTCCTCGCGCTTCTCTAGGGCCTTCTCGTCGGCCTCGGCGGTCGCCGTCGCGGTGCCGCACGAAGCACGCGACTCCGGCCTCGGGAGCTCGGCCTACTGGGCCTGGATCCGGGCGGCGGCCGAGTCGGCCCCGGCCCCGCCGCCTCAGCAAGAGGAGGAGGACGAGGGCCTCGCGCGCTGCATCCCCGTCAAGGCGTACTTCCTCTCCACCAGGTACGTTGGAAGCATGCGCGTGCTTGCGCGACATGTGTTTGTTGATTTTTCTCAAAGGTGTATGTTGCATCATATTGTGTTGATTCAGTCTTCCTTTGTGGCATTTTGATGGGTGAATACGGCTAAATAGATGATTACTAAAATGATGTGTTTTTGTCTGATTTTTCTTCCCCCTTGTGGCAGCATTGATTTGAAGAGTTTGCAGGCGGAGCATGGGAGCGACGTGGTACCTCCGTCGACCCGATCATTGAACTATATTGCACTCAGATACTCAGAATTCCCGCAAGAAATCATGGTTAGTGATACCAAATTACCATCACGTAGTTCCTGGTCCAAATGCCTCTGAATCAAATGATTTTGAGTTTAACCCCATCATTGTCATTTGTTGAACGTACTGCCGTGATGTGTAACCTCTCTTTATGTACAGTGCAAAATTTAACTTCCTTGCTATGTTTGGCTAACATTTCCGTAGGACATTGGAGTTAAGGACAACAGATTTTGCTACCGCTATGTGGTTGTGTTCCAATATGGTTCTGCTGTGCTTTTCAACATTGCTGATCATGAGGCTGAGCACTATCTTGATATCATCAGGAAACATGCTTCAGGATGGCTTCCGGAGATGAGAAAAGATGGTACTGCACTTGCTATTCAGTATCTTGCCTATCATAGTTTACCTTGTGAACAAAGACATTTTACTTTGTACTTCTAGTTTTACTCACTCTATTCCATTATAGTATGTGTACAAGTAGCATATAATTCAATTGCCTCCAATGTTAGTGAAAATTGTTTTTTGATAAAAGCTCATAGAACTACAAGAGAGTCCATATGCATCTAATTTGATATTGGATGTGATGCATTCATAGGCTGGTAACATGTTAAGTCAGTTAGAGTTGAGTAGCTCCCCTTCTACCCACTAAACAATTTCAAAAGCTTTTCTTTCACTGGGACAAAACTGCCCCATCTTCCCCCTAAACAGTTGCAAAAGTTTTTTTTTTTTTCACTGGGACAAAACTGGGCCAGTTGCAAAGTAGTGAAGTACCGTGGAAGGTTAAGTATTTAAGACTGTATTACATCCTCACATGATATCTATTTTACAATGACCAGATTATGCAGTAGTTGAGAAGCCCTCCCTGACAACATGGATGAAAGGAGGTCTTGACTATATAGTTCTTAAAAGCCTAGATACAGATGGAATTCGCATCATTGCAAGTGTTCTTGGCCAAAGTATTGCTCTTGATCATTACATACGGCAGGTACTGAGAAGGGGCAATGTCGACAAGCTTTTTCCATGTGGTGGTAGCCTTGAAATTTTGTTCTTAAGGTTCTAAAACACTAATTTTGGTAGGTCGATGACATGGTCGAGGAATTTACTGAAATTAATCGTGTCATGGAGAAGACTGGGAACTTTACCATGCAAAGAAAGAAGCTCTTCCAGCTTGTTGGCAAGGCTAATTCTAACCTTGCTGATGTTATCATCAGACTTGGCCTTTTTGACAGGTATCTCTTCTACAATCTAAGTACCAAACTCCCTTTTTAGATGGTTCATGTCTACTGTTGCAATTGCCTAAGTTATGGCATTTTCCCCTTTTTTTTTCTCATGTATGGAAGTAATCCCCATTATATGCCAGTCCTATGTGCACTGTGATAAGCTATGCTGTGGAGTAGGAGACATGTAAACCAAGATGCTACTAAGATATTTCATGTGGACATCCTATAAACATGGGTTACTTATTCACACAAAAATTCCTTTTGGGAAAAGCAATCAAATGGGATTTACACTCTTTTCTGGTGCTTTTAAAGGTTGGTGCCTTTTAGCTCTGAACTCTAAAAATGGAGTTTGCATGCCACAGTTCTGTGTTATAAAAACACTTTGTTCATTATACAAATTTTATGCTATATGTTTTCTCTGATGTTCTGCATTAACCCTAGCTCTGCAAATGCCCTTTTGCTTAAGGAAGCATACTCATTTGCCATTTAAATAATTGAAGGAAAGGAAGAGTTATATGGCTTCTCTAACATAAACTATTTATATTCCAAGTGAAAGTGACATTTTTTGTCGCAGCGCTCATTAGTTAATGCTGATTTGCCATAATACTTTTTAATAAAATTCCTCTGTCCATGTCATGCTTAGCTTATGGAAAACCGCAAAACAGTTTTTTGCTCTCAACTGGCTGTTTCCAGCCATAAGGCTTGCAATTTTCCAACTATCCACATGGTTGGTAAGAGCCCAAGACAACCATGACAAAAGAAAATAAATGCAGGATAAAAGCTGATCTAAAGGGAATTATACAACTTCATGGATAGGGTCTCCTTGTGTATCTTATGGTAGTCCATTTAAAGAATATGACTTTTTCTTCAGGTCTGAAATTGCTTGGAAAAATTCAAATTATGCTCAAATACTTGAGTATCTTCGGGAAGAATATGAGCTGAACCAACGTTTTGGAAGCCTCGACTTCAAATTGAAATTTGTGGAGGTAAGTTCTTCAATTCGTGTTCACTTTTAGTGCATTAGCTGAATTTGTCTTTTCTCATTTTGAGTTCCCATTTGTGCTTACACCTTATTATTGTAACAGCACAACATTCATTTTCTTCAAGAAGTTCTACAAAATAGAAGATCAG
This sequence comes from Oryza australiensis, assembly GCA_019925245.2. Taxonomy (NCBI): domain Eukaryota; kingdom Viridiplantae; phylum Streptophyta; class Magnoliopsida; order Poales; family Poaceae; genus Oryza; species Oryza australiensis. The sequence goes on along the minus strand of JAIFGZ020000048.1, from coordinate 6,158,171 downwards.
ATCTGCTGGAGTGGGGTGTCATTATACTGCTGATTATCGAGATTGTCATCTCATTATACGAAATTATCAAGGATTCCAGCATGATGTCTTGAGAGCACTCTATCCAATATCTTTGACACAGCCATCCGCGCACTACTGCTATTCTAACTCCACACTCTATGCCCACACAATTAAATGCTAACCTTAGTTGAAAGGAAGTAAGCTTTCTTTCATAGCTTACTTTTGTTTGTGTTATACTGCCTGGGATGCATTTTTGTTAGTTTATTTATTCTGCTGTTCCAAGTATACCTCACAGCTAACAAGAGCAGTTAATTCTTTCTCCAAATCCCAGCAAAATTCAGTGCCCCAGGTTTTCTATGGGAAGAGTTTTGGTTTTCCTCCTGCATTTCAATGGATGTTCTTGGTACATATGCTACCAGGGTTTACTTACTCTTGTAGGACCTGTGTTGGTCCCAATTTTGTGGTAAGACATGAGACCAGACCAGCAGGCAGCTGGTCAGTAGAAGGGATATAAAAATGACACGAAAACATTCTATACTTAGTGGCATTATCCTTTGTATTATAAACGTTTCTCCTACTACATATTTATCTTTGTATTAATATTTAGCGAGATGCAATGATATTTGGTTAAACCACTTATTAAATTGCTTGTGCTCAAGGATCTTTGTACAACCCAGGCAATGCACAAAGGAGTGCTTCAGTTCTCTCCCACTGCCACATCCAAAGACTGCACGAATCCTATTGCTCTCCCACCCAAAAAGAGCATGAAGTGTGGGTGTGGCAGTGGGAGAGAACTGAAGCACTAGTTTTCAAAATCAACATGCTGGTGCCCTAAACCGTTTTTACGAGTGTGGACGGTCTAAAAGTTTAGGAAAACTGCGATGAATTTCAGCCACATTACGGAGATGCGCTTGTCCAGATCACCACGACCAACGATTGCGACCTATCATTGCATAAACAATTCCAGGACATGCAAAGAGGATGCAAAAGGTTGGTATAAATCTATTATATATATATGCAACATCTCCATATCATATCATATCCTATCCTGCTTGTTCTTGCCACAGAAAATATAGTGTAAACCCGAATAAAATATTTTCTTTCAGTTGTCCCAAAATGGATGCCTATGGTTGTCTTTCCCCTAATTTATTCTTTGATGCCAGGAAACCGAAGGTGGCAGTTTACAATCGTAAACAATCAATCCAATCTCCTCAGCAAGTAGGCTACTTGAACCTCCTTTGTAAGCGGCATGATCCTGTAGCTGTACAGTTCAGCGACCAAGCTGGGCCTTATCTTGTAAACCGGTGGAGCGCCATTGTCTTCAGCGCCTAAATCCACCTCCTGCCCAAAGATCTTAGCCTTAGCTTCCACCCTATGTTCAATAGCACGCTCCACCGTTTCATAGGTGAGGAGGTGCATTAGTTGATCCCGGTCCTGAAATTCCCAGATAAAAAGAATTAACCGCTTGAGTTACTAGATTCAATTGTCATTATGTACCTAAAGATAATGTACAAGAAACGAAGACACATGGAATGATGGAATTATTTGCCTCCCATGATAAAGGCAGAATATACAGCAAAACAGAACACAAACCTGTGCTATTATCGCAGGCATGTAAGCTTCAGGAGACTCTTGAAACTTGGCCTCTGCCACGAACTTACCATAGTGGATTCTTTTGGAGAGCGCCTGGGTGATACAACAACAAAATAAGAACACGTGAAAAAATTTCCCAGTATAAAAATGCCTAATTCCTTGAGCCACCAGTGAACAACAGTACAGTACTATAAAAATGACATCTGGTGAAATTCTGGCAGTAGAACATCTTGAAGCAATACTAAAAACCAGAAATGGTTTTACAAGAATTATTTTGCTAATGGTAAATTCTTTTGAGCAAATGAAAGCTGCAACAGAGTAGACAGAAGCAGTATGAGGCCAAATTATTAGAAGATTTGCTGTACTAACTGTAGTACCTGCAAGCAGATTGTGTCACAAAGGGCACTGGATCCATAATTACCATCACTTCCTTCTTTCACTAATCTTGGAAGAAGCTCATCAAAATACATTTTCCAAATCTCCTTGTTGATATTAATAGAATCAGCAACAGGATGCAAAACCTAGAAAAAAGACAAGAACAAAAATAAGAATTTCATCCAAATTTACTTATACAATACAACAGCACAGCAATCTAATAGCAATATGAGTCTGTCAATAGATGGTATACGCCACTTAGTATCAAAAGATGTATTAGGTTGCAGATAGGTTGTGGGAAGCACGATATCCCACCACAGAACCTGATATAGTAGTGGTCAGTCAATGAAAGATCATGCCTAACCAATTCATCTACTGTCAGATCACAGAGAGAGAGAGAGAGAGAGAGGGAGAGAGAGAGGGGCAAACCTAAACCCAAATAATAAAACCTGATATATTAGTGTTTAATCAACGAAGGACTATGTTTGCCTATACTAACAAAAGGAACGCTGAAAGCCTACAGAGAAGAACTAGATGTCTAAGAACACATGAGCTTATGCATTACCTTTGGATACTGGAGAGGTGGCAACAGTGGTTCAGGCAGATCCTCTGGAAAGAATGGGTGCTCATCAGGGCTCTTATATCTCCCAACCTACACAAGATGGCCAAAATCATCAATATTTTGCAATTTTTGGCATGCAATGAACAATTATATTGCTAATTACAAGCCTGCTCTACCTGTTGATGTAGCTTTTCAGTTTCTCTAACCATGAATTCAACCAAAGAGCCATCAAATCCATCCACGTGGAAAGCATTTTTATCATATATATCAGCATTGTAGCAAAATTGTGCTCTCTCTAAAAGGCTGAATATGATGCTGTCTTCTTGCCTAACCAAGGAAGTTCTAATGTTATCCAAGGTCAGTATTTCACTTTGATCTATCCTCTGTTTCTCCTCCCTGCAAAAGGCGCATGAGAAAAGGTTTGTTAATTTCTTTGGTGTAACACAAAAAGGTCAAATCTCTTGTAGGAGTGCCATATGACTTAACCGGGTCATTAATATGTTATTTTCCCCTGCAAAGAAAAAAAAGTTCTTTGTTTTCTAAGTCAATTCCCTTCTAAAAGGTGCACATGTGTTTCTAGAAAGTTTTGCTGCGATTCAGGGATTCTTGGCCATTAAGATACTACAGCAGTCATGCAAGAATAATAATCCACCCTTTGTTGAGTTTTCTACACAAAGACTTTGGTCAAGTCACCAGCTGCCCATGATTTTTGGTCGAAATGGCAAAAGACCTTGCAGGAAATTTACGTGCTTAAGCATCCTTCGCATCCCACAATGATCAAAACCATAATATGGCTTCAACTAATCAAAATTCAAAATTACAATATGACTTTAAGCCAAAGCTGGCAAGCACAATCATTAGCACAATCAACACCATGTTCTTAGGAAATCAGTTCAAAGGAAAACATTTCCCATAGGAGACCAACTCTCAACCATCAACTCGACATCAAACCATTCCTCATTTTTCTTCCGAACCAGAAACAACCTCGAATCGAATGGTAAGATTCATGGATTCAGCAATTAAAGCATAACGCAACCCGGTTTCAATTCGCAAGCGCTATTGCACTAATCGCACAGACGAAGATGCTATGGTACTACACCACCAACGCCAACAGAGAATCACGCATCCGATTCATTCGAAGACCGGCACGCATAAGGAGACCTCGCAAGCAAGCTCAAGAAAACGGCACAGCAAGGGGAGACTAGAGAAGAGTCCATACTTGGTCACGGGGGTGACGGAGTTGTTGGTTGCCGCGAGCCGCGCCCACCGCGACGACGGCGCCTTCGCCGTCCCGAACTCGATGCGGCTGGCCGGCCCTCCTCCCCCGCGCGCTGTCCCAGCCGCGGGCGACGCCGGCGAGGCGGCCCTAGAGCTGGAGACCACCTTGTTGAACTCCATAGCTCGCTCGCTCGCCAGGAATCCGATGCGGTAGAAGAAACGGGGGTTGGTAGGGTGGTCGTCGGGAGGGGTCGGTAGGCGTGGGGGAAATGCGGGCGTCGTCGTCCGCGATTTTGTAGGCGGCGGGAGAGCGAAGAGGAGACGACGGGAGGTGAGGTGAGGTGACGGCGCGGAGGGGATGGTTGGCGGAGGCGGAGGCGGAGGACGAGGACGGGAGGAGGTAGGTGGGTGTGTGGGGTTGGGATTCGTGGGAATGAGTCGAGACGAGGAGATGCGGGGTCCCGACGTCTCGTCCGGCCGAGGCGTGAGAAAACTGGGGAAATTTGGGGGCCGGTAGGAGGGCGTTAGGTGTGTGTTGGGTTTTTCACTTTTTCTCTCCCGTGTTCTCGGCGTGTGGGTTGGTGTGTGTGGCACGAGGAGCGCTGGGAGAGCGTGAGGCTCGCCACCACGGCACGCATCGGCTTCGGCCGGGCGGACCGCGACATCGGTTTTGAGCGCGAGGCGGAAACGGAAAGCGATTAATTCTGCTACCGTTAATTGCGATAAACGCAAGAGGCACCAAAACAGTGCTCCTACCCTGCGAACGGCGCTAGTTTTCCCGGCCGTGTACAGATTACGGAGCAACGAGTGTAACCCTTTTCCGAACAATTAAACGTGTATTTTTTAAAAAAAATATTTTATAAAAGATTACTTTAATAAATCGTATTAATTTATTTTTAAATTTAAAATAATTAATTAATCCCGTGTTAATGATTCGCTTCCTTCTACGTATCATTTTACTCTTTTTATCCTCTCTCACACACTAAAGCTCTCGAACACACCGAGATTAGTTTTTTCCGATGAAGATGTAGATTTTACATCGTTTTTTATTAGCGCACGGTTCTGGGTATATTTCATATGAAAACTTTTCTATATAAAGATTATTCTAAAATATCAAATAAGTCTTTTAAAAAATTTGTAATATTTAAAATTTAATTAATTAGCTTTCTTAGCAAGCTCTTAATCATGAAGCTGTGCAAGCACTACTCCCTTCATCGAAAAAACAAACGTAGTACTTGGGATGTGGCACATTCTACTGGTTCATACTAATACTAGATACCATACCAGTAGATTCGTAGTATAAAAAGCATCGCATTATACGGGGGCTTGTTACTGGAGGGTTTGGACAAGAAACTAAACATAAATAAATTATAAAAATAATTACAGAATCGATGACTAATTCACGAGACGAATCCGTAGATTTTATAAATAATTCATATTTAATACTTTAAAATAGCATCTTAATAGCATCTTTAATAGCATCTTTAACATTCGATATTATCTATGTGATAATAGCATCTTTAACATCTTAACATTCGATAAGATAATGACTAATTATTAGCCTCTCATGTGATAGTGACTAATTATTAGTCCTTAATATGGTAATATTAGCTCTTAATGTGGTAGTGACTAATTATTAGCCCCTACTACATTCTTAGCATAAAAAGCATCGCATCCTGACGATATCTGCTGCTTCCAACGGCGAAAGGTTGCCCCTGTCATCGTGTTTGCATACGGCAGAGTTTATCGACTTGTAGAGAGCAGCATTTCAACGTCAGCAACACCAACACTCTGGAAGCTTTTTTTTTTTGGGGGGGGGGGGGGTGTCTTGCCTTCTTATTTTCCCCGAGCGTAGAAAATTCCGTGGTTTCCAGTTTTCCACGGAAGTAAATTCCAAATTTCCAATAGATGTACGTCAACCCTTTGCTTTCTCTGCAGAGCTGCAGATTTGATGAATGCAGCTTATCTACAAAACGCCCATCAGAGGGAACACAGTTACAGAAGAACAAGGGGAAGTACTACAGACTGCAAATCCACAAGGATGATCTTTACAATTCACTGGACATGAGAACCGTATACGTAAAGGGCTAAATGGATTGGGCACTATATGGGTGTTACCCTAATCGTCACTCTGCAAGGTCAGATATCAGTATACCAAATGCAGCTTTGCCTCATTGCAGATTGCTATGGATTGTTGAAGTATCGTGATAGCCCAGTCAGCCAGTCTTCACTGACATTAGTCCACTGTAGTTACACAGTAACTAGTAGCTTCCTCACCATTTTGAAACTCTGTTCGGTGGCAGCAGGGCTTCAGAAATGACATCATAACAACTCTCGTTGCCCAACAGAATGCATCACACGCGTACAGATTATATTTAAGTTTGCGGTCCACTTGCCAATTATATGAGTGCCATAATTTATGTGAAACCTCACCTTTCAGCTATCTGTATTGCCATCATCGTCATCTTCATCCCCAGAAGCTTCATAACGTGGTTGGTCGTACTTCTCACGAAGCTGTTTGATAGGGATGAAGTCCCCAGCCGTGTCCTCACCAAAAAACAGAAATTCGATATAGGGGTGATCAAATCTTCCCTGTATTTATAAACGGAAACAACATCAGTTCAATTCGACCAAAAAAGAAAACAACCAAGCAACTGAAGAACTCAGACTCACTCTCTCTGATACTTCAGCTTCTGCAAGATTTTCTTCTGCAACTGAAATTATACATACTTAAACATGTCTCAAAATGGCACATCATAGACATAAAAAAGTTAGTGAAGATGGATTTGATCATTTGATTATTGAATAGCCTACTGTCTGTCTTCTTCTGCCATTTACATAAAACAAGAATGCTCATTATAAGTTACAGATTTCATGATAGAATTTCCACCGGTGGTCAATGTCTATCAAAATATTGGAATCAGCACACATTTCTTTTTGACATGCGAATCAGCACATAGTCGTTCATTTTCACTGAGCAAAGGTAAGTTATAAACCGAATAGAGAAGCTGCTAGTTTATATTTTTCAGGGTCGAGCAAAAATATAGTGAGCTGTCTCTGGTGATTTTTCTGAACAATAGCCTGATGAGGCTTCTTCAATAACAGCATAACTAAAGATAAAGCCATAGTAAATCGGTGTTAGCATATGGAATTTAAAACGCCATAAAAGGAAATAAATGCTTTCTGTGAAAAGGTAGGTCAAAGTCAACTGCTTCATAAATTAAGTGTCAACATTGGAAAAGAAAAATCAATACCATAAGCAACAAGGAGTTCTGGATCAGCGTATACATCAACAAGGACCTGCAAGATTTGGTAATGAATCACAAAGGATTACACTAAGCATCTCAATTCTCAAAACACTAAGCTCTACAAACACATCAGTATGCATGGGCACTACTGTCCAAAAGAAAGCATTAGTTTCATAGAGAAACAGTCAATCGCAGGCTAATAAAATTGCATCATGAAGGACCTGATTCTACTGAACAGAGCCAAAAGGGAGGGGGGGCGGGGGAAGGCAATGATGGATATCACCATCTCAACTCCATAAGTGAGTTTGCAAATTAAGAACAAGAACAGATTGGTATTATTACACAGAATCGCCATCAATGCTGAACAAGTCATAACTGATGCTACATGAAGGAAATGAGATTTCTATGAACTATGGGCATTGAGGAACTACTTAAATCAGAAGAAGTCAAGCAGCATTTACTTGATAAAAAGGTTGATTTGGTCCTTTGGACAAGTTTTCCACCTTTGCTGTCTCCATCCATGACTTGGATTCACAGCACACAGGATCCATGCCACAAATCACAGCTCTATATCCTTCAGAAGGAGATGTAAAATTAAGAACAAGAGAAACGAAAGTGTGTTCACTGAAGCTAATATTTGATATAAGGTGTGCTTTGAACACATGCAAATGTTCCATTCAAGGATAATTGCAATTATGAAAAATTAACTATTCATAGAAAGTTTGCAAAGAAATCGTAATAGTTATCTGTTGAGATTTTACCACAAATAATGTGTGAACAATAATAGGTAGTATAGGAGTACTCACCATGTACCTTATGACGTACTTTCTGCCCCAGTCGAAATGCATATTTCACATTTTGATATGCAAGGGCCTTAGCGGAGACTGCCAGAGACTCTGCCTACATGATGTTTGAAGTTAACATGTTATGTACACATAATCATCACATGGCAGGTGCACTACAGTTTTGTTATACCTCAAGTTTAGCAATTTCATCACGCAGTGAAGCTGCCAAAGCATAGTTTTCACTGTCGACAGCCTTTTGCAAATCCGCACTGAAACAAATGGATAAAACTAAAGCGATTTTCAAATGAACCAATGATACTTAACACTGGGACGTATTCATTCCAAAAGAAAAGTTTACATCTGAAAATTTTTTATCTTCCTGTCATAGAGAAATGGAAACTATTAACATACCGCACACGTAAAAGGTTTATAGCTTTGTCCTGAGCCTCAGTCTTTGATGAGCCTCTTTTAGCTTCACGTTGCCTAATTATCTCTGTTTCAATCTAGAGGAGGAAATTTTCTTTAGCAAGCCTCATCCAATGAATTCATTTATCTTCAACTGAAGTCATTTGATACCTCTGTGAGCTTTTCCCTCAATTGCTTTGCCACATCAAATTGCTCTATATTCAATGCATACTGGTAAGAACCAAGCAATTCAATAGTTAGGCTGGACATGCATAGATAAGTATCAAACATTTGCAAAAACCAGTGGTCAGCAACTACAAATGATGCAATGATGATGATGGTAGATTTAATTAGCAGATTGCATACTAGGGTCCAGGGAATTGATCCATGAAAAAGAATAGCTGCCAGCTGGATTGGTAACTTTATTCACTTTAGAAAATGATGGTAAAGAAGCAACAACTCACCTGTATACGGGTCTGTAAGTCTAATTGGAAGTAGAAAATTAAGATGTCTTCATTAGCAGCCTCACTGCGTTCCAGCCTTGCATTACTACTGCTACGGCCATCTCCTCCAAATAGCCATCTAGCGTTAGTTCTCACTGTAGTATTCATTTGCCTTCTATCGGTCCTCATATGTAGTTTTTTCACACACCAACGCCGCGAGTACGCTCCACAGGTTACTGAATTTATTTTGTAAAACAGCCTCAGATCATCCACTGCAAGACAAGCTGGTCTAAAGCATGATCCATGGGGCGAGGAAATTGAACCACATGCAAAAATGCCTTGCATTGGATTGGTCTGAGATTTGGCCAGTTCAATTCCCACAACTGATGCAGTCCAATCACCACACTGACAGTTGCAATCAGCAAGTCAGTGGCGTCTCCAGCTGCCGAGAAACCAAGAGCATTTTGCTTGAAACTACAAAAATACACCAGGTAACTAAGGAAGGCTTTGAACGGATCTAACATGGGACATGGGGGTTCAGTTGAACCCCCAAACTTTTTGGACCATCAAACTTTTATTAGTATTTTCTAAGGTTAAGGCAAATTTCTAGAGCAGAAGCTAGGGTTAACGCAAATTCGAGAAAAAGTGCGTGGGTAGAGAGAGATGGGAAAGAGGATGTGCGTAACGGATGCGGCGGAAGCAGCAGGACGAATAACGGCGACCCTGCTCGCTCGCGCGCGATGGATGGGGATAGGCGCAGGCGGCGGTGGCGGAGGATGTGCTCACCAGGATGCGGCGGAAGCAGCAGGACGAACGACGGCGCGCTGCTCGCTCGCGGGATGGGTGGGGATCGATCGGCGGCCGCGGCTCGCAAACTGACGAGGAGGGGTCAGGATAACTCGCGGACGACAGAGGCCAACCATACGTCAAAATGGCGAGGGTAATATAGTAATTTCGGCTAGCACTCAATCCACCCGGATTGCCCATCCCATCCCCACCCTACCCAAACGGTGGCAAGCTGAAAATTAATATCCATTAATCCCATTTTCCAAACGGAGGCCCTGAGGTTGGACCTTTGATATGGGTTGAGATGGTGGATAAATATTAGGTAATGATTGGGCACTGTTTAATTAGGTATGGCCCACCGAACGAGCCGTGTCATGTCGACCCACGTGCTGAGGCTAGAGTCTAAACACGACCCAATGAGATGTTGGGTCATGTCGAGTCGGCTTTGCACAATTAGGATATGTGGGCTGTGTGAAGGTCTGTTAACCCAAATTTGGTATATACAAAAAAAATATGAATAAAGTCCGTTTGATCCTGCTGCAAAAAACTCCGATGAAGCTCTGGCGAGGTTTTCCACTCACCGATAGCACATTTCTTTTCCTCCTCATCAAGCACCGTCGTGGCCCTTCACTTCCTACTTCATCCTCCCCAAGCCGATGAGCCCCCAACAACCGACACACTTAGTGGATGTGTTTGCAAATGGGGTTGGTCGCATCACCACGCTGCCGTGTAGGCCTACGTCGACAAGCTCCCACCATCGCTTCTTCTACCATGAGCCTCTGGCTTCCTCGATTCTTCCGTTCTCTGGCTTCCTCGATTCTTCCGTTCTCCTTTCCTCCTAGCTCCTGCTCGGAAGGTAGTTGCTCGATTGGTGGCTGTTCACAAGTCATCAATTGCTATCGTGTCGCACGGCCCAAGGCGTGTCATGCCATTCCTGAGCCATGTCGTGCTGGTTCGTTACATGCACTTGCCATGTTGACACGTCGAGGTAGGTAGCAGCCCAAGCACGGTATGGCTAGACGGGTCATGCCTGCACGACCCATATCTAAACACCCCGTGTTGTTCCTAGGCCGTGAACGGTACATGCGGGCCTGAGAGAACATAGAAAGACCCAGCCCATTTAACAACCTATTAGGAGGATTTGGCAAACTCATAGCCGTTCTTATGTTCATATGGATGAGATCAATTAAGACACCTCGGTCGCACTTAATCAACTTGATTAGTGTTGAATTAAAGGGAAACTATTTATTGTAAGATGTTCCCTTCCATAATAGCGATTACATTCCATCCAACTCTAAAAAAATAACACACTCTTTTCCCAAAATAACATACAAGCACGGTATAATCTAGAAAACATATCTTTTTTTCTTGTTTTTATTAGATCAATTTCAAGTAGCGTTGTCCGAGACAAAATTTATTTCAATATGCAGAATGAGGATAAAGCGATCTCATGGAGATATACACAATTGTGTTGCTTATCTCATTGGTGAAAAGGAAAATATTTTCTCACTAAATCAACACTGATTTGAAAGCCCGTAGATGTCGCCTAGAGGGGGGTGAATAGGCAATCCTGGAATTTTCTCGAGAAAGCAGTGGTTAAGACACACGAGCACCGAACTTCCAGCACTTGAACCTCGGAACTTTCGGTCGGCGTAAGGCGTCCGGAACTTCACGGAGTTCCTTTCTAGAACTTTCAGTGTTCTGTGACCTAAGAGTATCTGAAAACAAATTTAAACTATTTCTACAACAAGTTTATAGCTAGCAACAGGAAGGTAAAGACAGGCAATACATATAAGCAACAGGAACTAGAGAGAAAGCACACGAGACATAAGGATTTTTTTTCCGAAGTTTGGATTCAAAGAATCCTACTCTCCATTAAGCAACTCTGTGGAGTTGGGTCTCAATTAACCCCTTGCCTCACCAAGCAAATCCTTAGGAAGAAGTCTACGACGTTTCTAGGTTCTTACCTAGAGATCAAATGACCACTAAGATCCAACTTGATCCTTTAGCAAAAACCACAAACGTGAGTTGTTGTACCTAGACAACCTCATAAAGATCAGCTAGGTTTTACACTATCCATACCTTATTTCCTTGCGGAGGAGAGAAAATCCTTCACAAACTTTCTCGGGCCAATCCACAATTCTCCGGATGCTCGTGGGAGACACCTAACCATCTAGTAGATTGCTCTCCAAGAGTAATAGGCACCACACCACAACCCTGCAAGAATCACCAAGTGTTCAAGTCATCCTAGCTCTCTCACTCTCACAAACCTCTCAATCACTCAAATCTCTCACAAATTTGGTTATGTGGCTCAAGAATTGAGTTGAAATGGGCTAGAACACCATGGGAGAGGCTAGGGGATAGAAAAACAAAAGTTGGATGGTCTCAAGTGAGCTGGGGATAAGGTGGGATATTTATAGGTTGAGGATGATGTCACCTAGCCGTTACTCACAAACTCAGCTAAAATACTTGTTGATCCCAAATCGTACCAAAAGTACGTTGACTTGGAAAACTGCTCGCTGCCTGAGAGAATTGTTTTACTCTAGTGCAGGTCCACTTAGGTTCTTAGGCGTGCCAGATGATTTGATCCTGCAATCAACAAGAAACAAAGAAACAAGTATTAATCTGCAAACGACAACCAATGGGCTGGTGGCCGATGACGTATCGTCTGTTGTTAAGCCGATGCGGTATGCACTGAATCGGCCAGGGAAATTAAACCTAATTGATCGGCTGTAGATATTCATAATACATAATCGAAATATCAAGAATACGTTTAAACTAAGTGATCGGGATAGATCGATAGCGTGCCGAGATAGTATAAACCACTTAAGTCTAAAAGTACCTTAATATACTGATTATATATATATATCATAGCCGATGTCATAGATTTAACGTGTATCGGCTAGTACTCCGATACCGCTTTATTCTAAGATATCATTGTAGACTAAATACATTAAACGAGAATCGATCAAGTGTTAAGATGGCCTAACAAATCGATAACAAGCTTAACGTATTTAATTACAGTGAGATCTCAATATAAAGGGTAGCTTTAACATATCAACTAAACATAAAGTAAACAAGACAACTAAAACAGGTAAGATCGGCTGAAACCCCGATACTATCTCTAGTAGTAATCATAATACAAGATAGATCCTTTATAATTCTAAAAATGACTTAATAGGTCGGACCTAACCGATCCAACATTAAGTATAAAAAGAAGCATAAGATCTAAACAAGCCTATGAAGACCTTTCGAGATGGTGGATATACCATATAATCTAAATCGACAATAGGATCTAACTCTGTCGGCTGTTGTCTGATAATAGGCTAGCCGATTAGGGTTAGATCGCACTATCGATCTAGGTTATATGGCATATATGATAACTCGATGATTTACACAAACTGGATTAGAGTATCATAATGATGAAAGCACTAATCTCGAGAGCGCAAGCCGCCATAACAAGCTTTTACCTTTTCATCACAGATCAAACGATGCAGCCCAACTAGAAGCAATAACTCATCGAAACTATTGAAAGAAAAAGGTGACGATGCGCCGAGATTGTATTGAACTTGATTGTTGTTTGTTTACATGATCCTGGGTCATATTTATACCCAGTTAACAGATAAGTCCATGACAGACACCATTCCTATCTCTATTACAATTTGAATTACAGATATATTTGCCTAAAATAAACTCTCACCGACATTATCTATAAGGAAATTATTTAAAATATCCTAATTAATAGATACAATTGCCTCTCCTGGACTCTATCCATGTATGGCAATCCTCATGAAGCACTTTAAACCGAATCCGATGATAATTCCAACATCTTTTCCTCGGGATTGGCCAAACCAACTATCCTTATCGAAATCGGCTACATCGGCTATCCTCGTCCGATTCGGTATCAGCCGACAGTCACCTTAGCCGATTCAATCACCAACCGATGAACTCCTTAGATGATTTGGTCTGCACTTAGCGCGCACTCTGTCTTCGAAAACAACCTAATTCCCTCCAAATTAGCTTCGGCCTTAGATCCAAACCTGATAATTTGCTTACCAAATTTGGTCGTTAACAATACTGTCCGAAAGTTTCGGTCTGAGATCATCGGAACTTTCGGCCAACACTTGTGAGAATTTTGTGGTTGCGAGGTGATGAAGTCCGAAAGTTTTAGCTTTGAACCCCAGAACTTCCGATCGGGTCTCTCTGCCTTAGAAAGGGTGAAAAACCAAAAAAAACACTCCAAAAAATCTCACTCAGGTGGAATCTGACTAAGAGCACTTAGATCATATTATGGCATGAGTTTCACCCCTCTTAATAGTACAATTTTTCCTAAAACTCAAGATTAAAGAAAAATAAAACTATAAACCATCGTCGAATCTTTTATCCTTTTTTTGCAAAGGATGTTTGAGGGTTCTCTTTTCTCATAACCTGCACAACTAAGCATCTAGGGACTAATTATCCTATACACATCTCAATTAAACGCATTAGTCCCTTAACCAAATTATTATTAACAACCAAAACCCACTTAGGAGGCTATATGCACTTTCAATCTCCCCCTTTTTGGTGATTGATGACAACTAGGTTAAAGCTTACAAAAGATCGATTATAAATGAATTTTGAGTTAGAAGAGTTAGTTAGAACTCCCCTTAATGTAGGCATAAAGGAAAATAAGAGTGAATCTAGTATGCATATATTAAAGAAAGATTTGAAGGAAATTCTAACCAACCCATCTCACTCCGTGGGGTGCAACAATGGTGAAATGACATAATATGAATTCATATGACAAGGCAAGCACGCAATAAAGTTTTAAAAAACATTTCACCACTCAAAAGCCGCACAAGAGATCATATAGATAAACCTAATTAATAGTATAAGTCTAGCAGTCAATACATCCCAGCACATAAAAGGTTTACATGTCCAAAAGATAACGAAGGGAGATAAATCCTAGGAGATAGCTGCATGGCCGAAAGTTCCGGTGATTAGGTCCAGAACTTCCGGTCGGCTGGCATACTGAACAAAAGACTGAAAAGAAGGAGCTGAAGCGAACACCATGACCCCCTTTGACCCCCTACACTCAATATTATCCTCCTTTGGCATCAAGACACCAAAAGGGGACAAGATAGGAGGGAAATCAATTGGAGTCATTGGAGTAGGTGACAATCTCTTTGTCTCCACTACCGGCGCTGGGGACGATCTCAGTGTCTCTGCTGTGAACGTCATCATAATCGACGTCATCACCGAGGTTAGTAGAGGCAGGAGAATCCGCAGCGGGGACTCCCTCATCCTCCTCCTCTGAGTGTGAAGACACCTCAACAAAGGCAGTGGGGAAGGAAGAAGAGGTGCCCATACCAGCGACGATGTCTCGCACCTCGTATGCCGCGAAAGGGTCCTCATAGACCTCATCCTCCGAGTCATCTGAGACCTCCTTCTCAGCCTCCCTCAGAAGCACCCTCTGACGCTTCTCAATCTTTTTGACTTTGGAGGCAGTCTTGGCATAGAGACAGAAGATGGACCGAAGCGCCTTCTCGATGGGCAAGCTGGAGCTTGAGCCCAAAGGCGATGGAGGAGCTGAAGAAGGCCCAACACTCAAAGTTGGACCTGAAGGAGCTAAAGAAGGCAACCTCGATGCAGACGGCACGTGAGGACGGAAGGGTTTGTGCGAGGCATCACAGGTGTAGAAGTAACCAGTCACCTCATTGATCATCTTCATGACGTAAGGTGCGTACACACACCCCCCCTTGGGATCGTAGGCGGTGTTGTAGATCTCGAACCAAATCAGCTTCATCACGTTGAATGGCAGCTGGTTGCACCTTATGCGACTTAAGAGCTGCGCATGGCGAGCAGGGAGAGCAGTCTCATCCCGGCCTTAGGAAGCAGGGTCCACCTGAAGATCAAGACAAAGGAAGAACTTGACACACAGAAGGATCAGGAAACCATAAAGAGGAAAGGAAACATAGAAGATCCAAACCTGAAGATCGAGTACATGAGCTTGTACCGAGTAAGAAGCCCCTTGGTGGTCCCTAGGCAGTCTCTGGGAGCATCTGGTGCATAAAGAAACTTGGTGCACAACATTGGGATTGGCTCCTCAGAGTGGATGTTGGGGTGGTTCAAGTCGTCTTGATCCAGGCCCAAAATCTCAACGAACTGAGCCATGGAGACCTTGTAAGGATGCCCCTCTGTCCTCCACTTTAGGTAGGGAACACCGTTCTTGGTGGAGCCAAAGAACACAGTAGTATAGAATTGTCCGATCACCTCAGTGTTCCAATAGTACTCGAGGCTGAGGATCTCACCGATGTCCTTGGAGTGACACACCTGCATCAAGTCTTTGAAGTAGGAGTTCTTCTTCGACTTGAGATACCCCCAGTCCAACCACTTCATCTCCACAACCGGATTGTTTCGGACTAGAAAGACCAAGTTGTACCCATCTAGTTGGAAGAAGGTCCTGAACCCGGGATCCAGGGACTCCTTTGGAACAGAGTCGAGATCTATCAGGCGTTCACGACCACACCGGGCTATCTGCTTGAGATAGTTGATCATCTGGCGCCCAGTGTTGTGAGAAGGGTTGACATCATACCCCTGAGTCTTGTACAAGCTGATGGGATTCCCCCAGGAACCCGGCCCGGCTGAGGCCTCGTTGCATTGGAATGCTGAGCGGCACGGGGTGAACTAGTGGGCTAGGAACCACCAGCTACCTCTGTTCTGGCATCTCGAATTGTCAACGACCGATTCCGGGTAGCTCGAGAAGGCCTGGGAGGATTCGGGGGAGAGCGACTGCCACTCCCGCCTTCCTCCACCTTCTCCTTGCCGAGGCGTCCCCGAGGGAAGTGAACGAGGGGACTTTCATCCCCATAGACGTCCTGGCTAGTCTTTTGGCGCTTCTCACGAGGCATTGGAGCACTGCAAGGGGGATCAAGCAAGAATAAGGTCGAAGGCAAGTCAAACTATACTTGATCATTTATAGAATTTAAAAATAGTTAGATACCATGTTTTGAATAGTATATTGATTTAGAAATATTTCGTGGGCTGGGTTAATTAAATTAGATAGTTATAACCTATCATTTTATGTGATTTTAAGTATTCTTTAGATCATTTATGTTATTATTTCATGCAGTAGAAGAGTCTTCTCATTTTATGAAAGAGAAAAGGGAAATTCTATTATTTCATGCGATTAGGAATATTCGTTTTTCCTGTTAGGCAATAGCTTGATAAGTTTAGATCAAGCATGAAACTAGGATATAATAAAATAACTATTAATGCATGTATTATCATTTTATGCACAGTCATAGGAAATCTTACATGTAATAAAAAGGAAAAGAGTTTATTATTTCATGTGATAGGAGAATAGAAGTCCTATCATTTCAGGTGATATAAATATAGTTTTGGCTGGATGCTAGAAAATATAAAAACTCTTGTGCCAAAATAAGGACATAGTTTCGTCCATCCGTTGGATCGGTTTTTACCGGCTTAGCAAATACATTTCTCTGTCTAATCTCCCTAGGGGCTTGCCTTAATTTAATGGCACGCAAAAGCCTTATTGGTAAACAGCGGATAAAAAACCAATGTTAACCAGATTGGTACCGTCTGTTAAGATAGCACCGAAGGTGTTACCAAGTCAGGGCAAGTGTGTGATAAACAACTATTAAATAGGGGATCGAGCACCATCACTGGTTAGGATTGGTGCCCCTATTAAGATAGCCCACCGGTCTTATCACACATCAAGAAAAGTTAGAGTAATGTAAATGCTATGTTACCCTTAGCCTTGCAAACTAAGGATAATCCTCGGGTAAAGCTGGGCAGACGCTGCAGAGTTGATTGTATTCGAACACGCCGTACTCCCGGTTAATGGAGTTGTGTCTATGGGTGAATCCAGTATCATGGCATAATCAATTTTCTAAATGCTATCATAAAATATGGATATTCATATGTAAATAATTTTAAGGAAGGTTAGGACATAGAATCATGTTAAGGCTAGGTTTATAATTCATATTCTTTTTAAGATATCATGCATATTTATTTATATATAGTTGGATTCACTTTGGCTTGATGAGTACCATCCTTGCATATAACATCTTCAGGAAACCCCAAAGCCGAAGAAGAAGCTCCTAGTACCTTAGTGGACTGGGAGGAAAAGTACGAGTTCTAGGTCAACTCTATTCTCGGGCTATCCCTGTGGAAGTGTCGTGATTTTTGTATTGTAACTATTGGGCCTAGTTGGTCGTATTAGTTTACTATCTGGTATTGTAAAGTTTGTACTAAACCTTATCGATTTTAATAATAAATAAAGTTCTTGTATCTGTACTATCTCACGTATAACCGGACTCCTGGGAGGTTATGTGGTATTTTAGGAGTTTACCTCTCTGGAGGAGACCCCATATAATCCTAGACATTGCACCACATCATTTTGAAGAAGACGAGACCGAGGTCGGTGAAGAAGGCATTGGGGCCCCTTCACGGACCAGCAGCGGGATGCGGTGCGGATGCCAACAAGACGACCAAGGTGACATACTCCATCGACCGTGACTTGCTCGAGTGTGGCATTTGCTTCCTGCCTTTTGAAGCTCGAGCTCACATGGTACTCCTCTACATTGCAACACATCATTTTGAAGAAGACGCACGACCTCTTCACATACCAGCAGTGGGATGCGGTGCAGTTGCCGATGAGACGACCAAAGTGACCTACTCCATCGACCGCAACTCGCTCGAGTGTGGCATTACGTACCATCGTCCAAGGATTACCATGTAAACTCGAGCTTTAAAAGGTAGGATGATGGTATAACTACAAATTCAAAAGGCAGGAATATGGTATAACTGCTGATTAATCCTTTGAGGGGTAACCAACGGTATGGTTAAACACTTAAAGCCTTCCCCTTTTCTCATCACTGTTTTGATATTAATATGATGGATTTATAAATTATTTGCTATTGTGTTTTAGTGAGGAGGAATACAAGGTGACCATAAAGCAAGCCTCCAAAACAGATCTATAGAGACATCAGCAGTTCGATGCTGGAAGGCAGAGGGAGTTGTTGCGGGACACTATTCAAGTTTTTGTCGGTAGATCATGTTTTTTTGCAATGAAACATATTTCTCCCATGACTGAACTAACTTATGATTATGGTACAAGAGGTGCTCCCCTCATAAGTCAGTTCAGAGGGCCACCTCTTGTACCATAATCATAAGTCAGCTCAGTCATGGGCGGAATATGTTCCATTGCAAAAAACATGATCATCAAACAAAAACTTGAATAGTGTCCCGTGACAACTCCCTCTGTCTTTCAGACAAAATCTGCTGAAGGTTGTACAGATCTGTTTTGGAGGCTTGCTTTATGGTCACCTTGTATTCCTCCTCACTAAAACACAATAGCAAATAATTTATAAATCCATCATATTAATATCAAAACAGTGATGAGAAAAGGGAAAGGCTTTAAGTGTTTAACCATAATGTTGGTTACCACTCAAAGGATTAATCAGCAGTTATACCATATTCCTGCCTTTTGAATTAGCAGTTATACCATCGTCATGTCTTTTAAAGCTTGAGTTTACATGGTAATCCTTGGACGATGGTAATACCACATTCGAGCGAGTCACGGTCGATGGACTAGGTCACATTGGTCGTCTCGTTGGCAACACACCGCATACCACTGTTAGACCATGAAGGGGCCCTGACACCTTCTTCGCCGACCTCAGTCTCGTCTTCTTCAAAATGATGTGGTGCAATATCTAAGATTACCATGTAAACTTCAGCTTCAAAATACAGGAAGCTAATGCCACACTCGAGCGAGTCGCGGTCGATGGAATCTTGATTACCCGCTGGGAGAGGATGAGCCCTTTTTCACTCGCCATTTCTATACTAGTATTCAGAGCATCTTCTTGCAAGGTAGTATAAATCTTTGTACCAATGAGCAATGGAGCATTATGTACTCAAGCAAGTATGCGGTAGAAAGCTGAAAGTTTATGTATTTTTTATCAGTCAATACAGACGAGCTTTACACCCTCTTCGACGAAGATATCCTGAGCATTTGGGGTGACATGAAAGAAGACGCCTATCACAAAAGCGACAAAAGATGACGGACGAGAAGGAAAAGAAGCTGGAGGGTGTGAAGGCCATAGAGCTACAAGGGCATGGACCTACTATTTTTCAAATTTTCTTGAAAAAAAGAGATAAAAATTTGGCCCCCCTCCTTCTCCCAGCAGTGGGATAACCAATACAATGGGTGATGAGGGTATTTATAGACTGTAAAAGTTATCTTTGTCGGGCCTTAGTGCAAGCCCGTCACTGAAGGCATTCATCGGTGATGGATCATAATGTCCGTTCTAGTTGTTATCTCAATTAGGTGGTAATTTCGAGCCCGTCACCGATGGTAAAGATCGGTGACGGGATTCTATTGTTGCCCGATAAAGATAACTTTGGTTATCTTTGTCGGGTCTTTATTTGAGCCCATCACCGGTAGTTATCATTCGTGACGGACTCAGGTTTTATGCACATCTAACAAGTCTGTGCGAGTATATCTTTGTCGGCTTTTTTTAGACTTATTTGAGATGACTTCGTTGTGACGGCTCATAAATCTCAGGCATGTGATGGTCCGTCACAGAAAAAATGATCTAAACTATTGTTTTTTCTTTTTTTTCCTGCTTGGTGATCAGTTCTTCATGGCCGCAATCATGCGCACTGCATATTTCGGATGAAATGCATGTTCATGCTCACACGTCAACGTGTTTAAGCATACAAGCAGTAGTTTTAGGCTTTTAGCTTTTCTAAGTACATACATATATATCATGATTACACGCGTACAGAAGGGAGCAGGATATATAGTAGTATGTACCTTCCTTCAAAAAAAAAATTGTGGCGTGGCATGGAGAGGGAATCACATAAAAGGAATTTAGCATTATTTAAGAATTAATGTCGCTCACATAAGTGTTTAAAATTTTATATGTATTATCAGTGAAATCGATTCTTAACAAATCCAATTTGGGATTCTTAAATTGAGTTTCCTGTAAATTTGGACTTTAAGTTAATCGTTTTGCTGTTCTAGTTTTGCTCTAGATGTCCTGATAGTCTATAAGATGTTTGAGGTTGTGTTCCCCCTAGTGGGATCTTGTCTACTGGAAACTTTGGCCCCTGTTTTGAAGAGTTTAAGATTATAAGAAATTATTGATTAGTAGCTAGGTTTTGAGGATTTTAAAAGAGTAGATTTCTTAACTTGATTGTTTTTAAAAATTCTTAAAATCTGAGGAAAATATTGGACTGTCTAGGGAGCTGGCTATTAGAAGCTTCCCTTTGTCTGTACTTTAAGTCAAAACTGGAAATCATTGTGAAGTTGAGAACTACTAAAATACACAACTACATTAAAATAGTAAAAAAATTACAATTTTAAATTCTGGAGTAATCTTTTGAGTAAATTTAAATAAACATTGAAAATGCAAAATCAGATCCTATAGTTTCCGATTTAACTATTCTAATTTGGGTTTGTCTCCAAAATTCACGAACTTCGGTTTGTTCCAAAATTGAGCATGGCTACGGTACGAAATTAAGTCCAATTTGAATTCGAATATCTGGCATAAATTACATGTACGCTGATCCTCCCATTTGATCGTGAACATATCAGCCTCTACTGATAAATACTACACCTATATGGTACAGGAGGCCAATTATTTTCTTCAAAACACTTATTACAACCCCAAGCCCTCTAGGCAACCGACTTCATACACATTACACGTATTAACAGGCTCAACAATAACACATTTAGCAAGAAAAACACAAACTAAAAAATCAATCATGTCGCACGGTACGTATAACTACGTGACACTGCTTTGTCATTCCATCGTTTCTTCTATCACAGTATAGTCTAATAGAGCTCATATACATAGAAAAGAATCAACAGATACAAAATACAACTTTAGGCGTTCATTCTTTCCTTTGCAAGATTCCAAAAAACACTTGTATTTTTGTTCTTCATGGTCAACCAAATACCAGTGTAATACATCACGTATTTAATAGTACAAATCAAGGATGTAACAAGGTACAGACAATACACCGGTATTTCCCAATTATAACTCCAACTACAACATTGCTAACCTGTGAGAGTAAAAAATAAAAAGTTCGTAAAGCAAGCCAAAAGAAAGTTAAGCTTTGAATAGAGCTCAGTTTATTAGATTGAGACCAAAAGAAGGGCTTACCAGTTTACCCTTTTCATCAACAGTCATAGGGTTCTCGACAACACTGGTTATATTCTGGGGTCAAGATGTGGGCTGCCAGAAGGTAAAAACAGAATGAGATAAATAATTCTTAACATCTTAAGAATGATTTGTTAGATAAAAATGCAGGCATGACATACAACTAAAGTTGATGGGGCATGACCCCGGGCCGAAAATCGCATGCATTGCCTCAAATTGCATAGATCGGCCATCTAAAAGGCACTAATTGAGGTTCTAACCAAAAGGAATTCTTCCTAGATCCAAGAATTTAGAGATCGGGGCAAAAGAAGATGAAACTAGGGAGAGAGATCGAACGAAGTACCTCAGGCATACGAAAGTCCAAAACAACCGCGAGGAGGCAATCCTCATCCAAAATCAAGCTGGAACTGATGAAAAACGGAGAGAGGACACGGTGGAGGCTCAAAATCGTCGGGAGAGGGGAGAGAGAGGCTAGGGTTTGAGGCGGCGGCAAATTGGGGAATAGGGTTCGGCCGACGGCCACCCCTAGGATTTTAACACCCCGACTACCGGAACTTCCGGTAGGCCCCGACCGGAACTTTCGGTCATGCCCGAAATCGAGACAGAGAGAAATTATCGAAAGTTCCGGGCTGGGGTCCGAAACTTCTGACATAAGGCTGAAAGCCGCAAGTCTAAGGAGGGATGGACATGTAAAGAATTGCAATGCACGTAACCAGCACACAAGCAACCAATACATAACAATGGTCACAATGCATCACAAAAAGGACCAATAATTAAGTTTTCGCAATAAAAACAAGCACAACAATTTTCGCAAAAAATTTGGAAAAGAATTTTGGGCAAGATGGAAATGTTTGAGTCTTATTTATCATATCAAAATCAGTTTCTACTCAAGAAGTGATATTAAGATACAAAGGCTCAATTTTAATTTGCACTCATTTTGATTCATGCTTGGCTATTGATTAGCAAACCAATCATCAACAAATGTTGCGAGAATCCAAGATATTGAGCTCACTCCTAAGCTCGTAAAACCGCTTCTCATCGAAGGGCTTGGTGAAAATATCGGCTAGTTGACTCTCAGTTCTCACATGGGATAAGACAATGTCACCCTTGGCCTCATGATCTCTCAAGAAATGATGGTGAATGTCTATGTGTTTGGTTCTTGAGTGTTGGACGGGGTTGTTGGCTAGTTTTATGGCACTCTCATTGTCACATAGGAGAGGAATCTTGGAAAAGCTGTAGCCAAAATTTTGTAGGGTTTGTTTCATCCAAAGGAGTTGAGCACAACAAGATCCGACGGCTATATATTTGGCTTCGGCGGTGGATAATGCAATGGAGTTTTGCTTCTTGGAGGACCAAAAGACAAGTGACCTCCCAAGGAATTGGCAAGTGTCAGTAGTGCTCTTGCGATCAACCTTACACTCGACGTAATCCGAATCGGAATACCCAACAAGCTCAAAGGCACAACCCTTAGGATACCACAAGCCAAGGTTAGGAGTGTGCACCAAATATCGAAGAATTCTCTTAACGGCAATCAAATGGTATTCTTTGGGTGCCGCTTGAAAGCGAGCACACATGCACACACTAAGCATGATATCGTGCCTAGATGCACAAAGATAAAGTAAGGATCCAATCATGAAGAGATATACCTTTTGATCCATGCTTTTGCCGTTTTTGTTGAGATCCAAATGACCATTGGTAGGCATCGGCGTCTTGATGGGCTTGGCATCCTTCATTCCAAACTTCTTGAGTACGTCTTTCAAATACTTAGTTTGGGAGATGAATGTTCCTTCCTTGAGTTGTTTGACTTGAAGCCCGAGGAAGAATGTGAGCTCGCCCATCATCGACATCTCGAATCTCTTGGTCATTATCCTACTAAACTTTTCACTAAAGGAATCATTAGTTGAGCTAAATATTATGTCATCGACATAAATTTTGCATATAAACAAATCATTCTTGAATTTCTTAGTGAAGAGAGTAGTGTCAGCTTTGCCTATTTCAAAGCCATTTTTGAGAAGAAAGTCATGAAGGCATTCATACCAAGCTCTAGGGGCTTGCTTGAGCCCGTATAGCGCTTTGTGAAGCTTGAACACATGATTTGGATATTTGGGATCTTCAAAACCGGGTGGTTGCTCAACATACACCAATTCAGAGATTGGTCCATTCAAGAAGACACTCTTGATGTCCATTTGATACAATCTGAAATCATGGTTAGCGGCATAAGCTAAAAGAATACAAATGAACTCAAGACGAGCAACCGGCGCGAAAGTTTCACCAAAGTCGAGGCCCTCAACTTGGGTGAACCCTTGTGCCACTAACCGGGCTTTGTTGTGACTACTCCATTCTCATCTTGCTTGTTGCGGAAGATCCACTTGGTGCCTTTCACATTTTGATTAGGTCTCTCCACTAACGACCACACTTGATTGTGAGTGAAGTTGTTCAACTCTTCTTGCATGACCATCACCCAATTCGGATCACCAAGAGCATCCTCCACCCTGATTGGTTCCAAAGAAGAAACAAAAGAGTAATTCTCATAAAAACTAGCAACACGAGATCGAGTTGTGACCCCCTTTTGAATATCTCCATGAATGTTGTCGACGGGGTGATCTCGTTGAACAATGTGGTGTATCCTTGGATGATGCATGGAGGGGGCTACAGCCTGATCAGGTAGCTCTTGAGTGCCCTCGGTGTCGAGCCCATCCACTTGTGCCGGAGGCACGCTGTTGGCACCTTTTTGGGCAAAGGCACGAACACGATCGACACACCTAAACGTCTTGCGGTTATATGAAGTTGCCAACCACCTTGATCTAGCAAAGAACTAAAGCAAGATGAGTTTTATAGATTAAACCGGCTAGCAAAGCCGATTTAGATAAAATGATAGATAAACACCCGTCTCGTGGACGAACGGAAAGTTTTCAAGACAAACTTACAAAGAGATGCCGCACTCTCGTAGCGGCGGCGGACAATTTACGGCGCAAATCGATAAAGATGGACGAACTAATGTAGAAAAAAGTAAAAAAACGATTCAATTGGCTAAAAACTAGAAACGATATTGATTTTGTGTTGTGTATGTGTTGTTGCCAATTGAACCGACCTTGGCCCTTAAATAGGGGTTGGTCTTGCCTTCCATAGGCCCTTCTCCACATCCAATTCGGGGTAGACACCTTTGGAAACCCGAGACATACCGTATGGAGCAAGGAAACCTGAGTACCGATGAATTCGGCTTGGTTTCAGACTCTGTCGGTCAGACCGGCCACATGCCGCCGGTCTGACCGGCCCTAAGGCCCGGTCTGACCGGCCTATACATGGTGGTCAGACCGGCCTTCCCGAAGGAAACCAGCAGACTTTCCAAACATTGGCAATTTTCCTATCTCGATTCCAGGGTGCCAATTTTGGGTATAAACACATGCCCCCCTGCCTTTTATGATGAACATCATGAATCTAAAAGCATAGAATATGTGTATCTTAGGGCGATAACCTAATTACCGGCCATAGGACTTCCTAAGCGTCTTGCCAAACACTTAGGAAGTATTTCTTCAGGTATTTATCGTTAATAGTTCGCTAAAACCGTTCTGCTTGAAGCGTTTCTAGAAAATAGGCATTTCCTCGAACGATTCCACATATCCGATAAGGTCCTTCCCAACTTGGCGATCCCTTACCGAATTCCTTAGATCGAGAACCCAAAGGCAAAATTGTCTTCCATACCAAATCTCCCACTTGTAATGTCTTCGTCTTCACCCTTTTGTTGTACGCTTTAGCCACCCTCTTCTTCTCTTTCTCTATTTCTTCCAAAGCCTTCAAACGTTTGTCGACCACTTCATCAAGATTATCTGTCATCAATAACTTATAGTCTTCAGTCGACAAATCATCTTGCTTTATATACCGAAGAGAGCCAAGATTTACCTCAACCGGTAAAACAGCTTCTTGTCCATAGACTAGCTCAAAAGGGGTTACCTTGGTAGCACCATGCTTAGATATTCTATATGTCCATAATGCCTCAAAAAGCACCTCATGCCACCTTTTGGAATGTTCTTTGATCTTCTTTTTAACCAACTTTAGCAAAGTTTTATTACTAGACTCGGCTTGTCCATTAACCTGAGCGTAGTAAGGAGAAGAACTCAACAACTTGATACCATAAGATTCGGCAAAACTTTTCACCTCTTTAGACATGAAAGAAGCTCCTTGGTCTGTAGTTAATGTTTGAGGAATGCTGAATCTATGTATAATATGCTTCAAAATAAAGTCAATTACCTCTGTATGAGTCATATTCTTGAGCGGCACGACTTTGGCCCAATTGGTGAAGTAATCTGTTGCAACTAGCACGAACTGATGCCCTTTCGATGACGAAGGATAAATTTGACCAATGAAGTCCAAAGCCCAACCCCGGAACGGCCATGGTTTAATAATAGGGTTTAACACCGCAGCCGGTGCCAATTGAAAATTGCCGAACCGTTGACAGGCTTCGCATCCTGTATAATATCTGAAATAATCATCAATCATTTTCGTCCAATAGAACCCCGCTCTCCTAAGCAACCAATTCATTTTATGGGCCGATTGATGTGTTCCACAAATATCCTCATGTACCTCTCCCATAGCCACTTTAGATTGATCACTATCTAGGCACTTCAATAATACCCCATCTATATTTCGGCGATACAACTCTCAATCGAGCAAAGTATACTTAAGCGCTTACCGCCGAATTTTTGGATCAACCTTAAGGCTAGGATCTTTCAAAATTGGACCAAAGGTACTCTCCAATCCTCTGTTGTTTTCAGGGCACAAATGTCCGAATTTAAACTCAATTCGGCCTCTGTATCAGTGAAATCATGCCCCCCAGCATCTTTTGTGATCCCGGTCTGACCGGCCAAGCAACGCCGGTCAGACCGCTGACCACCCACGGTCAGACCGGCAACAGTGCGCCGGTCAGACCGCCTGCGATCTACATCCCTGCCAATTTTGCTCAAAGAATTGTAATCAAGCATCGATTTTTCTAATATGAAAAATATCCCTCTTTTGACACTATAACCAGATGCTTGTTGAGCCAAGTCATTTGCTCTAGAATTTTCACTCCTAGCAATATGCTTCATGGCAAAATCATCAAAATTAGCAATAATATCCAAGCATTGATCAAGATACCTATTCAGCGACCCATCGAAGCACTTGTAAACCCCGGCAACTTATTGCACCACCAACTCTGAGTCACCAAACGCTTCTACGTGTGTAGCTCCAACGATCTCCATCACTTCTAAACTGAATAACAAGGCATTGTATTCGGCTTGATTAGACCCTCCTTACATGAAGAGCCATCAAAATAAATCTTCCAAGATGTAACACTAAGCAAGCAAACCTCATCTTCATAATCAATATCCACATGATGGTCAACTATAAAATCTACTATAATTTGGTCTTTCATATATTTCAACGGTTCATAAGCCAAATCATTCTCAATCAATGTATACGCCCATTTGCCAATTCTCCCACTTAGAACTGGCCTTTGCAACATATGCTTAACGACATCAGTCTGACAAACAACTATGCATGTACTGGATAACAAGTAATGACGCAACTTGGTACAAACATAGTATAAACAAAGACAAAGTCTTTCTACGAAAACATACCTCGTTTCGGCATCTAAAAGACGGCGACTCAAATACGTGATTATGTATTCTTTGCCATCTTTCTCTTGTGTCAAAACGGCTCCAATGACTTTGTCTTCGGCAGCAATATACAACCGAAACGGAATTCCGGCTTTAGGAGCTCGCACCACGGGTGGAGTAGACAGATACTTCTTCAAACCCTCAAACGTCTCTTGTTGTGCTGCCCCCAAGTAAAATCGGCTTCTTTTTTCAAACGTAAAATAGGAATAAAAGCATCGATTTTACCTGCTAGGTTAGATATAAATCTCCTCAAGTAATTCACCTTACCTAGCAACCTCTGAACTTCTCTTTTGCATGTCAGCGCTTTAAAATCTTGAATTTTCTCAACCTTCTTAGGATCAATCTCAATCCCCCTCTCATGTACCATGAATCCTAAGAATTTCCCCACCGACACACCAAAAGCACACTTGAGTGGATTCATCTTCAAACCATACCGACGCATCCTCTCAAAAGCTAACTTCAAATCGGCTATATGACCATCCATGCCATCCGATTTGACAACAATATCGTCAATATAGATTTCTAGGATAAAACCTAGCAAATCATGTAAAATCAAGTTCATCGCTCTTTGATATGTTGCGCCGGCATTCTTTAACCCAAACGTCATGACTACCCACTCAAACAACCCAACAAATCCCGGACACCTAAAAGTCATCTTGTACATATCATCTTCCACTATAAAGATTTGATTGTAGCCGACATTGCCATCTAAGAAACTAATCACTCTATGACCCGAAGCATCATTTATTAACATGTCGGCTATAGGCATAGGATATTCATCTTTAGAAGTGTCTTTTTTAAAATCTCTAAAATCTATGCATACTCTAATCTTACCACTCTCCTTCTTTTCTATTGGAACAATGTTGGACACCCATTCCGCATACCGGCATGGCCTAATAAACCCGTCTTCAATAATTGGTCTATCTCTTCTTTGACACGATCATATATGAGAAGGTTAAAGCGACGAGGGGGTTGTTTATAAGGCCTAAACCCTGATTTTATCGGAAGCCGATGCTCAACAAGATCACGGCTAAGTCCCAGCATCTCATGGTACTCCCACGCAAAGCAATCAACATACTCTCTAAGTAGCTCGATTATTTTAACTTTATAATCGGCTTTCATGTTTTTGTTTACAAAAGTCGGCCTTGGAACACTTCCATCTCCTATATCCACTTCTTCTAATGGATCGGCCGATGTAAACCCCTGACCAAGCTTTTCTACTTCATCAAAATCTTCTATGGTTTCCCCAATATCGTTCTTTGCAGACCGATATTCTTGTACCCTCTTTTTTACCACTCTAAATTGGTTGCTTTATTCATCATATAAAGTAATATCACCTAGCTGTGCTAAACTAGCCGGCTTTACAGAGATAGGTACAAAACCATCCTTGGAAACACTAATAAAATCAAAGTTAGAAAGATCTAACCCTGACAAGCACTGCATATCCCCATGCTTCCATCCTACTGAAACATCGGCCATTGCAATCTCAGCTGATGTATCCGCTTGAACAATTTCAACCTCGTCACCGTCTCACTGAATTAAACATTGATGCAAGGTAGAGGAAACACAACAGTTGGCATGAATCCAACAACGCCCCCAAAATAACACTATAGTTATCTTACACGTCGACGATGAAGAAAGCGGTAGGCAACGTCTTGTTACCCATCATGAGCTCCACAGACAGGATCCCCTTAGCCTCCGTTGATTCACCATTGAAGTCGTTAAGGAGCATGTTGGTCTTATTCAACTCAGCTTCTTCACGACCCAACTTCTTGAACAGGGAATATGGCATCAGGTTCACAGCAGCGCCTCCATCTACTAGCATTCTAGAGACCGGCTTCCCATCAATATGGCCCTTAAGATAAAGAGGCTTCATATGACGGTTGGACTCGTCGGGTTTCTCAAAAACAGCGTCTCTTGGACCTAATGAAAGTTGAGCCACTTCAGCCTCCTTCATGGCACAAAACTCCATAGGCAACACGCACACCATACAGATGTCCATGCTTTCACCCGGTGACGACACCTCAGCCGATTGTTCGTCTTATTCCTTCTCTTCTTCTTCTTCCTGAACAACCACCGGCTCTCCACCCTTCGCCGATTTGGACTTTCATTCCTTCATTGCTGGTGATCGCAACTCATCAAATCTTCTATCTCTCCACTCTTCGGCCTCCTTTTCCCTCAACTCACTGGCCCGAAGACGCTGCAACCTCCTCCTTTGCGTAGCCATCAAATCCAAATCCTTAGGCATCCACCTTGGCTTTGGTTCTGTTCCAGGCGGTATATAATGCCCTCCGTTATTTTTCCGCGAAGAAGAAGCAAAATCAGAACCACCTCTGGTAGACTGTCGATCGGACCGGCCTTGTGCCTGTGGTCAGACCGATCAGAGGACACGGTCAGACCAACTCTAGGCCGTCGATCAAACCGGCCATCAGGCCTGGTCAGACCGGAACGGGAGCAACGGTCGGACCGGCCAGAAGGCTCGGTCGAACCGGTCGCAGGTCTTCGGTCAGATCGGCCAGAGAGTTCGGTCTGACTGTTCTCCTGTACAGAACCCTTCCTGGCTTCGGCTCGATTGCCAAAAACCATCCTAGCCTCTTCTCCAGATGATATTGGCACATCATGAGATCCTATCTTGACAGTAATCACATCCGAAGCCCTCTCCTCAGCCTTAGCGCGCTTATGCGCCCTCTTCTCTCCCCAAAACCATCCTATGCTTAGATAAGCCACGTCGCCAAATAGATTCAAGTGAAGAAGCTCGAGTGGTCTTGACGTGGTCATGATGTTCATAATAGGATGTGGATTCCCAACTTGTTTCCCGGATTGACAAACGCTACACACACGATCTTTCTCAAAGGTCACATTAGTAAGTCCGAGGATGTGTTCCCCTTTTAAAAGAGTTAACAAATTTCTCATTCCTACATGGGCTAGCCTTCGATGCCATAGCCAACCCATGGAAGATTTGGCCATTAAGAAAGCCTTGGGGTTTACTCTATCTATGTCGAAATCAACAAGATAGAGATCACCCTTCAACATTCCCTTAAAGGCCAAGGATGAGTCATCTCTCTTAAAAACGGTCACATCCTCCTTGGTAAACAAGCAATTGTAACCCATTTTACATAATTGTGAAACGGAAAGAAGATTATAGCTCAAGGACTTGACAAGGAGAACATTGGAGACGGATTGATCATTTGATATAGCAAGTTTACCTAACCCAATGACCTTACCTTTTACCATCATCTCCAAAGATGATATTCTCATGATTTACTCCCTCCTCGTCAAGACTTGTAAACATACTCCTCTCCCCTGTCATATGGTTGGTGCACTCGAGGAGTATGCCTTGCAGCCTTGGGCCATGAAGCAAGAGTGATTGGTGTAGCCCTCATCATCGTCACTCAAGTTGGTGAAGAGGCGTTCTTCGGTAGGTGATGAAGACTTGATGGCGATGGTGGCAACTCCTTCCTCACCTTTATCCTTCTCCTCGGGATTCGCCTCATCACCGGAATACCACACCTCTTCAATGTGAGCTCGCCCAACCTTTTCTTGACCATCTTTGGCTTGGTTTCATTATTCTTTGGGCACTCGACGATGAAATGACAATATTCACCACATTGAAAGCAAGCTCTCTTGGATTGACGAGTTTTTTCCTTGTCTTCACTTCTTTTGCTCTTGTCAAATCCGCCTCGGCGAAGGTATTGTTTGAACTTCCTCACCATAAGAGTCATTTCTTCATCCTCACTCTCATCTTCACATGAAGCTTGATCACTTGAGGTCTTCAAAGCAACCTTCTTGTTCTTGATCATCTCCACATTCTTGGCCATTTGCTTGACCTGTTTTGCCTCTTCTTCTAGCATCTCGTGGACAACAATCCTTCCAATAATGTCACTTGGAGTGAGCCTCTTGAAGTCCTTCCTCTCACGGATGAGAGTGACCAAGGTAGGGTTCCTTGGTCCAAAGACCCGAAGAAGCCTCTTGACTACGACGTAATCCGTCATGTCTTCACCTCCAAGGCCTCAAATCTTGTTGACCAAGAGCATCATGTGGTCGTACATCTCTTGAGGGGTCTCATTGTCTTCCATCACGAACCTTTCGAGCTTTCCTTCCAAAAGCTCGATCTTCGACTCTCTCACTCCGGGAGTGCCTTCATGAGCCACTTGCAAAGTGTCCAAATCTCCTTGGCCTCCTCAAGCCCATCAACCTTGTTGAATTCCTCCGGGCTCAAGGTGGAGACGATTGCATTGGCGGCTTGAGCATTGCAGTGGATGCTTAGCTCTTGCTCCGGAGTGAGGTCCATATCTTCCGTAGGCACATCGATCCTTGTGCACACAATCTTCCAAATGCTAGGATGCAAAAAGATTAGATGCAACTTCATCTTATGCTTTTAAGTGACATAATGAGTACCATCAAAGTGAGGTGCACGCCCGAAAAGCACGAAGATGAAGTTGTTAGAGGGAATATTAAGCTTGTTGTAATCAAAGGTATAGAAACTCCTCCCATCTCCTTGCCCAGAGATTTTCCTCCATTTGCATCGTCTTCACGTTGATTATCCACTCCCGACATCTTGGATCGACTCTAAGCGGTGAAGCTTATCAAGAGCATACTGTTAACGACCAAATTTGGTAAGCAAATCCCCAAGTCTGAAGTAAGGATTGAAGCGGAATCGAGGGAGTATGCGGTTCTTGGAGATAGAGGTCGCGTCGGCTGAGTCCGAATCGGCTAAGGAACCAGTCGGCTAAGTCCGAGTCGGACAGGGTAACCGATAGCCGATTCCAATTGGGAAAAGTAGATGAGACCAGTCCCAGAAGGAAAGCGTGAAGATAATCATTGGATACGGTTTCCAAGTGCTTCAAAGATATTGACATCTACGAATAATGTCCTACAACGGCAATTGTATCTTTAATTAAGGATATTTTGTATAGTTTCCTTGTGTATCATGACAGGGGACCCTGTCTCAGGATATTGTCGTATTTTAAATAGTAAATAAGATAGAAGTCGTGTCCTACAAGGATTTTGTTGTAACCGGGTATAAATACGGCCCGAGGGTTTTTAATTGAGAATAATCAAATCAACCAATACAATCTCGGCGCATCGCCACCTTTTTCATTTTATTCGCAATCTCGACAAATTCTTGCCTCGTGTTGGGCTGCATCGGGTTCCGATCTCCAAGCAAGGTAATTTCTTGTTACAAGCGGTTTGTGCTATCGGGGTTACTGCTTCCATCGTCATGGCACTCGAATTTCGTTATTGCAATCTGTTTAATTTATCATATACGTCATATAATCTAGATCAATGCTTAGATCTAACCCACGATCGGCTAGCATCTTCTCGGAGGTAACAGCCGACAGGGTTAGATCTTGGGGTTGATTTGGGTTATATGGCATATTCATCATCTTGAAAGGTTTTCATTAGCTTATATAGATCTCATGTTTCTTTTTGTACTTAATGGTGTATCAGTTTGATCTATTAAGTCGCTCTTAGAATCATATAGATATATTTGGTTTAATGACTGTTATTAGAGATAGTATCAGAGTTTCAGCCGATCTTACCTGTTTTAGCCATCTTATTACTGTTAGATGTGTTAAAGCTATCTTTTATATCAAGATCTTACTCTAGTTAATTGTGCTAAGCCTGGCATCAATCTGTTAAACCGTATTAACAGCCGATTGATCTTTGTTTAGTATATTTAGCCTAGAATAACATCTTAGTATAAAACTATATCGGAGTACTAGCTGATTCACATTAGATCTATGACATCGACTAAGTTATAAATATGTATAATTATTATTCTAATGTGCTTTAGATATAAGTGATTTATACTGTCTCAGTACACTACCGATCTATCCCAATTACTTAGTCTAAATGTGCTTTGAAATAGTAATTATGTATTATGAATATCTATAGTCGATCGAGTAGGATCTAATCATAACTTAATTGTTTATATTGTGTCTTCTTGTTGGTTACAGGATTAAACCAACTGGCACGCCCTACACACCGAAGGCAATCCAATTTGGACCTGCACTAGAGTTAAGCAGATCTCTCAGGCCAGCACGTGAGAAAATTTCTCATCAACACATATGCTCTGATACCAATTGAAAGCCCGTAGATGTCACCTAGAGGGGAGTGAATAGGCGATCCTGAAATTTTCTCGAGAAAGTAGTGGTTAAGACACACAGGCACCGGAACTTCTGGTCAGCGTAAGCTGTCTGAAACTTCCGGAGCTCCTTTCCAAAACTTTCGGTGTTCTTTGACCTAAGAGGATCTGAAAACAAATTTAAACTATTTCTACAACAAGTTTATAGCTAGCAACAGGAAGTAAAGACAGACAATACAGATAAGCAACAGGAACTAGAGAGAAAGCACACGAGAGACAAGGATGTTTCCCGAAGTTCGGATTCAAAGAATCCTACTCTCCGTTGAGGAACTTCATGGAGTTGAGTCTCAATTAACCCCTTGTCTCATCAAGCAAATTCCCAGGAAGAAGTCTATGGTCTCAAACTCCGACGTTCCTAGGTTCTTGCCTAGAGATCAAATGACCACTAAGATACAACTTGATCCTCTAGCGTGAACCACAAACGTGAGTTGTTCTACCTAGACAACCTCCTAAAGATCAGCTAGGTTTTACACTATCCATACCTCGTTTCCTTGCGGAAGAGAGGAAATCCTTCACAAACTTTCCCGGGCCAATCCACAATTCTCCGGATACTCGCGGGAGACACCTAACCATCTAGTACATTGTTTTCCAAGAGTAATAGGCACCACACCACAGCCCTGCAAGAATCACCAAGTGTTCAAGTCATCCTAGCTCTCTCACTCTCACAAACCTCCCAATCACTCAAATCTCTCACAAATTTGGTTATTTGGCTCAAGAATTGAATTGAAATGGGCTAGAACACCATGGGAGAGGCTAGGAGACAGAAAAACGAAAGTTGGATGGCCAAAAGTGAGCTGGGAACAAGGTGGGATATTTATAGGTTGAGAATTACGTCACCTAGCCGTTACTCACAAACTTAGCTAAAATACTGTCCGGAAGTTCCGGTCTAAGATCATCGGAACTTTCGGCCAACACTTGGGAGAATTTTGTGGCTGAGAGGTGATGAAGTTTGGAAGTTTCGGCTTTGAACCCTAGAACTTCCGATCGGGTCTCTCTGCCTTACAAAAACCAAAAAACACTCCGAAAAATCTCACTCCGATGAAATCTAACTAAGAGCAATTAGATCATCTTATGGCATGAGTTTCATCCCTCTTAATTATACGGTTTTTCCTAAAACTCAAGATTAAGGAAAATAAAACTATAAACCATCGTCGAATCTTTTATCCTTTTTGCAAAGGATGTTTGAGGGTTCTCTTTTCTCATAACCTGCACAACTAAGCATCTAGGGACTAATTATCCTGCACACATCTCAATTAAACACATTAGTCTCTTAACCAAATTATTATTAACCACCAAAACCCACTTAGAAGGCTAGATGCACTTTCACGATTAAGAGAGTTAATTATGAGAAATTAATCTCAACTGGTAGAAACAAAGAGATATGGTAGACATTTTTGCAACTACACCAGGTGGTTTTAGCAACAACTTTAGGGGATCCACACCATACAAGGAGTCAGAGTCGAACCGAGCAGATGGGGAAATGTCCTCAAGGCACCCAGCACGATGATTTTCTCTTCTTTGGCCACGTGGGAATATGAGATATTGATACATTTTCTAACATTTTTCATTGTTTTACCCTTATGCTTATATGTTATTTAAACTAATATTTTTAATCATATAGATAATTAATTTTTAACCCAAGACAAACATATTATAAAAATATATTAAATTTTAATTTTAATTAAACTAATTTGATGTTGTAGATGTTAATAACTTTTTTATAAACTTGGTCAAACTTAAGTAAATTTTAATAGAAAAAGTCCAAATGACTTATAATATGAAATGAAGAGAGTAGTAATTATCATGATATATTAATAATATTTTTAGTAGTAATTTTTACATGAGTTACTAAGTAATTACTATGACATTAAGTTTCTTAACTATTTTTAGAATTTAGGAGATATTTTTTCCTTAACATAATCTAGAATTATCTTAACTAATTATATATAAAGACAATATTTAATGCTACATATAGTCATATAAGTATCTACAATTTATATGAATAAATTAGAGAGTGACATTTGTTATGAAGCTAATCATCATGCACTATAAATATTACTCATGCATGTGACTTGTACTTTACTATATGATTGCATGCATATAACTTAAAATTAATTATATGAGTACAACATGTATTTGTTATTATATATTTCAATGCATTTTTATCTAAATTCGGTTAACGTTAGAGAAATATAAATTAGGAAAAACTAAAATAACTTATAATATAGAAAAGATGATGTAAATAGCAAAAAAAACTAATGTTAATTTTTATAAATATTTAGAAAAAACAATACAAAATAAAATTTTAAAAATATATAATATTATACAATAATAAGATATCATATTATTTTATAAACTAACTAGTTTATCAAACCCTAGTTAAAAAATCTTAGGTATGCCGCTGGCTTTGAATTGTGAAACCTGAATTATTATAAACTAACAAGCAGTGCATGGAACCCTATCATATCGTAAATTTTCAATAAACATTTTACTATCTTTTTTCCCTAAATATTGAGCAACCTATTCTGCATTATTGAAGGTAAATCGTACCTAATGTGGGCCAGGCGAGTAGGCAAAGAAATCCCAACCTTTTGGCAACAACAATAAACTGCTTACCTCTCATATCAGTATTGAGTACTTCATCACGCAGAAAAAAAAGGGAATAATGATTGCCCTCAGAAGATATAAGTACAAAATAGAACTACCGAACCGACCAATGGAACTCCGATTTACGCCGGCAAGGTATAATGGAGGACCTTCACTAGGAGAGAAGGATTACTACCTTCGAGCTAGAGCGACGGGTTGTTTCCCTCTCACTGATCTCACTGATAAGTATTCAGTACTTTATCACGCAGAAAAAAGAGGGGAAAAAACATGATTGCCCTCAAAAGATAAAAGGACAGAACCAATGGAACTCCGATCTACATTGGGAGAGAAGGATTGCTACCTTCGAGCCGGGGCAACAGGGCAGCGTGGCACTTCGATGGAAGGAAACGAGCGACGGGGCGGTGTGGCGCTTCGGTGGAAGGAGGCGGACGGGGAAGGACCGACGAGTGGCAAACTAAGGATGGTACCCATCGGGTTCGGGTGTGGGTACAACAAAAACCCATCACGGTTAAACCCATCAACCCAACTAAAATTCACCCATGAAAAATCCACGGAAGTAAATTTAAACCCAAATCCTAACCCATGGGTATCCATCGGGTTTCGGGTATTCACGGGTATAGCTTAAATTCCTAAAAGCAACACTCTCAGCACGACATATAATTAATTTACAACACTCTCAGCATGACATATAATTAATTTACAGGTAGCAGCAGCAATATATATTTCGGTAGAATCACTAGCAACCATATAATCCCATTTATTCCTGACAGCAACAACCTGGGAGTCGCAGCCTAGCAGCAGTGAAACAATGTACAAATTTCATGCAGTGTCCGTCCAGTGTAGCAGCAACCAGGCAACAAAACAATGTCCATACATATTGTGTCCTAGCAGCACAACAGCCTGGCTGCCTTTTTTAACTTGAGTGACCCAGTGCAGCCAGGAAATGAGTATACATTTCGGTACAGCTGACCATAAAATTCACAAATCAGTATGGTACAATAGCCGAATGGGGCGTGGGGGCGTCGACAACAGGGAAGGGAGAGCCGAGGAGGCGCCGGCGTGGGAGGGAATCTGCGTGAGCCGCCGCCTTGTGGATTGGGAGGAAGACTAGAGAGAATTTTTGGGTGACTGTCACTGTCACTTGACTGGTGCGAGTTCGGGTGGCCTAGGGTTTTTTGGGATTTTTTGGACGGGTTCGGACAGGTTCAGGTTTGCCACGGGTTTGGGTAAACCCACGGGTAAAAAATAAAATCCGTACCCATACCCGCGAACTTCGGGTTCGGGTTCTGGCACACCCACGGATGGATTTTACTATCCATACCCATGCTCATCGGGTATGAAACCCGCGGGTACCCATATCCGCGGATAGGATTGTCACCTCTAGTGGCAAACAGTGAAAAAGGCGGGAGGTGCACTCTTCATATGTAACTGCTACCACTGGTTCGAAGTGTGGCGGTCGGTCGATGGGTACTTGATAAAGCATGTCCCAGGATCATGTGCAGTTGTTGCGTCGACTGCAACTCAAGCAGTTGAAGTCATCCGATGCTTCAACTGCTTGAGCCATCCGACACTTCGATGGAAGGAGACGGGCAACGGGACAGCATGGCGCTTCGATGGAAGGAGGCGGGCGAGGAAGGACCGACAAGAGGCAAACAGTGAAGGCGACGAGAGGTTGCTCAGCACCCAGGGCGGGAGGTGCACTCTTCGTCTATAACTGCTACCACTTGCTCGAAGTGTGACAGTAGATCGACGGGTACTGCATAGAGCATGACCCAAGATCATATGCAGTTGTTGCATCGACTGCAACTCAAGCAGTTGAAGCCATCTAGACCGTCCAACAACCAACCAATGTCCAGGATTTTCTGCCATCCCCTTTTCCTCTACAGGTGAGTTCGCCATAGCTAAATTTTAGTTCCAGAACGTTTCAACTTTTTTTGTGCAGGAGAATTTTATTTTTAACCATCTGCGTTGGGAATTTGTAGTCTTAGAGAAAATACGTAGATGTTTTATTTCTACCAATATAATGTAACGAGATAAATGGCCAAAACGAAGCTCTGAATTATAAAAAAGTTATTGTCAATGAGGCGACTGAACCTCCGACATACAAAAATGACGTTACATAATACAATGTCGTAATAGGATTAATACTTGTAGCATAACATCGAGCTGTGCCTCATCGTCTAATATGAGATTCAGCAGTAATAACCCCATCAATCATCTGACGGGCTCAGCTGTCATCAAACGATGATGATGAGGTATTTGGAAATGGATGTTTAACCCCACAAAAATGATAGGCCAATAAATCTATTTGGAAGATCGTATGACGGTTCCAAGCCAATCTTCTGAGCTCGTATCCCCTTTTAAGGCTCTCAGCGAATGCTCTGTACCAACCTGTATCAGAAGTCACATACAAAAAAAAATGCAACGGTCATGGAAAATTTGGTGTACATATGGCATGAGGAGAGAAAAAAAATGACCACACCTTTGTAATATACACATCAACTCCAAGCCTAGCAATCGCGGCAGCTTCCAATATTTTGGTCTCCATTCCGCCAGTGGTGTCATGTGCAGCTACAGATATCTCCACTACAATACATACCAAATTTTCTTTGTTAGGCTTACACAAGCTACAAGAAGCAGTTTATCTGTATCATGAATTTCATCAGCTCTTGGCCTACAGATTATAGCATAGATCCCAGCACTCATATTTCAAATCGTTGTCCTCCCTAAGTTAGGCATTTGATCCAAATAATTGAGGAGATTTTCATTTTTCTCCGACATGGTGCATAAGAGCGGATAATGTATTTTGTCATT
The DNA here is from genome assembly GCA_019925245.2 of Oryza australiensis. NCBI lineage: Eukaryota > Viridiplantae > Streptophyta > Magnoliopsida > Poales > Poaceae > Oryza > Oryza australiensis. The sequence continues at coordinate 6,119,363 of JAIFGZ020000048.1, read as the reverse complement.
AAAAGTTGTTAATTGGAAAATCGTCACTAGCTAGCTACTTTATCATGTACAGTTTTATAATCTGAAAATTGTTATCAACTTGAACTTGCTACAACCAAAATTGTTGCATCAGTTTCTCAGAATAATTTGAGAAAACAGCGTACACATGGAAGCAATAAGGAAGAAAAAGAATAATACAGAGTACCTCCTTTCTTGTTGCCTTGCAATGCAGGTTTTACAATGGACCAACTCCCGTTGTCATCCACCTCTGTTTTATCAGGCAAACAGCATGGGTCAGTCTTTACTTTTTAGTTTCTTTTAATTTTAAGCCATATACGTCAACCCTCCACCCCACCCCCACACACACATATGAAAGATATCATGTGCTCCCTACAATTAATTACTGGTGTATATTATTATATCAACAAGAAATTCAGTAATTGGGTAACACATACTAACCTATCTCCCTGAGAAGTACTGCATTTGGGTCTGTTGGAGGACGATCATATACTCCATGAACATCTGTCTACATCTCAATTTTCAGACTGCTATGTAAAAGCAACTATAATGAAGAATGAACAACACACGTAAAGTGTGATGCGCAAAAATGTAATTAAATGAGCCTGTCTGATAACAACAATACAGAGTTCAAGTATTAGAAGAAACAAAGTTCAATAATTTGGTGTACACTACCAGAAATACAACATATTTTGGGCGCAGAAGCTGTGCAAGGTGGCGTATAATGACATCTCCACTCAAAATGGTGCAGTCCTAGTCATTTAATCATATCAGAAGTCTTAGACAAGTACACAATATGTGTGCCATAGTCCAGAGAAACATCTATGTAAGTTTAAATAAGGACATGGTCATGATTCAATTAAAAAAACTCACCAGCAATTCATCAAGAATGGCATCCCCATGCAAAACCTGTAAGAAAATGTTTATATTCTTTTTACATGTGGATGAAGAAAACCCAAGTAGAACTGTGAAAGTATGCAATGCTTTCCTCTTGAAATATTTCCTGAACAAACAGTTCAGTTTAGTTCAAATTTTCAAATATCTGAACTACTTCATTACTACTTAACAGTAGAAACAAAAATCCGAGCTAAGTTGGCATCAGAAATGTTTTGCAAAATGGGATGCAGCTAAGCAGAAGTACCAGTGCAGCCTAGATATAACAAATATGCTACATAACATGTGTAATGCATGGTCCAAAAAGAACATGTGCAATGAGTATGCTATATAATTCATAAATATTCCAGAAACACCACATTTTCCTTACAGGGGATGTGTTTGAAGTGGTTCATATAACTACATCTTAAATGTACAACTTCAAACGATGCAAATTCTAGAGGAATAATCATTCAAGATTATGAGGTACATCTTACAGGGACAAAGCCAACACTGAGTGATTGAGTGATTTGAGAAGCATTCGCTGAAGCAAGCTGCACATGCAAAAATGGCAAGTAAAAATCAAAAGAAAATCTCTGTTGATAGGACTAGACATAGATCTCAAGAACTTGCAATGCCAAGTCCATGTCCAAAGATATACAAGAAATTTAGTAATTTTTTTTGGCTTTCTCACGTTTCTTTGCTTAGTAGACCATCCACAAGCGAACGGTGACATTCCAACAGATGGTATTCCTTCTACACAATCATACGCAATTACAAAAGTCAATACTTAACCACTCCCAGTGACAAACTGGCAGCAACAGGGTAATAGCAATATATCAAGACCATATACAAGATGGATGCAAAAATATACTGGTCAGTTCAATTAACATTGATTAAGATTACAGACATAGGAATTAGTGCTCATAGCAAATAACAAAGGATCCATGCAGAGTGGTCCTTCATCTGAATGTTGTGTACCTCTTGCAAGAGCTCTAACAATTTCCTGGTTGAGAGAAGTGACCTGAATTATATCATGAGAACATAAGAACATGTCCAAGCATGTGCATCAAAGAAGCACTACACATGTTGACAATATACCGGGCAACAAAGCTATATCTCTGAAAGTAACATGGAGAGAAAAAAATATAGGTTATGATTTTTTTTAGATAATGGATAGAAATCCAGCTTCTATATCCACAGGTGGATATACACAGCCAAAAATATAGGTCATGATATACACATGAAAGGAGAATTTGAAAAACTAGCCTTACTGAAATTCTTGTAGCCACAAAGCCGGCCTTAACAAGTGTTGAATGAAGCCCTCCTTTATGGACTCCTGATCTACTTGCTTGGAAGTGACCAAAAGACCCTGAAGTAGCAGATGCAGGTAGTCATCTATTACAACACCAAAATACATTCTAATTATAGCTAGCAAGTGGTACATGCAAAGTATGAGCTATGCATTTTAGTTGATCAGAACGGACACAGCTCCTCTGACATAAAATCAGAGGGACGTGGGTCCCTAACAGGTGGGGCTCATCCTCACAGGCCTACACGTCAGTGGAACATGTCCCTCTGACGTACATCAGATAAGCCTCCTCTGCTCAGAACTATATTTCAGGCACGCGTACCAATCAGACCAAATTTGTTCAAATATATTCCACGAGGTCAGCTGCATTCCTAATCTAGACCGGGTGAAGCAGTCGTGAACAATGTTTACTATTGCTCATTCATTGAGACACATCTAGAGTGGCACTTGGTTCAAACCAATTTTTCACATTGCGTAGTATTAAATACAACAATCAAGCTGATCTTATCGTCCCCAGATCCTCACCGGCCACCGATCACCCAGTTCCGCTCAGTAACACAAAAATGGCACATAGCCACAATCAATTCAGATGACCAACCATACCGGCACCGTGGACGACGACGAAGTTGGAGTCGAGCCCCAGGCCTCCCATCTCCGATAAACCCTCCACATCCACGACCGGGTCGGTCGGATCGCCAAGCCGTCTGCTCCAGTCCATCCCCACAACCTTCCCCGCCGCGCCGCCGTGGGACATGGCCTGCCGCAGCTGAGCGCAAGCCGACCGCAAGCTCACCGCCTCGATGCTCTCCAGCTCTCCCTTGTTCGTGATGGCCGCTCCACCTGCGCCATCGGAGCTGCTCAGAGGAGCAGAAAGGAAACAAGGTGTGGCGGAGCGCGCGAGAGTGAGTACCGAGCTTGACGATGCAGCGGACGGGGCGGGAGGCGGTGGGGTTCGTCTGCTCCTGCGCCGCCGCCTCCTCCGCCATGGGAGCTTCCTCTCCTCCTGCCGGCAGGCGAGTAGGCGAGCTGACGGCTGTGTGGCCGCGCCGCCGCGTCCTGCCGCTGCCCTGTGCCTGCGCTGCCGCTGCCGCCGCCGCCGCGCCGCGACTACGTGCTGGCGCGCCGTGCCTGGCCTCCTGCGCCGCACGCCATCGCCGCCCGCGCCACACCCGCTGGCCGCCGCCGCTGCTAGCAGGTTTAGGGTGAGGGATAGTTGGCTCGATCTGTGAGGGGTGGGACACAGGAGATTTGGGGCCCCGGGGGTTGTTTGGAATCTGGGGTTTTTAAAAGAAATATTATTATTTATTTATTTCTTAAAATAGGAGTCTGCCAAATTCGATAGTTTGATAAGCCCATATCAAATAATCGATGAATGAGTGGGCGAACGACTGTTGTTTGACTGGGTCCTATTAAACAGCCGCAGTTCGATACGTCCCTACCATGAACCTGTCGAATGACAGCGGTTCGACGGACCCAACAACACATCGAAATAAGAATAAGTTTTTTTAATATTTGGTTGTCTTGTTAATTTGATTTTTAAACTTGCTAATTTTTGTTCGATAAAAAATACATTGTATTTCTAATTGATTAATTAAAATATATATTGCATTTCTAAATGATAAATTCATTTATTTACACATTCTTTATTATTTTCATTGGCTTTGTTGGTTTCATGTCTTTGCTGTAATTTTTTTTGCCCTTGTAAGACAGCACCGGTTGGTTGACGTCGCCCTAGGGAATGACAGAGAAAGAATACGAGGAGGAGGAGGACATTGCAGCGATAGCATAAACGAATTTTATCGATGGAAAAGAAAATTAACCATTAGTTTTCGATTCATGATGCACATACCAACAGAACCCATTCGTGACGCATACACCAACATAATAGAGTTAAGAAGTTGCATACATGAGCTATAAGAAATTGTCGGTCGCGACGAATCGAGCTTGAGCCCTTTTACGGACCCCTTCTATGTTGTTCAACACGTTCTACAACTTCATACTCCTTCATTCGTATATATTCTATTTGTGTTTCAGCTTCAGTTACTCTTCTGCCATTATACATCGGGCTGACCACGTTGATCCACAAAGTGAATCCACACATTCTTGGATTGTCTTTAGGAATAAGTGTAATTAGTGAATGGGATTGATATATCATGGAATCACGAGCGAAAATGAAAATAAGTAATTAAGCATGTGACATACAACGAAGTCCTTGTCTATGTTGGGACAAACGAAATATCACCTTCCAATTGTCTTGTGAAAAGGATGTAGTCACCTGGCAGCGATCTCTACAACCGCATTTTGGATGCTCAGATCATTCAGGTAGACCTATGGATTTTTTTCTCCAGTGTAAGCTAGCAGACTAGATTTTTTCTCTAGTGTAAGCTAGCAGACTGTGCCCGACACTCGTACTCCATTCACACAGTCACACTTGAATGAATTGTGTGGTCATCTTAGGTTGTGTTATCCTTGCATCAATGGAAATTACTCTCGCTATATTGATCCACTTTACAAAGCTACATTTCTTTACATCTTCCTGTTTGCACAAATTTATTACGACCGATGACATATGTAAGTATATGAAAGTAATGATCGGTGGGAGTGATAGATTAACTGTACTTATGACGAAATCGTCGTCGACAATGTTAGGACACATGAAACATATTTGTCCTATAGTTTCTTGTCTTACGGACCTTAACACCTAGCAACAGTCTCCACAACCATACTCTGGGTGTTCCCGCCATGTGCGGAGTCCCAGGGGATTTACCTACCACTCTAAGGACTCTGCAGCAATTCGTCATTCGTGTTAATCCTTCCTCCTTAGGTAGTTCGATATTGTTTCACTGCGTGGATACGTGTGTGTTCCGTCATGTTGAGGATTCATCGTATCTACCCACTCAACGAAGTCGCACAAACTACGATAAGTCTACAAAAGATTGTATAGTTGTCCACAAACAGTTAACAATGTATGTATTCATTATAGGTAATTGAAGTAGATACAAATGATTGTTACCTGATAAATGTTTGGGCATTGGAAGAACCTCCTATCATGGACTTCTGAAGTAAGAAATGTCATGAGTATACATCGATCACTGCAAGAGCAATGGACGGTCGCACCATGGTGGAAATAGACTAGTGAAAGGATCCCTTCGCCAGTCAAGATGCTCGTAAAATGGAGCTTCCATTCTCTCGAGATCGATGTGAATGTGAAAGAAAATGTAGGACCGAAAGAACTTGCGAAAGTGTTTTGCCATGGTTTGTCCATATATAGTGGCGTAGCAATTGGAGGAACTGTAAGTGTCAAAAGTTGATTGTAACCATAACAGGGTTTTCTGTGAATAGACATGATGTTGTGACGAAGGTGATCGTGACTAGTCGAGCTTGCATAGTGTCCATGTCATAACTCGTCCCATGATAACAGTGATTGTGACAAATGAGCATTGTATTATCAGTGTGTCGGATGTTAGGACAACGAAATGACATAGGCGCCAAAAGTAGATTCTAACCATGCGTGCACTATTAAGTTGGTAGCGACTATTTTTTGTAAATCTTTTTAAAAATGTAAATATAAAAAAATCATAGAAACACAACTTATCGAACAAATGTACCTCATGACTCAGTTCATAATATAATGTGACATAACTATTAGGTTAAAAAGATAATAGTTTAGAATATAACTCACATCAAAATGTCAAGGACGATTTTTCCTTGCACGCTTGTTCGGCCCCCTTCTTTCATTGCCTGATCTGTTCAATGGGATAAGTCAAATTATATGGTGGGTGCCTATGTCGTGTCGGCTGCTGTGGAGTGGCATCCTCTGGTTGCGCGAACTCCCTCTCTTGTGTTTGTTGTGTGATCGGAGGAGCAGCATACCAGTATTCTATCCCAACTTGTGCATTGGGTGGTTTTGTCACGAAAAAATCATCCACAAATTGTGTTCGAGGAGAGACAACAGGTACTACAAAATGCGGCTGGCCAAAACTACAGTCATCATCTGTTGTAAAAAAGAGCGAAACCCGAACTAAGGTAGTTAGTAACGATGCATAAAAATAAAGAGAATGATGATGCTAAGTAAAATTTTAACATTACTTACGTATGTGTTGTGTGCCCCGACTCTGGCGCGCGTGGAGTCACAGAAAGTCCCCATCTCGGTGTGTGCACCAGGTTTTCCCCTATCAGTAGGTAAGGGAAGTTTACCGTTGTAGACGCTCCCGTGGTATGGTAAACTAGAGGTTGAGTATGGTATACCTACTGCACCTGTGGACATGGTGATGGCATGCTCGACACTGGTACCCCAAAGGCAGATGACCTCCCATGGTGGACAGGTGGAGGGGTCTCCTGAAGCGAAGGACAAACGTGTGATGGACCGACGATGTCATAACTGCGACACGACGTGGAGGGACCCACGTGATCCACACTGGAACGTCGTGGCAGTAGTAGTGATCTTGTCCGTCTGGAAGGCTGCACAACATCAGTCGTGTTCCAACAGGAGACATGACTAAGTAGCGTCATAACACATGAACGTTAAGTGCAAAGGACAGTCGCCACCTCGTCTGGCCTGACGACTTGAGGTCTCGTCTCTAGTCTCCGCAACAACGTGTCCGACTCAAGGTGAACGTGCTCAACGAACTTGCACAGTTAGGCCATTAGAACAATTAAATTAATTGCATATTTAATGACAATCAACAAAACCAACGACGTACCATTGAGTTGTGTGCAGATCGAGGCTGTGGGGCAAACGTGTCCGTGATCGTCGTCTGGTGGGGGACGAAAGTATCCCCTTGTGGCGGGAAACACCTCCAGCGTGTAACACTACGGTACCAACGAAGGTATGCCCCGTACGAAGCGTTGTCATCTGGAGGTGTTTGGAGCAACAAGTTTTCAGCCGTATGTTCCGACTCGACAACCATCGGCTGAATCGTCTGAACAATGGTCGTCTCATACGAAAGACCGAGTCCCTTTCGGGAGTACTTGCACACGATGAAATGGGCACATAAGAAAAACATATAATCAGACAAAACATAATAATTGAATACAATTCTCATGTATACTTACTTGTGGAGGCTAACAGACAACGGGTCACTACCTCTAGGAGGGAAGTCTTGGTACATGTTGAGTTGTTTAAGTACCCTCTGGACGTTGTATGGCTCGACGTGCACGTCCAACATGAGGTGACAAGTAATCCTCCATAGTTATGCATCTCACGTGCAAAGTTGGGCGAGACCATGCGATGCACGCTCAACGACATCGTGATGCATGTATGGGGTCCACCGAACACGGTTCGGCGTAAGCTAGTCAAAGTCAGCTATAAACTGTGTACACACGCCGCATTGTGCCGCTTACCCACTTCGGCTACAATACCAACAAATTTATGATTAGTATACGCAGAATGTGATAGTGCTATGACAAATGAATTAAAAACAATTTACCTCACGGTGTGTCCACAAGGATCCCATGGTGGGACGATCGTCGTTGTCTTCAACACCAAACCTTTACATCTCTTCGACACCATAACTTGCGTACGACTCCAGTTGTGGCCTCCCAATGTCAAAGCGCTCGGGTGCCCAAAACATTAGAAGCAAAGGGCATCTCATAAGAGAACTTTGCTTACTGTTCCTTGTGCAAGCATCACAAAGTCCAGCATACGTCACAGAAAGTACCACAGACCCTCAACTATAATGTGGAATCTCCTCAATAGATAACTCAGCAATATGCTTCACGAAGTGGATGAAGTGCTTGTCCACGGAGTCAGCGTGAGTCCCCATGAACATCACCCATCCAAACAATCACAGTAGGTACGTGACTAAGTGCCGACGCACGACCTAGTCCTCCTGATCATCAGGGAAAACATCCTGATGAAACTGTTGCAACCAAGTCTTGGCAGGACCGTGCTCATCTGTGAGATCCTCAATCGGAACAGCCAACACCCCACCAAAAATGGCCAAAAGATCGTCCGCCCATCCAGCATGAACCACTGTCGGGCCAACTGCTGCGCCAGCTATCGGCAGAACCAACAAAAGAGAAACATCCTACAGAGTAGGCACCATCTCTCCAACTGTCACGTGGAAAGTGGGTGTCTTGGGCCTCCATCTATCCACCAAAGCACTCAGAAGGGTCGCATCAATGTTGAAACATAGTGACCTTCACGTGGAGGCTCTACCAATCATGCAAAGGTCAACAACCCAGCGTCTCTCAACCTACAACATGTCAAATTTAAACCGTTAGTAAAGAAAAAAATTGTAAACGACAATGCTCATAACATTGTATTTTCATGTACCTTGGAACCCATCATGGATCAATACGTCAATATTGATTTTGTCCTCGCATTTTCAAGACATTGCAAAAAGTCCCTCCACTAAGTCGTCGCGATCGATGGTGCTTATCGATCACCTCTCCGACCAGGTATACTTCATCCTCCTCAGTCATACCTACAAATTGAAAGACGTATTAGTATAATGAACATAACAACAAAAAAATTACATTAATAATAAATTGACATTGCAGAAATATTACAGTGTAAAAGTATAAAATGACAAGTACAAGACTAATAAATTCAAATACTAAAATTGCAGTACATATGAACAAATATTAGAAGCTGAGTATAGATAAATTCAAATATTAGAAGCCGAGTATAGATAAATTCAAATATTGCAAGTCCAATACAGATAAAATTAAAAATTACAAGTCCATTAGAGATAAATTTGAATATTACAAGTCCAGTATTGATAAATTCGAACTAAGGATATTTTTCTCTGACTTCCGTGTTGGAACGCAATGAATATCAGCACCTTCAGCATCTTTGCCTACATTGTACATGTTTCAATCTTTACGGGTATGGTCCCCGCCGCATAGAATACATGTTTTCTGCCGACGAGAACGGTCGTTCGCTGCAGCTTCATCCATGTGGTTCTTGATTCTACACGTCTTGTGACGATCCTTAGTATCAACTAGTAAATTTGAGTCAGGCACCCAGTTGGCTTACCCTGGAGGCAGACGAGTGAAATTGCATACGCCACACCAACCACGCAATTCACCACGCCAAGTTGCCTCCCATGCTTCCTTAGTAATATATGGAGAAACGAATATGTTTGCGTCAACACCTCCTTTTGCGGAAGTGGCAAAGACATGAGAACATGACACATCTCGAAGAAAAGGCTTGTTGCAGTTGTATTTACAAGCATGATACTCTGGCCACAATGTGCATTCCAATGTGATGTCGATACTCCCAATGCCAACTCCACTCTTGTCACGGAGTCGTATCTCAAATAACAACTCTCTATTCCAAGCAGGCCAAACTCTGTGCATTCCTCCCTTTTTGCTTTTCTCGTCCATGTACTCTGTAATAGCCGGGCTATACCTAAACTCTCGCCCTAAACTCTCGCCTCTTCAAAAAAGCCCACCTCTTCACCGCATCTTGTAGGTGCCCTTTGTTATGAAACATATGTCCAACTTGCACCTGCTTACAATCATATCGTCAGTGGGCATCTAGACCATCGTCAACCCTCAGAAGACTCATCGATATGGTCGTCCAATCATCAGGTACGTTGGTTTCCTTGTCCGACTATGTTGTATCTTGGCTTTCCACCACAAGCGCAATGTATTCCTCGTTTTCTAGTTCCATCTATTCCACTGGCGCCTCATTCTCCTCCACTGCATCAACAATCAAAGGTGAGTCCGGCTCAGCGTCATCCAATTTGTTGGTCGAACAATTACTATCAGCCACAACAAACTCTACCGGTGCAATAACCTCTTCCGGTGCTTCGTCTTGACCACTCCTGCAAACATTAACCTCTTCCACGGCCTTCATAGGAGTTTGTTCCACCTCCGTGTGGCTTGTCTTGTCAGTTCCAAAAACATATATTTTCTTCTGCACCAGTATTGCCAGACTACACCCTTTCTCTCTTACTTTAGCCATAAGTTTTGTTCAACTCCCAGTAGATGCAAGCTCTACTACTCTCCACTACCATCCATATTGATCCCTTACTGGCCACACAACTTTTATGATAAATTTTTCCAACAATGGATCTACTCTAAACATATTATTGGATCACCCTAGCACGTCGTTCATAACCAACTGTACTGGTGCATTCGAGCTAGTATCAACGAATACATATACAGTCAAATCTACCCCGCTTTCACAAAGTTGTATAGGAGCATCGCCATAATACACACGAACGGGCACATCACTTGACATCCTGAAATAACATGTCAAATTGTCTTACTACATTACTACCCAGTAACTTCATTTATGGTTACGTTATTGCTCTAACATAAACTAACTCAATTTCACTTCTTAAATATAACTTCCTTTCGATTTCTACTACTACTACACGTTTATTTCTACTTAGTGGCCGCTACTTATAAATATCTTCATGTTAATTTATACTAATATTCCACGTTTATTTCTTCTTAGTGGTCACTACTTAAAAATTAATACATTGCTACTCACCTAAAAAATTATGTGCTAACCTACTACTAACTTCAACACATTACTAGTATAATATCTCTACTTACATCCAATAATGATTAACAAAGAAAATTTGAATCATACTTAGGGATTAGAAATTTATACCTTCAATTTCGTTGCTCTCTTCTATATAGTCATGGATGTTTCCTCCCTTTCCGCGCAGGTCTCCCGTGGCGGCGGCACGATGCCTCTCTCCCCTCTGGCCGAATGGCTCCTCTCTCCCGTGGCGGCAGCACGACGACGACAACTCTCTCTGACGTCGGTGCTTGGTGGTCCTCCCCCTCTCTCTGCATATGGATAAAAATTTAGAGGAGATGGATTTTTAAAGGAGTCAGTCGAACTCCCGTTGTTTGATAGGGTTGGTGGGAGGGACCTGTCAAACGACCGTTGTTCGACAGGACCCCTATCAAACGCCGGCAATTCGACAAGGTCTAGTCGAACACACATCGTTCAATAGACCCCTATTTTGACGAATAAATCCGAGTGAACACTATTTTTATAATATTTTATTAAAATAATAATATCTATTAAAAATTTTGGAATTTGGGCCCAGTATATTTGGGCTAATGGGTTAACTGAGGATGGAGGATGAAGGAGGAAGCAGGCCCAAGAAAAATGGTATGTTTGTTTACTGGGCTATTGGAGGCTTCTCTTTCAAATTTTTAAATACATACATGAAGTACATATTATATATACTTATTTAAAAAAAATTCTTTGATATACATCTGAATACCCTTGAATTGATGTGGGCCCGCCCTTGCCCTTGCGTCGGTCGTGGTCTCGGCCCTCTCAGGAGGGAGACAGGAATCTGATGTTGTAGTGTTCAGTGGCAACCGACAACTGTAGTGTTCTGGATTGCCTAGAATGCTGGGCTGATGCCTCATCTTCCGCTCCGGCCCATCAAAGCTTTTGAACCGCTTTCGAAAATTCTCGGCCCAAACCTGCTCGGCCCGATCCTCACAACACAGAGCAAGGCACGAAACCGCAGCGCCGCCTCCTCCCTTTCGATCTCATCTCATCTCCAAATCCCGCTCGCCGGTCATCGGCTAGGCGCCACCGTTGCACGGGGTCATGGGTTGCCGTGTCTCCAGCGCTTCCTTGTTGGCTTATTCCTTCGAGCCTTGCCCTCTGGCTGCCTCTCTGTCGAGGATATTAGGATCCAAATGGCCCTCTTACATTTGGACTTATTTTTTTCTCCGCTGAAGAGGTGGTCTTTTAACTATTTTGTCACTTTTGCTCATGTGACATGCCGACATGACAACCTTAGATGAAAAATGATGTGGAACCCACTCGTCAGTCTCTTCGTCCCCTTCTCTTCACGCGTGTCCGCAGCTGTCGGCTGACCCGTCCGCAGCCACCGGAAAACCCATTCGTGCGGCTAGCAAGAAGGCAACAAGGTCTTCGCCAACTTCCCTACCATGGCAACGCCGTTGCCGCCAATGTCCTACTCCAACCAAAGGACAACGACGCGCCAAGCGCGTCTCAGACACCACCATTTGAGCGCTATGACTCCGACGGCATCGACCCGGGCAAGGTCTGTGATGGGTGCGGCGGCGATGTGTAGTCGCACGTGTCGTTCTCGTCCCCCTGCTGCTAGTGTCCTTCACCCGGGGCTCCGTGGCGGCGTCGTCGTCACGCCAAGCTCCGGAGCTGCGACATGTACGTCGGCTACCATGGCAACAGCAGCCTGGACAGGCTCTCCGATGACTACGGACAGGGCAGTCGACCGCTGCGGACACGTGTGGAGAGATGAAGGGGATGGAGAGACCAACGAAGACGATCGGCGTCGACGGGGTCCTCATGATGGCCGTGTGTCGACGGGGCGGTGCTGGCAATGGGACGGGACGGTGCCGCGCATCGACGAAGAGTGGTGAAGTGGCACGGTGCCGACGAGGTTCTTGCTTCGGCCGCATGGACGGGCTCTTTAGTGGCTGCGGATGTGCCAAGTCGGCAGCTGCGATGCGTGTGGAGAGATGAAGGGGACGGAGAGAATGACAAGTGGGTCTCATATCGTTTTTCACTTAACGTTGTCACATTTGCATGTTACGTGGACAAAAATGATAAATAGTTAATAGACCGTCCATTTAGATGGGAAAAAAATAGTGCAAATACAAGAGGGTATTTGAACAATTGCTAAACGCAAATAGTTAAATTTCCCTCTGCCGTGCGTGAGTTGTCCTGACCCCTCCTCGTCAGTTTGCCCGCCGCCGCGGCAGCCGATCCCCACCCATCCCGCGAGCGAGCAGGGCGCCGTCGTTCGTCCTGCTGCTTCCGCCGCATCCTGGTGAGCACATCCTCCGCCAACGCGGCCTGCGCCGATCCCCATCCATCGCGCGCGCGCGCGAGCAGGGTCGCCGTCGTTCGTCCTGCTGCTTCCGCCGCATCCATTACGCACATCCTCTTTCCCATCTCTCTCTACCCACGCACTTTTTTTCTCGAATTTGCGTTAACCCTAGCTTCTGTTCTAGAATTTGCCTTAACCTTAGAAAATACTAATAACAGTTTGATGGTTCCCAAAAAGTTTGGGGGTTCAACTGAATCCCCATGTCCCATGTTAGATCCGCCACTGGTTCTAGGATTCTGGCTTGGGATAATCTGTGCCGCCGAAATCATGGTAGCAGTTTCATTCAATTCAATCCCCTTCTTGATTCCTTTGCTTCCAGTTGAATTTGGAGGAAATATACAATGAGGCTGTTGAAAGCGGATCAGTTGTTCAGGAAAGCCATTGAGGGCGGGTCGAAAAAGCAATCTCGACTGCTTGGGCTTGACGTTGGCAGCAAGTATGTTGGGTTGGCTGTTTCCGACGACAAAAATAGGATCGCATTGCCTCTAAGGTATGCACTTCAAACGATTGGAGTTGAACATTGTGTTCCTTGGTCCAAATATTTCACTGAGATAGTGGATATTTCCAGAACATGTATAGCACAGTTTTAATGGCTTTGGAGTGTCCATATACAATTTGAACATCACTTTCTATGTGATGATTCGATGCAGACGGTCATATGTAATCTGCTAGAATAAGTCTATATTCCATTCCTCTCATGGATTAGTAGGAATGTTGAGTTTCCAACTCATTTTAATGTATCGGCAATTTTTTTGGGGTACATTAGTCAAACCATTATCCTTGGAATCTTCTATGGAAATGTTTCAGTTTGTATGTTATCCTGCTTTTGTTAGACAGTGGTATTGTTGTGTTGTATCTGTTGTGTTAGGTCCTTCTCTTTTATTAATTATACTGTACTAAACTTCAGTTTTTTTCAGTGAATAATTGTAGTTGCCTTCAAACTTCTAAGAATAATTATTTTGCAACTTACAACATATTGCTACACAAGATCTTGTGCTACTGTCGTAGTATTCCTTTATTATCGTGAAAGATATTAGCCTTTAACACATTCAAGCCTTATAAGGCTTTTTTCTTCACGAGAAATTCTTTTACCTACTTGAGCACTTGGACAGATCAGATCCAGATTTGCTGAAGTATGTGTTTATCTAGAATTTTGCGATCATTAGCATAAGGTTATCTCCAGGAAAACACCCCTGTTTCATCAGATGTTGACTCGCTTGAACTTGCAACAATCTACCTGCCTACCTGGTTTTTTTTGCCAACTAGTAATATACCCCTTCGTTGTAACAGACTAGGCCCATATAAGTAGGTATGGGCTATAAGTGTGATTGGGGGATAAAACATTAGATCCGGCGGTTAGGTACATATGCTACGTGTGTGAGCGTGCTGCACGCAATAGGAGAAGGGGACGGAAGAAGGACTCCGCTTTTAAAGTAGCAGAGATATTATAACAGTTTCATGGCTGCTGTCACCTGTAATTTTCTGATGGGATATATGATCTGTGTGCATTTCCTTAAATAAATGGATTTTCCCACTGGGATTAACAATTGCATTGTCTCCTACAGTGTATTGAGCAGGACAAAGACAAACATCGGCTTGATGGCGGACGATTTCGTAACTTTGGTATGCTGAATATATTAACTGACATTTCGATTCTGGAGTAATTAGATGTAGAATCACTCACCAAAAGTTGCCATGTTGCATCATCCCACATCGCATGCCTGCATACTGCACAAGCAATTCTGTAGCATGTGTGGTTGAGGTTATGATGCATTTATGGAAGTCAGGGTTTCAGGTCTTCTCTAACATATTCTTTACTGCTCAATTCACTCATGTTATTTACCTTTCCAGAATACTCAAGGGTGACATTGTTCACAAAGAAATCATAAATGATTTAGCAATAGAAGTTATTTGCAAACAGGCAGCTGATTATGCATATATTATTCTGTTAGGCTTCATTTTAGATTCTGGTGAGCATTTAAAAGCACTTATATTTTGCTATTTTTGGATACATGGAAGCCAATTCCTTTTCTTTGTTTGGTGTATAGGTCTCGAAGTACTCCCTTGCAGGCTTTGTTGTGGGCTATCCATTCAACTTGCAGGGTCAAGCTAGTCCAAATGTAAAGTGCTTTTGTGCTGGGAGCCTGGGATAGTGCACCTCATTTTCTCACTATATGTTTGATGATGTTTCCTTTTTCTATTAAGCAGGCATTACAAGTAAGGCTTCTTGTTGGAGAGCTCTGTAAAACTGGGAAACTTGATGATGTGAGTTACACCTATTGGGATGAAAATTTTACCTCGAAGGTGATAGTCCTTTTTTGCACATTATCTCTCAAACATGAGAAACTACATATAGCATGTTTTTATTGATCTGTTTATGTATCCAGTGTGTAGAAGCCCTTTTATATCCTCTGAAACTACATGACCCAGTTGAAACCAAAACAATGACAGATAAATTTGCTGCGGTTTGCATACTCCAGGTACATACGCCAAATACCAAATGACGCCATTATAGGCTTCGTTGTTTCGATTATGTAATTATTATTGAAAACCAGTAGTTCATTTAGCTGAACATCTGCTTAGTAACGCTGACAATGATACTTTCTTTGCCTAAAAAGATTTTTACTTTCTGTGCAGGGCTACCTAGATAACATGAACAGAGAATTGAGATCTGCAGATAATTCTGAAAAACAGGGTAACGCCTGAGTTCCACAATGCATATATATTATTCTGTTCGGTGCACACTAAACCAAAGAGAACGGGATCAGCATCTGTTCATTGAGACATGTACAAAACTCTGAGTTGGTGCTCTCGTATGCGCCTGATAAGTTTTGTAGAGGCAATTTGTTGTAGGTGATGCACAAGTACTAGGAAAAAAAATTCCCACTTTATCTTCTTGCTTATGAGGCCATTGGCACCGAAATGCCTTCACATGCGCAGCTTGAACAATCTCTTCAAATATGATTGCCGAGCATGCGCCTGTGTATATGAGCGTCTATTGTGTTTTGAAAAAAAATGATTGCCGAGCTAAGAGCATCCCCAACAGGATCTCACAAGTTGGTTAAAAAAAAGAAAATATAGGGAATCTTTCAAATATTTAGAGCATGAAATCAAAATTCTATCCGACAGATTCTCGAGAATCTTTATGTAATAATTATATTGTGTTGTATGAGGTTGTTATACGGTGCAGAGTTTGCAGACACTAGATAACTTAATTTAATTACTGCTCGTATTTGGACTAAACTCTACTGAGAAATCCTACTTCTGTTGGTCAGCTTCCAAGCTATGTAGATTTTTGAACTGTTTCTTTTCTTTAGTCAATCCTGTGCTTTGATTTGACAGAGTTAATTCTACTGATTTAGCTCACCAATTACTTAATTAGACAACAAAGCAGTATTCTGATAGGTTTTATGATATGACAGTATGTTTCAGCATGCATTTCTTTTTCACAGGTTTTAGAGAACGGATCAGTTTTTCTTAGTTTTGAGAATGAAAACTTGATTTTTGAGAAACTCTTTTTTATGGATTTATATAAAGACTCTGTTGGAACAATATTTTTAAATAAAATCTCAAAAAACGGGTTTAGAAACCTTTTAGAGCTGCTGTTGTGGATGCTCTAAGAGCATTCCCGACATGATCTCACAAGTTGGTTAAAAAAAGAGAATATAGGAAATCCTCCAAATATTTAGAGCATAAAATCAAAATTCTATCCGATAGATTCTCTAGGAGAATCTCTATGTAATATAACTATATTGTTTTGTATGAGGTTATTTACTTTGAACAATTACGGTGCAGAGTTTGCAGATACTAGATAACTTAACTTAATTATTATCCGTGTTTGGACTGAACTCTACTGAGAAATCCTACTTCTGTTGGTCAGCTTCTTGCAATCTATGTAGATTTCTGAACTGTTCTTCAGTCAATCCAGTGCTTTGATTCGACAGAGCTAATTCTACTGATTTGTCTCATCAATTACTTAATTAGACAACAAAGCAGTATTATAACAGGTTTTATGATAGTATGTTTTAGCATGCATTTATGTTTTAGCATGCATTTCTTTTTGAAGGTTTTAGAGAAGGGATCAGCTCTTCTCAATTTTAAGAATTAAAACTTGATTTTTTAAGAACCTCTTTCTTTAGGAATCTAAATAAAGACTCGGTTGGAACATATTTTTTAATGAAAAAACAGGTTTAGAGAACTTTTAGAGCTGCTGTTGGGATGCTCTAAAAAGATGCTGTCGAGTCAAATCAGGTTGATACTGGCGTGCTGCAGCCAGATTCCATTTCCATGTCTGCATGGGCATGCTTAGACAAATTTCACCGTGATGTTAACAACACATGTCATTCGACGGGCAGCTTTTGCTCATGGTCACATCCCTGATACGTGCAAATCCTCAGTGATGTTTCCTCAGTCGTGCATATCCATGGCCTGCACTGCTCGGTGCAACTGTTGAATCTGTTTCCAGAACTGATACGTAAGGAAGTGTATGACCATGATCCTTGCTGTCTGGTTGCAAAAGGTTGAAAATTCTACTCTACTAAGCAAGTTAGGCTGACAGAATCCTGTGGATGGGATGAGGTTAGTTCACTTATCCAACTTAGTTTACTATTCTATAGGAGACGATAGGTGAAGAAGTATGTAAAAAGAGCTATTGTGCAGACTTGTGCTGCTGAGATCGTTTCAGACTTGGACAAACAATGTTCTGTGGTTTACATGGACTGCGAGTTTGCAACGGATAAAATCAACAATATGCGGCTGTCTGTAATCTGCTTTGTCCGTTTCCAAGTGTTAGCGTAAGGAATTTTCCAATGTTTCTCCCAGTCTCTCAGTGGCTGAGATCGCTGCTACTTCCTACACACCCAAAAAGATCATAAAATTCGATTCTACCAAGTAAGTTAGGCTCGTGAGGAGGTTTCAGAATACAGGCAACTTCACTCGTCTAGCTCAGTGTCCCAGAAAGCCAAACGAAGGAGGAGAAAAAAGAGAGAAAATTCTGAGGTGGTAGGCACATCACAGCACGGCAATTAAGCATGGACATCAGGGGAGCAAGCAAGCGACGCAGCCACTTGTCAAGTTAACATGGCTCTCACGTATGTATGCCAAAAGTCTACACTACAGCTCAAGCTATCTGCCTATCTCAAGACTCAAGAGCAGTAGGAGACAGTGGTGAGCACAGCACGAAACCGAGGTAGCCGAACCATGCAAAGTCAACAGTTGCTTTGTGCAAAAGATATTTGGTAGCCAAGGAAAGACAGGTCAGGAGCTTACATCACCATTGGAAGTCAGCCACCGATCGTATCATACCGTTGTTTTTTTAGGGAGCCGTACTGTCTAATCAGGGGGAGGAGAGCTGATGAAGGTGTATACTGGCACGTTGGAGATAACTTGAAGGTAAAGAAGACGGCTGGTTCACGTACGGTAGTAGCTGGTTCGGTCGAGCAGCCAACGGTTTTGGACCGGAAATGCAATGCACGACCTAGCTCGATCGGCACCGTCTTCGTTATTGTTTATATTTTTTTCCGGTTGTTTGTTTGTTTGTTTTTCGGGCGATTTCTTGACCGGAGATCAGCAGCCATTTATTTAAAGATCGAGTCTTTGACAGTTTTGTTTGTGTGTTGATTTTGTTTGCGAAATTGTAGACTTTGACTGAAAGGAAACGAGGTTAATTAATCTTGTGATCCAGTCAGGTATTGGCATAGCGACGGCTTGAATGAAATTAAAACTTTTGTTAATTTCAGAAGTAACTAAGACGATCCCCTGCCTGTTCGCAATATTTCAGGAAAATTCAGCAAAGAGTAGGAATTGGAGGCAGAAGTTAAGCACAATGTAGCATATGGACCAGGAACACGTACTCTCCAAAATGATATTCAACCACATATATATGCATACTTTGTCCTATTTAATCTTTCGTGAAGATTAAATGTAATTTTTTTTGGTGCCCACGAAAATAATCAAATAACGACCCTGTTGGAGTATTAGACAGAGCTCATACGTGATTAGTCCCTACTACGTGCACATTATTGGTTGATGATCATAGCAGAACATGTCCGTATACTGTACATGAAAATCGTGATCAAACTGTTCCCTTTACTGATGGGCACCTGCAGCTGCAGTGTCCGAGATACTATATCCCCAAACAGTACCCGTCTGCATCCAACGTGCAAACTTCGGTTTGTCCACCACTGGGACATACATGTACCTCGTGTGACAGCGACACCATCAGCCATCGATCGAGCGAGCACGCTTGCCCGGATGAGTACAGGGGCTCGAGGCCAAGGGGGAGGGAACCAAACGTGTGACGGGCACAGCAACGTCTCATGGGGGCAGCCCTGGTCGTGGCGCGCTGTGGCGCTAGCTAGTAGAGTCCGTAGCGTTTGGTGAATCCGACGGCCGGTCTCCCCGCGCCCCCGTCGTCACGCGGTGAGACGCGGGCGCTCGGTCCACACACGCGCGCACGCATGTACGTGCGCCACGGCCACCGGCTGGATGATAGCCTGTGTGTGTGTGTGGGGGAGGGGGGGGGGGGGGATATCCGTAAGGGGACTATTATACCGAGATCTCTCGTTCAAACGTGATGATACTATCAATAAGTTTTTATAAGTCTTGATCCATACTACCAACCGATACCTCGTTGATATCAGACCGATGCTCATCGATACTAGACCTCATACCCATCGGTATTAGTGTATATATTGATTTGAGCTGAGAAGAAGGAGAGAAGAAAAGATAAAGATGGTTACCAACGCGACAACAACGACACTCCCCGTTCTCCCTCGATGCAACGACTGCGACGACGATAGTGACAATGACGTTTTCCATCTCAAGGGCCCGTCATAGGCGAGACAGACACAGTGCGACCTCTCATCCGATTCACACACCATCTCTTACCTCCTCTGCTCGAAGAGCAATGCCCGTAGCGAAGGAGGTGTTCGATGCAATGCAAAATCTGGGTGATGAGTGAGATGAGCGTGCAAGGTCGTGAATTGAAGCAAGTGCATGAAAAGAAAGATAAGTGGGGCAGAGCGAATCATCACGGGAGGAGTACCTCTTCCCGATACACACGACGAGATCCCGTTATATAGTTTTATTATTTTTCTTCTAAATAAGTTTAGTTTGTAATTAAGATTGTGGTTATGTCGTTTGTATTCTTATAATTGTAATTATTTTAGACTTTAAAAAGCTTTTAGATCATGTTTTATGGGTTTTTATTTTTACCGGATATTTCCCCGGGAGGAGACCCTCGCGGACTTTTGTCACGCCGCTGTCCCTTGGTCCCGAGGCCGCAGAGCCGTGCTGTCCCCTCCCTCCGATCCCCCTAAGATCGATCGGTCGCTCGAGCCCGGTTACGTTAGTCTCGCCTCGATCGATCAATTACGGGTACACACTCACAAGCTCCCTCCAAAAGTCAGGATTTGACGCTTCGGTCGATTATCACCTTACGATGGATCGACAACTCGGGGGTTTGTTTCACGTGTACGTGTTGAGTCCCCCCCGTTCATTCGTGGACTGGTCAGGATACGCTACTACACACAGTGGCATTGACAATCAGACAATGTATTAAGCGACTGACCATGCATATGCTGATCAGCAGTCGATCTACGACGACTCTCGCCCGTTCGTCGTGACCATGGTGGATTAATTAAGACGTGCAAATTAAGGCGTCGCTGTCCAGGGTGCCGGTTGGCGACGGCGACCCGTGGGGACGAGCGGTCGTACCCGAGAGAGACCGTGCCGCTCCGCTCCGCGCGGAGCTTAGCTAGCGTGGCGTGCTGCCGTCCATGCACACGGCGACGAGGAGAGGTGCATGCACGCACGCACGCACGCACGCACGCGAGGCGCTAAGCGCGCTATAGCTGCCGCGCGCTGCTGCGAACATATCATCGCGCTAGCGCGCGGCGCGCTCCCACGGCGCCGGTGGTCTTCAGTCTTCACGTACATGGTCGATCGCCCGCCCGACACCGCCACGTGAAACAAAGGCGAATACGCGTGCCGCGCGCCGGCGCCGCGCGTTCCGTGTGTCTATCCTACGTACCAGCGCGTGTAGGCGGCGGTAGACGTCGTCGTCGTAGCAGCGCGCGCGCGTCGCGTCATCGCGTGCGTGTGTGTGGATGCTGGTTTAGCTAGTAGGTAGCTCGGGCTCGCTCCCTTGGCGCGCGGCGGCATCGGAGTCTGGGACGGGAGCGCGCCGAATCTCGATAGATCGATCGATCGGCCGGCCGGAGTCGTAGCGCGGCGCGGCGCGTCACGCACGCACGTAGCCGTGTCTCTGGGTCGGACACGATCGATCACACGATATATGCTACTATAGCGAGCTAGATGCGGGCGGTCGGGCCGGGCTCGGCCATCTTTCGTTTTCACGGGGCGTTTTGATCAGGATTCGGTTCGGACCTGACGACATGGGCTAGCTACACGGTAGTAGCCGCTAGGCGTGGATCGAAGGATATCTTTGATGGATGCTACGAGCTAGAGATAGTAGGATTGGGGGAGCTGTGATGGGCAGGAATGAAAAGGGCGTCTTCTTTAAGCGTAGAGGAATCAGGCGTGTCTGCCGACATAGTCCCAAGCTTGATCTTTTGTTAATGCGACCTCAAATTGTAGCCTGTAGAAGCTGCTGGTTCGTCTTGCTATAACGTTGACGGAGACATGCAGGACCCGATAGCATTTGCCGAATTGCGTGCATCGGTGCATGACATACCCCTCTGGTCTGGCCTCGCTGGCAATGCTTGGCTATCTGACATCACTAGCGTCCTCACGATGCGGGTGCTCTCTCAGTTCCTTATGCTTTTCACTACAAGACTCCGTTCAAAACAAGTTTAATTATCTGGCGTTGGCGATGGTTATAATGCCGCCTCGACCTACAACACGTCTGTAAGGGCTCGATCTTCTTCTCCTGTGCCGAGTTTGTATGTCACAGTGCTGGTCCCATAAATTGCAAGCTTTTTTTTTTTGCCTTGTGCTTCAGCGGCGGTGTTGGACGGCTAATCAAATGCGCAGCCCTGAGATAAGAATCACATCATGTACTCTATTGTTAACAACAAGATTTGGAATGACATTGTAATCATCGGAGCAACTACGAAATCGTATCGAACTGGTATAGTTAGAATTAGAGTTGGTTTTGTTTTTAGAAAGAGTCCATAATTGACCATCGAACTGTCGTGAAAGTTTTTAATTGATCATCCAGTTAGAAAACCACGTATCCTACACCCCCAACTATCAAAACCATACATCTTCAGCCATCCGACCTGGTTTTGCAAAAATCACATGCCACGTGGCACGCCGAGGGATTTCCAAAACTTTCAGGGACTTTTTTTAAAATCACATGAGATCCTTTCTTTTTTTTTCTTTTCTTCTTTTTTCCTTCTTCTCTTCCACGCGCGGGGAGGCTGCCACACACATGGGGAGGCCGTCGCCGCCGCACGCGCTGAGGGCGCCACCGGGGGCCGCCGCCGCCGAGCCATGCCTGAGGGCGCCGCCGAGCGGGCCGCCGTGCACGTCGCCGCGCGGAGATGACGCCACCGCCGCCGCACAGGCCCCTCCCTCTCCCTCGCCGCCGTCCCCACGCAGCCCGCAGGTGAGAGGAAGAAAGAGAAGAAGACGAAGAGAGGAGAAGGCCGGAGGGATTAGCCTCGCCTTGGAGATCTGCTTCCACGAAGCGGTCGTCCTTTGCGAACACGGTCTACGAGCGGCTGCCGTTGGAGGACGATGAGCTGCTGGCGGTGCATGGGCAAGCCGACTCATCGTGCGTGCGATGGCGGCGGGGTGGAAGGCAAGGCGCGGGTGACTATGCGGTTGTTGGGGTCGAACGGGAGGAAGGAGGTGGCGGCGGCAGGAGCGCGTAGGGATTGCAGCGATGGCGCGATGGTGGCGGGGGAGGGAGAGGCGGTGGTGACCATCCGCGTGGGGACGTTCAACGCGGCCATGTTCTCCATGGCACCTCCAACAGGCGGCGAGCAAGGCGCGAGGAGCATCGCCACCACCACAACCAAGAAACCGACGCCGGCGACTACGCAGAAGCAGCAGCATAACGACGTTCTGGAAGGGCGGCAGCGGAGCGTGGAGGAGATGCTGTGGGAGGTGGGCGCCGACATCATCGGGCTGCAGAACGTGCGCGCGGAGGAGGAGCACGGCATGAGCCCGCTGTCTGATCTCGCCGAGGGGCTCGGCATGCGCTACGTCTTCGCGCGAGAGCTGCGCGTGTGGCGGTGGCGGCCTTCCTGCACGTGGAAGAGAAAAAGGAAAAAAAGAAGGAAAGAAAAAAAAAGAAAGAATCTCTTGTGATTTTACAAAAAAGTCCCTAGAAGTTTTTGAAAATCCCTCGACGCGCCACGTGGCATGTGATTTTTGGAAAACCAGATCGGATGGCCGAAGATGCATGATTTTAATAGTTGGGGGTGTCGGATACCCGTTGGATGGTCAAATACAAACTTTCACGATAGTTCGATGGCCAATTATGGAATTCTTTCTTTGTTTTTTAATAAAGGAAAATCTATTAGTTTCCATTGCTTTAGAGATAGAGCCGAGTCGGATTCATTTCAACCTAAGGGTATATATTTGTCTACCCAGTGTCTTTCGTAAACAACAATAGTTTAATACATAACTTTTGACGCATCGCCATCTTAGTTTTATTTTTGACAAGTTCATAGTTTTCGAGTTTAGGCTACATCGGCTTTGATCTCGAGCGAGAAAGTAAATTTCATCAACTTTGCTTGTATTGTCCAAGTTAGTACTTTCTCAGTTAAATCCAATATATTGGTTAGGTCTTTGCTTGCGTTGATTATCCGATGTATCGACTCTTATTTGCATTTCTTTGCTTTCTTTGCTTGATCTGTTATATCAATCATCTTATACAAGATCCATCAGCTTATTAAATCTATTAAGCTTTTTATTGATCTTGCATTGTCTCTGTTGGATTCGATCCGTTAGGTTTTAACTTGTTTGCTAGATTTATTCAAGATTAATAGGTTTTGTATAAGGCTTCATCGGAGTTTTAGCCGATGAGTTATCTTTTTCTATTGCCTAAGTTGTAATATCGACTAGTGTATAGATTCATATAATTGTTCATCATAGCTGATCTTTATTATCTTAATCTTATACTGTCTCGATTAGGTCTGATCTACCAAGATCGTCCTTCATAAAGAGAAAGCTAACAAACAATTATATGTTATTTATTCGTAGCCGATATTAGTTTAACTCAGGTTTTATTCCATGTATTTATTATCACTGTGCTTCATCGGTTAATATCCAAGATCTTATAATTATCTAGTATCTATCTTTATTAGCTCTAATCTTATATTGTCTCGTTTGGTCTGAACTATCAAGATTGTTTCTAATATTTATTTAGTTTCAGCTAATGTATGTTTATCTTACCTATCGGTTATAGCCGATGATTTGAGATTCCATCAGCATCGGCTGGCATTCAATTTTTTATCAACCCATTGGTCAATTGGTCATTGTGATATAACCTTCTATTGTCTATCTTGTTAGTTGTAGGATAAAATTAACTGACACGTCTTGAACCTGATTTAAAAGAACCTGCACTAGAGATAAGCAGTTCTCAAGTCTTCGTGTGTTACGACGTATTTTATGTCAATACCTATGTCTACGCGGGAGCTGAAAATGACTCATATCTTGTTAGAGTACGTCTTCACGCGGCAAGTATGGCGCAAAATTTTATCCAAGATCGGATTGGTCTTCTTCTCACCCTGTCAGCAAGCTTCCGCTTCAAGTTTGGTGGGAGTCCTCTTGCTGGTGGCTACAAGATAAAATAAGGAAAGGGTTCGACTCCTTCATTTTCTCTTGGTTATCTGGTACCTGTGATTGAAAAAAACACTCACGTCTTCAAGGGGATACATTCCACGGTGGATACAGTAGTTGATCGCATCATTCAAGAAGGGAAGCTTTGGATTGCAGCAAAGTCCTCTAGGAATACGCCAACTCTTTCTCATTTTCCTCCTTGCTTTCGTGGTCCGGTTATCTTTCTTGGTTAGCCCAGCGTGCTATTCCCTTCTCCCTTATAAACATCCTCCCCTCTCTCCACCCCACAAAACATCACGTCCCGCAAAACAATAATATTGACTCAACATGTTATAGTTGTAAAAACTTTCATGCTAATATATCAATGTACAAATCTTTTACATGTTCAAAAAAATATTTGTCATTTTGAATAAAATTTAGTCGTTAAATATTTTTAAATATTTTTGTTAAATATTTTTAAATGCTGGTTTGAAAACATACAAAATCAACACCAATAACATTTCTCGAAAAATACTATCATAATATTATAAATTTATTGGTTTAATAAATATATTCTATTATAAAACTGATTATCAAAGTTTAATTAAATTTTGTTTCAAACATCTAATATTTAATGTTTATGACATGACAAGAGAGAGTACTACTACACATTGTACACAACCTACATACTATCTTCACTATAGAAAGCAGAGAAGTTACGTCTCACTTGTTAACTAATTACCACTCGACACATGTCCAGACATCAGAATATAGTTCAACAAGATTCACGCATGGAATGGACTAGCACCGCCGTCGTCTTGCTCAACCACCGCCAGTGGCAGCACTATGGATGAAAATCAACTCATCAGTGACGACGCTCAAAAGGCTAGCTTGATGAGAGACCAGCCGATTTTTTTACTGTAACTATTCTTTATCGTACTGGGCCACTTCAGGGAACCTCCAATTATGCCCAGGAAAGCACAGACACTTCTGCCACAAAGTCAATCTAGCGACCTACGCGAATGACTTCTACCGGGCTAATCAATACTAGCTTTTTCATATACCCTTTCAAACTAATTAAACACCCCATAGCTACTTCATTCGGTCGATCATTAAGCTAATGGATGTCTGAGTTCATGGACAGGGCAGCTAATCACTGTGCTCACGTACCTGTCCATATTGACACATGCATACACAACACTATAGTCTATACATAATGAGGTTAATAATTATGGTTGTCTTAATTTTTACTTGTATATATCTCAGTGCGTGACTAACACTAATAAAAATATGGTGGGTTGATGGGATTCATCAATAGTATGGTTGCGAAGTCATACGGACATATATGACTTTACCTCTAGAGTTTCTGTCTTGATGCCACAAATAATATGTAGACTTTAAGTGTGTTGTTAATAAAAATTTAGCATGTTTTTAAAAGAATTTTAGTTGAATATGGGTCTGTTTGGTTGAGGGACTAAAAGCATTAGTCCCTCCATTTTAGTCCCTTTTAGTCCCTAAACTCTCAAACATGAAGGACTAAAAGAGACTAAAATACCATTAGTTCATTAGTCCCTCTTGGATGTACTAATTGGGACTAAAACTTTATTTTCCCGTGAATGCCCTTCTCTCTCTCCCACAGCGCGAATGAGGTGCAAATGAATAGCGTAATATAGTCTTTGTACATTATATTTAATGAGATTTAGTCCCTTTTAGTCCCTGCAACCAAACAGAATGGGACTAGAATTTTTAGTCCAGGGACTAATTTTTAGTCCCTTGACTAAAATGCCAAACAGCAGCTTAGTCCCTCTATTTTAGTCCATTTTAGTCCCTAAACTCCCAAACAGGAGGGACTAAAAGGGACTAAAATACCATTAGTCCATTAGTCCCTATTAGAGAAGTTAATTGGGACTAAAACTTTATTTTCCCGTGAATGCCCTTCTCTCTCTGCGTTGGAATGAGGTGCAAATAAATAGGGGTAATATAGTCTTTGTACAGTACAATTAATAAGCTTTAGTCTCTTTTAGTCCCTGCAACCAAATAGGTTGTGACTAAGGTGCTGTTTGACATTTTAGTCAAGGGACTAAAAATTAGTTCATAGACTAAAAATTTTAGTCCCATTCTGTTTGATTTTAGGGATTAAAAGACACTAAAGCTCATTAAATGTACTGTACAAAGACTATATTACCTCTATTCATTTGCACTTCATTCGCGCTGCGGGAGAGAGAAGGACATTCACGGGAAAATAAAGTTTTAGTCCCAATTAGTACCTCCAGGATGGACTAATGGACTAATGGTATTTTAGTCTCTTTTAGTCCCTCCTGTTTGGGAGTTTAGGGACTAAAAAAGACTAAAATGGATGGACTAATGCTTTTAGTTCCTCAACCAAACATAAATTTTTAGTCCAAAGAATAATCTTTAGTCCCTTTGACTAAAATACCAAACAACATCTATATCTATTTGAGTGTGTGTTAGAGGAGTATTCATCGATGTATGAGTGTGGTGTTTGTATATAGTATGTTTATCAATGCGAAAAAAATGTATAGAAACAAATCATTATTGTCATTTACTTGCTGTTTGCTGATCGTTCGGAAAGGGAAGCCCACCTATCCTGTACCGAACAAGAGGAGAAGAGATAAAATTTGCTTGTGTGATACAAACATATTTTGATTTTAAATAGAAGATAAACCCTCGAGCGCATATATATAAAATAATAGGGATAAATCATATGACAACTAATTTTTGCGCCAAAACCCTAAATCCAATCGCTCGATCAATGGAACGCTGGAAGTGGTTCGTGCAAATATCTGGCCAGTGTCGATGGCGCTGCGCGAGGGACTTTGCTACCATAACAGACAACACCAGCGACGACCTCAAAGTTGATCAAGCTGGTACCCCTATTTCCTATACGGTGTAACTAATGGAAGAACAAAGAAAAATGAGAAAAAGGGAAGATTTCGTGGCTTCAGTAGCTTCACAAGCAAACTAGTTAGATCAATTTCGTATTAGCAGAGATGATCGTGTTAGACTAAGAGTAAATCAAAGTGAATGGGACTCTTAACACTTGCATCGGAGCGTGCAAACGGCAAACATCAGCAGATTGGAGGGCCACCAGAAAGGCACATTTAACCCCATCCCTTTCTGCCCTTCTTTGTTCCTTGCTTGCCGACCGAGAACTCTGATCGTGACGGGGGCAAAACAAACCGGCACGTACGTACACTGACCGGCCGTTTGGACTCGGATGAGCTGATTAATCAATCAGTCGGATCGAGAGTTTTTATTTTCCATTTCCTATCTTCTGTTGGACTTTGACGCTTTGATTAGAAATTAATCGAATTTGTTTAATTTGCCTCGATCGGATCCGCGGTTGCTTTCAGTGTGGAACACACGGCGCTAATTAAGACTTAAGACCAGTAGATATTGATTAGAAGGTGCTTAATTAGCTTAGCCACTCCAGCTCCACCGCCTAGCTTAACCACAATTGTTCTGATCACGTCACTGCTGCAGCTAGCTAGTACTATGCACCCCTCCTCTCGTACTCTGTTCTGCCACCGTTGACACGAGGCATAGCAAAAAAAAAAAAAATCAACGGCCAAATGCATATCCAAAAATTTGTTCTTTTAGAGACGGGGGGTATATATCTATCTTGACGAAACATCTGCCACTTAATCCTTGATTTGAGAGCACATTAAAATGGGCAAATTAAACGTACATGCGTACGTACGTTGAGATAGATATCTAGGCAGCTAGCAACCTAGCTATATCTTTGTTCCGTAACATGGTAACGGTTGATTAATTAACAAAGGAATCGCTCGCTGCTCCGGCTAACGATTGGTTTCGCCGGCTTAAAAAATCTCCTGATTATAGCGTAGTTAACTTGTTTAGGAGGTTGGGGATTCCCCCTATCTAACTCGAGGCTAACTAAGCAGAGCTTAGCTTAAATTAGCTCCTGTATTAATTCTAGTTGCAACTTGCTCATATACGGTACTCCTAGCTTATATAGCAGAGAAAACAGGCGACCGGCCGGCAGCCTCGCGTAGCTCGTCGTCCTCTGCCCGTCGCACACACGCATTGTGTTTAGGCAGACAGAGCATCTCTGTCTCAGATCTCCCCGAGTAAACTAATTGCCACTGGGATTACTGGAAGCCACCACCTACCTGTTCAGATTTCAGCGTCACCCGTTTGTCATGCATGATGCATTCATGCTTGCATACATATGCTTTGTATCCTGAATCGTGAGACATACGTGGTGCAGTACAAATGCATCATGAATGGATACATGGTCGGATGCATGCATGTCGTACTGGCTGGGTTTGCATGTGTGTGTGTGTGTGTCCAGGACCAGGTGCTGGCATATACTTCCATCAGCAGCTAGCTACGTGTAGAATTGAATAACGTTTG
Source organism: Oryza australiensis (assembly GCA_019925245.2). Lineage (NCBI taxonomy): Eukaryota > Viridiplantae > Streptophyta > Magnoliopsida > Poales > Poaceae > Oryza > Oryza australiensis. The sequence goes on along the minus strand of JAIFGZ020000048.1, from coordinate 6,090,239 downwards.
TAGATTTTGACTTGGTGTAGAGACGACGGACGAGAGCCAGCTGCAAATTCCAACAGACACCAGGTGCAGTGGGAATTGGAAATGCTAGTGTTTGGGTTCAGGCAGAGCGATCATGACGCCGTTCCTGCTAGATAGGTATCGTCCTCTTGTCTCTTTCCAGATAATAAAACTAGTGCTAGTTGACGAGTCTCTTAGTTTTTCTTTAATTAAGTATCTTGCTCGATCTGGATTTTAGTTTATTTCGGAGAGGGGAATTGCATAGGTGTCATGTTATATACTCTTCTTTTTATATTACAAATCACTTTGATATTTTTAATATTGGCTATGTTTATAAAAAAAAATACCAACATTTTTAATATAAAACAAATATATTACTCAATTATGTTCAACGATGTTGTAGTTTTTCTATTAATTTGGTTGTTTGACTAGATAAAAATTAAAAACTGTTCACCAATCTGCAGATATAATAGAATACAACCGTGCTTGATTTCTAGATGAAACGAGAATGACAGGCAAGCTCTTGTGTGCTGGCTACCACAGTTTTGAGACAAGAACCTAACTTGGTTTCTGATGAAAGCATTAAAAACAAGCCATCTGAACTCTAAGAAATGTAGAAACATAAAAAATACAGCGGTCATGTCGTTTTCTCTCTTTTTTTAATCATACGATTTAGCGCTTAAATAACTGCAGACCAGAGCATTCCTTATTGAGAATAACTCAATATATGTATGTACATGATATATGGACTATGTTTTTTCCTTTTTTGGATTAATATGTGCTCCCGTCATCTCAGAATCAATTCAGTATAGATTTTTCTTTCATTTTTCTTCAGTCTTCCACTGTTCCACATCAACGACCATGCCGTATTCCGTTTGCAAAAGCAGCATGGCATGATAAAGAAACATACTACTGCTTGTCTTCTGAATTTCAGAGTCGAGTCGAAAGCCCACAGCCTACCAGCAAAAGGTAAAGCTACCCGAATGACTGCATCCGCAGTTCCACACCCTGCTGCTCCCCGAGAACAAGTACAGTTCCACACCAATTCGCCGATCGATTCCGCGGCTCCGCGCCGGCTGCATTTCGGTAGTACCAGTTTGTGTAGTCGTGCATTTGGGCGATAACCAACCTGTTATTAAGCTATAAGAAAATGTATTAATGGTGTCATGTAATTGAAGAATCATCTGTCAGCCTGCACCATCTGAAAGGAGCAGAATAGTGCTGGTTAATAGTGTCAATTATGAAGGAAAGGCAGAAGAAACGGAAGAGTCGTTCCGTACAATCTTACTCTTGATATATTTAATATAAAAATACGCAAGTCATATGTGTATTACTGAAAAATGTAATTGAAGAATTTGCTACAGACAGTGTATGAAATATATTATGACTTTAATTCTATTACTTCATCCATCTCAAAATAAATACAGTCATGTGTATTCGTCCCAAAATAAATATAACTATACTTACTTTTTTGAATGGACCAAGAGTATAGTAAAATATGTGAGTATTAGTATGAGGGAAAGGAGTATAAACGCTAATAAATAAAAATTTTTAAAACTTTTGATAGTAAATATCAATACCGGATGTTTTTATATGTTTATGTGGGTCAATCTTTCTACATTTTACATTGACTATAATTTAACCGTAAAACATATCAATTATTATTTTTAATTGACTTCACGGTTATTCTGGCAAAGGATGTTTTTATATGTTTATATGGGTCAACCTTTCTACATTGATTGACTACAGTTTAATTGTAAGACATCGATTATTATTTTTAATTGACTTCACGGTTATTCTCGCCAAACATACGTGAAGCCTTCTGATTTTTTCTGGCTCTCTTTTATCTTTCTCTTTTTAGTTTTATCATATTAATCCAATGATACACTATGGGACTTCGAGTGTCCGGGACACTCGACGAAGCTCATAATTTACTCGGCAAAGGGTTTGCCGAGAGTAGCACTCGACAAACCTCTCTCGACAAAGACGGAGTCGGCAAAAGCCTTTTTGCCAAGAGCAAGTATACGGGCACTCGGCAAACTCTTTGTCGGGTGCACCACTCTCGGCAAAGAGGAAAGCCTTTGCGAGCGCATCACATGTTGTTTGCCGAGTGCCCAAGGTTATGCACTTGACAAATCTCTGGGTACTAGGCAAACGTCGGGATTCTGGTAGTGGTATGTATATATTGCATGACGTGACTCACCTTGAGATCACCGTGGGATTTACTTTTTACTTGGGTAGATTACAAGGCTGTGCGATATCGCTGCTGCTGTGGCGGCTAGCGCATGCTCGGTATACAACTCATAGTATACACTACGGGAAATCCCCTTTTTGCCGAGTGCCAGGACACTCGGCGAAGCTCGTTTAACACTCGGCGAAAATTTCGTCGAGAGTTGCACTCGGCATAGGTCACACGGTGAACTTTCGATCGGCAAAGAGCTCTGTGCCGAGAGTTTTTCATCGGGCACTCGGCGAAATCTTCGCCGAGTGCCGCGTCGACACTCGGCAACAAAAAGTACACGTTAGGTTCGGTGACGGAAAAGTTTGTCGAGAGCCGGAAAAAACACTCGGCGAAGTTTCAATTTTGCCGAGAGCCGGGACAGAAAACACTCGGCGAAATCCCAAACTTCGCCGAGTGTTTTGACAAAAGCTCTTGGCGACCTTGAAAATATCGCCGAGTGCATTTGCAAAAGCTCTCGGCGAAGGGGATATTTCGCGAGAGCTTGTGCCGCAGCCCTCGGCGAAGTTTGTGCACTCGGCAAAGAGGGTATCCAGAACCCCAGGTTACCCTCTTTGCCGAGTGTTTTGGTCATTGCACTCAGCAAAGTTCATCATTGCCGAGTGCAACACTCGGCAAAGTGAAAATTTTAACCCTCTTTTATTTATTCGTCGCATATTTCACAAATTTTTAATATATACATCACATTCATAATCCCAATCATTTCATAACCCCATAATCATCATTCCACATCCCATAAGCATCATTCACAATCCACAAAACATAAACATTCACAATCCCAATCATTCCACAACCCCATAAGCATCATCCACATCCCCTAAGAATCATTCACAACCCACATGACATATAATTGACATTCGTAGTCACCGTCACAATCCACAAAACATAAACATAGTAGTTCACAGACGTAGTCCACAATTCGCAAACGAAATTCGAAGAAAATATAGTAGTTCACGTAGATACTCCAGAATTACAATTGTTCAAAAGAAATTTACCGAGATGGCCACGGCGCCCAACCGTCGTGGTCATTGTTGGGGTTATTTGATGCCGCCGACTGAGACTGCAAAAAAGAAAATAGAATAGTATAGGTTGTCAAGATAGTAATATTCGCAAATAAGACAATTAAATACGAGGTTAAGTGACTCACTGGAGTGCCTAAGGTTACGTTATACACAGACAAACTACGGTAAAAACAGCGACACCTGCAAAATAGGGAAGCACGGCTCGATGGCCGGCACACAAGCGACGGCATGGCTGCGCGATGCGACTCCATTCATACGGGTATATATACACTAATCTGTTAAATATATACGTGCATACAATACATATCATTCCTTTTACCATTGATTTGATTGTAATAAATACCTAAATTTGTTTCTTTTGCCATCAATTTGTTTCTAATGTTCCACATGGTATTAATCAATTTCTAATGCAAATAATTTCAAATCTATTAACAAAATCTCAAAAAACATTCTTGTATATAAAATTTGACAAAAAAATACCGAAGGGAGGCGGCGGGCGGAGGCGTCGGCCGGGGCGCTGGCCGGGAGGCGGCGGCCGGGACGCGACCGGAGGCGGCGGCCGGGGCGCGGCCGGGAGGCGGCGGCCGGGAGGCGGCGGCGGGGGCTTGGCCGGGGAGCGGCGGCCGGGCGCGGCGAGCGGGGGATGCGGCGGCGGCGTGTATTTTCGCTAACTCACGAAGTGAATGGCGCCGAGAACGAAGGCCATATAAGTGATATTTGCCGAGTGCCTTCCTTTGCCGAGTTCCACCGATCGGGGCACTCGGCAAAAAGATCTTTGCCGAGAGCTAGATCACGGCTCTCGGCAAACACATCGTTCGCCGAGTGCCTAGGGTTAGCACTCGGCAAACGCGTATTTCGCCGAGTGCCTAGGGTTAGCCCTCGGCAAAGCATGCAATGACGATATTTTTTGAATTATTTTGCCGTGTGTCAAATTTGTGCCGAGAGTAGCTCTCGGCAAACAATTTTATTAGTTTTTTGCTTCTAATAATTTAGAAATTATCAAACGGACTCAAAAATTTACAAAATTTTTGCATAAACCCATATGCTATTTATTTCGTAGGAAAAAATATTTAAAATTAAATGACAATTCGGCCGTCACTTTCTCTCCAAATCTAACCGATCCTTCTCAACACTTATAATCTACTCCGGAGAATCTTCGGTTTTATGAGAGTCGTACACGATAAAATATTCGAAACCTCCTCAATTTTTTACCCCAGCCTCGACGTATGATATCATGACATCCTAACAGATTTTATGAATTTCTGACTTTGTTTGCTATTTTTACAATTTTAAAATCATTCGGTCAACACGTTCCTAACCATGTTGCATGAAGAAAAACATCTCAATTTCCCTTCATTTACCATATATTGACTCAAAAGGGTCTAAATAACATGAATATAATTTTTGCACTAACTTTTTATTATTTTTTTAACCACTTGTAGTTCTAATTTGAGACTTACAAAAAAATTCATAAAAATACAATAAATCAAAAAATATAGCAAAACCATTTAAAAAATTACCAAATTTGATAATTAGGGATTACATGTTGTATTTACATAATAGAAAAAGTTTGGAGGATGGATGAGGAAAAATTTTGACATGTTTGCCGAGAGCCAGTCAAGACACTCGCAAGGTGGGTTTTGCCGAGTACCTAGACCGGCACTCGGCAAAGGTTGGCTTTTGCCGAGAGCCTCGCCCTGGCTCTCGGCAAAGTTGGTTTTTTGCCGAGAGCCTAGCCCTGGAACTCGGCAAAGATGGTACCAAACGGTATAAGTTGACGGCGGTTAGTGTTTTGCCGAGTGTCCCACGTTGACACTCGGTAAAAGAGACCGTGTACCGAGTGTTTTTGTTCGCCGAGGGCAAACTCTCGGCAAAGGGTTATTTTTGCCGAGAGTTTTTTTGCCGAGAGCTCTCTCGCAAATTTATATTTCGCCGAGTGCCCGACATAAAGCTCTCGGCAAAAAATTATATACTCGACAAACATTGGCTTTCCCAGTAGTGATAGCAGCGTTACTCTCGGTCCTAAAAGCTTTATATACTCCTGTTTCTGTTTCAAAAATAGCCATTTTCAATTATATCATACATATCAATACAAAACAAAAAAAATAAAATACCTCTACCTTATCAAATTCAAATATAAATATTTTTTAATTTATCTATTTTTAATATAATTATTCTCTATTTTCATAAATTTGTAATAATTACTCTAAAACTAAAAATAAATTTATATTTAAGATAAATAAAATAAATTTATTACGAGAGACGAATGAAGTACCTTATCCGCCCTCCGTAGAATCTAGCATGAGATGTGTTGAATGCTTATTACATTCCGTAGAGAGTACGCATAGGAGTATTTGTGATGTAGAGTGACGCAGATCGATCGGTGTGAAGTGAACGTCCTACGACTCGTCGGTCTCTATCGATCTCAGAGGTCAAGACTAACGTTCTGACAAGGGAAACCTGAATGACCTGTTAAATTTGTGTACGTAGTGTACTGTACACTTGGCCAGATCAAGTGGTTGCGTACGTACGTATTTCGGTATTTCTGCTCTCGATCGCTTTCGCTTTCACTAGCTAGCTTTGTCCTTTATATATAGCTTGATGTGTTGTTCCATTCCCTGTACGGCTGAGGGTGCAAACGGCCGCTCTTGTTCTTGTCACCCTGTCCCGTTCGATCGTTTTCCTCCTAGTACAGTGACGCTCAGATTTACTGTAGATCCTCGAAATGGACCGGCGCGGTAAAACCGATCGTAATTTCCTCGCGAGTGAAAAAAAATCAATAATGTAAAATTAATTAAAACATGCCTGTCCGAAAGATCAGACTGTGCTAGGTAATAGGAGGCTCAGAATCAAACCAACCATCTTTAACCGTCAAAATTGACTCGGGAGAGGTTAAAACTTGATTGAAAGGAACACCTCGATCGACCGATCGATCCGATCGGATCCTAGCTATTAGCTAGCTACTCCTTTTTTTTGAATAAGCTTATTTTTTGTCGATCCATACTTATCAATACAAGAAAAAAAATTAAATACATTATTGTATCAAATCTCAATGTATTATTTATTTATTTTTATTACATTTATCTTTTATTTTTATACACTACTTATATAATATTTGTTTAAAAATAAATTTATTTTAGATAAACATGAAAGCTAAAAATAAAATGAAAGGTGCTTATCGAACCGATGGTAACGAAAATAATTGGACACGTTAGAACACATGCAATGTAATGACTAAATAATTTCTCAATAATTGTGTTCTTAGTCATTCCCGAAAAATTTAATTTCCAATATAGCATCTCTCATCCAATGTAAATTCTTAAAATCTGGTTTTCTTTAAATTTAAAATTGCTTTGGGCCTGATTTCGCGGCGTTGTAGGATGCGGCGGTGGGGGAGGATACGGCGGCGAGAAGGAAAGGGAGGGGGAGGGACGCAGCGGCGTCGGTACGAGGAGACGACGGGGAGAGGCTGCGGCAGCGGAGGATGCGACGGCCGTGTACGAGGAGGGGTCGAGGAGAGGCGGTGGTGGTAGAGGAGGCGGGGGAAGATGCGACAGCGGGGACGAGCAGGGCCAGGCATGTGACAAAAAAACACGTGTGCGGGAAGAAGCGCAATGACGTGAAACTGATATTAGAGCATATGCAACAGCTGCCCAATACCCTCTAAAATCTCTATTTTTAACTAATTTGAATAAAATTTATCTTCCAATAGATTGCCTATCTCATTCCTAAAAAAATTGGTTCCCTTTCCCATCATTTTCGTCCTTCACAAATAGCTAACCGAGTCTGACGCCCAATATCAATTTCGCGACATTGCGCTTCTTCCCGCGCGCGCGTTTTTGGTGTCGCGCGCCTGCTCGTCCCCCACCGTCGCATCCTCCCCCGCCTCCTCTACCATCGTCGCTCCTTCTCGACCCCCTCCTCGTACAGGCCGTCGCATCCTCCACCGTCGCAGCCTCTCCCCATCGCCTCCTCGTACCGACGTCGCTGCGCTCCTCCCCCTCCCTTTCCTTCCCACCGCCGCATCCTCTCCCGCTGCCGCATCATCCTATAGCGCCGTCGAAATCAGGCCCAAAGCAATTTTAAATTTATAGGAAACCAGATTTTAAGACTTCTGTTGGATGAGAGATGATGTATTGGGAATTAATTTTTTTAGGAATGACTAAAAATACAATTATTAAAAATTTATTTAGCCATTCTGTTGCATATACTCTTAGGCGTCACACTCGGTTCAATTTTTTTTAGAATGAGATAGACAATATGTTGGAAGATAAATTTTGTTTAAATTAGTTAAAAATAGAGATTTTAGAGGATATTGGGAAGATGTTCTATACGCCCACTCAAGCAGGGGAAACAGCCGATCCTTTCTACGCCTCGACCCGATCGATCGATCGATGATTCGATGGACGACACGGAAAACACGTTTGGCTCTTCGCAATCACAGAAAGGAGATAGACAGGCCAACACGCTGTACAATCTGGATTATTACATTATTGTCCGCATGTACATACATATATATGTTGATCACACTGTATGTCTGTCCAGCCGTACGACTACACCGCTACTTATACGCACGTACTCTAGTGGATCAACCACAATTTATTTTTGAGACGTGCTAATTTTATAAAGAGTTTTTGGAAGGATTTGCTAATTATATTCTAACGAGATGTATGGAAGATGAGTCGACGAAAGCAACCAACACGTTCCCATGATTAATTACATCCAGCCGGGCCGGCAGCCTATATTTCGACGTGAAGTTAATGAGCTAGCAGCATATCCTATTTGTGGATAGTGTGTGATTAGTAAACTGTATCAATATACTACACACGTTTTAAAGATTTTCGGTTGAAGTTGTGTTATATTTTAAATGGACATTTTGGAACACTAGCTCGTCAGTCATCACTTTACTACTACAGTACTTAATTTGAACTGAAGACGTCGGTCGTGAAAAATTTTAAACCAATGACAGGATAGAATTCCTAGCATGTAGAAACTTTTCAAACTTACATTACCCTACTTAAAATTGCAAATAAAAAATGCTACAAAGCTAAAATGTCAATATTCCTGTGGAAATTCTTGTCAGTCAATGCCCTGCTTGTTCCATGCATGCATCTCCAGCTGCCGGCTCATTCAGATTAAGGAAGAAAAATCCCGTTTCTCCTTTCAGTCTCTGTCCACTTACCATTTCCTTATACCCTCACACTAGCACATATGCTCTGCTGATCTGGTCAGGGTGTGCTGCTGCACACTACTGTGTCGACACATACCCAAGCAGCAATTAATTAAACAACCATCTTCTGGATGTTTATTTTGTTTTTGAATGATTTCACAGTTCTTAAAAAGACAGTATAAAATATCATATTTATACTAGAAGGTACCAAATATATTCACATAAAAAATTTAATATACCTCTTGACACTATAAAATTTCTCAATTGTTTTCGTACAACCATGATAAATTACTCTACATTTTTCTAAAGTATTCATGTCGTATTAATTTCTCCATCAGATGAGATGAGATATGAGATTGCCGTTGATTAATCCGGAGACGCATGCACAACCCGACCGGCCGGGTAATTAAAACCATTTAGCTCTCGTCGTCAGCGCCGATGGCTCGCTGCCGGGGTGCGCCGGCCGAGCGTCCCGTCGCGGGGCCCGCGGCCGTCCGACGTGGCCGACCGGGTGGGCCCACGTGCCCCCGCCTCGCTCGGGCAGTGACGCCCGCGTGGGCCACGCCCTGCCTCCCCCACCCGGCCGCCTCGCCACCGCGCGCGCGCGACGTGCATGGCGGCCTCCCTCCCCCACCCGCCGCTATATATACCCCTCCCCCTTGCAACCGCCTCCCCCATCACACACTACAAGCGAGCCCGACAGCGAGAAATAGCAAAAGCCGGCAAGCAACGCCAACTAGGTAGCAAACAGTTTCTCGGTTGTGGTTGGGGATCATGGCTCCGGCGGCGGTGACTGCGGCGGAGGTGGAGGCGAATGCGGGGAAGGTTGCGGCGGCGGCGACGGCGACGGCGCTGGGGGTGGCGGCGTGCGAGCGTGACGCGGAGAAGCTGGAGCTCATCGAGGAGATGACGAGGGAGTTCGACGCGGTCCAGGAGCAGGTGCTGGCGGCGATCCTGGCGCGGAACAACGGCGCCGAGTACCTCCGCCGTCACGGCATGGAAGGGCGCACCGACCGGGAGGCGTTCAAGGCCCGCGTCCCCGTCGTCACCTACGAGGACCTCCGCCCAGAGATCGAGCGCATCGCAAACGGCGACCGCTCCAACATCATCTCCTCCCACCCCATCACCGAGTTCCTCACCAGGTGTGTACTACCCACACAAATTCTTAAAAATTCCAATTAATAATCCCTTCCATTTGCCGGCTCGGCTCCGCCATTGACTCAATCGCGCGCGGGAAACTAATTGTTTGATTAGTTTTGGTTGCTTGCTTTTGATCGTTCTTGCTTACTGATTGGCGTGCGTGTGCATCCATCCATCCAGCTCGGGGACTTCGGCGGGGGAGAGGAAGCTAATGCCGACGATAGAGGATGAGCTGGACAGGAGGCAGATGCTCTACAGCCTCCTCATGCCCGTCATGAACTTGTATGTGATCCATCTCTGAATCCTTGATATCATTATCCTACTTTAGCCATCTAACTGCTTTCTTTTCTCACCATGCCCTTGATTGGGACGTTTTCCTTGACTCCCGGCAACAGTTGAAGCTACCTAGCTAAGCGACAAGTAGCCGTATACTAATTTCTCAGCGTGCAATTTTTAATCTTTTTTAAAGAAAAAGAAAAATGATTTCTTAATCTAGTGCCATTGATGCATTAGTTTAAGGCCTAATATAATCTCTAGAGACAAGCTAAACCTGACAGTTCTCGGTTTAAACTTCACCATCGATCAAGAAATGGCACGTTTAATTTCATATGCGAAATATAATATTTGGGAAATGTAGTGACCGGGGCGAGTCATGCGTTTGTAGCCTTGATGACCTCACAAGGGTTTGGCTAAGAAAAACCGCAACTTGCGAGAGGTGTGGCTAATTAATCATTCACGTTGAGCCTAAAATACAATGTGTTTGTGTCTTAGACGCTAGAGATGCTGCTGCCTGGGGTGTTTCTCTACTTTTTAGGCACCAAGATTCCTTTTCTAATTTGTAAGACATCTAACGATAGCTAGCTAGCTTCCTAAAATAAGATTGTGTAGCAGCTCAAAGTCGCTCGCATACGTAACCAGGAAGTTGGAGTGTAACCTTACAAACAAAGCGACAAATCGTCTACCGGCCTTGTTGCGCTAAAATAAGCTAAGAGAGAGGGAGGTTTCATAACCAATCAATTAAGCTTGAAGCTTGAATAAATACACACTTAAATTAATGGTAGTACTAGCGCTCACTGTTCACAAAATTTTATCAGCATTATTACGTGTCCTGTGTCAATCCCACATTAATGTATCCCAGCTGAAAGGAATGGTGCAACCACTGGTGTATCTCTGTTAATTAGCCATCACAATGCTAAATCTTCGTACATCTGATATCTTATCTAGGTTATGTCAACATCGGCCTGAATATTTAATTAATCCGGTATGCAGAACTCAGCATCAGCGGCCATTAACTACACTGCAATCATCATTGTTGATCCCTTCCTGCTTAACAATTCAACGACATAACCAAAACCAGCTAATTAACTGTAGTCGTAGTAAACTACTATAGCTAGCTAGACAGTGATTAATATGTTTAATTATCTCAAATTAACTAAAGGTAATTAAATAAAAAATGACAGGTACGTGCCAGGACTGGACAAGGGCAAAGGGCTCTACTTCCTGTTCATCAAGTCGGAGACGAAGACGCCCGGCGGGCTGCCGGCGAGGCCGGTGCTGACCAGCTACTACAAGAGCGATCACTTCAAGCACCGCCCCTTCGACCCGTACAACGTGTACACGAGCCCGACGGCGGCCATCCTGTGCACCGACGCATTCCAGTCCATGTACGCGCAGATGCTGTGTGGCCTTGTGGCGCGCGCCGAGGTGCTCCGCGTCGGCGCCGTCTTCGCCTCGGGCCTCCTCCGCGCCATCCGCTTCCTGCAGCTGCACTGGAGGGAGCTCGCCCACGACATCAGGACGGGGACGCTGAGCGGCAAGGTGACGGAGCTGTCCATCCGCGACGCCGTGGCGGAGGTGCTCGTGGCGCCCGACGCCGAGCTCGCCGCGTTCGTGGAGGCGGAGTGCGGGAAGGACAGTTGGGAAGGGATCATCACCAGGGTGTGGCCCAACACCAAGTACCTCGACGTGATCGTCACGGGGGCCATGGCGCAGTACATCCCCACGCTCAAGTTCTACAGCGGGGGGCTCCCCATGGCGTGCACCATGTACGCGTCGTCGGAGTGCTACTTCGGCCTCAACTTACGTCCCATGTGCGACCCGTCGGAGGTGTCGTACACCATCATGCCCAACATGGGCTACTTCGAGCTGATGCCGCACGACCCGGACGCGGCGCCGCTGATGCCCCGCGACGCGCCGCCGCCGCGGCTCGTCGACCTGGCCGATGCCGAGGTCGGGAGGGAGTACGAGCTGGTGATCACCACCTACGCGGGGCTCTGCCGCTACCGCGTGGGCGACATTCTGCAGGTGACCGGGTTCCACAACGCGGCGCCGCAGTTCCGGTTCGTCCGGCGCAAGAACGTGCTCCTCAGCATCGACTCCGACAAGACGGACGAGGCGGAGCTGCAGGCCGCGGTGGAGCGCGCGTCGGCGCTGCTGTCCCCCTACGGCGCCAGCATCGTGGAGTACACGAGCCAGGCGGACGCGTCCACCATCCCGGGCCACTACGTGGTGTACTGGGAGCTGATGGTCCGCGAGGGCGGCGCGTGGCCCGCGGCGGAGGACGACGGCGTGTTCGAGCGGTGCTGCCTCGAGATGGAGGAGGCGCTCAACGCCGTGTACAGACAGGGCCGCAACGGCGAGGCCATCGGGCCGCTCGAGATCCGGGTGGTGCGCGCCGGCACGTTCGAGGAGGTGATGGACTACGCCATCTCCCGCGGCGCCTCCATCAACCAGTACAAGGCGCCGCGCTGCGTCTCCTTCGGCCCCATCATCGAGCTGCTCAACTCGCGCGTGCTCTCCAAGCACTTCAGCCCGGCTTGCCCCAAGTACAGCCCGCACAAGAAGTGATCACTCACTACACTACACGGCCCAGTTGAGCTAGACGACACAACGATATATAGCATTCTACAACAACTACTACTACCAGCACTCAGTCCCAGTGCTTATACAGTCAGTGTCAATGCAAGTGCCTGTGTAATTTCTCGTGTTTAAGGCAGAAGGCATCAGGACCATACTCCTGGATGCCTGCTTCTTTGATCTTAGATTATGCTGCTCCACTGGTAGTTACCATGTAATCATGTGTGTGATGTCATTTCTGGAGTGGAAATGGCGAGTGTTTGTGATGAGTAAGCTGGGAACGTCATTCTTGGCCGGAATAACATAATAGGCATTGTTGGAGTATCTACCAACTACTTCTGTTGACCTATATATACTTTTTTCTGCTTGTGCAAAAGTGGGAGTGACACCCCAGGAATTCAACCCCACTCCTGTTCCTCCATGAGAGTATGTCTGTTGGTAGAGCGTCACCCATGTCTGCTAGGATACACTACTTGTATGTTTAAATGACTCTTACTATTCTATTACTAGAGCATGATTCCTTCTGCTAAAGTTTTCAACACAGACGTAGCTCCACTATTTTGTAATACATGACTCTACAACAAAGAATATTTTTGGGAGGGAAAAGGTTTTGTAACTTGCTACACTAGTACACCACTGCCTACAACCTTAGCCCCGGGTTTGGTACAACATATAATTTCCAACAGACAAAAGTAACTCCACCTTTTGACCGTGTTCGCTTGTTCGTATCAGCCGGGCTTATCAGCCGTTCAAACAGTATTTTTCTCTCACAGCAAACCAGCCGGCTTGTCTTATCAGCCGGCTTATAGACCAGCCGAACACGTCCTTTGTTTGGTTTTAAACTTTTGATATAGAGAAATACGTGACACTTCCTGCATAAAATCAAACCTACCTGAAATCATCCAACTTGCAACCTCTCACAGAACATTTACGAGTTTCAATCGTCAAATTATTCATGAATATATTTTTTAAAGGAAAAAGGTACGATTATGTCTTTTCATTTAATATAGTGGGAGAAAATTCCAATCCTAAAGAAAAAAGAAAAGGTATACAGTCTAAAAGCTATACAGACTATACATATGATGACATAAGCGCGCTCAGACTCCCGCCAAACCCCAAAGTCGTGCTTTGTCCTTATTCTTAAAAGGAGACTCGTCGTTTGGCCTTTGTGCTGGAAAATCCTGTGATTTCTTTCCATCGAAACTTCCCAGGCTACTAAAAGAATCAGGGATTTCAACCCTCTTTTTGGCACTCCTACCGTGGATGCTAGACTTTCCCACCACTGCTGCACCGAGTCGTGCTACCCCCATTGCGTCGGTTCGATCTGAGTGTAACCTATCCAGATTGCTATTTGCTGCCAAATTCTCCTGGTGTATCTACAGTTTGCTACCAAGTGCAATGCCGTCTCAAGCTCTTGTTGACATAAGGGGCAGTGGTCGTTATTTTGCCAACCTCTTATTGCCAGTCGGTCCGAGGTCCAAACTCTATTTTGGATGATTAACCAGATGTGATACTTGCATCTCCTCGGCGCCCACGCCCTCCAGATTAGTGAGTTGAAAGGTGTGTTTGTTGTGCCACACCCTTGAGTATGGTAGGCTGAAGCGGTTGTGTACGTAGCATGGTTTGTGAATTTTCACCTAATCTGATCCTCTTCGTCATTGGTGAGATGGATCCCCCGCACCACCTCCCACAGGGCAACTAGCTAGGCAATAAGTTCCACCATTATCGGCCGGTTTGGTCGAAAGACCAAATCCTACACCCAAGCATCGTTTTTTCCCCTCTCACAGTGATTTACTTGTCTTCTTGGACATCTTGTAAACCAGAGGCATGAATATTGTAGTAGCTACAAGTGGTTCTAATTCTGGGGCTAAAACTGCTAGAGCTTGCACATATAAAAGGAAACATATGGCATTGCCACTACCACTTGACTTGTGCAAAAACCTACTATTAATCTACCACAGCTACATTCTCCCATGTCTGCTTATATCACATAATTCAGTAATTAACACTCAAAATAAGATATTTTTCTAAAAAAACGAAAAGACGAGTTGCTTGCACTCAGATATTTGGGACAATAAGGAAATTTAGTTGCTTGCACAACTGAGATGACACGAGTTGGTGCTTGGTAGCGATACAGAAAATACGGCACCATTCAGTTGTGTATCTGCCTCCAATATGTTTACTCTCTATATGGAGTACCAGGAGAGCATAGCTTACAACAGATGACCCATATTATAGATGTTGGAATAATAAATATGATTATTTAGATTTACAATTACTAATCATATAATGAACTGTGAAAATGACCATGCATTTTGCACTAGTTAAGGTGCCTTTGTACCGCTTGGGTCCTGTGTAACAGAAAGGTGTCCATCGGACGAGCATCTCAAAACATCTGGAAGCCTTCTCAACTTTGGTCCTTGTTTCCCACTCAGGCGTTTTGGTTTTACATCCTAGCCAACCATTCAAATGTCATGCACTGAAGTTCTAAAATAAAATTACCCTACTTAAAAAGATCTCTATGAAGGAAATATTGTAGACTCTAGTGACTTGCCCCTTATTAAAAAAAGGACTCCATTGCTTTTAGATCAGAATGAATAGCAGCTGGGTTATATAAGTTGGAGTAAATTTTACAAAACTACATATACTTGTACTAAACTATCACAAAACTATAGATTTAAGGATATATATCACAAAATTACAGATTTAACGCCAATTTTTCACGAAACTACAGATTTAAGACATTGTATCACAATACTACAAATTTAACATCATTTTTTTATCAAAAAATACAACTTTTGTAACTTTAAATAAAAAGTAAATTTCATAAAACTAAATTATTTTAAACAAACTATCGCAAAACTACAGATTTAAAATGTATTACAAAATTACAGATTTAGCGGTACATTTATCACAAAACTATAGATTTAGGCCAAGTATCACAAAACTACAGATTTAATATTGAAGTTATCACAAAACTACATATTCGTTGAAATCCCTACCACTAACATTATGTTGGAGGTACAAACGTTGTAGTTTTGGGATGAATTGGCACTAAACCTGTAGTTTTGTGATAAATTTGCTACTTAATCTTTACTTTTGTAACACTACATTCTAAATCTGTAGTTTTATGAGAAACTAGGGGATTGCCTCGCGCAGTTTTGCACGGAGCTAGATAATTCACGTGGAGTAAGATTTAGTATACAACTCTGAAATTTTATTTCTAAAGGTACCATTGTATGTAGAGTCTATTTGGATTTTATATACAACTATTGGCTTCTATTTCCATGAGCCTCTGGATTTCATATACAACTCTTTAGATTCTATTATTATAATCCATGAATTTCATATACAACTCATAGTTTCTACGTTTTATGAGTCTCTGGATTTTATATATAACTCTTAAATTCTATTTCTATACTCCCTAGATTTTATATACAACTCTTAGTTTCTATTTCTATAATACTTGGATACCATATACAACTCTTAGCTTCTTTTTTATAATCTCTAAATTTTATATAAACTCTTAGATTTTATTTGATTTCATATACAACTCTTAGATTTTATTTCTACAGATATAATTATATTTTATATATAACTATATCAATCATATGTATACCGTTATAATCCGGACCCACTATTATCATTATCTAAAAGTGAAGGTGTTTTCCTTTTTCTTCGATTAAAATGAAAATTTCTAGCCTCCATAGGGAACATGGTACCTTCTTTCAAGGTTGTCTTAATAATAATATAATAGATAGATTCCATGCTAAATCTATAGTTTTGTGATAAAGACCTTAAATCTGTAGTTTATGATAAATTTTGGGTTAAATCTATAGTTTTATGATACAACGCCATAAATATGTAGTTTTGTGATAATTTGGTCAAAATATCTATATTTTTGTGACATTTACTCTAATAAGGTTAACCAAAGCATAACTACAAATGATATGTTTTTTTATCCGTGTGCCTTGTGTATACTAGTTCTTGTGATTTGACGTCAGTAGTAAGTCAGAAATCATCAGGAGAGTTCTATTTTCCGCTGTTTTGAGTCTCTTCTATCACTGAGTGGAACACGGGTAATTTGATTATTCAAGCCCATCACCAAGTGTAACCAACCTTAATCAGAAAGATTACTCTATATTAAACAGAGAAAGCGTTATGGTAGATTATAAATCTAATCTTACATGATATTGATTTGTTGTGAACTTCTAATACATGGAGAGTACTCACTCACAACTAATTGTTAGACAAAATACTACCTTTTGGCTTCTCCAAACTAAATTTGTACCAACGAAAGCTTATCTTACATAGTTAGATCTGAGATCAGACCAAAGGAACAAGTTATAATCGTGTCGGTCTAGTTATATTACTCCCTGTCTCCCTCTAGTAAAAAAAAATTTGACGTTCCAACATCAAATAAATTTGACTGGAGGGAGTATGATATATTTTGTAACTGACTAATTACAGATCAGTAACAGATATACTGAGTAAGGGAAATTGTGTTGGGTTGTTGGCACCAAACCTGGTCAAATATTGCTGTAGGGATGGCAAGAGTTGCCACTGCATTAGGGGAGTCTACTATTCCAGATATCCTACCCTCACATGGGCAGCATGATAGCAAAAGGTATACCTGTATATAATCCATTAATATCTGTTTTTAGGATAATGTTCAGATCACATAATACTAGCAGGATAACCAAAATTCCTGTCTACCTGCTCCTTGGAGTACCCAAATCTGGAAAGGTACTCAATGGCATTGAGGACAGCACGCTTGTAGGCAACTGATGCATCAAGAAAATGCTGCTTCCCAGACTCGTCTACACTGATGCCCTCAAAGACTAACCAGTCTGAGAAACGTGGTTCCACTGGACCTATATCAAAGATAGGATTTACATGAAGTGGTGTTGGACCTATTGGAGTCAAGTATTCCTTCATCCCACCTCTTATGATCTCACACCTACACAAAACGTAAGAATGACATCAGTTAGTTTTCACAAGAACAGGAGAAGCAAATATTCATGACCAGATTATTCACAAGCACTCAGCATCTCTTGCACAGCTAGTCAAGTGGAAACGCAGTTTCTCAAATACAATATAAGTATGATGCATGATTTAGGAATAACTGGTGCTATGCATTAGTGGAGTGATTCTGATTTCTACATGTAATGCAAAGCAACACAATGTCTGGATTAGAAATTATTAGAGCTTTTTTAACTTACTTTGATGACAGAAAAGAAGCATCAACTAATGCAGTGCCATGGAGATGGAATATTACAGGCCATCACAATTGACTTGGTGACAGCAGTGCTGCTTGAGCCTATAAATTAACATTCTTGATATGCCCATTTGACGATGAGAAGTCTCAAGCAAGCAGCTATGTGGATGATCTATGCAGGTGTTCAAGTCTACGTATATTTATAGGTAGTATGAAAAACCTAACAATACAAGGATTAGCTACATTGGTGGATTTTGTTCACCTTTAAGTAGTTGTTTGGTTGCACTCTTAACAAGTACTCAGAATTGCAGACAAGAAAAAAATGAAATTACTTGAGCTCAAGAAATCCACTCATTTCTATTGCTCCACAGAATGAGACTTCACCGTCACCCTGGGAAAAATGCATGTCACCCATACTCAGACTTGCTCCATCAACAAATACCGGAAGATAAACCTTGGAACCTCTGCTTAGATTCTTGATATCACAATTCCCTCCATTCTCCCTTCCAGGAATAGTTCTTGCTGCTTCATTTGCAATTTTGTGCCATTCAGCAGTCCCTTCTTGAATCTGAATCATGCAACAAGCATTACAGACATGCTTTGTTCCTTTCAAAAAATATAAACAGGGATTTTTAACCAATAACCATATATCTTAGATCGATATCTATGTGTAAAATTGCTGCACTGACAGTCTGGACCAGATGAAATTATTAATTGTATGTACTGCAACCAACAATGTTTCATTTAATCCTTGCATACTAATCTGGCAGAAGGTCATACTTTTCCAAGTAAACAGTTCTCAGGGGTTGGTAAGTTGGCAAGAGGCCTCTGATGTAGAACTTCACAGAGTTTGATTGACTCGTCATTTGTCTCAGCCAATATTTTTTCCCTCGCATTCCATATATCGAGAAGCTCAGCAGATGGTGCAGTTCCCACTATACCAGGATGAGTTAATCCTGGAAATCGAACACCTGATATACATAAAATGGAATTATTGAGGTATCCTAAACTGAAAAGCTTCATTTACAACACCACCAAGAAAATTCTACCTGGTATTTGAGGGGAGTATGCGTAAATTCCTTCAAAATACCAAATCGCTTTTCTTGCACTAGGAAAGTGATCGGTTAAGAATCCACCACCATTCTCCCTTTCAAATATGGCAGTATATCCCCATTCGTCACCAGGAAGTGGACCAAGGTTGCAGATCTCTACAGCAAGAAGATCACCAGGTGAAGCTGGAACCCCTTCAGCATCAACTATTCTTAAGGGCCCACTGAGATAATGAGTCTGTGGGAATCAATAGTCAGATTCGCTGATATCTTGATTTCTAATAAGCGCTGTGATAAAAAAAATCGAACAGCATCTCTTGCAGGAGCAACATATATACTTACAATTGTGAGATCCAGGAATTTGATATCATCTGCGGAGTTATCATCACTGACTCTTCCTCCAGTCCAATCGACCATCTCAACACGGAACAATTCCCCTTCAATTACATCTGCAACAGGAGGGATATCTGGATGCCAGCGGTTATGGAGAGGGACATTTTGCTCCCATGGCTTCTTGCTCACATCTATAGGAACTACCAATCTTGGTGTTGGAGGAGACATGTTCTGTTGCAGGGAGGGAAGGGATCAGAGATTCATCCTTCCGGAAGCTCCATGCTTCTATATAAGGACAGCATATCCGTGGCAATGAGTCAGACAAAAAACGACAAAATGAGCAAAGACAGAAAGGAATCCCAGGAAGGAATGGTTTCAAATATACACTCCACCTCAAAAGTGCATTGAAAAATAAGTGATAGATCCGCTTATTAAAATATTTCCAGGAAACTAAGCAAATCTTAACCTAGCAATTATTTTATATGTTTGGAAGTACTTAAGATAGTGGTCACAATCAAGTAAGAATTGTCCTGCTGGTCCCTCATATCTCTATAGGCCACTCAGAGCTTAGATGATGAGATATTTTCTAGTTCAGAAGTGGTACCAACCAACTTGGGCCGTCCTATTCATCGGTGTTTTCCACAGGCTACGTCATGCATCACTTATGGTACCAAACATGCACATAGTTAGGTTTTTGTGACTATTCAAAGATAATCTGAAGGTGCCCATGTCCCCAATAGGCGTTAACTTGCCTATGTCCCCAATATCAGGAACAATCTAACTTTGTTTTCTTTTGCATCACATTTACAACTAGACAGCTAGATATTTATACTTCAAGGCAATGTCTAACTAACAGGGGCATTAAGTTATATTAGTTCTATTTTTATTTAACAGTAATGAACAACCTTGCAAAATCTTCCTGTTACAAGCTAAAAATATTACAATGGAAACACTAGTACAAATAGAAACTCTACACAAGGATAAGAAAGTCATTCCTGAGATAGTACTGCAGAGGCAAGAAAGTCATTGTTGCAGAATATCGCTAGTCAAAAATTACATTAACATTTTGCCTAAGGACCATAACCTGTACGGTTAGTCGAATACTTCCAACAAAAAATGGAAATAATGGGATTTATGATATGAGAGTTGCAGAATTGTCAGCTTTCCACCAAAATTAGTCACTCTCTGTTAATGATGACATTGAATTAATAGAGTATTGTCAATTTTGCTTTCCAAGTGTGGACCCGACATCATGGCTAGATAATCTCCTTTTTTTCCTTTCTCTTTTGTACATAACTCTGTAATTATTATCTATATTAATGTACCACAGTAGGAACCTCTCCTGCTGTTTCCTGTCAAAAAAAAGAGTATGGACCTGACATCTCATGAAGTGCATGTGCCCAAAGCACTCATCAGTCTATCTGTGACCAATAAAACCGTTATCTTAGTAATTCAAGCAGCACCCTTCTACAATTCTGATCCCAAATCAACTTACATAATCACAACCTCCAAACTCAGAGGGAAAGCAAAGGCATGATTTTCTACATGGTATATATTGAATTACCTTCATATGTTGTTCCTCACTCAACATATTCCAACAAATATCCATCAGTAATATATTTCTTTGACCTATCTTCTAACATTCGAAGGCTCCAGCCTGCATCTTTCCTCAGTCCCTTCTTCTTCATCCAATGCAAGATCGCCTGAGCTTCCTGCCACCTCCCTGTCTCAGCATACAAATTCGATAACACAACATAATGTGATGCATTGTCAGGTTCCAACTCCACCAGCCGCATTGTCACATGCTCACTCAACCATGAGTCGCCACGGGCCTTGCAGCCCCTTAATAGCAAGCCCCATATCACTGCATTTGGCTGTGATGGCATTGTCTCAACAACCCTAAAGGCATCATCGAGGTGTCCAGAGCGACTAAGAAGGTCAACCATGCACCCGAAGTGCTTGATCCCAGGTTGAAACCCATATTCACCTTGTATGGCCAGGTTAAATATTTTTCTCCCAATGTCAACAAACCCGGCATGTGCACAGGCGCAAAGAACGCAGATGAGTGTAACTTCATCTGGCTGGATACCATCATTCTGCATCCGAGAGAACCACTGCAATGCCGTCTTGCCATCCTGTGCAAGAGCAAGTGCTCCAACGATAGAGTTCCAAGTATAGACATTCTTCTTGGCCATCTTCGAGAACACATGCATTCCATCTGAGACTTTTCCGCACTTCCCATACATGTCTACCAGCGCTGTGCCCAATACAACATCCATCTCCCATCCCTGCTTCTGCACATACTCGTGAATCCAGATGCCAGTGTCGATCGCGCTATGGGCTGCACATGCGCCAAGAGCAGCAACCATGGTAACGCGGTTGGGTGCGACATGAGCAGCAATCATCCGCCGGAAGGTGGCCAGAGCGTGAAAGCTGCGGCCTCGGTTCCTGTATGAGGTGATCATAGTGGTCCACGCGACAACTTCCGGCCGGGGCATTTCGTCGAACAGCTGCTCGGCGTGCGCCAGGTCAGGGTCGGTGGCCGCATAGCGCGCGAGGAGGGCGTTGCGGACGTGGAGGTCGGGCGCGAATCCAGACTTGACCACCTGGCAATGCACGGCCCTCAGGTCGCCGAGGGAGGATAGGGAGGTGAGCAGGAGAGGGAAGGTGAAGCGGTTGGCGCGGACGCCGCGGCCGAGGAAGTGGCGGAAGAGCGGGAGCGGGGAGCAGGCGGGGGCGCGGCCGAGGGAGCGGAGGAGCGAGTTGAATACGAACACGTGGGGGCGGGGGTGGCAGGCGAAGAGGGAGAGCGCCGGGTCGAGGTGGCGGAGGCGGCCGCAGGCGAGGAAGAAGGCGGAGACGACGGTGGTGGAGCGGAGGAGGGCGCGGTCCCCGAGGATGGCGCCGCGGATGGGCGCGAGCGCCGCGGCGGCGGTGCAGGTGTTGATCGCGTGCAGCGTGCGCGACACGGAGGGGGACGGCGGCGAGGTGGACGGGCGGAGAGGCGGCGGGAGGCCAGCGGTCATCACGGCTGTGGCGGTGCGTGGAGTGGAAGGCGTGGGCCGTGGGCGTGGGAGCGCGGCCGCCTTGAACAACCCTGGATGACCTGGGTTCGTCCTCCGCGGTCGATTTGTCCGTTAACGGCCCAGAAGGCCCATTGCGCAAGAAAGAGTTACCCATAAATGCAGTATTTGTCAATTGTCACCGTTCACGGGCTAATAATTTTTATAAATAATTAGATTACAATGAACAAAAGTTTAAGTTTAGAATGCAATATACTTTGATCAGATAGCATCTATTTGATTATTTAGATTTTTTTTGCGACAAAGACAAATGGTTAAAGTTTGAATATGAACCGTGCCCAGCGACAAATATAAAGAAACGGAGTACATATATGTTCCAGAATCCAGACATGATGATTTTAAGCAACACATGCATAGTCTGTTTTAACTTAAATCAATATGCCAAACAATTACATCATTGTTGGAAGAATTATTTATAGAGTTTATTTTGATGATCTCCACGGATTACAAGTTTACAAGTTGCAACAGGTCAACAGCACCCCGGAGGATCATGGTAACCGATGATGACGTCGAATAACTGACAAGCATTTATTTGTCCTTTGGTGCCATGATCAACAGAAATCTTACATCAGCGCACAGTAAGTTATACGAAGGGGACAAGGAGAAAATAAACAAAAGATAAGATCAGCTAATGTATTTCCCCGTTGCGTTCATGGAAGGCAGACCGTTCTTTCACTAGCACAGTTTCGAGGCTCCTGAAACTTGATTGGTATTTGTGACATCTGTGGTTGGTGCTTCCTAACCTGCCATGAAGCATACTGAGAATGTAACTCATTCCAACACAGTATAATCACATTCATCCAGGTAAATCCTACGAACCTTTACACCAGCCATCGATAACAACTTGTGCGAGGCTACGTAAACATAATCAGAGTTGTCGAACCTTTTCTCTACGAAATATATGACTTCAGATACACCTGACTGCAAGAAAGATAGGCATTATAGTTACTGTTGGCCAATTTCTTCAAGTGAAAAGGCACAGTTTACCAGTAAATTATTGATAAAATGCAATGCGTTTTGTATACATTAAGTAAAATTTTAACTGCCAGAGCATGAAGTAAAATGAAACTTTTAAGTTAATGCCGTGAGGTTTAATAAAGTATATAATTAATATATATGATGTTTTAATACATTTTCTCAGAGCAAATAATTTAAATTGTGCTGACAAAAGTACATTTTAACTTTAAAAATAATTGTACCATCTTAAGAAGGTATAGGGAGATGCCACATTTTCTAGTTAAAATTTAGTAGCTCAAGGTACCAAGTACCCGAGGTACCAAAAATTTTAATATAAAAATTAGGTGTCTTGAGATACTTCCTTAGAGACCGTAAAATTTCACTCTTTATGCCTGATCCTATATAGAAACAAACCTGGATAATTATCTTAGCACATTCGTTGCAGGGGAACATGGTAACGTATAATTTCTGCAAAGAGAAGATAACACAAGATAATTCTTCAAAGGCTTATAAAGGCAAATTAACGAGATAATTTAAGTTTATAGGAGATTGGAAGTCCAAACTTGTCCAGCCGCTGACGCATGATTTGTGTTTAAAATAGCATTAACCTCAGCATGGACAACATAGCTGCAAGGGTGAAAGATGACAGTCAACATCTAAGCCTCGCCCTAGGAGATTATTTTGTATACAAGGAGTGCCTATGTAGTGTACCACAGTGTAAAGCATAAGAAATCAACACCAGGACATAATCTCACAAAAATCAGGCAATTGGATTGGGTACAAGCTGACTAAAATATGAAAGGGTCAGTAAATATATGCCTGAAACTGGAGCATGGAAACAAATTAAGTGCCATATGTAGATTAATCCTTTCAGATTTTTTGTGCCACACAGGATGGCTGAAAAGCAAAAAGTTTGCAATGTGCAAGTCTCTGCAAACTTTTTTCCCAAGTTATCAACAGTCAACACACAGGATCCCATCCAAGTGGCCCTTCTTTTTTGCATTCAGCCATGCTCTTCATTCTCTGAGTATATCATCATTCTTACTCTGTATAGTTTATGGAGCCAGCTGGTGAGGATTTCTTTTCTCGGTTGGAACTTGGAAGTCTCTCTATCCACTTTTCATTTCCTTTCTCTGTTATACATATACAGTATGTGTATACGGACCTTTTGGACCTGGACACACCAGACTGTCTACAGCACACACACCACCCAACAGTTTAAGGTTTTTCCCTCTCTAGGTTATGGAATCAAATAGAAAATAAATGGTATTTTTTGTTTGTTTTGAAGAAAGATCCTTGTCAATGCTCTACCACATGATTTAAGCTTCTGAATTCCAATTCCAATTAGGTTGCAACAAGTGCTTATGTACATTCAAAACTAGAGCTCATGGTTATATCTAGGAATCCATATTAAAAGAACAATAACCTGATCATTGCTAAGGTAAATTGTGCATATTGATCCCAGAAAGCCTGTAGAGTTAAAAGATAGTGTCAATGTGTCCACAGATGTTTCCAACCCGTTGTTCCTTTCCTGCTTCCCTGGTGGTGCTTATTGTTTAATAGTCCTTTCAAGGCTTTTCCACATTGCTAGAACCTCGTTGTATTTGCTACTGTTTCCTTCTAATATGTTTGACCCGCAAAGCTTTTGCACGTTAAAAAAAACACTAATCAAACTAGTGTAGAGAAGATATTCATGACTTACGGGTATTTAGTCTCCAATGGATCTCCCTTTGCAGATTTCTGCAATGACAAGCAATTCGGAAAGCACAACAGAGGTGAAAGATGTTAAGCTATGAACTCTTTCGAATGTGGAAGGTGGTATTTGCTAAATAAGTACAAAATGAACACCTCATAGGAATTTTGACTTTGCAGTAACAATACAAGAATTAATTTAGTATCCCTTGTTACAAGCGAAATAGAGCCTCAGAAAAAATACCTTCGCCCAGGGTAGCTTATTGTCAGAACAACCTCTAGGAAATCCATTATACCCAATTCCTGATTGTACAAATATTGGATTACACTATCAGAATATGATACATGATACAGAGTACATATATTAACGGTATGTTGCCTGTCAAAACAACATTCATTTCACAACAATGCTGCAGTCTGAAGCCACCAACTAAAAGGGTATTAAAAAAATGTAAGACTGAAAGGTGTAACTAAAAAGAGGATTGCCAAGTTAGTTGTGATTTGCTGAGAACAGCCAAAAATGTAAGACTGAAATGGCATGGCGGTATGGCACAACTGGATAGGGATATCAATAGTGTATCTAACCAGTAACAAATGACCCTAAAAACAGTAACAAATGGAAGTTATACAATAATAATATATCAATGCTAGGGTAGCATCAGAAAACGTCTGTTGCACTATCTCAGTACACAGAACAGTAATGCACTGGCCAATCAGGTGGTCGAATGGAGAGAACAATCGCATGGTCATCATCTAGTAAGAAAAGAATGTAATAAGGTGGTTCGGTGCACTTCGTAAGAGTGAAAAGCACATTAAAATTGATTTGTGGCCATAAAGATTCAATTTTATGGAATTTTAGTTTAGAGAGAGCACAAAAATATGTGTATGATGTCCAATGGTTACATGGAGTATCCTTGTGTGTGTGTATTTTAGCCGGGGCGGCTGAGAAGGCCGACCAAATTTTTAAGATTAAAGGGGTGAAGTTTGAATTACAAAACACGACACAAAAGTTGTCGCGCCGGATTGGAGCTTAGCTCAATCCGTTTGGAGGTGAGGAGGAGAGCAGAGGGAAAGCTGAAACCCAAATAGTTCAGCAAAGGAGAAACAAAAAGTAGCTGATTACTCTTCTATCTGGGAAAAAAATCCCTGCTTCCTTCCAAATTTGAATTTCGTCCTGAATCTCCCGAACTAACTGTGCTGCCGTTCTTGCTTGTTGCTGAAAAATTCACGCATTACATTCTTTCCAAATGAGCCAACATGTTAACATAAACACACAGTCAAAATTGTCCCTGTAGCCGGTCCGAAAACGGTGCCTTGTGTCCAGCCACCAGACTCCTATCTCCGTGTTAGCTTCTACGGGAGTTGCGAAAATAACGCCGACCCAAGAACGCATTCTGTTCCACACCTCGGAGGTGAATTTGCAAGAGACGAAGAGATGATGGACAGTCTTTGGTTCTCTTCAACAAAGCACGCACATTGGATCGTGCGGCCAATGCCTCTTGTCAAGGTTCTCCGCTGTTAAACATTTCCCCTTGATCATTAGCCATACGAAGAATCTCACTCTTGAAGGTGCTTTTGCATGCCAAATCAAGTCCCCAAATGGGCAGTCCGTTGACGCCATGAAGTACAAATTGTAAGCGGATGCAACTGTAAACTTTCCATTTGCCGTCAACTTCCATGTCATACTATCTGCCATCGGCTCGAGCTGAATCTCTCGGGTCTCGTCCCAGAGTTGCAAGAACTGAAGTAGAGCTTCATTTGACAAGGATCCTTGTATCCAACGTAGCCACCTATCCTGAGCTAAGCCTGCAGCGACGGTGAGACCTGTTTTGCGGACATGAGACGATAGTTCCGGCCATCTCCAGAGAAAGCTACCTTTCCCCATCCAATTGTCCGTCCAAAATTGAGCACTCTGTCCGTTTCCTATCGTGAATTCCGCGACCGATCTGAAAATTGCCACAGCCTCATTCTCAGGTTGGAATCCGACCTGTACCCAAGGCCTGTTGGTGTGCTCTGTTATCTTCGCTACCCATTGCAGTCTCAAGGCTTGCCCAAAATAGCTTAAATCCTTGATGCCCAGCCCGCCTTTGCTGATTGAAGAACAAATTTTCTGCCATGCCACCAAGCAATGGCCTCCCTTAACCTCTTCTTGCCCCTTCCACAAAAATCCGCGACATTTTCTTTCGATCTCCTTTACCACCCAGCGTGGCAATTCCAATACTGACATAAGGTACGCTGGCTGTGACATCAGTACCGACCTGATCAAGCATAACCTGCCATCAATTGAGAGCAATTTAGGTTTCCATCCTGCTACATTTTTCCCCACCTTGTCTAGCATCGATTGGAGCTCGGCCTTGCTAGGTTTTCTTGTTGAAAGGGGAAGTCCCAGGTAAGTTATTGGTAAATGTGCAATTTGGCAGGAAAGGGCCGAGTTAACCAAATTACATTCTTCCTCGTTACACCGGATTGGTGTGAAGGAGCTCTTTGACAAGTTAGTCTTCAGTCCCGTTGCTTCACTGAAAAGATTGAGAATTCCTTTGACTACGTTGGCTTCAGCCGTTGTCGGACGGAAGAACAGGACGACATCGTCAGCATATAGGGATATTGGTGTCAGGTTCTGTCGTGTACTGAGCTGCGATAGGAGGCCTGCTGTCCTCGCTTGAGACACAAGTGCTTGTAACGCATCCATGACCAACACAAAAATCAACGGCGACAGAGGATCACCTTGCCTCAATCCCCTTGTTGGTTTGACTGCTTCAGTGAGGGATCCACTGATGAGAAGCCTGGTTTGAGCTGTTAAGAAGATGGCAGATGGCCAACGCTACCAACTGGTGCCGAATCCTCTGTGCTGCAACATTTCCATGAGAAAACTCCAAGAGACAGTATCAAATGCCTTTGTGATGTCGAGTTTCAACAAGATTGCTGGCTGCTTCTGTCTGTGAAACCGCTTCACTAACCCTCTGACGAATATAAAATTTTCATGTATACATCTTCCAGAAATGAAAGTTGTCTGTGACAGAGAAACTAGCTTGGGCAGGAACGGTGCCAAACGCTGCGATGATTTTGGTGGCCAATTTTGAGAAGCTGTGCACCAGGCTTATCGGTCAATAGTCTTTGATTAGTTGTGGGCTTTCTTTCTTCGGAAGCAGAACGGTTATCGCTGTGTTCAATTTCTCAAAGTGTTGGGTGTTTCCATAGCAGAACTTGGCTAGCGCCGAAAGCAATTCAAGCTTAATAATGTCCCAGCACCGTTGATAGAATAACCCCGTAAACCCATCTGGTCCTGGGGATTTTTCTCCTGGCAAAGATCACACTGCCTTCAAAATTTCTTCCTCAGTGAAAGGACTATCGAGAGAAGTTAGGTTCGCCGAGTGCAAGCCGAGCTGCTGAAAGTTCAAGCTCAACGCTGTCGTATCATCATTCTCTGGTCCTAAGATTTCTTGAAAATACCCTCAAGCTAAGTCCATCATGCCTTGCTGAGTTGTTGTGATTGTCCCCTCATGCTCCAGGATCGGCATGAGGAGTTTTCTTCTCTGAGACTTGGTCTTAAGGTGGAAGTACGCCGTCCCTACGTCTCCTTCTCTTAAATTTCTTAATTTTGCTCTTTGTCTTAGATGCATTCTCTCTAGTGATGCCAACGCCAGAGATCACCCCTTGCAGGCGGCCCGCAGCCGCCTTTCTTCTTCGGACAGAGCTCTCCTCTCCTGGGCGACGTCCCATCGAAGAATTAGCTCTGTATAATTTGGAGTTGTAGCCTTAGTGAACTTATTCTCTTCTGTCCCCAACTGGACAGAGCTCTGCTTAATCTTGTGAGCTTTAGGTGGAGTACAACGTAAGGATCATTGGAGTCTACCTCTTGTTGCCAATTTTCTTTGACAACCTCATCAAACCCTTCCAACTTCATCCAAAAGGATTCAAAGCGAAATATCCTTGTTTTCTGTCCTGGGTCACCACAAGTAAGGAGTAGAGGGCTGTGATCAGATCCGGAGGACAGCGCTTGTAAATGTGCTTCAGGAAAAGCATGTTCCCAATCTGTTGATACCAAGACTCTATCCAATTTCACCATTGTTGGATTCCTTTGCTCGTTGCTCCTTGTGTGTTTTTGTTTTTTCAAAGAAGCAGCTAACCTACTAAAATGCAAAAAAAACTACTGTCTCTAAACTAAAATTGCATAAAATTGAATCTTTATGGCCACAAATCAATTTTAATGTGTTTTTCACTCTTAATTTTGGGATAGAGGGAGTATAAAGTTTCAGCCTTGATCAAGGTATTCTTGAGTTTCAACCTCACCTAAGATTATCCCCTCTTGGCTAACCAAGCATGCTCCAACCTGCATACAACAAACTGGTGAATAGATTAAATCGTTAACAAAATAGGTGAAATAATCAAGCATGTACAAGCTGCTTCATTATTGAGTTAAAATTTGCTTTACGTCAACAACAAACAAATACATTCAGAACAAACGTCATCCTTCCTCTTCCATTACAAGACATCAGCAAAACGAGCAAGAAAGACATCCATAAACAAATTTGAGACAAAATCAAGCATCACATTTGGTAGAGTTGTATTGCCAAAGATCCAACCCAATGGTAAAATCTGGCACTCTGGTGTGTATGAACTGCAAAAGGTTGAAAGAAAATCGAGTCCAATTAGGAAGGTGAATTCTTCTAAAGTAGGACACTAAAATGTAACATCGTCGCAAAAAAGCCATCAACCACAACAGTCCACTCCTGCTACGATAATCTTAATGATTTGGCACGGTGTTAGTCTCATTGGGGCATTTCTACAAACAGTGATACTGCATGAGCTCAAACACATTACTCGTCAAGAATCGTTCGTTGATGTCCTTACACTGGCAGTCTAAGCAACAAAGATGCACTTTACCTGCCTATTAGGATCCTTGGACCGCTCGGCTGAAAGGAACGCGATCGCCATGAAGTAGTCGTCCCAGGAGATGTACCTGCAAAAACAAACGCAACAAATCCGCACAGATGCTAAAAACGAACTTAGCTCAGCTACACCTAACCAAAAAGCGTGGGCCGTTGGGGGCGACTAGGACGAACCCTTCCCTCTTGGCGGGATCGAAGGGGGACTGCACAGACGGGTGCTCGGCGGCGCATCCGTTGACCGCGGGCTTCTCGGCGCACGGCGTGGGCTGGTTCCGCTGCTTGCCGGAGCTGGCCCCGTAGGATGACAGGAAGCGCAGCGCGGCCGCGGCGGCTACGGCGCCCACAGCGGCGGAGACTGACGCTATGGCGAGGTCCCTCGCCGAGGCCATCGCGCTCGCTTGGGTTGGGCTGGGAAGGGAAGGGAAGGCAGTGGCGTGTACCGGCGGCGTGTGGAGTGCGCGCCGCGGGCGCCACTGGCTGGATCCGGAGGAGGTTGCGAGGTGCGGCCGGCGGAACGCGGGAGAATTTGGGGATTCTGTTTCCTGCTCCCGCGCGCGAGATAATCCCCTTGTGTTGGGCTGGGCTGACTAGCAAATCGGCCCAAAACATCCTTCGCGTTGAGCCGGGGATAGCAAAGTTGCTTGGGTGAAAATTCTGATACCTTCCATTTGCGAAAGGAAATTCGATATCCAAGGAAAATGATACTGTTCATATTCAAATTGCGTGTAGAGTGATAGTCTGATAGAGTATTCAACGTGTCACATAGGCTCATAGCCTCTGGCTTTAATGCACGTTTGAAATGGGAATGGGAACTAGTATAAAATTATAGCCGATGAATGTTTCTAATTTAAGAGGATTATAGCATAAAAACTTCCTCCCAAAGGTATTAAATATTGCAAAGGGATTATGGGAGAGGGGGATTATAGTTGTTCCTTGTGTTTTTCTTATGTCAAACAATTATTTTGTCCATATAAAACTTCAGAGGGCGAGTAAGCACAAAGCTTTACTCGCAACAATAGCACTAAATTAATCTGTAAGGATGCTTGGCAGCTCTTGTTATGAGATTTATCTCTCTTTTATTGCTCTGTCTAATTATATTCTTATTTTAGACTTAATTTTATTTCTTCTCTATAAAAGGGTGAGGGTTTTTTATCTAATTACATCACTTTCTCTATAAAAAAGGCAAGGGATCGCCAAAGTGTTTGTTAGTATGTCTTCACAAGTTAGTTAACCTTCTCTATATAGAGGAGGCTTTTTCTCTAGCGCCACGACTTAGATCTACCCTCACCATTCTTTTTTCCTTGATTCTAGATCTATCTCTTCCCTTCCCCTCTATACAGTGATGGATCCTATGTGAGGACTTGGGGTGCTCTATCCCCCTACCCACATCTTGATGGAGAAGGGGAAGAGAGAAGAAGAAGAGGAGGGATGGAGGAGAAGGCGGCAATGACCTTTCTTCAACCTCAAGCTAGATCTGCCATGCCTCCCTAAGAGGAAGGATCACCCTGTATTGCTTGTGTAAGAATTATTAGTTGTTATTTCTTCATCAATTTAGATCTAAGATCTCCCTTTTCGTTGTGTGATAATTATTAGTTATTGTTTCTTCGTTGATTTAGATGTGATCTCCTTTTTCCATCTTTAAGAGGGAGAGATCACCCTACTTTGCTCATGTAAGATCTCGCTCATCATTTTGTTTCTTCATCGATTTAGGTGAGATCTCCCTTTTCCATCTCTAAGAGGGAGAGATTACCCTACTTTGCTCGTGTGAGATCTCTCTCACCATTATTTCTTTGTTGATTTTAGATCTAGCTATTCTCTTTTCATCCTCTTAAAGGATCTGACCATCTTGCTTTGTTTGTGTGAGCATTATGGTCCGTTCTTTCTTCATTGATTTTGTATCATATCTTCCATTTCCTTTTCCCATTTCCTTTTATAGGGGGAGAGATCATTCCCCTTTGTTCATGTATGTGAGGTTTCTTCTCCCATCTCAACTAATTAAAATACTATTACTCTCCCCTAACCATATTCTATCCATTGTTTTCAAATCCCGGGCTGCCCTCTTTGCTCATAATGTATTAACATTGATTGATGTATTAACATTGATGTTTTCATTTGAAATAATTTTAAACAAATTCCACTTGAAAAAGTACTATTGTATTTCATTGTAATATGCATTTTCTCTGTCATCGTCTAGTTAACTAAATATTCACACTCACAAGTGTTTATGTAGCCATGGTCATGGCATATATCACCTTGAATTAGTGTTTATCATTTCCTACTTTCCTTATTTCTTTGTATATCAAATCATCTTCTTTAATCGAAATTCAATCATATCCGCTCTAACAAGAAGCTTCGACAAAAATGCCTTGATGCTTAGAAAGCATAAGGTCTCATTTCCTTCACCCGTATGACATAGCAGTCTCCATCCGCTCATGATATTAGATGAATCTCAATGCGATAATAAACCATTTTCAATCTAGAACAATGTATCTCTAATGGCCTCGTACTAAATCTTAGCATAGATGGCTATAAACCCCATTTGAGATAGCTGAAATTGATGGGTCAATGGGTAATCTAATTTATGTGATAGCTATTTGGAGGTACAAACAAATGATTTAACTATTACAAAATGAAAATTTGCTTTATACAAGTATTTTTTTAAAAAATTATATATAAAATTTTCACACGACTAGAAAAAACCCATGTTTTGATATGGGCAAAAGAAAATATATTATAATATGTCATAGACAAAAAATATTTTTTTTATCAAATATGGTAGTATCATTTGTTTGCTTATTTAAATACTAACAAAATGTCAATGCTTTGCCATGGGTAAAATAAAGCAACATGCTAAGTATTATTTTTGTTTATTAAATATGTTAAGTATTGTTTGTTTGCTTATTTGAATATAATGTATTCATTTGACTTAAACATATATTAGACTATTGCATAATATCAAAAAATATCAAAGACTAGTTTAGAAAAAGTATAAAAACAGTGATGGTGATAAAACCATCATCGCCGCTAGTGTTTTTATCGTAGTACAGATATGATATTTACATGTTTAAAATAAATACTAGACTATTTTATAATATTAGAAAATATCAAGAGCTAATTTATGAAACTATAAAAGTAATAGTGGGATGACAGTGATAAATTCACTATCACCATCAATTATTTATAAAGGAGTATAGTAATACACCGTACAATAGAAAGCATGAAAACAAAATTCTATCCAGAATCAGAAAAAGGGCAACTTTATACTCATTGAAATTATTAACTAGCGACTCTATGGATGAAGTTTTCTAGAAGCTACACCTAAAATGCAGGCGGTCCGCAAGTACCTTTTACTCAAAATAATATAAGCATGGATTTATCATTTGGCAACAAACCCAGCTTACATTTTCTTTGACCCATCTTGCTCACTCGTTTGTTCCAGCACCATGAAAAAACCAACCCCATAAAATCCATCGTATTGATGACTTCATGTATGCATTACTTCATTGCTATTACAAACATGTCACATCATCGCGTTCCATGAGATATATGTTCTAATAAATAAAACTATAACGTTGTTCATAATATTTATTAATTATATGAGGTTATGATTAAATGTTTAATTATGTAGCCATTTATATTTTTAAAATATGATACGCATGAAAAATTTAATAATATAATATAATTTAAATATCAACCGAGAGTATTGTCTTCAAAGCTAACCGTAAAAACGATATAGTAATACAAACACAATCCACGAAACATCTTTTGGCCATCAAAAGCTCGTAGCTACTGAGAAAATAAGAAAATACTACTGGTAAACTTGAACACCACACAGGCCTGAACTGACGGGAGTCATCAAACAGACTAGAGTAGACACTGTGGACTCCTCCCCGCGGAACCGCGTCGCTCCGATCATGGCGTCGTCGGCGGAGCCGCCGCCGAAGAAGCGGAGGCTCGTCGAGGTCCAGACCCCGTCCCCGAACCCCTCCTCCTCCTCCTCCGCCCCAGCGCTGACCTCGCCACGGTCCCCGGTCCCGCCCCCTCCCGGCGTGCCGCCGCCTCCCCCACAAACCCTAGCCGCCGCCTCCCCGTCGCCGGAGGAGGCCGTACGCAAGCGCCGCAACAGGGAGGAGCTGCGGGGCCTCTTCGAGTGCTACCGCCGCATCCGCCTCTGCGTGGAGCGCAAGGACGCTAGCCTCCTGCCCGAGCTCGAGCAGGTGTACCTCTCACTCATCGCCAGCTCTCGAGGTGCATGGACTCTTCCACCCACTTATCCATCAAATACCGCAACTGGAAAAGTGCCCTGTTTGTATAGGGAATTGCCGTGGCGTTTTCTAGCACTAAGAAGCTAGAATTTAGTTTTGATCAATCTCTAATCTCGATTTGATGGTTATTACTTGACCACCTCGTTCCTATTTTGCTTGCTCCGTTGTGTGTTTGTGTTAATCGGGTGAGGGAAAGCAGAAGGCTTGCATGGGTGTTGGATTCTAATTCTATCATTAGAGGAAGTATACAGTGATTAATGGACTCAAAGGATGCTTTACCGCCAGCAGATTATAGTGCAATAGATTTGGATCCATAATCCATATGAGCTGCCATGGGAATAAAATATTCGCTATAAATTTCACATGATTAACCTGTTCTGTACTTCTGCCCCGTGTGTAGTTTGAAACTTTAATCTACTTGGTAAGGTCTTAGGTCAACAAGCCGTGTTTGTATTTGATCGAGGCTCACAATAGAGAGCCATGTGCTTGGGAGATGTACTGTAGGGCATAGGCACTACCTGTTTACCTGTTCGGAAGTAGTTCCTGAGAATAATTCTTAGTCACATGCTTGGTACTGCCCAACAGTATGGAAATTCTTGTTGGTGTATCCACACTGGTTCATCCACGACTGATTTAAAGGAGCGCCTGCTTTCGTTGGCCTTACTAGTAATGAACTCCTATCGAGATCAGTGTCCAACTGTATTTATTGATTGTATGCTTGTGTGAATCATAAGCATGCATCACAAAAGGATACCAAATATATTAAATCCAGGTTTCCAAGTTAATAAAAAAATAGAAGCAAAAGTTGACCAAATAATACTGCATCACTGATGTAAAACCGAAGTAAGTTCGTCTGGTATCGACATTTTGATCATCATATGTTCAACAACATAGAAAAAACTGCTCAGGGTTAAATGCTCTTTATATTTGGAAACTTAATCTCACATGTTTGAGCTTATCTAGCGATGCTCGAATTTTCTTCTGGCATCATTCATGTTTCTGTACTCTTTCAGTTATATTTTACCAATTCGATTAACAGAGAATGCAACTTTTGGAGGTTGAATATCTCTAGGAGAGTTATTGTAGCAACCTAATTTGCCAAGTTATCTTAAGACGATGATCATATAAAACTTGAATTGTTTTTCATTTATCACTTAGCTTTTGTTTATAGCATCGGACTGAAACACTGACTTTGTGAAGTTCCGTGTCTTTAATAGAGCCATTAATTAATGTAATCCCTGGGGCATGTAGGTACTTGATTACATGGACAAAGCTTCATATATTGAAAGCAATTATTGTCTTACCATGCTTAAAAACCATCCTCATCATTTTCACTTACCTTCGATGCAGGTTGTACAAGCGTTCAACGTATTTTAGCTGACTTGATTCCTCAATATGCCTCATACTGTCCTACTGCACTTGAGGCAGCTACTAAAGTTTCGATCAACATGTATAAAGGGAACTTGGCCATTGTAACAAGAGGGGAAGATGTGGATGGTGTGGCATACCAGACTGCTAGGGCTTGTATTCTTGGCTTAACTGACATATGCTCCACAGCATCTTGTGAAGTACCCAAATCATCTGTTTTAACAGGAATCTGCTCTGCAGTTTATATGACTGTCCTCACATTCTTCATTTCAACATTTGATGGGAAGGATATCTATCATATAGGCTCAAGAAAACTTCTAAATCTTCAGGACCCTGTGGAGCTGTTAGACATTCTAAAGCAGGATTCAGGGGGTGACAACCGACAAGCAGACGACTGTTTAGTTGAACTGAGAGCTCTTTCATTGCTATGCATATTTCTTTTATTTCCAGAGAACATACTAGATGCCTGTTTTGCGCTGATTGCTTCTGCAGAAGATGTAAAAGGAGAAGGATTGTACTTTTTAAAGCAGCTGACCTGCCATCTGAACAGTGGTATCATAACTGATGCTCTCGATGTTCAGGGGGATGGAGCCTCCCAGTGTACAGGAATGGACGTAGATCATCCTAGCACCAAAGAATCTGTTGATTCCAATCTATCTTCTCATAAAGTTGGTGTTTCAGGAAGTTCTATGTTGCAGCCAAATGAGTCTTACATGACAATGGTATGGACCACTATTAATTGATGAAGCGTTTTAACCTTTCGGTCAAGTACTTTTGAATTTTTCCCATTAGAAATGATGATGGATTCTAGCATATGAAGTCAATTACTAAGCACCAATTTTATACTGGTTATAATAATTGCCCATTTATTTTCACATTTAGCCAATAGAATGGTTGGGTTATGATATGAACAGTCAAATGAGCACTGATGTTCATTTCCTTCTTATCCATGATAAGGATCTGCACACACTTGAACTAAAAGTAAGCCAGAAGGTTTCAAAGTTATAAGCTAGATTTGCTATAACTAAGATATATATATTATCGGTGTGTTTCAAAGTGCCTATTTTATGTGCAACTTGGTAACCACTTTCCTAACTGTTGCCTTTCTGACCCTTCATTACTGTTGGGTGTTGCACGAGGCCTTTTGGTTAGCTCATTCTTCTGTGTGGAAATTCATTTCAGTGAAAGTTGGGAATAGATTCATTTAAGTGAAATGCATTTGCATTTTTGGTAGCCATTATTCATTACTCTTTGACTCTGTGACATAAATATTGATCAAGTGATTTGTTTTGTTATTAATTCAACAAATTATGGGGGTAAGGAAATTTTATGCGTCCAGGATGAGTACTATGAGCGTATATTAATATATGATATACAGATTGCAGGCAATAAACAATTATTTTATAAATGTGTTATCTTTAAGGGGGCTTCTTTGCAATTTTTCACTTAATTATATGTGGTAAAAGACTGTTATGTAGTTTCACTCATTAGTGTTCTTTATGTTTATTTATCTAATGTTATTACTAGGTTTCACTTGCAGGCCATCTCTAGGTATCCATCTTTGAAAGGCTGGATATTATCGAGGTACAAAAAGCTGTGTGATTCCTGTAGAACTGATGTGGTTTCAGAGGTATCATCGTGTTTAAATGTTTTGGGCTCTTTAACACAACTTGAAGACAGTAAAAGCCACATGGGCAGTGAACCATCAGTGCCGGACAAGATTGATGAAAATTCAGGGGGGTATTTGCAACCCAATAAATTGGCATGTTCATCTGAACAGAGAATGCTTTTGAAAACTGACATAATTGATAGATATGGAGGAAAAACTGTGCAGAATAAGAATGCACAGATGGTGCATACTGATGAGGTGAAAACTGAGAAGTTAGCAGATGTCAAGCTTGATGTCTGCAAGCAAGGAACTGTAATTTCTGATGCAGGGCATCAAGCTGCAAGACTTGATATGCGCACACCAAAATCAACACATGATTCTGCTGGGGGAGCTGCAACTCTCACTTCTCCAGGGCAGAATTTTGGAAAGGCGAAGCATTCATATTCAGAACCATCTGATCTTTATGGTGCTCATTTCTCAAGGGATGTGATTTCAGTTTCAAAGGAACTTTGGATTGGTTCACTGGGAAATAGTGCTGCAGAGTCACTAGTTAGATCAAAATTTGAGGAGTTTGGCCCCTTAGCAAACTTTTTATTTTATCCCTCAAAGAATTTTGCCTTGGTTGAGTACGGGAACATAATGCATGCTGTTCATGCATATGGATGTATGCAGGGTTCCTCTGTTTGGGGTGGTGGTCTTCAAATAAGGTATTTAGATAGACTTATAGGCAGCAAGGGATTTGCTAGTGGTATAGCTGTTGGTGAAAGTCGTCATATTTATGTTGCTAAAGTTAAGACTAAAAAAGATAAAGATGATGTGTTTGATGAATTAAAGGCCGCAGGGTTGAAAAGGCCATGTAGCTTTACAGATATTTCCAGTGAAAATGCTTTGCTTCTTGAATTTGAGACGGCAACTGATGCAGCTGCTGCGAAAGCCCATATTAGACGCCAACTTCATCCAGATGTCTGTTCCCAGGACAAGAATACTTCTGGTCATCAACTTTTTGTGCGGAACATAGACAACTCAGTCCCTGACATGGAGTTTATCAATGCATTTTCACGATTTGGTGAGGTCATAAGGTGGCAGTTCAATAAGCTTGATGGAAACTGCTTGATAGATTATAGATCACTTAATGCTGCTGCCGCTGCAAAATCTCACCTGCATGGTGCAAGATTTGGGCTGAAGTCAATTAGTGTTGAATCAAGGACATGCAATGCAGGATCTGTGCATGATAAAACTTTGTCGCCTTCTGTTCCAATGCTAGCCCAGAGTGTTTCTGACAGCAGTCACCATGAGATCAGGTTAGCTCAACCTTTTCTTATGTTCTTAATCCTGTACAGATATAACCATGGTTGATGGTTGCAACAGTCTTAAACTTGTATATTTTTTATCATAGCTCCCAAAGTGTGCTAAATCGTTCTGTTGTTCATGCAACTTTTCTAGATCTGATCAATGCAATTTTGGAGTCATGCCATGATTTTGACGATCATATGCAGTGGGTGGCATTGGTTTGCATATGCGATCGATCTATTTGTGCACCTGTTTTATTAGCATGTTCTTTTTTTCAACTGATCTTGAATCTTGTGAAAATGCACTGTTAGAATGTATATATACATGAAATGATGTAGGATGCTTATTGCTGATTTGACATACCTATTTTTTGCCGATTTAGATCCTCTGTTGGATTTTTTGGGTATTGGGCCATTTAGCACCTGTCCTTTATTTTTGGTGCTGTGGCCTCCTATTCTGTATGTGCTACTATGCATATACCTGTATATACTTTAACACTCATATGTCAAATAGCTGTTTGTGCAACTATAGTAATTTGTTCTTGATATAATGTCAAACTTCCAAAGTGCTACTGACCTACCATTACATGGTTGCTCCTTCACTGCTTAGTCCCTAGTTGTTTGCTGGTGCCTTACATGCATTGTATCATGCTAGTGGTTGCTTTTTCAAAATATAAAGCTTCATACATATAGCCGATATTTCCATTAGCTTTGATTGCATTGCTCCAACTGCATGAAAGTCGTTTTAGGTTTTACATGCACTATTATTAACGTCAAGCAGGACTGTGGACAAAAAATTCATCATCTTAGGCTTTCATATATCAGTGCCACCTGACGATTGTGAAATTGTTAAGGCTGCAACCTGCAGAATGTAAAAAATAATATGGTCTCTGTAACATGGGAAATTTTTTTCCCATGTGGGTATGTGAAGCTTAAATATTTTCCAGAATACTAACTTGTATGTCTTCCCTTTCCATCGAGCTCATGGTAGAACATTATGGCAACTAGTGTTGTTTGTTATGTTGCTCTTTACTATCTGCTTATATGTTAGTAATTTGTATACCTAAATTAGGGGGTTAAGTGCTGGAAAGTCATTTGTTGCTTGCACCTTGAGAGTATCACATTGCTACTGTATGCAATTGATTGTTTAACTTTTCACATCTGTAAAACAATCAAATCTGCAGGAATCCAAGGGTTTCAGGGTATAATGCAGGCTTCACAGTACCAACAGAGCGACCAATTTATGGTAAGTCTAGTATTCTTTAATCTAATAAATTTTGCGAGCTTGTGCATGACTTGGCTCCATGTAACAGTATGGTTGACATGCAGGTCCATCGGCTCCCAGAGCTCCACAAGGCATCCTTACATGCCCGCCTGTTTCTGCACACCGTAGTTCTGTAATACCACCACCGCCTATTCAAACTTCTTTTGTCCGTCCTGTATATCCTGGCCCAGGAAGTCCGTGGGAAAATACTACCCCAAATCCATCCTTCAGTCATGCTTCTCCTCGAATGATGCCTGGAAGTAGCTTCCGTATGAATCCACCTGCTCCTCTTCCTTTTATACCATCTTCTGTTACCCCTCTTACACAGTTTCCTGGAGGTTCAGCACAGCAGTCTGAGAAAAGGCCACCTCCACCTCCACCAAATGTAGCCCCCCCACCATTTACACATCAAGATATACCACCTCCACCACCATCTCCACCACCACTACCTATTACTCAGCCGCCTTCTGTGCCACCACCCCCAAATTCCCCTCCTCCGCTTCGACCTGCTACTGACTCTTCTGACTCACAAAAGCCACGTTCTCATCCTCGATGGCAGGGTTCTCTTTCAAAAAGTGGTTTACATTACTGTTCAATCTATGCAAGTAGGATAGAGTTGGATGCTTGTAGATATGAACATGCAGTTTCTGAACCGGCAGGGTAAGGGATACATCAATCAAGCCTACACATTCTATTATTTGTAACATTACATATTCTCCTAAAACATTCTTGTTTGCACATTCAGGTGGCCTTCAAGATTAGATGTGACAAAGCGAACAGATTACCAACATGTGAAGACAACTTTCTCCAATATTCCACCTAGTAAAGTAAGACTCCAGAAGGCCATGTACTATTTCAGAAATACTTCTACCCTAGTGTAATTTTACAGTTTAAGTTGTCTCACCATAATTCAATCTTTTTTTTGCAAGTAACACATAATTTTTCTGAAGACTGCTCTTGTATTTTTCACCAATCATGCTTTATAGTTGTGTGTTTATACCATGTTACATCTAAACTGCACCATGAGAACATTCTACATTTTGTCCATGATATATATGAATTTGGTTGGCAGGATCCTCAGCATTGATGCTTGTTAATTTGGCACAAGTTCATTGCATAAGGGATCTCCATTCATCTTGGTTTTATTTGAGATGATTGAGCTAAAATTAAGTAATAAGTGAATGTTTTATACCTGGATGTAAGGGAATAACCATTTTGAGATTTTTTTTTATAAATGCAGTGCCAAATCTTTTATACTGCATCTAGTTGATTATTGACCCTGGTAACACCTGTATGTTGTTTTTAACTTGAAATTCTTGATAGTTGATTCAGCAAATGGTGCATGTCATATCTCTGAACTTGAAATCTGGCAAATAGCATCTTTTGCTATTTAGTTCAATTCACTACGTATACATGAAAAGCAGCAAACGGTTAGGAATGGGATGGTGGTACTAGAAGTTACTCCCTATTAAGCCATAAGCCGTGAGCAGCTAATTTATAGCCGATTGTACAGTCAATGATGCTAAGCCACTTGTAGGTTAGCATGCTATGTTTCAGATGTGGAAGTTGATATGTCAATGAATTTTCTTAGAAGTACAATTTAAGTATTTGGTGCTCATTGGGGGGCAAATGCGTCCATATAATGATTTATCTAGATTAAACAGAAAGGTTTTTAATATATTAAGGATTCAGTGTGGCAGAGAGAGAAAACTACTTTTATTTATCGCTTCTTGCAGCGGAATAATGTTTACTGTTTGTTATTTCACTTTGCAGAGAGAAGTCTGTCGGCTATTACCCTGTTCGAATGGTGATCAGAAAGGGGTATGATTTTATTATATACACTGCCAACCCCACTACCTGAATAATCTATTTTTATATGAAACCACATTAACCTTTCACTACTTTTGTGTGTTTATCTTGCAGTTCCGGGATTTTATATCCTATCTGAAACAGAGAGAATGCGCCGGTGTCATCAAGATTCCATCTGTCAAGCCATTGTGGTCAAGGCTACTATTTATCCTTCCTCCCACACCTGAGGCCTGTGGGGTGCTAGAACTTCCGCCCCATCCGACCGAATGCCTAATCGCACTGATTTTGCCAAAGGAGACGACTGCTGAAGCGACCTAACATGATTGTCGCGTGGACACATTCCGTAACCTCGTTGCTTCCAGTTTCGTGCACAGTAAACAATTTTGCATGGCTGATACTAGTTCCTACAAATGCTTATGAATAATATGCTTCCAGTTTCGTGCACAGTTAACAAATTTTCATTATTTTTAACGAGACACCCCCATACTGATTGTATTCTGATTGGTACTCGTTCCTTTTGCTGCATAACTGATATTGTCGCTACAATACTCACACAGAATTTACCGTGATCCGGAATTTTTGCACGCAAAGACCACTACAGGGACATTAACTGACGAACCTCTCCGTGTTCTCTTCGCTGCTTAGTTACTTCACCATCGAGGACGAAGGATTGGTGACTTGCCCGGCGAAGACCACCACGCCGGTGAGGTCCTCCTTGATCAGGAACATGAAGGGGTGGTCGGCGACGAAGTCCACGACGTGAACCGGCGCCATCGGCGCCGCGCAGCCAAAGGTCATGACGACGGCGGTCGCCGCGGCCGCCTCGGTGCCTTCCTCGTTCACCTCGACGAAGGACTCGTGGTAGACTGCCGACACGACGATCTTCTCCGGCGATGACTCCACCATCTCAGACAGGTCGGCGCCGGGATACTCGAACGGCAGGCGCAGCCCGAGGTCTCGCAGCGTCTCCGCCGCGTTCGTCTTGTACGACAGGGTGAACCTCGGCACCATGAAGGCGCCGAGGGGGACCTTCTCCGTCAGGGTGGCGGAGCTCCCGATCAGCGCCGCTGGGTCGGAGCACAGCTTGCGAAGCATGTCAGGCAGGCCGTGGCGCTCGTCGGGGAGGTAGATGTACATGGAGAAGAGGCGGTCGGTGTCGCGGCCGCCGCCGCGCGCGTACGGGAGCCTGAGGACCTTGTAGCCGGCGCGGCAGGCGACGTACTGGCGCTTGCCGCTCGACATGAACGGCGTGGAGACATGGCCACCGTTGGGGAGGTAGAAGACGTCATCGCGCGTGGATCGGGCGTCGAACTTGCTCTCCCAGGCGCCCTTGAAGTAGAGCGCGTTGCCGAGGACGGCCGGCGTCGCGCGGTCCACGGCGTGTTCGGGCAGGAAGTCCTTGATCCGGCCGGCCGTCGCGCTCTCGAACCACTCGTTGATCTGCCGCCTCGCTTCCTCTGGCTGCGGATCGATCGACCAAGAGGAGATTAGAGTGTGATTTCGCGGCGAGAACGAAACATTCCGATGGAGATGAATCGCACGGAAGAGAGGTTGGTTAGTCAGGCGCGGGGGCTCACCGTGTCTCGGAAGGACACCGGTCGCGCCTCGGCGCGGTACT
Source organism: Oryza australiensis (assembly GCA_019925245.2). Classification (NCBI taxonomy): domain Eukaryota; kingdom Viridiplantae; phylum Streptophyta; class Magnoliopsida; order Poales; family Poaceae; genus Oryza; species Oryza australiensis. Next base: position 6,047,372 of record JAIFGZ020000048.1, on the reverse strand, counting down.
TCTCGGCGACGACGCGCGCGTACGCGGCCTTGAGGCGAAGCGCGGCGTCGACCCAGACGCCGTTGGCGAACCGCACCTTGGGCCCGCCGCGGTCATCGCCGGAGGCGCTGTCGTCGGCGAGGGAGCGCAGCGCGACGTGGGACGCGAGCGCCGCGTGCGCGGGGCCACCCGCGGGGCCGAGGAAGGCAACGATCTGGTCGAGCGTTTCGCCCCGGGCTCCCGCGCCGAGCAGCGCCAGCGCAGCGTGGAGCGAGAGCGGGGAGACGGCCAGGTTTTTGTCGCCGCCGCGTGGCGCGCGCGCGAGGTGGCCCAGCAGGTGCATCGCCATGGCTGTCTCGTCCCGGACGGTCTCCGCGAGCTCCATAGCTTAGCAGTCTCTCGAGACGGTGGGTTTTTCTTGGATTTTCTTTGGTTGAGTGTGTTTTGCGTTGCGGCGGTGTTTTATTTTTTTGTACCGTGGAATGGTGAGTTGGTGGCTACTGTGTTAGAAGCGGGGAGGCTGTGCCGCGTCGCGTGGAATGGATGGGACGCTTCGGGATGTAATGTTGCCAATTCCACGGTTCCACGTATGGAATTCGATACATCATACGGGTGTTCTTTTTTTTTGAGAGAACAGTGTAACGGTGGTTTTGGACTATGTCCCTCGCATTGACATGAAAATTGAAATGAAATCCATGGGGTGGGAAGATGTAGTTATACTCTCAGACCGCTCCAATCCATAGAGTTAGCCATACCTACTACACTAAATACCCAGATAAACAGTAATAATCCTTTGTTACTGGTACATCAATCGACTGACCAACTCTTCTCAAAGTATTTGCACAGCGCATTTACAACCACAGGACGGAAAATTAAGCTATCAGCACACTCCGCAGCATATTGACGGACTCAATTAGGTAAACCAGGACACAGCCATCAGTTACAGGGTTTTACCGTCAGGCGTAGCAAATGAGTATAGCGAATGAGATTCCACGGGTATTTTGAGAAAAGGACTAAATGAGTTACTGCAGTATTGTACGTCAACTAACTTGCTAAGTACTACAGAAGAAAAGCTAACTTGGTTGGGTAACAGCCAGGAGTTGTTTCCCGAAACTCTCTCCACTCCACAGTAAGGATCACCATCTGTCGAAAGCGTTAATGTGTCATTTCTGGCTCAAGGAGAAGGCAACCGGTTAAGGAGACGATTTGAGCGTCTCAACGGAGTTGGCGTGGCATCCATCTTCTCCACCTTTGCAGCATTCTCCTGATGCAGGAAACAAAGAGGTGAATAGCTAGCATTGGTATCCACTGCTCGATATTGTGTAAAACAAATGCTTAAAAACCTCTTTGTCGTGTCAATTATGGAACCATATTAATGCCAGCAGTATGATGATAAAATACTTATCTAAGGCACTATTTGTATGTGTAAAGAATCTCCAGATGAAAAGGGTTTGAGGACACTGAATTTTTACCTCTTTCGTTTTTCGAGCACTAGGGCTTTTAATCGCTGTAGCCTCCTTCTGCATCTTCACCACATCTGTTCTCAGAGTTACTGATGGTTCCTGAACTGGAACATCCCCAGCATGATCATTTGATCCTTTCCGGGAGCTTCCTCTTGAGCTACTTGCATCCACAAGTGAGAACTCCCCAAGCAATGCCACCACTGGTGGCCTCGAGCTGTCAATGTCTCTACGGCCTACAGTATAACTGTCTGGAATCCTAGCACTGTCTTGGTCACTTTTCTGTGGACGATTCCCGGAATCAATCTGCTTGGGCAGTGGAAATTGCACGGCATTATTGAGGTTGACAGATGACTCCGGTTTGCGCTGTGGCTGCACCTGTTCCCTGAAGCTGGCAAATAAGTCAGGCTTGTGCAAAGGTGATAGTGTAGGAACCTTCAAATTGACAGGCGTTTCTACTTTGGGAACTGTCAGTTGCACAGGTTGCAGCACAGATTGTGGTGAAGGGAGCACCGGCAATCTTGGATTTGGAGCTAAAGGGGATTGTTCAGGCCTACGTGTTGACACTGATGCACCCTTAGGAGACCTCTGGAAATACTTGAGCATAGCAGCTGCAATTGCAAATGCTGCAACAGACAAGCACGCCAAGATCTCCATCCAGTGAAGTTTCATTGAAGGCCACAGTGATTTTACCATAGCTACTATTGCCTTTGCAGCTTCAGCCGTCGTTTTCTCGTACTCCAATAGCTCGGTTGCCTGATCCAACTCGTCACTTTCCAAGCCCTTTCCATCATCCACTACCTCGTTTTCTTGTTCCAATGCATTCTCCATGGAGGCCAACTGCTGGGAGTACTGTTGCAAGTGATCCTCCCCTTCCTCTTCCTGATGAACTAACCCTGACTCTCCCTCTTCCATATCAGCAGTGTAGGTGGAACCAATGGAATCTGCAATGACATTTCCATCCAGGCTTGCGACTTCACAGCCTTGTTCAGCATTCTCAGAGGGTGCAACTATCAATTCAGGCGCCTGCTCGCTCAGTTGATGATCTTCATTGGAGTTCTGCACATTCTCGATGGTTCTATCCCCAATTTGGCAAGTAAATTCTCCGAGAGGAACATTTGGGCATACATCTGCCAATCCCATCGCAGCAATTGGCATGAAGTTATTAGGAGAACCACCCCTGGGGCCATACAGTTGCACTGCATTTTCACTGTCCCTGGGCATAATTTGAACTGTAGCTTCTTCAAACGCATGATGTGAACCCATAATCTCAATTGGTGCTCGCAGTTCCAGAGAATCTACTTGATGAGCACTACCATCACGCATGCCCCCAGTTGTCCCAGCGAAATTGAGAGCCATTTCAGAAGCAGGGAAAGGAGAGGAGCTCATACAATGGATGTAGCAGCAAGAGCAGGCCACGGCGACGAGCAGAAGAAGCAGCCGCCGTGCCCGCGCACCACGAGGAGCCGGAATCTCAATCTCCTCCTCGACGTCGGCGCGGTCGAGTTCGGCTTCGCCGCCTCTCACCGACGATCCGGAGGACGCGGACTCCGAGGCGGTGGGGGTGGCCGAGGTGGCACTGGACGATTCGTCCTCCGCCTCGCGCTCCAGCCGGAGGAGGATCTCGCGGCGCTTCTCGGGGTTGTAGCGCAGGAACTCCGGTCGCGGCGTGGTGTAGTTCGTCTTCGGGTCGTACGGCCCCTCGCCGCGACAGGAGAGAGACGGCGGGCTCGTTGCGGGCTTCGCCCGGGGGGACGGCGGCGACGCGACCCCCTTACCGTCGCCTGCGCCGTTCCTCTCCCCCAACACCCTCTTCCTCTCCGGAGACGTGGCCCACTCCGCCACGACACCGACGCGCCCCGGATTCTCGCTCCACGCCCTCACGTTCTCGTCCGCCTCCGCGTCCCTGCGCCTCGTCGCCATGGGACTTCCTCGCCGGGAACCTGCAACTCGTCGTAAGCGAATTGAGCGACCGCAGCAGAGCAAACCGCAACATGAGTGGAAACTATACGCGGAGAGGAGATTATAGATTAGATCGGGCCGGTTGCCCCCACTAACCTTGGGGAAGAACTCGCTTGGGCGAATCCATGGCGACGAGGTGGTCGGTTGGTTCGGAGCGGGTGACGATTTGGGGAGAATGCGATGTGGGATGCGAAGAGATGTGGCTTTGGGGATCTAGCCGACCGTTGGAGGCGGCGAGGTGGTTTTTTGCACGCGCGCCGTGTGAAACTTGTCCGGAGTCCGGACGGCGGAGCAGCAGCACGTGTTGTGTCTCCTGCAATCGCCGGTGCACGATACCGCTTGTTTTCTGATCGTGCAGGCGCAGCGAGCAATGTTTCCGAGCATTCGGATAGAATTGCAGACAAATTGCTCAGAAACAGAAGAGATAGTACTGTTCTTTTTGGACTAGCTAGTGAGCTGTCGACAGTTTTTGAGGCGTAGAACTTTCAAATATTTCAACCACAGCATCTGTCATGTTACAAGGAAACGGGTCCGCACCACTACAAACCATGAATCTTAGCGCCCAAGCTGATTGAACGGAAAGAAATGGAAAGGAATCTACTAATTTTGTTAAAAAGATTGATCGATCAAATATTTTATTTGATCATCCGATAAAACCTTAAGTTATGGCGAAAAAAAAATCAGCGAATGAAATATTTAAAAATTTAGAAAACATAGTGAAGATACATATTAAAATGTTTCGCTATCGTGTATGAAACATTTAGTTTTAACAGTTTAAAACATATTTTTATTAAAATATAATAATGTGATATTTTGTGTTAAAAATTTAATCATAATGGATATAATGATGTAATTAAATCGTAGATTGGATAAATAGTTTATGAGAGAAAATATTTTAAAGAATGTATGATGGATGAATGAAGTGAAAAAGAGAATAAGTAAGACAGTAGAGGCATGTAGTTTAAAGTGAGGAGGATGAATACAGAAAGAAGCTAGTCTGTTGCAGTCTTGACCGTACCATGCATGTGGTAGTTATGGAAGGGGTCTGATTTTTTTCATTGATCGTACCATGCATGCAGTAGTTGTGGGAGGCGTTTGATTTTTTTTGTTTAGATCTGCCGCCCGAGGCTATGTATTCTCAAAGAAATTGGCAAACATGTATAAGGTAAAAATAAATTTTCAAATTCAAAAGTAATATGCATACTCGGAGTACTATATTAACTAGGATATAAGTGCTATGTAAGGACGTGCCATGTAACTAGGGTGTCTTACGTTACAGTATATCAAAATTAAATTTTTACAATAGTTTTCTTTTTTAATTTTTGATGTACATGTTTGTTTTTTGTTATTTTATATAAAACGGGTTATATTCATTGATTGAAAATTTTAATTTTTGATGTACATGTTTGTTTTTTTGTTATTTTATGTAAAACGGGTTATATCCATTGATTGAAAAATTTTGCAAAAGTTTGCAAGATTTAAACCTATACATTTGTTAAAGCACAGGACGTAGTTTGCTATAAAAAGAAGCCAACAAGCTCACACTGAGAACTAAAAAAATAATCTAGTAAACAAGGTTGGATCTAACGAAGAAGAAGGATCCAAAAAGCAGAAAGTAGTCGCAGAGCCTCCATGAAAGAAAAATATTAATCCAAAGACAAAAAAATATGAGATGATAGTTGAGCAAGATATAGACAAGCATGAATCTTAGCCCCAGATCTAATGACAAGAAATTTGAGTTTTTTTGCCCAGAAAACTGCCGACAGCTAGCTAGCAATTCCCCTTTTGTATTCTTTTTGTTGAACAGATTCTATTAGCAGAAACGGCTTACATTAACAGCTCAGAACCCAACCCGTACGAAATTTGGCAACAGCATAGCTATGATCATAAACTTCAAAATTGCGAGATGTAAAGCCAACAGCTATGTACTCCTACAAGCAAAAAAGGAGATCCAACGTATTCTTGCTTATCAGGTTTGAGGACCTGTACTGAAGGTAGCAATTAGCAGTACTGTACGAGCCTACGAATGGTATCATACCGTGCAGATGTGGGCTCGTTCTGTAGAGGGGACTCATGCATTTGCTGTCCCGGCTCAGTGACACATGCCATGCAGGAATAGCACCGATGACCTGTTGCATTGTTGCAAGACCAGTTTTAGCCTTTTAGGTTGCATTTTTTGTTAGGATGGTAATATACAGAGTACAGACCCATTTGTAAATATGAGATTTTTCCCCGGTCCATCTGAGATTTGAATTGTTTCATATAAAATTCCTGAAATCATACCAAAAAAAATCCAATTCCTGCATTTCCAAACGTGTCGAGAGCATTGTATGATTCAATACACTAAGGCTGTAAGCCATGGATAAAGCAGACATGAACCGCCTGTTTGGACGGTGTGTATCCAATTTTGGATATGGAAAAAAAACGAACCGCCTATTTATTCTGTCGTATGCAGTGACGGGCCCAGGGCCCGGCGACCCCGGCCCGTGCACAGGCTCACGGCAACGTCCATTAAGCAGGCCCATCAAATTTCACAGTGTGTTGGTGATCCTAGTTCGTATTTTGTTTCGAACAGGACAGTGAGCAGTAAATCTTTGGTTCAGACAGGACATGATTTTACTTGGTTCAGACAGGACATGACAGGACAGTTAATTTTAATTTTTTCATCATAAACTATTTTTCAATCTAATTCGTTAATACTTCATTCGATTCATATTAAAAGGCGCTTTGATTTTTTTCAAGTCAAAATATTTTTCTTAAGTCAAAATTTTATAATTTTCTATAAGTTTGACTAAATTTATAGAGAAACATAGAATATTTATAACACTGGTTAGGATCCCTTAACCTAGTTTGTTTCTTCTGTCCATACGTGTGGTGCGGGTTACTATTGTTCGTCGATACGAGTTGTCATTCTTTGCCTGCTTATTAATCTCCTTGGCCGCAGACATTTGTGGATTCATCCAAGCTACTAAAAATCCCTGAGTCCGCCATTGGTCATATGACATGGTAATTAGATCATACCTAAGCGTTGCTACGAGAATATTGTGTGATAATAGTAAAGATTAAAGTGTAAGATGTATTTGTTTTTTAGCTAAACGACAACTTTAATACTATGTATAATTTGTATCTTTGATTGATCAATGATTTTTAAACAAATGCGGTTTAAATTAATCTAGATGAAATATAGACTAATCGTCCAAAAGCAAAAAAAATTGACTTTCTAGAAACAATTGGATTGATATGGCTCAATGAGAAAGAAGAGAAGTAGCATTAACTAACTTAGTAGGGGTGGACGCGAAAACATGTAGGGTAAACTAGTGACAACCTAAAAACTACTGTATGATCTAACATAAAAGTTTAAGATTTATCTATGTCATCATAAGTAAAATTTTTACTTCTAAATTTAACCATGAGCAAAAGTTTTACTCATGATGACGTGGACAAATCTCACATGTCCATTTTTAAGATCCTACTGTAGTTTATAGGTTTGCACTATATATGTGGTTTGTACTGCATATTATTTTGGGATGGACTATACAACTATATAGAGGATAATGACAACAATCCAATGCTCCTCTCACTTATATGCATGTAGTTCCCTTTTCTTGCATAGGGAACAACAAACATCCATCTTGTTGTGAAAGCTTTCGGGCATTTAGGAGTGGCCTAATGGGAGAGAGTGTGCGCCACGTAGATTGAGACCATACCTCCTCTCTATCAGGAGAGCCCAAGCTGAAGGAATGCAAGTTGCTGAAGATACTAAAGAAGCGACGGGCGTTGCTACTGATGGTGAACAATTTTTTGTTTCGGATGCTGAACATGACGGGCATCCTGAAGGAGCAAAGACGTCTGATCTACATCGCTCCAAGAGGCCCATTAAAAGTAACCCAAAATAATTGTGGGCCTATGGCCATGTAATCACTTCTTACAACTATAAATGTGCTATGTGAGAGAGAGGAAGAAGGGAGAGTTGGTGAGATTCAGATACAAAAGTAGAGTAATGAATAGGTATGAACTGGCTGGCAACTTGGTGGTGAAGGCGATGGCAACTCCATCCTATTGGATTGGAGATGTTATCAATATAGTTGCCGTAATTTTCATGTGTGTTCTTGATTTCTCATTTCCCTCTTCGTTTTCCTAAGTGAGATTTGAGTGGTTGTTAACTATTTGGTATCAGAGCATGTCGCTCCACAAATTCTTTTGGCTTGGTTTGTAAAATCCTAGGGAAGGATTAGAAACTGCTCTTCAGGCATGATTCCATGAAAAGGCAACTTGCCTTCTCCTGGTTAGCCGAGTTGAAGAGTGAGCGATTGATATCCTGGATCATTCGAGATATATCACTAAGCAAGCTGCACAAATATTGGTGCAAGAGGGAAAATTGGATCTCCTGAAAACCATGAAGAAAATGAGAAGAGGAGAGTGGAGGCAGAGGAGCGAGCTCGAGGTGATTTCGCGGATCTGAAGAAGGTGGTCGAGTTGCGCATACCCATGGTAGAGAAGAAGGTCGAGGAGTTGAGCATGGCATTCCAAACTCTCAGCCAAAAGGTGGAATAAATAGAAGGCAGTGTGGAGAAGCAAGGGATAGGAGCGGAGACTATGGGGCAAAATTCCCCATGGCTAGCTGGTAAGCATGATCACAACCTCTTTAATATTGTTTCATTCGCTTCCGACTCTGCTTTGCCTTCGCCCATTTCGGTCAGTACAGCTATGGATTTGAGTGCTTATATTCCTCCCATTACTTGCCCAAAATTTGATGGTGACAACCCTCAAATGTGGAGAAGTAACTATGAATAGTACTTTGATTGTTATGGAATCCATCCTATGCATTTGGGTTAAGGTTGCTACTCTAAACTTTTGTGGTAATGCTGCATTCTGGCTACAATCAATTAGGTCGCAGATAGTGGAGATAACTTGGCCTACCTTGTGTGACTTGGTTTGTTCAAGATTCACGAGAGACACACAGGAGGCATTAATTAGACAATGGTTCCGTGCCCAACAAAATAGTTCAATAACTGAATATATGAAGAAATTTGATAGCATTAAGCACCAACTTATGGCTTATGACCATACCCTTACACCTGTGTATTTTGTGACCAAGTTCATTGAAGGACTTAGAAATGAGATAAGAGTGGTGGTTATAGTGCGGAGGCCACAAGATTTAGATATTGCTTGCTCTATTGCTCTACTACAGGAAGAAATCTTGGAAGGAATTAAATCCCATGGTAACAAAAGAATGGAAGTGCATTCAACTTATAAACATGCCCCAAAACTCGTTGTCTACACCCCCACAACTCATGTTCCAATGGGGACTCTTCCTAATTCATTTGAAGATGAGAAATTGTCAAAGGTTGCAACGGCTAAAGAGGACATGCTCACTTCTCTCAAGGCTTACAGAAGAGCTAAGGGGTTGTGTTTCGTCCGTGGTGAAAGATGGGAAAGAGATCATAAGTGTGCTACTTCAGTTCAACTTAATGGCGTACAAGAATTGATGGAAGCACTCCATTCGGATATAGAACCAGATTCTGATATGGGCACTGAAGGAATGGAAGAGCCTGTCGAAAGCAAATGATGGCAATATCCCAATAAGCTCTATGGGGCACTGAGTCATCCAAGTCCATCAGATTAACATGATGGGTGCAGGGGACATAACTTCTAATGTTGGTTGACTCAGGGAGTACTCACTCTTTTATTGATGAAACTGTGGGAAGAAGGTTGACTGGCATTTCTCCACTAACCAGCCCTGTTACAATCCAAATTGTCGATGGAGGTACCTTTAAATGTACTCAACAGATTGTGGCCTGCAGTTGGTGGATGCAGGGCCATGATTTCAAAAGTAATTTCAAACTACTAAATTTGGGGGGCTATGATGTCATATTCGGTGTGGATTGGTTAGAACAATTCAGTCCCATGAAAGTTGACTGGGTGAATAAATGGCTGAAAGTACTGATTGTTGGACAAGCTGTCAGGCTACTTAGTATTTCCCAGCACACTGACACTTGTCCTGGAGTTTCCATTGATCAATTTATGGGCATGATCAAGTGTGGTTCTCTTATGTACATGGTTCCATTAGCATTTGTACTCCAAATTGAATCTGATGAGATTCCTAACAACATCAAACAAATTTTGCATAAGTTTTTTCAGTTAGTGCTTGCTGAACCGAAGGGGTTGCCACCGAAAAGAATGTATGATCATAGTATCCCTCTAATTCTTGGCTCTAAGCCTATTAATCTGAGACCATTCAACCCAACTCTAAAGGATGAGATTGAAGCTTAGATATCTGATATGCTCCAATCAGGGGTGATCCAACCTAGCCAAAGTGCCTTTTTTCCCCTAGCTCTCCTTGTCAGGAAGAAAGATGGAACTTGGAGGTTGGTAATTGATTACAAATAGTTGAATACTATAACTATTAAAAGTATCTATTCAGTGTCTATCATTGATGAGTTAGTTGATTAACTCTCTGGTGCTAAATGGTTTTCCAAACTGGATCTGAGAGCTGGCTATCATCAAATCAGGATGAAGGATGGTGATGAGAACAAGACAACTTTTCAAACACATATTGGACACTATGAATACAAGGTGATGTCCTTTGGACTGACTAGAGCTCCTGCAACTCTTTAGGGTGCTATGAATGAGACCTTAAAACAAGTACTTAGAAGATTCACACTAGTGTTTTTTGATGACATCCTTATTTATAGTCCTGATTTACCATCTCATCTGGATCATATTCAACAAGTGTTGAGTTTACTACAATAACACCAGTGGCAAGTTAAGCTATCCAAATGCTCTTTTTCTCAACAAAGGCTCATTTATCCAGGTTACATCATTAGTGTAGCAGGGGTTTCAACTGATCCCAACAAAATTCAAGAAGTGTTAAATTGCGTAATTCCTACATCACCCAAAAAACTTAGAGGATTCTTGGGATTAACAAGATACTATAGAAAATTTATGAAGGGTTTTGGAGTCATCAGTAAACCATTAAATCAGTTGCTGAGAAAAGGAATACCTTACAAATGGAACTAGGAAATTGAACTAGTCTTCCAGATTTCAGCCCACCTTTTACAGTGGAAATTGATGCTTTTAGGGATTGGAGCTATGTTATCTCAAAACAAACACCCTATAGCTTTTATAAGCAAGGCCCTTGGTCCTAGAACCAGAGAACTCTCCACCTATGAGAAGGAGTGCATGACAATATTATTGGCAATTGATCATTGGAGATCATATTTATAACTTGGAGAGTTTGTCATATTAACATACCACCACAGTCTCATGCATCTCTCGGATCAGAGACTCCACACACCTTGGCAACATAAGGCATTCACTAAGTTACTTGGGTTGTCTTAGAAAATATGTTACATGAAGGGTACTAGCAATGCAACAATTGATGTCTTATCCAGGGTGATGCAGAACTAGCATTGTTATCCAGTTGTACTCCACTCTGCTTGCAGGAGGTATCAAAGGGGTATGACAATGATTCTTTTTTCATCTAACTTACTGACTGCATTGGCTATTACACCTGATACCAAACCTAGATTTACCTTGCAGTCTGGGATTATCAAGTTCAAAGGCAGAATCTGGATTGGTCACGATCTTGAACTTCAACTCAAACTTATCACGAAATGCATGCTAATCCTATTGGAGTCCATTCGGGGTTCCCAATGACTTATAGTAATCTCAAACGACTTTTTTCTTGGCCAGACATGAAAACTCAAGTGAAACAGTTTGTACAAGAATGCCAGGTATGTTTGCAAGCTAAACCTGATAGAGCAAGGTACCCTGGATTGCTCCAATCACTTCTTGTGCCAGAAGGATCTTGGCAGGTTATATCCCTGGATTTCATTGAAGGTTTGCCCAAATCAGAATCTTATAATTGCATCTTAGTAGTGGTGGATAAATTCTCTTAAGTATGCACATTTCTTGCCCCTATCCCTCCCCTTTTCTGCTCTGGATGTGGCTAAAACATTTATGCTACATGTTTTCAAACTGCATGGTCTCCCACAAGTGATTATCACTAACAGAGATAGAAATTTTATTAGCCAGCTTTGGAAACAACTGTTTAATCGATTTGGCAGTCAACTGCACCTGAGCAATGTCTACCACCGATAGTCTGATGGTCAAACAGAACAAGTGAACCAGTGCCTAGAAATCTATTTGTGGTGCTTTGTTCATGCCACTCCATCCAAATGGGTTACTTGGTTGCATCTAGCTGAATAATGATATAATACTTCTTATCATTCTTCTCTGAAGGCTTCCCATTTGAAGTGTTGTATGGTCATTCCCCAAAGAATTTTGGCATCAACTCTAATGAATGTGTGTTGCCTGATTTAAATGATTGGCTTAAGGAACGAAAATTGATGCAAGCAATGGTTCAACAACACCTCAATAGGGCTCAACAAAAATTGAAACAAATGGTTGATAAGAAAAGAAGCTTCAGGGTTTTTGCTGAGGGGCATTGGGTCTACTTGAAACTTCAACCATATGTTCGGTCATCAGTGGCTCATAGAGCAAATCACAAACTTGCATTCAAGTATTTTGGCCCTTTCCTGATCCTGCAAAAAATTGGTTCGGTGGCTTATAAACTCCAACTCCCTGATACTAGCACCATTCATCATGTATTCCTTGTTTCCCAACTCAAAGAGGCCAAGGGGTTCAAGGGACCAATACAATTTCAGCTACCTACCACAGATAATGATCTATAAGTCCCAACTCAAATTCTGGACAATCGGGTCGCCAAGAAAGGTAATGTCGTTGTCTCACAGGTGCTGATTCGGTGGTCTAATTCTGCATCTCAGGATGCTACTTGGAGGATTTGGAGGACATGCATACAAGGTTTCCAGAAGCATTGGCTTGGGGGCAATCCAGTTCTCAAGGAGAGGGGATTATCAGGAGAGCCCAAGCTGAAGGAATGCACGTTGCTAAAGATACTGAAGAAGCGTTGGGAGTTGTTGCTGATGGTGAACTACTTTCCATTTCGGATGTTGAATAGGACGGGTAGGCTGAAGGAGCCAAGGCGTCTGATCTGCGTCGCTCCAAGAGGCCCATTAAAACTAACCCAAAATATTGTGGGCTTGATTGGGCCATGTAATCTCTTCTATAGGTGTGTTGCGTGAGAGAGACGAAGAAGGAAGAGTGGGTGAGATTCAGATACAAAAGTAGAGTAATGAATTGGTATAAACTGGCCGACAACTTGGTGGCAAAGGTGGCGGTGGCTCCGTCTTGTTGGACTGGAGATGTTGTCAATACAATTGCCATAATTTCATGTGTGTTCTTCGTTGTTCTTGATTTTCCCATTCCCCTCTTTGTTTTCCTGAGTGAGATTTGAGCGGCTGTTAACACTCTCCCAGAGTGCAAAGTGGTTTCAAGTGGTGGCTTTAAATATTCTAGCCCCATTGTTTTGCTTATTTATGTGCTTATCTGTATTGCTTATTAGCAAACAAAAAAATATTTGTGAGTAAAACTTTTATATGCATGTCCTTAGCAACTCAAAAACAAATGATGTAAAATAAAGTACGATGAAAAAACAAAAAATTAAATTAAAAATTAAGTTTTAAAATTTAAAATTTGGCTTGTAAACATAAGCATAAGTAAAACAATGAGACCCTTCATATCAGCCCTTATCATTTTCTATTTTAGTCTTATTTTTTAATTTACACACAAGTCTTAAAACTTTATACTAAACACCCCAAGACTATAAAATCTGGACCCTCCTCTCTTTATCCCTCTCTTCCTTTTCTCTGATCTACTCGATCACCTCTTTGGTACGGCCTCTCCCTCCCTCCCCTCCCCCTTCTTCTTTGGTACTGTGCTCCCCGATGGGCTGAGCCGAGCACATAGGCAATGCAATTGAGGCGGCGTGGGACAATGAACCTTCACGTAGCACACATTAATCTGGCGAGCGTCGTAACAAGATGGATCAAAGATGGGTCCGAACAATGACGGCGGTGGGGGCACACTCCTAGTAAGTTCCTCGAGGCTACCAGCCCTCCTTCCATCAAATCTTCCCCCTTCTCTCGCTTTGGATCTGCCTCCTTCTTCCTGCCCAGATTTTACCTCTCTGGTTGCCCTGTCAACGATCTTGTGCATTCTTCCAACTACGCCAACAAACCATGCGATGATGGGAGGGGAGGTGGGAAGGGGTTGCGGGGGCACCATCTCCTAACACGTCTTGTGACCGTGGCTCCATTGCCGAGTGGCCTAAGCCCAACCAGAGCACTCGTGTACTCTGCAAGGCACATTGGCACAAGAGCCTCACGGAAGCACGAGCAACTCGTCACATCGGTGCACCTCTAATCAGTGGAAGAAGACAAAACAGATACTTCCGCTAGGTAGAGGTACAAAGGGAATTTTTACTACTCATGCTGGCTTCGTGTTAAACAAAGCACAGCTAATTGCTAAGGCGTCCCGCGCCCGGCACATATATATCAGACAACCGTACGACGCCGCGCCGCGCGCGCACATCGACGCGATCACGCGCCAAAACACACTCAATCACGAAGTCACAGCCGGGCCCCCACAACCAGCACGAACACAACAGCACACACACGAACAGACACGATCGAACCGGAGGCAAATTAATTTCCTCGTGACGACGACGCGACGAACGCGGTGCGGAACACGGTGAGCTAAGCTAGTCTTGGCTCATCATACGGTGGAAGTCGTGGAAGTCGAGCTCGCCGTCGCCGTCGTCGTCGTACGCGCGTATCATGGCCTCGCACTCGGCGACGGACGCCTCGTCGCCGAGCTGGCTGAGCACGCGCTGCAGCCCGCGCGGCGTGATCCTCCCGGACCCCTTCACCGCCTCGAACGCCCCGAACGCGCGCCGCAGGTCCTCCCGCTCTTCCTCCTCCCCGCCCTTCCGCTCCACGATCCGCACGAAGTCCTCGAACGCCAGCATCAGGCCCCCGCCGCCGTGGCCGCCCGCTGCGCCGTCGAGCCCCATCGCCGCCGCGGCCGCGGCCGCGGCGCCGGCGTCGTCGGCCATGGACGCGAAGAACTCGCGGAGCTCGTCACCCGAGATCAGCCCGTCCATGTCGCGGTCGAAGTGGCGGAAGATCTCCCGGAGCTCAGCCAGGCGGTCGCGCTCCCTCCCCCGGGACGTCCCCGCCGACGACGACGCCGATGAGGAGAGCGACCTCGCGCCGACGCCCGTGGGGGATTCCGGCGGCGAGACGGCCGTGGCCTTGCACTGCCCGCAGGCCAGCAGGCTAGGCAGGCTCAGCTTGAAGCTTCCCTTCGGCGACAAGCGCCTCGACGGCTTGGAGACCTCGACGCCCGCCATTAACAGAGACCTCGATGCAAGCGAGCTAGCTAAGCTTCACTTACTTAGGATTCCCGAGCTCAGCTAGTGAGGAGGCCGCGCCGCGTGAGTGTGCGTATATATAGCGGAGAAAGGCGCGAGAGTGCAATGCGAAGTGCTGTATTTTACGGCGGCCGGCAGCGCGCAGCAGGGGAAGTTTCACCTGACTTTTTCTGTTTTTTCTTGCTTTCCGTCAGAAGGATCGACCGATCCAATCGCCCATCAGTCCGTGCATGTTTAGTCACGAATGGTCACTAGCAGCTAGCAGCTAGAAAAGTTTGTTTGTTTTCAGTTCTTTTGATGAAAAATGGAGCGAGGTTTTTCCGGTTTCCCTCTTTCTAAATAACAGAAAGTGATTGAGGTTTGTAATGAAGTGACGATCACTAGCTAGAAATCAAACCAGAATAACCATGCATAGAAGCATCAATATGTGTTCTTTCAGAGAAGCCCCGGCCAATTTATTATTTTGAAAAGGGCCGGCCAATTTATTATGAAAATAGAAGATATTAGGTCAATCTCAATGCAAAATTTCACCTCTCAGCTTTTAAGATGTGAAACATTTAACATGAAACAAGTTTTTCTCTTAATGTGCAATTTCATGACACGCTTTCATCGATTATTTTAACATTTCGTGGGTCCCAGTTCTCTTCCCTTTTCTTCCTCGCCTGTGCGCCCCGGCATCGCGCCAGCGCCCGACCAGCATCGCCCGCGCCGCGCGCGCCCTTTTGTGTTGTCCGCGTCGTCCGTGCCTGCGGTCGCACGTGGGGTGCGCGCCCGCACGCGCCATCCGCGCCGTCGCACCCGCCCGCGCCGCGCGTGCCCTTCTGTGTTGTCCGCGCCGTCCGTGCCTGCGGCCGCACGTGGGGTGCGCGCCCGCACGCGCCATCCGCGCCGTCACGGCCGCCCGTGCCGTCCGTGCCTACCCACGCCGTCGCACCCGCCCCCGCCGGCACCGTCCACGCCGTCACGGCCTCCCGCGGGTCCGCGCCGCACGTGTCGTCCACGCCTACCAGCGCCGGCGCCGGCGCGCCCACGCCTACTCGCTCGCCGCGCCCGCCCCGACCGACGCTATCGAGCCCGCCCGCGGCTCCTCCCGCCCGCGCCCGACAGCATAGCTCGCAGCAAGCTCTCGCCGCTCGCGCCCGCCCGCCGACGCCGCCATGCCCGTCGGCGGGCTCCTCCCCGCCCACGCCCGACGGGCTCCCTCCCGTCCTCGCGCCCGTGGGCTCCCTCCCACCGCCGTGCCCCAACGGGCTCCCCGTCACGCCCACCGACGGCTCCTCTCTACCGCTCGTCCCCTCCCCCAACCGGCACCGTCGCGCCCACCCGCGGGCTCCCTCCCGCCCCGCGCCTCGAGGGGCATAGCCCGCGGCGGAGCTCTCTGCTGCTCATGCCCGCACGCAGGCTTCCTCCCGCCCTGCGCCCCTCAGTGGGAGTTTCACACGAATACCGAAGTTTTGGAAACCGGGATGATTCGTTTCGTGAGGATGAAACGATACTCCTCTCTCTCCTCCTAGTTTCATGCAAAAAACTGACGTGCCGCTCTGTTAAATGTGCATGAAACTCTGATGAAACCCCACTTGTGGAGATTATGGCAATCGGGTATCTACATGGCAAGTTTATCCGATTGGAGGTAGGGATAGATTGCGCCTATTATATCTGTAAACCAAATATGGCTTGGGTGTTACGTTGCCGATTGAGATAAGGCAACAGCCTGTAGTCACGGTTTGGTAAGATTGAGGAAACCGACTTAGAGTTAGATATGGGTTCCGATCTGTAAGCCCGCCTCCCAAGACTATATAAGGGGGGTAAGGGGCGTCCCTTGAGGGATATGAGATGCGATAGCAGATTTCATAAGCAAGAGCTTTAGATACACAAGATCACGAGATCAATAAAGACACTCGGCGGATAGAATCCCCGAAACAGGAGTAGGGTATTACCTCACAAGAGGGCCTGAACCTGTCTAAATCCTTGTTTTCCACCTAACCCATTGTGCTTGGCGATCTTGACTGCACCCCCAATTTTCTATTGCCGAAACCAAGTTTCGACAGTTGGCGCGCCAGGTAGGGGATCCACGCGTCAAGACTTCTTCAATCTCGCCGACAAGCGTGATGGGATCTTCTTCAGGATTCGGCAACTTCGCCGCCAACAACTTCGGCAAGTTCTCCTCCATCGACTCGGACTCGAACCAGTCAGAAGAAGAGACCCACTCGGCGCCGTTCGGCCTCTCGAATAGCGCCAAGATCTTCGACGGCATCTCGAAGTCCAAGATACGGTCCATCCTATCCAACGAAGTAATTTACTCGGCACCGTTCGGACTACCGAACGCCGCCGAAATCTGCACCGATCTCCTCGTCTCCCCAACAGAGACGATCTACTCGGAAGAAGACCTCTCGACGCCGTTTGGATTACCAAACACCGCTGAGATCTACGGCAAGCTCCTCTCCCCCGAGTCGAGGTCGACCCACTCGGAGGAGTTCGCGTCCTCAAGCTCTGACTCGGACTGGAACGATCCAGATCCGAGCAACCCAGGATCGAGGGAGGTCGCTGTCATCCTCCAGCCATTCGGCTCATGCTCGTCTTCGGAGCTCAACGAATATCTCAGCTCCGCCGGCTTTGACTGTCAATGATATGCCCTAGAGGCAACATGGAGATGTTGGATATCACGTCAATGTTTATGTATAAATGAATAAAGTGTTATTCAGTTCCATGAAATAGACATCTTGTATTGATCAATAAGTACGTGACTTATTTATGAGACTCTATATGTATGAATCTATTTCTAAACGATCCCTGATCATATGTCATATTGTTGGAACAAATATGATTCTAAGATCGGCATGTTTATTGATTGATGATCATGTCTCATAGATCATGGGTATGGAGATACCAAATCAATAAACATGGACACATGTGTTGGAGAACACATTGTTGGACAGACCCACCATGAGACACTACAGGAATTAATGTGTCATTAGTTGGTCTCAGGTAGTGTTGATACAAAGTCCTTAGACCTGAGATCACCATGGATTCCAACATGTGTAGTAGCCTACTTTGGGACTACCAAACGCTATTCCGTAACTGGGTAGTTATAAAGGTAGTTTTCGGGTTTGCTATGAAACATGGAGTGGGATGTGAGTGATCAAAATGGAATTTGCCCCTCCTTTGGAGAGATATCTCTGGGCCCCTCGAGGTAATGGATTATGGAAATGCATGGCCATGCTAAGTTGATTGAGGAGTCAATCAACAGACAGATAATCCAATACGGTTTGAGTGAATAGTTAAGCTATTAAAGGGATGGCACACATCTTGCCTATAGCTTAACTGGTATCGTGAGGCAAAGGGATTTGTGTACACATTACAGGTTCGAGCCGATATTATTCTTGTATACTATGGTGTCAATATGTGCTTTAGGCGCCGTGTTGACGGGTCGGCCGAGTTGGACTCAAGCCGAAGATCGGCTAAGTTAGACTATAGCCGAAACCGAGTATACCGAACCTACGGGGTCGCACGCTTAAGGGGATAGAATAGATATTCGAGTTGGACTCGGATACGGCTCGATCGGATAGGGATCGATCGGATAGAGTCCTATGGGCTTACGACGTGTGGGCGGCCAACTCTATGAGATACGGATGAGATCCGATTCAAAATAGAGTCCCGATTGGCCACTAGTCCCGCGGCCAACTCTATATAAAGGGGCGAGGGTGGAGAGTTTCTGTATCGCGTTGAACCGAATCCGCAACAAAAGTCGCCGAGATCAATCTCCACGGAAACCCTCCCACTTTCGAGCCAAACCCTAGCCTTGCATCGCGTGCTAGCACACGGGTGTACGGCGTTTTGTCCCCAGACGTGTGGATACCGGTAGAGGCGGCTTGCTACGTTGCGTGGCGTTAATCGGCTGATTGGCGAATCGGTGTCCCGGGAATCGGGTGTCGGCTTGCGGGAATCGGCTACCACGGTTCCGGATCGGATAGCCACGATTGGCTATTTTCGCTGCATACTCCAATCGGTAACGATCTATCGGCCCTTACTTGCAAGTGTTCCTGGTTTGCGCGGTAGAAAAATTTTTGTTTTCGGCTAGCGTAGCTTCCGCGTAACCCTTCATTGATGACCTCTATGGCATCCCCTCGGACGAAGCCGACGACTCTGACTGCAACAAAGACTACGAGCCGAAGTGCTTCGATGTCCTCATGGCTGAGGTGGCCGAGTCCGACTCAGCCATGGCCCGCAGGCTTGCAGAGGAAGAGCGAGCCAGGATTGAGCAAGAGCGCAAACTGGCGGAGGAGGAGAAGAAACACAAAGAAGGAGCCGACAAGAGAAAACAAGATCTACGGGCAGCCGGACGGTCCGCTCAGGAGGCTATTCTTCAAACGCGGGTCCGCAACACCAATATCTTCCAGACGCCACAGCAGAACGCTGTTGCTGCCCTCATGCTCTTGGACACCGTCATCAAGACGGCACCCCGCGACGTGACTCCAATACTAGACAAGATCAAGACCATCGTCGCAGCCACAGCCAACGATCATCCCTCCACCTCGGCACGAAGGCCGACTGAGTCTGTGGATGAAACGCCCGACAAAAGCCAGCTCCCACCACTGAGGTCAGGAGACTACAAGAGGCCCGAGCTAGACCGATCGACGACTAGGCCAAGAGGCCCACGCCACGAGTCCACGTAGAAGCATCAGGAGCAAACGGCCGACTCCCGCAACAAACGACATGGACGTCCACTTGTCCACCACCGCGTCCGCCGCAACAACAGCTCCAGCTACCCAACCAGCCAACCGAGGACCCCGTCGAGTGATCTGCGGGAAGTCCTCGATCGCCGCTACCAGGAGCGAGACCAACGCACTCGGGAAGATCGGAGGGGATCGCCCGATGGCAACGACGATGGAGTGCCAGCTTTCACTCGGGAGCTTCGCCGAGTGCACTGGCCAAATGGATTCAAGCCAACAGGAATAGAGAAGTATGACGGCAAGACCGACCCCGAGTCGTGGCTTACCGTGTACACTCTCGCCATCCGCGGAGCAGGCGGTGACAACAAGGCTATGGCCAATTACTTGCCCGTGGCCCTCGCCAACTCAGCCAGGAACTGGCTCACGAGCCTGCCGAGAGGTTCAATCGGCTCGTGGAGCGAGCTGCGGGACCACTTCATCGCCAACTTTCAGGGCACCTTCGAGAGACCCGGCACCCACTTCGACTTGTACAACGTCATCTAGAAGCCGGACGAACCTCTGAAGGACTACATCCGGCGCTTCTCCGAAAAGCGCAACAAGATCCCCAACATCACCGACGACATCATCATCGCCGTCTTCCACAAGGGAGTCCGTGATGAGCTGTTAATCGGGAAGTTCGGGCGCAAGCCACCGAAGACGGTGAAGCAGATGTTCGAGACGGCGAACTCGTACGCCAAATCCAACGATGCAATCAAGGAAGCGCGCCAAGACTGCCCCGACAAGAGGGAAGATAAGCAGGCGGGAGAAAGCCGGAATCCTAAGAAGGATAACGACAACAACAACCAGGGCCAGAAGGACCGCAAGCGCCGATCTGAGGACCTAGTCGCCACAACCTCCAACACACAACGCCGCCCCCGAGTCGCCACCTACGACGCCATCATGAACGCTCAATGCACTCATCATCCTAATCACAAGCACGCGGCTAAGGACTGCTTCATTTATAAACAGTTCGCCGAGCAGTACGCGGCGCAACTCAACAAGAAGCCGACTGATGAAGCCGGCCCATCGGGCGCCAAGAAGAACAACACAGCGGAGAATGCCGAGCCTTTCCAAGACCCCGTGGGCGAGCTCAACCACATCTTCGGGGGGCCGTTAGCCTACGAATCTAAGAGGAAACAGAAGCTAACCGACCGAGAGGTCAACGCGGTGCAACCCGAAGTCCCTCAGTACCTGCGACGGTCGGAGGTGGCCATCACTTTTGATCGCTCGGATCACCCCGACCGAGTGGTTCACCCGGGTCGCTATCCACTCGTCCTGGACCCGGTGGTCCGCAACATCAGACTCAAGCGCGTCCTCATCGATGGGGGCAGCGCTCTCAACATTTTGTTCGCCAAAACCATGGACGAGATGCAGATCCCGAGGGCTGAATTGAAGGCAAGCTCAGCCCCCTTCCATGGAGTCATCCCGGGGCTATCATCTACACCACTCGGGCACATCGCCCTCCCGGTCACCTTCGGAGCTCGAGAGAACTTTCGAACGGAGAACGTCACTTTCGAGGTGGTCGACTTCGAAACGGCCTACCACGCCATCATCGGAAGGCCTGCGCTTGCCAAGTTCATGGCGATCCCCCATTACACCTACCTCTGCATGAAGATGCTGGGTCCCAACGGCGTCATCACTCTTCGCAGCGACATGAAGCAAGCCTTCACCTGCGATAAGGAGAGCTGCGACTTGGCCCAATCTCGAGAGAGATCGCGTGGCCAACAAGAAATCCGATTGGCTGCATCGACTTCGGCAGAGGGTGAAATCCCCGCGAAGAAGATAGCTAAATCAGGATCCGACGACGCCAATACCAAGAAGATCTCCCTTGATCCATCGGATCCTTCGAAAACTGCTGTAATCGGCGCTGAACTAGATCCCAAATAGGAAAGCGCGCTCGTCACCTTCCTCCAAAATAATAAAGATGTTTTTGCTTGGAAACCATCTGATATGCCTGGAATTCCTAGGGAGGTGATCGAGCACTCTTTGCACGTCAAACATGACGCCAAACCGATGAAACAACGATTACGCAGATTCGTGCAGGATCGAAAAGATGCCATCAAGGAAGAGCTCACAAAGCTCCTGGCCGCTGGCTTTATCAAAGAAGTCCTACATCTCGACTGGTTGGCCAACCCAGTTCTGGTCCGCAAGAAGATGGGGGCAATGGCGCATGTGCATTGACTATACTGACCTCAACGCATGTCCCAAAGATCCATTCGGGCTGCCTCGCATCGACCAAGTCGTAGATTCAACAGCCGGCTGCCAACTCCTGAGCTTCTTGGATTGTTACTCGGGCTATCACCAGATTAGTTTGAAAGAATCCGACTGCCTGAAGACATCGTTTATCATGCCGTTTGGGGCCTACTGCTACATCACCATGCCTTTCGGCCTGAAGAATGCCGGTGCCACATACCAACGCATGATCCAGAGGTGTTTCCAGACGCAGATCGGCAAGAACATGGAAGCTTATGTCGACAATGCCGTCATCAAGACCAAGCAGAAAGAAGACCTGATCGCTGACTTAGAAGAAACCTTCGCGAATATCCGGGCCTTCAGAATGAAGTTGAACCGGAGAAGTGCACTTTCGGCGTCCCATCGTGCAACCGCTCGGCTTCATGGTGTCACATCGCGGCATTGAAGCCAATCCAGAGAAGATCAACGTTATTTTGAGCATGAAGCCCCGGAGTAACCAGAAGGATGTCCAGAAGCTCACTGGCTGCATGGCGGCGCTAAGCCGTTTCATCTCTCGACTCGGCGAACGAGGCATGCCCTTCTTCAGATTGCTAAAGAAAATGGACGACTTCCAATGGACCACGGAAGCCCACAAGGCCTTTGAAGATTTTAAAGAATTTCTCACGACGCCGCCCGTCCTAGCCTCACCCCGACCCCAGGGAGCCCCTGCCGCCGCGTATCGACCACTCACCAAGTGGTTAGTACGATCCTCGTGGTCGAGCACGAAGAAGAAGGGCGGGTCCAGAAGATTCAGAGGCCGATCTACTTTGTTAGCAAAGTGCTGGCAGGAGCCAAAACTCGCTACCCGCAGGTACAAAAATTGCTTATGGTGTCCTGATAACCGCGAGGAAATTGACGTACTATTTTCAGGGTCACTCGGTCACCGTCGTCACTTCCTTCCCACTCGGCGATGTCATCCACAACCGGGAGGCAACTGGGTACATCGCGAAGTGGGCCCTGGAGCTGATGCCGCTGGACTTAACGTTTAAGGCGAGGACGTCTGTCAAGTCACAGGCCCTGGCGGACTTCTTGGTCGAGTGGACCGAACAACAAGAAGATGTACCTCGGGAAGATCTCCAATATTGGACCATGCACTTCGACGGATCCAAGAGGATCACCGGCTTGGGAGCAGGAGTTGTGCTGATCTCCCCGACTGGGGAAAGGCTAAGATACGTCCTCCACCTCCACTTCTCCGCCTCACATAACGTCGCCGAGTACGAAGCTCTGCTGCATGGACTGCGGCTCGCAGTTTCACTCGGGATACGTCGGCTCATCGTGAAAGGGGACTCCCAGCTGGTCGTCAACCAAGTAATGAAGGACTGGTCCTGTCTAAACGACACCATGGAGGCCTACCGACAAGAGGTCCGCAAACTTGAAGACAAGTTTGACGGACTCGAACTATCACATGTCTTGAGACACAACAACGAAGCAGCTGACGAGTTGACGCAGTTTGGGTCCAAGCGCGAAGCCGCCCCAAAAGACGTTTTTGTCGAACATCTCTACGAGCCAACTGTGGCGGCGAGGCCAACCCCCAACGAACAAGCTGCAAACGAAGTCATCATGATTGACGTCGACTGGAGGACCCCTCTCATCAAATTTTTAACACAGCAAGAGCTGCCGGAAGACCGGGATGAGGCAGAACGTGTCCGACGTCGTTGCCAAGCTTATGTCATGGTTGACTCCGACTTATACAAGAGAAGCCCTCCGGAATCCTAATGAGATGCATCACACCCGAGGAAGGGAGACAGCTGCTCCAAGATATCCACTTGGGCATATGCGGAAGCCACGCAGCAGCACACACCTTGGTGGGCAAAGCCTACGGACAGGGTTTTTTCTGGCTTACCGCGGTCTCCGACGCGGACAAAGTCGTACGAACCTGTGAAAGCTGCCAATTTTTCGCCCGACAGAGCCATGTCCTAGCCCAAGAGCTACAAACAATCCCACTATCCTGGCCGTTTGCGGTATGGGGCTTAGACATGGTCGGCCCTTTCAAGAAGGCTCCAGGAGGATTTACACACTTATTCGTCGCAATCGACAAGTTCTCCAAGTGGATTGAAGCCAAGCCGGTTGCCACAATTACTGCTGACAAGGCACGGGATTTCTTCCTCAACATCGTGCACCGCTTCGGCGTCCCAAACAGGATCATAACCGACAACGGGACTCAATTCACAGGAGGCATCTTCAAGGAATTCTGCGAAGACTTCGAAATCAAGATCTGTTATGCGTCAGTTGCACATCCCAAAAGCAACGGACAAGTCGAACAGATCAACGGCATGGTCCTTCAAGGCATCAAGGCCCGCGTGTTCGACCGACTAAGTCCTTACGCAGGCAAGTGGGTTCAAGAGCTTCCCTCGGTTCTATGGTCTCTGCGGACCACACCCAGTCGGGCCACCGGCCAAACTCCTTTCTTTCTGGTCTACGGCGCAGAAGCCATGTTGCCAAACGAGATGGAGTATGAATCCCTCCGAGTCCGCAGCTTCAACGATGAACGCTATGACCCCGACCGAGTGGATGACCTCATCTGACTGGAAGAGGCCCGAGAGGCAGCCCTCATCCAGTCGGTGAAATACCTTCAAGGGCTCAGACGATACCACAGTCGCAACGTTCGAGCATGAGCTTTCATCGTTGGCGACTTGGTTCTACGCAAGATCCAAGCCACCAAGGACCGACACAAGCTATCCCCCTTATGGGAAGGACCATACATAATCGCTGAGGTGACTCGGCCCGGCGCGTATCGGTTAAAGCGTGAAGATAGGTCTATGGTGGAGAACTCATGGAACATCGAGCATCTTCGACGATTTTATGCCTAAATTGACTAAAGTTTCATGTTTTTCTTGACTGCCAACCTCAAGTAAGATGACTTCTTGAGTTAGCAGTCGGGGGCTGTACATATGTCAATAAAGCATAGTTTTCCTCATCAACCTTCGTGCATGATTCGGTTTATCATTGCTTAATGTCCCTCGATTCGAGTTCAGTGTTTAAGGACTGAGAATCTTCTGATGACCTAATCGAGCTTAGGCTCGGTGACAGTCGGACGAAAATTACTTAAGAAATTTCACACAAAAACTCGGCTCAGGGCATTAACATAAATAAACTGAATATTCACAAGTCTACATTAGAATGTCACAAGCATCCAGTATCTACAAGACGATGACTACAAAACGCCTAAGGCCGGAAATTGTTCACTACATCAACAGTAATCCGTTTAGCCGAGTCTTGCGCCTCACTAATCAGGTCCAGGGCTTGCTCGTCCGAGGTGCCGTCGGCGAAGCCTTCCTCGACTGAGTTGACATCCACTCGGGGGTAGAGAGATCTGGTCTGTGCAAGAGCCAGGCCAGCCCCCATGGTAGCAGCCTCGGTGATGTTGGCCAAGTATTGGTCGGGGCTCTCCGCAGCTTGTTGAAGATTTCGACCGCGTCCAACGAGCTAGCCCCTACTCCTTGGTGAAATAACGACGCAGGATTGGCGTCGCCGTATTGGCAACATCTTCCCGGACCTGTTCGGCTCGTTTGACCCTCTCAAGTAAGACGTCGTATTGAGCTCGGGTCTTGACTTTGTAAGCTGCCAAAAGAACTTGATCATGCAAAGTACTCGGAGATAAAGCAGCACAAAGAATATTACTTCAAAGAAGCTCACCTTCGAACTCGGCCTCCAACTCGGTCTTCCCGAGGTGGGCATCTCAGTGGACTGGAGCGAGTGGACCTCCGACGAATTTTCTACAAACACAGAAGGCTATCAGCAACCGAAGTTGACACAGAAGCCATATAGAGGATGAGAGGATTGGACTTACTCCCGACGAACCGCGGAGGTCGAGGTTCTCCTCCGGAGTTCAGCTATCTCCTTCCTCGGGCCGCTTCCCTCGACGCGGCCTCTTCCCGAGTGGCCTTTGACTTCCGCGGACGTCCTCAAGGGAGTTCGGATGAGGGACCAACTTTTCCAGCGCCTCGGACTTGCGCATGGATCGACAGTATTCCTTCTGCACGCAAGATCCGGAGTTAACCGACTAAAAAGAAATGATGATACAACAAAAGATCAAGGCTTACGTTGAGTAGCCGAGTTGCCTCATTCAGGCTGTTGACGAGGGCATCCCTTTCCTCGCTTTCCGCTTGCTGGTCCAAGATGATGCGCTGCCTTTGGCCTTCCGAGTCTCGCCACTCGATTCTAATCGGGGAACCCAGGTTTCGAAGACGTAACACGGGATCTCCTCTACGTGGCTAGCGGATCGGGAAGAATAGATGAAGACACGAAAGATTTGAACTAAAGATTAAAGACAAGAATTGAATTCAAGACTTACCGGCTTCGGCGGCTGAACTCTTAACTGGAGCAGCCCGGCTGGTCTTCCCCTTACGCTTTTCGTCGGCGGTCTCCGATCGGGGCTCTCGAGCTGGCACAGGGCTTCTCGTGGCCGGCCCGGTTTCTAGTCGGGACGTCCCCCAGGCGATCCGGGCTCCTCCTCGGGATATCCTTCTTTGGAGGCAAGGGCTTTTTGCCCGGAGCGCTCTCGCTCGGGAGAGGGCTCCGGGGTCTTGGCTCTGCAGGCTTAGATGCCTCGGATGTGGCAGCTGGAATTGGCTCTTCACTCCTCCCGGCAGGATCTATATCCTGGGGCTTCGTGCCAAATCAACAACGTGCTCAGCCGGAATGAAGACAAAAATTTTCAACAATGAACTTCGGACTTCAGTCATGAAGCATACCTGGACGACCGGCGGATCTTCGGCGTCGCCTTCGGAAACGGCCTTGGAGGGGTCGTTTCGACTGGAGGAGCCGGGACGTCATCATCCGAGTCGTCGATGACGAGCCTCCTCTTGCTCGCCCGCTTGTTGGTGTCCTCACTCGGCGCCGCCCGCTTCCCGGCCGGGTCACTTTGGATTTTCACTCCACCAGTCGGCTTCTTGGAAGGGCGAACGGGCACGTCATCATGTGGAACTTTGTAAGGTTTCGAAATAATGGAAGCATTTTCCTGCAAGAGAAATTTTCGCAATACTAAGAGGTATGACATCAAGATTGTGAGACAAGTATGAAGAGGTCAGTCGGCTTACCGGAGGAGGAGGCCGGTAGATACTGAAGGGAAAAACCGGCAGCACGAGGGCGCGCTCAATTGCGATTCCAATCGAGAAGATCTTATACATCCGGATCTTCAGGACCTCGAAGCTAAGGGGGTCCTGGTCTTCCCAATTGGGGTCCTTCCCGCCTTCTTACTCGAAGGCCGGCTTTGATCTTTCTTTGATCGGCGCCGGTCGGCTCCGATGAAGTGCCGAGTGATCGCTCGCCGCGAAGATCTTTCGCTTCATCGCCAGGATCTTCGCTAGCGTTTGTTGGCCTCATCCCACTCTGTGCTACGGCACGGTACTCCAAGTATGCTTGGGTACAGGGGGAAGGCCGACAAAGTTTGGCAGGCTGGGTTCGAGGTTGCTGATATAGAACCAGCCCGCGTGTCATCCCTTGTTGGAGGATTTCAAAGGGAGAGAGAAGTACTCCTTGCGGAGAGATCCGCGGAGTTGAAAACCCGCTCCACCAACGACGCATGGGTGGTCCTTATTCGGATGTGGTTTGAGGTAAAACATGCGGTGAAAAAGTTAGAAGTGGGGGAAGATGCCAAGAAAAGCTTCACATACGTGGATGAAAAGAGTGATGTGAAGCATAGAGTTGGGGTTCAGATGATAGAGCTGAAGACCATAATAATCCAGAAGCCCCCTAAAGAATTCGGAAGTCGGGAGATTGAACCCGCAATAAAAGAAAAAAGTGAACACAACAAACTCACCGGTGTTTGGGGTGGGGAAATTTTCACCCGCCGCCGGGCGTCAACCCACGATCTCCTTGGGGGGAAGCACGCCGTGCTTCACAATCTCCTTGAGGGTGGATTCCCTCACATCCGATGTGGCCCACTGTTCAAAGGAGATTTTCTTTTCATCCGCCATGAATGTGGTTTGGGTGGGAAGTAGATCTGGCCGAAAGGATGGCGGATTGAGCAAGGGATCTTGGGAGGTGGATGCGGAGGCTGATTTGTGGCGAAGGACAAGCTCTTGGGTTAATGGATTCAAGTGCGCGCGAGTCTAGGGTTTTTCGCAGGGAGTTGGTGAACAGTGCTGCGGAAAGAGGAAATTTTTGGGAAGACGAAGTGGCGGGGATGACCTCGAGGCTTTGTAAGAAAGATTTGAGGGTTTCACTAGGTTTTCTTGTGAGTGGGCCGAGCCCATGAGAGACCTGCGGCCCAGTTAAGGTGTGGCCCGACGCGTGTCCTTAGGGACTTAAGCGGGTGAGCTTAAGCAGATTTGCCTTGGCAATATGCACGTGTCCGAATGCCCTATACCTTTGGGAATCCTTTCATACCGTGGTTTGCTTGACTTCATGAGAAGCTAGCACGATGCAATTTGAAAGGTGACCGACAGCTAAGCTTTTTATGGCTGTCTTGATGACAAGGGCTGTTTGGTTTTTCAGCATTTGATTGGATGATTATATCAATGCTATTTTTCCACCTTGGTGAAGATCTTTGTAGATTCAGACCAGTATTATGGCGAGAGCTATTTAATAACTCGGTCATATTTTCAGACGACTGAAAAAGCTTGTTTACCCATGAGGGACGATTAAAATATTTATTCCGAAATGACTCGGGCAAATCCATTCGGATAAGCATGAGCTTACCGAGTGTTTTTCACCTATGAGGGGTTGATTGAGTTATTTGTCCTGAGACGACTCGGGCAAATTCACTCTGATGAGCACGAGCTTGCCGAGTGATGAGATTTTTTTATGATTGCTTTAACATGAGTTAAGCATTTACATGAGTATGATTCCTTATAGTCCTTGCTCGTATGTTTGGTCTATTTTTGGCTAATCATACAGTCGGGGGCTATACCTAATTGGGTACATCAAGAGATGCACCTAGATATTTATTTTTGAGAATTTTTTAGATATTTTCCAGCCCTTCACAGTCTTTGGAGCCACTTGGGAGATTCAGGCAGAGATGATGGAATCATTCGGCACCAGAAGCACTCGGCCAAAGAGGTTTTTGGCTATGTGCTGTTTTGGTTTGGAGCTGAGTTGTCTCGTCGACTGAAAAGGACTCAGGGGCTACTGTGAAGATTATGGTAATCGGGTATCTACATGGCAAGTTTATCCGACTGGACGTAGGGATAGATTACGCCTATTATATCTGTAAACCAAATATGACTTGGGTGTTACGTTGCCGATTGAGATAAGGCAACGGCCCATAGTCACGGTTTGGTAAGATTGAGGAAACCGACTTAGAGTAAGATAGGGTTTCCGATCTGTAAGCCCGCCTCTCAAGACTATGTAAGGGGGGTAAGGGGCGTCCCTTGAGGGATATGAGATGCGATAGCAGATTTCATAAGCAAGAGCTTTAGATACACAAGATCACGAGATCAATAAAGACACTCGGCGGATCGAATCTCCGAAACAGGAGTAGGGTATTACCTCACCAGAGGGCCTGAACCTGTCTAAATCCTTGTTTTCCACCTAACCCATTGTGCTTGGCGATCTTGACTGCACCCCCAATTTTCTATTGCCGAAACCAAGTTTTGACACCACTAAGACTAGCCTTATATATTATAACAAGGGAGTAATTATATAACAAGGGTAATATTTTTTAGTGTAAAACTTAGTACATTTACATGTGTAAGTAGCCGGAGATATTAATCTTTAGTGTAAAATTTTGGTAGCTCGAAATTACTGTCAAATTTCTCATATAACAAACATGATATATAGTTGTTGTGGGAAAAAACCATGCCCATCATTCTTCTGATTTGCATGGTTAGTTGTTACCGACTTGATTGGTCGGAAGTTCACGGTGCATTTCTTCGGAGGGCATCATGCTCAATTTGCATCTATTGGAGCATGGATTGTTCCTGTGATTTTGGCCATGTCCATCAAGCAACCTATTCTAGCATTCTGTACTCCAACATATACTTAGAAGCAGACCGCGTACGGACAGTCGAAGCACCTCAGCATAGATATACACAAAATGTTGCTGGTTCGATCGGACACCCCTGAAACATCGAGGACATCACCGTAAGTACGATAAACTAGGTGTTGTACTGTGTGTTTATGAAACTATGATCGAACACGTGATTATTCCTTGTTAACTAGGCATATCCCTCCCTGTCCAAAGCATATAGCTGCAATTTATTTTAGATAGGGCTGTGTATTCGGTAAAAACCACACATTCTGTTTGTTTTTTCCTACCAATTTTTAGTTTTTCATATACCAAGAACATACCAAGAACCGATCGGTTTTGCTAAAACTAGAAACTGCACAGTTCGATTCGGTTTTTTTTTTGGTAAAAATAGAAAAAACCGATGAGAATCCAGCAACTAGGACCGGACGCGGACCATGACGTGTGGCCAGCTCCGTTGAGGGCCAGCTCCGCCACCCGTGGCTAGCACGGCGTCTAGCCGTCCGACCGAGGCCCCAAGGCGGTGGCGGCGCAGGTCCTCCCGTCGCAGATCCTACTTGAGCCGCCGTGGCCCGCATATCCTCCTGTCGATGCCGCCATGGAGGGGAGCCATCGTGGAGGGCCGTCGTCGTCGTGGAGCGACGGTGGAGGGAAGCTGCCATGGCGGAGGACGGAGGCGAAGAGGTCGGGGACTCGGAGGCGACAAGGCGGAGGAGAAGGACGGAGGTGAGCGGGGTCGAAGGACGGGGAGCGGCGGTGTGCCGGACGGGAACAGGGAGACAACGAGGCAGGGTCCATGGAGGCGAAGGGGTCGGCCGTCGGTGTCAGCCCTCGATCATGCGCCCATGCCAGCATGCGCTAGGGTTCACGGGGGTCAGGGTGGCGGCTGTGTGGAAGACGGGGGTCGAGGGGTGTGTCGGTGGGGGTGCAGCCGTGCGGGAGTTACCGAGTTATGCGATGTGGATGCGGAGAGGCTAGGGTTTCCGAACTCCCTTAGGATTTTGGTTTTTACCCAAAAAAACCGCATCGAACCACAGGTGTGGTTTTCGTTGGACCGTAAACCGAAACCGAGTAGAATTATCGAAAACCACAAAATTCGGTTTGGTTCGGGATGGTTTTTGGTGTTTTTTTTCCAGCCTAATTTTAGATCAAAGCCCAGAACATAACTGCAATTTGAAAGGTCTCCTACGTACAAGGTCAGAACATAACACTGCTGTGATTATTTACTACCTGGATCTCGCAAAATACCAATCAGAGATCACTACAAGGTCGATGACAAGACAGCCGCCCACGCACTTAATTTACTTGATCCTCGCCCGCATGCATGTACATGTTGCTGATCAGTGGCCACATGTTTATCGCAATCGGCCATGCACTCATACGTTGGCCGCTCTTGTTCCGATCTGTCAGGTAGATGCGCCGCCGCAAGACTCGCACACACATATTTCTCGTACTGATATTTTCTCTCGATCTCTCGGCGGTGACCGGCCGCAGCTCGCAAGTGGGTTTAGCCGACGAGGGCTCGCCGATCTCACAATCCTCACCTGAACCACTACTACTCGAGCAGAGGGTCAGAGGCGAGCGAGAGATAACGTCAGGTGTTCGGTGCAGCCGTGCAGGGAGGAAGGCGAGAGGAAGCTTCCTCCGCTAGCAAAAGAGGGAGACGACGACTCATGGGCTCATGGCACGCCCACAAAAAAAAAATGCGTTCCGCAGCTCGTAGTTGCATGCACGGTTGGTTACTTGGTTAATTTACTAGTACGTGACGTGCATGGCTTTACGATGTGCCGGAAGATAAGTTTGTAAAACTTGTCACTGATCACACCGTGATAGCGTGGTGCTGCTCCAGATTTTTACTGCCACTGTCACCCACTCACACTATGGACCATGTTGCACACTTGTACTTAATATGGCTATCTGTCAGCGTTTTAGAAAACTGTCAATGGACCCTGTTCGGCCAATCGAGAGGTTTTGTGAGAAGTACTTCTCACAAAATCTCTATAGAGAAATAAAACGTTGTTCTTGTTCGGTTCTTCTGCAGTTGTGCTGTTCTGCACATATCGAAGTCGAAGTTTTAACAGAAACCAAGTCACCCGTCAGAGACAGCTCCCACGGTCCACCACTGCAAAAAAAAAACAGAAACCAATGCATATGGATGCACATAGTGTTCGTGTGGTAACTCAGCTGGAGCCATTGCGAGAAATTACTTTCTCGCATAGTCGCAACGTATCCTGGAGGCTGGAGCCTGGAGAGCATGCAGCATGGCCTTCCGAAAAGCGTACGTGCCGCCTCTAGGATACCGAGGCGTTTCGTGCGTGGTTTACCCGTCGCCAGCTTTTGCCCAACACACGGGAGAAAAGTGCTCATCAGCTTTCCAGCTAAGTTCGTTCTCCGCATCTGCCTATGGAAGGGCGCACTCTCACTCACTCGTCGTTTGCCGGAGCGCGCGCGCCCGCATGGCGAACTGATTGTGAGAGTTTTTCCGTCTCCGGGACAACAGCTGCGCTGCGCGCGGCTGGCGCGTGTGTTGGCTTTGGTAAGTTTCGGCGCGCCGCTTTTCCCCGGGAGTAGTAAGTGCTGCTTCGCCTGGGAGCTGGGAATGGGACGGAGGCGCTGGCTCTGAAGGGAACTTGCCTTGTTACCTGTTTCTGATGCTTCTCGCGCTGGGCGTGGCTAAAGCGGAGCTGCGACTGCACTGGAACGACGTTTGCTTTTCGTGCCGCTGGTCCAAGGGGAAGAAAAAGTTGAATTTCCATCACGATGAACCAACATCGTGATTTCTTCCGTGAAAAATAAGGAATCTGCTTGAGAGGGTTTAAGATTACGAGAATTGGTAGTAGTCGATTTATGAAAATCTAAACACAGCTTTTAATTTCTAATTTATTAGAAAAAATATTTGTACGTTGTAACATATGAAGCCATATTGGTCTACATTCATCATAAGTTTGGTGAATGAATTCACCCTTAATTTTCATAACAACTGGGCTAATGTTTTTCATAGAAAAAGAGAAAAAAAATCATGGTCGTTGATGTGAGATTTACTTACACACGTATTCTCATTCAGGTGCCCGACGTGATTACATGATTGTTATTGGTGAGACGTACACGCACTACTCACAGTGGACGCCTGGACGGTGGTGGTCGACCCGTCGGGTGTTACGCATATGCGCAACCCAGGGATCTTGTTTTCTCCCACTCGCACATAGATAGGCGCGTGACGGACTCTCGTTCTCGTAGAAGTGATGTGAGACAGACACATGCATGACTGCACGGGAGTAGCGACGGACGAAACGGATAAACACTTCGAATTTTTAACGAAGATAGTATTTGATTTTTTAAATAAAGATAAAGATAGTAGGAAAAAAGTGAAAATTTAGTAAAAGAAATACTTTCAATTCCATGTACAACTGCATGCCGTTTCTTATATATTCTCGCTGTCCGGTAACAGTGTTTCTCCGTATAGACGTATGACCTGCACACATCGTGGAATTTTTAGCATTTTTAATTTTATTTTTTAAGATTTAAAAAAACAATTTTCCAATTTGAAAATTTCAAAATTTGAAAATTAGTCGCCTCATGTTCTTTGGAAGGGCGAGATTTACAAATCGCCCTCCCAAGGACATTTTAGTGACATGACAGATGACCGTTGGGCGCCGTGTGCCGCGTCGTTGGTTTTTTCAAAAAGCTCTTCCCGCTATCTCGAAAGAGCGTTTTTTAACTATAGCACCAGGGGGTCGCTTACAAAAGGACGGCTGCTCTGGCTTTTTGCGGCGGCCCCGTGCTACGGTTAAAAACGCTCTAGAAAGGCGGAAAGATGGCCGCCTAAAAAACCAGTGCTACAAAAAAAATGCCCTTCCAGAGGGCGAAAAGGGTTTTTTTGCAAAAAAACAAACGACGCGACAGACGACGCCGAACGGTCGTCTACCACGTCGGCTAAAACGCCCTCCGGGAGGGCGATTTTAAATCTCGCCCTCCCGGAGGACGAGAGGCGACTAATTTTGCAAATTTCAAATTGAAAAATTATTTTTATAAATCTTAAAAAATAAAATTAAAAATGCTAAAAATTCTCGTAGATGGTGGGTCGCAACTGGCTTTATGGGCTATGGCTTGGGCCGTCATCCTCGCTGCTATAAATCGAGCCAGTGAAATTACTTAATGGCTCATTGGTTTTACTCCCTCTATACCATAATTTCAAACTCAGCACAATCTTCAAAACTAATCTTTGACATATAATTTCTCATGTATAATAAAGTTTACTTTATAGCAACAATATTATAATCATAAAGTGAATTGAAATGTCAATCCAATGATATTATTTTCAGCAATTAAAATTTAATTCATAATGTACTATTTGTTGGTTAAATGTTTTAAAAGTTAAATCTAGAAATATGTGCATGTCTTATATTATGGGATAGAGGGAGTACTTGGGAAGCCGGATCTGACTGCAATGTGATGGAAGTCACGCGTGCGAAAATAGGGAATTGGACGAAGCTGACGAAGGAAGCGACATACAGATTTTTTGGAAAATCTTACCTATTTTCTAAATAGTTATAGATATAGGTATAAATAAAGATTTGTTTTGTTATTTCCTGGTACATTGTAATAGACGAGGTCCTTGTTGACGCTTGTTAAGTATCGATTTTGACCGTCAACTATCTCAACAAATAAAAGAATAACTAACATTTCTTATACGTATATTAGTTATAAATAATATAGTTTCACTTGTCTCGAGAATTATTATGGATGTAGAGATTATACACTATAATGAAGGAGAAATGATCTAGCATGCGAAGAAACACACCTCCATCGAATCACATGCGAGCACATGGATTGATGGGTCCATAAGTCAGCTCAAACTGATCTAAAATGAGGCCAAACCATCATGCACCGTCTTAGGGACCCACATGTCAGTCTCTAGTAAAAGGCGGTCGAGAGAGGTGGGGCCCAAAGGTTGGCCGACCTTTGTTCGGCCAAACTGACCTAGCCTCCTCTCGTCTCCACCCTTCACGTGGCAATCCCTGGTTGGTTCCTTATGGCGGTTATGGATGGCAACCGTCATTAGCAATTGTCATTGAGGGCTATAAAAGGAGATCACTCCCTTACTTCACAACACACACTCAAGGAGCAGTTTTCTCATTCATATAATTTTATTTTGTCTAGTAGTAGTGAAGTTAGGTTTAGAGTAGTCTTCGATTCCATAGTTTTCTCGAAGATTCTGGTATATCTCTAGTACTTTGATGTTCTTGTAAGACAATAAGTTTAATAAAGAAGTTATCTTCTTTACTTATTAGTGCTCATAGTTCATATACTAGTTCATTAGTTATGTGTTCTATGATTAGATTGTACTTCAATTATATGCTTCACTCGATTAGGCTAGTCGATCTATGCACAACATCAGTCCAATGATCTTAACAGGTTGCACTAGTTTTTACTTGTTCATCCGTAGGGTGGGAGTCCCACGGAAATTAATATAATTATTTATTAGCATAAACATGGTGCTTGGGTTAATTAAATATAGTTGGATGCGGATATACTCCACGAAAAGTGAGGTAGGCAGCAAGCGGTGACAGCCCTCTTCATCCTTTGTATTTCTTCACGTCCGGGTATGACGTAAGAGTTTGTAAAATACCATAACCACGCTGGTAGACCAACAGAGACTAGTCTCTCGGTAGTGCTTAGGTGCCTAGAACTATGGCATAACCTTATAAGCATGTATTTGTTAAGTGTAAACTAAACATTATAAGCATAAAAATACATATAAACCTTAGCTCTCTTTTAGTCCTCTAGTGCCTAGTGTATCATTACTAGATATTAATCTCCTATGTGTCGCACTACTACATTATCAATATGTCGGTGCTAACGATACGGTGTCATGATATTTGCTTAATAAACTATTAAAATTTTATTTCATATAATTAGAAATAACTTTTGTGAAATCTGTTCATTTGAGCTTTAATTCAATTCATATTATCAAATATATTAAAGGCAAAGTATGATAATATGATATTGCTCCAAAACAATAATTCGAGACCATCAACTATCTAAATTCACATCAATTAACAATCTCAATCTTATACTAACTATAGATATGAGTGGGAATCATCATGAAAAGGCTAAAGAGTGAAATAAAAATGCATGTTCTGATTCCGTAAAAATACATTTCTTATGTTTTTGTTTAATATCTAGCTATCCGTCACCTAAAAGTGTCCAGAATACATAATGAATATAAGAACAATATTAATTTAATTTGTAGACAAAAACCAAAGACGTCAAAAATAAACTTACAGAAATAAAACATCGAGGAAATAATGTGAATTGAAGAATGTAGCTGATAACATCAATTATCAATCTTTTTTTCAAAATACCAAACACGATATAACTGGTTATAACTGATAGCCAGTTTACTTGATGCCAGCCACACATCAAGACGATCAGTTGATGGTGTCTATTTGTGCTATTAATTATGTGAGAAATTCATCTCAAATAATCAAATATATTATTAGGCTAACCAGTTTGTGATGTATTCATTAAG
Organism: Oryza australiensis; assembly: GCA_019925245.2. NCBI lineage: Eukaryota > Viridiplantae > Streptophyta > Magnoliopsida > Poales > Poaceae > Oryza > Oryza australiensis. The sequence continues at coordinate 6,011,293 of JAIFGZ020000048.1, read as the reverse complement.
TATATTTCACTATAAAAGAGGTAACTCACTGCATGAATGCTTGTGCCTCTTTTGATGAATGCTAGTAATCGTTTTTCTCCATCCTGATGCTAAAAAAATAGTAGTTCGATTGGCTTACTAAGATATAATCAGTGCAGGAAGAAAAAAAGAGAAATGAGAGCAAAAGGGAAAGGAAAAAAGGCGAGAAGCACATGTGCCACGACGGACTGAGGTTGAATGGTGCATGCGCGCGCGAGCGGGGAAAGCAGCGGTTCCTACCCCCGCATGGGCCCAACGTGGGTCCCACCTAACCAGCGCTAATTTTAAGTGAGGTGGGGTGGAAAAGTTACAAATTGCTAATTACAAGATGGTGTGATAAAACTGATATATTTTATATTAGTATAGGTTATTATAACTCATGTTTACACTATGGTATATTAATTATAGCATGATTATGAATATATAATCCAACTCTTCGTGCCACTGTAGCATTTCACTCGGATCGGTGTTCTTTCTTTCTTCTTCTTTTTTTCCGCCCTTCCTGCCACTTTCTCTTGAGCACCCTTGCTTCTGTTCCTCCATCAATCGTGAGATGGATAGAAAGAGGATACATCAGCGTGTTTTTGCCTCGACAGGCAGATTTGATGTCGTCCTTTTAGAAATATCTGGCCTTTTTTATGGGGATTTTTGGTGCTTGCCCGATTTGCTCTCCATGGGTATTATGGAGATCTTTGGGTCGATTCGGACACAACTGGATTTGTCGCATGGTTTTTTAGGGATTTGAGATTTGTTTGTGTGGTTTTGCTTCCACCTTTGTAATTTTTATAGCATCGGTATTGTGTTTGCATTGTGTTATTCAATTCGATTATGTGTCCTTGTGAAGCGAAACAATGAAAAACTGATTAAGGTAAGTGCTTCCGTAAGATTGGATGCTTGGGATTCTTGGTCCATGTAGTGCTGAACTTCCGATACTTCCCTATAATTAATGATTGCCCGATTGGATTTTGATTAATCCTTGATTTCGTGCTTTGTAAGATAGACGAAGGTCGTCCCTAGATCGGACATGATACACAAAAAATTGATGTGACGAACGGAAAATTATTATATCTACTAGCCAAAATGTCTGTGTGTTTTGCAACGGATGATAAAAAGAGTGTTACGCACAACATACTGATTTTTGTTGTCAATTTAACAAGTAACGGTAAAATTCAGCCTCTAATTATATAGCCTGACTAATTTATGAATGTTTGGGTTGTCTAGTTATATATCAAATCAATATGTTTAAAATATGTTTAAAAGAACATAAGTAAAAGAGCATAGTGCAAGACAATCAGACAATCAAAATGCTCATAAATTAGTGATGCATGACTATATTATGTTTATATTCAGTTTCTAGGCGATCACTTTTGAAGACAGAAAAACAACTAAATAAGTAATACTACATGGTCAATATTGGTATATAGCAATATAAAATTGGATGAATATTTAGATTTGCCATAATAAATATTGACATTATGGCAAGTGATATATCTTATACACTGCAAAATTTACCATCTATGTTTTCCCATCATTATTTATGGCAACTAACTGGGTATAGCTACAATAAAAGCTATTGTTTATATCATATGGTACAATGATATGTAACATGATATATAAAATATAATTGTTGAATAAAACTATGAAAGGTACAGATCAATAAACATTATATATGTAATGTTTCAATGTACAATCAGTGCATTTATCAATAAAGTTTCATATAATATGTATAGCAACATCCTGTGCATCGTGGCATGTCGTCGATGCGGTCTAAGACGACGCTGCAGGTCTGCCGCTCGTCTAAGTACCTCCGCACGTCCTCTTCCACCGTGGCTCCACCTGCCACATCAGGGTCTCGTCGGCAGTGATGGTGCACCATACCCGATTAGGGTTGTGTGTGCCCTGTAGTTGAGGACCACAGAGGAGTAGACGAAGAACAAAGCAGATTCAGGTACGTCTTAAGGTGACGGACGCTCGTACGCAGGCAAGTTGAGTTGATGGCTCGACACATGAGCGCTGGCTTGTGGCGCTTGCCCGCCACCACCACTGCCTCCAACGTACCCGTCCACATGGACCCATGACCGCCGCCCGTTGCCGTGCATGTTCGATCCGTGGACGTCGCCGCGTCGATAGCCAAGACACCTGGCCCGTACTTGAGCTTGGTCCCTATCCGTGTGTGTAGCCTCTCAAGTAATCCAATCCTACATCCACTCATGTTTCATGCCTTCGTCTCGACACATGCCCTGCTCGCTTGGAGGGATGTTTGTAGCCACCGAAAAGAGTGGATGATAGGCCAGATGTCGCGGACGAGTTGCACATGGTGGAGACAAGGCTTACTCCTCTGCCAGTACGACAACGACAGCATGAAGCCTCTGTGGCTAGTTATCGATCTGGGATGGTCTTGATGTCACGCGTGATCGCGTGTATGTGTGTGTGTATATAGTTGGGCTACTATGTGGCGCGTCGCACAGCCCCATCCCGTGTGACATGGCCGAATCTATAATTTGAAAATTCAAATTGAAAATCCAAACAGTTCAAATTGTTCTACATATTAATATCGCCTTGTATACCAAATTTTACATTTTTTTGAATTGTTTTACTATTTTATCGGATAGGTCAAAGATGCAATAAAATAAATACTCCAGAAATCGTTGGATTAATGCATCTTTGACTTATCCGATAAAATAGTAAAAATTTTTGAAAAATGTAGAATTTGGTCTATAAGGCAATATTAATATGTAGAATAATTTGAACGGTTCGGATTTTTAATTTGAGTTTTTAAATTAGAGATTCGGTCATGCCACACGGGATAGAGCTGTGCGGCGTGCCATACAGTAGCCCAACTCTCTCCCTATATGGTATATATGTGTGTGTGTGGGCGCGCGCGTGTGCGTGCGTGCGTGCGTGAGATAAAAGAATCATAGTATCATCACGCTTAATTAACATCATAGCATCTGATTCTCTCTAACAACAAAACAAAATTTTCAGCAATCGAAAACAAGGACAGAAATCGGACTTGCGCTGGTGTAGCATCGCGCATGTGAAAAATCTACATGACGGACAACAAAAACAATACTAATATTTTAATAAGTAAACTAAGTAGGTAAAAAGATAAAAATAAAGATAAAGAAATAGGAAGCTTCGTGGCTTTGATTGTGCGGTATGTTAGATTAGATTTTTTTTATTTTCTATTTTTCATGTAATTGGACTCGGGCACGGTTGATGTCGCGTTGTATGTTTTCGTGTGATACGCGGTATGTCAGGTAAGACGACAGAAACCAATAAATTTTTTAAGTATAATATATAAAGATAAAGACATATATATATATATATATATTCTGATTCTGTAACTACATCTCCTCGTAATTTGGATGAAAATCTACCTCCTTTTCTCGTAAGAAAGAAAAGTCTTTTTACCGTCCAGTAGGTCCGATACCAAATGTGGACCCTTGATTTGTCAGGATCGGTTGGGTAGCAATGGTCGTACCTACATGTACCATTTACACCGTCAGGTCATCATAGTAACCAATGGGGAGTAAGGTAAAGGGTAAAACTGGTTTTTCGTCTTGGAAATGAGATGAGTCGATCCGAGAGGATGAGGCTTCCAGAGATATTGGTGTTGGAAACCGCTTTGAAATCTTCAATCCATCAGATTTTTTTGATGTTGCAAGGCCGGAACTAGCGATGCGGGGAAATTGTGTCGTCCGAGGCGGCTGGGATCATGCATTTGGCGGCAGTTGCGGCGGCGATGACATTCTATGAGAGGTCGTCGACCCCTACAACCACCCGGCAGCGCTGAGGCAAGAACCCTACTCAATTCTGCTGATGACAATTACTCCATGAATCAAGGTGTCCGCGGCGCCGATGCAGATGAGCAAGGTCCAGGTCGCTACGCCCCACGACCGCAAACAAATGCAAGGTCGCCATGCCACCGACACCATGGAGCAAAGGTGGAGACTGTGGCATCGTTTTCTTTTCTTTGAAACAACTGCGGCCCTCGTTGGGAAGGAAATTGTGACAGTGGCGATGGACACTCGTGTAGGAAGGAGATTGCGGCGGCGTTTGGTGTGCGTGACGGGAGGAAATTCTAGCGCCGTGCGCGTGAGGTGGAAGACGCGTGGGGGAGGAGACTGCGCCAGGTAGGGACAAAGTCTTGCACGTTCCAAATACCAATCGTGTCCATGTGGTTTCGACGGCTAGATTTCATTTGATACCTTATGGTACCAGTACCTCGAGGTACCAACCGTTGGACCGGAACAAAGCTCAAAAAAGAAAGTCCACCTGCCTTAACTGCAGACTAAGTCTGAATTTCCTCCCTTTTTACCACAATATCGGATATAATAGCACATCTTTATCTCTTAGCCTTCCCGAACGGTTTTTGACAGGGGTTTCATTCAACGTGACACCAACGTAGCATTGACATGCGATACAGTCAACCAAAAAAATAAAGAAAAATAGAAGACAACCAAAAATGAAGGTGGTGAGCATGATGGTAGAGCTGGGGTACATGTGGCGGTGGCAACGGTAGTGATCCACCCGAGGGACACCTACGCGAGGACACCGAGCTTGTTCCTCGGCTCGTCGTGTCAGTCGTAGGTCTACGACCGTGCACACCGCTGTTGCAGCAGGGGCGCCTCCACGTCCTCTGATAAGCTATCGTCATAGCAGGTGCTGCACGCCAACATGCACAGTCAATGATGAGAGGACAAAGAGCGTCGCGGTGGAATAGTACAGCGGGTGCAGCACGAGAGTCGTTAAGCTGGGACTTGGGCCATGTCGAGCTAGCACAGCACAACCCACCATGCTTCGTACAAATACGGGCCGTGGCCTGTTTGTCGTGTCGTGCCGTATCAGCACGACCTCTTCAAAGACGTGTCCCAGGCATGGCCCAATGATCCGATGGGTCTATTTGTGTCGGGTCAGCACAAGGACGGCCTAGAACATATGGAGCCGGAAGCAACTAGCGTCGGCTACACCGCGAAGACACGCTGGAACCAGGGTAAGCAGGCGGCGACAATGATAGCGACGGAAGCGGAGGAAGGGAGGCGGACCTGCTCCTTGTGTTGATCGCAGTGTTCCTCATCCTCAACCTCCCTGACAGCCACGTGCCCGCGCCCACCCCGCTCCTCCTCGTCGGCTTGTCACGATGACGCGACCCATTGGCATGGATGCTACTCGCCTGCTCGTGCCTCATGGAGTTGGTTATTAGGTGTTGGCCGCATTGTGCCACTACCATAGGGCGTCGTGCCGTGAGCCATCGAGTCGTCATCGTGTTGTCAGGCCATTTACATTTTAGGCCGGCCCAAGCACAGCCCCCTGGTCTGGGTGTCGTGCCATACCGTCCGTCATGTCCATTGTTTAGGCCCAGACACAACCCACATACGGGTCATGTTGGACGGTGCTTTTCATCGTGTCGAGCCGTTGTGCCTTGAGCCGCCCCCAATAAAGCATGGTCCTAAGTCCTAGCTCTAGAGAGCCGCATCGATGTCGGTGAGTGGCCCATGTGAGCAAGGTTGACGTTCACACCGTATTCGCTCCTCCTTCGGCTCAACAACAACAACAACAATGCAGCAACAATGCAGGCTCTGAGTTGCCCCACTTGTCCCGTATCATCGGTAGCGCCCGCGACTCGAGCACCGCCGATCCATCCCCATGCTGCCTCTGCCACACGCGAGACAGGGAAAGGCCCGTTAGCCTGGGAGAGAGCGAGGATGAAGAAACACTTTGACTTCAGACAAAACCACTATGCAGAGTATAAAGGAGATAAATCGACCTGGTTTGGAGTATTAAGGGAGACGCCGTGTCTAGTTTAGGGAGAAAAAATTCGGACTCTGATTTTACAGGTGAGGAATGGAATTCGGACTTGGGTCATAACTGAAGGATGTACTACAGACCTTATTCTTTGATCGGGAACCTGCCGCGCTGCAGTTGGTATGTGTTTGGGCTACTAGGCCGATATGGATTTGGGTCGGTAAAGAGGGAACCCAACTTGAGTCAAACGGGCCCTGAAGTGGCCGGGCTCCGTTTGGTGAACAGAATCGCGGAATCATCGCCACTCCGGGTCCGTCTTACACAAGATTCCGGACTCCGACTCCGACTCGTAAGTCGTAACCAACCGCCTTCTGGCCCCTATAAGGCCAGGGCACCGCGGCCCATCGATGCTATCGTGTTCATCGTGTGCTCGCGTCAACCGAAACCCGCAATCGCCTTCGATCGCTCGCTCGCTCGCTTTGTTGATCGGCGCCGCCGGAGACGTCTTCCTCCCGAGAGCAAGAGACGGTTGTTCTACGCGCCAAGATCATCAAGATGTCGGAGGAGCAGCAGGCGAGCGCTCAGGCGCCGCTCCTCTGTGCCAGTGGCTGCGGCTTCTACGGGAATCCCACCACCCTCGACATGTGCTCCGTCTGCTACCGCCAGCACTGCCTCCTCAACGGCACCGCGACGGGCCCCTCCTCCTCCGCCTCCGCCGCCGCGAGCACCAAAACCGTCGCGAGCGCTGCCTCCGCCGCCACCGTCGTGAACGGCGGAGCTGCGACTGCCTCCTGCTTCGCGCCTTCCACCGCGGGGGCTAAGGGCGCCGCGGAAGCTGCCGGAGCAGACGCATCCTCCTCCTCCTCCACGAATCCCGAGGCGGCGGTTGAGAAGAAGGCGCGGGCGAACCGGTGCGCTTCGTGCAAGAAGAAGGTGGGGCTGACGGGGTTCGCGTGCCGGTGCGGGGCCACCTACTGCGGGACGCACCGATACCCGGAGAAGCACGCCTGCGTCTTCGACTTCAAGGGCTCCGGCCGCGACGCCATCGCGCGCGCCAACCCGGTCATCAAGGGCGAGAAGCTGACCGACAAGATCTGATCTACAAGTACTAGTGTTTCAGTAGACTCTAACTCAACTCCCATTTTAACGGTGTCGTTCGCTCGTGTAACGAATTGTATCTTCTCTTTATTCTGCAATTACGTATCCCTTTTGTTCCGATCAATGGTGTAATTAATGGTTGTATCGATCGGTTTTTATGTGCCCATGGTCGTACGTTGGGTAATTGGGCTCGCAAAACTCGGTCGCTTCTGGCGTGCGGCCGCTACCACGTCGGCTTTCTGAAATACTCGTTTGGCCGAGGACTTCCAAACACGTTATAAGCTAAACCCGTAGTGACAAATAACCAACCCGCAATGAATAGGTATAGTAACCTAGCTAGCAGAGCATGGCCAACTTTATCTTTATTCTGCTCCGTTGTGAAATCGTAACAAACAATGCGATACGTGTGTGGTAGCATCTATATGTGTAGTGGGTGATTAGAATATTTTGCTCTAACTTCCTTCTTGAATGGTTGGCAGCTCAACAGCCCCTCCCCAGACCTTTATCCGCTCCTCTGCTAGCATGGCCTGCACACAGTCGCGTGCAAAAACGTTTGAAAATTTTGAAACGATCAGCTTCTACTGGTTCTTTGAGGTGAGCTTTACTGTACCTCTTTCTGCCATTTGGTTCTGAAGAGGATCACAAGCAGAATAACAGTCTGCAGGATTGTTCCGATCAGCATCCCCACCCAAATCCCCTGAATTGGTTGGTTAGTACACAAAGGTTACTACACTTCCCTACATGAAAAATAAACGTTTAGACCGTCCAGGCTCTCTCTGTCTTACTGTTGCATTAAGGCTCAGCCTGAAGCCAAAAACAGCTGCAATAGGCAGGCCGACGAGATAGTAGCAGCCAATGTTTACGACGGCCACCGATGACTGCCACCCTGCCCCAATCGCCACGCCTGCAATTAGTACCATTTACCAATGGCACAACATAGTTGCATCAACAAGTACGTGTCAGAACCTGAAACAATTTGAGAATATGTTTCACATGATTATAGAATGGTACGTACCGGATAGCACCGGCTGGATGCTGTTGAGGAATATGGTGGCCGCCAGAAGATACCCCAGTTTTGCAGTCTCCCTGACGAGCACGTCGTCGTCGGTGAAAAGCCTCGGCAGCTGCTTCCTCGCCACGAGAGCGACCAGAGTGAAAACCAGCCCAACGGCGACCGACGTCGCCACGGCCACGACGACCGAGAACCTGGCTGCTTTCGGGTGGTTCGCGCCGAGTTCGTTTGCCACGCGAACACTGACAGAAAACGTGACAGGCAAAGCATATGTCGTGTGTGAGAGCTCAGAAAATTACCAGATGAGTTGAGTGGAAGCAACGCAGACGATAAGTGCGTTACCTCACTGCAGCGTTGAAGCCAACTGCAACCATCAGTGTCCAGAGCTGGTAGTTCATGCTGTTTGTTTACGACAGAGTAAGTTGAATCGTTTAAAATTAATGTTCAATCGTTGCACGGAGTAAAAGAATATCAGAACAAGGGCTATTTAATGTACTGACCATATGGAAATCGCACCAACTTGAATCTCTGGGTTCTTCAGGCAACCCACCAGAATCAGCACTGCTGTGTAATACCACATCTCCAAGCTGCAGCCACCAATTCATCCATGAAAATTTATTTTGCTAATTTGCACCGTGAAATTGAGGTTGAACTGCGTTTACAAGGCTACGAACCACAGCATAACGGCGGACGCGAGGGAGAGCTTGACGAAGCCACCGAGGCTGGCGAACGCTTTGCGCGAGAAGCCGCTCCACGCCTCCGGGAACGACCCGCCGACGAGGTACGCGAACTGCACCGCGTTGAGCAGACACCAGGACACGTCGCCGACGAGCGCCGCGCCGACGACGCCGTGGCCGAGCCTGGCGACGACGAGCCAGTTGAGCAGCGCGTGCGCGGCGAGCGCGGCGGCGGAGATGGCCGTCATGACCCACACCCGGCTCTGCGCCTGGTAGAACTTCTGGATGGGGAAGTTGACGGCGTACGCGAACAGCTGCGGCACGCACCACCGCGCGTACCGGCCGGCCACCGACGAGATGGCCGCCGACTGCCGGAGCAGGCGCAGGGCCGGGGACGCGAGGAGGTAGAGCGGGAGCAGGGCGAGCGACGTGGCGAGGCAGATGACCCAGGACCGCTGCAGGTAGACGCCCAGCATCGTCGGCTGCCCCGCTCCCACCGCCTGCCCGCACAGCGTCTCCAGCGCGCTCCCCATGCCAAGCTGAAAACGAGCGCGACAGATCGAGCCATGAACAAATGCCTAGCGATCACATCATTACTGACCGTCCTCGAGTGATTTTTACCAGGAGGCCGAAGGCGAGGCCCTCGACGACGCCGTTGACGACGGAGACGGCGGCGAGCTCGACCTTGCCGATGTGGCCGACGAAAGCCGCGGTGACGAACCCGATGAGGAACTGGAAGATCTCCGTCAGGATCACCGGCCCTGCGATGCGCCACAGGTTCCCGGACTCGCCCCGCCAGTTCTTGCGGTGGACGGCGCCAACCGCTTCCGTCCCCGCTGCCGGCGCCATTTCGCTCCTCAGCCCCCGTGCACACGCCACCCTCAGGCCTCAGCACACGCAGACGCTGAGACGCAGTACACATATAGAGCAGACAAGCCACGCACAGTGTAACGTAGAGCAGACAAGCCACCAGTCGTGCTCGTACTACGTTTTTGTACGTGTATGCCATGGTCGGAGTCCAACTTTGTTGCAGGGCAGCATTGCGGCGGCGACTGCACGGCCGATTGATCAGCATGCCTCGCGCAACGTGGACGCTGGAGTAGGTGGCCGTGGACTTCCAGTGGATAGCTCCTGAGTCCCGACATGAGCAAAGTTTCCGTCTAACCCACAGTCCCCAATGCAACGCTGTTGCGGCCAGCTGATATACAGCATCGTACCAGGTGTGGCATATACAGTTACTAGTGTGCAAATTACATCGACATATATAATTAAAAAAATGCATACATTCTTTGCTGATAAATTAAAGTTCATAGTCATTGATTAAAATAAAAGTATTATAAACATCGTCTTGATAATTTGTCAAATAAAACTAAATTGTTATTGTATTACATCGTAAGTGTTTTTCAACGAGAAACTTATTTTATTTTCATATTACCTGTATGTTACTTTACGCCATGGACTACATGTAACAACAGATAATGGTTAAGCCGGCAAAAGTTAAACTATTATGATGAATAAACGACGATAACTACCTCATGAAAAAGTGAGATAGCAGCCATATATTTACGAAAGCTAGTAAATGTACAAATGCAGCTTAGAATAGATCAGTGAATCAACAACGAATGTTTCCCAGTTTTCCTCTTTCACAGTCTGTAAAGCATTAAATAGTTTAATTTGGATATATAAACATATACAAGAGATTTTAATGAGCTAACTTTTCAGACATTTAGCCGGGTAAATTCATGCCAAAATAATGATCGAAACAAAACTTCTGTAAATTATATTCTTTGGCAAGGAACAAAATTCGGTTTCAACATATATATCATAAATACATCATAAAGCTAGCTCGTTGACACAGAAAACTGAACTGCAACATCAATACATACAAAGTTTAGCTGCATATATTGTGCTGCATTTCAAATTACTTTATGTTAGTATAGATAAACATTATTCTATCATATGTAACAACATGATTGGACATAATGATCTACATAGAAAAATTCTAATGGAAAGATAAGTACAAACACTAGTATGCCATATGTAACAATCATATCTATTGCGCATCACCATGAGTTCTCAAACTGTATATCATCACTTCATTACAGCCTTACTATTCTTGATTTGACACCAGAACAGTTCGCAGTGTTAGATTGATGGTTGATTTGAATGAGTCTGTGCCATTCAACACAAGACTATAAAGGGTAAAAATTTAATTGCTGGGTTGGTTCAACTAAAGAAGCATAAAGTTAGTACATGGTATGCATAGATCATGCACAGCAACAAAATAAAGAGTTTGCAGTAGAGGATTGGAGGGAAAAAACTGTACAGATCAAATAGTGCTTTTGGCTAAATAAGCAACAAAATCAGTTCATTATATTTGGCTAAATTATGGATAAGTTTATTATCTTTTGAGGTAGTCATAGAAATACTTTTCCAAAAAAAAGCAGTTTTCAGCAATCATTATCTATATAAGAATGCAAGCATCTACAGATCTAACTACAAATGAAAACTTTCACTCCTGCATTTTATTAGCAATTTTAACGTATGGATTCTATTAACAATGCATAACTGATGAAAATAAGGTAGCTTTAAATTTTTTAAGCTACTTATTTAAAAGCTAGGATCGATCAAAATCTGAAGCCCAACAAACTATTCAGACTTACACCATGCAGGCAGGGCACCACGCAGAATAGACATCTCAAATTTTGATAAGGAATATAAATGAATCAGAGAGGAATGGGTGATGGCTTGACTCGCCAGAGGCTATGACGGCAGACCTGCTGCAACCAGAGAACGAATGGGCGTTAGCCGATAGATGATGTTTTCTCCTCCCTCTCATGACCATAATAACAGAAGCTTAATAGGAATGTCTCCCCATCCTCGTCCCCGTCAATGCTCGTGGGGAGTTTTCCTTCCCATCCCCGTCCCCTGCGGGGATTTTGTGCCCGACGAGGAAACCCGTCCTCGCGAATAGGGGATCTTGTTACTGGTCACCGGTAGGTAGTAGCAATAACACAAGCAAATAAAAAAGAATTTATAATCATACATTATCAAATTTAAACCAAACATCAAACATTCATTAACACTTGTACATCACCTTATAAATAAAAAATAGGCCAATAGTTTACACAACAGTTGAAACAAAATGTGACACGGAATGGAAGGGTGAGTGGGTGCCTGGGCTAGTCTGTCAATGTGACAATGTCCTATCCGCAACGCGTGAGGCTAAGGAAGATTCGGGAACATGGGTTCACGGGGACGGGGAATGGTCGTCCGTACCCGCTCTGCATACCCAATGAGGATCAAAATTTTCACATCTTCATGGGGATGAATTTTCCTCTATCCCCGTCCCTACCCGCCCCGCATACCTGATGAGGATCAAAATTTTCACATCTTTATGGGGATGAATTTTCCTCTATCTCCGTTCCATAATGAAGAATTCTTCGCGAAAAATCGAAAATCGGGTCTTCATTGCCATCTTTAGCCTGAAGTGGCCTTGGATCTTGGGAGGTAGCCCCTCCTGTGGAAAGTTTGGAATGCGCTTGGAGGCCTTGTTGGTGTGCCCCGAGAAATCTTCTCCTAAATCTAGATTGGCCGCTGTGTCCATGAATCTAGATTTCTCGGGGATTCTCTGTGACCATCTAAACTTTCAAGAAATTACTCGGGGACATGACCATGAATCTAGATAGGACTCTGTGACCATGAAGCACCCTTTCAAGAAATTGGTTCAGCTGTACATCTAAACCATATACAGGAATCTTGTCTATTGCAGCATGGGATTTAAGATTTGGGAAGATGCAAGTCATGTCCGTTTGCAGTAGCACAAAGGTTTTGAAGATGACCCAGCAATGTCGAGGGCTGTTCAAATCCCCACCGGCGTAAAAACAGATCACATTTCGATATGTACAGTTCAGCACCAAAAAAAAAATGAACTGAATCAACATGATTCGTGCTTGCCCAACTAACATTGCATAGCCCGCAGATAAGTCACAGTACCACTCCGGCCCAAAAGAAACGGACTTACCTGAGTAGCTGATTCAACACCAGATCTCACCGCAATATACTTGGAGTCCGACGAAAAAAACAAAAAACAGAAAAAAATACTATAACCTAGGAGTACAAATCATGCTTGGTAAGATTACTCGTCCATTAATCTGAATTAGTTGGATAATTGTTCCCGAGAACAAGAAGCACGGTTGGATAAACATTAAATTCAGAGCTGAGGGGCCTAAGGATTATGGAGCTCCATGTACAAATTATTTGGTGATGGCCACATGGATCTACTATTCAGTATGCCAACAGACGACCAAAATATCAGAAAGCATCCTCATGTTACAACAACATCTAGTACTCAGGAGCCTGGAGAATAAATTACCCAAATATTCAGGAGATCATCTGAAAGAAAGTACTCAGCAGATACTTATGTTCCAACATCTACTACTCATGTTTCAAACAATTTTTCCATCAAATGAACAGGAAAAGAAAACCGAGTGTATCTCTGAATCGGAAATGCAGATTTAATGCTACTTTTGGACCTTTTATATGCCCAACATACTGCAGGCTAGCAAAATGTACAAGTCAAATTGCTACACTTTTACGGAACTACAAATGTCTAAACTACACTGCACAAATTCTGCATTCAATAGTTCACCAGCAAAAAACAAGATAAAAAGATAAAATAATCTTAGTTCATTTTTTTGCATTATTGAATAGTAATGCAATTTCTTTTTCTGAGGGGGAACAATATTACAAGTTAACATATATTGCCATTAAGGTACAACAAGTTCTATTACCATCTTGGTTTATCTTAGATCGCCCAATGCAAAGCAAGGGAAATGTTAGGGCTATTTGGAGACTAGGATTAAACAGACCATTCTGAAACAGTAAGAAGCTCATGTATTCAGATATTACTTCAAGTTCATATAGTATCTGTATGGGATAAAATAAGGCCATGGGCACATAAAGAGAACAGAAAGTAGAAAATGTCTGGTACTCTGTTGGCACAATATTTAAAATTCAGAAACAAAGTCCCAGTGCTGGTCTCAGATACAGCCAATGATGTATTGATGTATGTGCACAATCAAGTATATATATATATATATATATATATATATATATATATATATATATATATATATATACATACATACATAAATAATGCAAGATGTTATCCTTGCGATGGCCATAAGACAAAGTTGGAACGCAAATGCATTATGAAAGATAATAGGGAACAAATTCAAACTTTACTTAAAAACCACAAGCATGACCAAGTTGCAAGGCAACTGAACAGGTAATAATATATCGAGAAGCTTCATTGGCGACCGCCCGACTGCACACGGACAACATTATCAGCTGCCACTCATTGTCACAGAAAAATCCTACTAGTAACTACTAAAGCGTCATCTTTCTACTATCTCTCCACACTGATCAACCCATGGGAGCTACCTAATATTGACACAATAGAACTGTTTTATACAGGCTCATGGCCATAGCTAACTGCAGACATCTAAAACACAATCAAGCTGGCAATTACAAGAACACCAACCAGAACAAGCAGTACCTTCAAGAACACATCAACATGCTGCCCCTGCGGTGCCTGGTGCGGGAAACCATGGCCATGCCAGCCATGAAAAGAATGGCCATACCCGTAAGGAAACCCAGCGGCAGGTCCATACGCCGCCGCCTGGGGGAAACCATGAACCTGGAAGCTCAGCAATGGGAAAAGCCCCCCAATGGCTGCCGAGAAAGTGTAATTCCCCCAGCGACCGCCGGCCACAGGGGCGCCGGCACCGCCCATGAACCACGGGTTCTGGTGGGGTAAATGGTTGTGGTGATCAGGCTGCGGAGCGGTCGCCGGCCGCTGCCCGGCCGGCCTGCTGGGGATCTGGACGCCGGCCACCGACCTGGAGCGAGGATCGGTGGAGGCCTTGCCGCGGCCATAGAGTGGGACAAGCTTCTCCTCCTCGAGGCCGGCCTTGCAGACGGGGCACTCCCGAGAGTGCGCGTGGACATGGAGCCACTCATAGAGGCACGGCCAGCAAAAGAGGTGGCCGCAGAGGGTGACGACGGGATCCTGTGCAAGCTCCAGGCAGATGTTGCACTCGAAGCTGCCCGAGTCCTTGGCGCCGCCGCCATCGACGGTCGCCGACGACGACTCCCCGACGCGGTTCTCCATGAGTCCGAGGTCCGATCTGCAAAACGCGGGAACCAACTCATGAGCTCAACCCATGAATCCACGAACCGACAGACGAGGCGCTCGATCGTCCACTGCTATCCCTAAATTTAGGAATCCCTCTTTTCTACGCACGCAGCAAAATCCACCATGCCAGACAATCCTCAGTTGCGTGAAACATCACTCTCTTTTGTCTCTTCTACAAGCAATCCCGAACAGGTGGAGCGAGTCGTTCAAAAAGCACTCACCCGTAGATCGAAGAACAGCCACGCAACGTGTAAACGACGCGGATCTGGACCGATCAACAACAGCAGCCGCGATCGAGCACGACCCTGTCGAAATGAACCACTAATCACCCAAATCCAGACGGAGATCGGGCACCGGCCCGCGGTGCACTCGCGGGAGGCCGGCGGCGAGCCGGAGAGCAGACGCTGCAGCAACCGGCGGCGAATCGCGGGAGGAAGGGTTGGGGATCGGGGGAGAACTCGAGTGTGGTGGTGGTGTGCGCCTCCGCCTTCGAGCGGAGCGAGCCTTCGAGTGAAACACAGAAACACAACACGGCGCGTGGATGCTGCGACCAGATTGAATACGGTCGAAACTATTTGTTTTTATATTTTTTTAATCAAATTTAAAATTAAAAACCTAGATACGAAAACATAATTAAATATTATAAAAATAAATACAAAATAAATACGAATCATATTTTATTTGATAAATATGGTAAGAATATGAAAACCCATCGAACTAACCTTTACAAAATTAATTTTTAATAAATAAAGAATGATAGCTTTATATTTTCTAAAAAAATACCATTTTTAATAAACAATATATATAACAAATTATTTGTTTTCAAAAATAATTATTTGTTTTTGCTTTTTATCAATTCAAAAATTATCCAATCCACACTCTCTAAATTCGATTTTCCGGACGAAACCAAATAAAATCCGAACGGTTTTCATCCGCTGCGATCGCGAGCCTGCGACGATTGGGGAGTGAACGGGTACCGACCCGTCTCCGTTGTGCGGGGACGACGAACAGACGGACGGGCGTGGTCGTGCCACGTGGGAGGCCAGGGGCAACTGCACTATAGCACGTGTCTCGTTACCGGCCGCCCAATGTTCCGAAGCTTCGGCACATCGTTGTGCCTTCTCGGATGGAAGAGAAGGGGGCGACTAGCTGATTGCATCGGTGGAAATTGAAGTATATAGACTTTATAGTACCATTTTTATTTTAAAATGTACTACGACATTGATCTTTCACATAACTTAAAAATTATTTGTTTTATTTAAAAATTATATAAATATATAAAAATATAAGATAACATTATAGTTTTATTTAATAATGAAATAAGTAATGATAAAAATAAATATATTTATATAATTTTTTATAAAGTAAATAATTAAACGTTATGTGAAAAATTAAGGATATCCTGTATTATAAAATAAGTACTGTATAGTATCCTATCATGCTCTGTAATTTTTTTTTGTCCTCGTGCCATGTAAATCTTACAAAGATTTGATGATCACAAAATTAAAAATTTTAAGAGTGATCTGGGCGTTTTCCTTCCTTATGAGTCTCGAGACGACCCGACGGTAAAAAAAATAAAAGTTTTGAGGAAAAAAAACGTCAAACGTTTTTCATAAGCTATTTCGTTAGAAGGTGCAGTAAGAAAAGTAGTAAGAAGCACACTTTCTAGATTGACAAATATTCAAGTACGGACTACGGAGTACGAGTATTTATGTTACTCCTAATTCGAGTACGGTAGAACGACAGGATCACAAGAAGACAACGGAGGACATGGGGTCGAGGTCTGTCGATGACACATGACAGTGACACCAATTGATTGGTTTGGCTGAGGGCATCAGCAAGTGTACATTGAGAGTGAGCTTAGTGATGACTAGACGCTATAAATCGCCGCACATATCAATCACGGAGAATTGCAGATTAATGGGGGCCACGGACAATGACGAGGACTTGAAAAAACAGCTCAAAGATTGTACCATTTCAACTAGAAAAACAGCCAACCATGGGCGGTACGTACGCAGCGGCGAGAAATGTCGACCACGCGTGAAGAAAAATGTTGCAGATAAGATAGCTACGTGCTGTTCATTTAACAGGAGCGAAACAGTTTTACCTTGGTTGATCGACTCCTGCATATTTTTTTCAAAGAAAATAACCCTGATTCACGCACCGTTCACGATAAAAAAACAGTTTCAATATTCGTCGCTTCCAGAATCATGGCTAGCTGCAACGCTTAACGTCAAAGCAAACAAATCAAGTCATCTCCAAGTCTTCGCGCCATCGCTGCAATTATCGGCTAAGCTAGCATTTCCGAACGCGTCATCCAAAGGAAATCTATGACAGCCAATCGAATGTCTACAGCAACGTTGAATGTACAGGCTGTTCAAAGTACAGCGTTAGAGTCAAGAGCCAAATCTTAAAATAAAGTTCTAAAAATAAATCTACTTTTAACACTTACTTCAAATCTCTACCTCATATACACTTTTATATATATATCCCATAAAAAAATTAACGTAATATATTATAATATAGTAAAATAAATTTTTAACATAAATCAAATTTATTTTTTCATTATCTTAAAAAAATAAGTCATAGTTCATACTATTTTTGTCTTAAACTATAAAAAATTTAAACATTACTTATTATAAACAGTACAATGTGCATAATTTTTAAAAATATAGGGAGATTTCTGTTGATTTTGTTGCTTACAGTGTACAAATTGGATAATTTGAATTATGATAAGTGAATTGATTAGTACAAGACTACGAGGACTGAACTTACGAGATCAGAAACCGCGAGGACGACGGTGTTCACTATTAGTACAAGCACTTGAATTAGTACAAAATCCAAGAGCATGACACCGTTTCCCTTGTACCGTTAATACCTCTGCTTCAACTCGCTTCTTTTTTTCTTCCCTTCTAACAGCGAGTACTTTTCCGGTTGCAATGACAAGGAACATGAACTTCTACGGAGTACATCACAATTAATAGCCACCAAGCAGCGCCTTCTCTGCAGGCTGCAGCTTCCAGATACAGTAAACTTTTCAGCCGACGGTACCAGTGCCAGTGGGCTACTTTCTGGCCAACTAAGCCTAGAGAACGCAGAAAACGGAGAAAATATGTAGCGCAAATATGAAAAACCAGAAAACAAAAAAAAATAGACGAGATTTATATAGGGACTACCTATATATGCCGCTATATTTTTCATGGAAAAACAATCAACATGTATTTACATGGTAAGTCCTATAATTTTAATGTATTTATATTGTAAGTCACAAAATTACATATATATATATATATCACAAAATCATATATGTAAAATGATTTAAGCACAATCTTTTTGGTAGATGACATCCTGATTAGGTCCAGGAGTAAAAGAAACATAGATCTTAAAGCAACATCAGCGGTCAAAAATTTAACTGTGAAACAAACAAATTTGTGACGATATAAATATAGCGATTCCGTTTATTTATGTCACCTAATGTAAAAATTTTACTTCTAAATACAACCATAAAAAGTTTACTGAGATGACATGAATAAATCTTTGACGTTAATTTTAGATTCAATAATAATTTTTAGTTTTTCATTTCATATACAATTTGCGCTACCTATTTTCCCGAGAAAACGGTGAATCATCCAGCAACGAGGTGTAATAACTGTGAGAATTCGGTATCCGCTTGTACAGTTGAGTCGCCGCCCGCCATATCGCCGTCCATCCGGCTTGCCGCTTGCCACTCACCATCTCGCATGGGTGTGCCGGTGTGCCCGTGTGGGTTGAGATAAAGGTACACCGTACATACGGTTGTTTCTTGACGAGCTCCTTGCCTGAGCCTGTTTAAATCGTGTCCATTATCTGACTAGACATGTGGATTCGAGCTGGTGTGTGACATCGAGGCCTAGTCCGCATCATCTACCTGGGTGGGAGATCAAACCAAAAATTGGTAATCCCTCCTCCCTACACAAATATAAACACTTTGAGACTTTCACACAGTCCCCCATATGTTATTTTAATTAAAGAATAATTTTAAAATAAATTATTTTAAATAAAAATAATTGTATGTTATTAGGGCCATGTTCGGCTGTCGTTATTGCATCTGTGGTTACAGACGTAGAGATAAGTATATTTAGTATCGTAGGTGTTGGTTGTAAAACAACGACCCTATCGAACAGCTCATATAAACTTATGGTAGTCTGTTTAACTATAAATATATTAATATTATTTTTATGGTATCAATATTTATTGACAGTCAAATTTAGAAGGGCTTAACTAAGTATTGTTCTAAGAGTATTTAAATAGTATATTTATTATAGAAGTTTCTAATAAAACTTCAAAAGCCGAAATATTATATTGACAATTAAGATGATGGTTTGTAAAAAAGAAAGAATTTAGAGCATCGTCGAAAACTTAAAATAAGTTGATATGATTTTACGAGAGAAGAGAAAGAGCGAAGATAATTTAGATAGTAGATAACCATCAAAGAGTTACAATAACCCTACAAACAAATAAGATGACGTGTCTTATCAAGAGAATAAAAAAATAACATTAACATAACACTCAGTGAATTACAACTATATTATATATAGGATTATGTTTGATGATATGGAAAGGAGAAATCGCTAACATGAATGATGTTTTCACTCAGGAATAATGATATTAAATCATCTAGCACCGAAAAACTAAAAGCTGACACAGTGAGACTTAAATCTCTGAAGCATCACGGCGTATATTTTTAAGCATTCATCAACAACTATCACAGTATAGCACACTGTGCTTGAATTAAGCCGAATAACATCTGCAAGGAACTTCATATTGGTGGCCATTATCCTCGATAGAGCATGTGTTCCGTGCTGAGAAAGTTGATCATTTGCCACCTTTTAAATTCCTTGCCCGTTCTTTTGAGGAAAGTACTTCTATTTCATTTTTATTTTTTA
Source organism: Oryza australiensis (assembly GCA_019925245.2). Classification (NCBI taxonomy): domain Eukaryota; kingdom Viridiplantae; phylum Streptophyta; class Magnoliopsida; order Poales; family Poaceae; genus Oryza; species Oryza australiensis. The sequence goes on along the minus strand of JAIFGZ020000048.1, from coordinate 5,991,616 downwards.
ACACACACGGTCAGTATTATCTATAGAGTTCTCACTTGAGTTTTATTATGAGTATGCTTTGTTCTTTTCATTTTTAATTTTTTTATATGCACACATATCCATTTACATTAATCACCGGATCTCAACTAGTTAATTATACAAAGACGAAAACAGAGAGAAAATCTTCGGAATCTAGGACGTTCGAATAAAGCTGGTTATAGTCTTGCAAGAACAAAACACACAAAAAAGCTGATTCATACGCATCAGTTAGCGCGCGAAGGCCTCGGTCCCCACCATGATGGCGCCAAACCCGCCGGGGCGCGCGGCTAGGCCGTCGGCCGAGGCGCCCCGCCTCGCCGGCGCCGTTGCCTTCAGCGTGGCTTCCGCGACGAACTCGCACGGCGCGTCCTCGGCGATGGTCCCCATCACCGCGCCCTTCTTCCGCGGCGCCGGGACGGCGGCCGCCGCCTCGAAGAGCCCCTTCTTCCCCGCCACCTGGACTCCCGCCGGCGCCTCGAGATAATGCCCGCCCTTCTTGCCTACCCCCGCGCCCTCCCCCGCCGCCGGCTCGGCCGCGACGCGCCGCTGCCTGGACGCGGCGCGGACGAGGTCCTCGACGTCGCGGGAGCTCACCCGCAGGTGCATCGTCGTCGCCGACGACCTGCCGCCAAACCCGCGGCCGACCGCGACGTACTCCACCGCCGCCGGCACGCGGCGCGCGCACCCGGACATGCCGCGCACGTAGAGGTCGCAGGCCGAGTCACACGCCCGCGACACAGCGCCCGGAACGGCGCGCCCAGGCACCCGCCGCCGCCGCCGCTCCCGCCCTTCTTCTTCATCTCTCCCCCCGCTCCGGCCGCGCGCGCGCAACGTCGATTTGGCTTCTCGCTAGCACGAGGAAGAGTGGCTGGCTGTCCTACTACTAGTACTAGCTTTCTTGATTGCTCGGCTACATACAGCTAGCAAGGCTAGGCTTCCCGTTTTATAGCGCAATGTCAACGGGCGGCGTGACGTCGGCGAGAAGACGAAGGGGGTGTTTGGATGGCCATGTCAAGCATCAATTTGAATATAAATTAATTATAAAAATAATTATATAATTTAAAAATAATTTATGTGACGAATCTATTAAACTTAGTACCCTCACGAATAACCTCTTATTATAAATGTTTTATAAATAATTTATATTTAACATTTTAAAAAGTTTCATAAATAATTTATATTTAACAATTAAAAATAATATTTAAATATTGCAAATATATGCATGTGTCCGAAGGCACCATCTCCTTCCACCGCGTCTCCACCTGGTTGCCACGTTTTGAATTGGCAATCACTGCGGTCGGCGGTTTTCAGGCGCGGTTTTCGTCACGGAACTGGTCAGGTTTCGCGAGTATTTTTTGCTGCGACACGAGCGATATTGTCCACGGCTTTGGGATTAGGATCGAGCTGCCAAAGATTGAGCTGCCCAATCGTCGCGTGTTGCGTATGATGGTGCCACCGTTGGTTTGTCCCCTGTGATTTGTACGCCTATGTCAAGCTAAGTTAACAGTGTGTGGGGGATTATGTTATTATGTTTGGCTAAGCCGTCGCATTTGCTTATGTCACAAGTTCAAATGGTAAAAAGAAGCCATCAAATCTGTTGGAAAAAATGGCGAAGGGTTTTTTATGCTGCTAATCTTGCCCGCGAGAGAAGTTACCGTGAGCTGGGCGTTACTTTTGGAATTGCGAAGAGAATTAAGGCGACAAATGGCAGGCAGAAAAAACACACCGCCGTCACATCATGTTAAAAGCGAAAAAACGTTGAGCGCGTTAAGGAAGTGGAGATGAAGTGAAGCACTGCTTTGCTTTGCTTTGTCAGGGTAAATTCTATAAAGCCATTTTGGGCACTTCTATAAAACCATTAATGCTGTATTTTTATCTTATTTTTTTCAACTCATACACTTCTTAAACTATAAATAGTTTATTTTTAAAATATATATATATATAAACTGCTTTAAAAATCATATTAATCTTATTTTTAAAAATAAATTAATACTTAATTAATCGTATGTTAATGAATTGTTCTGTTTTACGTGTCGAAGAGATCTAAAACTATTTTGTTTCGATGACACAAATTTTATTTTGATAGTTGAAGAAGAGTACCCGATGTCTTCTAGAATCTAGAGCATAACATTTGGTAACAAGACAATCACTCAAATGCGTGTGTAGATCTTTTTAAGGGAAAAGAGGCTATAGGGCTGTTTGTTTCTCTGTCCTAACAAATCTTTGGCAATATCACCCCTTACATCCAATGGCAAAAAGTAGCTCCTGTCCCACTGACTGATGGCAACAAAATTTGCAATTCAGCTATTCTAATCACTATCAATATTGTAACAATCCTAATATTTGCAAAAAAAAATTGCAAATCATCCCCTTCTAGAATCTAGATCACTACCAATGGTAACGATCCTAGTATTTGCAAAAAAATCCCAGATTGATCCTTAGTTTTGCAAAGAAAACATCCTGTGTTTCTTCCTATTATTGTATGGATCCCTCGTTTTGAAAAAAATAAAACCCTATTTTGGAATGCATTACTGATAGAGTCCGAAATTTTTAAACATTACTTCTATTTTGACCGAACAAGATTATAGAGAACTCTACGTCAGATGAATGTAGACGCCTGTTAACGTCAGAATTTGGTAAGTCCTGGAGCCCGAATCAGCTAAGGTGTCCATCGGCTGATACCGAATTGGACAAGGCAAGACGATTTAGCCAATTCCGGTATGACAGTATTGGAGACATCGTCGGATCAAGATGATGTGCTTCATAAAGATTGCCATATAAGAATAGAGTTCTAAAAAGACAATTGTATCTATTAATTAGGAATAGTTTGTTAGTTTTTTTATCTTGAAAGTGTATTAGTGTCCAATAAGGACTCGGTTTGTTTCCTTTTTATCTTTAGAAAAGTTCGGATTGTAATCTGTTAGGATCTTTGCTAGCCCGTGGGTATAGATATATAAGCCCAGGGTTCATGTATGATATCTCTCAATCAATACAATTCGGCGCATCGTCACCCTTTACCTTTTCTACTTTATTCATCACTCGGCGGGATTTGGCACCCGACGTAGGGCTGCATCGGCCTCGATCTCCGGCCGAGGGGTAAGTCCAATGTTCCACCGGCCCAGGCAATTGTATTGGCTACGTCGGCGTTGTCCAAGGCTGCATCAGTACATTCGACCTTTTGGATTATTCCGATTTGGTTAACATGTTTGCATGCCTATTTATCATATGCATTTGTTAATCTAATCCTGGTATTTTAATTTAGTTCTATCGGTTGTCTCTCACTTTAGGGTTTCTACTAATACCGGTTAAATTATTTACTAGATTAGATTAGCTTAGGCATCTACCACCCTAAAAATCAGTCAAAGGCTTAATTATCTAGATATTGTGTTTCTTTTCATATTTAGTGCTGCATCAATTCAGTTTGACCTACTAAGTCATGATTAGAACCATAATCTCTAGCCTGCCTATTGGTTGCCACTAAGGGTTTCATCAGGGTTTCAGCCGATGAGTTATTTGGATATCGCATCGGCTTGCAAGGAATGTACACAAGTTGGATCTAGCCGATTGTAGCAAAGACTTCATTGGATATTTAATAATTTGGATTTAATGACATCGGACTTCCAGCCGATGAGTGTTTTAATCTTTAAATCAATATCTATTTTATCATGTGATTGCTTTGTGCCATATTACATTGCTATATCATCATGTTATCGTCGACTGATCACCTTTACATAGATGTTTGCTCAGCGTACAGCCGATGGATTTAAATCCTAGCTGCATCGGCTGACGTCAGTATCGGCTGGGATCGCGTCATCGGCTGATTGGCCGATCGGCTATATTGGTTATTGACCTATTGGCTGATATGCTTTACTTCTGGCTGCTTTGTATATCTTGCCAGTGGCAGGAGCAAACTGACTGGCACGTCTGCGCTTAATCAATTCTAAGACCTACACTGGAGCTAAGCAGATCTTCCAGGCCGGCGTGTTGATTTTTCTCGTCAACAACGCCATATTGTCATTCCTGCCTATACATGGCCAGATGGGTCGGGCCAAGGCGTGCCAGCCCGAGCACGAGACACTGTTCACCTCTTGGCCCGGCACAACACGGGAGGCGATGGGCCATGCCGGCACGACCCGGTGGCGCGTGTCGTGCCTGGGTCGCTGCCCAAGCCCATGGCGCGGCACGGCACGACACGGTTCCTGTGCGTGCTTGCGCCCAGCACACGCACGGCCGGCGGCGCGCACGGGCGGCGGGGAGGAGGAGGAGGGAGACACCAAGCGCAAGGTTAGGGTTAGGGTTTGGCAATGGCGGCGCGGTGGTGGTGGCGGCGTTGGCGGCTGTGGGGGCGACGGAGAGAGAGGAGAGAGGTCGGCGACGACGGCGACACGGACGGAGGGCTCGGCGTCGGCGTCGGTTGCAGCGACGCGGGGGTGGAGGCGGCTCGACGCCACGGCCTTGGCTGCACAGTGGCACAGGGGTGGCTCCGGCTCGGCGGTGGCGTTGGCATGGAGGCGGCGGACCCCGGCGACGCGGCACGGAGGGCAGCGGACCCAGCGACTCGCTTGGCGCGGCGTCGGCATCAAAAGGGAGGACGGACCCCAGCGGTGCGGCAGCGACGCGGCAGCGTCGGTTGCGGGTTGCGGCTGCTGCGCGAAATGAGTTCGCGAATGACGAGTGGGGAGGCAGAGTGTGCCGAACGGGCCATCATCGACCCATGGTCGATTTACGGGCTCGTGCCGGCACGGCACGGACCGGACACCCCATGGGTCATGCTTGGGCTGGAGGTGAGGCACGTGGGCCAGCACGGCACGACCCGTCACAGTAACCGTGCCTAACGGGCCGTGCCTCACCCGTGCCCGGGCCGTGCTGCCCGTTTGGCCATGTATGTTCCTGCTGCATCCAATGATTGTATCCGTTCTTCTCAGTCTCAGCTTCTGTCCTTGGCGGCGCTCCTATCGCTGCCGCTGATCGATGGACCGGCAAGGCGCATCGGCGTCATTAGGAACATCGAGCCCATGGTCCAGACGATGAGCATGTGGTGGACTGGTGGATCGAGCCGGCGACACGCCTTGAGGAGGATGCCAACAGTGACGAGACCGTGGTTCACGCGTACAATCTCTGCAAGTATTCCCCACATGTCGAGTGCTATGGATACGTCGTCACCCGGCTTCTTCCACCGCCGCCAGAACCAACTTGTGTCGGCAACGTGTCAGGAGCTAAGTGTTGTTGACTTGCTGAGCTTCTGGGAGCTGGAGCATGATGTCGAATCGTGGTTGGTGGATGAACATGGTCGTGGCGGTTTCCTTGAACAAGGAGCCGTGTAATACGACGTCGTTGACGCAGACCTCGACCTCCATGCCAGGGGCAACAAAGAGGAGGCGAGTGATGGTGAAGCGGACGGTGGCGGAGAGGGCTTCCTTGGGGACCTGCTCCACCCATGGTCACGCGAGGGGAGGCGAAGAGCGGTGGCGAGTCACCACCAGCTATGGCCGACGAGCGGCAACTTCCTCCGTGCAGCGTTGTTTCCCCGTCTCCGCATAGTTTGCCACTGGGCCAAACCGAGCAGGACATGCTAAGGATGGACTAAAACAAACACTATCGTTGGATATAGAACAAATAACAATCCAACTCCGGACGTCCCTCTCAAAAAATAGATACTCTCAATAATAATAAGAAAATAGTATTCATGTTAATATTTCATATTATTATTATATGTGTCCCTTTGTTTAGAATATTCTATGTCTAATTATTTAAAAAATTAGATTGATTGATACGAGTTGATTTCCTATTATGATGGATGTAAGAAAGAATGGATAATTCAATAGCCACTTCACGCAGCAAGGGCTATAACAAAAATTGCGACAACATCTCCTTTTAATTGGTGACTATCAAATAGATCAGAAAATGTTATGAGATTTACATTAATTGAATTCAATATAAGTTCAAGGCATATTAGAGCTCAAACCATGTTTCGGCTTGTGATCAATCCATATGTAAAAATGCATCTAGCTCCCTAAGTGGTTTTTGGTGTTTAATGATAAAATGGTTAAGAGACTAATATGTTTTAGTTGAGATAAGTACAGGTAATTAGTCCCAAAGAGCTTAGGTGTGCAAAGTGTGTACAAAAGAGACCCCCAACAACAAATGCAAAGTGACGAGAGGATTCAACGCCTTATTTAATTTTTCATTTCCTTTTACTCTTGAGTTTTAGGAAAACCGTACTATCAAGAGGGGTTTGAAATGGTTGCCAGAGAAGATCTGAGTGCTTAAAGTCAAAATCCTTTAGGAATGAGATTTTTCTAGCCAAAAATTCAAAATTTGCCCTTACCAGGATAGTAAGTGCTAACCAGAAGTTCTGCGCCCCTTGACCGGAACATCCGGGCTTCTTCGCCGGCCCAGTTTCTAAGTGTTGACCAAAACTTTCGAACACCTCTGCGGTTCAAAATGTGAGTAACGACTATATGACGTCAGCACGAATTTATAAATATCCCGCACCCTCCACAGCTCACTTTTGACAATCCCACTTTCGTTTTTCTATCCCCTAACCTCTTCCGTGGTATTATTGACCCTCCATCTTGTTCTTGAGCCTAGCAAGTGAATTTGTGAGAGAATTAAGGTTTTTGAGAGGTTTTGTGAGAGTGAGAGGACTAGGATGACTTGAGCACTTGGTGATTCTCGTTGGGCTGCTGTTTGATGCTTATTACTCTTGGAGGGTGACCTCCTTGACGGTTAGGCATCTCCCGCGAGTACCCGTCGATTTGTGGATTGACCCGGAAAGTTTGTGAAAGTTTTCCTCACCTCCACAAGGAAACGAGGTATGTTGGATGAAAATCCAAGCTGAGCCTTCGGAGGTGGTCTTGGTAGAGTGATCTTCGTTCGTGGTATTTGCTAGGGATTCAAGTTGATGATCTTTGTGGTCACTTGAATCCTAGTGAAAAACCTAGGGACGTTGGATTGAAAACTAAAGACTTCTTCTTAGGGCTTTGTTTGGTAGGCAAGTGGTTAATCAAGACCCAACTCTATAGAGTTCCTCAACGGAGAGTAGGATTCTTTGAATCCGAACTTCGGGAAAAATTTCTTGTCTTCTTTGTGTATGTTCAGTACTTTCTGTTGATCTTTTCTATATCCTGCTTATTTCACCTTGTCACATCCACATAGGCTATTCTTGAAAGTCCCTGAGACTCGAGATCAGGCCCCCGAAGTGCTAGAACACCGGAAGTTCCGGTCAGCCTAAGTCGTCCGGATGTTCTAGAGTTCTTGTCAAAAAGTTTTGGTCCCTGTTGTTTTTAACCGTTGCAATTTTCAGGAACATCTATTCACCTCCCTCTAGACGACATCTACGGGCTTTCAGTAGATACCAATCGAAAATAAATAGACACTCAAAAAAGTACATGCTCAAACATCATTAACTAACTCCTTATCAATCTTGATTCATTTCAATATAAGGACAAGAATTAAACCGATTGAATTAATTAGAATATAACAATTACACAACAAAAGAGAAAAGAAAGTATTTATTGGTAGTAGATGGGTGTTACTAAACCCAAATTGTGGTTCTTTAGTGATTTGTTTTAGATTTGAAATTCTTAGAATTTTGACTCGTTCTAAGTATTTCTTATTGTCGAGTCATAGTAATTTCACCTATTAAAGAAACTAGAAGAATTATGGAAATGAGTTCAAATGGGAGATAAAAATCGGTTGCTAAATGAATCCCAATTTGTTGAATGTTATTTATGAGACCCTGTTCTACTATTTGGTTTGATATTGTAGTCCAAAGAATTTCATACCATAACGTATCTCGGATAGTAGTCATGAGTGAAAAAGAAATAATTATTCATTAGTGAAAAAGAAATAGTTATACAAATGAGTAAAGTAAACCCATGTAACACCCTGAGGTGTTTTTCCATGTTAAAAGTCTAAAAGAAATTCGTAAAAGAAAATTGTTGGAATTAACTGGAGAGAATAAATAATTTTAAAAGCCAAATGTTAAATGGAAATGGCATGGTAGGATTTTTCTTAAATTTTACATGTCAAAATACACTAACAGGATTTTTAGTGGATTTTTCAGAGCACAAGAAATAATTTTTAACCAATTAAAACCAAAATCAGAATTAATAAATCCTGGGAAAATCAGTTTCTCTCTCCTCCGTCCTTTCCCGCCCATTTTTTGGCCGTGGGCCGCCGTCCCAAACCCCTCCCCGCGCGCGGCCTAGCCGTTTCCCGCCCGTGCGCCTCTCTCCTCCCTCCTTCGCGGGCCGGCCGAAAGGCCACGGTCCGCCAACCTCTTGCACTGTGGGAAAAAGTACACCCCGCCTCCCTTCGCCAGAGACGCCGACGGGTGGGGCCCCCTGTCGGGCCGTCGTCCCCGACCCCGCCACCGGCGCCATTTCCAGTCGCCGCGCCCACGCGGATCTCGCGCCACCGGCCACCCCGCGCCCCCAAACCACGTCGCCTTTACTCCCCTCTGTCCCGCCGGTCAATACCGCCCCTGGTCGCCTCCTCCGCGCCCCTTAATGGCCGGATTTAACCGCCGGCCATTATTCCCCCAAAAATTGTGCCGGCGAGCAATTGCGCCCTTATCCGGTCACCACCGACCTTCCCCTTTCCCTTTAAAAGCATCCCCGCACCCTCGTCGTCCTCCCCACACCTTCAAACAAGCCGCACTCGCACTCGTTTGCTCCCGCACCGTACGCCTTCGTTTCGGACATCGTCGCCGAGCTTCGGCCGTGTTTTCCCGCTGTTCCGAGGCGTCCCGAACTCCGTCAACGCCTCCCTCCTTGTCGCCGGTGCCGCGCCACTTCGGCCACCCCTTCCGCGAGCTCCTGCGTCTCCTCGCCGCCGTCGCCGTTGTCTCCCTCAACTCCGTCACACCGCGGTGAGCCGCTCCCCTCGCCTTCTCAGGTGTGCTTGCGCCCTTCTTGCCGAGATGCGCGCGACTCACGCTTGCGCGTAAATCCGCGGCATCCAGCTGCCCACCGCCGCCGTCAGAATAGCCCAGCAGGCACAGTCTCGACCACCGGCGCCGCCGCCGGCCGATCGCGCCGCGCCCTTTCTTCTCGGCCGTCCGATCGGCTGCGTCCGATCGACACCGTCCGTCCCCGCTCGCCCACGTGGCAAGCCACGTAGTCGCCACCTCAGCACCACGTGTGCGCCACGTGGTGCACCGCCCGGTCTGGCCGTGGACCCGGTCCACCGTGGACCGGCGCTCCCGCGGGCCGCTGGCGTCAGCTCTCGGGTGGTGACGTCAGCCCTAGCCACTGACGCCTTCCCCGGGATTTATTGCGCAATAAATCGATTAAGGATTTTTCTGTTTTAGTAAAACCTATAAAACTTCTAAAAATCATATCTTTTCAATCCGACCTCCGTTTTAGCACATTGAAATTTTATTAAATTCATAAAAATGCCAAGAATCCATTAAAAATGGTTTTATTCCCTGTTTTAGTAGCTTTTTAGCCTGTTTTGTTGAAGTGCTTGTTTACCGTGTAGATCCCGGTAGTCCCTCCGTCCCGGTCTACTTTGAAGTCGTCGCTGAAGTCCCCAAGCCAAAGAGCAAGGCAAGTCATACCATATTATTGATCATATTGCTCCCATTTTGCTAAAACACATGTTTTATTCTATGAAATTGCATGTATTTTATATTGTCATTTCATGGGAAATGGTACACCTTATGCCTAGTTTATGCCTTAGGTTTGACACCCCAAACCCCTTTGATTAAACTTGGGTAAATAATATGATTAGATTCATGACTAGGTTAAGCTTAGCCTGGCTTAGACTCACTAGCTCACTAAATGGGGTCATTGTTACTTAATATGTCTTTCCTGGACTTCTTTTCGGAGGATTAATAATTAGTGAACCGAACTAATAATTAAAATATGACAAATGGTGGGTTGTGGGTGCTATGGTTTTAGTTAGCGGCGCCCATGGCAATTAAGGACCGGTTCACGGGACCCCTCGGGAGAATGACCGTGTAAACCACAAGCCGAAATGGGTAAGGTATGTCCCGTAGTGTAGCCACTCCTAGCTGACGAACCCATCGGCAAGGGTGAGCGGGATGAAGTTTCAGTCGGCCCCGGTATAAGGGCTGCTGGGCTGCCGGATTCACCGAGGCACTCGGGGGGGGGGGCTGCCCGCTCCTAGGGTCCGGGAGTGGGGGCGAAATCTTGGTGGGTTCGCTTGGGTAGTGGGGGGTTATACGAAAGGTCCTATCACAGTTCCCTTTTTGGGGTACCGCGGTGGTATTCCGGCGCACGGGAGACCGTGTTGTGAGGCTGTGTCTTGTGGGTACAATTGTACAACTCGATCGAGTAAACCTATTCGAATAGCCGTGCCCGCGGTAATGGGGCGATCGGCCAGAGCTCTCCGTGATTAGTCTCACACTTCTACACCCCAATTATCGGAACCTGGCTAGTATAGGTGGATGGTTTGGGCCTGTCACAACGTGGGGATAACGTTGGACAGTGTTGGTGTTCAAAATGCTTAAATTACTTGAATTATTATTGTATTGTTTGTGTTCAAAATTCTTATTTGTTTGGAAAACCCCCTGCTGTTTGAGCAAAAGCAAACTTTAGCCAAACCCTTTGTCTTCGCTGCATTCATTTTCTCCCTTAGGTGTGACTTGCTGAGTACGTGGAAGTACTCATCCTTGCCTCTTCTCCAGAACCTGAGCCAGAAGTTGAAGACGAAGAGGAAGTGGAGTAGGTTTTGTCCTACACTCTGGAAGCTGCCTGTGGAGTGGTCGAAGCCGCGTGGCCAGCGTTAAGCTTAGGCTTAGGCCCTTTTTCTTTTTCCGCTGTTCTTTTGTAATCTTTTTGTATTGTTTCTAAGACGTGGAATTGTAACATCAACAATTGTCGTATGTGTACCCCAGGCCGGTCCTGGACAGGGATTTCAATACACATATAACTTCGAAAATTCGGGTCTGAATTTCTGGGCGTGACAACCCATCACCAATAATCCAAATTTAGACTATTCTGAGCCATTTACGAACATTACGACAAATATGATCAAGCCATTTATAGCTCCCACATAAATAAGAAGTTGTGCCACATCTATAAAGTAGGAATTCAATAAAATATAAAATAAAGATATACAAACAAGAACCAATCTAGTGAAAAAGCAAAAAAAAAGTTGGGTTGGTAAGTAATACCACCCCTAGACCCCTAGTATAAAAACAAATCCACCAAAGAGCACAAGAATTTCATATATTGGCCGAGGTAAAATCCATTATGGATAAGAAGAAATTAATAGTATAAAATTTGTCATTAACTGACCAGAACTAAAAGAATCAAGGAAGAAAAAAGGGATTAGGAAAAATTTTTGTATATTGTATATAAGTTCTTTCTATAGTTAGAAATCACATCACGAAAATCTACTCTGATTTAAAATTAGGAATAATTTGCAATAAGCAGTAGGTATTCATTTTTCTTTATAGTCAGTGTAGAACTTTTGATTCTAACTAAAAAATATAGTAATTAGTAATCGTTTTTGAATTCCAAGATTTTTCTTCGTTTTTTTACTTTGAATTAAATTCCTAATTGTTTGAATTGTGTAATCTTCCATTATGGAGATTGGTAACCGACCCAAAGAATTTTGATTGTAATTCAATTCATGATGATCATAAATACAAAGTTTATATTCTTCAGTCATTGATAAACAATTTGTCGGACAGTACTCAACACAATTATCACAAAATATACAAACTCCGAAATCAATACTATAATTAAGCAATTGTTTCCTTTTAATATCATTTTCAAATCTCCAATCCACAATAGGTGTATATATATATATATATATGGCATACACGAACACATACTTTACAAGCAATACATTTATCAAATTCAAAGTAGATTCGCCCCCAGAAGCGCTCCAAGTAAAATAATCTATGTAGGATCCAGTTTGTGTTTCGACATGCTTTTGGGGTTGTGGTACTGATTTGGTCTATTAACAATTTACTCTCGCCATCTCAAAACTAGGTGATTCCCTGTGTTTTGCTGCGAGAATTACTAAGCAATCTTTTATATGATTTTTCAGCAATCAAGCTAGAAGTAAAAATGATATTAGTTATTAACAACAAATTAAACTGGTTTGTCAAGTCATATTTGGAGGGAAATAAATTCTGTAGACTCTGTAGAAGATTATAGATAAAATATAGATTGTTGGGCCAAGATTTGTATTTGTAAGAAGTGAAAAATAGGGAAAAGATAATGAAATGCAGGGTTTATCGGTACTAATCATGAAACAAACAAATGATATCTACCCTTTATGCGGAATATATTTACAAGTATATGTTAAACATTATAAAAATAACAAATAAATATGTTAAAATATTATAAAAAGGTGTGAGTGATGATGATTGGATATGCTTACATGTTAATTTGTATAGATTCCAATAGATTGCAAATGATGTTGTATATTTGCATGTTAATTTATAAAAGTTACATTCATCCATCCTACACGTATCAATATAAAAAAAACTAAAACACTCTCACTTTATTAAATTCGGATACAATTATTTTTTGTTTTATCTACCTAATTTATTCATCTAACTTTCATAAACTTTGCTATAATGATTATTTAAAATAAATTTATTTAGGATCAAATGAGAGCGGCTAAAAAAGAGCTTATCCGGGACGACGGATGGAGTAACATCCTAAGCTGCCGCCGTGGGCACTGTAACGGTGTAACCCCGTTCGGTGGTGGGTCCTTTGTGTCAGTCACCTTCCCATTCCCCTTGGGCACTTCCCCCTCTCACTTTTCCTCTTCCCGGTCACAAATTTGAACGCCGCCGCCATCGAGGTCGTCCGCACCGAGCTCCGGGGACTCCTCTGCCGTTGCCGAGCCAATCTGAGCCCCCGATGGCCGCGGATCTGAGAGGGCGGCGGCCGCGGCACCACACGGCGGTGAACGAATTGCTCTCGACGCTCGCCGCCGCCAACAGCACCCTCGCCGACGTACAGCGCCGCCTCGACGTCGAGTTCCGCGCCGCCTACCCGGATCACGTCAGTAGGCAGCCCCTCCCCCACACCCCTCCTCCTTGGTGGATTCTTCCCCCCGCGCGAGTCTGATGCTTTTCGCGGTCTCCCCACGCGCGTCGCGTGCTGCGTCTTTTTTCAGGCGAACCCGGCGAACCTGGCGGCGCGGCTGAAGCGGATCCAGGAGGAGGTGGCGGCGGTCAAGGGACTCTGCCGCGACCTGCTCACCCAGAAGCAGGTCAGCAAAAACTTCCCCAATTCGAATCGACCACCAAATCCGCGGTTCCGCCCGTTCTTCCGCGACTGACGTCTAGTGTTCGTTGCGTGCACAGGAGTTGATCGACGCAATGCGGACGAGCCTAGCGGTGCAGCGCAGCGCCGTGCAGCGGCTGCTCACCTCCTCCGGGCTGCCCCCCATGTCCGAAGAGGACGCCGCCACCCACGCCAATCTCAACCAGGTGACTTCACCCCGCCGTCCCCTCCTCCCGTCACTCGTCAAGACACGCTAACAAAATTTACCAACCTGTGTGCGCATGCAGATCATCGATGAGTGGACGGCGCATGTTGGGCCAGACACAGGTCATCTTCTACGTTGCTCTGCTGTTCGTTGCAACGATTGTTACTGATTTGTGATTGGAAACTGACTGTAACCGTTCGTTGCCATGCTTTGTTACTGATTCGTGACTGGGAGTTGACTGTAACCGGTCGTTTTTACAGGAGATGGCAATGATGAGGACACCAACCAAATCTTCTTCGCCGCTGTTGTTTAGAGCGAGTGAGAGCGGCCACAACCTTGAGCAGAGTTCTATGCAAAGCCAGGATGGCTCACGTTCTGCCGTTCATGTCATTGTTTTGTGTGTTTTGGCGAGAAGAGCTGCTCGCGCTGCAGCATGCGGTCTCAATTTGCAGATCCATTTCTGCAATGAAGACCGCCGTTCTGGAGCTGGCTGCACTGAAGGTTCTACTTAGACACCTGTTGCTGTTGTGGAGAGAATGGATTAGAAAGTCGTAGGCTTTGGTCGGATTGCGTTGTGGTTAGCAGGAGGGTTTAAAACCGAGAGCCTGTTAGCTCCTCTCTCGCTTTTATTTTCATGCTATTTTACTTTCCAAACTGCTCAATCTGTGTAGAATGCTGCCGACTAGTACAAAGTGAAGGAGAGATTTTGCTTCGTATAAGCAGGTTGATGCAGATTGTGATAGTTTCTCTTTCTTTTTATTTTGAGGAACAGTTGTGATGAACTTGTTAACAAGGAATTGTGAGTGCATATGAAAAGTTCAGCGAGGATTTCTTGGTTTGGGAAGTTATTCTCTGCTTGTAATCTCATTTCAATTCTGGACAAGAACATTTGCTCTGGGCAAAAGCCCAGCAAAAAAATTGCGCTGGATTCATAACCAATTACAGGAAAATCCATGGTCTTGAGTGGTAAGTAGAAAATATTACAGGACAAGAGGGAACCTCTGAACAAAGGATACATCTCAGATAGTCATGTACTGATGTTGAAAAATTATACAATCTCTCTTCCCAAATATTCCAGCAGACAGATAATGGCTCATCAGGCTCCTTTCTCCCTTAGAGTTGACTTTTTGCTACTCTTTTTGCTTCATTCCACCTACCAAACTTTCGAAATCCTGATGAGTACTCAAGCTGATGATTGTATAATTCTTGTCACTGCTCCATGTTTTCACCTTAACCATGGCATACCAGCTGAACTAGTAACATCTTTATTGCAGGATCTGACAAAAAGCTCGAATAGGAGGGAACTCAATCTTGGCAATTTGATGAAAATTAGTAATGAGTGGCTCAAGCTGCAAAGGAAAAAAAAACACTTGGCGTCTAATGAAGGCGTGGCATAGTTTTCCTCAACATGGACTCCTGGAGCATATTGCGTTCGACAAAATTCTGTTTTGTGCAGAGTTCCAAATACAGTGGGCTACTGAAGCACATGACTTGCTAAATTGCTGCTCCGCTACTGATTGGCTAGAAAAAATGTTAATATAAATGACCCAAGCTACTGATCGGGATACTATAAACAGGTACCTGGACACAAACATGAATATGAAAATGAGTCCATGAATCGAAAAATGTAATATAAATGAGCAAACGAAAGCACATTCAAACATTCAGAGAAAAGTTACGAATATAAGTTACCTTCAATCTTTGAATTTGATATGGACAGAAAAACTTGATAATTACCCCTTATCTGTTATCTTTTGTCCAATGACCAGAAACATCACGCTATCTCCTTTCCTGCATCATCAGTACCTCTCTACAAAAGGCTGTCAACAGAGCCCTCAACCTGAACAACACAAAATTCTGAGGAAAATTGGTTACAGAATAAGTTCATTAAAAACTGCCTTTGTAAAATCGACTGAGAATGTCCCATAGAAAGCAAGACAAAAGCCCCTTTCTCATATATCCAGTTACAGCAAATCTTGCCTTTTTTCCCCTTCATTCATAGTTCATTCAAATATTATAAAAATGCCATAAGAATTGAGAAGTATTCATGCACTCTTTTCGTTAAGAATTGAAATTCAATTTCCTAACAGGGAAAATATACTGCTTTGATAGTACCCTAGAATCATAATCTACTTTATTTCATTCCAATAGTAACACTAGTTCAGTTCCCTAGCAAAAAACGGGTAAGACTCTGTCACATGATGTTTCTTTTTTGGACATTTGATATCAAAAATCAAAATGGCCACAACTGCCCTGCTGCTGACTAATACAGTACTACTAGGTTTCTTAGCAATTAAAGAATATTATTTTTCTTTGGCGTTTCTATAAAACTCAAAAGAATGCTATAATCAGTTGGCTTCAATCCTTGAAGCAGCCCTTTGTTACCACCACCATTTTTATTAGATGCTCGTAAGGGAGCTGCAAAGAGCAATATAACTGTAGAAGGTAGCTGTTAGTTTATGATCCAAATCTAGATTGGGCTTTGGGACGCCTTGGCCCGTTTAGTCCACCCTATATATATCTCTTGTATGTCGTAGAGGGTTTTAAGTTCTCATATGTGATTCCCCTATAATTCTGTAAACTCTCCTCATATAATAAAGATTTGCCGTGTAGCGTCCGTGATTTTTTCCCCGCAAGGGTTTTCCACGTAAAAATCTGTCTCTTGTGTTTAATCTATTTTGCTCTATTTTATAACAGCAGCCACTCTGTCTATGAATGAGTTGAAATGCATGAAACCGAAAAAGGTTGGATGGGATCAACAAGACCAAGTTTATAGCTCGCAACATCCAGCTGAGGTACGAGTCTTGAGTCCTGATGCGATACGATACGACTCTTCATGCAATCCCAGGGCCTCGTCGTTTCTATGGCAAGGCCGGAATGACGGGGATGTACGCGACTATGCGGCGTTGCGGCCGTAGACGCGCTCGGGTTGCGGGAGTGCGGCAAGTAGGTGGTGAGAGCGAAGCCAGAAAAATTTAACCCGGTGAAATCAATTACTAGTGAGTTGTATCTAAGTGAGGTTATTTCTCTAAACTTTTTGGATTTATACATAAAAATCAAGGTTTGTAAGGTGTTTTGTTAAAAAGCTGTTGGATCAGGCAACCCCATAAAATATGCCGATCCGCCACTGATGAGAGCAAGGTGTTGCATCGACTTGTGACGGAGAGACAGAGGCTGTGTCAAGAAGAGGCAAAATGCAGTGAAGCTTCTGGCGCGGGAGAACAGATAAGAGGAGGCGCCGGAGCGAAGAAGGAAGGATGTGATGACAGTGGAGAGTAGGAGACAGGGCGACGCAGGCAGGGTAGGGTGGCAAGCGTCATGGACCTTCGTTGACCGGTCCATGCTGTGATGTATCATTCGGGCTAGATCGAATGGTAGAAATCGCTCCGGCCTCTAGTCCCACCACATATGGTAAACAATTCAGGTAGAGTTTACTTTATTGCCAAAATATATTTAACAAATTTTGATAATGTCAAATTTTGACATGTTCTAATGTTAATGAAATTTAGTAGTGTTAATTGTGCTTGACTTTTGTGAGAGCAAAACTTTCAAAATTATCAATCTTTGATAGGGTACTAATAATAAGATTATGTTTAGTTTACTACTAACCTATTAAAATATGTAATGTTAAAATTTAGTAAGATTAAAAGTTAATAAAATATAAACATGCCCGTAAAATCCCCATCTTGATTCTTGGGATGGTGACGGTCCTGTTTCTGTAGTATTTTGTATTTTGTATTTATTTGCATAAACCTCCCTTAGGACCACTAACTTTGGAAACGGTCCTATGTGTTTACATAAAAACCCTATTTTATCCTAAGTTTTGCATAATCCCCTGTTTTGGACCGCTGTTTCGCTACCAATAATAGCGAATTGGACTATATTTCCGTTAAGTAAACGGTAAACCCCTTCCCGACCACGCATACTCGCCGCCGCACTCCACTTCCCCAACACGCCGCCGCCGCCGGCGCACGAGCTCGCCGCGATGTCATGGCTCGCGCGCTCCATCGCGGCCACCCTCTCGTCTGCCCACTCTGACGGCAGCGGCGACGACGACGATGACCGCGAGGCCAACCCCGGCGGCGACCGTAAGGACAAGCAGCCGGACACACCGAGCGGCGGCGGCGGAGTCAAGGGCGACTTGTCGGAGCTGACCGACTCCCTCACCCGCGGCCTGTGGGGCGTAGCCTCCTTCCTCGCTCCGCCGCCTGCGCCCGCCGAAGCAGCGGAGACGGCTACGGGGACAGAGGGGGAGGGGGAGGGGGAGGATGGGGCTCAGTCGCCGCGGATCATCGGGATCCGGAGCGACCTGGCGGAGATCGGGGGCAGGGTGAGGAGCGGCATCTCGATGCTGTCGAACGCCAACGCCGTGGCGGAGATCTCCAAGATCGCCTCGTCGCTCCTGCCATTCGGGCCCGGGGAGGACGACGACGACGATGCCGAGGCTGTCGTGGGCGTGACCGAGGAGGTGGTGGTGTTCGTGAGGCACATCTCAACCCATCCTGAGACGTGGCTCGACTTCCCCTTGTTCGTCAACGACCGGCACGCGGATGGTAAGAGGCAGTAGTATGGAACCTCTCGTCTGGATTTCTTCAGCGCCTGTAGTGCTTTGGTTTGCTTGCATAGGATGCTGGATTTGTTACTTTGGTCTATTATACATTCATTTAGGAGACCATTGGTTCCAGCTGCTTCAATGCTTAGGCTTGTTTTGTTCGCTCTGGTACTAAGATCGCTGGATCTTTTGTCATAATTTTAGGCTTTTAGCAGCTTGGCTCCAGTCAATGTTTATTTACTAAGGTCTAATTGGGGGAGAGTAGTTGCTTACAATTGAGAGTAGCACTCAATGCTTAAGATCACGACTGAATTTTGAATTTGAGTGCATTTGTTTAAAATTATGAAAGTTTGACAAGGAATTGTAATTCATGTTAATAGAAACTTTTGTTACTCCATGTGGTTGCATTTGCTGATGTTAGTTAGACAGAGTAGATACATGAACTGAAGTGGGTCAATCGTTCGTTTTGGTCTAGTATAGCTAGGGCTTAAGTTCAAAATTTCACATTTGGATTGTATTAATTCGAAGGAATAATTAGCAAATAAAGAGTCTGTTTGCCAAAATGAAAAAAAAATACTAGGAAGGGCTTGTAATTAAGGAAGGCTTAAAAGTACCAAACACAAACTTTAATGTTGCATCCCAGTAATCTTGCTTTTTGTAAAAATGTCTAATGAGACTTTGATCACTTGACATGTAAGAACTGCATGAAGCCATCGTTTCTGCTGATACATAGACAGTGAGAAACAATAAATTAAACAAAGGACAAAGCATCACACAAACTTGTAACACACATACAGCACTGCAATCTGATGAATCACCTAACCAACATGGCAACATCAGAATAGGGGTTTTGTCACAAATTAATTCAAATGTGGAATCATCACTTTGACCTTTAGTGCTACTATTTCGGTCAAATAGCTCCAAGAGTTGAATGCTCCCTACGTACACTTTGTGGAAATCTATCTATATCCAAGGAATCAACGTCGCTAATGATGTGAGTACATGTGCAAAATCTAATGGGATCAAGTATATTTCATCCAACAAATTTATTATACATTAGCTTTTCTACATGGGTTTAATACATTAATTTCTAATGTTCCGTTATTTATGGCATAATCATCACTTGCCCCTGTCTCTTATAAATGATCATGGTTTCCTATTTTTATTTGCTTTTATACCTTTTGGTTCTTACTTGCCATAGTACTAGGTAACAACTGTGTTCTGGAAATTGGAATGGCTAGAACTTGTTAACCTGTTACATATGCATATGGCCATCTTCAATATGTAGGGAATTACTGGTTAATGGAGGCCATTAATGTATGTTGTTCCATCATGTCGGTCATGCCTTACTTGTCGTGCCTGACTGGTTTCCTCAATTCCTTTGCTTACTGCAATGCTTCTTGTGTATAGATTTTGAACTGTCAGACACACAATATGGACATGCATTGGCTATAGAGCGTGTTGTTCCAAGCTTGTCATATCTCAGGACCGAGCTTTGCTCTACCAATATGAGTGAAGCGTGCTTTTGGAAGATCTATTTTGTGCTTCTTCACTCAAAACTCAGCAAGCAAGATGCTGAACTTCTTTCAACGCCACAGGTATATTCCCTGCTCTTCAGCATATTCTTTGTCTTTATGGCAAAAGTTCTTAACTAATTATGGATTATCATGTCAACTTGTTACAATGCATGCTAACCTACACATAGCCCCATAACCTTTTTTTAACAAAGTGTCTATGCATATATGTTACCAAATGGTATACCTTGTTTCCAAGTTACAAACTATGATAAGTCGGGTGTGTAAGGAGAATGTACGTAACTATGTATGAACTTAAGAATGTAAGCTACCGAAGCCCAAAAGTTGCATTAGATTGTGGCTGGCAGTGTGGGAACATAAACATAGAGGATTCATTTTATGCTCGTGTAAGCGTACAATTAATATTTGGGCTCCACTTCTCATTATAGCATCAAGATTGGGCATTCTCCACTTCTCATTGTAGCATCAAGAATTTGTTGCAAGTTCCAACCCACAAAACAAAGCTAAACTACAGGCATATATTTAGTTAATTATCATGTTGAATATATCTAGTCTTGTCCTTCTTGTTAAAATTCTTGTGCTGGAAACACCTGGCAGTGCTGAAAAATCATAGCCTTCCCAAGGGAAATATCAGTGACATTGTAGAACTCTAAACCAGTATCCGGAACAGCAGGAGGATATGCTTCAGACCTTCAGTATTTGTGACTTTGAACTGATTTTATATGTTTGGAATTATGCATGTAAGCATGGAGATCTGCATTCCCAATTTAATTATGTATGCTGTCAGCACATGTGAAGGCTGTATATAGTTTGATTATTAATCATATAGTCCATGTACGCATACCCCTATAGCTCACTTTGAGAATATAAGCATGAACCTATCACATGTAACAGATGTATAGATTGTCGATCATGCCTGTATATTTTGTTGTTAAGTTACTATCAGTATATATGCAGTAGCAATTTTCTTGTAATTAGTATATTGTAACAGAAATTCCTTGTTGCGTTGTTTTTACTCCATTGGAAGGTCCATTGTGCGTACACTTTTGCTGCATTTCACCTTCTTTATCTTTTATTTCATTCAGATCCTGAAAGCAAGAGAAGAATTATTGCAAAGTTCACCGACAAAGAAAAGGCTCGGACATGATGGTTCATCACGAAACTGGAATGTTCCCTCTACCCAAGGTGACAACAGTGGAATGTCCGAAGCACCTTCATTGGAAGAACCAGCGCCTGTACCGATGCGTGTGGTTGAGGCTGACAAGCATCCGATTTCAGTCACTGAGGTGGAAATAATAGACAAGTCCGTGGTTGAAGAAGAGTTGGTGGTGAAAAATGAGATCAAGAGTATACCTTCTGACTCTGAGAGGACTAACATGCATACCACCTCGGACGATGATGACAAAGAGGTGGAGGACTGGCTGAAGGATGTGGCGCCTGTGTCCAGCAAAACAGGCAACGTCGATTCAGCAGGGCAGGAGGAAGACATATCCTTCAGTGATCTGGAGGATGAAGAGGATGATTGATAGACGGCTAGTAAGCAAGCGCAACCAGTACTAGTACACTCGGCTCAATGACGCAAACACAACTACACAAGACAGTGGCTTCATGAAGAACATCCACTGTCACCGAAGGACTGTAACTCGGCAGCTACAGCAAAGGGAACCGTAGTTTTGCCTTGGAGTGTAGGATTCACGGCAAGTATGTCTCTGGGGCTCGCGTTGTGTTCGTCCAAATTGCATGTTGATGTAATGATGTATTTATGTTCGCTCTCTATTTTGTACATAGATACGCTATGTCACCGGTGTGTATAGCCACCATCGCGTGCATCACTCATACGTACTGGATTCTGAATGTAAGATATCCCCTCATCTGCTGTCAAATGTCTTGGAATGCCATTTCGTCTCGAGCTTCCTGAACATGTTCACTGCATTGTTTGTCTCTAGAATCGGGAAGCCGCGCACCATAAGCTGGCACAAAGCGAAACTCGACACCCTTCTCTACTCTACTCGCTACAAAATTTGAAACTGATATACTTACCTACACGGTATTCCTTTCGTCGTTTCTAATGATAATATTCATGATTTATATATGTTGTCATCACCCGCAGAGCAGTTTCCAGGGATAAATATTCAATGGTACTAATATTCTGGGTTTATGATTTACGTCGTCACCTACCAATCCACTGGCTACTACTGCCACTGTGCCACAGCACACGGTTGACCAGAAACCGCTCGAAAAGGGATCATGCTTGTCTACCTTCAAAAATTCTTGTCACTAACATATAGATCCGATGAATTATGTATTTATATATAATGATAAATGCACAATGTGAAAGAGGGTCTTTAAAGATAAATATTTTTGTCACTAACATATTAGATATGATGAATTATGTATTTATATATAAATGATAAAGACACAATGTCGATCTCGGTTTCTCAAAAAAGCTCAGGCGGACGACTACTCCCCACCCCGCGCGGGCGCGGCTGACGTTTCTCTCTCGCTCTCGCTGCGCCTCTACTACATGCAAACGCATGCGCCGCGCGGCTGGGAAGATGACGCCAGACGCGCTGCTATCAACCGCCGAAACGGCTAAACGCCGGCGCTCCGCTGAGGCGCGCTGACCCTCCCCTCCCTGGCCCTGGATGTGGTCCCCACTCTCGTCTTTTCCTTGCTTTCCCCAAGAGACGGAGACGCCGGCCCCACCTGTCATCCTCAGGCTGGCTGCGTGCGTACGTCGCGTGTGCTGCGTGACCGCGTGAGCTCCTGGCGCACCATATCTCCTCGCCTTATTACAAACACATGCCTCGCGCTTCCACAATTGGACTAAATCAGTTTCTGGTCATCGCGGCCTGACGCGACGGCTGACACCGCGTCCGCTCGTTCGTCGGAGATCATGGAGGCGGAGGCGGAGGCGGAGACGACGGTGACCGTGACGGAGGAGCAGCGGGCGGGCGGCGAGGAGGAGATGAGGGCGAGGAAGCTGGCGAGCCACGGGAAGGTGTTCGTGGGAGGGGTGCCGCTAGGGACCAGCGAGTCTGAGCTCCGCGCCCACTTCTCGCAGTTCGGCACGGTGGCCTTTGTCGGCGCGCCCAAGAACAAGCAGACGGGCGCCGCGCGCGGCTTCGCGTTTGTGCAGTTCGTCAGCCCCGACGACGCCGCCGCCGCCATCGCCGCGGGCCCCGACCGCCACGTCCTCCGTGGCACCACGGTATATATACACACGCTCCAGATCCCCTCCGATCACACGCTCTCTTCTCTCTTCTCTTTTCTGTGATCGGGTGATCTCACTCGATCGATCTGTCCTTGATTTACACTTTGTCCTTGTCCTTTAGCTTGCATGCTTGGCTTCCCGGCCGGGTGCAAGTGAAAGAGCGTGGGATCATTGATTTTTTGCTTTGCTGCGACGATCGAGGTTGGCTTCTTGTTGCATGGCGTGCTTAGCTCGTACTACCGTGTTGTTCGGCGGCGTGGTGGGTTGGTGATTCTGTTCATCAGTACCCTCGTGTCGTTGCTACCTGTGACGGCCAATTGACCACACAGCATATTGGTTAACTGTTAACTAAAGGATGGTTAATTGGAACTTGATTGGAAATGGTATGTGTTTGGTGCTCTCTTAATCCTGTCCATATGAGTCGTTGGTATCATAAATTTACACGTAGCTGGCGAGTTACTACTCCATGAGCTGTGTTCGCATCATAATTTAGGTGTAATGGTTATAGCTTAGTGGTAAAAGTATGGTTGTTCGTTCTGCTCATAATTAATATTTAAGGCATTCTGAAGTTTTTATATTCTGACAGAAGCTTTAGTTTTTATTGCTAATTTCTCTCTTAGTGGCTTATTACTAATGTGGTTCTTCGTCCAAGGAGTACACAGGAATGATTTGATTTTCACGAGTTGTGGGTGTTACTGATGAACTGCATTCCAATCATATCATGTTATTAGCTACGGAGTTAGGGTGCATAAAAATGTAAGGGCTGGTACGGTGTAACGTACTCCTTCCGTCCCATTAAATAAGTTATTCAACTCTCTAAATATTTGATCAACAATATTTTATAATAAATTAAGTTTTATTTAACAAAAATAATATTATTGAATTGACATTTGAATTAACATCCTAGTATTTGAGAAATTCAAAGTTAAATATTAGTTTTATAGACCGTGTCAAATTTGACCATGTCTATGTTAGTGGGATGGAGGGAGTAAATTCCAAGATCATAGAAGTGGATGGCTGCCGGATGCCTGCTGGGCACAAAATCAGCAGTCTCATCTTTTTTCTTATGCTTATGTTTATAAGCCAAATTTTAAATTTTAAAACTTAACTTTGAATTTGATTTTGTGGTTTTTTTCTCGTGGTTTATTACACAACATTTGCTTTTCAATCGCTAAGAACACGTATATAAAAGTTTTATTTGCAAATTATGTAATAGTTGGTAACACTACGGGAAACCGCGGCTTTACCGAGTGTCCCAGGCATATTGCATAAGTGAAAACATGGAGTCTCATGTCTACAAGAACTGACTAAACTACATTGAGCATATAACATCTTCAAGTCTCCAACCTCTTGTAGTTCTTGCTAGGCACTCAGGGGCCCATTGTTTTGCTTATGCTTATGCTTATAAATCAAAATTTGAATTTTAGAACTTAATATTAGAGTTGATTTTGTGGTTTTTCATCATAATAGCACATTTGCTTTTCAATCACTAAGGATACGTACATAAAAGTTTTACCCATAAATTATTTTTAAATTATCAATAAGCAGTTCGTATAAGCATAAGGATAAGCGAAACGATGAAAGTATAAGCATAAGCATAAACGAAACGATGAAAGTCCGAAGTATAGACTAGATCTCAGACGTGTGAGGATGGCATTTGCTTGTGTGCACCAAAAATCCCAAATCTTCATTTGCACTAGCAAAGACTAGCTAGCTAGCGTATGAGTGAACAAATTCAATACATATCTTCAAACATAGATATTTGTTCTTGATCAAATAAATTAAACTAGGGGATTTCCCTGCACAATTTACATATTACATTAAATTTAGATATTTTTTGTGCATACAAAACATACTGCAGTGTCTTGGTGGCTTTCTTTCTTCTTTTTTTGGGGTTAAAACTAGTTAGCAGCGTAAATATAAATTGCGTTGTATTTAACTCCTAGTTTTACCAAAAAAAATGAAACTAGGTATCTGATTTCATGTTCAGTTAGCTAGCTATGATATTGTTTTGGAAACAAAAGCAATGAATTATTTTTAAAAATTAATATATTTGTATAAGTCAACTATCGGATGCATAAGACTTTAAATTTGGCTCATCCAAACTGAGGCCATATTTTTTGTGAAACCATATGACATATTTTCCTTTTTCTTAGCAGAAAAGCTTGATATTATGACCTTTCATTACATGCTAGATTTCTAGTATGATAGTCAAATACAAGCTCAAATTGTAATCCCAGCCCCATGCTTGGCATAGCTGGATAGGTCTTGATCTTGCTCATTTCATTATTCATTCGAAGTGTTTTCCTTATATTTTCTATTATTATATTTTTAGTCAATAATGCGCATTTCTCCCCTTTTCTGATAGATCGATGAAAGAATCAAATTGATTGTTCTTGCATAATACATGGATCTAATTTGGTATAATTCTGTTTTTGTCTGCAGGATCTGGTTTTTGAAATTTTATCTAAAAATGTGAATATATATGAACAGTAAACCATGTTCTGATGACTTTTAGGGTTCATACCAATATGATACTCAGCTCTAGACTTTTTCACAAGAGATGGTTTCTTTTAGATCCTCAAGACAATATGAAAATTTGTAGTAGGCTAATAGCTAGCCTAGCTGAGCTATATATATATAAATATATATATATATATATATATAAAGCAAGTAGTATTTCTACCTAAATTTTGTTTTGCCTAGCTATTTTGCAGAAAACCCCTTGAGTTTTTCTGAAATTAATCCGCATTCCGCCTGGCTATTTAAAAAAACCTAGTTAAAGAAGAAAAGAGGGTTATTTTGCACAAAACCCCTTGAGTGTTTATAAAATTAACTGCAGCCCAATGCTGAAAAAAAGAGAGCTTGAATGAAAAAAAACCTCGTTTCTCTCTTTCGTCCTCATCTGCGCCGCGCCCACACCGTGCCCCGCGCCCCTCCCTCCCGTCGCCGCTCGGAGCTCCCGCGCCGCCACCTGGATCTTCGCCCTTCACGTGCTTCTCTCCCTGTGTCGTCGTCCGGTTGCAATGCACGAGCATTTTGCTAATATATATATATACACACACACCCCATGGTGCGCAAGAAAGTTTGTTTCCACCACAAATGGATCTTTAGTTTGATATGTAGCCTATTTTTGCATAGTTGCAATGTAGGATTTGCCACTTATAGTTTGGCTTCATGTAGGATCATCAGGCCTCACATGTCCAAATCCTATGTTTTTACTATTGAGGATCGAGTAAGCAAATCTCTTTTTTTTCATCTGTATTTCATAGAGGTATATAAAAACTTCACCCTACGTATATAACAACTTGACTTGAGCTGTTTTTTTTGGGACATCAGGTAATTCCACATGATCAAGCTGTTCTAGTACATACAATGTTAATTAATTTTGCTGCGTTTCTTTCCCCAGATGGATGTCAAATTAGCCCAACCAAAGCCTTCAGCTGGCGACCCACAACTCAGTTCAGGTGACCAGAAGAGGAAGATCTTCATCGGCGGCTTGCCGCCGTCCGTCACCGAACAGCAGCTCAAAGAATACTTCAGAAAGTTCGGCGACGTCAACCGCGCAATCGTGGTCACCGAGCTTTACACGAAGATGCCCAGGGGGTTCGGCTTCATCCAGTTCGCGTCGGAGGAGTCCGCGGCGAGGGCGCTGAAGAAGGACAGGCACTTCCTCCGTGGCCAGTGGGTGGAGGTGAGCCTTGCAATGCCCAAGCAGCAGCAGACTGGGCCGCCGGATCAGCAGCAGCAGAACGCAGCTTCTGGCACTAGAAAATTGTCAGTTCAGGCTCGCCCGTTTTATCCGGAGAGATCATCAAGCTTAGCCGCCGCCGCCGCCGCCGCTAATTATTCCGGCGCCGTTAATAATGCTCCTGTGGTAACACCTATGAATTGCGTCGTCAGCAATACGATTAACCCTCATATCGGCTTCGAGGTACCTGGGATAATACTGAGCGAGGATGTAATTAATGCTGTCATTGCTAATTACTCCTACCACCTGGGAGGTGGCTGGGCTCTGCCAGCGATGAATCTTCAAGCAGCACATAGTGGTGCGATGATGTGAAGCTGTTCTAATCTGTGCCTAGTTATGAAGTGTCACACTAGGTATGTAATTTAATTTACTTCATTTCATTCTTGCTTGTTTGTTTAAAGAACTCATGGTATTTAGTTTCATATATTTGCTCAGGTGAAGTTTGATGTATCCCTGATTTTCTTTTTGTAATAGTGAGGTAGGCAAGAATTGTGATTTCTTAATTAACTATCTAGATGGTTAGATGTAACATCTCTAGTCAGACTTTTCAAGTTAAGTTTCTAAGAGTTTTGGATGTCAGGTGGTTTCCCAAAGTTTATCCACCTTAATTTGTTTGCTACACATGATGTCCAGCTCATTTTTTAAAGAACTTAATCGTGAAATTATGTGCATATGCTTTTTATTTCTTTCATTTTTATGTACTCATTTTCAGATCTTTTATTTCTCAAAAATGTTGTAGTATATATGATTATAGGTTCAGAAAAGTTATTTCATTTTTAAGTACTCATTTTCAGATCTTTTATCAGCATATACGTAACTAAAAGTGATTTTATGGTTCTTAAGAGATACAAGTAACTCTTTTTTTCCACGAAAAGGGATATGTGTGTGTGTATATATATCACTTCAGCAAACAGAGAAGTGGACATTTTATGTTGTCCATGGACTATGCATGCATGACAATTGATTGTATTTATGCAAGGTTTCTAAGCAAGCAAGAATAATGCATATGCATGCTATATTGAAATTTGCAGATCAATATGTAGCTGTGTTCTGAATAAATTCAGATTAACGTGTTCCATTAATATTTAGATTGGTGCATATCTCCACTAATAGTTTTGCTGTTACTAAATAAAAATATAAATTCAATACATATTGACAAATATATTGTTCTTAAGCATCGTTCACAACTTTTAACTTTTTTATATAATGGAAGTAACTTCCAGCCGCTACAGCAAACTATATGCATGGATATATATGCACATAGCCATTCATAAGTTTTTACTAGCTAGTTAAGATATATATTATGTGCTACCAATGCCCATTTATCTACTACTACGTACCTCCTTCCTCAAATTCATGGGATTTTCATAACACAAATGTATAGCCAAAATCCTTATATTTTGATACAAAGGTCATAGTCAAGTATCATCACACCAGCTACCTCCATTAGGTACTTGTAAGTTGTAACTTCTGACTTTTGAGTCATCAATCGCTTTGATCAATACGTACTAGTACTTGTAAGTTGTGATAGAAATTACCAATATATCCTGTTAGAGTCGTTTAGTTTCTTATATGTTGCTTAAAAGTACTAGTCAAATTAATTAATTTCAGATTACTTTCATCGGTCAAAATTGACAAACATATATAGTCAAATGAGACGCTTTCTTGCTTTTTATTGTATGATCACTTTTGTTAACAAAAACAATATTGACTAAATGCAATTGACTAAATTCTTTTGTCAATTGACAAAAAACAATTTCTTGCTTTTTATTAATGCAATTGACTAAATTCTTTTGTTGAACAGATAACAGAACTCTCTGATGATTGTGGGATGTGGGTGATAGCTTCTCTCTATTGACTGGCTGTGAAGACTGTTCTTCCAAGCGATATGGGCATCTGGCTAGCTGTTTGAAGACTAGCTAAGTTAATCGTACTGTTGACTGAAGCCAAACTGTTCCCCCTTTTTTTTTACATCATCATCATTCATCTAGACTCGACTAAGTTGGCTAGTCGTGCTGCATGGTCTAGCTAGCTAGGAGAAGAAATTGTTTCTTTCCTTTTTTCGAAAAGTTGAGAGAAGAACCTGCTATAATTTTTAATCGGTGTTTTCTGGCTTGTGTCCAGCTGGATATACATTTACATGCAGGAACTCAACATGGGTTAATTAGCAATAACATTTACATCTCATTACACATTTTGCAGTCTGTTCTTCTTAAGCTATCGTCATGGTTACCCAGGAGGGTAGCCAGCTAGCAGGTATTGCTTCTGAAGAAATAATGATGATACATACTGTATATATATGCCGACATAGCAGCCTGTTTGGATAAATTTGATCCATGTTGCAGCTAGCTAGCATCGCTAGCTCCTGTCCTGCAACGACCCATCTCTGCAGGTAACTAACTGTTAATGCACACAGACATCTATCAGATGCTTGATGAACTAGTAAGTTCAATTATATCGGAAGCTCCTTTAATTTAATCCACTGCACTATCTTAATTCGTGGATATATATGATCGCAAGATCGATCGATCAAGACTTTTGTTTCATCTGTGCTAGCTAGAATTCTAGCTCAGAGATATGCATGCTTAATTGACCGATCGCGATCATGTCATTTTCCCTCTTTATTTGTGCTTCACGAACAGTTAACATGCAGTGTTCGATCTGTCATCCATCGGTGTTTGCTAGATGCCATGCACACGGGAGATCGACCGGTCGTGCATGTGCTCGATCGGCTAAACCGTCGACGAGCTTATCTGAAATTCTGAATCCATCCATCCATGTGAGCTCTCTGGCAAAAAGAGGAGTCGAATCTCACGTGCATATGGCCCGGCTGGCTGCCTCTGTAGGATATTGCTGTTGTTCCATCAGCAGCAGTAAGTCCGTTCCTGGCCATCGATCGGCTGTCAACATGAACATATATATGAATGCTTGCCCTGTCCTGTTTGGAACGCAAGAGTTTCAAAAAAAAATCCTAAAATTTCGAAGGTAGTACGAATGATCAAAGCTTTACTACGTAGTATTGTGTTGTGAATCATGCGAAGGGTGACAACGACGACCACGACAGGTAATTCTAACTTATCAGACGCAGCCAAAACTTAATTTTAAAATTAATTTTGATTATTTTATTAGAGACTGAATTGCATTTTGGACCACTTTTTATTACCTAAGTTTCCTCTATCCAATCTTTTTTCACTTTCAATGAGGTATTTTTATTATTTTTGCATTTTGGATCATTCAAACTCTTTTTGTGAGCACAACAACAGAATCAAGCATATTGTCATCCTGATGTTGACGATATTTTTTATTTATATTGATATGTAGCTCATTTTTTGTCGAAGGAGAGACTGAATGTAGCTAAACAAGTGTTAGGACGATCAAATGTGTAACAAAGATAAAAATACCTTGTCCAAAATAAAAAAATAGATAAAAAGTGGTTCAAAGTAGAACGTAGGTAATAAAATATGGCCCAAAGTATCATTTACTCTTTATTATTGTATTTTAGTATTGATTTTTAAATATGCTGTAACAAATGCATAAGTGTTAATTGGCTTATAATCAGAGCTATGGACGAAACGACGACATCCATGCTGCAGGTACGAGCGGCAATGGTGCAAACGAACATCAAGACTAAAGATGGCAACAGATAAAATTCGTGTGGATACACACTTCAAATATCCAAACCTGCAAGCGAAAATTCGTGCCCAAATCCATATTCGCCACCCGTCACGGGCAGAAAACCATGCACGTATCCGCTACCCACGGATATATGCATGCCCATGCCCACATAGCAACATATAAAACATCAACAATTCATTAGGCACGATGGGGGAGGACGAAGGGCGATGTCGAGGGAATGCGACAGAGAAGTTGGCGTGGCGTACGATAGATCCGGCTTTCGGCGGCGGGAACGGGCGACACCGAGGCGGCGAGGCCTCCTGACGATGGCGCGACGCTCGGTCGGCTTCTCGGCCTCTTGGGAAAGACGTGGTAGGGGGAGGACAAGGGGCGAGGACGAGGATCCGGGGCCGGCAGCCGGAACGGGCGACACCGAGGTGGCCGACGGCTTCAACCCCTGGTGGCGGCGGTGTTGGGTCGGGGGAAGGACGAGGGGGAGTGAGCGAGTGAGGGGCTGAGTGCCTGAGCAGCTAAGCAAGTGAGGGATGAGGGGATTATGGCACAGGAGGAAAATGAATCGTGGGTCGTAGCACATTGAAACCCTAAGCCAAGTTTATATATGTTGATGGGGTTGAAGTCACATGTCAGCAGTTGAAGTGGGTCTGACGGGTTTGTGGGTGTAGATATCATTTTTTACATCCGTTCATTTCTATGTCTGTAGACACATATTTAAATCCATATCCGTGTCTATCGTGTCTCGTAACATAGATACGCGAATATTTGCTGTCAGTTACCTTTCCAAGACAGACGTACGTACGGCACGCACGCGAAGGCGCAGAGCAACCAGCAAAGCAGACGAGACGTCGTTGTCCATTTGTACTACTCCACGCATGCCAAGGCCATGAATGAAATGAATCCCGTAATGTGATTTCTCCCGGGGAAACAAACAGGGGCCCCTTGATCTGTGACAGACCAACTAATGAAAGCAATGAGCTCGATCTCTCGAGCTGGATCACTTGGAACATCAAGTGTACTACGTTTGTGGTTAGTGGCATACGTATGCCCTACTATCTTCATCTAAAATATGATTATACATGAGTATTAAATAAATGAGTGAAATTAAATGGACAATATTATGATTAGCTAAAAAATAATATAGATAAAAAATTGTTGTATTTTAAGATAGAAAAGATATATGGAATTGTTTAGAGAGTTTCTGGCTTCTTACAACTTTTTATAGTTTATGATAAGTTACAGTTATAGAGTTCAGAAAATAGCATAACCGATTCTTTCAGCTTCTTCACACTCTCACCGTGAATCTTCCTCAAACATGCCCCGTAGCTACTCCATTAACTTGCTAGGCTTACGGATTTTCGGACGGAAAATTTGAGGAATTTTCAGAGTTCGTTGTGTATGGTCACTTGCAGAATAGGGGTAAAATATCATTAACAAACATATAAATCTCATTTGCAAAATAGTTGATTAATAGGACTATAATATCGTACGGCAAGTGAAATACATGTTAATTAACATTAGTATCATAACATACTGTGAGTGGCCATAACATATCTGCATCAAGATGCAGCAGGACAATAATCGTACACTAAATATCCTCTCTATCTGCATCCACATGGACTGTTGCTAATGCAAGAGACAAATCCCCGGTACTTAAGCCTAGCTGTCCTTGTCAGTATAGTGACACAACACAACTCAAACAGAACTTCTCTCTGAAAGTCTTGATGTAGATTACAAAGGCTAGAACTAGAAGTACTGAAGTAGTAACACAGCCATACAGCTTTCATGCGCATCAGGCACATGATATTCCTTCAATGCATAGTTTCGTTCCCTCCGTAAAAAAAAAAGAGCTTCTGACTATAAACCTGAACATAGGCTATGCATAGATTTTTAGTCGGAAGTTTTTTTTTTCGGAGGAAGTATACACTTGCAACCTTGCATTCACAAAATACATACATAAGTGATACAGAACATTTTTCCATTGCAGGGTTCTCAATACTATCTTTTCATCAAAAGAGTATATACTATTGAACAAGTACCACAGTATGCATTCATAGTGGTCGGCCAAAGTAAACTTAAAATAACAGTATCTCCATTTGAAGGTAAACTGTCAAGTAAGTAGAAATAACCCATTCTAACCACTGAAAATTCTTACAAAAGAATCGAGACATCAAAGACCATCATTGCAGGCCGAGTCCAAAGCCATATATCTACACCCCCAACAATTCAGTGTCTACGATGAACTGTAACCCCCTATCAATGGGACCAGAGCTTCTTGTCTTTGCATCAATCTTGTATTGTTTTCCCTTTAACAGAACTGCTCTTTGATTGCATATCCCCCCTCCAAAGAAAAAAAGAAACCGATTATACCCCTTGTATTCTATCACTCGACTTGCTCGCCGATCAAGTCGAGGCCGACAACCAAGAATGAGACCCCTTGGAACAGAAGGAAGTAGAAATGTATGCCTTGCACTGAGAGCAGGCTTCGACCTGCTGCTGTTAATAGAAGGAAGGAGAGTGCCAGCTCCTTCTGGTATATCCTATTGTGTTTTTTCTTTTTCGAATCCTTTTCAGGACGGGACTCCTTCGCTAGGGAATCAAGGTTGGGTGCAGATCCAACTCTCTGTTGCTTAGGCTGCTTCTCAACGAGAGAAACAAGATCGCCCTCAGAAGAACGGCCCGATTTCTTGGTGACAACCCACTCGTAGGCACTCCCGAGCTGGAACAAGCCAGAAATCATGGCATTGAATTTTGTCACTGACATGGTATTCTCAAACAGAAGGTAAGGGACAATAAATGGAAAGGATTTGGGGGCTGGGAGAATGTTCAGCAAGGACATGGTCGCTGGAATGTAGCACACAACCCATGCAGGGAGCTCAGCTTCAGGAACAAACATTGTCATGGGAAGGATGATGCAGAAAAGTGTGAAGGAATAGAAGGGTAATATGAGTTTGCGAAGGAGAAAGAAAAGGAAGATGAGGTTGAACTTCTTCCAAACTCCAATCTGCAGTTGAGGAGGTAAGTAAAGTTAGCAGCCAAACGACAAATTTTTTTTTAAAATGCGGATCAGCTTCAATGACCAAATATGTAAAAACATTGACAAATGCTCTGTTAGTGTAAAATTTCAAAGTCCATCGTTGCTGTGTTTTGATACAAGTGGAGTTACTCTACAGCATCAACAATTTGCAGGTTAGCAATTTATTTGCAGAGTAATTCTGTTTACACCCAGTCCTTTTTCCAGATGAAGCAGTTTAGTCTATGTTTGACGTCATGAAACATTTGACTAAATGAGCTGTAGCCTGTAGGTCCATCTTACTGGTGAAGAAATTAGTCTATGGAATTTATGCTCTGTAACTAATTTGACAAAACTTCAAGCGAAACAAGGTTCATGTAACTATCAGTTTGATGTTGCTCTTGTAAATACACATGTACTGGTAGACAGTAAAACATTCTCTTGCAACTATGCATCCTGCTGATGCTTCTTGGTAAAACAACTGATTGTGCTAGATT
Source organism: Oryza australiensis (assembly GCA_019925245.2). NCBI lineage: Eukaryota > Viridiplantae > Streptophyta > Magnoliopsida > Poales > Poaceae > Oryza > Oryza australiensis. The sequence continues at coordinate 5,957,978 of JAIFGZ020000048.1, read as the reverse complement.
ATCCTACTGAATGCAGCCAAAATCTTCTCAACAGGAAAAATAAGGATGAACCTAACCATGTAGGGAAAGGGATCCTCACAGTTTTTATTTTAAGTGCCATGCTTTGTATGATGTTGTCAAAAATAGCTTTTGCAATATGCCTACGGGAGAAGGTCCATACCTTTGATTTGATGATGTCGACAAAACAGAGTCTAAACAACTGCATGGGACCAGAATGCCATCGATGTTGCTGCTTTCTGTATGCTTCATAAGACTCCGGCAATTCACATTGGCACTGAAAGGATAATCGTGTGCAACAATTTGATTGTCATCACAAGTTTGAAAACAACATAGGATGCCCATAAAACACAAGGAAACATACGCAAGTACCTCAACATCATTAATGTACAGAAATTTCCACCCCTTAAGATGTGCTCGCACAGCAATATCCATATCCTCCACTGTTGTCCTCTCCATCCATCCTCCAGAGTCCTCAAGTGCCTTGATTCTCCATACTCCTGCAGTTCCATTGAACCCAAAGAAATTGAGGAATACCCCATTAACCTGCTGTTCCACCTCAAAGTGGAAGCACAGATTAATATTTTGCAGTCTAGTCAGCAAGTTCTCGTCTTTGTTTACAAAAGACCATCTTGCTTGAACTAATCCAACATCTTCATTGCCCTGGAGGTCCAACACACAACTAGTCAGAAAATAGAATTTTCATTGCCTTTGGACTCAGATAAGAATGTACCACAAGTCCACAACATCAGAAATATTTCAGCTATACCTTGAAATGGGGCACAGTTCGCTTCAGGAAGTCTGCTTGTGGTTGGAAATCAGCATCAAAGATAACAACAAACTCATAATCTTTAACGTAACTGCAGTTCATGGCTGACTTGAGATTTCCAGCCTTGTAACCGTCACGAATCACTCGGTGTCGGTACAATATGCGGACACCCTCTCGCTGCCATTTCTCCACTTCCTCCTTGATAAGAGCAGAGGTGGCAGCATCATCGGAGTCATCCAGTACTTGTACCAAGAAGTTTGACCTTGGCCAATCCAGGTTGCAGACAGCACCAATGGATTGCTGGTACACCTGCAAAGATAGAAGTTAAAAGGAATAAGCTAAATGTAATTATAGTTCTACTGCAATTGCTCAGATTAGTCAAGCAAAAAACCACCTCGGTCTAAGCAGTATATAAAATAAGTATAGCTTCGTTTGAATATGTCATGAACATAGAACATATCACAAGGGAAACAAAAGTAATGTTACTCCAAACTCCCAAGCTTAGATTAGTATAACATCCTATATCTATAATTGCTTTTCTAAACTATTCTTTATACATTTTGTTGATGAGAATTAAATGAATTTTGTAAAGGAAAATATACACAACTTTGGAGACATAAAACTGTGCCTTTGAAGCCCCCACTCCCCAAACAAAAAAAAAATCTGAACATTCTTATTCATATATTCAAATCCCCAAATCAAATCTACAACCCACCAAACACTTCATATCAGGAATACCCATAGCCCAGAATGCAGATTATGTAGTAATCGTCTACTTTGAGTCATAGACAAAAATCGTAACCGTTTCATCCCAACATGTAACCATCAATCCAATCCCAATATTGTAGTATACAAGTAGCGGCCAAGTTTTGCCTCAGTGGCACTACGACCAAGATACCCCAATCTAATCTGTCGAATTATTCCTATCCACTTGTTGAGTTCCCCCAATTGCAGTTCAAAAACGGAATCTTTCGGTCTCTGCAAACCACAGATGCGGCCATGGCACTCAACGCCCAATCCTAAAAATGCAACCTTGCGCAAATGCCGGAGCAGCAAATTATGCAAACAATTGGAATTATGTTTGTTCTCGCAGCTCACCTCCTTCTCGTTGCACATTGGAATCTGCACGAGAACCATCGGAAACTCGTCGGCGCCGGCCTCGACGTCGTCCGACCCTTTGCCGCCGCCGCCGCCCTTGGGCACAGGCTTGATTCCCTTGAGCTTGATCCATAAGCAGCCGAGGCAGAGGATGAGGCGGTCGGCGCTCTGGATCAAGAAGAGCACGACGCAGGCGTTGGCGAGGAACTGGAGCCCCGGCGCGAGGTACTCGAGGCGGACGCGCACCCAGGACGCGTACGCGGCGGCGAAGAGCCCCTCGACGGCGAGCAGGTCGGGGACGACGACGGCGCCGCCGAGGTGCCAGCCCTGGACGTGCGCCGCGACGTCGACGGCGAGGAGGAGCACGGACAGGAGGAGAAAGGCGCGGAGGAAGCCGTAGAACCTCGTGCGCAGCACGGGGCTCTCCCCCGGCGGCGTGGCGACGTCGGAGTCGGTCCGCCCCGCTGCCACCCGCCTCCGCGCTGCCGCCGCCACGGACAGCGCCGCGGACGCCGCGCCCGTCAGCTTCCCCGCCGCCCGATGCGCCTTAAGCAGCAGCACCCACGTGATCTGCCGCGCGTTCTTCCCCGCCCCGCCTTCCCCCGCCGCGGGCGACCCCGGCGCCCCCGCCGCCGCCACCTCAGATATCGCCCACTCCGGGCTCTCCATCTTCACCACCACCGGCGTCCCGCTCCCTCCCCTCCCTTCCCCTCCCCACCACCTCGCCATTGCCAAACCCAAATGCCGCTGCTTCTTCCGTCCCCCAACCTCACCTCCTCATCAAACAGGCACGCGGCGGCGGCGAGCAGAAGAGGAAACAAACAGCTCAGCACCTCGTCGCGATCCAATCCAATCCAACTCTCCTCCGCTCCAGACAAGCCCGATCTTTATACACTCCCCTATGATTACCACCACCTCACACACCCACAAAAAAAAATTAAAATTCCAAGCCTTTCCTTTTCCTCCTCTCCTCCAGCTGGAGAGCAAGTACAGGACGACGGCCTTTATGCTGATGCCCGAAGCTTAATTAACTAATCCGCCGGAGCATTCCAACTAATTAAGCGAAGAACACGGTGGGAGAGCTCTCTCTCTCGGGATCGGGCCAATTGGCGACTCGATGCTTCGGCTTCTTGGCGGGTTACTACTTACTCCTCCATTTAAGCAAGCAGGCAGCGAGTGCAATGGGACACGTGAGCCCGCCCCGGGGGTGGCTGATTGATTCGTTGCTTGGAGCCGAGCCGGCCGGCCGCTGTCGGTGGCGACCGGATTGGTTGGGGTCCCCGCGGGGTTGGTCTCCTTACTGCTCTGCCACCACGTTGGCCCGGCCTTGCTGCTCACCACCATTGCTCATCCTACCACATCATCATCAAGATTTAGCACAGCTACTGCTACTCATTTGATTTAGTTTAGTACTTTGTTTCATCGATCGCAAATCACCTCGGATTCTTGCCATGCAAATCAGCAAATGGAGTGGACGATCACCGAATTTACAGCCGCATCATCAGTCATAATTGATGCAAGCAGAGTGATTCTAACAGATAAGAGGATAATACAGTTGAGCCAATGATAGCGAGGCATAAGAACGGAGCAAAATTGCAGGCAAATTAGAGCCAGTGAACCAGTGACTTCTGAGAATGTTCTTCAGTTTTTTTCCTGTTGCACACCGGACAGTGGTTATACTGCTAGTCTGTTCTCCCCTACGTAACGATACTAACAAAAGTTTAAAAAAAATGTTGGCAAAAAGAGCTTGGGAAATCTGACGTGCCCACCAGACACGGGTCCAACCGTTTAGCTAGCACTTATACCGACACCAAAACACACGTAGTAGGAGGCACAGTAGAAGTGGATTATTACTCGCATCATCACAGCTGCGTGCAGCATGAGACGTTTTTAGAATGTGATTTCTTCCGGCTGTCATACGTCTGAATTAGTACTCTCCGTCTACAAAACTAGAAACAAATTAGTACTACGTATTTTACACAATACAGCAACCCAGTACTAAATTAGACACAATCTATTACTACAAACTTGAACAAATGTCCAAATAGTATTAGATTTTCTAGTGTTTGGAATCTGAACACAATATAGCTACTGGATTAGATATAATATACTACGAATCTGGATAGTTCATAGTATGTTGTGTCTAATCTAATATTAATTTAGTCTATTTTGAAATGGATAGAATAGGTTTAAGGCCATAGAAATAATTTGTCTAATAATTACTCTCTTCGTAAAAAAACTTAACCTAAAATTCAGATTCGTTGTACTAGGAGATGTCATGGTCAACTTAATTTTTTTGAGACGGAAGAAGTAGTGAGTAAGAAATATGTGTGAAGGTAAAAATATCAGGAAAGGAAATGTCAAACATAAGAATATCATGAAAGGAAATGCCAATCTTTTGACAAGAAAGGCAAAATAATTAATAAATGTGCAAATATATGTAAGGTAAAAATCAGGAAAGGAAATGCCAAACTTTTGACAGAAAGGCAAACAAAACAGGACAGAAAGCTGGAGCTGGTAAGACAACAGAAAACTCCCCAAAATTAACTTTCCATAATATATATAGACAGAGATGGAAGTATTAATATTAAAAAAATAATGTGAGGTCTGGTACGAGCAGAAGAGGAATAACAAACTGAAGAGATCCAGTCAGAAGAAAACAAGATCAAACAAAGGATCTGCCCCGTACTTGTTTTCAGCAAAATTATTTGAGAGAGAGGAAGCAATAGGGGGGAGATTAGATCTGGCTATGCTGGCCACTTGGGTTTGCTTGGGGATTGCATGATTATATATGATCAAAATGGTTAAGGGATTTATCGAAGATATATAGTGGGATCATGTTTGGTAGGATATGTGCAAAAAAAAAACATCGCCTTTTTTAGTCAGACTTGGACTGCACACTGCTGGATTCATGTGGCACAGATACTGAATGTTTGAGGCCTTCCATATTGTATACTACAGCTTACAGACTGCATGTAGACTTCATATTCGATATTCCTATGCAAAGTAAGCAGACAAGTAAGTTTTTTCACCTTTTTCAGAACAGTCCATTGTCTACTCCTTCAGAGCTGTTGCTAGACACCAGCAGTTCCGTAGAAGCCAAAAGATTAATACAGTCCAAAAAAGAAATGTGTTCAACACAGAAAGCTATGCTCTTCTGGTTGCCAAAGTCATATTCTTATATGATGAGCCTGTTCAGATTACGACCAAAATAAATCTTTTCAAAATTTTGGCAAATTGATAACATTGTCAAGTTTTTTAAGGATGAGCTAAATGTGATATTGTCAAAATTCCCTAGATATTATCGATGTTTGGTAGCAAACTAAATTATAATTATTAATTTTACTAAATAATGATATGGTTTAAAATGACATCAATCTAAATAGGCTATATGTTTTTTAATATGTTTCTTTTATGAAAAACTGACCATGCAAAACCCAAAATCACTTTCAAGAAACACATTCTGCTACCTTGCTAAGAAGCACTGGACACACATTCTATTCTTGCTATCAAACTCGTATGGCGGCCTCTCTCTCTCTCTCTCTCTCTCTTCTGAAGAAAGCATTGTCAGGAAGGAACATCTGAAGAAAGGAGGAAGCAGAGAGACCACTCATGAAAGACAGAACACATGGTCAGAACCCAAAACCAATATAGAAACAAACCAAGATCAGATCTGAAACTGCTCAACTTGCCTCAGGTGGGGACAAGTTTCATTTGCATGTCCCATTTACGACATCCATCCATGATAAGTGATGAAAGAGAAAAAAAAGGCAATTGCCAATCGAATCTCTACTCACAGAACCTGGCAAGCTTGAGCTGTTACTTACTCCTTTCTAAGCTGCACTTGCTAATTACTAGTAAGCAGTTTGCTTTTACTGAACTGTTGTGATGCCCCCCCCCCTTCTCTGTTTTCTGTATCTCTGTTTGTTGATGCATCAAGTTGGCATTTTTACATGTACTGACCTGGCTGAAATGGAATACGATGGCGAGAGGCAATTTCCTACCCCATTGCATCTGAGTAACTAGGGCGAATGTTCGTTGTGTTTCTCATATGGATTGCTATTAATAAAGATTCAGTAAATCCCCATTTACTACCATCATGTCACCATTGGGTCACAGGGTCAGTAAATCCTGAGAAATAATGCTGATCGTACCATGCTACCGCATTTGCAAGAGTATATGCCGACGCGATTCACATGAGGATTAGAGATAACCTCATTGATTAACCCTTCTCATTTCTCAAGATATCCAGGTGTGGTTTCCGCTCTTCTCTAGCTATTTCTTCAGAGTTCAGAATTCAGAGTAGTTTTTTTCCACTCTCTATCTATCACATGGAGATTAGAGATAACCTTGATTAACCCTTCTCATTTTTCAAGATATCCAGAAGTAGTAGACGCTATAATTAACTTCTTTGATGGATCCAGCGTTGAGCATCTCTGAGATGGCAAGAACACGCATCGCATGGAATCACACAGGGAGGGCAGCGTCGTCAGATTCAGATGTGCTCACGTTCAATGCTGCTGCCTGCTGTACCTTAGCTTGGATGCAGCGATGCAGGCAGCGAGGGTCCAGCCATTATTAACTCCTGTTGCTACAATACTAGTAGTAGTACCACGCACGAGTAGGAGAATCATAAGCTGCTACGATGCTGCTTGTTATTTAATTTAATCCGTTCTTGGGTTGCATTGCCGGGGAGGACGTAAGGAATCATTCCAATCTGCATCTCGATCGATCCATCCATCCATCACCCATGACACCTTCCTCTGATTGATTCCTCCTTTTCAATCTGTGCAATGCAATAGCATTACTTGCACACTGCACAAGCATGAAAAGTATGCAGTTTTTCGTATGGAAATCTACAGGGAGTAGTTTAGTTCGTACCAAAAAACGAAAGCTGCCGTATAAGATCTCGATGGTTTTAGATGTGCCGTATAAGCAAGTCTGTCGCTGCCAACCTGATGAAACTACAAGGCAAGCTGCCTGACGGCCGACACTGTCATTCAGTCTGTCAACCAGCAAAATAATTCGCTGCACAACCGGGCAACGGAAACTTCCCTGCAATAGGAGTACTAAATTAGTACTAGATACAGTGTGTTCATCCCAAGAATCAGGAGTGTTGTTGCTGCGCCACGAATCCCATTAAATGACTAACATTTGATTGTTTATCTACTAATCGTGGAGATCTGTAAGTTGGTTGCAGAGTGTCATGATGACACGTTTACACTCTGAGAGGCGAGCATGGGAGAAGGCCTGGAATTAACTAAGCTCTAACGGCAAGTCCAGCAGGAGCTCGGCATGATCAGCGTACGTGCTTTTGAGTTCAGGCGCACATCTTTATGTAAATATTTTGCATTAGGTCGCTCATCAATGCCATTCGTGCTAGTAGTATTTGTTTGAGTTTGACTATACTTCAGGTTTTGTTTTAGACGCAGACGACCACTAATTATTTTCGGTCGTGGGATGCATTAATAGAACGTCTTAACGTTTTCTGCGCGCGTAGACGAGCTTACATTGATCATCAATTTATCAATAAAAATCAGGAGAATATTCAGCAAGGTTATATTGTAATTAAACTACTTATTGATATAGAGTTGTATTTGCTATAAATCTTTCATATTGATCTGTAAAGACAAAAGAACATAGCTATAACAGCGTCCTAACAAATACCTAATCAAACTACCCAAAGTAGGTGGGAATGAAATGGGCAGCTTGGCAAAGGGTAATCACTTTCATGAACAATCATTTTCTGATCTTATGGCAGAAGGATAATTTTAACGTGAACCTCATTAATCCTCAGTTGAAAAAGACATCCTGAAACATGGACCGGACACACTGAAAAATTAGGCACAGCCTTACATAGCATAATTTAGGCCAATAAGACAAATCAAATGAATACCAAATCATCTACGTTAACTTTGCTTCCACTTCGCACAACAGCAACAGGCTAACAGGGTGCCGCCATCATTTTTTTTTACACAACTAGTACTTTACAAGTCGAAGAGGCAATAGGGGCAAGAAAATGGAAAACACAGTGGGGATTCAGCTCAGCAGCGGCTTCCAAAACTGCCGCTGCTCACAATACCACATGCACACAACTAGACACAAAGGATTTCCCCTTTCAACCCGAGAAGGGCAACACCGAAAGCAATACAGCTAAAGTGATTATCTTTATAAGAGAGGTAACTGTCAGCCTACAGTTAGCTCTGTATTATCTATCAGAGGTGAAACTAATCCATCAAGTTATGAGGAAACGCCACAGCTTCTTCGCTGAAGATGTTTTCTCTTCCTCTTCCTCTTCATCTTCATCGTCGGAGTCATTGTTGTCCTCAGGTCCATCTACATTAGATGGTTCATTTGCAGACTGCAAAGTGGAAACAGAATATAGTAAGTTCAATGCACCAAGGTGCACATTAAAAGCATATGTTATGAGCATAGTGCAACAGGAGGAGGAATTACCACTGTTGCCTCCACCAAAGGTTCCTCATCCTGGACAGAATCTGAATTATCCACTCTCCCATTCGCGTGAGGCACATCAACAGATGAAACTGGGTCTCCTGGTGTTCTAAGGTTCTCTGGCCCTTTATCGCCGTATTCATGTTCCTTGCAGGTGTCGGATAAACCAAGTGGGGCTTCATCATGTTCATTCTTGGAGCATTTCTCTTCTAGGGCTGACGGGCTGGCAATATCAGTTTATTAGTGAAGGGCATGAAGAAACATTAAATTAAAATAGTCACGCTGCTTTCAAAAGTTGAGATAGTAGCGTAAAAACAAATCATACCAGTTGGAAGTGATTTCCCCTCCATTAACTTTCTGAACAGTGCTCCTTCGGTGCTTTCGTTTTGGCTCTAAAACTTCACTTTGGTCACAAGAAACCAAATGATTAAGCCTCTTCTGACCAACTTTTGCAAAGTCCAAATTCACATCTTCAACATCCACAGTCTCTCCAACTTTCGTTGGCACACCATTCTGGACAAATTGATCATGGCCAGCGCTCTTCTCTGGAGACCGTTTGAATATCACCTGAGCACATTTTCGAACCCAAGAAATCGGTGTTGAGACTGATGGAGACAATTCTAGTTTCCTTCCAATAAGTTGCTTTGGTGAAGAATGGGAATTATCATGATGATTGTCCTTCACCTTTATATTACTTCCAAGCTTTGACTTGTCATGTTGTAACAAAGACAGTTGCTTATTTTCAGAATCAATTTTCAATTCTTCCAACACATTAAGTTGTTGAATTTGCACTGTAATTGCTTCTCGGTCTGAATGTAATAGTTTTCTTTGCTCTTGCAGCTTCTCCCGTTGATTATTCAAGGCTTCAATAGTGCCTTTTATCTCAGACAACTCTTGTTCTCTCCTCTCACGCTCCAAAGTAGCTTCTTTTCTCTCATCCTCAAGTTTCTGCAATTCAACTGCAACATGTTCTAGTTTTGTGTTGATCATCTCCTTCTGAGAATTGATGTGTTCAAGCTCCTTGGCCTTTTTCTGCTCAAACTCTTCCTCCCTTTCCCTCAAATAAGAATCTATTTCCATCTGCCTTGCCTTGGCAGAATTTAGCAATTCCACCCTCTGGATATCAATGTCTCTCTTCAGATCTTGCCTTTCTTGTTGAATCTTACTCAGCCAACTAGCATGTTCTTGTTGCATCTTACTCATGAACTCTTTGTGTTCATGAGAGAGTGTTTCTGAATTATTTTTGAACTGAACACGGAGATTATCCTTCTCCTGTTTGATGATATCAGATTCATTCTTGAGATACTCAGTTATTGCTTTTCGTTCTTCAGCAATTCTGATCGCTTCCTTTTGTAGCTCCTCTTTCTTTTCATCAATCAGCTCCCATTCAATCTCAAACCTTTCCTTTTCTGCTTGCAGCCTATCAGCATCAGCCATGAGTTCCCTTTTTTGGGCTCTGAGGCTGTCAATTTCTTCTTTAAGTTTCATCTGCAGAGTAAGCAACTCATCTCTATCTGCTTGTGTTATTGCTAGATCTTGTTGGGCTTGAATTGCTTCCCGTTTCTCCTCTTCAAAGAAAGCCTTTTCCTTCTCCAAATCCGATTTAATCCTCTGTATTTCTTCCCTTTCTTTTTGAAGTTCATTGTGTATGGCTTCTCTGTGTAACAAGAGCTTTTCCTCCTCCTTTTTCAACTCATCTGATCTCCCTACCAATGCCTTTTCCTTGCTTGCTAATTCAGCTAGCTGAAGATCAACATTCTGGGATCTTTGCACAACCGCGGATTCCTGCTCACTGAGAGCACATTCTCTCTGATGCAGCACGTTTCTTGTCACCTCCATTGCTGCATCAAAAGACATTTGTTTATTTGCCATCTCAGATTCAAATTCACATTTTTTCCTCTCCAAGGCTATTTCTTGTTCCCGATTCAACCTTTCAATCTCGACCTGCAGCAGAAATTCAAGATGATTTAGAAGAGGTTAAGTCACAACACACATTGTCAATAGTGAAATTGGAGAATCCTACCCGTTCTTTACTTGCGATTGTCTCTTGCAAAATTAATAATTCACTCTCCCTTTTGTCAAGCAGGGATTCCTTCTGAATCAGAGCCTGCAAAAGAGATCAATTTTGTTAGACAGAACTTTCACAATGATATATAGGTGGTAATAAAAGGAGAAAAAAATATACATACTTCCTCTCTTGAAACAATTGCCTCCATTTTCAGCTCCAATTTATATTTCTCCTCTAACAAAACCTTCTGTTCAGCTTCAAGAATATTCTTTTCTTCTTCCACTCTTTTCTCTGAGTGAGTAACGTAAGCTAATCTCTCAAGGATGTTCTCATCCCTCTGATTGAGTAGAGCTTGTTCTTTTAGTAATACTTCCTCCTTTTCATGCAAAATTTTCTTCATATCATTCAACGATTTCCTCTGGAGGCTAATTTCCTTCTCTTTGGCCTCAATCCTGCATTAGCATGCCTGATTTAGGGAAAAGGAATAAAATATGTCCACTAAACCATGCAAGAATATCTTACAAAGTACAGAGTTGACTAAAAAATTAAAAGCATTTTGACAGTGATTTACTGAACTGAATCAAGCTATACTACTATATAAGAGATTATTTAATTGAAAAGATGAAACATAGAACACTCACTCAAGGTCACAAGAAATACGGTCTCTTCTAAGCTGATCTTCACGATCATCAATGTCATGTAAACTTCTCAGTGCTGCATTATGAGTCCGTAAGGACTCTGCCTCCAAAGATTTTGCTAGAAGAAGCTTCTCTTCTGCCTCATCAAATTTCTTGTGTGCAGCTTCCATCAATTGAAGAGCTTCAGCCAATTTTGATTCATATGAAACCTTTGTTTCAGCTGTTTCCCCACGCATATCATGCAATGCTTTTTCAAGCTACCAGAAAACATTGAATAAGGGCCACATTATCATTATATATGAATTGGATAAAAAAATAAATCTCAGAATGTCTCATGCACAGTGAATTTTTCTTTTGTTCTCACAGACATAAATAATAAAATTTGCTTCTGAGCTATTAATTGGGATAAAAACTTACATTAGCAACACACTCCTTTTGGATGCCTAAACTCTTTTTCAGGTTTTCTTCCTTCTTCCTAGCTTCAGCTAAAGCAGACTGCTGTGCTGCACGCTCACGCTTGTGCATAATCTCAGCAGACTCTGAAGCAGCTCTAAGTTGCTCATGCTTGGATGTTAATTCCTTCCGCTCCATCAAAACAAGACCAAGATTGTGTTGGTATTGATAGATCTACAACAAAACAAGCAAAGAATAAGACAAAGCAGATATTATTTTTACCATTCTTCAGCTTATGACAATGTAGGTATTTAACATTTGGGCATACATCAAGGGTGAATGTGTTGTTGCATTTGAATAGGAAAGCAAGATTATATTGTAGGGCAAAGAAGTAAATAATATACTAACTGGTTTACTGATGTGCAGACTTTACTATTGATACAAATTGCATACAAATCAATGAATAGTTTCGGCAAATACAAATGTAATAAAGCCATGGCACCTTCCAAAATTAGTCAGGTTCTACCGCAATGCATAAAACAATCTACTATTTCAATCCAGACAAGCTAACCCAGAATACTACATCTGTATAGTTGAAACAATAGAAACCCCAAAGCGAAAGAAATAGATAAAGTTAAATGTAAAAAAAGAAACAAACTTATACAATTACAGTTCAGCAACCAACCAAACCAAGCGGGCTAAACTCAATGACAAACATTCCAACATGGCGTTAAACACCAACGCAAAAGTAGCTTCTTGAATCATTAATAAACCCATCCGGCATGTCACTCGTCCAGCACGTCAGCTGTACCCAAGAAACAAAGAACTGAGCCACCACCAAAATCCCAAAATGATTTTTTTTCTTTCCCGATAACTCATAGCGCACCAAACTCGACATTAGTCACACAAGAACCCACGCAGCGAATGATTCCAAGAGGGAGACTTCATCGACGTTCCGCCGATTCTTTTCGCCTATCGATCTTTCTCCCCTACTAGGAGGAAACCCTCCACCAAGAACTAACAACTGCGGGAGTCAAACCATCAAATCAAGAATCCAAGAACCTTGCCATCCAGCACACAGAGGGAGGGGGGAGAGTGTGTGTGGGTACCTCGGACTCGAGCCGCGAGATGTAGGCAATGAGCGCCGCCTTGTCGCGGCGCTTGAGGGACTCCTCGTCGAAGCCAGCCTCCCGGAGCTTACTCCAGATCGCGTCGTCCCCCGCGGCTGCGCCACCACTTCCTCCTCCTCCCACCCCACCGGCCGACCGCGGGCTCGCCATGGCTCCCGCCCGCCGGGAACCCTAGATCTCGACGGCGGCGCGCGGCCCCCCGTCCACCGTCACGCGTCCCTCGCGCGCAGTGCTTTCTTCCCGTGCGAGTAGTGGAGGTCTCCCTCCTCGCCTCCTCTCTCTCTCTCTCTCTCCCTTCTCTCTCACACCTCTCCTTTTCCCCTCGAGCTTTTTTTCTCTCTCTTCTTTTGGGCGGCTGCTCGTGTGTGCGCGACGCGAGACGGAGGGTTTTTTTTTTACTTGGCTTGGGATTCGGTGGAGGGAGAAGGGTTTGGTTCGATGGGTGGACCGTGGAGTTCACGGTGGACCGGGTCTATGGAGGTGATGCGTTACCATATTGGACACTGATGATTATTGGCAGGTTCTTTCTCTTTGCTTTCGCTTTCCACTAGTACTCCTAATTTTTAATTTAACTTCATCTTAGCTTTACTCAACCAAACAGTTTAAATCTATCAAAAAAATTAGAGTAAACTAAAATGATCTTACAAAATATATTAAAGAGGTAGAGCAGGATTTGAACTGCTTCACAATTTCACTCCATACCCAACTTTTAGAGTTAAGGGTTTTTTAGAACTTTGTCACCAACTCCATATTTTCGTAGGGGTCCATTTGACTGCGAGAATCGCTTCCGATTTAGTGTATGTCTTCGAAAATCTATATCAAATGGTTAAAAATAAGAAACGTTTCTTGGAGAATCGGCGAAACCTTTTCGTTTTTAACTAGAAATAAGCAACCCCTTTCGTTGGTTTCTCGAAGAAATGTTTATCTGAGAATTACCTGTGAATTACTAGAAACATTTTTGTCTGTTTCTCCGAGAACCCGAAACCGTACCAACAGGTCCTTAGTTGAACCCAATCAAACAACTAATTTAGAAGTAAAACTCTACCAAATAGCCTTTATTTAAAACGAAAACTTTAACTTAAGTCACACATATTGATTAACTGGTTAAAAAAATTTGAATGACTTTTTTCACAAACAATTTTGAAATGTTAACTGTTTGGTCTGCTGAACTATACAGTCTCTTTATCCTTTAAAATTATACATAGATAAAATAGTATAGTCAAAAACATATACGGAGATTTTTGACAAAATTAAGCAAAGATGACAGCATGCTTTCCGTTGGCAAAAGCCCGGGGGCACTGTAGGCTTGGTCCATGGAAGCATCCGAGGATTCGTTGATCTTTTCGGCAGTAAATAAAACACCAATAAACCAACCCGTCACCAGGTGTAACGAATAAGCATGACACGTAGGGCCAAAGCACTCGTGGCCCACACGCCAGTCTCCCCAGCTAATCGACACCGGCGGCTTGGAAGTTGGTACCTCGCCTTTTACCGCTGCCACTGAAAGCCGTAGCCCACGAGACCATCGCCCATGACAGGTGGGACAGGGATTCATGGGGGCCACATGGAAGCGGCACGTGGGGAGCGAGGTTCGTGACTCGTTAGGATCGGGTTCGGTTGGGTGGGTTTCTGGCGTGGCGCCCAGCGCGTTTGAGCTGCGATTGAGATGGCGGAAAAAGTGGATACGTTTGGATTGGATGAGGTCAGCTCGGGAGTGGCGCCAGTGAGGACGCATCCGAGGTGGTGGCCTGGTTTTTATGGGCCCCACCAAACTGTGTCCTTGACTTTGATGGTCACTTTGATAGCCACAACAGCTGCGGAAACTGGAAACGGAGGGTTTACAGTCACACTTAACACTAATTAATTCTTTAGTTTCCCAGTCTGTGGGCAACAGTCCATGAACAACGGTGTACTACTACTCTACTACATCATCATGGCCAGCTTTGGAGAGAACTCCAGCCGTCCAGCGAGCAAGGCACCATCGCTGGGTAGACACGGGAAATGCAGGTGCAGCTGCAAAAATCAGCGTCTGGTTGGGAGTTGCCGCGCACGGCCGCTCATCATCAGGTATACCGCAGAAGAGTCGATGGGATGGGAGCGGCGCGCTGGAAGAGAGCCCCTCTACTTGCACCGAAGAAATCCGAGAGCCATCCCGATATGATGTCGAGTTCTGATTTTCTCAGCCTAACCAACCAATCAGGGTCCTCCTTAGTCGCGGGGCGCAGATCGATGTGATGAGCTCCTGCAAAAGCAAATCACGAAGCGGATTTACGATCAAGAATTCAAGATGCTGCAAACCGGAGACTACCTGAGGATATAATGCAATGCGCTTGCTTACGAAACCGCACCACATCGACCCGATTCAGTCAAGTATATCCAAGTCTAGTATTGATTCAAGTATACCCCGCTATGAGTCTAGTACTGATTAACACCACCGTTGATGAATGTAAAGTGTAGGAAAACAACATACCTAGTGGAGCCACGATGGCGACAACACTCTCCGATATATTCTTCAGGACACTGTAATGTTCATTGTTCAGATAATGGCAAGATCATAACATCAAAATGGCTCGGGTAGGTGAGAGAGATCATCACATAAAATAAGTTCAAAAAATATCACTATCAGAAAAAGAAAGGCAAGTGAAGTTCCCTTACCCTCCGCCACTCCAAGGATCGAGAAGTCCATTGAAGAATATGATATTACTACCAAATCTCTCCAGAACTAGACTAATATTCTGAACAAGAAAAAATATCAACAAGTCACTAAAATCTCTCATATGTATATTTTGGCTGAAAGAAAAAAAAGAAGAATCAGTTGTATTACAAGCAGAAATAGTTTATAGAACATAATTTGAGCATTCCATAACATCTCTAATAATAATACATTTTCTTTTTTAGCTGAGAAAGTTTCCTGTCGATGATAAATCATCTAGCTGAGCAAGTCGTTAAAAAACAAATGTATATGCTTTATGAAAACCTTGAGATTTTGATACACAATATAACTTACATGCCCACCGAACTCTGTAGTAATCCATCGAGGCCTTGGTCTAACACCAAAGCTGTTGATGCAATCCTTCTCATATGAAGTGTAGTCGAATTTATATGCTTGAAACATACTATCTTCACTGTATGACATTGGCATGACCATCTCGGTACAAGCCTGTTTTAAGCAAAAATGGCAGATATGTCATATCAGATAACTCAAGTACCTTAACATATACTCCCTCTATCCCAAAATATAAAGGTTTTTTTGCCCATGTAGAGGGAGTATCAAATATATCCGATGGATAGGAACAGCATAAAGTTTTAGTTGCATGACCTGCCAGTCCCATCCACCCATTCCATGCGGATCATCATTTATATCAAAGCAGTCAACAGTACCAGTGTAGTTGTAGTATATATTTACTCCTGCATATATGCGCTCCAGAATACTGGTTCCATCAGGTTGATTATCAATTTTTCTACACAACTGAAAGAGAAACCAGGTAAGGTAGTAAGTAGGGAGTAGTGACGACATGTAGAAAATAGAACATGGGCTTCAGAATGTTGCAGCACACAAAATTATCATTCTGATATAGTGATACTCTAGATAATCTTCTTTGTTGGGTCTTGAGAACACAAAGTAAATAATGGATGACGAATGTTAGCATGTTAAATTTTATCACAAAAGGAACTAACTTCCTTTATTGGATTGCCAGGCAAAGGCATCAGAAAATCTGATGCCATTGGGTAATCCACCATGGCCAGGTAACTGTACGCTGAGCTCAACCAATCTGAAAGTTCCCCAGTGGTTTTTATAGTCCTGCAAAACATTTTTTATACATATATGATTACCGATTACTAAAGCTCAATGTAAAAGATGTAGTGAATAGAAAAATTACTCACTGGCATAGATGGAAAGTTTTGCTTAGTTTGAGAAGACCATCTTGCCCATTTCCTTGATCGTCCAGTGCTTTCCATGAGTCCTTTATTGTCTGAAAGCAGCTTAAACTTTCCCTCTAAAACATAATTATGAATGTGTCATCTGTCATGTCATTCACGTATATTGAGAATAATAAGGAAACAAAAAATGTTGCAAATAAACACCTTGAAATCATTTGACACGAGATCGTAGAATATAGTAGAAGGGACGATATCTTCGAATTGAAGGATTGGAGCTGACGACGCAAGAGCCCCCACAGCAATATGTGGGTATTTAAGTCTCATCCAAGCAGCCAGCACTGCAGCAATCATACATCCAATGATGTCAGTACAGAAGTATTCCCTTTGTCCCAAATAAGTTAACAGTTATATGATATATTACAGTAATAGGAATCTAGATAAACTTATTTTGGGACGAAGGAGGAAGTACAAATTGAAGCTGGAATCCAAGGACTAATGGACCACCGAGCCACAATCACGGGGAAATTAAAGAGACCCTGCACAATCTGCACAGGCAACGGTAACCCTTACTTCCACCATAGGAGCCCCCGAAGAGCACGACGGGGCTGCCTTCTGATGACAAGTTCCTCTTGAGGTCAGTGAGCAGTACAGCATAATCAGCAATTGCTTGTTCGGCGGTGAGATATGCCAAGGACTTGGAATTGTTGTAAGCTTTCTCCTTGCTGCCGAATGGCATGGACTCCCCGTAGTAGCGATGCTGCAAACGAACAAGTAAACGGATCGGATCTTGCACGATCAGCGCACACCTAAGGAAGAATACTGACTGGTGCAAAGTGAGGGATAATTTGCCTCGGCGAAGACGACGAGAGCGGAGAAGCGCGGGGCGGCCTCCCACACGAGGCCTGAGTTGGCGGCGAACCAGGCGATGTCGCCCTCGTTGCCGCAGTAGAAGAAGATGGGCCCGCCGGCGCCGGCCCACTCGCCGCCGCGGCCGACCAGGTACCGCTGCTGGAAGAACCCCTCCCCCTCCTCGTCCTCCAGGAAGCTGAAGTGGTCAAGCCGCTGCCGGAAGTAGCGCGTCTCGTAGTCGTACCCTCTCACCGCTTCTTCGCCCCCACCACCCCACGCCGCGGCCGCGCGTGGGGCCCAGAAGCGGGGCCGCGCCCTCGCCAAGGACGACGCGACGGCAGGGAGGAGGCCGAGGATTAGGAGGAGGAAAGGGAGTGGACGCATGGCCGCTTGCTTCCTACTTCCGGCGAGCTCGTCTCGTCGGAGTGGCTGGCGTGCCGGATCGAACTGCGCGGAAGAAGAAGAAGAGGAGCTTTCTGACGTGGTTCGTGACGTGGGTGCGGCGCAGCCAGAGCAGTCCACTTGTCCACTCACAAGGGCGCGGGGTGACCTGTGAATTGTGATCTTTCAAGGTGGGCCCGTTGATTTTTGTGTATGGGCTCTTTGAGGCCCATCAAGAACGTGTCACTATTACGAGTTGAGTTCAGGACTTTTGTTCCTGGACCGTGTCCGTCGTGGCCTCCTCCGTCTTACTACTATACCTACACGTGCCGACGCGACGAAGCGCACGTGTACGGAGAGCCACCAGGTTTTTCCTGCAGAGAGCCAGAGATAGATGATAGATCGATCATGGCCAGAGAGGGGGGACGAGACGACGGCGCCTCTGCCTCACCCAACAGCGTCGCACATCAGTCGTCGTCGGAGCCGGTGCCTTTCCCGGTTCACCGCTTGGCGCGCTACTCCAAGTCGATCGACAAGGCGTTCAAGGAATCAATCCTCATCCACCTGTTGTCCTGGAGCGTCAAGGAGCGGATGCTGTCGCCCGAGGCCGCGGCGCACGCCACCGCCGACGGGCTCGTGGTCGTGGGCGTGGTCCGGTGCCACGCCGTGGACTCCAGTGTCACCTTCTACGGGCTGGAGGGGAGGGGATCGGCAGGAGCTTCGACGAGCTGCTCAAGCCCTTCGACAAGCAGCTGATCGCCCTCCGGCGGCGGTCCATTCCGGAGGAGCGAGAAGGTGCCCATCTCCGCGGACAAGGTGGCGCAGATCCGCGCGCTCCACGCCGCGTTCGTGGAACGGAAGACGGAGCTGAGAGTCCTGGCCGAGGTCACCCTGGACGAGGACCTCGCGGCGAGGACGCGTCGGCCGCCTCCACCCCGCGCATGGTGGAGCGCCTCTTCGAGGCGGTGCTCGTCCCGTTGAGATCGGTCAAGTCTAATTTTTGATGACCTCGTCAATAGCAGATCGCCAGCAGATGCTGACGTGTTGGGCGGTGCCACCCGTGACACGCCTGTTGCTAACGCAGATTCTTGTGTGCCCAATGTCTGATCCGTCTATTCATATGTCAAAGTTAACCATCTGAGGCTTTGAGTTGAATCTGAGCATGTAGCTTGCTATTTAAAGCTAAACTTTAGTTATAATTTTTGTCTTCGAGGCGAATTGGACCTAAAGTTTAGTTCTAATTTTCAATTTCGACTCCCAACGAAAGCAACTAATTTTTTCCCTTTATCTAGAATCTCATGATATAACAAATTTATAATATGTAAGTCACGAAATGTCAGAAATGGTCCCATGGTCTAGCGGTTAGGACATTGGACTCTGAATCCAGTAACCCGAGTTCAAATCTCGGTGGGACCTTTTTTACTCTTGATTTTTTGCATGTGCACATTTTTTGCCGGTAGTTGTTGCATATGATTGTTTATGTCGCCATGTACTCCGTATTTGTTAACAATGATATGCCGTTACTGCTGTTTGCGTATGCATGTTTTTACATGCAACTACTATACTTTTTGCGGGAGAAAATTCAAAAAATATTATTGACAAACGACTGTATTTATTGAATTATTTCTTTTTGCAGATGCTATATTTGTTAACAATGATACCTCTACTCCACTTCATAGTAGACAGCTCTAAGCCATCCATTTCCTACAGCACTTACTTTGGGTTAGCGCATTAACTGGTCGTAGAAAATGTTACAATGGTCTATCCTATATACTTATATAATTTATCCTTAATATGATTTTTTTGTGCAGCCACGTCACTTTTATTAAGTTAGACCATTGGATGAATATTGTCTCATTTTTTTCTCAAGCCACAATCTCTCCAACTGCCTCATCCCCAATTCTACACGCACATGTGTAAAGCAAGCCCACTAAGAAAATAAATGTTAGCCAAAGGGTTGGAAGATGCACGCCTCAAAGAAACTGTACATTTTCCACTCACTCCTTTTAGTTAGCATCAAATGCATTGGATGCCTCTCGACGATCCATTCTTGTGAGCAGTTGGCGTTACCATGTGTTAATGACTTTCTTTATATTCCTCCATTCAAAACGTTGTCACTGGCTAAATTTCGCCGTCGGCAGTCTTGCTATGCATGCTCCTCATGAGCTCAGGTTTGCATCTAAACTCTCCATCCAATGGCTAAATTTGCCTACTTCTCTGCTCATGCAGTCATGCTTAGCAGTTCATCATCCAGCTCAACATGCACAATCTTCTGTCAGTCTTTTGCCATCTGATCTCTTGTGCGTGTGTGAGCATTCTTTTCTTTTCTGATTTCGTTCGTCGTTTTGTAGTCTGAGAGACTGAGAAGAACGAAGTCAGTTCAAGTCCTCAACATTGCTGATGACATCCATGGTTTTGACAAAAATGCTGCAGGTACGTTTTCTGGTACTATTGGAGGTTGGTTTATTTGTTGCCGGTTACGGAACAACTATGTATCATTCAGTAATTAGCAAGCGTTTAACTTTTCGTTGTTCATGAAGAATCTTCGCCCATAATTCAATCTGAAATTTTATATATACAGCATATTACTTTCAGCTACATGCATGCTATTGCACGCAAGTTATTGCAGGTTGCCGAGGAAATTAAAAAAGGGCTGGTGTAATCGTAGACCTCATTTGGTAGGGATTCTTCTCACTGATTCTCAACAGAATCAGTAGAACCTCTGTCAAACAGATTATTTTGTAATCGATGATTTAGCAGCTTTACATAGGAGTGAGAATCATCTAAAAACAGCCCGAGAATCACCCGAAATCGCTTTTCCTAATCACAACAGCTTTCCCGAGAATCACCCGAAATCGCTTTTCCCGTAATCACCCGAATCGCTTTCCCAAGAATCACCCGAAAATCACCTAAAATATTGTTCTAATTATTATTTTATTATATCGATTCTGATTCTCTTCAGAATCCGATTCAGGAGAATCAGAATCTAGAATCAGAGACTCATAGAATCAGGAGCCCTACCAAACGAGCCTAATAGATCTGTACAAATATGCCCTCGGATTGACATCCGATTTTCAATTGTCTTCATACAAATATGCCCTCAGATTGTTTCGTTGTTAGCAGGTTTATAGACATGTTCAACCACACACCTCAGAATATTCATGAAGTTTGTATTTCATGAAACACTACACCATATATTGTGTTACCAGTTTCTTTCTTACTACAGTGCAGAGCTATCTATATTTATATTGCATCTATGGCCAAGTCCAACCGTTCTTTACAAGTAGGTAGGAAATTGTCTTTCAGTGACTAGATTAAACACCTGATTACAATTCAAATTGCATTAATTAGCTCATTACTATCCTATAAGGTTGGCGAAATAATACATTGTATGGTCTCAAATCATAAGCAAGGTGTTTAGGGCATGATATGCTATTCTTCGAACATTATTATGTCCACCAAATATTCATATCTACAATTTTCTCTTAAATTTCCGCAGCAAAGATACCATCTTGCATACTATATTTGTGTTCAAAAGACAAATGGGTAAGCAAGATTGACATTGAAACAATTATAGAGCAAAAGGATTTGTATTGTAATACAGCTTAACATCGCTACTCCATCTGTTTCAAATTCTAGGAAGTTTTAATTTTTTTTCTAAGTCAAACATCCATAAGTTTTGTCATGTTTAATTATAGAAAAATTTAACAAAACCTGCAACCACCGGATTAGTATATTAAATAAATATGAACTCCAAAAATTTCAAAACATGTTACAATATAAAACGGATGGAGCAGTGATTATGTTCTTTTATATTTGGAATTCCAAACTTACTGCATAAACATAAGGCCATTTCATAGAAGCGTTATACTAACTAAGCCTTCTTTTAACAAATTTGAATCATACAGATATACCTAAACTGTGACAGACGGAGCACTTAGTATCGAATAAATAATACATGCATGGCACACTGGATGTCAAATCCCAATCATATAGAAATATAATTCTAATTATTTTAGATAAGGACAAATCAAATTAAGTAACCGAAGTTGCGTAAAATCTGCTCCTAGTACGTCTTCGTATCAGGAAATGTTCATACTACATTTTTTCAAATCATTTACCTTACACCCTCATCCATAACTAGAACTAGATTGATTTTGGCTTATAGGATGCTTGTTTAGTATTCTAGTAAAAAAATGGAGGTATGATCCACATGTCACATCGATTCTTTCATTCCTTACCTCTCTCCCTCATCATTCTCAGTTTGGCAAATGCTTCTTATAACTCACTGCTCCGCCCTGTAGATCTCGATAAGCTGTCTCTATGAGAGCTCGAGCACCAACTTGCTTTGCACGAGCCTAGTCATCCAAGCACTTGTTTTGCCCTTCCGTAACCTCACTTTTCATGGTCTCGCATGGCTAACACATATTGGTTGTTGCACCTTTGTCCAACGGTCTAACCTCTTGATGCACAAGCTCACATGTCACATGGGCATTGCCTCCTATTGCTCCATGCAATGGGTGGCTCTCACATGTGAGAGCTTGCTTGGTTGTCATCGTCAACTAGTTTTAACCAAAAGATGTGTCCTAAATTAAAGTAACAATACTTCATGACATCATGACAAGGCAATTATTTACATAAGTTTTATTGCGAGATGTATTTGATTGTACGTGAAATGACATGGTATGATAATTAGAGAGATGATATTTGATTCAACTACCCTACCTTTTGTTACCTACGAGCATGGCTAAATAAAAGGAAGAATATGAGAAAACAAAAGCAAGTTGGTTTTGCAACACTGCTATGTTGCCTTTTTATCTCTATATTTATTATATTTATTATTTTCAGTGTATTCTACCTTTACCGTTGCTAGAGCCTTATTTCCATTAGCTTTGAGATCTTGATTAATGGTTCGTTGTTGGCCTAGTCTTGCATCGTAAACTAAAGGGTTTGAAAAGTTTGGGGATAAACAATACTCCGTCCATTTCCTTTTGATCAACGTATTTGATCTGTCAGCAAGACTAAGAAAAAGAGAAATAACCCTTTGTAACAATTTACTCCACGGCACAAAAACTCGCTCTGTGTTCCTTACATGCGAACTAATTGGCCAGCCATCCATGCAAACTGAAGAGCCATCATATCTTGCATATGAAAGCAATAATTGCATGAAAACCATACAGCCAAAATATTTTCATTTTGCTTAGGTGCTGATCAAAAGAGAATGGAGGCAGTATCTACTTCAAAGCTTAGAACATCTTCAACAGGAGCTCTAAACGCTTCTCTAAACCCGTTTTTTGATATTTTACTCTAAAAAATTGTTCCAACAAAATCTATATTTGTGTATCTAAAAAAGATTCTCTAAAATCGATTTTTAGTTCTCAAAATTAGGAAGAGCAGATCCATTCTCTAAACACGATTTCTGGTAACTACGTGCCCTTTCCCGCGCCAATTAATCTCAACACAGCGCTAGACTTAATCTGCAGTGTTCGGATGTAGTGGTATAGATTTGATCTGATTGCTTTATGGGAGTTCTCTGAAGAGCATATTAACCAAAGAAATGGACAAGATGCGATGTCTCTAAAGTAGCAAGTTGAGGATCCCGAAGAGAAAAGATGGGGGGTGTCATGGTTGTAATCAAGTCTCTCCAGTATTCATCAAGTGCTATTGATGCTGCATTGAATGAGACTTCATACTACAAAGCAGGTGTTGAAAATGTCTCAAATGAAAATTCTGCAAGTTTCAACCATGGCAATATGTTGCATATTGCTTTGGTTGGTATCGGTAATCAGATAAGCACTCTTCAAGATAGGTTTGCCAAGCTAGCGGTTGGTGCGAGTGCTGGTGCCGCCTCCTCGACGGCGTGGAGGCTCATGCACATGAAGACAGCAACTACATACAATGCAACATGCTGAGACTTTTATGTGTTTAGTTATCAAATAGAAATGCTTTTCTAGAGAATCTGTTATATACAATTTTTGTTCCATGCTCTAAATATTTAAAGGATTTTTATATGTTTTTTGGAACCATTTTATGAGATTTTGGTGAAGATGCACGAGTTTTAAACTGTTATGAACTTTTTGGATGTTAAAAGGATTTTCTGAATTTAAAAAAATCCTTCAAGGCGGCCGGCTTATCGCTTTATCGGGTCGTTTGTTGGTGGTTATCTGGGTCTATTCGCAAACCAACGGAGAAGCCGCTTGCAACCGCCCGTTTGCTCGCTCTTGATTGGTCCGATACACGTTTTCCCCTCGTTACTCGAAACGAACCCACGCGGCCGTGCTCTAGAGAGTTCCACGTAGCTCTAAGTGGGGCCTACGGGCACACGGCCCCACGAGTCATAATCCCGAGAGAAATTTTATTGGACCAATAAGAAAAATTCTCTGTCCATAAACAAACTTCAATCAATCCTGTTCCTTCTCTCCGCTCCGCCGCGGTGTTCTTCCTCCTCCCGCAGCGGAAATTTCGCTGGTTGAATTGGAGAGGCAGCAATGGCCGCTCGAGCTCGGTGGCGAATCCTCGCGCTGCCGCTCGCTCTTCTCCTTGTGGTCGGGTCGTCGCCTGGCCTCGTGAGGCAGGCGGCGGCGGCGGCCAAGCCTCCCATCCCTAAGGCCATCTCGGTGAGTCGCACGAAAGAAAATCTCTCCTCTTTCACCTCCCCGATTAGCCGATTCTTCCTTGCCGCGGCACGATTTCTGATACGTAACGATGCGCGGTTGGCGGATCGGGATGCGGATCGGCGCAGGACCTGAGGGAGGCGATCGTGAAGGGGCTGGGGTTCCAGTCGGAGGAGCTCAAGGTGTCCGGGTTCGACGTGCGGGATGCGCTCGTGGGGCAGGCGGTGGCTTACGAGTTCGACATCGAGGTCGGGAGGAAGGTGGTGCCGGTGCGCCTGCTCGAGGACGTCAACCGATGGGACTTCGTCGACCTGCCCATCTTCCGATCCCAGGCCGACGCCGACGACACGGCGCTCGCCGAGATTGGGCGTGGCAAGAGCGGGAAGCGGACCTTCGACCCGACCCTGCCGCCGTTCCAGCTCGCGGGGCCCATGGAGCTCTGGATCCAGGACGGCGACGACGTTAGACTCGCCTTGCCGGTAAGAGAATTTTTTTCTCGTATTTATGGTTAAACGATATTTGCATCTGAATGCTTTTGTTCTTATTAAGTTGCATGCACCAACCAATTCAAACTAAAAGCTTAAGCTGATGGAGAAGGTGGTCAATTCACTTTATATTCCAAAGTTCTGTTTGTGCTTAAAAACGCATGTTCCTTCAGCAATTTTTTTTATAAAATACAAAGTAGAATTAGGTATCAAGCTAACAATACATCTTTCTACACCTCAAAGGTCAAATGTGTCAGCAGTTGGGGAAATAGAGATTGTAGAGCATAACTTCAGGTTTCTGATGTCATCTTGATAACAAGGCAAAGTTTCAGTGGATGCTGTTATAATTAAGCCACCTGACTTGTCTTATCTGACTGCAATTCAGATTAGTTAAATGAAATTATGGAAGTGCATTTTTGGATTACGTTGATAATTCGTCTGGCACAATAGGCTTTGAAGTCTGAACTTTGTGTGCTTGCAGACTTTGAATAACGAACACCTGACTTTGTTCATGTATACAAAAGAATGACTTGAATTGAGCTTATGTGTTCATGAATTGTAAGATTTATTCAATAATGAGTATGATGATGTCTGTCCTGGTGAGTTGAAGAGTCAGTGATCTGCGTTAGTATCTTCTTCATTGTGTATTCTACACCAGAATGGTTTTTCATTACAGCATTAGTAGCTTCATCATTGTGCATTCTGCTCTGAAGTAATGTTGAGCAGATCTGTATGGAATATCTTACTCCTTTTCACAAGAATGGAATGACTCACTCTGGAGGTTGTGTGATTCCTAGTTAGCTGCAAATACTGTTTTTTGCTAGGCTTAAACTCTAAATATTTACAGTATATGTGATTTTATAATTCCTATCTCTTTAGCAACTTGACATTATTTTTGCAAGGCATAGTTTAATTGTTTAGTAAATTTCTAATGGATAACTCATAAGTTGCTGGTATGGACTTTTGAGCATTTGCCAGAATGCTAACACCATCTGCGGCCTGGGGTTCATTTAAGATTGATCATTTGGTTGCCATGCTGTATTGAACCATGGGAAGGTTCATCTAACCATTATGTTACACACATGCCTAACATTGCTTTACTGGGTGAATTATTTAATCTTCTTTGTATTTTAAATACAAAATGCTAATACTGTTTTCTGTACAGCATGATGTGGAAGCAGGAACGCTGAAGAAAGTAGTGCTCTCAGATGGCGCCGTGGTAACAGTGAAGGGTGCCAAGGCCGTGAGCCTCCGGTTGCCACTTGAATTACCGTTCCCTCTCAACCGCACCACTTACAAGGGCCGCTTATCCAGCTTGATATCCATTGCGCAAACGCTACGGGGTGCCGCCCGGTCTAATCAGAAGCCCCTGCTATCCCTCCGCATCGAAGGTCCGACGTCGTTGTCCTCAACTCCTTCAATGTCTCCCAATGACAGGCTCAAGCTTAAAAGGTTGGCGCCAGGCCAAGTGGAGCTCTCCTCGCGCGCAATCCCTGTTGTTACAGATGACGAGGATGCATCACAGACAACTGGACTGTGGCCTCTTTTGTCACTGAATGGGTCAGATGGGAGCCTTCAGGGGTTTGAGGAGTTGCTGGCCTCGGTTCTTGGGAAGAAGGCCGGCGAGAAGGGGACCTTCAAGCTGTTGAAGGCGCGAGCTTCGGCACAAACATACGTCAAGATGGGTTTTGCAGTGGAGAAGAGGATCGCTGACGGAGAGGTGAACTGGTCCGACTTCCCGGAGTGGAAGACGAAGCCTAAGAAGTTGAGGGCACACTATGAGGTCCTTGCTCGTGTGGAGGGTGGCCAGGCGATCCCCGAGAGGATCGCCCAAGTGCAGCCTTTCGAGGCCGACGAGGTCATGTCCGAGAGTGTGCTCACCGGAAATGTCTCGATGTCGAAGACGGAGATGGTTCATCCGCCGCCTGTCTACTTCACTCTGTAAGCGGCAGCAGGAAAGCTCTTTTTAAGTGAGCTGATCACGGTAGATGGAGATGAGATGACAAGCGGCAAAAGTTTCTTGTCCGGAGTGTTATTGACTGCATTATTAACATGAAAATTAAAATTGTTGTACGGAGTATGTTATACTGGCCGGCTTTGTAAATTACCAAACTGAATAATGAACGAGCCATTACAGGAAAATGATTCATCCATAGTCAATTGTATATCTTTTGAAACCAAAGAGTGCTAACTTCTCAGTTCTGCATCTTTTGTTTCATTTCAGTTCAACGACGACGTCCTTGTCGCCGCGTTTAAAGTTCGCCGCCGGTGGAATGTAGCGTTACATGGTGACGGGCTCGTTGCATCGCGATGCCTGGATCGCGTGCGGTGCGAATATTCTCCTAGGCTCCTGGAGGATTGGATAAGCCGCTTGTAAGAGATCATGCCATTCGGTCAACCTTAACATGTCGAAGATTCTTGGTCAGCTAGACATGCCATTCGGTCAACCCTAACATGTCGAAGATTCTTGGTCAGCTAGACATCGGGCGTGACCAAACGAGATCCGCGGAGCCAAATTTGGACACGTGTTCTTCTGACACGCCGAGGCCAAGTAGCATGGGAGAGAATAGTGTGGCCGTGTTATGAAGGTCGTGGCCTTGCGTGCTTCGTGCCTCTGTGCATATGTTTCCCTCCCCATCCCTTGAAGCGGCGGTGGATGAAGAGGAAGAGACGGAGGCGAAGACAGAGGAGGCGGCAAATCTGGTGTCTACCTTGTTGTCCCTTGAGCTGTGTCACCACTCGTCGTCGTCCCCCGCTCCAAGCTGTCGAGCCCATCGCCATCCTCCGATCCATGCCGCCGCTCGTCGTTGCCGCTCGCTCCAAGCTGCGGCGCCCTCCTCGACCCCTCCGTGGCCTCGGCGGCGGCTTTCACGACTCGTTCGAATCGAGCACCACAGAGGAGAAGGTATAGACCGTACTGTCGCTCGTCATCATTGCCTTGAACCGTTGGCACCGACGATGAGAGAGGAGAAGGGATTCGGCGCCGATGAGAAGGGAAGAAAGGTTTTTTGGCGCCGCCAAGGAGAGAAGATATGGGGCGCCAGGCTAGATCTGGCTGCCCTACCCGACGCCATGGTCGTTGAGGCCACCGCTCTGCCTCGTGTTGTCGCCGCTTCGTGCGTTCGTGTCAGGGTGGAAGGAAGAGAGCAAAGCGTATCGGTTGAAAAAAACCGACAAAAGAACCTTTTTTATTTTTTAACCTTATTTAAGACAAACATTATTTTCATATAAATAATACGTAAGGTTCGTTATGTCGTATTGCCAATACCTGAAAAAACGCCGCGCCTTCGAATGGTTAGCCTGCTTTTTGGTGCCGGTGCACCGTGCACGCGAGTACGGCGACGCTTGGTCGCCCCTGGCACACTCGCAAGTCGCACGTGGGCACGGGGCACGGGGCACGTGGCACGCTTCCACACGGTTCTACGGCCTCTCCTCACCGACAGGCATGGCCCACACGTCAGGCGTGGCCGCCCGTCTACACCTGTGTTTCATGGGCCGGCGCCCGCTCGCACGCAACGCAAAGCCGCCGCCGTCTGGGCCTAGGTTTTCCTGGAGAGCGCAGTAGCGGCGCGGGCGCGAAGAGAGCCGAACCGGCCGTGCCGCCTCGCCGACGTCGTAGCAGCCGACCCACCCCCGCTCCACGAGGAGGAGGAGGCGGAGGAGGGAGGAAGGATGGTGAGGAGAGGGCGAAAGGGTAAGAACGCGGCGGATGGCGCCGGCACCGGCGGCAGAGGAGGCGCCGGCACCGGCGGCAGAGGAGGCGGCGGCGGCGGCGGGGAGGAGGAGGCGTTCGGGAGGCGACGCTGGTGCGCGTCTCGAAAGTGCTCGAGGACTTCCAAGCCTCCGACGCCCAGGGTTCGCGCTTATTCGTTTGGCCAATTTCTCCATTCATTCATGGTGTCTCGTATGATCTCTCATGGCGGTGTTCGAGCGAGTTGGGGGTAGTGGCACGAATACGATACTTGGGGAGCTAGGTTTTGGCCAATTTGAGACGAGGGTTTGAGCCATGCGCCCACGTCCATTTGGTGTTCTCTCTTCTCTGTTGCACTTTTTATTAGTCCCGATGTGTGATTTGACTAACTTTGCTATAGCTTTTTAGTGTACTGATCACGAACGTCGCCAATGTTTCTAGCTTCACAGCTGGTCCTGAGTTTGGTAACAAGGGAAGAGGAATAGCGTCTCACAGTACTTGTGACATGTTATTTGCATAATTGTCCGTTTGTGGCTAGATAAGTTGGTCTGTTGTCTGACCAGAAAGCATTTCTTAGGTTTTACTACAATGGCATCTAACCTGACAATTGCACTTGAAGTGATTTGCAACAGTAATCCCAGATGGTCACTAGGCTGTTATGTAAATATGCATGAAAATCAACTCTTTATGGTGGCTGGGCTGATATTAGTGGATGCAATTAAGCTCCTGCATAAACACCAATGAGGAGTCTCAAGCAAAACACTGTTAGGATTCTGTTAGTTCAAAGTAGCACCCTTTTGTTAGTTCTCTTCCTCATAACAACCCTCCGCCCTCCTCCCAACAACAACGAAAAGACCACCCGCACACATGCCTGCACACTCTGATGGTGGCAGTAGTTTCTTATCTATCTTCTTTTCACATTCTTTGTGAATCCCTTGCAGAGCCATAACTTGCTACTCCCTCCGTCCCAAAATATAGCTACCTTTCTAGTTCAAATTTAAACTAGAAAGGTAGTTATATTCTAGGACTGAGGGAGTAGGTCATAGCATGTGCTGTGATGTGGTGTTTTTTCTTTCCTTGCGTTGTTCGCCTCAACTGAGTTTTAGCACATAACTGCCCCATTATGGTCCTGCATGAGCTGACATGTTTAGGTTTCTTTTGGTACGTGGGGAACTTTTCCTATAATTCTTGTGAAATTTCTGGATTCCAAACAGGCTCTTATTGTATCAATTCCTCCTCTACTAGTGTCTCTTTGTTTACTTTTTATTGAAGCACACGTGTTTTCTCTGTTATGCTGTCAGCTGAAAAAGTCACGTATCTACAAAATTTTACGCTGCAGTATACAAATTTGAACCTGGCATATCCAAACAAGAGCGAGCGGCGATACATGAGATGTGTAGAAAAATGGGCATGATATCCAAAAGTTCTGGGTGAGTGATAGTCTAATTGGCAACTGGAATGATGCATTCCGCACACTTGTTCTAGTAAAGAGTAATAAGCATCTTTTGAACTTCATTCATCATGGCAACTGTTATCTTAGTAGGATCAAACTATGTGTATCTGATGTTATTCTGTATTCTATTAATTAACTATAGGAATGGGGAACGGCGATGCCTATCTGTTTACAAAAGAAAACAGAACCAGGGTCCTGAAACAGAAGAAGGACCTAGCCATCTTGGATGTTCTGCAGAAGCAAGAAATGTTTTGCAAGATCTATTTATGCATTATCCCCCCGATGATGCTGAGCTAAATGGGCATACTGTCAGAAATTCTAGTGATAAGGCTGTAAATATTCAGTGGAAGCCAGATGGTGCATTTTGTAGACCAGCATTGCACAAACCGGATATATTGAAGAAGGTGGAGATGCTTGCATTGAAAGTAAATAAATCCGAACAGTTGAGGAAGGTTGTATATTCTGGCAATCTGGCTTGATATGGTGTCCTTTTGCCATTCAGTTTAGCCAATTCCTGCTTTTACACCTGTTATATTGGATAGTTTTATCTAATTGAACTTAGTGTTGTACATTTATACAGATTGTCCAAGATAGATCCAAACTTCCAATTTTCTCATACAAGGATGCAATTTCTTCAACTTTAGAGAACCACCAGGTATTATTGTTCTTTGTGCTTTCATGGAAATAAAGTTGCTTCACTCTAGCTTCAACCTGATGCATACATCAAAGTTGGTGCTGGTTGTCTTTTCTGTTGGTGGCAGGGCTAATAGAAGACATTCTATATGTTACATTGTAATACTTCAAGACAAATCAAGAAATTACTATTATTTTCTTGTTAATAGTTTCAATTCTTGGTAGGCTTGACTGCTTTCCAATAATGTGTGGATGTATCTTCAGGAAAATGCTTATCGCTTTCCTGAACCTAGCTATTTATTTTGATCCATGCATTATTATCCTTGACATTTGCCAACTCTCCAAAATGAACATTTCCTTTAACATGAGCTGATAACAATTTGACCCTCATCCATGTCAGGTGGTTCTTATTTCTGGAGAAACAGGATGTGGTAAAACAACCCAGGTGCCAGTTCTTTTGACCTTTGTTTTGCGCTGTTTTGACCATGAAAGAACTATTGTATATGATTAACTTCACTGTGACATTTCCTGCAATAAATTCAGATGTATCTTATTGGTCTACTACTCTGTGTTGATTAATTGATCCAATCAATATGCCTATTTTCTGCTATTTTTGATATTTTACTTTGTGTTTGTTATCTTTTATATGTATTAGAACATCCTGATTTGTGAGAAATTGGACAAAATCGATAATTAAATGTACTTCTTGTTTTAGTGTCCATGGAATGATGTGGACACCTTTCTTTTTCTTATATTATGTTTTGCTGGGAATGATATTCTGCTTATCTGGTTCACTAATTGTACCATTCTTTTTTTAGGTTCCTCAATATATCTTGGATCATATGTGGGGTAAGGGTGACTCATGTAAGATTGTATGCACTCAACCAAGGCGAATATCAGCTATCTCAGGTAATTCTGTCAAATGACTTTTCTTACATTGCTATTGTTTTTGTTTAAGCAGCTAAGAGTCAAATGACTTATGTACACAGTTGCTGAGAGAATCTCTGTGGAAAGAGGAGAGTCTGTTGGTGACACAGTTGGGTATAAGGTATGCCAAAATTTTAGAATTTTCTATGATGCATTTCTGGACTGATTGTACTTATTACTCATCTGTTTCAAAATAACACCCGAAAATTGTTTTCTTTTTCTGAAAAAGAATGGTGGTTATGAAACTTTGCCTGTTAATTATTGTGTAGTTTATTGGTACAGTGACAAGTTTATGATAACACTAAAATACTTGTAGATATGAGTTTGCTTTGGTTTTTTTGTGCAAACAAACTTTGCATTGTTGGAGAATTTCTTGGTAGAAATTGATGAAGTTTACTCAAGAAACAGTATCAGGGTCTTGTATTTTGAAACAGAGTAAACTCCAGTTCTGTTATTTCGCTTGACAAAGTTGAGAAAGCTTGTAGTTTGGACTATGTTCTTAACTTCAATTTTCGTCCTTAATGTGCATATATTTGTCATTTATGACGTGTTTGCACTTGTGCACATAATGTGAATATGTGCTTATTCTGCTGTTTATTTCAATTGCAGATTCGCTTGGAGTCAAAAGGAGGGAAGAACTCATCAATCATGTTCTGCACAAATGGCATTCTTTTGAGGCTATTGATAGGCAGGGTAACTAATATTTCAAAAGAACAAAATCAGAAACGCTCATTTGATGATGCAGTTACTGGGATAACACATATTATTGTGGTAATGGTTTAATCTTAGAACTTTCAAATAGCTTGATTGCAAATTATTTTATTCTGAGCTGCACATATTTTTCACTCCTTTTTTGCACCAATACTGCATCCATGCTATTAGTATCAACAAGAAATAGTTAAAAATGGTGTTTTTTGTACAAGGGGGGAAGGAGATATTTAATCAACCATGGGTTATTATGTATGACTCTAGACTTGTTGCAAAAACTTAACTCTAATGCTCTAAGTAGAGCTATGACAACCAGAAATTCTTTCCCCATCTAGTGTGAAATTGTTACTTTAATATTATAACTGTACTTGTATTTCTTTTGTAGTTTGATTGAGCGTATTGCACAAAACATTTACCAACTGTTACCTTGTAATTCTGAGAGGGCAGAGCATTTGGTGAGCATTAGTTGCAAAATCGTTATGTCACCAGTGCTTCTGTTACTTATTCAAATCTTGTGATTTGTTCAGTACTATCTTAACACCCTTAGCATTGTCCATTGAGTATCCACTGTTGTCATTGTTGAACTGGGGCAAGTCATGCATCAATTAGATGTAAGAGGTATTGTGCAACTTAGTCTATAATTCTATTGCAAAAATAACTGGAATGGAAATTTATGATTATTTGTTATTGAGCTTCCAATAGCATACTGTCTTTTGGTGAAATACAATGTTTTTTTAATCTTGGAAAGCTTTATATATTATTGCGCCTCAGAACTGGAGACTTCTTTCTGCATGGCACTTCCTTATTGAATTGATTTTCAATAGCATATACTGCCATTATATGTTTTATTGGTAATATGAGTTGGCACTCTCCTTTTCTCTTTAGGATGAAATCCATGAAAGGGACAGGTATTCAGATTTCATGTTGGCTATTCTGAGGTATTATGCTAAAAGCTGTTTTGTCCACATATTGCTTAGGTTGTGTTTTTAATGCTCTAATGATCTTTTGCCAAACAATTATGTAGAGATTTGCTGCCGTTGTATCCTCATCTGCGTTTGGTAAGAAGTTTTTTCCTTCTAGTTTAAGGCTCTCTAGTAATAACTACACACAATCATGCATCCTCTATCATGTATCCAAAAGAACAGGATATGACTTTACAAAATCCTATACCAGATAACTGTGCAAAAGACAAAAGTTAGTCACATCTTTTGTTATTTGTCTCTGTTGTTATTTTGCACAGAGCACATGTGATCATGATTTTGCACAAATTTTGCAATTGCACATGGGGCATGGTGCTTTACATCTATGAATATTTTGTTCATTTTTTAAGTTCACAAGACAAAATAGGTTCATATGCCCCAAGAAACACAGATTCCATATTTTCGTTCCATATTTGAAGTACAGAATTTCTTCTGAGTGTATCCGTTTTCGTTACATGAGTATTAACTAATTTAATGAGCAGGTACTCATGAGTGCAACGATTGATGCTGAGCGGTTCTCAAAATATTTCAGTGGATGCCCATTTATTCAAGTCCCAGGGTTTACCCATCCTGTTAGTAACACACTAATTTACATTTTATTAAGAAAGATATTGAAGTAATTGATGGCAACATTGGCTCTTTTTTCTCAGGTCAAAACTTTCTATTTGGAGGATGTGCTTTCTATTTTGCAATCTGTAGGCGACAATCATCTTGATCCTACAACAGATGATCTGAAACAGTGCAGTTTATTAACAGATGATTACAAAAGCTCAATGGATGAAGCCATTAACCTAGCTTTGGATAATGATGAATTTGATCCTCTCCTTGAGCTTATTTCTGCTGAGCAGAACCAAGAAATCTTCAATTACCAGCACTCAGAAACTGGCGTGACACCTTTGATGGTTCTTGCTGGAAAAGGTCAGGTTGGGGACGTTTGCATGCTTCTATCATTTGGGGTGGATTGTTCTACACGGGATCATGATGGAAAATCTGCATTAGATTGGGCAGAACAAGGGAATCAGCAAGAGGTTTTTAAAGTTATTAAGAAACATATGGAATGTGGTTCAGCAAAGTTAACTGAAGAGAATGAGCTGCTCAATAAATACTTGGCAACTATCAACCCTGAGCACATCGATACTGTGCTAATAGAACGGTTGCTCAGAAAAATTTGTGTTGATTCCAATGAAGGAGCTATCTTGGTGTTTCTTCCTGGGTGGGAAGATATAAATCAAACACGGGAAAGGTTGCTTGCTTCTTCCTTCTTTCAGGATTCGTCAAAGTTTCTTCTGTTGTCACTCCATTCCATGATCCCATCTTCAGAGCAGAAAAAGGTTTTCAAGCGTCCACCAGCAGGATCTCGTAAAATAATTCTCTCAACCAACATAGCAGAGACTGCTGTGACAATTGATGACGTTGTATTTGTCATAGATAGTGGGAGAATGAAAGAGAAAAGTTATGATCCATATAATAATGTCTCAACACTTCATTCTTCGTGGGTTTCAAAAGCTAATGCAAGACAACGTCAAGGGCGTGCGGGTCGTTGTCAGCCAGGAACGTGCTACCATCTTTACTCTAGATTTCGTGCAGCCTCATTGCTGGAATACCAAATCCCTGAAATAAAGAGGATGCCTATTGAGGAACTATGTTTGCAGGTATATTTCCTAGCTAATACCTTTGTAGATTTGTTTCCTCCAATATCTCTAGAAATCAATATTTCCGCAATATTACGGTTGGCTGCAATAAGAATGACATTTATTTACTGATAGCTGTTAAATGTTTCGATCTGTATTATGCAGGTCAAACTGCTTGATCCGAACTGCAGAATTGCAGACTTTTTAAAGAAAACTTTGGACCCTCCAGTTCCAGAAACTGTAAGAAATGCTATCACCGTACTTCAGGATCTTGGTGCTTTGACTCAAGACGAACAACTGACAGAGTTAGGGGAAAAGCTGGGTTCCCTTCCGGTCCATCCATCTACAAGCAAGATGCTCTTGTTTGGTATATTAATGAATTGCCTAGATCCGGCATTGACATTGGCATGTGCAGCAGATTATAGAGATCCTTTCCTTCTTCCAATGGCTCCAGATGAGAGGAAAAGGGCTGCTGCAGCCAAAGTTGAGCTTGCTTCATTGTATGGTGGATACAGTGATCAGCTTGCAGTTGTAGCAGCAATGGACTGTTGGAGACGTGCCAAAGATAGGGGCCAAGAAGCTCAATTTTGTTCCAAGTATTTTGTGTCTTCAAACACCATGAATATGCTTTCAAACATGAGGAAACAGCTTCAGAATGAACTAGCCCAAAGAGGATTTGTTCCTGCAGATGCATCTGCATGCAGCTTAAATGCTAGAGATCCAGGTACTTTTATAGAAAAAATTGAGTTCCAAAACATATCCTTTGTTCATGTGATTCCTTTTATTTTCTTCCACTTTGCTTTGCTTAACTATAGTATATGCATGGATGAGTGATACATGGTATTATGTAAGCAGCAAGTAAGTTGATTAGTTAGATCCCTAGTATATAATACACTCAGTGAGAAGGGTGTTCCTTTTCAGGATAGCTAACTAGAGTTTTCCGTGGTTAGTTACATAGAAAATCCTTGTGTTTCTATGAATTGAAGTCTTGTGATAGGTACATGCTTACATTTACTAGTTCCCATTTGGATATATGTAGGGGATATTCCATCCCCTGATTAGTTGTATTGTAGACTAGCAGTTCCTTAAGCCTATACACCAAGGTTTACAACATACATGGTCGTAGTGCAGAGTGTAGATGAATAAGAGAACCAATCTAAAGTTAGTAGCTACTAAGTTACATATATCATTCGCTGTATTGTAGAGTTTTCCATCCTTTACCCGTTCAATCATTTTATTTTATTTCTTAGTTCTAATTCACGAGCAAATCGTCCTTACCTTTTCTTTGTAGTAAAATTATTTTTAGAGTATTTGCAGGTTTCTATTTTTATTTTTAGTAAAATTATGTAGTAAAATCAGTTGTCACCCGAACTTCATTAATCTTCCTTAGTTCCTAACAAATCATGCTTTATTGCACCAAAGTTTTAATTGTTCTATTGTACTTAACTGACTTCTAAATTGTGTAGGTATAATTCGTGCTGTCCTTATGGCCGGTGCTTATCCAATGGTAGGGAGATTGCTTCCCCCTCGCAAAAATAATAGAAGAGCAGTCATTGAAACAGCAAGTGGTGCCAAAGTTCGACTGCATCCACATTCTTGCAACTTTAACTTGTCTTTCCGTAAGACTTCTGGGAACCCATTAGTGATATATGATGAGATCACTCGAGGCGATGGTGGAATGTACATAAAAAATTCTTCGGTTGTTGGGTCCTATCCTTTAATTATTCTTGCTACGGAAATGGTTGTTGCTCCACCTGAGGACGATGATAGTGATGACGAGGATGGGGATTCTAGTGAGGATGAAGCTGAGAAAGGCACTTTGGGACAACATAAAGAGATAATGTCTTCTCCTGATAACTCTGTTTCAGTTGTTATTGATCGATGGCTTCGGTTTGATGCTACAGCTCTTGATGTTGCTCAAATATACTGCCTTAGGGAGCGCCTAGCATCAGCTATTCTTTTCAAAGTAAGATTTTTATATCTTGCATCGTCTAATTTAAGCTTGACTAATGCAATATAACTTGCTCCTTTTCTATTCTCTCTTTCATCCAATGTTTTGATGTCAT
The DNA here is from genome assembly GCA_019925245.2 of Oryza australiensis. Taxonomy (NCBI): domain Eukaryota; kingdom Viridiplantae; phylum Streptophyta; class Magnoliopsida; order Poales; family Poaceae; genus Oryza; species Oryza australiensis. Next base: position 5,921,192 of record JAIFGZ020000048.1, on the reverse strand, counting down.
GCATGGCTGCCAGCACAGTATCAAACTTTTGTCTTACATTTCAATCTGCACATTCCTACTCTGACCCTGAATTTTTTTTATTAGCTATACATTGTGTTGATTTTTCTCCAGTGCAGAAATCTGGGTAAAGCATACGTGAAAAATCTGTAGGGCATGTGGGTAGACTGTTTTGCCTTCCATTGTTCATTCTGAGTTGTCTTAATCGGATAATGAATGTGGATCAATAGATGATACTGCTTTCTGCATCATTCTTAGTACCTTTGGAGTCCAATTATTACTGATAAAAAACGGAACTATGTTTTCTCAGGTCAAACATCCAAAGGATGTCCTCCCACCTGATCTTGGAGCAACTATGTATGCTATTGCGTGCATCCTATCATACGATGGCTTGCCTGCTATGATTACATCTGATGACGTTGCCACAAGTCAGGGTTCAAACCAAAGTTCAGCTGAATCAAGCAGATTCTCTCTGGGTCGTAGAGTGGGTTATATTCCTCCTGGCGGTTTCCTCATGTCTTTATTATCAGATAAACCACGTAATGTGCCTCATTTCCAGAAGTCCTTTAACCATCCAGATGGTGCTTCAGGGCATATTCGGCCATCAAGGGCCTCCGTCGGTAGATTTGATCAGTCACGCCGTCCTCAACGTAATAATTCTGGACCTGGGAGTTCAGCACCACGGACTTTCAAAAGACAGCGCAACGGTGCACAGTGACTATGGACTGGTGGCCTCATTTTGCAGATCCTTCGGCTATGCTGGAATGCTGGATGAAAGGCTTGCGACAGAAATAAAGGATTGCTGTCTTGGCCGGGAGTTAAATAGGACTTGCAGCCTTCCTTTGTTGAAGGGCCATACGATGGCACCGTGATGCCTTGAGCTGAGAACCTGGGATCATAAGAAGTCGGAAACGCTGTTTTGCTGGTGACTTGCAGCCTTCCTTTGTTTGGTGCCCGTTGCTATTCTGTTCAGCTCTGCTCGTCTCCTTGAGCGTGCATCGCCAAGTTACCATGTAATCTGATGGCAGTCGACGCCAGGCCAGTCCACTGGTGTTTAACCACCAAATTGTACTCGTTGGAACAGAAGTCTGAATTCTTACAGCCATACAGTAGTAGTAGGTTGGTAGTCTGAAACATTTGTTTTGCTCCGATGATGTACGTGAAGAAGTGATGCGTTTCCCTTCTTCGACCAATGGTCCTTCTATACTATTACTCTTTAGTATGCAGTAATGAAGGGAAGCATAGCGCACATGCGCCTAAATTCTCCATGCCATGTAACCACAGTGATGTTATGCCGTGCGCCTATATTTTCCCGTTCTGGTCTGAGATAGTAGTCGCACCAAGAGATCAGGAGACGACCCTTATCTTCGAAGAGAAATTAGAAATTATGGAGTGAAATAGTTGCTCTCATACCAATGAGGCAACGAGGTACTACTAGCGCCCCCCAAAAAAAAAGAGAAGCTAACACTGCTGCAACCATGTATTTTCTTTGTTTTAAAAAACTAAGCTGACAATGAGATTTATTATATTAGATTATGTCATATCGTTGTATTATAATCTATTCGTTGTATTTTCTTAGGCTGGGTATTTTTGAACGGAGCGAGGACGCAGGGTACGTTTCCCCCTGGACCACCTGAGATTGCATGGCATTGGCAAGCAGGTGCCATCTTCTGCCCGTTTGGCACATGTATTTGCCACGCCCATCACGTTGCATAGCTGGCGGATGTCGACGTGTTTTAATGGCCCAATGGCAGGTTTAATGCGTGAAAAAAAGGCTTTGCCCTTGTACGGGCATCGACCAGTGGCGCCCTCATTTTTTCGCCGTACTACCTCGTTCTCGACATCTCGTGTCATGCGAAACTATAATCATCGCAGTACTCCATTGCAAGGATGGAAAAAAGAGAATCGCTGACATGTACATACAACAACTGACTAGACCAATTGTCTCCTATATATTGTCAGCAGCGATTATTGCTTTAAGGAGTATTTTTTAAAAAAATAATTGGAATGTTCCACAACTTCACAATTTCACATCTCCTGCCTCTCTGCTGCCATACAAATAGCCAAAATATGATATAGAGTCATCCGAAGTGAATAAAGGACTTTTGCTACTCATAGCCAAACGCACAGACCCTTCAACAATTAATTTCGTATATAGTGTTACATGAATCGACGACATATTTATTGCACATAAGTTTTCGATGTACACTCCACACACCAACTAACAAATATTATGAAATATTATAAAAAAATTGGACATGTATATGCAGTCTCATATTCATTTTTTTATATTTTAGCCCTAAAAAAAGAAAAATCTGATAGTTTTAAAAGTATAAATCTATTTTGTTACTATCAAAATATAATAAATTTAAAGATAAGATTTACACATAAGTATAATACTATTAAAAATATGTGTCTATTTGTTTCTAAATTTTTCGATGACATTTGCTAATCAGTATACACAGCGTGTGTATGAGAAGCTTGTGTATATAGAATATGTTCTCTACATGGAGTGGTCTGAGATCGAAGAAAGCCAGTAACTCTTTCATACTACATTCAGTCCAGTAAAAAACTTAATGCATGCACTATCCTATTTCCTAACACCAATACATTACATGTTGGTTATAAAGCCTTATGTGAATGCATACACCAATATCAATTTACCCTCATACATGTTAGATAAAAAATAGGCCTAAGGAATGAATATATACTAATATAATAATTATTAAAAATAATTAAAAAATTATATGATGATAAATTAGAAACGGAGACCTTTCGTTTAATATTATCTATCACTTTAGCAAATTTCACATTAGACATGGAGATGCCACATGGTTACTCTCGTTAACTATATCCCAATCGTTTCCTAAAATAGCATTAGTTGCCTTCATTGATAGAATAGAGATGGAATGCCACCTACGAAACTCCTTTGAAATGTGAGAACAACAAGCACTTCGATATAAAACATGAATACTAGAATGCCAAGTAATAAACGGAGGTACCAAACACTCAAGTGCCTAGCATCGATTATCTTTCAGGCGTCAAGGAGAAAAAACAGAACGGTTAATGATGCTCTGACAAACAATAAATGGGTTCACCGTTCACCGTCGTGAGACACTTTCAAGAATTCGTTGAGCTGGCCAATACATCACAAAATCAGCGTATCGGATTTATTTTGTTGGCATAATCGCAACTGATTTCAAAAATAAAATGTGGAATGCCTGGGTATAGTCAAAATACAAATTTTTTTTACTAATCATACAAAACAAAATTTGAACGACTGACGGACTGTAACTCCGACAATGGCCCAATCAAAGGCAATGGCAATGCCCACTATGCTGAGCAGCCCCGGAACTATGATCCACTTGCTGGCTCATTGACAGCTCTCTAGGAGGATTTAGGAGGCAATTGGCAGCTGGGCAGCTTGGGCAAGTTACGTAACAGTCTAAAACTGATGGACAACAATCCTATTGATGCAATACATTCCAAAAAACCTCTCAAGTTGTTGATGATTTTAGTTGTCTCGTGTATGTTTAAAAACCTAGCTAACACCCCCTGAAAACATCGATCAAGAAAGATGCAATACTTTGGATCTTGGCATAGGCCAAAAGCCTAACTGAGCTACAACCACTTGAAGAATAACCCTCTCTTTACGGTCATGATCATAACCCTCATCTTTGTAAATACTTTGTGCTCTTATGTTATACTAGCAAAATGCCCGTGCGTTGCAACGGGACGACGATGCAGGAAGGGAAGCAGGCGAAGGACGAAGATCCAGACGGCGGCGCGGGAGCTTCGAGCGGCGACGGGAAGGAGGGGCGCATGGGCGGCGTGGATGGGGACGGAAAAGAGGGACACATAAGGTCTTTTTTTCATCCAAGCCCTTCTTTTCTTTTCAGCATTGGGACAGTGGGTTAATTTTATAAACACTCAAGGAGTTTTCTCGCAAAATAGCCCCTTTTCTTCTTTAACCTGTTTTTTTAAATAATCGCAAGAGATCACAGATTAATTTTGGAAAAACTCAAGGGGTTTTCTGTAAAATAGCCAGTCAAAACAAAATTTGGATGAAAACACTACTTACTTTATAAATAGTTATAGATAAGACACTCCTTTTGTCTTTCTTTAAAAAAAGAGAGTAGCACAATTATGCATAGTATTTTAGGGCTTATTCACTTAATTCATTGCAATTTAGACCAGTTGCAACAAAATTAAATTATTTAGCAACCATTGTAATAAACTTTGTGGCAATAGGCTATTGCAATAAATTGAAGTTCTATCAGGGACAACAAAGGCGCCCTTAGGTTTATTAGGGACAATGAAAATGAAGTGAACAAGCCCACTTGCTCTTCATGACAACGTGATAGACCAATAGATTACTTCCTTATATTGTGAATCAGGTTTCGATATTGCTCATTGCTGACATCAGCCGTGATAAATTTATGAGCATGCTGAGCTGAGATCATGGCGTTAGCAAAGCATACCACACTACGCACAGCCGAGTCATCAATCAAATAAAATACATGGTGTTTCCGTTACCATACAGTCTAAAATAGCTGCTGCATTTTTCAATCGCAAAGGTGTTCTCTTTTTATTTTGGAGACGCAAAGAAAGGCTGCTGCTTTCGCAATTCGCAAGCGTAAGCATATTATGCTAATGATCCGGTTGGGAGCTGTCGATCCCACCCCCCGCGTTTAGAGGTCTGGAGGAGTCCCGGTCAACTTTGCCATGATCGCATTAGTATATTAACACACCACGACTAAACTACGTATTCCTGCAACTTTCACAGGATCTAACCATCACCCGTAGGCAGCCGTCTCCAAACTCTCGTCAGGAAGGTATGGACACGCACACGGCGCACGGATCCTCTACCTTAATTACACGTTTGCCTCACGATAATATTAATCCATATCATATATGATATTTTGATATTAATTTAAATTTAAAAGATAAAACATAAACTAATTATAAAAATAATTATAGAATACATGGCTAATTCGCGATTTTAATTAATTTATAATTAGTAGATGATTAGTAAATGTTTATTTTAGCCTTACATCGTTAAATTATGATGTAATTAGACTTATTATATTCGTTTTCTTAATTAACCACCGATTATGAATAGATTTTGTAAACCATCTACATTTAATAATGTAAAATAACATCTAATAAACCAATTTAAATAAACCTAATATTAGTCTATGAGAACCAAACACCACCTTAGTCTTTTGGTAAATAAATCAATCTAAATTAAAATATTATATTTTTATATAATAAATTATGTTGCAAATTTATTATATTATATATTTTAAATTCGTTTATTCTGAAACGAAAAGAATATAACACGCACCCCTCGATCCTCGCATGGAATTTTTTTTCGCATTTTCGCTGGACAGAGTAGGGCGCGTGGAGAGGAGAGCCACACGAGCAGGGCTGCCGCAGAGGATCGCGGGCTGCATGATTGAGCTGTCGCAAGGGCGTGGGGCCCTGTATTACGGGGGTGTGAGCGGTCGGTGACGCGGGGAGAGTCCGCGTCAGCGAGGCCTACCTCCGCGGGCCTCACGTCACCGCGCGACTTCACCCTGTTCACGTGGGCCCCACTGTCACCGTCACCACCTCCCCCACGCTGACGCCCCTCGTACGACTAGAATACTATACTCACCGACGCCATCTTTCCGCTAAAAAATGGAAATTCCATCTTTTCCCCCTACAAATTAAGGTTCCGTTTAATATAGATTTTTCTTTTTAATTTTCAACATAATCATTTTAAATAGGTCAACAATTTTACATAAAAAATAAAAATCATTTAAAAATCAATCTTTCTTTAAAATCACCTAAAAACCATCTATTCATTCTCTTCATAATCTAATTAAAATCAAAAATCGCGGGGAGATCGTGCATCGCGCGGTTGCTTCTCCGCGTCTCGCGACCACGAAACTGCGCCGGCTTTTGCTTTGCGCGGGCATGGGATGGGAAAGCCGATGGATGGGAATGGGAAAGCCGAGCGATTTCGCGCTGGAGGAGGAGAGGAGAGGAGAGGAGAGGAGAGGAGAGGAGAGGAGAACGAACGTGATCTCGGCAGCCTATCCACACACGCCTGTGTCCTGCCCCCCACTTGGCATGGCTTTCATTAGGTTAGGATAACGCTGGGGGGGTGGATGAGAGCTTTCTTTGCCTCTCTTGGCCACGACACGACGTGATGGCGTGAGTATATATGTCGTGTCGCGATAACCATCCGGCCGGCCGCTTTCTACGAGAATAACCATAAGGGATAGTAAAAAACTAATCTTTTTAATAGTAAAATATAAATATCAGTAAAATACGTTCTTTTTAAACGCATGATTGAAAAAAATATAAAAAACACATGATTTTGAAAAAGTATGCAATTACGAAGTACATAAATTATAAAACAATTGCCCTTTGATTAAATCACGAAAAACACGTATGAATCAAATGAAAATATATATGAGATTGAAATTATTGTTAACTTTTATGAGGATTGTCTATTTCATATAAATTTTTAAAAAATGCTGATGTTCAATCCTAAATAAAGACCTTTATAGAACTTTTTTCTACACAGTTAAAATCCTCTAAAATTTTTATGTTTTTACATACAAATCAAAAGAGTCTTTAGAGGATAATTCTTGAAGGTCGAACCCAAGAAGAAAACAGCAACAAACTTATTACTGCTCCTCTGAAGAGGATGGACTCGAATATAAACCGATCAATTTCTCACTTATTTGATCCTCTGCGCGCGGCATGCTTGCTCGTAATCTTTCATCAACAAGACCGTGTTTAATTCGACGAAAATGACCGGTAATATTGCCGAGATAAGGTGGTGCGGGCTAGTAGCGGTGAATGCCGTAGATCTAGTCAGTTTTTTGTGGTGTTCGATCGGTGCGATGGATATCAGGTGGATCAGCCTAACATCATTAGCTCTCAGGTAAGTAAGGTGGAATGCCCCACAGGAAAGGCGTGTGAAGGGAGGCGAGGCCACGGCATACAGCGGCGAGACGAAAGACGTGGACGGCCGCAGTGCACGGCAAGGAAGGGTATAGACTCCCGGTGGGGTGACCGGGGTGAAGTGATTTGTATGGCAAAAAGAGATGAAGCAGATATGTTGGACGCTGACTGATCTGGACGGTACTACTAGTAGAAATTTCAAGCTATTTTTGCTCAATAAAATATCTAGTACTAGATGCCTAGGAACACCTAACTTTGCAGATTATGAGGGTTTTTACAGCACGTTTAAATGACTTGATGGAATATTTGTAGTCTCTACTGTACCACACACTCATAGAAAAGAATCTAGTACTAGTTGACAAGTCACCCTGCTAGTATTGGATTTAGATCGATAAAATCACAAATAATAAATAAATGGATCTTTTACACATATGGCTCAATTGTTTTGGCCTAAAACGATTTCCATTAAACCTTTAACAGCAATTATTTTTTTTCGTTTTAGCCATCAAACCACTACCTTTTCCTCTTTCTCATCTTTCTTTTGACTAACTAAAACAACAACAGTCTTTTAGGACTTGAGCGAGTATAAATTAAAGTATAACTTTTTCATAAAAAAGAAAGTTTTTAGTTTATAGTATATCTTCTTGTATGCATTATATAGTACTAATTTATACTAGGCTGCTTTTGAAGATGGAAACTAAAAACTTCACTTTCTCACACGTAAAAATAAAACAATTTATTACACATGAGCAATTAAACATTAGCTGAAATAAATATAAAAATTAATTAACATAATGTTTTAAAATATATTTTATATTTTTTAAGAAATATGTGTCGTTCAGTAGTTTAGAAAAAAAAAGTAACGTGAGTTTGGAAAAGGTAACAAATAAAGCACCACTATCTCCAACAGCTACCCCATATAATGATCCAAACTCAAAATAGGTCGTGGAGAGGCTAAAAAGGTCTCCAACAAAGTAGACATACTGAGAAAGAGGGTAGCCAAATATAGATTCTCTTTGTCTTCTCTCTTCGACCCAAATGTAAGTTGTATTTTTCGGTCGGCTGTTGAAGTGAGAAAGTTTTGGGTCCGTGACCTGTATGATCCAAACAAGCAAATGAGTCTTATGTTTGGGTCTTGGCTGTTGGAGACAGTCGATGGCAACAACAAAAAAAACTCCTCGCCCACACTTGACCCTACCCATAAAAAATCCTAGACGACTCACTAAACTATACTACCAGTATGAAGTATGAAAAGATACTAAAACCATTTTTAAAATGTCCAGATGAAGAATTCTTTTGCAACTCGATCGAAGAAAAGAAAAGAGAGGACAAACAGAACAAATCCATCGGTCTCCTCCTCCCTCCGAAGTCCGAATTCCTCCCTTCGTCCTCGTCGTCTTCCTCGATCCCCTCCATTTTTTTTCCTCCTCGCCGAGAGCCAGCCCCCCTGGTTTCCTCGCAACTACCTCCCGCTCCCGCTATTCCATTTGACCCTACTGTTCTTCGCCCGTACCACCACCACCAGGTCGCCGTAGCTTCCAATTTCCAAATAGTTCCCTCCACTCCGGCCGCTCGCGAGGAAAGAAAGTTTTTTTTTTCTCTCTCTCTTCTTGTTCCCGGCTCGTGGCGGCGGGTTTTTGCTCTCCGAGATCCGTTCCCAAATCGGCGGGGCTCGAAAAGGTTTGGGAGGCTTGCCCGTGCCGACGCGGATCTGCGTGGTGCCAAACAGAGGGAGCGCCGGAATTGGGTGGTTTGGCCGGGGAGGGACCGGAAATGGGAGCCTTGGATTCCCCGAACCGCGCGCCACTTAGGCCATGGTGATCCGGCAGTACTACTACTAGCAGCAGATGCCGGCCTGTAGCGCGGTGGCGGCACTAGCCATGGAGCCCTCGTCATCCATCACCATCGCGTCGTCGTCCTCGTACCTCTCGAACGGGACCAGCCCGTGCTCCGTCGCTCTTGCGCCGCCGGGGGCGGCGGCGGCGGCCCAGGCGGCGCCGGTTGCCGCCGTGGAGGGTGCGGCGGCGGCGGAGGAGGAGGAGGGAGCAGCAGCGTGGAGGTGGTGAGCCTGAACCGGCTCAGCGCCAATCTCGAGCGGCTCCTCCTCGATTCCGACCTCGACTGCAGCGACGCCGACGTCGACGTGGCCGACGGTGGGCCGCCTGTCCCCGTCCACCGCTGCATCCTCGCCGCCCGCAGCACCTTCTTCTACAACCTCTTCGCGGCGCGGGGCCGCGGCGGTCGCGGCGGCGATGGGGCAGCCGCCGTCGCCGGCGGCTGTGGGGGAGGTGAGAGGACCGGGAGGCCGCTGTACAAGATGGAGGAGCTCGTCCCGGGAGGCCGCGTGGGGCGCGACGCCTTCCTGTCGTTGCTGGGGTACCTGTACACGGGCAAGCTCCGACCGGCGCCGGATGACGTGGTGTCCTGCGCCGACCCCATGTGCCCGCACGACTCGTGCCCGCCGGCGATCAGGTTCATCATCGAGCAAATGTACGCGGCGTGGACGTTCAAGATCGCCGAGCTCATCTCGCTGTTCCAGGTGAGATACAATGGATGCTCATGCTCTTGTGCTTGTTCGGATACCAAAAACGGTAGTAGCTGCAGAACTAGAAACTGTTCTGTCACCGATTATATTTTTATCCAATCTGTGTATTTGATGGCGCAAAAATATTTTCAACCTATTTTTGCATGAGAATAACTTCAAGCTGCATGATGTCTTGAGTCTGGAAGTCGTTGAAGCACATAGACTGTGTTACATAAGCTTGATAGCTTGTAAACATTGCTCCCAAATCCCAACTTCAGCTCTTCTTCTAACTAGATCCTGTTATACCTTTTTCAAGTTGAAAGAAACTTGCTGAATCTTTATTGCGTTAGTTCGATTAGAGGAGATAGGATGCAGTCCCGGTCCTGGCGATGCTTATTACTGTAGTCCATATTGATTAGTGGACTAGTTAGCTTGGTTATCTGGGTTATATAATTCAACGGTTTATGAATCCACTGCATGTCCAATAACCCAAAGTCTTTTAGCTTATATTTTTATGACCTGTTGTTAATTGTCGCTCTGCTAATCTGGGTTAATACGGTATTCTTCTACCACAGCGACGGCTTCTTAACTTCGTCGATAAGACTCTAGTAGAAGATGTTCTTCCAATCCTACAAGTTGCTTTTCATTCAGAGCTGACTCCAGTGCTTGAAAAATGTGTTCGGAGAATTGCAATATCAAATCTTGATTATGTATCATTGGATAAGGAACTTCCTCCAGAAGTTGCTGTTCAGATAAAAGAGATTCGCCAAAAATCTCAGCCAAATGAGGGTGACACTGTCATTTCAGACCCTGTACATGAGAAAAGGGTCAGAAGAATCCACAGGGCACTCGATTCTGATGATGTTGAGCTTGTGAAGTTGCTTCTTAACGAGTCTGAGATCACCTTGGATGATGCCAATGCATTGCACTATGCTGCTGCTTACTGTGATTCGAAAGTTGTTTCAGAGTTGTTAGACTTGAGACTTGCCAACTTGAATTTGAAGAATTCGCGTGGATACACAGCACTCCATCTGGCTGCTATGAGGAGAGAGCCAGTTATTATCATGTGTCTCCTAAACAAAGGAGCAGCTGTATCGATATTGACAGCTGATGGCCAGAGCGCAAATAGTATCTGCCGGAGGTTAACAAGGTTAAAAGACTACAATACAAAGATGGAGCAAGGCCAAGAGTCAAACAAAGACAGGTTATGTATTGATATATTAGATAGGGAGATGATAAGGAATCCTATGGCAGTGGAAGATTCTGTCACCTCCCCTTTGTTGGCTGACGATCTTCACATGAAGCTTCTCTACCTTGAAAACAGAGGTGAAGTCCCTTTTCATGCCTTTCTTGAACAGAAACAAAATGGACAAAAAAATTACATTTATGCTATAGAAACAAGTGATTCTAGCATTTACCACATTTGCTTTCAACCATACTATATTCACCTGGAGAATCCACGCTGACACATTGCATTTTCCCTTGCAGTTGCATTTGCAAGATTATTTTTTCCTGCAGAAGCAAAGGTTGCAATGCAAATTGCACAAGCAGACACCACACCAGAATTTGGTGGTGTTCCTGCAGCTAGCACTTCTGGAAAATTGAAGGAAGTCGATCTGAACGAGACACCAGTAACACAAAACAAAAGGCTCCGTTCAAGGGTGGATGCACTCATGAAAACAGGTGAGAACTCATGGCACATTCTTTATATGCAAACTATTATTGTTTATGAGTAGATTAGCTTGATTACCTCAGAAATTCTCACATGCTGCTAATATGTTCATTTTCATACTTTAAATGTTTGAGTTGGTGGTGTTGATACCGTGGAAGTTTGACATCCCCATCTCTTCCACCATCCTCATTAAAAAAATCACCCCAGCATGTCAACTCTTCACCCTCTCCATGGATCCATAATTACCCATCTGGCTGACATAAGTTTACGTAAAAACATCATGTATAGCTTGAGAAGTTAATATCAATATACTCTAATAAAACCAATTCTTGTTGGAAACACACGTATATTTCTAGTGTTTGGATAAAATTTTAACGGCTAACACAGCACAAAAATAATTATTGTCTAGCTGTCAATTGTTATGTGAGGACGTTGTAGTTCAAATTTTAAAAGCATTCTTGTCCCTTGTAAAGCTGGGGTGGTTTCTGTATTTTGCATACTTTGAACCTAATGAACACAAATAGTTATTCTAACTCAAATTGTTGATTGGTTTTACTCTCAACACCCTTTTCTGAGAACTTGATGATCATTCTTATGATATTTTTTTTCTCTTCTCTTTTCAGTTGAGCTGGGACGTCGCTACTTCCCGAACTGCTCGCAGGTGCTCGACAAATTTCTGGAGGATGATTTGCCCGATAATCCTGATGCACTCTACCTCCAAAATGGCACTTCTGATGAGCAAAATGTTAAAAGGATGCGGTTCTGCGAGCTGAAGGAGGATGTGCGCAAGGCGTTCAGCAAAGATAGAGCTGATAATAGCATGTTTTCTATCTTGTCATCTTCATCGTCATCTTCGCCTCCCCCAAAGCTTGCGAAGAAATGACGAAGTTTTGTAACAAATTTCCGCTCGAGATGTTACTGGGACAAGAGATATCGATCAATAGACCTGTATAGTCTTACAGTGGTATAACAATTAGATATCGAAGCTCCTTCAATTATTAGAAAGTACTGTGCTGGGCTTCTCTCAGCTGGTTTATGGTACCCATGCAGTGAAACTGGGAAAAGAAAACCAGCTGATTAGAGGATCCAAAGCAGTGTCTCGGTGAATATGTTTGTAGCATGCTGTCTTGTTCAGGATGGCTGTAATGATAAAACCTTTTCAATAGATGTATACTAGCTCATTTTCTCGTAAGCATACTGCCATTATTGAGATTGTAGAAGCTGCAAGTTTTGTAAGAAAAAGACGGCGTTGCTTATCGCCAAACGAACGCTATGTATCGGAGAACAAGTGTTTTTTTTGTCTTGGTAACTGCAAATATAATCTTGTGAAACAGAGATTATGGAGATTAAAAAAAAGAGAGAAACTCTTTGTGTGAATGCAGCTGTTCGAATCATATCTACGGAATCTTTGTACAAGTTCACCAATATTTGACAAAAAAATAAAAATTGACACCAGCACAGCAGGATTAATATCTACAACTCCGAACTTGGCCTTGTCACCCTTCGAACAGCTCTCCCAACATCTCCTCCAGGTCAGGAATTAAATTCGAAAATATATTGTATATTTATTTATTTAGAAATATGGATGCAATTATTTTTAACATAAATATACCGTCGTCGTTAAATAAAAATACAAAAATAACACGATAAAAATATAAAAACGACACGATATCACTGAACACCGATGGCCGCGTCACGGTCTCGCAGGCTGGTGCCATGAGATCGCGGGACCCGCCAAGGCGCGAGACACCTCGCTTGGCCACCCGCAACATTCCCTCCTGATTAATGATTAATCATCCAGATTAGCGATTAATTAATTGTTAATAAGGCTAATTAAAGAAATAGCAATGGTTAATTAATTGCTAATGATGTTAATTAATCTATTAATCATGTATTAGGGATGCGAAGTCGCGGTCTCGTGTACTGACCACGCGAGGCTGAGGGTCTCGCGCATTAGCCACGCGAAGTCGCGTGGCAACGTACGATTTCGCACTTAATTTTGCAAATTCCTTTTAACCATGTATATTTATACAAAATCTGCGAAAAAAACTGTATATTTTCAAATGTTTTTTTTTCCAGTTCAGCACGTGTGTTGCCGTTCCCGCGGCTAACCAGTTTCCTCGATATCTCTGGATGGTCCTCCAAGTACCGCGATAACCTGAAACCACTCTCTCGGTCACAATTTTCCGCAGCCTTCCTCTGAGCTCAGGGCTTGGGACCTTCCACAGCTTCTGAGCACTGTTGGTTTCATGGACCGCCAGCTCGAATTTTCTCAATGGCGAGGACTTGTTGCTCCAAGGAAAAAGGCCGTGGTCAGGTCGACGACCAGATTTCGACGATAGGCAGGACAGCACGGGCGCCCAGGAAGCATTGAAATAGCCGTCGATGTAGCCGCCTCCACCGTCATCCGTGAACGAATCCACCGTAGGTTGGAGAAGGGCTCGAGCTGCTGCGCCACGAAATGGGAGTTGTTGAGCAAGAAAATGTACCTCAGGTGTTGGTCCGGGCACAGCTTGGATTTCCTCCTGATGAGATGCCTCAGGTAGCCGATGGCGTCGTCGATCATGGCGTAGAGGTATCCCTTGTACATTCCCATCGACACGACGCAGTCCACCATGAGGCGGGTGTTCGTGTGCACTTGCTCTCCTCCGCTCCCTCGCGCGAGAGACGTCTCCCACGTCGGGTCGTCGTCGGCCTCGACGAACGTCTTGGTCTCCTCCATGGTGATCGATATGGCGAACGTGCAGCTGGGTTGATTTCCTGAACAGGGCGTTCTCCATGCCGTCGCACGTGCTGATTTGCGACTGGGTTCGCTGGTGGGTGATCAGCCCGCGGCAGTGTGACCAGAGGATCGAGAGACGAGGCGTCCATGGCGTGCCCGTACATGCTGACCAGGGCGTGTAGCTTCGCCGCCGCCGGAGCGTGGACAAGCTTGAGAGCGGCGAGGACGGCGTCGACGAAAGCGACCATATTGGCGATGCAAGCTTCCCCGAACCGCGCGAGCGCCGGCGCCGGCCGGCTCGTCGGCGGCAAGGTCAAGCTCGCTGACGCAGTGCACCATTACAATGAGAGCCCGGATCCACCAATCGACCAGATATTGGAGCGACGACGACGAGGCGGCCGACATCTCCAGCTGCCGTACGCCCTGCCCCTCGCGTATTTGGAGAATCCAGTCGACGTCGAGCTCGAAGAACCACCTCTCGAGGGCGACTTCCTCGAGGACCTCGACCGTCGCCGCGTCGTCGAACTTGGACCATGCGCTGGGCGTAACCGTCGGTGACCATCCGTCGCGCGATCTCCCTTTCTTCGTGAGGTGTTTCTGGGTTAGTTCAGTGAAGGCCAAACGGGCGGCCCGGCTCGGCACAGCCCGTTTCGACACGACCCATTTGGCTTGCTTCATAAAACGAGCCGTGTCGTGCCGACCCACGTGCCTAGGCTTCGGCCCAAGCACGGCACGTGGGGAGCCGGCTGGACCGTGCCGCAGACGCACGCCGGGCCCACGGGCCGCCGAGCCCACCAGGGCGGTTTTTATAATTTTTTTAATAAACAACACATAAGTTTTTAAAAATAAAAATTAAAAAAAATAAAGTTTTAAAAAATAATGATTTAGTAATGTTAAAAATAAATTCACATTTATGAAAAAATTAAAAAATTGTTAAAAATAGTAATGACCTTTATTGATGTTTATATCATTATAGGATACAATGATATATGCGCTCGTTAAAAACTTTGTCATGTAAAAACTCGTAGGAAAAACTGAGAAAACCATGACAAAGAAAAGAGTACAGCTCAAAGGTCAGAACTACGTCGAACAAAATTCTACTGGGGTTGGTCTGGATCCAGGTAGAGTTGCTCGAACTGGGCGGCCAATTCTTGGTTGTCCGCAGTGTATTAGGCATGTTGTCGAGCAAGCTCCCAGTCTTTAACGCTTAGTAGCATTTCGACGTGGTCACTGCTCAGATTCGTCCTTTGATCTTCGATGATACGACCGCATAGACTGAAAGCCGATTCGGAGGACACCGTCGAGACGGGCACCGTCAACACATCCCGTGCTAGTTTTGAAAGCACGAGATATGCTAACTTGTGGTCATTCCACCACCCGAGAATGTTGAAGTCTTGTGCTTCGTGGTGGATGGCGTCGCTGTCCAAATAACCGGACAACTCTTCGGCCATAGCATGCGAAGAGCCGTCTCCACTTGTAGCCGACGAACTGCCACCACCTTGGCTTGAAGAAGATCCACCCCAAATCCGACCTCACTGTATCTTCTTCTTACCTGTAGTGGGGATAGGAGGGCGTCTCTGTTGTCGAACTCCCTCAAACTTTAGTTCATATCTTACAAAAACTTCATATAATTTACTTCTAACCTTAGTATAGAAAGAACTATAATCTATACCTACAGTATCACCAAGAAATGATAAAATAGCATACAATCCTCTTAATTTACACCTAGGATTCAAAGCAAAAGCAGACGCATACAACATAGGTATATTTTTCCAACATTTAAAATATTTTTTTCATGGGAAAGACAGGTTCAGTTAGAACATCATCATTTTCATATTCTTTAAATAGAGAAGCAATTTCAAGAATATTGTGCAAAATTATATTAGAAGTTGGATAATAAATTTGTGACAGAGTAAGCGTACAATCATAAAAAGTTTCTAAAAATTGGTTATATTTTTGGACAATTGCCCAAACATGCTCATTCAGTATTGGTGACCCGTCACTGTTTCATGGGCCACCACGTGATTGAACAAAATCCGTAAGTAATTCACTATAAGGTAAAACAA
Organism: Oryza australiensis; assembly: GCA_019925245.2. Classification (NCBI taxonomy): domain Eukaryota; kingdom Viridiplantae; phylum Streptophyta; class Magnoliopsida; order Poales; family Poaceae; genus Oryza; species Oryza australiensis. The sequence continues at coordinate 5,905,251 of JAIFGZ020000048.1, read as the reverse complement.
CTTTTAACATTAAATATGTTAAATTCCACCGATGCTTAGCATCGGTGGCAAACTTACGAGCTCTCTTACCGGCCGCATGACAAAACCTCTTCCACGCACCAATCCGCGGGTTCGAAGCAGTTAACCACACGATTGCTTGACGAACAGCATCAATATGGTTATGAACCCTTTTCATGCCAGAGTTAACAATCAAATTAATTATATGGCATGCACAACGCTGATGTAGTAGAAATGATTGAGCATAAACACAAAATAAAGGTTGCAATATTTCCATAGCACGAGAATTAGCAGATGCATTATCTAGGGTGACAGCAAATATCTTATCAGCAAGATTAAATTCATTAATTACTTTCCTAATTCTTTCAGCTATGGTTTCTCCTGTATATGAGACATCTACTAACCTAAGCCCTAAAACTCTCTTTTGTAATTGCCAATCATCATCAATAAAGTGAACAACAACGCTAAGATAATCCTGCCTAGCTCTACTACTCCATATATCTGAAGTTACACTAACAGAGAAAGTACATGTACTAAATAGTTTCTTAAGTGCATTTGAATCCTTCTGATAAACATTCTCTAAATCTCTAGTTGTCTTTTGCCTACTTACAGATTTAAACCTAGGGTTATGAGATTGCTGAATGTATTGTTCAAAATCAGGAGTCTCTCCAATGTTCAGGGGTAAATCTTGCTTGGCGATTAACCGGACAAAAGATTTCCGAGCAACCATGGGATCGTACTCCCATCTACGTACCGTACCATCCGGGTTTAGCATAAGTTGCTGTTGCCGAAGTTGTATTCCTTGCTTCTTGGCACACGACTCCGCATGGCGCTTGAGATGACCTGTACCAGCAGAACCACGAGCAGATAACATTTGCCTACATATTCTACAACGAGCTTTTGATACCTCCCTTCCGTCCGAGGCTGTTTCCTTTATCTCGTCTAAGTGTTGCCATACACCGGAGGTTCTCGATCTTTTTGGGCCAGTGCGTGTCGAAACACTTTCGCTCACGGATCCGAAAGATAATCCTTCCAAGCCACCGCAGCCTGCCTCGAACCGGTACCTCCTCCACGATGGTGGAGTTGGAGCCGAGCCGGAGGGATCTTCAAACCCCGGCATGTAGTTGGGGTCGAAATCACCCAAAGTGAAAGACGGCGACTTGTATGGATTGTTCGGATCCATTCTGAAATTTTAAACCGACATAAACAAATTGTAAAATATTTATTGAATTCATAAACACAATACAAATAATACACAAATTTGAATATTACTTACATCTTTCCAACTGTGAGAACTTCAAACTTCTGCGATCAAACTATTGAACTACGAAACTAATTTTGATTTTTAACAAAATTTGAGCAAATTTTGTCAAAATCAAAAAAAATGGACACTTGAGAGCAAAGAGAGCACTTGAGAGCACAAAATGAGAAGTGAGGGGTGAGGAGAAATGGCTGGGGTTCATGCCCTATTTATAGGGCGAAATTTCTGATTTTTTACAATTTTTTTGAATTTTTTATGATTTTTTTTGTCTCCAACGGCTAATTTGAAATTTGAACAGCCATAGAGCGTTGTGGACACGTGGCGCGCTCCTATTGGACCACCGAAGAGCCGTTGCGCAGCCTGCTTCCCATCCTGCCACGTGTCACAATCCGATTGGACCGCACGCGCAAACGGGCCGTGCCGTGCCGCTACGCTTCACGTGCCATGCCGTGCCCCCACGGGCTCGGCCGGCGGCCCAAGCACGGCACGGCCGGGCCGGGCGTGCCGGCACGGCCCGTTTGCTGTCGGGCCGTGTCGGGCCGTGCCGCTACGGTTCAAGGCGTGCCCGGCCGGCCGCGGAGCACGACCCATTTGGCCGTGACTAGTTAGGTTGAGACGGTAGCTCGTCAGCAGGGGAAGCTTAGGCCGCTAAAACGACGCCATCACAAACCCCACATCTATGTTGATAACTCTCTTTAGTCCCGATTGTCAAACCGAGACTACGGAAGCGGGAGCGAAAGTCGCTTTTAGTCCCGGTTAGATAACCGGGACAAAAAATAAATTTTTAGTCCCGGTTGGTGTTACCAACGGGACTAAAGATTGTCCTCCACCGACATCTCACTTTTCTCATATTTTTTGTTTTTTCTGGCAAAAAAACAAAATCATCACAGAAGATGAAATCAAACCTCACAAAACATATCACATATTCTTATGTTCATTTTTTCTCCACAGATCAAATACAAGTTCAAGTCACAGACCAAATACAACAACGAAATCATAAAATAACAAATCAAATACAACATGTATATATCCCGAGATCAAAATCACATCTCATCATACTAAAAACAACAAAAAACCAGATCCGATCCGAAGCCGCGGTCCGCCGCCGCGCCCTCGCGCCGCCGCCGGCGCGATGGTATGCCCCGCCGCCGGCCGCGCTCGTGGCCGCCGCCCGCGCCCGTGGGCCACCGCCCGCCCGTGGCGCCGCCGCCCGTCGGTCGCGCGCGCGGCCGCGCCGCGCGCGCGCGGCCGCGCCGCCCGCCGCGCGCTGGCCGTCGCCCGCCCGCCCGCGCGTGGCAACCCCCCGTCGCCGGGCCGGAGAGAAGGAGAGGGAGGGAGAGAGAGAACCGAGAGGGAGAGGAGAGATCTCGCCGAGCCGAGGAAGAGGGAGAGGGAGGAAGGGAGAGGGAGAGGAGGAGAGGCGCATGCACAGGAGAAATTAATGGATCTGAGAGGAGGACGGCGCGGAGGACGAGAAGATAAGGATGGTGGAGATTTTTGTCCCGGTTGGTAACAAGAACGGGACAAAAATAGCATCTTTAGTCCCGGTTGGTGTTACCAACCGGGATTAAAGGTGCCCAGCGCTCTGACACGCTCTGACAACATTTGAACCGGGACTAGAGGTGATATTTAGTCCCGGTTCGTGACACGAACCGGGACTAATGTTCCTAGAAATCCGTAGACTTTTTAAACCGGGACTAGAGATCATCTCTAGTCCCGGGTGCAACTCAAACCGGGACTACTGTGGTTTTTGCCACTTCAACCAATGATGGTTTCTCCAGTAGTGCATCTGTCAATGTCGTAGATCGACACGCAGGGATCCGGAGGACCCCCTTTTTTGGTTCGGCACGGGGAGCGGTGTATCCTGATTTAAACTCGCAGAAAGAATGAAATAATGCAGGTGTGGCGGGAAGAAGAGGTTAAAGTTGCAGAGACACAGGGGTTATACAGGTTCGGGCCAGCAGCGTGGTGTAATACCCTACTCATGTTTGTATGTAGTATATGGGGAAAGTTGCCAAGAACAATGAGAATGTTCCTCTCCTTTAGACTCAGTGGTGGATGAGAGATTTCTGCGGGCTAGCTAGAGAGGCAGAACCTGGAGCAGATCCTATCTTTTTTTTTAGCCCCCTCTATGACGGACTTGGGTCTCCTTTTATAGAATAAGGGAACACCACAGTAGCCCTTAGCCTCTCTCTCCTCCACTGCACGTGAGGGAGTAGTTTTTATCTTGTCTTGTCGAAGAAGCCATTCCATTCCTACTCCTTCCTGTTTGCTGCGTCATGGAAAGCGAAAAAGGAGTAGTCGTCGTGGTAGCCATGCCGCTGACGTGATGATGGTTTGCCTACTCGGTCCAACGGGGCCCACTGGTCAGAGACCCATCTCGCGGGTAGGCACTGGCGCTGTGCCTCCTATGCTCGCACTCTCTCTCCCACGCAGCCGCCCAATACATTAAATGCGACTGGACAGGGCGTGAGGGGGGCGTGCGCGGAGTGGGTGCGCGATCATACCGCGGTCTTAGTCAAAGACTTTTAGCCCCCTTTGCATGGTGATAGGCAAAAAAGGGGTGATGATGGGTGCAACTGACAGCCGCGCCTCACATCGCATTGAATGCGGCGTGGCAGGCGCTCAGCTCCCCTCCATTTGAGCATTAAATGGGTTGGTTGGTAGTTGGATTCGCCCCTCTCTCAGAGAGGTGCGGGATGAAGGATGGGGGTCCGGGTGATCCCGGACCATACCGACCGGGGGTCCGAGAGATCCCGGACCCCGTCGTTTGGGAGTATGGTGGCCTCCGGGCAGCCCCCGGGCCAGCCTCTTCTGGGGCGGCCACGTGGCCGCCCATGGCCGAGACTCGCCTAGCCTTTCAGGGCATAACTTTGACGCTCCTTGATGGACAAGGACGCCTTCCTTTTTCTTAAATGCCATGCCCCCGACATACCCTCGGGCCCATATCACCGACAGTAGCCCCCGGCATTGACCGGGGCCGAGTCGGGCTCGGGCGCGGTTGACGCCATTTTCTTGAGCGTGTGGGCCCGGGCATTTGGGTGCTTTTGCTATGGCAGGTGGCCGGTACACGACAACTGATGTCGCACCTGGCTAAGCTTTTCCTTAGGACGTGGGGCGAGTTTGTTTGGGCCACGCGCACGGGGGCCCATTCAAACCGCCTGGCACTCACCGTCCCGCGTAGTGCGCCTAGCGGGTGCGGAACCCCAGGCGGCACGAAATCCGAACGGCGCGGGAACCCAAGGGGATGCGAAAATCAAAAGGGCGCGGAGCCGAGAGGGCGCTTCGCGTGGTAGTGGGGCGAATTTAATGCCGTGGAATCCGAGGGGGCGGTGATCGCTTATAAAATCAGACCCGTATGAAGGGGGATCGGTTTCTACGCTTTCCACTACCATCACCTTTCACAGCCATTTTGCCCTTCGTCTACCCAGTGCCCTTGGCCCCGTCTGCTCCCTTCTCTCTTCGTCCTTCTGCATCCACCCTCGCGATGGGTCGTGACTCGCCTCTGGAGCCGGGGGGTGTGCTCCCCAAGTCTTTAGTTCGCACTGCGGAGGCTCGCAGCCTCTTCAACAAGTTCTTGCCGAGCGGCACGCGCAGCGGCGGTGATGTCCCGGAGGAGCGGCCCCCCACGAAGATGGTGTTCTTCGCCTCCTTCGCCATGGTCAGGCTGGTGCCGCCCTTCTCCCGCTTCTTCCTCGATGTCCAGGAGTTCTACGACCTCCGGCTGCACCACCTCACCCCCAACGCCATCTTCTACCTCACCGTGTTCGCCCATACCTGCGAGATGTTCGTGGGGGTGAGGCCTTCTCTTCACCTCTTCCAGCAGTTCTTCCGGGTATGCCGGGCTGGCTCCCCCGGCGCGGTCGGGTACGTGGTGATCCAGCCACGGAACGATAGGGCGGTCGGCACTCCCTTCATCGACATCCACCCCCGCTCCAGGTGGGAGAACTGGAGGGCGTTCTGGTTCTACACCAGCTTGGGCGACCACCCCCGCCTCTCCCTGCCGACGGGGATCCCTCTCCCCGCCGACGGGGATCCCGTGAACTGCAGGAACCGGGGGCGCACCCACGAGCCGGGAGGAGCCGGACGGGGTGCCGGACCGGATCGCCTACCTTCGGCGGGGAGGGGGTCGTCCACCCACGCGGTCTTCCGCGATTTCCGATGAGGCGCATAGCGCCGCCGCAGCAGAGAGGCCGCGCCCCGCCTACATGTACCTGGGCCCCAACGACGCCATGCGGACCCACGTTGGCGCCGCCTTCGACTGGGATGAGAGTAACCTCGGGACCCTGGTTCGCCGCAGCCTCGGTGTCACGGAGATGGACCTGACGTAGCTCTCGCCCGGGCTGGTGCCGCTGTGCCAGGACTCTGCGCGCTCGGAGATCCTGCACCTGCTGCAGGTGGTGGGCGATGGCGTGGGCTCGTCGTCGGCCGTACCGGAGGTTGCTCCGAGGGGCGGAGGCGGGAGACGACGACGACGACGCCGACGACCACATCCCGACGGCTGGCAACCGCCGGTCCGGCCAAAGCGACCGGGGGGCCCGGACCTAAAGGGGAAGAGGAAGAGGCCAGAGGAGGACCCCTCTCCTCCCCATCTCCACCACGTGGCGGCGGAGCGGAGCGCGCTGCACCCCCTCCCCGCAGATAAGGGGGCTCGTGGGCGGCGGGCCTATCCCCGGGGGCCACCGCGCCGAGGGCCAGGCCGGCCACAACGACGGCGGGGGAGGCCCGGGCGCGTCCCCGGCGAGTACACCGGCGGCGGGGGAGGCCCGGGGCGCATCTCCGACGAGTACGCCGGCGGCGGGGTCCGTCCGCGGGACTCCAGCATCAGGGGACACGGCGAGTAAGAGCCCGGCGAGTCCTCCGGGCCGCCCCGTGCAGGCCTTGGCCGCCAGGGAGGTCAAGGTGGCGCGGCGGGAGGCCGAGGTCGAGGAGGGTCGCCAGGAGCTGGCGGCCACGGCGAGGGCGGAGGGCCTCATCCGCAGCGGAGCCGGCGGAGATCGAGCGACGCCGGGAGGAGCTCGGCCAAGTGTTTGAAGACACCGCCGCCGAGCGGCACGCCGCCGACCTCCGCGAGCGTGTCGCCGCCGCCGCCGCGAAGAGAGGGTGCGCACCACCGCCGGGCAGTTCCTCTGCGACCTCAAGGAGCGCGCGCAGGGCCTTGACGAGCGCGAGCGCACCCTGTGCGACGCTGAGGCCGTCGCCGCCAGCACCGACGCTGACCTTCAAGCCCGCGAGGCCGGCCTGGCAGAGCGGGAGAGGGCCCTTGAGGCGGCGTGGCGGGCGGTTGAGAGCCGGGAGGCCGCCATCGCCAGGGCCGAGGAAGACTCCGCCACGCGGGAGGCCAACGTGCTGGCCCAGGAGAAGGCTGTCGCCGAGCGCGAGGTCGCCGTGGGGGGCGAGGCGGCGGTGCTGGAAGCCCAGGAGGAGGCCTCCCGATGCCTGAAGGGCGTGTGGGATCGCGAGCACCTGCTTGCCGCCGCCTGGCGCCGCCGGCAGATGAGTTGGAGCGATGGTAGCAGGAGCCGGCCACCCAGAGCGGTGGGTCATGGATGCGCAGCGTAGCCGCGGGGCCGGGCCGAAACCGGAGGAGGCACGTCGCAGGATCACGGAGCTGGAGCGCGTCTTGCGCCTGGGGGTCCAGGGCCTAGCCTCGTTCGTCGGGCGCCTTCGGGACGCGGCTCGTGGAGTGGGGGTCAACCGTACCCCCCTAGCGTCCCTACCTTGGGGGGATTGGCCACACATATTGACGATCTGGCCGAGGGGATACAGAGGGTGCCAGAGGAGGTCGACGAGGTGGCGAAGGAGTCATCATATGACTTATCCCGCCAGGTCACGACACTTATCCTGGCAAGTTACCAAGCCTGAGACCCCAACTTCGACCCCTACATCCCCACTGAGGACTTCCCCGAAGGCACCGAGGAGGCCGCTCGCCGCCGCGTCCAGGACGCCGTCGAGTCCATCATGATGGGCTTCGATGGCACCCTGGCAGCCTTCCAGCTCGCCCTCCGCGAGGACTCGCCGGATGAAGACTCCCCGACGGATGCCTCAGCGACCCACCGGCCACTTAGGGCTCTATTGCTCCCTCGCGGCTTGTATCTGTATCTGTGTAAAAAGATATTTGTAGTATTGTCTATAAAGTTAGCGGACTTGCCTTAACTTATGTTGATTTTGCGTTGTAACAGCTCATCGTGGCTGCTTTTGATGACTCATGTATGTGTATGTTGGGAGCCCCCGGCCAACTTAGCGCGCACGTAGTGGCGGTTGGTTGGCCCGAGCCCCTCTGTATTTGCTTTCCTGCAATTGATAGTTCAACTCTTAGTTATTGGGAGAATGTGGTAGTGTTGTCCTCCCCCATGATTTGTCCCATGCACTGGGGCTGTTCCGGGTTCGGGCAGCATGCACGGCCGTTGGCCGGTGCCTTCGTCGGGTTCCGGGTAGGAGCGAAGGCATAAAAAGGCCGCGAGGGCAGCGGCAACGGGGCCGGACAGCGTGTTATTCGCACCCGAACCCCCAGGCGTTGATTGCCCCCAGGCGCGGTAGTATGCAGCATCGCTGTACTCTCGACACCCTTAGGGCTCTCAGGCTGAAACGGGCAAGGCCAAGGAACTATTGGAAAGCCGCATCCACAGTACATGCTCGAGCACATGGGGAAAAACACACTGCATCAGGTATTTTGCAAGGGAAACATATGGAATGTAATAACAAACGTATTGCTCATGCCACCGGGGCGTGGATGAACTTCCATGCATGTCTCGGCGCACCATGCGGCTTATGGGTAGAACCTGCGCAGGTGGGAAATATTCCACGGGTTCGGCAACGGAGTGCCGTCCTCTGTGGCTAGGCGAACTACTCCGGGCCGCGGGGTGCCGATAACCTTGTATGGCCCCTCCCATATCAGGGATAACTTGCTTAGCCCCGCGCGCGTTGCACACGACGCAGACCGGATCATTGACTTGCGCGCTCGAGGGCCGACTTTGCTTTGATGGTAGCGGCGGAGGCTCCGTTGGTAGCGGGCGCGCGGAGCGCCGCCCGCGCCTTCTTTCCTCCAGTAATCCAGATCGTCACGACGCATTTGCTCTTGATCCGCTCGGTGTATAATATGGCTCGGGGTGATCCCGGGGTGAGCTCGGAGGGCAAGACCGCCTCGGCTCCATACACCAAGAAGAAAGGTGTTTCCCCGGTGGCGCGGCTCGGGGTTGTCCGGTTGGCCCAAAGGACCGCAGGCAGCTCGTCAGTCCACGAGTCCCCATGCTTTTTGAGCACATTGTAGGTCTTAGTCTTGAGGCCTTTTAGTATTTCGCGTTTGCACGCTCGGCTCGACCGTTGCTTGGGGGGGGCGGGCGAGGCAAAACGAGCTTGATGCCCATGTCGTTGCAATACTCGCCGAACACTCACTCGTGAACCGGGTGTCGTTGTCGGTGATGAGCCCGTTGGGGACCCCGAACCTTGCAGTGATGTCTCTCATGAACCGCACAGCCGAATGTTTGTCGATGACGCTGACTGGATAGGCCTCTGGCCACTTGGTGAATTTGTCGATGGCGACATAAAGGAACTTGCATCTGCCCCGCGCCTGCTTGAACGGGCCCAGGATGTCCAGCCCCCAGACCGCAAACGACCATGAGAGTGGGATGGTCTGGAGGGCCTGGGCCGGCAGGTGCGTCTGCTTGGCGTGGAATTAACATGCTCGGCACCGCCGCACGAGGTCTGTTGCGTCCTCCAGCGCGGTGGGCCAATAGAATCCTTGGCGAAACGCCTTTCCCACTAAGGTTCGGGAGGCTGAGTGTGCCCCGCATTCGCCTTCATGGATCTCGGCCAAGAGCTCGAGACCCTGTTCCCGAGCAATGCATTTCATGAGCACTCCGTTGGCGCCGCGTCGGTAGAGTGTCCCTTCTACCAACACGTACCTCTTGGAGGTCTAGGCAATGCGTTCGCTTTCCTCGCGTCGCTCGGGCAATGACGCGTCTTGCAGGTACGCTCGGATTTCCGAAATCCAAGCCACCTGGCGCGTGATGTTGGTCCCGACAGGGCCAGGCTGTGGCTGGCCCGCCAGATCCGGGGCGTCGGGACCGGCCGATTCCTGCCTCTGGGGCGGTTCGGGGTGCGCCGACGGCTCTGTGAGGCTTTCCTCAAATGCACCTGGCGGGGCTGGGGCTCGCGCGGATGCGATCCTAGATAGCTCGTCCGCCAGGGAGTTGTCCCTTCTGGAAATATGGCGTAGCTCGAGGCCATCGAAATGGCGCTCCATACGTCGTACTTCTTTGACATAGGCTTCCATTTGGGGGTCGGTGCATTGGTACTCCTTGGAAACCTGGTTTACAACCAGTTGGAAATCTCCGAGGACCAGCAGACGGCGGATGCCCACGCCTGCTGCCGCTCGCAACCCCGCTAGAAGCCCTTCATACTCGGCCATGTTGTTGGTTGCCCGGAAGTCGATCCGGACGATGTATCGAAGAACGTCGCCCGCTGGGGAAGTTAGCACCACGCCCGCTCCGGCTCCGTGCAAGGTGAGTGAACCGTCAAAGTTCATCACCCAGTGTGCGGCTCCATGATCACGATCCTCCGTACTCTCGGGTTCCCCGGGAGCGGATCGCTTCCGGCCGTTGGCGTCCACTCCGCCACGAAATCAGCCAAGGCTTGGCTCTTGATTGCGTGCGGGCTCAAGTGCAGATCAAACTCCGACAACTCAATGGCCCATTTGACTACCCGTCCGGTGCCCTCTCTGTTATGCAGGATTTGTCCGAGAGGGTAGGACGTGACCACCGTTACCCGGTGCACCTGGAAATAATGACGCAGCTTCCGGGAGGCCATGAGTACGGCGTAGAGCATTTTCTGGGCCTGCGGGTTACGTGTCTTCGCGTCCCGTAGCGCCTTGCTGACAAAGTAGATCGGCCGCTGCATCTTGGTGCGGGCCTTGTCTACTTTCTTAGGGCGACGGTTCGGGTACACCGGGCGGGTCACCTCGGTGTCCGGGGCTTCCGAGCCGTCGCCCCCACCGGGGCCCTCGTGGCCACCGCAAGTGGAGGGGCTTCGGGTGCCCTCGGACTAGGGGCGGGGTGGCTCCCTGGCTCGGGGGCCAAGGGCCACCTCCCGGTTCGGGGCCTCCTTGGCCAACTCCGTTCGGGGCTTCCCGCCACGAGTGCTTCGGGCGGGTCACCTCGGTGTCCGGGCTTCCGAGCCGTCGCCTCCACCGGGGCCCTCGGGGCCACCGCAGGGGGGCTCGGTGCCCTCGGACTAGGGGCCGGGTGGCTCCCCGAAGCTCGGGGGCCAAGGGCCACCTCCGGTTCGGCGCTTCCTCGGCGGCGCCGCCCGAGGTCTCCCGCCTCCGGGTTTGACAGGGTTGGGGCGACCCGAGCCTAGCTCGTCGTCGCGCTCCACAACCAAGGCCGTACTTATCACTTGGGGGGTCGCCGCCAAATATAAGAGGAGGGGCTCCCTTTCCCGGGGGGCCACCAGTACGGGCGGCGTGGAGAGGTAGCGCTTAAGCTCGCTCAAGGCTTCCTCTGCTTCGTCCGTCCAAGTGAAGGGGCTAGTTCGTTTTAACAACTTAAATAGAGGAAGCGCCCGCTCTCCTAATCTGGATATAAAACGGCTCAGGGCAGCTACACAACCAGTGAGTCTCTGCACGTCCTTGAGCTTCCTAGGGGGCGCATCTCCTCTATTGCCTTTATTTTGGTGGGGTTGGCCTCGATGCCTCGGGCAGAGACCAAGAACCCTAACAGCTTGCCCGTCGGTACCCCGAACACGTATTTTTCTGGGTTCAGTTTTCATGCGGGAGGACCGGAGGTTATTGAATGTCTCGGCCAAATCCGGGAGCAAAGTTCTTTGATCCCAAGATTTGACTACGAGATCATCGACGTATGCCTCAATATTGCGCCCTATTTGGTCCTTCAACGTGATGCGGACACCACGTTGAAAGGTGGACATGGCATTTTTTAAACCAAAGGGCATAGACATGTAGCAGAAAGTATCCACAGGGGTGATAAATGTAGTTTTCTCCTCATCCTCTACAGCCATGCAAAATTGATGATAGCCAGAATACGCATCTAGGAAGCATAAGAGGTCGCACCCCGTAATGGAGTCGACTATCTGGTCTATTCGGGATAGAGGATAGGGGTCTTTGGGACATGCCTTGTTGAGGTCGGTGTAGTCGATGCACATGCGCAACTTGTGGTTGGCCTTCGGGACGACCACCGGGTTTGCCAACCACTCCGGATGCAGCACCTCCCTGATGAAACCGGCCTCCTGGAGCCGTGCCACCTCCTCACGGATGAACGCCTGCCGCTCCGGGGCCTGCCGCCTCACCTTCTGTCGAACCGGGCGCGCGTCCGGCCATACTGCAAGTCGATGCTCGATCACCTCCCTGGGGACCCCGGGCATATCCGACGGCTTCCAAGCAAACACGTCGGCATTTGCCCGCAGAAAGGAGACGAGCGCGTCTTCCTATTTGGGGTCCAAGTTGCCGCCAATGTTGACGGTCTTGGACGGGTCGTCACCCAAACGGATAGATTTAATCACCACCTCGTCGACAGAGGTGATGTGTTGCTTTGGGGCCCGGGAACCCGATGACTCCCCTTGGGGGTTCTCGGGTTCAACGCGGTCGGTCGCTGCGATGTCGTCCACGCGCGCTTCCGCGTAGTCAAGCGCGGTTTTGACATCGGCATGGACGGTGATGGGGCCTCCGGGGCCCGGCATCTTGAGCTGGCGGTAGGCATAATGTGTAGCCGCCATGAACTGCACCAACGCTGGCCTCCCGAGCACGGCGTTGTAGGGCAGATTAAGATCCGCCACATTGAAGTCAATCCGCTCAGTGCGAAAGTTAGCGGGGGCTCCAAAGGGACAGAGTGATCTGCCCGAGGGGCCACACCTTTCCGGGCGTCACCCCAATGATGGGGTGAGAAGGCCCGAGTACCATTCCCGGGTCCTTGATTGCCTCAAAAGCCTTCGGGGATAGCACGTTGAGGGCCGCACCTCCGTCAATTAAGATTCGGGCGACCTTGACGTTGCAGATGGTGGGGGAGGTCACGAGGGCCAAATGGCCGCTACGTGCGACGCTCCCTGGGTGGTCGGTCTGGTCAAAGGTGATGGGCACCTCTGCCCAGCGCGATCTCCGGGCCGCCTCGTGAGACGGCACGGTTGCGAGGAGCTCGCGTCTCATGGACTTGAAGCTCCGGCGAGATACCTGGGCGCCATCACCGCCGTCGATGGTGGCGACGACGTGTTGGGGATCCTGGTAGCCCAGGTTGTCATCGTCGTCCTTGGCGCGGGCCGCATCCTTGGCCTCCTCTCGCCCGTGGTCCGGACGCTCCGCCGGAGCCTTGCCCTTGCGGCGGATCTCCTTCTCGTTCTCCCTCCGCTCCTGCTCATACTTCTGCACTTGCTCGGCCACATTTTTGACCGAACGACACTCAGAGAGGTCGTGGTGGGAGGTTTGGTGCACCATGCACCATTTGCCTCCGGCCCGGCTCTGGGGGCGAGGGTCCGGGGACCGCCTGCGGTTACCCGTGGGCTTGCCCTTCCTCGAGGGCTTCTCGGCTCGTCGGTGGGGAGGACGTGGCCCTCCTCACCACCGCGTGATGGCCCGCGCTTCCGTCGCCGTTCGCGTTGCTCTTCACGGGATGCGGAAGGGGCGGTGCCGGTGGAGGCCGGGGTAGGATTCCTAGGATTCCAAACCCGAGCCTCCTCCTTGCGGGCCACCCGGTCTGCGAGCTCGAAGAGCTCCGTGGTAGTCCGGGGGGCCTTAGATTCGATCTTCTCCAACATGACGTCGTGGCATACGCCACTTCGGAAGGCGAAGATCACTGCATGGTCAGCGATGGAGGGGATGGTGTTGCGTACCCGGCAAAAACGCTGAATGTATTTGCGCAGGGACTCGTCCTCCCCTCGTCGGACCATGTGAAGGTCTGCCTCCACCCCCGGGCGTGGGTATGTGCCCTGGAAGTTGGAGGTGAACTGGCAGCACAGGTCGTCCAAAGAGGTGACTGACCGGGCAGGCAGGTTCATTAGCCAGGAGCGAGCCTGGCCCTTGAGCGCCATGGTAAAGAAGTTAGCCATGACGTGCTCGTCACCTCCAGCAGCCTCAATGGCTGTGGTGTAGATCTGGAGGAACTCGGTGGGATTGACCGAGTCGTCGTATTTCTCCGTAAGGGCCGGCCTAAACTTGCTAGGCCAGCGCATGTTACGGAGGTCAGCGATAAAGGCCTGGCAGCCGTTGCCGGCCGTAGGGGGCGACATCGGCTGCGGGGCCTCATTGGGCGCCGCGGAGCTCCCCGCTTGCGGCTGGGCCATTACGGCCGCTCGTCGCCCGCCGAGGGGCTCCATTTGCGGTGGGGCCGCTACGGCCGCCCGTCGAGAGGTGGCGTCTCCCGACGAGGAGGCGCAGTCCGGCGCCCGCCCTAAGCGGCGCTCGTCTCGGCGCTGCTCGATGCGAAGGCGGGCGTCGCGCCCTGCGTACAGCGGGTCCCGGGGCGGTTTCGATTGGGCTGCCACTGAGAGGCTCCCCTCCGCCCTTGGAGCAGCCGCTGCCCTTCGAGCCCGTCGCCGAAAGGAAGAGCTTACCGGGGTGTGTGAACCGCGCGGTTGGCGGCTGGAGAAAGCGAGGTCAGCGGCCAGCTGGCGCTGGGCCGTGCCTACGAGCTTCGCCACGTCGTCGAACCACCTCTTGGCGTTGGATCCCTCGCTAGGGGTGACCGGGGGGTGGCGCAAAAGAGCTTCTGCCGCCTGCAGGGCACCCTCAAGAGTGCCAAACTCCAGGCGGCGATGGACGTCGCCTCGGCGGGGCTCGCCGTACGCCCGCTAGGGCCGTGCGGGTCCCGTAGGGCGTTGTCGACCTGCGGGATGCATGGGCCCCTCCGCCCTCAACCGCCGCTTCAACGTGGGGCAGAGGGGATGGCACGAGCGCTGCTGCCGCCGTCGCCACCAGCAGTGGTGAGGGAGACGAAGATCCTTCCCCCCTCAAGCGGAGGTGGCGGATGTTGGGGCTGTGCCTGCCCGCATCGACTTCTTCCGCCGCCTCGTTGGCCAGGCCACGCTCGCGCGTAGCGAGTGAGCCTGACGCGGTGCGTAGGACACGGCCGTGGACCATGGCGGGGTCGGCGAGAGAGGATTCCCGCCAGAAAATAAGAGGAGTGTAGGAGTTTAAATCAAAATGCAGTGCGCTCCCCCTACCTGGCGCGCGAGCTGTCGATGTCGTAGATCGACACGCAGGGATCCGGAGGACCCCCTTTTTTGGTTCGGCACGGGAAGCGATGTATCCTGATTTAAACTCGCGGAAAGAATGAAATAATGCAGGTGTGGCGGGAAGAAGAGGTTAAAGTTGGAGAGACACGGGGGTTATACAGGTTTGGGCCACCAGCGTGGTGTAATACCCTACTCCTGTTTGTATGTAGTATATGGGGGAAGTTGCCAAGAACAATGAGAATGTTCCTCTCCCTTAGACTTAGTGGTGGATGAGAGATTTCTGCTGGCTAGCTGGAGAGGCAGAACCTGGAGCAGATCCTATCTTTTTTTCCAGCCCCCTCTATGACGGACTTGGGTCTCCTTTTATAGGATAAGGGAACACCACAGTAGCCCTTAGCCTCTCTCTCCTCCACTCCACGTGAGGGAATAGTTTTTATCTTGTCTTGTCGAAGAAGCCATTCCATTCCTACTCCTTCCTGTTTGCTGCGTCATGGAAAGCGAAAAAGGAGTAGTCGTCGTGGTAGCCATGCCGCTGACGTGATGATGGTTTGCCTACTCGGTCCAACGGGGCCCACTGGTCAGAGACCCATCTCGCGGGTAGGCGCTGGCGCTGTGCCTCCTGCGCTCGCACTCTCTCTCCCACGCAGCCGCCCAATACATTAAATGCGACTGGACAGGGCGTGAGGGGGGCGTGCGCGGAGTGGGTGCGCGATCATACAGCGGTCTTAGTCAAAGACTTTTAGCCCCCTTTGCATGGTGATAGGCAAAAAAGGGGGTGATGATGGGTGCAACTGATAGCCGCGCCTCACATCGCATTGAATGCGGCGAGACAGGCGCTCAGCTCCCCTCCATTTGAGCATTAAATGGGTTGGTTGGTAGTTGGATTCGCCCCTCTCTCAGAGAGGTGCGGGATGAAGGATGGGGGTCCGGGTGATCCCGGACCCTACCGACCAGGGGTCCGGAAGATCCCGGACCCCGCCGTTTGGGAGTATGGTGGCCTCCGTGCAGCCCTCGGGCCAGCCCCTTCTGGGACGGCCACGTGGCCACCCGTGGCCGAGACTCGCCTAGCCTTTCAGGGCATAACTTTGACGCTCCTTGATGGACAAGGGTGCCTTTCTTTTTCTTAAATGCCATGCCCCCGACATACCCCCGGGCCCATATCACCGACAACATCCAATCCTAGGTTCTCCTTTGGCCAAATCTAGTGAGGAGGCCGACGGGTGACGGGACGGAGGAGACCTAGGCTGGCTCTCAGGGGTGGCGGTAGGATGCTGTGGCAAGTTTAGAATTCGGCCTACGAAGAGGGCACTAGTACGGTGTGGTGGAGGTCACGTGCTGCCAATGCCATCGATGGTTTCTAAGCTAGTATGCAATGAACTACAAGCAAGATTGTAGGGGTTTGAGGCAAAAGCCTAGCCTGATGGTTTATCGGCCGGTAGCAGCCATGCTTTCGGGCGTCGTAATCCCTTAGGACGCTATGAAGGATACCTCTCTTTCTTTCTCAGCGAGTTTTTCTTGGTGAAAATCACATCTTCCTTATTTGGATAATGACAGCATCCTTGATGTCATGACCTCCGTGATAACATTGTTCTTGGAGTCTCATCTTTGTGGTGTTGTCATAGGCTTGGAGACGATAGCACCATAAGGTTTGAGAGAAACACCACGTCTCTAATCCGTATGGGCACATTAATGCAGGCATGGGGTATGGTTATGTCTCCCCCAGGTGAGTGTACCAGCATAGGTCTTCTAAGTGCTACTTGGTGCAGGTGGTGTTGTTTGCTTACTCGGGAAGATATGAATGAATGTGAGGCTCCGTAATCGAATAAAATTTTAAGCGGTGCGAGTTGATAGAGAACATACCCATCAATACGCTCCGGTCCTCCCGAGCTTCTTCAGCCCGCACATGATTCACTGGCCACGTCGAAACCCGGTGGCGGCCTCGTTGGGTAGCGGGGTCTGAATGCACCTCGTCCCCGCCGCAGGGGGGTTCCTCGGACGGGCGTTGTATTGGCGCCAGTGCGCACAGGGGCGTTGCGTGGTTTTGGGCAGCTATTGGAGTAGTGCCCGAATTCTCCGCAATTGAAGCAGCTCACATTCTTTCTTCCTGGAGCGGCTAGGGTTGGTGTGGGTGTACGAAGCTGAGGTGTAGCTGACCTGTTGACATGGTCGAAAGCGGGAGAACGTCCGGTTGCCGGAACATTTGGCTTCCATGCAGACGGGGTGGCTCCCTTGGGGCGTTGTGGCGTTCCCTGAAATGGGCGAGCCATAGCGAGCCTCCTCTTACGGTTATTGTCTACCACCTTTTGGTCATGCTCAAGTCGGACGACCTTGTTGATGAGGCTTTGGAAACTGGTGTGATCCTGCCCGATCATTGGTCCCCTCAGTTCGTCATTTAGTCCCTCAATAAACTTGTCTATCTTCTCTTCTTCGTCGGTCAGGTCACTGGTGGCGTAACGGGCAAGCTGGGTGAACTTGTTCAGATATTCTTGTACTGAGGTGTTCCCTTGACGCAGTCTGCGGAACTCGTTTTTCTTCATCCTCATAACTGCAGCTGGCACGAAATTCTCACGGAACGCAGCCGTGAATTCCTCCCATGTTGGTTCGCCGGCGTCTTCACTCGTGTTTCCTTGTAGGTGTCCCACCGCCACTTGCGGGGCCCTCCACTGGTTAGTAGCGAAGACAACTCTATCGCTTCTGACTCGACGAGGGTTAGCTTCTTCTCTATCACTCTTAGCCAATCTTCGGCATCCATAGGTTCTTCGGCCGTGGAAAAGTGGGTGGCTTAGCTCTCATGAATTCTCCCAGGCTCGATCCTCCTCGACCTCCTTGATTATTAGCAATCGCTTGGAGTAGCTGGGTCCAAAACCATGACCTCCGCCGAGGTGGAGGGGTTGGGTTCGCGGGTTCTCGTTGGTTGCTGCGGCTCTGCGGCGATGTGCCATCCGAAGAAGGTAGATGAATTAAGAGATCGGACTAATTTAGGTTATAGTTCCCGTGGGGATTTTTCTTCAAGTTCTTTTGAATGATCTTCAATCAACAGACGGGTGAAATAATAATAAGCTTGCGAATTAAGACACCGCAAAGCGATGCTCAGTTCATCATATTACATAAGGGGGTACACGATGTACACACACACACCCTTCACGCCATGATAGCAACAACAATTATATCGTCCAACTACATCAACCAATTAAGGGGGAAATAGAGAGTGGTTCGTGTTGCCGCGAGCCGGGAAGGTCCTCCCGCCTAGTCATCCATCCATCCGCAAGAGCCGGCGCCGGAAGTGGGTGGTCCGCCTGAAGCAAACCGAAGTCCCCATGGCTCGGAGGTGGTGGCCTCGGAGTCACGCCGAATCTTCCGACTCGGTGGCCGCGTACTCTTGCGAGCGGTCCGGCGGGTGAGGGGCCTCCCGTGTGAGTCGCGACGAGGGGTGCTTCCTCCTCCATTGAGTCGGTGTCGCTAGACTCCCATTTGATCTCCATGGGCTCGCCTCGACTCCGTGTCGGTGTAGATCTGGATGGGGTTACCCTCTCCCGATCCCGGCTCGGATGGTACTGTACGGAGCTCGGGGTGGGTCCCATGGATGTGGCAGCAGTGGGGTCTACCGTGTGCGGTGCGTGCTCGTGCTCAACATAAAGCTTGCTCCATCATAGCTTGAAAAGTATCTAAGCATGCTGGAGTCATAAGGTAATAGTGGTCGGGCACAAGGAGGTGATGGTACGTGCTCGGTGGAAGTACTGCAGCGTAGACAGACGAGTGCGCAATGCTCCTCCAGTGGTTGATTTGCTGCTTGCTCTTCCTGAGCTGCTCTTCCAGCTTTACCAGAGCTTCCCCACGGGCCATATAGCGGTCCGAGAGTTGCTCATACTGGGCACCATTGGCTGCAGTTGAGTCTCGCAGCATGTTTATCTCGGTCTCCACAGCCTTGGTGGCATTGACCGATCATTGAGGCATGACTGCTGGTCGTTGATCTCGAGCGTGGGCCTCCTCGTAGCTCGTCTGTCCGTCTCCGCCCAACGGGATAGACGCGTGACCATCGGGTTGTAGCAGCAGGGGTAGCCTCCACAGTGCAGACTGGGTTGCCCTCTTCGCGATAAGGATGATGCACGAACTCTGTCACCGTGAGTTCGGCACGATGGATCGCATTAAGGCGAAGGAAGGCTTCTCGAGCCGCATCCCGAATAGCCGCTTCTACTAGGTCCCGTGGTAGCGAGTGTGGAAGCGAAGGATGTCTCACTTCCCATGCGGGCTTCTATGGATACGCCGCCTCCCAGCTGGATACTCTTCGAGCCATGCCTCTTGGTGTGATAGGTGGGTGGTTCCGGTACCTCAAACACCATAGTAGGGATTGGAGTTGTACCACAAACCCCTCGTCTCGCGGGATAGTGACTTCCCAGGTTCCGTCGTGGTTTGACATCTGCTTTTGTAGGCAACTTAGGGTTAGCGGGAGAGAGCTATCATAATCATTTGGTAAAAAGAAATACGATGTAGAAAAGGTATATTTGCATTTTCGGAAATAATAGTTTAAAACTGATCCTATTGTAGGGATATTTCCCTTTAGCCAACTAGTTAGGGGTAGGGCGCCATTTGGTCTTATCCTACTGGTCGCATGGCTCGATACCACTCGTAGACCCCGATTTTGAGGCGGGAATCTTTCGTGTTCATAGTACCATTTCCCGGATCGAGTAGTTGGTACCCACGAATACAAGATCGGATAATCAAGTGCACATGCACGAATAGTCTTACATTACCATTATTACATTAATAGGCCCGAAGGCATTGTTCATCCCACAGACCTTATGGTCCGAATACAACATAAAAACAGAATTTAGATAAGGCAATGCGGAAAGAGGCGGCTTGTCAATTGCCACAGCAACGACCGGAGCTAAGGTCTAGTATGCGCCGTCGTTCTTCGCCCTCCCGGTGATACGCATATGGGTCTTCCGGCTCTTCATTTCCATCACCGGAGGTTTGTGCGTATAGCAAGGGTGAGTACCAACCGTACTCAAGCAAGCCAACACAGAATTGATGCATATGATAGGGTTATTCAAAGAACATGGCTAGGGTTATTTTTGCGTAAAGCCGCGCAATTCTTTTCACAAGCCTATCGACTAGCCAAATCAAGTTTTAATTTCATAGTTCATTAACCCGGCGACGGTTCGTCTACCATCCATCGTGATTCCAAGGATGGCTTCCGCCTCCGATTCGTCATGGTTTTCCTGGGAGTCCACCCCTTCTCGCATCTCGAGAAGTTGATCCACCAAATAATAAAATCATCATGCAAACCCATCCCAGCATTTTTAGGTTCAAAGTCTAGCCAAGCGAAAGTCTTGTCACGATGCTCAATATCCGCGAGCACGGCCATTCGAATAGATTGATTCATTCACACTGCAGTGGATGTACACTTTACCCGTACTCCGCGACATCAACAAATGAGCCTACGCCTCAACACATGAGATGGTCACGGCAAAGCCTTTCGATAACCTCGCTTTGGCGCACTCCGCTCCATGAACTTAAGCCCTCATGCACTCTAGCCGTCCTTTTCTAGCAGTGAGAGGAGTTCTGGCGCACCCGGGGTAAGGGAAAACTTCTCAATCTTTAAGTTTAATTAATATCGATTCAATTCCACCATTCACAACAAAGGCCGCAGCTCCATTCTTATCACATAAGCCACATCATAGAGAACCATCTATGCAAGGATACCGCCTCCGCTCGGCTATCTAGTCGCCTAGGTCTATACCCATTCGAGAAGTACGGTTGTACGGCTCGTTTCCGGCTATCTCATGGCTCGGTCCTTAATCCGACTGTGGTCGGCACTTGCCTTTTCCGGAATCCACCCAAATCATCCGCCGCCCAGCCTAAAACATTTGTATAGTACTTTCAATTTTCATCAAACTTAGTTCATCATTCTCATGGCCATGTGGCGCTCATGTCTCCACATGCCGAATCTCAACTACCTTCCCTAAGGTAGTTGCCCAAGCACGAAGCTTTTTCATAAAGTCATGAGTATGCATAATCTAAGTGTAGCATGGCTAAGCAGTTTACCGAAGTTATGCTTCGGTTGTTTGTATCACATCGTGAGTTACAAGGAGTAATTCTAAAGGTAATCAACAGCAAGGTATGGCATAACAAGTATAGGTAACTCTGTAAAGCATGCAGGTTTAGAGTTTAAAATAACATCATTTCGCAATTGGGATCGATATGTTCAAAGGGTGTGAAGACTTGCCTTGCTCGCACGCTGGTTGAGTGGGGTCTTCCGCGTAGTCAGTGTTCACCTCTTCGGACGCTATCCGTACGTGCGAAAAGAAGGGTTGAATCCAATTAGAATTCAACAACATCAACGAAACGAAAGAGATCTCAAAATGATCGCGGAAAGCGGATTCCTAACACAACCTCAAACTTCGAAATCTTAAAAGTTGAATCAACGAAAAGGAGTTCGTTAAACCGAGTGAACTATCTTGTAGTTAATATGTATTTTGTACTTAAATTCGAAGATATCCTAGAATAATTAGGTTTCTAATTTTTATATCTCCAATAATTGATCTTTAGTGTTGCAATTATATTTATTAGGGTTTTTGAAATTCTAACGATAGGATAATGTCATCCATGCTTAACCAAAAAAGGTCTCATGTGAACTTCGATAACAATTTAAAAGTTGGACAATATTTGAATTCATAAAAAGGAAAAATTTAATCTATAAATCATTTTCACAAAGTATTTCTTTTTGGAAGGAAAAGAATATTATACTTATTCCCAAATAATAATATTTCATAAACCTTATTTTATCCTAAAATATTTCCAAAATAATTTGTACCTTTACCCCTATTCCTTTACTATTTTTTCCTTTTCTTTTTTTTTCTTTTCTTTTTCCTTTCTTTTCTTTTTTTCCTTTTTCTTATTTCCTCTGTTTCTTCCCTTCTTCCTCTCGCTCCGCTTCCACCGGCGGCCGACGGCGAGGAGGGGGCGCCGACGGTGAGGGAGGGCCGGAGCTAGGGAAAAGAGGGGCTTTTCACCATCTTGGGACCACGGGGTTCCATTTCTCCACTCGGCCGAGACCGGGAGCGGCGGAGAGGGCGCGACACGGGGGTGGTTCGGCGGCGGTGGCGCTCGTCGGCAGCAAACTTCGGCGAGGTTCTGGCCAAAGTAATGGGTCTACGAGCATCAGTGAACCCTAGGGATGCTAAAGGGGGGGTTGGTTCGGGGAGGCGCTGCAGCGTGCTGGCGACGGCGGGGTGGCGGCGGCCGAAACAGGGGAATTCGAGGGGGCTCGTCGCCGGCGATTTTCCGGTGACCATTTGGCTCGGGAAGCTTAGGGGAAATAACACTTAGAGCACGGGGATAATGATGGTACCTTCAATTCGGGAAGAAATCGGCCGAGGGTGACGAATTTCGGAGTGTTGCACGGGCGGTCGAGTTAGGGTTCTTCCGGCCGAGCTCCGATCCTTCCCAAAATTCACGCAATGCAATGGCTAACTTTTGGGGGAAATCGGGGGAAAAGCACGAGTGAGCACCGGGAAGATTTGCTATGTGGTCAATCGGGTCTGGGGAGGCCGATTTATAGGCGGTCGACGGTGAGATGGTTCGGCGACCTAGTGCGCGGAGGGCGACGAGCGCGCGCACGCCGCGGCGACGTGCGGCAAGCAGCCAACGCGCGCATGTACGGCGAGCGAGGTGAGGGCAGTGCGCGAGGCGGGAGTGCAGGCGCCGTGGCAAGGACGGCGTGGCGCGGACTGTGCATGCGCGGCGCTAACGCGGGCGGCATGGCTAGCGTGTACGGCGACGACTTTTGGGAGCAACGGCATGGCGCGACTGTACCGGCGATTCCTGTGCGTGACCGGAGCCGATGACGATGGAAACGTGCACGCGCGAGATCTCTGGTACGGCGGGTGACGCGCGGCGGCTGCGAACGGGGTGGTGGAACCGGTCGAACACCGCGATCAATGAACAAGGCCCTATCCTATTTTTCCCGAATTTAAAATCCTATTTTCCATTTCCATTTCCTTTATTCCTAAAAATCTCAAATAAATTTTTGTATTCTCAAAACAATCCTTAAAATTATATTTTACACTTCTCCCTACTTTTCAAAATATATTTTTCATATTTATTTTGTTTCTTCTTTGAATTTCAAGAAAATAGGGTTTTGATTAGAGATAAACTTCTAATTTTACTTCTCCTTTTTCAAAAATATTTTTGCCATCCAATTCCAATTATTCATTATATTTCCCTTATCAATTAGGGTTTAAACATTAATATATCCTTTTTGTAATGCACCAAATTATATATATTTATATGCTCTTTTCAGGGTACGCACATGTATATTTTGAAATTGTTTTCACCGGCTGGGATTGCAAAGCTTAGGGTTTTATCCCATTTTACCTCAAAGTAATTCTAGAGGAAAATCTTATATCGTTGAACTGGCAATTAAGATCGAAAAACACGATAAGAAGTAATGATTCCAAAAAGTTTTTGTGAGTTCCGATTTTCACGTTCGAATTCCACTCCTTCGATTTTTAGGATGTTACAAACCTACCCCCTAACAATAAATCTCGTCCCCGAGATTTCTTACCGTGCGAATAGGTGTGGGTATTCTGTCCTCGGAACTCTTCGCTCTCCCAGTAGCTTCTTCTTCGTGTGATTGCTCCATTGTACTTTGTACATGCGCCACGACTTGGTTCGTGTCTTCTTTTCTGCCTCGTCTAGTACCTTGATTGGATGCTCCGGGTAGGTAAGATCACTGTGGACATGGATGGTTTCTAAAGGGGCCTGCTCTTCTGGTATCCGCAGACATTTCTTCAGCTGCGATACGTGGAATACTGGGTGGACATCGGAGAGATTCTCGGGCGGTTCCAATTGGTAAGCCACTTCTCCCTCCTAGCGCTTATCAAGAATGGGCCCACGTATCGTGGTGCGAGTTTCCTTTGACTTTGAATCTCTGAGTTCCCCGTAGTGGTGAGACCTTTAGATATACGTAGTCTCCTTCTTTAAATTCCAATTCTCTTCGACGGGTGTCCGCGTAACTCTTTTGTCGTGATTGAGCAGCTTGTAGTCGGTCCCGGATCAGGCGAACCTTTTCCTCAGCCTCCTTGATTATGTCGGGCCCGAATACGGTTCGTTCACCGGTTTCTGACCACATCAATGGGGTTCGACATCGGCGACCAAATAGAGCTTCGTTGGGTGACATCTTCAGACTGGCTTGATAGCTATTGTTGTAGGAGAACTCGCGTACGGTAAACATTTCTCCCAATCCTTGGTGAAATCCAATGCACGAGCTCTCGGCATATCTTCCAAGACTTGTTCGTCCTTTCAGTCTGCCCATCGATCTGTGGGTGATAAGCGGTACTGAAAGCGAGATGACTTCCGAGGGCCTCGTGGACTTTGCTCCAAAAATGAGATGTGAATTGGGTACCACGATCCGATATAATCCTCTTTGGTACACCGTGGAGACATACAATCCTACTCATATACAGTTCCGCTAGCTTGGCACTGTTGTAGTTAGTTTTCACGGGAATAAATCTGGCAGTCTTGGTGAGCCTATCTACTATTATCCAAATGGAATCGTAACCAGCCGTAGTTTTGGGTAGTCCCACTATGAAATCCATGCCTATCTCGTCCCATTTCCATTCGGGAATCTTGAGTGGCTGCAGCAAGCCAGCTGGCCGTTGATGCTCAGCTTTCACCCTTTGGCACACATCGCACACGACTACGTATTCGGCTACATCCCTCTTCATATTAGGCCACCAGTATTCTCCTTTCAAATCCTGGTACATTTTCATGCTTCCGGGATGTAACGAATATGCCGATTCGTGTGCTTCTTTTAAGATCAATCCTCTCAAACCGCCTCGTTCAGGCACACAGATTCTTTTCTTGTACCACAGGATTCCCTTGTCATCTACTGAAAACTCCCGAGCGCGTCCAGCGCCATGCGTTCCTTGATTTCCTGGGTTTCCTTACTCCCTTTTTGGGCTTCCTCTATTTGAGTTCTCAATAGGGGTTGGATTTCAACGAGTTAACTCCTCCGTGAGGAATCAGGTGTAGATTGAGTCGAGCCATTTCTTCTTGGAGCTCATTAGCCACACCTCCCAATTCCATGTGGTTGCATTGGGCTTTGCGGCTCGCGCATCGGCCACTATATTTGCCTTGCTGGATGATAATGGATTCCTAGATCGTAATCCTTGATCAACTCCAGCCATCGCCTTTGTCGTAGGTTGAGATCAGCCGAGTAAAGAAATATTTTAGGCTCTTGTGATCGGTATACACATCACAAGGTGGTTCCCGATCGATACGTCTCCGCATCTTCAATGCGTGTACAACGGCTAATTCCAGTGTCGTGTGTGGGATAATTCTCTTCGTGGGGGCGTAACGTCGCGAGGCATAGGCTACGACCTTCCCATCCCGCATTAATACTCCTCCTAATCCTTGCCGGGATGCATCACAAGACATCACGAAGTCCTTCCGGTTGTCGGGTAAGGTCAAGATTGGGGCGGTGGTTAACTTTTCTTTTAATTGGTCGAAGGCCTTTTGACACTTCTCATTCCATTCAAACTTCTTTTCCTTCTTCGAAGTTGAGTCATAGGTCGGGCTACGTGGAAAACCCTTCGATAAACCGTCGGTAATAACCGGCCAAGCCCAAGAAACTCCGAACTTCCGTCACCGACTTGGGTGCCTTCCAATCCATAACGGCTTCGACCTTGGCGAGGTCTCACCGCTACTCCTCCACTGAAACCACGTGGCCAAGAAAAGCGACTTCCTTGAGCCGTAACTCGCATTTGCTGAACTTTGCATACATGGGTGCTCTCGTAGCTTTTCCAAGACGAGTCGTAGATGCTCCGCGTGTTCCTCATCGTTCTTGGAGTAGATAAGTATATCGTCGATGAATACCACTACGAATTTGTCCAGGTATTCCATGAATACCTTGTTCATCGAGTTCATAAAGTATGCGGGGCATTGGTCAATCCAAAGGACATCACCGTGAACTCGTATAAGCCGTAATGTGTAGAGAACGCCGTCTTAGGAATATCTCCACTCTAATCTTCAACCGATGATATCCCGACCGTAGATCAATCTTTGAGAACACTGCGCACCTTTAAGTTGATCGAATAGGTCATCGATCCGAGGTAGCGGGTACTTGTTCTTGATAGTTACTTCATTCAGCGATCGGTAGTCCACACACATTCTCATACTCCCATCCTTCTTTTTGACGAAGAGTACTGGGGCTCCCCAGGGAGAAGAGCTGGGGCGTACGAATCCCTTCTCTTGTAGTTCTCTTATTTGCTTCTTGAGTTCCTCTAACTCGTTGGCCGGCATTCGATAAGGCCTCTTGGATATGGGGGCAGTACCGGCATTAGATCGATGATAAACTCTACGTCGCGATCCGGGGGCATTCCGGGTAATTCCTTGGGAAACACATCCGGGTACTCTTGTACTACTGGCATTCCGCCTAGGGGTAGCATGGTGAACACTCCCGCAGCTTGCTCACATAGCTTTGGGTTTTGATCCATAGTTATGCTCATCGGTGATCCCCATGGGGTGGATACCGTGACTTCTCTTCGGCTGCAGTCTATAATTCCATTATTTTTGGTCAACCAATCCATTCCGAGTATGACATCTATGGTTTGGGGTGATAGCACCATAAGGTTTGAGAGAAACACCACGTCTCTAATCCGTATGGGCACATTAATGCAGGCATGGGGTATGGTTATGTCTCCCCCAGGTGAGTGTACCAGCATAGGTCTTCTAAGTGCTACTTGGTGCAGGTGGTGTTGTTTGCTTACTCGGGAAGATATGAATGAATGTGAGGCTCCGTAATCGAATAAAACTTTAACGGTGCAAAGTTGATAGAGAACATACCCATCAATACGCTCCGGTCCTCCCGAGCTTCTTCCCCACATGATTCACTGGCCACGTCGAAACCCGGTGGCGCCTCGTTGGGTAGCGGGGTCCGAAGCACCTCGTCCCGCCGCAGGGGGGGGTTCCTCGGACGGGCGTTGTATTGGCGCCGTGCGCACGGGGCGTTGCGTGGTTTTGGGCAGCTATTGGAGTAGTGCCCGAATTCTCCGCAATTGAAGCAGCGCTCACATTCTTTCTTCCCGGAGCGGCTAGGGTTGGTGTGGGTGTACGAAGCCGAGGTGTAGCCGACCGGTTGACATGGTCGAAAGCGGGAGAACGTCCGTTGCCGGAACATTTGGCTTCCATGCGACATGGGTGGCTCCCTTGGGGCGTTGTGGCGTTCCCCGAAATGGGCGAGCCATAGCGAGCCTCCTCTTACGGTTATTGTCTACCACCTTTTGGTCATGCTCAAGTCGGACGACCTTGTTGATGAGGCTTTGGAAACTGGTGTGATCCTGCCCGATCATTGGTCCCCTCAGTTCGTCATTTAGTCCCTCAATAAACTTGTCTATCTTCTCTTCTTCGTCGGTCAGTCACCGGTGGCGTAACGGGCAAGCCGGGTGAACTTGTTCGATATTCTTGTACCGAGGTGTTCCCTTGACGCAGCTGCGGAACTCGTTTTCTTCATCCTCATAACTGCAGCTGGCACGAAATTCTCACGAACGCAGCCGTGAATTCCTCCCATGTTGGTTCGCCGGCGTCTTCAGCTCGTGTTTCCTTGTAGGTGTCCCACCAGTCACTTGCGGGGCCCTCCAGCTGGTTAGTAGCGAAGACAACTCTATCAGCTTCTCGGACTCTGACGAGGGTTAGCTTCTTCTCTATCACTCTTAGCCAATCTTCGGCATCCATAGGTTCTTCGGCCGTGGAAAAAGTGGGTGGCTTAGCTCTCATGAATTCTCCCAGGCTCGATCCTCCTCGACCTCCTTGATTATTAGCAATCGCTTGGAGTAGCTGGGTCTGCAAAACCATGACCTCCGCCAGGGTGGAGGGGTTGGGTTCTGGCGGGTTCTCGTTGGTTGCTGCGGCTCTGCGGCGATGTGCCATCTGAAGAAGGTAGATGAATTAAGAGATCGGACTAATTTAGGTTATAGTTCCCAGGGGGATTTTTCTTCAAGTTCTTTTGAATGATCTTCAATCAACAGACAGGGTGAAATAATAATAAGCTTGCGAATTAAGACACCGCAAAGCGATGCTCAGGTTCATCATATTACATAAGGGGGTACACGGACTGTACACACACAGCCCTTCACGCCATGATAGCAACAACAATTATATCGTCCAACTACATCAACCAATTAAGGGGGGAAATAGAGAGTGGTTCGTGTTGCTGCCGAGCTGGGAAGGTCCTCCCGCCTAGTCATCCATCCATCCGCAAGAGCCAGGCGCCGGAAGTGGGTGGTCCGCTGCGAAGCAAACCGAAGTCCCCATGGCTCGGAGGTGGTGGCCTCGGAGTCACGCCGAATCTTCCGACTCGGTGGCCGCGTACTCTTGCGAGCGGTCTGGCGGGTGAGGGGGCCTCCCGTGTGAGTCAGGCGACGAGGGGGTGCTTCCTCCTCCATTGAGTCGGTGTCGCTAGACTCCCATTTGATCTCCATGGGCTCTGCCTCAGACTCCGTGTCGGTGTAGATCCGGATGGGGTTACCCTCTCCGATCCGGCTCGGATGGTGCTGTACGGAGCTCGGGGTGGGTCCCATGGATGTGGCGGCGGTGGGGTCTACCGGTGCGGTGCGTGCTCGTGCTCAACATAAAAGCTTGCTCCATCATAGCTTGAAAAGTATCTAAGCATGCTGGAGTCATAAGGTAATAGTGGTCGGGCACAGGGCGGGAGGTGATGGTACGGCTCGGTGGAAGTACCTGCGAGCGTAGACAGACGAGTGCGCAACGCTCCTCCACTGGTTGATTTGCCGCTTGCTCTTCCCGAGCCGCTCTTCCAGCTTTACGAGCTTCCCCACGGGCCATATAGCGGTCCGAGAGTTGCTCATACGGGCACCATTGGCTGCAGTTGAGTTCTGCGGCATGTTTATTCGGTCTCCACGCCTTGGTGGTCTTGACCGATCATTGAGGCATGACTGCGGTCGTTGATCTCGAGCGTGGCCTCCTCGTAACGCCGTCGCCGTCTCCGCCCAACGGGATAGACGCGTGACCATCGGGTTGTAGCAAGCAGGGGGTAGCCTCCACGGTGCATCGGGTTGCCCTCTTCGCGATAAGGATGATGCACGAACTCGTCACCGTGAGTTCGGCACGATGGATCGCATTAAGGCGAAGGAAGGCTTCGCGAGCTGCATCCTGAATAGCTGCTTCTACTAGGTCCCCGTGGTAGCGAGTGTGGAAGCGAAGGATGTCTCACTTCCCATGCGGGCTTCTATGGATACGGCCGCCTCCCAGTGGGATACTCTTCGAGCCATGCCTCTTGGTGTGATAGGTGGGTGGTTCCGGGTACCTCAAACACCATAGTAGGGATTGGAGTTGTACCACAAACCCCTCGTCTCGCGGGATAGTGACTTCCCAGGTTCCGTCGTGGTTTGATATCTGCTTTTGTAGGCAACTTAGGGTTAGTGGGAGAGAGCTATCATAATCATTTGGTAAAAAGAAATACAGATGTAGAAAAGGTATATTTGCATTTTCGGAAATAATAGTTTAAAACTGATCCTATTGTAGGGATATTTCCCTTTAGCCAACTAGTTAGGGGTAGGGCGCCATTTGGTCTTATCCTACGGTCGCATGGCTCTGATACCAGCTCTGTAGACCCCCGATTTTGAGGCGGGAATCTTTCGTGTTCATAGTACCATTTCCTGGATCGAGTAGTTGGTACCCACGAATACGATCGATAATCAAGTGCACATGCACGAATAGTCTTACATTACCATTATTACATTAATAGGCCCGAAGGCATTGTTCATCCCACAGACCTTATGGTCCGAATACAACATAAAAACAGAATTTAGATAAGGCAAGCGGAAAGAGGCGGGCTTGTCAATTGCCACAGCAACGACCGGAGCTAAGGTCTAGTATGCGCCGTCGGTTCTTCTTCGCCTCCGGTGATACGCATATGGGTCTTCGGCTCTTCATTTCCATCACTGGAGGTTTGTGCGTATAGCAAGGGTGAGTACCAACCGTACTCAGCAAGCCAACACAGAATTGATGCATATGATAGGGTTATTCAAAGAACATGGCTAGGGTTATTTTTGCGTAAAGCCGCGCAATTCTTTTCACAAGCCTATCGACTAGCCAAATCAAGTTTTAATTTCATAGTTCATTAACCCGGCGACGGTTCTCGTCTACCATCCATCGTGATTCCAAGGATGGCTTCCCGCCTCCGATTCGTCATGGTTTTCGGAGTCCACCCCTTCTCGCATCTCGAGAAGTTGATCCACCAGCGAATAAAATCATCATGCAAACCCATCCCAGCATCTTTAGGTTCAAAGTCTAGCCAAGCGAAAGTCTTGTCACGATGCTCAATATCCGCGAGCACGGCTATTCGAATAGATTGATTCATTCACACTGCAGTGGATGTACACTTTACCCGTACTCCGCGACAGCCCAACAAATGAGCCTACGCCTCAACACATGAGATGGTCACGGCAAAGCCTTTCGATAACCTCGCTTTGACAGCACCCGCTCCATGAACTTAAGCCCTCATGCACTCTAGCCGTCCTTTTCTAGCAGTGAGAGGAGTTCTGGCGCACCCGGGGTAAGGGAAAACTTCTCAATCTTTAAGTTTAATTAATATCGATTCAATTCCACCATTCACAACAAAGGCCGCAGCCCCATTCTTATCACATAAGCCACATCATAGAGAACCATCTATGCAAGGATACTGCCTCCGCTCGGCTATCTAGTCAGCTAGGTCTATACCCATTCGAGAAGTACGGTTGTGCCGGCTCGTTTCCGGCTATCTCATGGCTCGGTCCTTAATCGACCGGGTCGGCACTTGCCTTTTCCGGAATCCACCCAAATCATCCGCCGCCCAGTCTAAAACATTTGTATAGTACTTTCAATTTTCATCAAACTTAGTTCATCATTCTCATGGCCATGTGGCGCTCATGTCTCCACATGCCGAATCTCAACTACCTTCCCTAAGGTAGTTGCCCAAGCATGAAGCTTTTTCATAAAGTCATGAGTATGCATAATCTAAGTGTAGCATGGCTAAGCAGTTTACCGAAGTTATGCTTCGGTTGTTTGTATCACATCGCGAGTTACAAGGAGTAATTCTAAAGGTAATCAACAGCAAGGTATGGCATAACAAGTATAGGTAACTCTGTAAAGCATGCAGGTTTAGAGTTTAAAATAACATCATTTCGCAATTGGGATCGATATGTTCAAAGGGTGTGAAGACTTGCCTTGCTCGCACGCTGGTTGAGTGGGGTCTTCCGCGTAGTCGTGTTCACCTCTTCGGACGCTATCCGTACGTGCGAAAAGAAGGGTTGAATCCAATTAGAATTCAACAACATCAACGAAACGAAAGAGATCTCAAAATGATCGCGGAAAGCGGATTCCAAACACAACCTCAAACTTCGGAAATCTTAAAAGTTGAATCAACGAAAAGGAGTTCAGTTAAACCGAGTGAACTATCTTGTAGTTAATATGTATTTTGTACTTAAATTCGAAGATATCCTAGAATAATTAGGTTTCTAATTTTTATATCTCCAATAATTGATCTTTAGTGTTGCAATTATATTTATTAGGGTTTTTGAAATTCTAACGACAGGATAATGTCATCCATGCTTAACCAAAAAGGTCTCATGTGAACTTCGATAACAATTTAAAAGTTGGACAATATTTGAATTCATAAAAAGGAAAAATTTAATCTATAAATCATTTTCACAAAGTATTTCTTTTTGGAAGGAAAAGAATATTATACTTATTCCCAAATAATAATATTTCATAAACCTTATTTTATCCTAAAATATTTCCAAAATAATTTATACCTTTACCCCTATTCCTTTACTATTTTTTTCCTTTTATTTTTTTTCTTTTCTTTTTCCTTTCTTTTCTTTTTTTCCTTTTTCTTATTTCCTCTGTTTCTTCCCTTCTTCCTCTCGCTCCGCTTCCACCGGCGGCCGACGGCGAGGAGGGGGCGCCGACGGTGAGGAGGGCCGGAGCTAGGGAAAAGAGGGCTTTTCACCATCTTGGGACCACGGGGGTTCCATTTCTCCACTCGGCCGAGACCGGGGAGCGGCGGAGAGGGCGGCGACGGCGGGGTGGTTCGGCGGCGGTGGCGCTCGTCGCGCAAACTCCGGCGAGGTTCGGCCAAAGTAAGGGGTCTACGAGCATCGGTGAACCCTAGGGATGCTAAAGGGGGGTTTGGTTCGGCCGGGGAGGCGCTGCAGCGTGCTGGCGACGGCGGGGTGGCGGCGGCCGAGACAGGGGAATTCGAGGGGGCTCGTCGCCGGCGATTTTCCGGCGACCATTTGGCTCGGGAAGCTTAGGGGAAATAACACTTAGAGCACGGGGATAATGATGGTACCTTCAATTCGGGAAGAAATCGGCCGAGGGTGACGAATTTCGGAGTGTTGCACGGGCGGTCGAGTTAGGGTTCTTCCGGCCGAGCTCCGATCCTTCCCAAAATTCACGCAATGCAGTGGCTAACTTTTGGGGGAAATCGGGGGAAAAGCACGAGTGAGCACTGGGGAAGATTTGCTATGTGGTCAACTGGGTCTGGGGAGGCCGATTTATAGGCGGTCGACGGTGAGATGGTTCGGCGACCTAGTGCGGCGGTAGGGCGACGAGCGCGCGCACGTCGCGACGACGTGCGGCAAGCAGCCAACGCGCACATGTACGGCGAGCGAGGTGAGGGCAGTGCGCGAGGGCGGGAGTGCAGGCGCCGTGGCAAGGACGGCGTGGCGCGGACTGTGCATGCGCGGCGCTAACGCGGGCGGCATGGCTAGCGTGTACGGCGATGACTTTTGGGAGCAACGGCATGGCGCGACTGTACCGGCGATTCCTGTGCGTGACCGGAGCCGATGACGATGGAAACGTGCACGCGCGAGATCTCGGTACGGCAGTGAACGCGCGGCGGCTGCGAACGGGGTGGTGGAACTGGTCGTACACCTGCTGATCAATGAACAGTGCCCTATCCTATTTTTCCCAAATTTAAAATCCTATTTTCCATTTCCATTTCCTTTATTCCTAAAAATCTCAAATAAATTTTTGTATTCTCAAAACAATCCTTAAAATTATATTTTACACTTCTCCCTACTTTTCAAAATATATTTTTCATATTTATTTTGTTTCTTCTTTGAATTTCAAGAAAATAGGGTTTTGATTAGAGATAAACTTCTAATTTTACTTCTCCTTTTTCAAAAATATTTTTGCCATCCAATTCCAATTATTCATTATATTTCCCTTATCAATTAGGGTTTAAACATTAATATATCCTTTTTGTAATGCACCAAATTATATATATCTATATGCTCTTTTCAGGGTACGCACATGTATATTTTGAAATTGTTTTCACCGGCTGGGATTGCAAAGCTTAGGGTTTTATCCCATTTTACCTCAAAGTAATTCTAGAGGAAAATCTTATATCGTTGAACTGGCAATTAAGATCGAAAAACACGATAAGAAGTAATGATTCCAAAAAGTTTTTGTGAGTTCCGATTTTCACGTTCCGAATTCCACTCCTTCGATTTTCAGGATGTTACACTATGGGTATAAATATGTAAGCCCGAGGTCCATGTAATTTATCAATCTCTCGATCAATACAACTCGACGCATCGTCACCTTTTTTATCTGTTTTACTTTATCATCCGGCGGAACTTGGCACCTGACGCGGGGCTGCATCGGCTTTGATCTCCAAGGCTGCATCAGTACATCCGACCTCTTGCATTGCTTCAATTTGGTGAACATCTTTGCCTGATTATTTATTATGTCTTTGTTGAATCTAGTCCTAGTATCTCGATTTGGCTCTATCGGTTGTCTCTCGTTTTAGGGTTTCTGCCGATACCGGTTAAATCGTTATATTAGATTAGATTAGCTTATACATCCACCACCCTAAAAATCAGTCAAGGGTTTGATTGTCTAGATATTGCGTCTCTTTTCATACTTAGTGCTGCATCAGTTCTGACCTACTAAGTTGTGATTAGAACCGTAATCTCTAGCCTGCCTATTGGCTGCCAATAAGGGTTTCATCAGGGTTTCAGCTGATGATTTATCTGGACATGGCATCGGCTATGCTATGAATACGTATAATCTTTGTCTTAAGGTACTTTAGACATAAGTGATTTATACTGTCTCGGTACGCTACCGATCTATCCCAGTCACTTGGTCTAAACATATTTTGAGACCTAGATTATATGCTATTGATATCCACAGTCGATCGAGTAAACTTAATTTCCATGGACGTTGCATCGGCTTGTAAGGATTGCATACGAGTTGGTTTTAGCCGATGACAACAAAGTATTCATCAATCATTGCTTATCTTATGGATTTTATGCCATTGGACCTCTAGCCAATGTGTGTTTTAATGCTTAGATTAATTGCTGTTATATCATCGTGTTATCCTCGGTCGATCGCTTTTATATAGATATTTTCTCAGCACATTACCGATGGAGTAAAACCCTAACTGCATCGGCTGAAATCACGCGATCAGTTTATCAGTCTATCGGTTGTTAACAGATTGACTGTTTTGATTATCGGCCTATCGGTTGATATGCTCTATGTTTTGCTGTTTTGCATATCTTGTCAGTGGCAGAATCAAACTGACTGGCACGCCCGCGCTTCAATGACTTTAGAACCTGCATTGGATCTAAGCAGATCTCCCAGGCCAGCGTGTGTTTCTGACGCCAACACATCTTTTGGCACGACATCGGCGGTGCGGATTTGGCATCAACACATTTTTGCATGTCTGGTGAGACCGTGTTCTTGATAGTGGATTGTTTTACACGGTTGGTAGAACCCACGATTGCCACAAGATGTCTGATGAAGAAGTCAAGGCCGAGGAAGAACAATCTCTCAAGCCTATTAATGAAGACAGGGAACAATCTACCGAGCCGATAGACGACAAGACACTTCAAGAGATGGTTGATAAAATCGTTCATCGTGCTGTGTTCGATCAATTTGGAGTTTTGACAAGTGCATTACGTGGTTTGATCGAGGAAATAGTTCCTAGGATAATTGATGAGCGATTTCAACATCATCGGCAACAATAGTATTGGCTCGGGGGGCAAGATGATCAGTATCAGTATGGAGAGCCACAACAATAGTATCGGGCACAAGAAATTCAAAGATATCAATCTGAAGAAGATTGGGCTGATATAATTGCGAAAGTAATGGAGGAGCAATTTGGAATTAAGCCAAAAAATCGAGCTTCTGTGTATCGGCTGTCATATCCTGAGTGGTTTGATAGGGTTCCACTTTCAAGCCGATACAAGGTTCCAGACTTTTTCATGTTTTCAGGACAGGATGAAGTATCTACAATGGAACATATTAGCCGATTCTTAGCTCAATGTGGAGATACATCGGCTGAAGAAGCTATGAGAGTTAGACTTTTTCCATTGTCTTTGACTGGATCGGCTTTCACATGGTTTTCATCATTGCCACCAAATTCTATCAGAGGGTGGGCCGATCTTGAGAAGCAATTTCACCTGTACTTCTTTGCTAGGGTTGATAAGTTAAAGCTTGTAGATTTGCTATCAGTTAAACAACATGAAGGGGAATCAGCTAAGGAATATATTCAAAGGTTTCGTAATGTCCGCAGCTGATGTTATAATTTGAATTTAAGCAATGAGCAGCCGGCAGAGCTCACATTCTAAGGGTTGTTAATGCCAATCAAAGTTAACATTTTCTTCCATGAGTTTGATATCCTGGCTCATCTAATACAAAGGTATCAGCTTACGAGAGCCGATGTCAAGAAGAAGAGAAGAATCAGTTTTGAGGCGATCAAGGCAAAGATATTTCGAAGCATCATTTCTCATACTCCAAAACTGGGGAGCATGTGTTAACGCCAGAATTTGGTAAGCCTGGTGTCCTCATCGGCTGGTGTTTATATCGGCTCAAGACTAGTATCGACTTGGATTTCTGCAAGCAGCCGATGAGAGTTTTCTCTTATCAACCTCTCCAGCAGTCGGATTCTTGTTGGATTTGGTTTGGAAAGATCTTATCTAGAAGAGACCGAGTTCAGGAAGGATACGGCTTGTATCTATTAATTAGAAAGAGTTTGTTAGCTTTCTATTTTATCTTTAGGAAAGTGTGTTAGTATCCAATAAGGACTCGGTTTGTTTTCTTTTATCTTTAAGAAAGTTTGAATTGTAATCTGTTAGGATTTTTGTCAGCCTACGGGTATAAATATGTAAGCCCGAGATCCATGTAATCTATCAATCTCTCGATCAATACAACTCGGTGCATTGCCACCTTTTTTTATCTGTTCTACTTTATCATCCGGCGAAACTTGGCACCTCACGCGGGGCTACATCGGCTTCAATCTATGGCGAAGGGGTAAGTCCAAGGCCCCGCTGGATCAGGCAATTGTGTTGGCTACATTGGCGTCGTCCAAGGCTGCATCAGTACATCCGACCTCTTGGATTGCTTTAATTTGGTGAACATCTTTGCCTGATTATTTATCATATGTGTTTATTGAATCTAGTCCTAGTATCTCGATTTGGCTCTATCGGTTGTCTCTCGTTTTAGGGTTTCCGCCGATACCGGTTAAATCGTTATATTAGATTAGATAAGCTTGGGCATCCACCATCCTAAAAATCGGTCAAGAGCTTGATTGTCTAGATACTACGTCTTTTATCATACTTAGTGCTGCATCAGTTCAGTTTGACCTACTAAGTTGTGATTAGAACCGTAATCTCTAGCCTGCCTGTTGGCTGCCAATAAGGGTTTCATCGGGATTTCAGCCGATGAATTATCTGGACATGACATCGGCTATGCTATGAATGCATATAATCTTTGTCTTATGGTACGTTTAGATATAAGTGATTTATACTGTCTTGGTATGCTACCGATCTATCCCAGTCTCTTGATCTAAACATATGTTGAGACCTAGATTATATGCTATTGATATCTACAGCCGATCGAGTAAACTTAATTTCCATGGACGTTGCATCGGCTTGTAAGGATTGCATACGAGTTGGTTTTAGCCGATGACAACAAAGTATTCATCAATCATTGCTTATCTTATGGATTTTATGCCATTGGACCTTCATCCAATGTGTGTTTTAATGTTCATATTAATTGATGTTATATCATCGTGTTATCGTCGGTCGATCGCTTTTATATAGATATTTGCTTAGCACATTACCGATGGAGTAAAACCCTAACTGCATCGGCTGACATCAGCATCGGCTAGAATCATGCGATCGGTTTATCAGTCTATCGGCTGTTAACAGATCGGTTGTTTCGATTATCGGTCTATCGGCTGATATGCTTTATGTTCTGTTGTTTTACAGATCTTCCAGGTCAGCGTGTGTTTCTGACGCCAACACATCTTTTGGCACAATATCGGTTGTGCGGATTTGACGTCAACAGTCAGTCCCGAGCCGCCAACACCATGACCTCCCGTGCCGCCATCGCGTCGTGACCTCCCTTGCGTCGTCGCCATACCCGGGCTGCTGCGCCGGCCGAATCCGATCAATACGGGGTGGGGGCAGATCCATCCTCAGAGACGTCGGATCCGCCGCCTCCCCATGCCGACCTGTCGTCTCCGCCCACGTTGGTTGACGTCGGCAGAGTCTTCACTCCATCCTTCTCACGCTGAGATGGGTTTCACTGAGGTGTTTGGCCTTGTCACTGGCGAGCTTCAGAAACATCGAGGTGGAGGAGAGGTTGGAGGTGTGATGGCACGGGCGGCTAAGGTTTCGACCCCAAATCGTCCGCGGAGGGCGACGCTGGGGGACGGTCCATGCTGGTCAGTTGTCACTGTCGCAATTCACGATATTTCAATCGTAATAGGGAAGTGTGTGAACGAATCTTCTCTTTCACTCGTGTGTCAAACTGAACGAATCTTCTCCTGTTACAGGTCGTTAGATATTTTTTTACTAGCTACTCCCTCCATCTCCATTGTAGTATAATAAATATAACAAGTTATAGCACTATTCCTAAACAAACTAATACTAGTACTATCAATCATTTTCATTTAATTTTTTTCTAATTTATCCCGACCTACTCTTCCACATTCATTCATTTAATATTTATTGAAAGGCACAATAGTATTTTCTCCTTAGTCTTAATTTATACTAAACAAACTACAAATTACAAATGAATGCTTATATTTTAGAATGAAAAGATTACTTCCTTTGTTATAAAATATAAATATTTCTAAAGTTATGCATGAGTATTAAAAAATAGATAAAATTAAATACTAGACGGTTATAATTGGTTTAGATGAGAAAATATATAGAGAAATTAAACTAGTTGAGATGAGAGTGTACCTAAAGAAATTTGTATATTCTGGATAAATTTATAATGCTATAAGTTGTTGTATTATAAAAGATGAGTGGAATATATATTTATAACTTCATATTTTTCAATAGCAAACAGCAAAACTTTTTTACATTACAAATTACATACAGCAACAATGTAAATGTCAAAACTTACGATGCACTAAATTTTCAAGCTCTTGCTCGTACTGTAATTTCTCTAGTAAGCAAATCTGAAGTTAGAATCAAGTTGCAAAAACAGTCATAGTGAGAACAATACGAGTTGCACAATCAAGTTGTATCTAGAATCATGGAGTTCTCCACTGAGGCAGTACCTCCAATTGTTGAAAGTTGAAAATACGAATCATCTGGTGCAGAGATAAAAGCATCCTCAGCCATAACTAGATGTGCATATATATGTACAATAAGTACAATGTAGAACGTACAGGGGCAAAAAAGATTGGCTATGTTGAGGAGATTTTTCCAACATTCGTACAAGGGATCTTTTGCTTGCGCTAAGAGTTGCACTAACGTATAGAAAATATGTAATTTTGTATATGACTGTAAGAAAGGATGATTGTAGATACCCATGAACGATCCACCACTCCTCTTCACTGCCTCTTGGCTAGCGTCTTCTTGAGACCTCTCAAGATCTTGGCAAACCACACTGTGTTCATGACTAATAGTATTGTGGGCAC
The DNA here is from genome assembly GCA_019925245.2 of Oryza australiensis. NCBI lineage: Eukaryota > Viridiplantae > Streptophyta > Magnoliopsida > Poales > Poaceae > Oryza > Oryza australiensis. The sequence continues at coordinate 5,866,870 of JAIFGZ020000048.1, read as the reverse complement.
AGCGAATATCAGAATGCAGCTAAAGGTCCGAATCTGCTTAACCTGTCAACAAACAACAACAGTTTAGTTTCATATCAGTGATGTTTGTCATGTAGACATGTACATGTACCCGTGTATCAAATCAGAAGAATAAAGCACCTGATCATAATGGAAGTATATGTGGTAAAATAAGTAGATGAACAAAATTATCCTTGCCACCTGTAGTAAGCAAATGGTGGTCCACATTAGATATATATAAGAACTTCCTAAACAGCGCCAGAGACAGTTCTTACTGATTAGGCAACTATTATTGATTAAGCACGATTCCAAATCTCCCTCCCTCCCTCCCCTCTCATACATACATACACCCAACAAATAACTAGGTTGAATCTCGCTATATACAGATACAATTATCATTCATGTATGCATGTACTACATCTAATAATAGTACATAAGTATCTGATCACCTGCAGTCAATGCATGACTTTTAACTTCTAATCTCCAATTACAGTGTAGTAACTCTCACTTACCAGCCATGCAACAAACATTGTAACGCCGTTGACAAGATAAGCTTTCGATCTTTTCATTCCAATGGTATCAAGAAACCTTGATGAAGAAGGTAAATAACAGATCAGATAGATTGAAATAAACGAAATGAAAAGAAAAGGTGCATGATCTTTTCCATGAAGCATACCACCGGAGGTTGATTCCAGGTGTGGTTGTTTCAGAGATGAGAACCATGTATGTGTACAACTGTCCTTCTTCAGAATAAATAGCATAGACTAAAGAAATAATTGACAGCAAGTGGTGAAGAACCTGATAATGGTCAACCCAAGTGATGAATAATATGAACAGCAGAGCACACAGGAATTGAATAAAAACTGAATAGCAGTAACCTAGAAAGGAAGCAAATGGTGAAATAAAATAAATGGTAATAATCAGCTATGTTCACTTACATACTCCATTCCTCCAAGGGAAGGATAAGCGCAGAATATCATAGCAAGGTCTGCAATGAAGTACCCCAGAGAAACCTAAATAAATTTAATTCAGCTAACATAGGCAAAGGAGAAAATGTATATATCAACATAACCTATTATTGAATGCGGTTAAACAGTTACCCCCAGTGTAAAATTGGAGAGGTTTGAACTCCGAACTAGTACTGGGCCATCCAGCTCATCAGAGAATAGGTTGGAGAAGAATACTAGGTAAACTGACATTAATGTGATGAATATTGCATGGACAGTGGACATGCCCCTAAAACAGGTAAAAGGTGGAAGTTAAAAGACAAATATGGGGTGAAATTGGACATAAATTCTACAGACACACTGCTTCACCTGTTGTTCCACTCAAGCTTTTGGATTTTTGTAAGAGAACCATAACCCTTGTAGTATAATGAACTGATTAAGTGTGTGATGCCATAGGCCTGAGAAACAAGGATAAATTATAGTAAAGACCAAGAAGAAACTTTTCAAAAGAGGTCTAGTACATAAATATTTGTCATAGCAAGTCCCATGCAACTATTTAACTTTTACATAAATATGCAAATTAACAAAATGGCACAGTTTATGATTATTTATGCATACTACTAAGCACTGCAGCATACTTACTAACATGCTATGATCACTATCGACCAAAGCCCCCCTCCCTGTTTTACGGGGTCAGCGATCAAAAGAGGTAAAGAAAGTACGGAAAATATAGAATTAAGCCAAATCCAGCATATTATTGCACATAGTAACCGTAATGACATACTGTTGATAATATTACAGCATATTATGATGGAAATTTTATTTTCTGTGTGGAGCTAACACTGAGGTTAGTTTGTATTAGATTAACCATAATATGCTTCGGTTCAATAAGGCATTACTGAGATCAATTTATCGTTCATTGAGTTGAATAATCTAAAAGATTCTAATAAGATTAAACGCTACAAAGTTTTATTTCAAGAAATAGTCAGACTTGTTTCATAATTTTAATTTGAAAATTAATCAGAATGTGCAAGCATACAGGCAAGTCAAAAATCATAAATAATCTCAAAACAATCGCACATACATCTGCAACTTACACAGCTTATCTCATTTACTTTTATCTATAGGTCCATATCTCAAGGTTGATGTGGCAAGTAGGCATTAGTGCAGTCATACTTAGAGCTCAAGTTGCAGCGAGAATATGGCTATATTAATTAGATATCAGAGGAACCTGCTTATAATAATAGCCATCTCATATTAAGGGGACCTTACCTGCTCCACAGTTCTCACTTATAACATAGAAAAAAAAATAAAAAATCTATCAAACCTACACCAATTTTTTCATTCAGCTAAAATATAACTATCAAGTAACAATTCACATGTAGACTGATCATAATCATCAACAGATAAGAGGGCACAAATAATACCATTTTGCACATCAAGATCCCACCAAGCACAGCAGTGTACGAAACATAAGAATCTGCAAGAAGGTAGTCCTTAACAAGTGATTCTGCTTTGTACTTGTAGGCCTTAGCAGCCACTACTGAAGTCGTGGATAGATCCATCATCTGATATACCTTGACTCCTGGCCTGACGAAAAGGGATGAGTCAAATAGGACATTGTAGATTCAGCCATAGAGATTAGAGAGTCAAGAAAAATAAATGGCCAGTACTACAGAAAATTAAGAAGAATAATTTAGAGACATCCAGTTACCCACTTGAACTCAGAAAAGCAACCAAGAGATGGGTAAATATAACATCCAACTGACCATTAAATGTATATTAGGAAACCATGCAAGCGCAAAAATATAATTTGACAGATTATTAAACAAGTTACCAGATGTTTTAATCTGTACTTTGAAGGTAAATAATTGCTCAACCCCTTCCACACTTCATGCTCAATAGTTGAAACATAGCAAGTAGTACCATGTAGCAAATATTGAATTCAGCCTACAATGTTGAAGGTTGTGAACATGCAACAGCGCATTGCAAAAGGGGAATGAAGTAGTCCTATTATTTAGTAGGTACTAGAGACATAATTTGAGATAAGCAGATAAGATATCCTTCAACGCGAGATGACTCTGAATCTGAAAAGTTTGGAGCTGATCATATGTTTGACTAACGTTGCCATAATACAACAATTAAGACAAAGCAACATGGGTCATAAACTCATAATGGAGCATTGATCGAATGCAGAACAACCCATGAAAAGCAACTGTACCTGCATGTGCATGAATTCTGATCCAAGAAACAAAATCGAACATCACAAACTGTACACACACTGCGTGGCACCCCTGCGGACATGCATTTGACAATCAACTACTCATACGTGATTGAATGTTCGATAAGCATTCAACAAAGCAAAATGAAAAAAACTAGATGAGGAACATCTCCGACAACGGGAGATGCTGCGGCTTGCTGCAAAAGTCTTGACCACACAGAGCAACCAAAAAAATGTACAAGGAGTCAAGAACACCAAGCATAGATAACATCCTGTGGCACCATCCGACTCGTCAGCGAGACAGGGGACGACCTAACGTCTGACACGGGGGCAGGTTCACGCATCAACGAAATCCTGAAGAAGAAACTGTATTTGCGGATCTCAACCTCATGTCTACGCCGGCTCGTGGAGGAAGGAGGGCAACGAGAGGAACAACGAATACCTTCAGTTCGATTCCGGCCGAGATGGAGGTCGGCGGTGGAAGGATGCCTCCCGCATAGCCCCCTCCGAACCTGAGCTCGCTCGCTGGCCCTACGCCACGAGAGTACGCCCGCGCCAGCCGAGGAGGCTAGTTCAGGCTCGGCGACGCGCCTCCGGGCTTGTTCGCCGGCCGCGCGTGCGAGGTGGCGAGTCGGGGTCGCGGACTCGCGGGGAGAGAAGGCCGGCCGCCCGCTCCTCCGGCTTACACGGAAAAGCGAGAGCGAGTGCGCGAGGGAAGGAGAGAAAGAGATGGAGGGGGTGATTTTGTCATTTTCTTCATCTTTTTTAACCTTTTTTTACAATGTGTAATTAAAATTCCTAACCCTTACAATCCATTTTCAGCCGAGAAATTTGATGGTTTGAATTTTTTTTCCGTTGTCAATTTGCTCTTATTGATACTTATGCGGATGACATGTCCGAATCCCATCCGATCAAGTGAATGAAAGTGGACGAAAATGTCAAATAATCGAAATCCATTTTAAAAAATTTCAAATTATCAAAACTCTATTTTTAGCTAAGCCGAGGTAGATTTGGGTAATTTCAGTATCAATCTATGTTCTATCCAAATTTGGGAAGTTTATCCGAAAATGCTCAATTTTCATATGCCGTTTTGCTTGTTGATTTTGTTTTAGCAAGTCCTGATGACTGTTGATTTGTTGTGGGGCAGATAATGATGATCTCATTTAGTGCATTTTTTATTTGGATGGTCTAGTAGAGGCGTAGAGCGCTTATTTGATCGTGACGCCTGGTGTGGCTTGACCCGCTCATGCTCCCTCTACTCTATGATTTTAATGGCCAAATGGCTGGTATTCAAGTCTATCACGGTGTTTGTTTTTTCAATTGGATGCATGTAATTATTTTTTTACGATTTTTTAAAAAATATCACTACTATTTAACTATTTAAAAACACAACATTATAATTCAAATTTTTTTAGAGCAAAATGTTCATCTTTTTTCGTCGATGGAGCTAGACCCAGACGACCCATGAGCCAAAGATGACCGACGGAAGCCGAAGACTCGCTCGACGCTCCCTCGTGCACTCGCGCCTCCTTACGGGCATGTGGTCGTGCAGCCGTGCACCGCTGCCGACAGAAACCATCTCCCACCACACCATCATAGGTACCAAACCGTCGGCGACGGTGGTAGCCGCGCACCAAATGAGGAAGCCTCCTCTCCACCACTGAAGAAACCATCTCCCACCACGCCACCTTGGCACCTTCTCTATTCTTTCAATCAATCTCTTCACAGTTCCACTGCACACTAGTGATGACCCGATGGGCCATACGGCACGGCCTAGCCTGAGCACGGATACGACACGGCTCCCGTAGCAGCCATGCCGTGCCGGCCCGCGTGTCGGCCTCGGCCCAAGCACGACCCACGGGTGGCCGGCCCAGCCATGCCATGCGGCACGGCACGCGAAAGGCCCATGTTGCCGTCTCCCCCCACGGCCAACGGTCGGCCCGACGTGGAAAATTGAAAAAACTAGTGAAGAGACTATTCTTTGTCAAAAAAATAAAAGTATTCCTCTTTCAAAAAAAAACTATTTTCATCCAAAAATTCAAAAAATAATCTATTCCTCATCTTGAAAATATGAATTGTCTGAATTAAAAAAGAAAACATTGCAAAGAAATATTTTAAAATAGTAATGACCTTTATTGATGTTTATATTATTATAAGATACAATAATATATGATGCCTCATTAAAAACTTTGTCATGCAAAAACTTATAGGGAAATCTGAGAAAACCATAAAAAGAAAGAGTACTGCTCAAAGATCACTACTACTTATAACAAAGCCCGAAGCTATTGGGGTTGATTTTCATCAATGTAGAGGTTCTTGAACTGGGAGGCCAATTTTTGGTTGTCAGCAGTGTATTGGGCATGTTTTGTTGCTAGCTCACAGTCTTTAACGCTTAGTAGCATTTCGACGTGGTTGCTGTTCAGACTTGTCCTCATGTCTTCGATGATTCTTCCACACAGATTGAAGGCCGATTCGAAGGACACCGTTGTCACGGGCACCGTCAACACATCCTGTGCTAGTTTTGAAAGCACGGGATATGTCATCTTGTGATCATTCCATCACCCGAGGATGTTGAAGTCATGTGCTTCATGTCTGATGGTGTCGCTATCCATAGTTGGACAACTCTTCAGCTACACCATACGATCCAGCGTCTCCACTTGCCGCCGACAAACTGCTACCACCATGGCTTGAAGATGAGTCACCCCAAATTATGCCCCACTATTACATATTCTACATCTAGCTACTGTTACTTGTCGACCACCTCATCGAAGTGCTGCCAAACATCGAAAGTTCTTGATCTCTTCGAGCCGGTGTTTGTCGAAGCACTACCGCTCATAGTGTCGGAATATCCTTCTGAAGCCGTGGTCGCCGCCTGAACCGGTACCTCCTCCACAATTGGTGGTGTTGGAGATGATCTGAAGGCATCGTCATCACCAGTTGGGAAGAATGACCCCAATATGTAATTCGGGTCAAAATCACCCAACGTGAACGACGACGACTGATATGGATAATTCGGATCCATTCTGAAATTTTCAAATGAAATAAACAAATTTTAGAATATTTATTCACTTCACAAAAAATACAAATAATACATAAATATGAATATGACTTACATACTTTCCTACCGCGTTGTCTTGAAGCGATTGCACTAATTAACTTCGAAACTAATTTTGATTTTTGACAAAATTTTTATAAATTTTGTCTAAATCAAAAAATTAAACACTAGAGAGCACTTGAGAGCACAAGATGAGATGTTTGGAGTGAGAAGAAATGGCTCAGGTGGATGCCCTATTTATAGGATAAAATTTCATATTTTTGGATTTTTTTCGAATTTTTGAATTGTTTTTGACCTCCAACGACTAATTTGAAAATCTAGCCGTCTAGCCGTTAGCACACGTGTTAGCTCGAGATTGGCTCGGGCGCGAGCCGTTACCGCACGCTGACGGCCGGTCGCCTCCCCCTTGCCATGCGTCGCGCCCTCACTGGTTGTCGTCGTCACGCGTCATGCCAGGCTGTGGGTCGTGCCATGCTCGGGCCGGCATGGTACAGTAACCATGTCGTGCCGTGCCGGCCCACAGGTTCAACCGATGGCCCAGGCACGACACGCCTAACCGGGTCGTGCCGGCACGACTCATCTCTTCATAGGGTGTGCCGTGCCATGCCATGCCGGTGAACAGTGTCGCCGTGCCCGGGCCATGACGGCGTGGCCCGGCCAATGCAGCCACCACTACTGCACACTACTTGTTTGTGAAAATGCTCACGAAAGCAGGGATCCCTCCAGTCCTGCCTGGCCAGGTGTTGATGCACAATGTCGTCACCTACTCCATTGTTGCCTGTAGACCAGCTTGACGGCGCGGGCACCAGCTCCGCTTGCTCCTAGGCATGTGTAAGCCTCCGTTTCCATGTACCTTGTCTTGCCGATGGGCAGTGGAGCCAATCAGTGACGGACTCAGAAATTTCTAATAGCCTGGGTCCAGTTCAGCCACAGGCCCATTGCCCACAAGTGCATATGCTTGCCCAATAATTTACTCGAAATCCTAACTAAAATAATAAATTTGAAACCTTACTACTAAAGAGGGATAAACCCGGGCATAAGCTCAAGGTTGCCCAATGGAAAAATGAGAGGGGACCAATGGAAAAGGTTTATTTTAAGTAGAAGCTATTATATCATTTTGTAAGATACTATTGTATAAAAGACCCATGGATCTCAATGTAATTTTTTTAAAGCTGAGGGGCCATGACCAAGTTTGATCTCTATGAACTCCGCCAGTACCGCTGGGCCTCTCAACCGGAGAAGCACCGAAAACAAGTTCTAGAGAGATGGCAGGAATGGAAAGATAAGGGGAAGAAAGAAGAATGTGCAGTTTGGTCGAAAAGAAATTTTTACTGCAGCGAAAGGATATTCAGTGATATTTTTCAAAACCACGAAAGTAATAATGGCATAAATCCAATTAACTCTTGTTTTGTTTTATTTTTGAATATTAGTATACAACATGACGTGAGTTCAATCAACTAGTGAAACAAAACCAATAAAAGCAAGAACCTATCTGGTCAGGATCAAACTGTTATTAGTCTCTGTACATGCTAGAATTGCTGTACCATCCGTTATCTGACGCTCATGATCCAACTGTAAAGCAGCGTGCAGCGTCCAGATCAACAGCGCTACGAGACGAGCCTACGACAGGCTACGGCTAAGCAAGCTCTGGAACGACATGAAGAGATCCTTGTTTTCTGAACCGAAGATCTCGTCAGCTTTCTGGAGAGTCTCCTGCAACACAGTAATATGCAAGGGTGTCGGTGAATCAATAACTCAATGTTGAAAACTGAAGGTGGGTTGCAAATGCCAACCTCTCGGGATTGCCTGTGAGCGTTGAGCTCCTTGATATTGGCAAGAAAAGCTGCGAATTGTTCATAGGAGAGACGATTCCTGGGGAGAAACATCAAAAAGAAAGAAACAGAATTCATGCTGTGCGTGCACTGTGCAGGTCAGGATGAAATGAAGAAACAGGTCAATTGATGCAATCGATTTGAGAATGTTGGACTAGCTTACCTTGCCTGACGAAAGAACTCCTTGCCATCCACTCGTGTTGTGCGCCCTGAAACAGAATTCAGGACCAATTTTCAATGGTTTATTGCATACGGATTCAGTGTAAGGCAATTGATCGCTGTAACTGGAATAGGAAGGAATTGGATGCTGATGAACTTGGAAGCTGGAGCGAGAGGGACCTGAGATCGAGTGGCCGCGAGGCGGCGAGTTGGCAGCGGAGGACATCTTGCTGGAGGGCAGCCACGGCTGCATCGCCATGTGGCCTTCTAACCGAGGAGAAGCGGCGCTGGCTGCCAGCTTAGGCGACACGGCGGTGGAGTATCTTCTCGGGGAAGTGGCAGCAGATCTCGTCTTCGCCGCAGGATCAGACGTGAGCCGCGGAGTGATGTGGGTGACGGTGAGCTTCTGCTCGAACGGTCTCGCCACTGTTCGTTGGAGCAGGAACACGAAGAAGAATCAACTGCTCAAATTATATTGCTCCCAGCTTGCAGAATCAGAGAGCCATGTGAGGTTTCTGATCTTACCTTCCTGGTTTACACTTTCAATTTCGGCAGATCCATCAGCAAGTGAGGAGACAGGATGATGATGATGATTATGATGGCTATGTACCACTCCATCTTCAGAAAAATGTTGCAGAGGTGCATCACATATGAACAGATGAACAGTGTGCGTGTGTGTGCAATATGGAAACTGTTCTAACTCTCATGAAAACATCTCCTTATTTACATTTCACTCAAATATTTACAATATTTACGAAAAAATTAAAAATATTTAACAATCTATGTGATACACCACTCTATAAACCTAGCGTCAAATTTCTATCAGTTATAAAAAACAAAATTGACTGTGAATATATGATACTTTTTTGACTTATAGAAATTAAATTTTAAATTATATATTTGTGAAGTGATACATCATATATTAATCTATCTTCTCTACCTTTTTCTTAAAAATGCAAATAACAAAGGATGTGCCTCGAGAGTGTAAAATCCGCTCTCGTGTGCAATAGCAATGCAGCTGCGACTAGAGGAATAGGAATCAACATTTTTCAAGAGAAAGTACCTTTCCAAGAATTTGCTTTCGCTACCGATTGCTCGCAGGTTCTTATGTCCACTGTCTCCTGAATCTGTTCATCGAGATCAAAAAGGATTACTACTACCCATCATATCATAAGGTTATTGGACAGGAAATTGATTGTGAAATGCAGAGATGACTGAAGGGCCTCACGGGAGGATTATCATCACCCAATGACTGCATTAGATGCCTCTTGAAGGTCTCCAGCTGAATCAAGATAACCATAGAGAAGAAAGAATTCGTCATCTCAGTGTAAAGGCAAAGGTGTGCAGATGTGCAGCTCAGCAACTGTGCGATCATCTCAGCTCAGCTATCACCTTGGCGAGGTCCCTGGCCAGCTTCTTGGACGTGTGCGCGAGCGAGTCCCTCTCCTTGGCAAGCTTAGCCTTCGCAAAACCCATAAGAAGAAGCAGAGGTCAGCGAAGAGAGAGTGATCAGCAACAGAAGCAACGAGCCCGGACTACTCCCAAATTCCACACCCGATCGAGCAGAGCTCAGGTACGTACATTGTCGTCGAGGGCGGCGCGGAGGCGGTCGTCGGAGTCACGGAGCGCCTGCTCGAGCGACGCGGCCCTGTCGGCGAGCTCCGCGGCGAGGCGGTCCTTGTCGGCCAGCTTCTGGCGGAGCCGCGCGGCCTCCAGCTCGAGGCGGGACGCCCGGGCCGCGACGGCCACCGCCGTGATCTTGCGCGCCACCTCCAGCTGCTCGTACGGGTCCGGCGGCAGCGCGGCCGCGATGGCGTCGGGCAGCCCCGCCTCCGCCGCCGGCGCGGCCGCCGCGGGGGTGGGAGTCTGCGTCATCGATCTCGGTTCTCCGCGGCGGAGGCTGGTGGCGAGATCCGAAGCGGGGAACAAAAGGCTCTCGGGGCAAGGCACGGGGAAGGAAGGAAGGAATGTGGAGTGGGCTTTGCTTTGCTGAGCATGTGGATGTGGCATGCAGGTAGAATTTGATGGCGGCGAGGCGTTGGGAACAGAACGGCTGCACGTGTGGGAGGAGTGACGTGTAACGCGAAACTGACGGATAGCATATGGGTTTCTGATCATCTTCTTGATTTTTTTTATGTAATTTTGATGTTTCTAGATGGTAAAGAGGGTGAAATAAGATGTCACATGAACTAGCACAATGTGTCACGCATAGCCAATCAAATTGAGCTCTTTTTTTAAGTGAAAGAGCTAGTTTGAGTTTTCAAGGGATCTCAAGAGGCAAGATGATGAGTTCATTCACCCTAACTGACAAAGAATACCATGCCCATCTTTGCCAAAGCACAATGCCTACCATTTATTATCGAGGCTTTCTACGGTGCTTGGAATTCATTAGAGCTGTTGATTGATTATCCAACACTCTAGCATAAAAGCTTTTCTCTTGGGATTAATAATATTTATCGTTTTAAATCAGTACACAGCCTTAAAAAATAATTTTAATTATTATTTTTATTACAATATATATAAAAATATCAATAAATATATAGTTTTATTAAAGAACTTTTTGAGACCAAGATCATCATATTTCTACAGTAAATATTTTAGATGTTATTTATAGTCAAAATTTTAAAAGTTTAATAATAGTTTTGTTCGAAATGATAACTATTATCAACTCGAATGAAAGTACACTAGTTAAAAGGTATTTTTTCATTCTATATAAAAATTAACTTCTGGCTACAAATTTAAACATACACTACGTTCAGTTTCGTAGTCAGAATTTGGTTTTTTATGGAACAAATGGAATAGGAGTATTAAAAGTGTGGACTAGGTATGTAAGGTGGAAGGCTAGAATAGTAATTGGCTTTCATGTTTTTTTTGGTGGAGGTATATTCTACCGTGATACACCGGTAGATCCGGAATTTGAGAAATTTGTACAAAGTTGTGAATGCTGGTACGGTGGAATTCAAAATAACATGCGTCAATGTGGTGCTTAATTAATTTCTCAACTTGTCCCTTTGTTGTTCACTCGTCGCCCGCGCGCACCAACCACCAGCACCGCCGCAAGGTCACGATGGCAAGGAACGCCCGCCGTGGCTGCTGGTTCCATGGCCGCCGACGAGCATCCCGCTAAGGCGTTGACCCCTCCTCTAAGGCCGACCGAATCCAATTTTTCACCGGGCGCTGTTAGAGAGCTGGGAATTACTAAACTGCCCTGATTAATGTTTTCCCTATTTCTAATTTACCCTTTATATATCAATGGTGGATATTAATTGTTTTAGAAAGTACCTAAGGCAACCGCACAAGCAAAAGGTATCTTTATTATCAGTTTAAGATTTCGGTGAACTAGTCATGCATCAAACTCAAAAATGTCGTTTTACCAAGTCGTAGGCTCAGGTACGCAATGGCAATGTGGACGCAATTCGCTTGGTTTGCCCTTTCGTCAACTCAGCTCAGCTCGACAGTCGGCAATACCACTGCCCAATCATTTTCACTTGCAGATAATCTCAGTTAAGCATTGTTCCCTCGAAAATAAACGTAATACACTTACCGGAAGTCAGAGACCAGCCGGTCTGCCCCGGGACCCACGCCGCGGCGACTGACTCCTTGGCGCGACTAATTACACGTCAGGACACACGTAGTGTCAAAGTCCATGCAGGAACGTGCTTAAATTTCTCACCCTCACTTGGTCAGCTGGTCTCGGCGCCCGTAGGCGTCGTGCTCGTTGCAAATCTTCAAGCTAAGCTTTCCCCTCGATCCCTTCCCTCCCTTTTCCTGTGGCGAGAGCAATTCAACGAGAGAAAATCGTATTACAGATGGGCGAGTGACTACCGGGTCGGTCGTCGAACGCAGCAGCAACCTCACGCGGCTCGGCGGCTGGTTAAAGGCTAGCGCCTCCACTCACCTAAGCACACCTTGCCTGGCATCACGAGAGCGGCGGCGGCGGCGCATCCATCTGAAGTATCTGAGATGAAGCCCGGGTACGTGCCGGTGCTGGTCGGGAAGGGCGGCGGCAGCGCGACGACGACGACGAGGTTTCTTGTGCCGGTGGGGCTACTGAACGACCCGTGCATGGAGGCGCTGCTGGAGCTCGCCGCCGACGAGATGGGGTACGGGCAGGAGGGCGTCCTCAGCATCCCCTGCGACGCCGACTTCTTCCGTAGGGTTGTGTCACAGCTCATGACAAGCAGTAGTAAACGTGCATTGCAGCGACAATAACATGTCATGTGTAACGTTTTTTTTAGCCTGCGAGCTCACAAGATTTAGGTTGGATTGTTGAGCCTGTGTACTTGTACTGTTACTTAGATGTAAAAACTATAAAACAAAAGACCACTTGATGAGGAACAAATTATAAAGAAAATAGAAGAAATCTAAATCCTCGTCTCTCTGTTTTTCTTCTACTGTTTCTTCTTTTACCTTACCTCTGTTCTTCTAACCCCTCTACCTTTATCTTTGGACCAAAGAGTTGTACGTGTTACTTACAGGTCGTCACGGCCATCCCGTCGGCCCACAAGGCGAACCTCATCTATAGCCCAAACTGATGCTAGTGCCTGTTTGATTATGAATTTATGATCGATCAGGGGATTGCAAGAGAGACGCATAGTTTCTGATTCCATTTCTACCCGGTCATTTTGCTCTGTAATTTTTTTCGCGTTAGAGTGAAGTTGTACGGATCAAGATTATTCAGTCGTGCAACGACCCTTTTGTACGTAATGTCTGTGACAGAAGTAGGAAAAGAAATATACATCAACTCTATCTGATTAACTGTAAGTTTACCTCTATCCATCGGTCTAATTGTGATTTTGTCTTTGTTTTTTTAACTTTGTGATTTTGTCCTTGGTTTGAATGATTGTTAGATGATATTAAATAAACAAATTAAAAAATATCAAATATATGTAAATAACGATGAAAAGACCATCTTACCCTCATGTCCTTATCTTCATCTCCTCCACTCATGCACGCATGGCGCTAGGGCACAGCAACGTCGGCTCAAGGCGGCGCGGGCGCGGCGGTGTCGGCTCATGTCGGCTTGAGGCGGCGGCGGCGGCTCGGCATACACCTGCTCGGCGCGCGAGTTTTTGCAGAGAAAGGCATACACCCTGTTTGGCGCACGAGTTTAAGCTCGCCCAACTCCAGTCAAATTTTCTCTTTTTTAAAAAAATGCAGTCAATTTTGAAAGAACAAATTGCTCAAAAGATCTATTTCTTATGTGATTTGTTTGGCCAAAATGTTTGATTGATTTGTGAATTGTGATTGGAACCTAAGTTGACAGTATGTCTTAGCGGACTAAAATAATCTGCACCAGTTGTTTGATTGCTGTAGCAATTGCATTGCCTTCTTACAACTCGGAGGCATTTTGGTCTTTCTATAAAAAAATTAACACCGTTAAATTAACATAACAGAATAGGTTCGTTTTGAAAATATAAAGGTAAATTCACAAAGTCAAAAAACAGAGAAAAAACACAATTTCAATACAAAATAAAAGCAAATATGCAAAAGCCTCATTAAGATAAATCAAAACCATATTGTTTCGTTTGCTCTCCATCTGCAACATTTGTAAATACTGTACGGTCGTGCGCGTCATCGTTCGAACAGACCTATCAAGTGCCAAACATCTTGTTCGTTCAAAAATAAATTCATAGTTCATTTTAAAAAAGCGCCACACATCTTCTCCAGATTCTGAGGGCTGCAGGTTGCATTGATTGTTAACCGGATTATTATTACCACCGATTATATCACTTTCGGTTATAAAAATAAACCAAATATTTTAAGAAATACCATTAACAAATAGTTTAAAAACAAAATGTTTTAAGAAAAAAAATACGTAGAATAAAGAGCATTTTGAGAAAGGGATAATTGTGTCCTTATCCCTATTTTGAAGTTTACTTGTGATTTTACCCTTGGTTTTTTAGGATTTTTTTATCCCTGCATTTTTTAATTGAACAAGCCGTCTACCCCTCATTTGACGGAAGTCATATGATCCGGTATTGTTGACGTAAAGAAATAGATATGTAAAGAAAAAAAGATAATTATATATATTATGAATTGACCCTTGTACCCTTGTTGAATTCACCTATAAGCCCCGGGCCGACTTATGCTCTGCCATCCCCACACCCTGAGGCGTAACGAGTGGCGACGGTGGCGAGCAGTTCACTGTGAGCAAGCGATGGCAACAAGGGAAGGTGCCAACGAGCAGGCAAGCAGCGGCAGGCCAGCGGCGGCGGGGCGGCAGGCTGCGGCGCTGCTGGGTAGGCAACGGCAAAGGCACATGGGCGAGGGGGCGGGCCGACAAGCAGGGCGGGAGGGGCATGCCGGTGACCAGCAGAACGGCGCTGCCGGAAGATTCATTTTCCTTTTTTTTCCCGGGGATTCCTTTTTTATTGTTCTTTTTTCTCTCGCGGGCTTCATTAGTACTCCCTCCTGTTCTATTTTAACTGACATTTTGAACAACATTACAAATATCAATGAGTAATTAAGTAGGATCCATATTTCCGGTTATACTCATATTACATTCGGGGACATCCCAAACCAATAATTTCATCAAGTTTATCTAGATTAAACCATCACTCCCAAAGTATGGGGGTTCTGTGTTCGAGTCTTGTGGCACTATTTTCTCTCTGATTTTTGCATGGTACTGCAGAGTTTTTTTTTTCACGAGATTTTTGCTGGCTCGTTGTCCCCTTTTTTCCCTCACGCGCGCGCTGAAGTTTTGCAAACCAATTTCTTCGCTCATTCGCGCTTGGTAACGAAAATTATTTTGTTTCGCATTTTGCCACTGGTTTTGAGCGTTTTGGCGCCGGCTGCCCCTTTTGGCGATTAAATTCCCTACTTATTCAATCTATTTAAACCAGTGTTAGCTAGCAGTAAGAACACTTCCACATGCACTTGAACCCAACCAAAGAATCTCATCAACATGGACTTGAACATGCAATCGCCGGTCGAATTTGGAGCTGAGATTGATCTAAATATGGAGCTGCCTATAGATGATGGCATTGGTATGTATTCTATACTCCTTGTTCTTGGCCATACAAGTATACAACAATGTTCTTGTCAATGCTTGCTTGTTTGTTCTTGGCCAACTGAGATTGCTTTTTCTTTTGCCATGATAATATATGTTGATGAGAAAATTTCTCATGTACTAGCATGAAGAAATCTGTTTAACTCTAGTATAGGTCCAAATTAAGATTCGTAGACATGTCAGTTGATTTGATCTTGCAATCAACAAGAAACAAATAAAAAATATTAATTTGCCAACAATAGTTGATCGGCTAATAGCCGATGACGTATCGTCAATGTTAAGCTGATGCGGTATACACTGAATCGACTGAGATAATTAAACCTAATCGATCGGCTCAAGATATTCATAACACATAATCCAAATATCAAAACAAGTTTAACACTAAGTGATTGAAATAGATCGATAGTGTACCGAGACAATATAAATCACTTAAATCTAAAAGTGTTCCAATATGCAGATTATATATATTTCAATCATAGCCGATGTCATAGATTTAATGTGTATCGGCTAGTACTCCGATACCACTTTATACTAAGATATCACTGCTAGCTAAATATATTAAACAAAGATCGATCATATACTAAGATGACTTAGTAAATCAATTACAAGCTTAATATATTTAATTATAGAGATATCTTAATATAAAGAACAACTTTAACATATCAAGTAAGTATAAAACATACAAGACAGTTAAAACAGATAAAATCGGCTGAAACTTCAATACTATCTCTAATAATGATCATAAAGCAAGATAGATCTGCTATGATTCTAAGGGCGACTTAATAGATCGAACCTAACCGATGCAGCATTAAGTACCAAAAGAAGTATAAGATCTATACAAGTCTGTGAACACAAGATGGTAGATATACTATAGAATCTAGATTAACATTGAAATCTAAACCTACCGGCTATCATCTAGCGATTGATGCTAGCCGATTATGGTTTAGACCATGATATCAATCTACATTATATAGCATATATGATAACTGTGCAGATTACGAAGACAAGATTAGAGTATCATGATGATGGAAGCACTAATCCCAACAACGCAAACCGCTGTGACAAGAATTACCTTTTCGCTGGAGATCAAACGATGCAACCCAACTAGAAGCAGAAACTCGTCAAGAACTATTAAAAGAAAAGGTGGCGATGCGCCGAAGTTGTATTGATTGTGTGATTGATTCATTGTTTACAGGGTCTTGGGCTGTATTTATATCTAATTATATGATGAGTCCGTAACGGATACGACTCTTATCTCTAACTACTATTTAAAAAACGACAAATATCTGGGACAAGGTCCCCCCGACGTAATTTACAAGGAAACTATACAAAATATCCTAAACTAAAGATACAATTGCCTTTTTAGAACTTTATCCATAGATGACAATATTTTTGAAGCACTGGAAACCGAATCCAATAATGATCTTCACACCCTTCCTCTGAAATCGGTCATCTCCGTTATCCTGAACGAAATCGGCTATACAATATATCCTCATCCGACTCGGTCTCAGCCGATTGACTTCTTAGTCGATTCGTATTTAGCCGACGTGCACCCTGTTTCCAGGAATCACACACTCCAATTCCGCTTCGATTGTAGCTTCAAACCCGGGGATTTGACTTACCAAATTTGGTCGTCAACAATATGTATTTTTTAACGAAAAATGACACGATTGTGCCTTTTCATTGAATAGAGGAGGAGAAAATACACCCCGAAGGAAAAAAACATTACAAACTGGGCATAGAGCTATTTGCTAGAAACCGGTTATCTCGCACAAGTATTTAGCGCCCGCCAAACCCCATAGCCGGGCCTCTTCCTTGATGATTCTTAGAAGGTCATTCGTTCCCGCCTCCTTATGCTCGAAGATCCTTCTGTTTCTCTCCTTCCAGACCTCCCATTATACTAGGAGAATCAGGGATCACAACCCTTTCTTTGGAACATCAGTTGTGCTTGCCAAGTTTTCCCACCACTGTTTTACTGAGGGTGCTTCTCTCCACTCAGACGGGGGCAGCTGTTGGTAGCCGGTCCAATTAGCCACGAGCCCCCAAATTCTTCTGGTATGGCTGCATGTAGCCACCAGATGCAATGTCGTCTCGGGTGAGCCGGGGCAAAGGGGGCATTGCCCATTGTTGCTCCATCCACGCGCTGCCAGACGGTCAGAGGTCCAAACTCTGTTTTGGATTATGAGCCATGCATGATGTTTGCAATTCGGTGGCGCCCAAACTTTCCAAAACAAGTTAATATAGTTTGTGCTTGGGGCACCATAACATTGTACCTGGTAGGTGAACAAAGCTGTATAGCACCCATGATTAGTGAACTTCCAGATGAATTCATCTGGTTCTGTGTCCCTTAGCTGAATCTCTCGCACTGCCACCCACAATTTGATTAGCTAGCTTATTAGGTCCACATACCATTGTGTGACTGCGTCAATGTTTAGGTCTCTCAACCAGTTATCATCTTGCTTGCCCTGACGCAACGTCTTATCTCTATTCCTAGAGATGTTAAAAGCAAGTGGCATGAGGTCCCTTGGTCGCTGGCCGTCTAGCCAGGGTGATTCCCAAAATCGTGTCGTATTGCCATCCCCTAGCCTTACTCTTATTGTTGCAGCAAAGAGAGCTTTGTCCACCTCGTCACATGGCGTCTTGAATCCTACCCACGGTTTGGCCAGGTCTTTGCATTCGTGCCAAAGCCATCTTAATCGTAGGGCCCTTGTAAACTTTTCTAGCTGTGGTATTCCTAGACCGCCCTGGTTCATGGGTAAACAGGTCTTTCTCCAGTTTACTTTGCATTTCCCGCCAGTGATTTCCCCCATCCCTGCCCATAAGAAACGCCTGCACTGCTTGTCTAGTTGCTCTAGTGACCCCTTTGTGACTTTGAGAGCAGTCAGCAGATAAATCGGTTGGGCTGAGATGACTGATTTAATCAGGGTGGATCTCCCTGCCAACCCCATGTTTTTACCTCTCCAACCAACCATCTTTCCTGAGATTTTGTCAAAAACTGGCTGAAGATCCAGTGCACACATTCTTCCCAGGATTAGGGGTAGGCCTAAGTACTTTAAGGGGAACTGTGCCCTAACTGCCGGGACTCCACGAAGGACCTCATCCAGATTGATGTTCTCACATCTGATAGCCACCACTTGGGATTTGTGAAAATTCACGACGAGCCCGGAAGCCGCGTCGAAATGGTAGAGGATATCTGTTAGGGTTGTAACATCTCGACGCTTTGGATTTACAAAGATAATGGCGTCATCGACACACATCGAAATCCTTAGGCCAGTCCATCTGCTCCTTAGCCTCGACAGGGAACCAAGGTCAGTTGCCTTGGAAAGCAGGCATTGCAGTGGATCTAAATGAAGAGGAGAGGCGAGAGGGGGTCTCCTTGATGCAGTCCTCTTCAATGTTGAATTCGCTGACCAGGGCAGCTGTTTTGAAGGACCTGGAAGGTTGAAGTTGAGAAGATCGCTCCTAGCCAGTCCAGCCATTTCACTGGGAACCCCCTATGATGCAGTAGGGAAAGCAAGTAATCCTATCGAACCGAATCAAAAGCTTTTGTGATGTCCAGTTTAAAGAGCAGCGTCACTCGCCGAAGGCGGTGGTATCTTGTGGCCATATTTCTTACAAGGAGAAAATTGTCGTGTATATTTCTGCCTTTTATGAACGCGCTCTGGTTAGGCAAAATCAGAGATGGCATGAGAGGACTTAGCCTTAGGGCTAGCACTTTCGTGAAGATCTTGGCCACACTATGGATTAGGCTAATTGGCCTGAAATCCATTACACATTCTGCTCCTTCCTTTTTTGGCAGAAGCACCACGTTTGCCGTGTTGAGCAAGTTGAGGTGTGCGGCTCTGCCATTGTGGATAGCCTCAAAAACCAGCATAAGGTCAGGTTTTATGATATCCTAGCAAGCCTTAAAAAAGGTTCCCGTGAAGCCGTCTGGCCCTGGTGCTTTATCGACGGGCATTTCCTTGATAGCTTTAAAAATTTCCTGCTCAGTGAAGGGCTCTTGCAAATGTGCTAGATTGGCCGGTTGAATTCAAGCGCCTCCCAGTTAAAATCATTAGTCCTCTGGTTTGGCCTCCCCATGATTGAGGCGAAGTGGTCATAAATCGTTTCTTCCTTTTCTTCATGTGTCATCGCCTAGCCATTTTCCTTGCATAGACGTTGAATGGTGTTTTTCCTTCTACGTGCATTTATCTTGAGGTAGAAGAACCTTGTGTTTCCATCTCCCTCTTTGATGTAGGAGACTCTGGACGCTTGCGTTTTCCTTGCTCTTTTCATGGAAGCTAAGGCGATAATTTTCCTCTTGAGGCCCGCTCTCAGGCTAATTTCCTGATGGGAGAGGTTTCTGTGCTCTTGAGCCACCTCAAGTCGCTGGATCACATCAAGTGCCATATGGAATTGTAACTTGGCCTCTGATAGAAGGCCTCACGCCCAGGCCCTTAGGCTGGTCGCGGTTCTTTGAAGCTTATGTTGCAATCGATGCATCGGCTCATTATGTTGCAATGTGTCACGCCCGATTTTCGATCGGGGTTAAAAATCGTTTAATAATACACTTCCTAGAAATTAATAAAAAAGTAAATCGGTCAAGTGAACTAATTAAGGAAAATAAATTTTCCTTTAAAAATCATGTCCGGAAATATTTTTGTAATATTCCCCATGCCCTAAAATACTCTCGAAATTTTCTGTGAAATTTTGGAGCTCCAAATATAATTTTAATAATACAAAAAGCATTTAAATAAATATTTAAAAAATTATTTAATCAGTAAATGATCATTTTACATTTTTATTAAATACTTTGAATGCCCATCTATTTTCGTGGATTTTCTTGGAATTAATTAAGCATTGAAAGTATTAATAAAAATATGAATATCATTTATGTGATTAAATAAAAATAAAATAAATTTAAATTTTGTTCCCCTCCTTGGCCGCGTTGGCCCATATCCTTTGCAAAGTCCGCATTTCCTCCCGCGGCCCTCCTTTCCCCCACCCTTCGGCCCCATCCGGTCGGCTCAGCATCCCCTTCCCTTTCTCTCTCCTCCCTTCCTCTCCTTTGGGCCAGCCCAGATCCCCTCCAGCCACTGGCTCCAAGTCCACTTTACCTCCCCTTGGGTTAGGGGCAATGACAGGTGGACCCCGTCTGTCATCCCCAACTTCCATCCATCTCATGCCGCACCTCACGCCCATGCATGCGCACGTCCGCGTCGTGCTACGTTCCGGCCACGTCTCGCTCTCCAGCCCGCGTCATCCCCCGTTCCCCGGCCACCTCCTCCATCTCCCCATCCAGTGCGCGAGCCGCAACGGCCCAATTTTGAACCCGCGCCGGCCACATCATCCGCTCCACGTCGCACTGTGTTCCCACTCCCTTCGGCCACGTTCGCTCCCCCTCGTCCCCTATAAAGCACCCTCGAGCTTCGGAGCACCGTTTCCTTTCACTTTCGCCCACCCCCACGTTCTCCCGTGCTCCCGCACCATGCAACGCTGATCCGCCGCCGCCGAGCTTGGTTCGGCCGTACAACCGCGTGCCGCACCAAATCAACACCGTCATCACCTTCGCCACCCTCGGGAACGCATACCCCCACCTCTTTCCCCAAATTTTAGCCCCCCTGTCACCATCGTCCTCTCTATCTTCAGTCGCCGGTGAGTCGCGCCCTCCTTTCTCTATCTTTTCTTTTCGGTTTTGCTCGTTTCCCGTACTAGCTTGCTCCGACCGCGTCGTGTAGAGTGCACGGGCCATTTTTCTCCTCGTGCGCCGGCGCCGTTAGGGCCGCCGCCGTTCGGCTTCACCGTAGGCCGCCGTGGCTTCATCGCCGGCCGTGCTGGGCGCCACCCCATCGCGGTCCTGTGCCATCCACGTGACCCCGTGTGCGCCTCCGGCATCCCCGTTGCTCCTCAGTCGTCGCCGGCAACCCCAGCCCCATGCGCCTCTCCTACGCTCGCCGATGCCCACGCATGCCCGAGCACCGAGCCGAGCCCGTGCGCCGCGCCGAGCCCGATAGCGCGCGTGAGCGCACCGCTCCCAGCCTAGCCTCTCGCTCCGCCGCCCGCGGCGCAGCCGCCCTCGCGCCGCTCTCCGCCCGTGCTCGAGCGTGCGCCGCTCGGCCAAGCGCCTTGCCCGCGCGCCGCATCCGTCCCTCCGCTGTGTCGCGGCGTGCTCGCATGTGTCTCCTCCGCCACCATACCGCCGTCGCTCGCTGCCGGTGGCCTTCGGCCCCGTGTGCCACCGTGCGCGCCGTCGCCACACTGCTGTCCGAGCCGCTGTGCCTTTCGCCCGGGCACGTTGCCCGTCGCCCCGTCCGAGCCTGTGTCACCGCCACCTCCCACGTTGCATGCCGATGCACAACACTGCTCCCTGCATCATCGGTCGCCTCCGACGACCAATTGTTGTCGCCGCGCCGTCGGCCATGCCGAGCCGGCCGATTCGCCGGTCCCGGCTAGGCTGAACCGTCCGGCCGGACCGAGCCGACCGATCGCACAGACCTTGAGCCGGCCCATTTTCCTTCTCGAGCCACCCTCTCCCCGTGCGGCCCAATTGCCCTCTCTCCCTGAGAAAGTCTATTTCTCCTCCCTCTGGGCCTCCCTCTTTCTTTTCCTCTCTCTTCGGCCCAGGCCAGCCCCTCGTGTGCGCAAAGTCTATTTTGTCTTCCTTGACTCCCTCCTGCTTCCTTCCCCCCTGTGGGCCGCAGCCCATAGAATTTCTCCATCTCTAAAGTCCACCTCTCCACCTTGGCCTAGAGGTGGCCAAATCGGTCGTGCTGTCATGGGCCGGCCTGGGCACAGCTGTACTGTTCACCGGCCCGACACGTCACAACCTGTGAGGAGATGGGTTGTGCCGGCACGGCCCGGTCGGGCGTGTCGTGCTTGGGCCGACGCTCGAGCCCATGGGCCGGCACGGCACGGCATGACTCCTGTGCGTGTCGGCCCATGCACGGCTCGGCCCACGGGCCGCCTCCACTCCACCTGGCCACCGCACGCGCACGACGCACGGCCGCACCCGCACCCGCTGCCCCGCATGACGCATCGCATTGCACCGTCGGCGCAGTCCTGACTCCCACAAGCAGAGGCGGAGTCGCGGTCGCCTCTCCTCGCCGTCGTCGCCCTCCTCCCTCTCCGCCGCCAAGGCCGCCGATGCCCTCCCCCTCTCCGCCGCCAAGGCCACCGCCGCGTCTCCGTGCCCGGCCGGCGGCCGCTCGTGTCCCACTTCGCCGCCAAGGCCGTCGTCTATTCGTCGTTGTCGTTGTCCATCTCGCCGCTGCCGACGACCGCATCCCATCCACCGATGCCGCCCGTGCCCGTGAGCCCCCCCCCGCGCGCGCGCCGACCCGCATCCCATCCCACCCGACGCCGCGCGTGAGCCCCGCGACGCCGCCGTCGTCGGTCGATTTTTTATTTTTTGATTAGGGTTTCGCCTCGCCCGCCGCGCTTGGCCCGTGGGCCGGAAGGGCATGTGGGCCTTTGGCGTGCCATGCCGGCACGGGCACGGCCCGGCTACCCGTGGGCCGGCATGACACGGCCCGTCACAGTAACCGTGCCTAACGGGCCATGCCGTGATGGACAGTGCCTCAGACGTGCCCGTGCCGGGCTGGGCCGTGCCACCCGTTTGGCCACCTATACCTTGGCCTAACCTCGAAGAGTCCAGTCCACCTTCCCCATCCCGTTTACGACCTTGCCTTCATGGACTTGGTCCACGGTGGGTCGCCCCTCAGTGTTGCTGACTCGTGGGGCTCGCGTGTCGGCATCTTCCCTTTTGCTGATGTCAACGGATAATTTTTTCCTTTGATAAATTAATTAATAATTGCGTAATAAATCGAATTAATTCCTAGAATTTTATTAAATGGTCCAAAACTTCTAAAATTCATATCTAATCCATTCGAACTCCAAATTGGGCCATTCAAATTGAAAAATTCATCTAAAATTGAGATCTACATGTTTGTTTACTTTTCATGTACTGTTTATTTGGTTTTTATTAGAGTTTTTCCTCATTTTGCATGCCAGCGTGTAGACTTCACCGTTTCGGAGGTTTTCGCTCACAAAGAAGAGAGGATTAGCTGAAGAAGCAAGGCAAGTCATATTCCTCCTTGACGCATATTGACCCCAATTTATAAATATTTATTGTTTGCAAATAAAATTGCATGTTTTGCTAATTACACGGGGATTGGGTCAACCTATCTGATCGCTTGTGCCATGTTTAATTGTTATCTATTCATTGTCAACCTAGGTGATTAATTTGACTAGCTTGCATCACTTCCGTTACCTTGCTATAATTATTTATGCTTAGCCATGCTTAATTACACTAGCTCACTTAATGGGAGAACTTTACTACTAGACTGACACTCACATGAAATGACGGTCTCAGACCAGAGGTACCTTGGCAAAGGTTCATGGTTAATTAAAATGTGACTTAATGGTGGGTTGTGGGTGTATGGTTTTGCTTGTCGTGCCCATGACAATTAAGGACCGGTTCATGGGAAACCCTGGAAGACTTACAGTACTTACCACAAGCCAGCATGGGCAACGGCTGGACTTGTAGTGTAGCTTTTCCCCTGGCCGACGCATCCCGACAAGGGTGGGCGTGATGGAGTTCGGATGGACCAGACAAGGTCTATGCGGTTGCCGGATTCACCTAGGCACTAGAGGGGGCTGCCTACCCTGGCATAGGGGTAGGGGCGAAACCTTAGTGTGGTGTCGCTTGGTCAGGGGGGCTTGTGCGAAGGGTCTTGTCATGATCACTCGCATGGTAACGTGTCAGGCATGTCACGGTGACATACGGTGGATCGTGTCTTGTGGGTACAGTTGTAAACCTTTGACCAGAGTAAAACTATTCGAATAGTCATTCCCGTGGTTATGGGCGATCAACCAGATTCACCATAATTAGTCCCACCTTAATAATTTGACTTATTGGAACTGGACTAGTTCAGGTGGATTGGTTGGGCCTGTTCAACGTGGAGATAACGTTGTTCAGTGGAAGGTTAATCTTGATCTAATCAATCAATTGCTTTTACGCAAAATAGCCCAAGTCGCTCTTGTCTCCCCTTGCACGTATGCATTTCTCCGTGTGGCTTTGCTGAGTACGGTGGTTGTACTCAGCCTTGTTATTTCCCCATTTTCCTAGAAGTGTAGTGCTTCTGAGTTGAAGATGGAGTTAGAAGACCAAGGCTCAGACCCTAGTTGAGTTTGCCTGTGGAGTGGAGCTGAAGCCCCGCTAGGATCGCCTCTTTCCACTGCTGCTGCTTTCTTTCAGGTGCGAGGACTAAATGCCTCTTCTGTAAGTATCTTACGCTTTATTTACGTTTTGGATCTGTTTATTGATTTCTCATTTTGTGTACCCTGGCTGATTCCTGGACAGGGATTTAATACACAAAATAGTCTGGAAATTTGGCTAAATTTCTGGGCGTGACACAATGGCTTGCACCAACTATCCTTGACAACATCTTTAAAGCCTGGGATTCACACCCAGAAAATTTCAAACCTGAAGGTTCTTGGCTTGGACGAACCCTGAGGGTTAGACAGTAGAATTGGGCAGTGATCGGAGAACCCTGTGGGCAAGGCATGCAACATGTGATCTGGGAAAGCCATGTCCCAGGCTTCATTACAGAAGAAACGGTCGAGCTTGACCATTGTCACCAAGCACCGCTCATTACTCCAGGTAAACTTCCTATTTAACAGAGGGATCTCTCTGAGATAAGCGTTGTTAATTGTTGCGCGGAACCGTCACATTCTTGCTAGATTGATGTTATTGTTGCTTTTATCGCTTGCCCGGTAGATCATGTTAAAGTCCCCCAGGAGTAGCCAGCTCGTATCCTCTTCTGGTCGTATTCTTCTAATGTGCCTGAGAAATGCATCCTTAAGATGATGCCCTGTTGGACCGTAGACTCCGGTTAACCGGAAGACTTCCCCTGTTAGAGCTATTTTCACGTTGGCTGAGATCGAGATCCGACCAATGTTTATATCCTCCACCTGGAAGGCTGCACTATTCCATAGGAGCAAGATTTCGCCTCTCGTTCCCCTTGCCAGTTTGAAGGCGAATTTGTCCAATTTGAAGCCACCCAGGAATCTAGCAAGGTCCTCGTCAATGTTTTAAAGCTTGGTCTCTTGAAGGCACGCTAGATTGCATCCCGTGTCTTTCATGAATTCGTGAAGCACACAATACAGAGCCGAACAGATCTCCTCCACGGAAACCCTCCCACGTTTGAGCCAAAAACCCTAGCCGTGCAACGCATGCCAGCACATGGGTGTTCGGAGTTCTCTCCCTGGATGTGTGGATACCGGTAGAGACATCGCTACGTTACGGTGTTCTTCGACGGCATTGAATCTCGTCGAGATTCAAGTTAGTTGAATTGAATTCGGCGACTTGGGGTCGGGGTCAGGGTCGGCAGGTCGGAAGGCCGGGCGAATCGGCATTGGCTTCGGTGGGTCGGCTGATCTGCTCCCGGGGTCGGCTGAGGCGTTCTCGGGGTCGACAAGGTGTTCCCGGGGTCGACTGGGACATCTGTGAGGTTGGCTGAGGTCGGCAAGACTTGTTCAAGATCGGATAGCTTTTGATTGGCTATTTTCGCTGCACTGCACGTCAAGAGGTAACCATCTATGGGCCATTACTTGCAAGCTATCCTGGATTGCACGGTAGAAATTTTTGTTTTAGGCTATCGTAGCCTTCGTGTTCTCCTTCAACTTCTTCATCACCAGACGCACGGGTTGCTTGGCAATCCTAGCACTGCGCCGGGTTGGGAGAGCCATTTGGCAAGGGCAGCCCCTGCCGTGAAACTGTTAACGCCAGAAAGCCCCAGTGTCCCCATCGGATCACTGTTCATATCGGCTCAAAGCTAGTATCGGCTTAAAGTTCTGTATCAGTCGATGGGGGTTTTCTTTTATCAACACCATCAGCTAAAGTTCATATCGGCTCAAAGTTAGTATCGGCTTAGAGTTCTGCAGCAGCTGATGAGGGTTTTCTGTTATCAACATCTCCAGCAGTCGGATTCTTGTTAGATTCGGTTTGGGAAAATCTTATCCAGAAGAAACCGAGTTCAGAAAGGATGCGGCTTGTATCTATTGATTAGGAAGAGTTTGTTAGTTTCCTATTTTATCTTTAAGAAAATGTGTTAGTGTCCAATAAAGACTCGATTTGTTTCCTTTTATCTTTAGGACAATTTGGATTGTAATATGTTAGGATCTCTGTTAGCATACGGATATAAATATGTAAGCCTGAGGTTCATGTAATTGAATCTCTCGATCAATACAATTCGCCGCATCGCCACCTTTTACCTTTTCGACTTTATTTGTCATTTGACGGAACTTGGCACCTGACGCGGGGCTGCATCGGCTTCGATCTCCGACGAAGGGGTAAGTCCAAGGTCCCGCCAGCCCACGCAATCATATTGGCTACGTCGGCGTCGTCCAAGACTGCATCAGTACATTCGACCTCTTGGATTGCTTCGGTTCGGTTAACATCTTTGCCTGATTATTTATCATATGTCTCTGTTGAATCTAGTCCTAGTATTTTGATTTGGTTTATTAGCTATCTCTCGTTTTAGGGTTTCTGCCGATACCAGTTAAATTGTTATATTAGATTAGACCTTTACAGGAGCTAAGCAGATCTCTCAGGCCAGCACGTGTTCTGACGTCAACACATCTTTTTGCACGACAACGGTGGTACAGATTTGGCGTCAACAGATACGCTGGTGTGCCGCGGCTCGTCGCGTGCGACAGCATCAATGGCGGTCCTATGACCCCCTGCTCCAATGGCTTGAACAACGATTGGACGACCGCCACTGGATCTGGTCGAGCTGAGTCGAGGGCCGGCGCCTCCATGACGCCGTCAGTAGGGGCGGAGAGTGTTGGTGCCCTGGCGGCGCTAGTATTTTCAACAGTCGCCATCGCCGGCGTCCCGTCGTCGGCCGTCTCCAAGGCCTGAGGTCCAGGCAAAACCAGGGAGACGAATTAAATCCCCCTCTGCAGCTGCGAAAGCAGCGGCCAGTGGAGCTGGGTCTGCCGCCACCTCCATCACGGGGGGCGCCGTCAGCATGAGCCGCTCTAGTGTGCGCAGCGTCGACTCCAGCTCCTGATCAACCGCGGTCTCTGCTATCGGCCCCGAAAGCGCAACTTTGATTCGCTGGAAATTGCACGCAACTTGGATTGGCACCCAGGACTTGTTCTCGGACCAAGCTGCGTTCTCCTTCGGCCCCTTGCCGTCTGTGCTTTGAGCCGGCATGGCCTTGACAGCGATTGAAGCCAGGCGCTGCACTTGGTGTTTGACCAGTGTCGCGCCACGAAGCCAGGTGCCCTGCAACACAAAAGGGGAGCTTTGCAAAGCATGAAGCAGCCGGAACCGCCTACCTTGGCATGGGTGTCAATGTCGCCCAGCAGGGAAGGCGGGCAGTGCTTGCGCTGGGGATCCGCCGGGCTTGTCTAGTGTCGATTTCCTCCACCACGGTCACGGCTAGACCCACCTCTATCTTGGCGGTGTGGCGAGCGAGTGCGCTCTCGATGATAACTGTTGATTGTGCCCCTTCTCGCATCGTGGTCCCTGCCCTGCCCATGACCGCCTTTGCCATCACGGTTGTTGTCGCCATCCTTGCGACGCCAATCACGACGGAAGCCGTAGTGGTCGTCTCCCGCACCTCACCGCCTGCCTCCTCTGGCCCGAGCACGACCCCCACGCTCGTGGTCCATCGAACCATCAGAGTTGTCACTCCTGGCGCGGGCGTCACCGTGCCGCGCCAGTCGCCCGCGGCAAGGCCGACGCTTAGCTTCTTCCTCGTTGAATTCCAGAGCTTGGCCATCCTCTTCTTCCTCTTTGTCCCACTCTTTTCCCCCAAGCTGGTCGTGCACAGAATGCGACGGCAGCGGATGGTGGGGAAATTCTTCGAACAACCCGGGACTTACTCGCCGTCCGACACCCTTAAGCTCCAAGGCGGCAACCGACGGATGGCGAGCTGAAAGTTCCCCTGTTCATCAAAACCGATGGTTGTCGCGGAATAGTCATGGACTTCTTCTAGGCGAAACAAGACTGGATGTCGAACCCCTCTCTGCCTTGCTCTGGGGCTTCTCCGTCGGCGAGATGGGCAAGCTAGGAATCGGTCGCCCTACTCGTGAACCCCAGCCACATGCGCTTCGGGATTGAACTTGGATTGGCCGTCCATGCCCAGAGCTCAATGGAACACGTGTTCCTCGACTCCACCAGGTGAACAACGTCTGTCACAATTCTTTCCAAGGCACATGTTCGGCCAATTATCTGCTCGGTGACATCCGCCGTCCAGGCGTGCATCGGGACGCCGTCGAGGCAGAGGCGGACCCGGAAGAGTAGGGCCACCCCGAGCGCGCTGTGCAAACTCCTCCATTTGATGAAGTGAAGCTACGCCGCGCCGCTTGACGTAACCTTTTGCCAGAGCTTCGTCGTAGAGGAGCTTGCTTTGGAACTTGATCAGAAATGCTTGGGGATGATGTAAAGACACGGCGACCTCCCCGCGCCGCAGCCGAAATTCCTCTTCAAAGATCCGCTCGATGTCACGCGGTTCGGTGGCGGGCGGCGCACGTGCTGCCCACGACACCACCGCCGTCTCGCTCCACTCCCGAAGCTCTTCGTCGATTGCGTAGGACGTGGGGATGAAACAGGAATGTCAATGCTTTGGTATGTGGTTTTGAGTTGAACTTTGAAGCACCCCACATTGGGTTTGATCTGAACTTTGACCCCCCTGTTGGATTTGACTTAAACATGTAGCCTGTAGAAGATGAGAATGTTGTCCAAGGTGGGAACGCAATGAACTTGCAAGAACCTGTCCAAGTTGTTGCCAATAACAATGTTGTCCAAGGTAGAAGATGACATGATTCTTGTTTTTCTATTTTGTAGTGCCTTCTTGCCACTACTAATGGTTTTGTACTATTTTTTATGTGGAAAGTTACTCCGAATGATTTAAGGAAACACATATATCAAGTTTTGTTGGTGAAAAAACACAAATGGGAAACTAAAGAGGCATGTTACCAAAGAAGTTGCAGAACCAATTTGGAGTCCGTCTTCTCACTGTTCAGCGTTTTTGGCAGCAAGGTACAAGTGCCCTTGATCAAAGACATTTGGGTTGATGTTTCTAGTAGAAAGCATGGTAGAGTGGGCCGTAAGCGAGTTCTGTTGAATTTATAACCATTACACAATGTTCCTTTTAAGAATAAAACAACACTAGGAGATGTGCGTGTGCTGTGTTGGATATTAGTAAATACAAGCTACTGAGATATATTTAAGAAGGTCAGTTTGTGCGTCACTCAAATAGTATAAAGCCACACTTAACAGATGCAAACAAGAAGGCTAGGCTACAATGGTGTGTCGATATGCTTGAACCTGAAAGCACGCACGACAATCCAAGGTTTAAGGGGTTGCTTGACGTTGTTTTCATTGATGAGAAATGGTTCCACCTTACTAGAAAATCAGAGAGGTATTACATGCTTCCTCATGAGGATGAGCCCTTAAGTATACATGCAAAAGTAAGAACAACATCCCAAAGCTCATGTTCTTGGCTGTTATTGCTCCACGGTTTAATATAGAGGGAGTTTGCATTTTTGATGGAAAGATTGGGTGCTTTCCATTTGTTACATATAAACGTGCTAAGAGAAGTAGGGTTAACCGGCCAGCTAGGACAATGAAGCCCATCACTTCAATTACTAGGGATGTCATTAGAAGGTTCATGATCGATATGGTGTTACCGGCTATTCGAGCTAAATGGCCACGTGAGGATGTCAACAAACCTATCTACATCCAGTAAGACAATGCACCGTCTTATCAAGATCATGATGATCCACTATTTTGTGAAGCTGCTAAGCAAGAATGTTTTGACATTCGGCTTATTTGTCAATCGTCCAATCACCGGATTTCAATATATTAAATTTGGATTTTTTTTTTCGTGCCATCCAATCTATTCAGTATAAGAAGACAGCAAAAAAAGATCAAGATCTTGTTCCAGTTGTTCAAGAGGTACACCTTCTACTACTAGTAAATTGTTTTTTTTCTATTTTGCTTTCTTATACTGAATGCTTGGACCATTGTTTTCATAAACTACACTACTGCAGTTTTGATTTTCCTAGACGAAACCCACAATAGTTTTCAGACGGACCATAAGTGACCGCGCCTGGAAAAACCGGTCCCGAGGGGGCCGGCTGTTGGACCGCACGGGATAATGCATTATCCGTGCGGTCCACTTAAGCGACCGCACGGGCTATTATCCCGTGCAATCGCTTAAGTGGACCACACGAGATAATACGATTATCCCGTGCGGCCCACCTAACAGCCTGCACAGGATAATGGTGCATTATCCCGTGCGACCCACTTAAGGACCCACAAGGGATAATGCATTTTCCCGTGCGGGCCGTTAAGTGGACCGCACACGATGATGCACCAAAAAACAGTTGTCCAACCCGACAATGCCACATTTAACATAATATTTCTCTCTTCAAAAAAGGCACTTATAGGGGGAAGGTTTTCAACTTGAATTCTTCAATTGGAATCAATACAAAAGGTACCATACTTGATCTTCTCTTTCATTTGCTTATATTTTAAAATTTTTTATTGGTTGAATGTGAAGATATTTGAACTTTTTTAACTCGGTTTCTCTCTCCAAAAATAGGAACTTTTCCTCAATGGCTGAAGGATCAAAAGCTATCCTCTGGTGAATCACTCGAGAAAAAAACAATAGAAAGACTTGCAGCTGGCCCAACAAGCCTTGTGACCTCATGGCAAGGGTATGACATCGGCGGATATTCTTTTTACACAAACAGCAAAGACAGGAAAAGCTCAGCGTAGAACAGTGGGGTTCGTGTCGAAGCGTTGGACGCAACAGGGCAGAAGAAATCATACTACGAGATCATACAAGAAATATGGAACTTGATTACAATTTAAACATTCAGATCCCTATTCTCAGATGCCAATGGGTGAAAGATAGCATAGTAGATAAATTTAGATTTTACGTGTGCTGAACAGAGTAAAATTGGACACAAGGATGATCCATGGGTCCTTGTCGAGCGTGTTGCACAAGTTTTTTATGTGAAAGATCTTTCCGATGAAAAGATGGACATTATTATATCGGTATTGACAACATTGAAGACGCGTCCAATTATAATCAATACGACGTCATTTCGTTATTCACAGATCTTCCTACGCGGATGAAACGCATTGAGAGTGTCCTCGACGAATCAAAGTTTGTATCCGTGCGGAAGGATGTTAATCCAAAAATTGTGAAATGCTAGTTTGACTTTTGTGTATAATATGTTTTCGCGAGCAAATGTACCAAACTTATGGTGTTATGAGCGAATGTGTGGTTCTATGTGATGAATTGATATTTCTATGTGATTAATTAATATTTGATGAATTTACATTACAATATTTCTATATGATGAATTAATATTTGATGAATTTACATTACAATATGCGATGAATTTACATTCACTAATTATATTAATATGTGGTGAATTTACATTGATTAAATTTAAATTTAATATGTGGTGAATTTAAATTACTAAAGTTAATTTGTGATGAATTTAAATTAATTAATATGTGATGAATTTACATTCATTAATTATATTAATATGTGGTGAATTTAAACTATTAAAGTTAATTTGTGATGAATTTAAATTAATTAATAAAATTAATATGTGATGAATTTATATTCATTAATTATATTAATATGTGGAGAATTTAAATTATTAAAGTTAATTTGTGATTTATAAAAAGGGATCTTTCGTGTGGGTGGCTTAACGGCTCGCACGGAAAATCATCTTTTCGTGCGGGTGACTTAACGGCCCGCACGGGAAAATCATCTTTTCGTGCGGACGGTTTAAGCGGGCCGCACGGAAATATGATTTTCCTGTGCGGGCCGTTAAGCCACCCACACGGAAAGATCGTAGCCTATATATACGCGCGCAGGTTCCCAAATTTTTCTAAGTCACCAGGCGAAATTCCAAACAACCACCGCGCCGTTAGGGTGCCGAAATCTAGCACCGCCGCAGGATCCCCACCCTGTTCGCCGCTGCACTGCCAGATCTAGCACAGCCGCCGTCGCCCTGCGCGCCGCCAGATCTAGCGTCGACGCCGCCGCTCAACCCTAACCCTCTCCGTCGTTGGCCACAAGACGCCGCCGTCCGCCCCTTCACCGTGCCCCATCCCCCCTCTCTCTCTCCCGTCGCCGGCCTCAAGACGTCGCTGTCCACGCTGGCCCCTTCACCGACCTCACTGCACCGCCCGCACCCCTCGGTGAGACCATCGCACCTCCGCCTCGACGCCCTCACTGACGACGCCCCGGCCGCAACCTCCGGCCCCGACGCCCTCACCGCACCGCATCCTCACTGTGAGCAATAGGTGCATATATTTTTTGAATGAATTTTTTGGATGTTGTGATGGATTTGGAATGGATGCATATGCCGTGATGGATGACTTGTTGAGAAAATCTTGAATGGATGCAATGATATTGTGATATCATGGATGCATTGTTAATATTGTGGGTGCCATGATATTATTAATGAATGAATGGACTGTAATAAATTTTGAATGAATTTTATAGTGGATTTTGAATGAATTTGCAATGAATTTTGAATGAATGTATGTACTGTTAATAAATTTGGAATGAATTTTGAATGAATGTATGTACTGTGTATTGTATGGATATAGTGGTGGATGGATGGATAAATGGACTGTATATTGTAAATGGAACTTTAGTTAATTTTTGACCTTAATTTTTGGATGGAAATGTAAAATGGACTGTTAATTTTTGGATGGATTTGTTGATAAATTTTTTATGTGAAATAGTTGCTTTGATTATTTTTGTGTGAATTAGTTGATGGGAAATAGTTCATTTGAATATTTTTGATGAATTTTAGATGAATTAATTGATAATGAATTAGTTGATGTGAATTTTAGATTTTTGGTTATATTATAGATTTTAGGATTTCCGTGCTGAAAGAACTACAAATCTAATCTCCCTCTCCTCGGTCTCTCATCTCTCATCTCTTCCCCTCCTCGGTCTCCCTCTCCTCAGTTTCCCTATCATGTATCTTTAATTACAAATTCAAAAATTATTGTATTTTTAAATTTTAAAAATATTATTACACTAATCGTAAATAAATTATTTTACTCGATGATGAACTGGAGCCGTTCAGACATGTCGCAAATTACAACATCCAAACACGGTTCGAATTATTTAGGCGTGTTGAAGGGTAATTATCATAGATTTTGAAATACATTGGGAATATCGTCTTTGCTGGGGATTGCGATGAGAGTGGCTAAGGGAGCATGGAAATTCCCCTATCGGAGAACCCTAGATGAAAGCATGCATACATTTGACGCTTTCGTCTAGGGGTCTCCCATAGAGAAATTGCATGTGTCCCTTCAACTTAAAATATAGTATTTTAGAAGAAATCCTCAGAAGTCTATTAGGAACGTTCACAAAATTCGCAAATTGTGTGTTATGAACGACTATAGATCAAATGTCGAATGAGAAAGCTCCCTCGAAGGCACCAAACATCGAACCAACGGAACAGTCTTCGAGCATCAGGTCAGCAATCCGAAGAACCCACAGTACATGTGCCCAGCAGCGTCGGGTCGTTGACACCACACCTTATCCAGTAGATACCATAACTGGCCCGACACCGTGCAGCCTCCTTGTGCCGATAGGAAGGGCCGAGAAGAGAAAGGAGGTGGATACAGGACTTGCTATACCAGGGTGACAATTTCACAACACGCCAATCCCTGAGGAATATGCAAGGGTGCAGGTGGCCAAGGTGCATGCAGAGCATAACAGCTTAGAGCTAGATATTCCAGCACCTGAGGGGATAGAATTGCTTGGGGATGCAGTGAATCAGTTCATTCTGTGGCATCGACGAGATATCCTACTGGTCGGTCCACCGTCAGCATCCCCAATCGAGTCGGTTCCTCAGATTGTTGCTACGCCTGCACCGTCTTCTCCACCAGGCCAGATTCGCAACCTAATCGGCCTGCTTCCCCACCTCGCTCCCCCTAAGGATAAAGGTCCTGATTCGCCAAAGCTATCAGCCCCTGAAGTCGCCGCAAAACAACCTCCAACCGATGTACAACATATTCAACAATCTCCTCCGACACCACAGTCAGCATTGGCGCTACCTGAAAGGCCTCTCCTGAAAACCACAAGTCTTCCAAGTCCGAGCAAACTTGAACCTCGTCGGCTTATCCCTAAAATGATTAGATCAACCTACAATAAGAAAGAAATGGTCGTATACGAGCAGAACTTAGTGTTTCAAGCTTTCAGGGGGAGATCGTCGACTGACAAGAAGCAGGATCAAGCGCCAAAGTTGTCGGAGTCACAACAATCAGTGAAAAACCAAGCGGAGGACCTGCAAAATTGGACTTCGGACGAAGTGCCAATAAAGTACGAGTATGGCAAGCCGTTCCTGCCGTGGCACGTCATGGAAGACATGCCATGGAAAATTAGGCTAATGCACGACTGGTACCTAAAGGCGTCCAAAATGGGGCTCAGCATGATTATCGTGAAGGTCCCGGATAACACTTTCACCAGTGGCCCAAATGGGATACTGATCATCGATTTCAACGACCTTCACGCATTATTCAAGATGGAAAGAATAGATATAAATCTCGTTGTTGTGTTTTGCCTGTAAGTATCAATCGCACTTAATGTCATTAATGAATTCATTTGCAAACTAACTTCTGAATAATTACCCGCTGCATTACTTAGGATGCAATTCCAAGACGCGTTAAAGACTAACTATTTAGTTGGATACATTAACCCAACAAGGATATGCTGGACGGAACACGAGGTTCATATTCATGCAGATTGCGATGAGCTCAAAGGCAAAACGAAGTCCCAAAGAGACGAGACCATTAAAAAATGCACAAGGCGAAGATGGTCGCGGTAGCACTCTACTTGGGCCAAGCTATGATGGGGCACAAAGACAAAAATGTCCTCATGGTCCCTTATGCGCTGCGGAACATAATATTCTTCCGAACAACCGATATTTTACAACGATATCACCTACAATTAATATATCTCTTCTATCGCAGCCACCATTACATACTTTTTCTGGTATATCCGCGAGACCACGTAGCCGTAGTGCTTGATCCGGCACACTACAAGGAGGACACATTCAAAGAGTTCCTCGTCTTGTTAAATTTGTAAGTACTATCATGCACCATTCAATAAATTGTGTCTATTGTTACTCTTGAATAAACAATTGACTGAAATAATTACTTTGTCTACATAGAGCACACGCACATTATGTAAGACACGGTGGACCGGTCAAGGATCCACAAAAGAGGAAGCTTCTAGTAAAGACACAATGGCCGGTAATTATATGCCCGCTATATGCCAACATTTTATACTGTATTCAATTTCAACTATTGACATACATATACAATTTTATTCAACACAGTGTTATAAGCAACCACCAGGCACTAGCCTATGCGACTACTACGTGTGCGAGATGCTAAGAATCTACGGGAGATACACTACAAAGTTTTAACAAGTAAGTTCAGAGAAAATATCTTTCTACACATTAAGATTGATCTTGTATAATTTTTTCTAATCGTAACTATGTGTATTCTTTCTTAAACAGATCGAGCTCGTTACAGTTGTAGCGAACCGGTTCGACAATCAAACCATGCTCAACTTGGTTGCAGATATTTGTCGCTTAATCCATCGCGATGTCTGCAACCATTTGGGCGATTTCTACGATTCGGAGAGCGAGTTTGCGACGGACGAATAAATTCAAAAGACTTAGGGAGTGGGAAAAAGATCATCCTGTAAATTGCAAGACGAAACTTCATATGTATACAAACATGCATGCATGATGTGTACATTTATATCTTTTATGAGAAAATAATATAATTAAATGTCTTTTTTTCTCATGTGAAATATATATATATACATGCATCTCAATTGATTGATAATATTACTGAGAGAGAGAGGAGAGGAGAGAGAGAAGAGAGGAGAGAGAGAGGACAGAGAGGAGAGAGGGTGATCAGAGAGGACACTAGAGAGAGCTTTGCACATAAAATAATTGACACGGGAGGCAATCTTCCCGTGCGGTCGGGTAAAGTGGACCGCACGGGATAATCGATCTTCCCGTGCGGGCCGCTTAAGCCAACCGCACGTGATAATCGATCTTTTCGTGCGGTTGGGCCGCCCGCACGCGAAAATGGTCTTTTCCCAGACCTTCTTGCGCGTGCGGGCAGGCCTTTCGCACGGAAAGATGTCTTTCGACCCGCACGAAAAATTGTTTCTCTAGGAGTGCTATAAGACAAATAGAATATATCTTACACTTCAGCTAGTATGAAAGAGGCAATGAAATTTCATGGTGCAAACAAATCAAGATTCCACACATGAAGAAAAAAGTCTAGAAAGGCAAGGTCGCCTCCCTTTGCAAATCTCTTGTGAGACACCATTGCTAGCCGATGCTATGGCTAAGCTCGCTGCATGGAACAATTAGACAAGCATTAGTAATGAAACAAATAGGATTGGATAAGTAGTATGCATGGAACTATGTAATACGCATAAAACTTTTGCTAGTTAATCTTACCATGTTTTTTCATCATAATCTCTAGTTTTGAGAATCCGACACCTCCATATCACAGGCGGAGGAGTCTACCACGAAACGAACCTCGTCGGAACATCAGCCAAGGATTCTACCACGACGGCCTTTTGCTTTGAGCTCTTGGCAAGGTCGTCGAGCAACTTGACGACGTGCTCAGTGTTGGAAAATATGTTACACCGGTTAGGATTGGTGCCGTGTTTGTTGTATCCGATAGGATGCTTAGTAGATAAGCAGCAATTGCCTCGGCATGTATCTGTTAGGATATGTTTGTTACCGAATATATCTAGGAGCTGTTATCTCTTGTATCCGGTAGAACTGACTTAGCACCAATCTCTCCGGTATCAGTCTATGTAAGCGCCATGGCATCGGCTATTGATGTCAGATGAGTTAACACGAAAACACGCCGAGCTCAAGGCAGTGTTCCTCGCCATCTTAAATCTTTCCACATGGTATCAGAGCCACGATCCCTTCCACACAAACAAATCCTCCGTAATCAAGCCTAGATTCTATGGCGAGCTCATCCAAGACTCAAGCTGTAGACCCCCGTTTTTGAGGACGGAAATCATTCGTGTTCATAGTACCTTATCCCTGGATCGAGTAGTTTGGTACCCACGAATACGCTTCAATTACAGTGCAAAGTGCACGAATAGTCTTACAACGAAATTATTACAATAATAGGCCCGAAGGCAATATCCAATACATATAGGACCTACCAGTCCGGATACATCCGAAAACAGAAATTAGATAAGATAGCAGACGGAAGGCAGCAGCATGCCGATTGCCACAGGCAACGACTGGGGACTAGACCTGTTCCGCTCCATTGTCTTCATTCCTCCTAGTAGTATGTGTACGGGTCTTCCTCATCTCCTTCATCCGGAGGTTTGTGCGTGTAGCAAGGGTGAGTACCCAACGTACTCGCAAGCCAACACGGAATGATGCACATGATAGGGTCATTCAAAGGATGGCTATGGTTTATTTGCGCAAAGCCAATTTTCACAAATCATTTCACAAACCTAACATCTAGCCGAGATCGGTTTTAGATCCATAGTATATTAACTCGGCGACGGTTCGTCCACCATCCATTGTGATCCCAAGGATAGCTTCCCGCCTCCGATTCGTCATGGTTTTCTGGGGTGTCTTCCTCCTTCTCCCAGATAGAGAAGTTGGTTTCCCAGCACATAAAATCATTATGCAATCCCACCCATCATTTTAAAATTTATGAGTCTAGCCACGGAAACACTTGTCACGTCGTTCATTAACCATGAGCACGGCTATTCGAATAGATTGATTAACTCACACTGCAGTGGATGTACACTTTACCCGTACTCCGCAACTACTCATTGAATGAGCTTACATCCCCCTATATGGGACGGTCACGGCAAAGCCTTTCGATAACCTCACTTTGGCAGTACCCGCTCCATGAACTTAAGCCCTCATGCACTCTAGCCGTCATTTCCTAGCAGTGAGAGGAGTTCGGCGTTCGGGGTAAGAGAAAGAATTGCTCTATCTTGAACTTTCCATCTTTATGTCCTTTTCTTCATGTCTTCATTTCTTCTTGTTGATCGCATGCCCGATCTCTGCCCAGGTACCAATCAGCGGTACACCCCCTGCCGGAAGGCCCTTAACTATCGTCCAGGCACCCACCAGTGGTGCACCCCCACCGGCAAGCCCTTACCTCAACCCCAACACCTGAACCTACTATGCAAGGATACTGCCTCCGCTCGGATATTTAATCAGCTAGGTCTATACCCATTCGAGAAGTACGATTGTACTGGCTCGTTCTAAGTTGTAGTCTCATCGCTCGGTCCTTAGTTGACCAGGGTCGGCACTTGCCTTTTCTGGAATCCACCCAAATCATCCGGCCGCCCTAGTCTAAAACATTTGTATAGCATTTTCAATTTTCATCAAACTCAGTTCATCATTCTCATGGCCATGTGGCGCTCATGTCTCCACAGGCCGCATCTCAACTACCTTCCCTAAGGTAGCTACCCAAGCACAACGCTTCTTCGTAAAATCATGAGAATGCAGGGATCTAGTATAAGCAGGGCTAAGCAATTTTTTTACCGAAGTTAGCCTCCAGTCATATCACATCGAAGGTTACAAAGAATAATTCTAATGGTGATCAACATCAAAGCGGGGTATATCAGGCATAGGTACTCATTTGTGTATAGCATGCAATTTGTAATTTGAAATCAACATCATTTCACAAAGTAGGATCAATATGTTCAAAGAGTGTGATGACTTGCCTTGCTCGCACACTTGTTGGTTGGGGTCTTCTGCGTACTCAACGCCTTCCTTGGACGCTAATCGTACGTGCGAGAAATCAAATTTGAATTCGATTAGAATTCAAATAGAATCCAGTAAGATCCAAAAGAAAACCAAGTAAATCGCAATAGCGGCTCCTAACACTAGGCTATGACTCTATGCGAACCTAGGCTCGAGCTTCGACGAACTCCGGGTTAGAGCGAAAAGGTTATAAGGATTTGACGTTTCGTATTGAATCCGCTTTTGTTAAGAAGGATGCGATATTTATTTTAATATGCTTAAAGTTTGAGAAATACTAGAGTTGATGATTTAATTAATAAAAGGAAGTGATTACCTTTCAATTTCATCAAATTATTTCTCGGGTCGAGAAGCCCTAGGGTTTATAATAATCAAAATTAATTGGTGTCGCGGTCTACCAAAAAATAGGTTGGGAAGGATTCTATGGAGCAACGCCGTCAAATGTACATATATATATATATGCATATATGCATATATATATAGCAAAGGATTGACTAGGGTTTATAAAGATGGTTTTGAAATTATTATAAGGGTTCCAAAAAAACAATAGATGGATGGATGGGCTTTACAAAAGATAGAGATTTTCTGAGAGGGAATAGACTAAGGAGTTTGAGTATAAAGTTTTTATTCATGGGAAATAAATGGTAATATAAAGTTCATTTTTATTTGTAAGAACATTTTGGGAAAGGATAAATAATATACTCTCGAAAAAAAATTCTTGTAAATTAAGTTTAAGGTTAAAAAAAGAAAATATAAATTTTTGTGATTTTTACTAGGCTCCTACAAATTTTAATTCTCAAAAGAAAATGGAAATAAAAATTTTCCAAAACGTTGTGTCAGCTGGGAATCAAACCTACGCCTCTCCTCTCACGGCTCTGCTCAAGCCACCGGGCTAGCGAGCCCACCTCGTCCTTCTCTCTCCTTCTTTTTCTTTTCTTCCTTCCTTTCTCTCTTGAGCTAGCAAAAGAAAAGGAGCAGAGAAAAATAAAATGGCGCGGGGAGGGATTCGAACGCAGGACCTCGCGCTCCTCTCTCTCGTCACTCTCCACTGCGCCAAGCATCTCTTTGCTTCTTTCTTTCTCTCTTTTTCTTTTGTTCCCTCTTCTACTGTTCTTCTTCCTCCGTGCGAGGCCGATGGTGGGGCGAGGGTGAACTGCGATGAGGACAGCCGGAGCTCGGGATCTATCGGGCTCTACTCCATCTACGTGATGTGGGGAGTACGTTTCAAGGAGGGGCCGGGCTGGAGAGGCGGTAGATTGGGCTGGCGATGGTGAAGTGGTCACGGCGGCGGGGGCGCATGGTGCCGGCGTGCTCCGGTCAAGGTTCGGCCAAACTAGCGGGTCTCAGAGCAACTACGGGACACGGGGAAGCTAGCTAGGGGCTTGGATCGACCGAAAAGGGGCGGTGGTGTCCTAGCGACGTGCGCACAACGACGGCCGAAACAGAGGAAATGCGACGGCTCGGCGACGTCGGGTCTCCGGCGGTTAATCGGTCCGGGAAACTTAGGGGAAACGAAGCTTGTAGCATGGAGATCGCGGGAGTACCTTCAATTTGGGAGGAAATCGACTGGGGACGACGAATTTTGGACTTGGCTCCGGGCGGTCGGCGCTAGGGTTCTTCGGCTCCTCATCAGTTTCCTTCAAAATTCAAGTGGTGCGGTGGGGGAACTTTGGGGGAAACTTGGGGGAAATGGAGAGGAGTGATTCACGAAGAAATCTTGTATAGGGAACTTGATCTCGCCTGAACTTTTTATAGGTGTTCCATGCCGGGTTAGCTCGGGCAAGGCCGGCGGCCATGGCGCGCACGTGGGGGGGGGCATGGCGACGTGTGGCGAGCGCCGGAAGGGTGCCTGGCGCGGCGAGCGACACGTGGGCGCGAGGGCAGCGGGGTCCGGACGAGAGCGCGGCGCGTGGTGGCGCTCGGGGCGGGGTCCGGGAGCGGGCGGCGCGGGTGCGGGCGTGACCGACGCACGGCGCGACGTGGAAAGCGGTGTGCGCGACGTAACGGCGTGGGGCGCGTGCTGCAAGCCGACGCGCGGCGCGCGGGTGGCGAGGCGGTCCGGGTTCGGGTACGGCGTCGAACAGGTGGCGCGCAATGAATAGTGACTTTTCCGATTTTCCGAATTAAATTTCCTATTTCCCAATTTTATTTCCTTTCACCCCTAAAATTCAAAATAAAATATAACACATCTAAAAATAAGTTTTAAAATATATATCCCACCTTTTTACCCACCTTTATTTTTTTAAAAAAATATATTTTACATAATTAATTTAATCCTTTTCCTCAATTCCACAAAATGCGATTTTGATTCAAACAAATTTCTAGATTTCATATATATACCCTAAAATATTTTATTACTCATTTTTTCTTTTTCACTAATTAATATACTCAATTACCAAAATAATGTTTTGCTCCCAATTCTAAACTCCGAAAATTTTCTCCCAGCAGAAATTCGAATCGTTTGGTTTTTTTTAAAAAAAAATACCGAGATGAATCGCTTGCGTATAAATTTATGCAACCAAGCTGGCAAATAAGAAGCGAAAACTCGATCAAGAAGCAACAATCAAAAGGTTTTTGTAAGTTCGATTTTTAATTCCGGTTTTAAATTCTTCGATTTTCGGGCGTTACACAAGCGCACACCTGCAAATCCTTTCTACGGTGTAGTGGTTTCAGAAAAACTCGGCAAGAGCAATCACACAATCTGGAAAACTCAGATACTTCCGGTCATCCGAGGTGCTCGCCTTGAAGGGCATCTGACTGGATCCAAGCAGGCGCCGGAGGAGCTATTGGTGGTCAAAAAGGACAG
This sequence comes from Oryza australiensis, assembly GCA_019925245.2. Lineage (NCBI taxonomy): Eukaryota > Viridiplantae > Streptophyta > Magnoliopsida > Poales > Poaceae > Oryza > Oryza australiensis. The sequence continues at coordinate 5,825,012 of JAIFGZ020000048.1, read as the reverse complement.
CAAGGAGACCGTCACACCCAATCCAGAATATGAAGAATGGATGGTCACCGACCAGCAAGTTCTCGGGTTCTTGCTGTCAACAATGGGGAGAGAGGCACTTGCGCAAGTTACTATGTGCAACACAGCCTCCTCCGCTTGGAAAACAATCGAGACCATGTCCTCATCCGTCACAAGAGCTAGATCGATTAACACTCGGATAGCTCTTGCAACGGTGAAGAAAGGTGACCTCAGCGTCACCGAATATGTCAGCAAGATCCGGGCGCTCGGTGATGAACTAACAGCGTCCGGGAAGAAGATCGACGAAGAAGAACTGGTGTCATATATTATCACCGGTCTAGATGAAGATTTCGAGCCAATTGTGTCGTCTCTTGTCTCATGAGTTGAGGCGGTCACAATCGGAGAAGTATACTCTCAACTGCTTCACTTCGAGCAACGGATGGCGCTGCGTCAAGCCTCACACGGTGACCTTCACGGCCATGGATCTGCTAACATGGCGAGCCGAGGGCGTGGTAGATTAAACTACCAGAGCCATGGTCGCGGTGGTCCTCATCAGAGAGGGCGCAATGGGTGCCGTGGCCAAGGGCGCAGCCCGAATGGAGGCTTCTCTCCCACGCACCGGCAAAGCAGCAGCAGTGGAGAAAATCGACTCAAATGCCAACTCTGCTTCAAGCGAGGATACACGGTAATGGAATGTTGGCACCATTTTAATGAAAATTTTGTCCAGATGAAAGATATGCAGGTGCAGCTATCTCGTCCTATGGAGTCGATACCAATTGGTATATCGACACAGGAGCAACAGATCACATCACAAGTGAGATTGAGAAACTGTCAACAAAAGAAAAATACAAAGGGCGAGATCAGATCCATACTGCAAATGGAATAGGTATGAAAATTACTCATATTGGTCATTCAGTTGTTAGTACTCCTTCTCGCAAATTACACCTGAAAAATATTCTGTGTCCCTGATGCAAAGAAGAATCTTGTTTCTGCTCAACGTTTAGTTTCAGATAATTCTGCTTATCTTCAGCTTCACTCTAAACGTTTTTATCTTAAGGATCAAATCACGAAGAAGACTCCTCTTGAAGGAAGATGCAAAGGCAGGCTTTATCCTATTCCATCTGGTGTTCCTCCTCTGTGTCAGAAGAAAGAAGTTCATTCGGCTAGGCTCCTTCTCTTGAGCGATGGCATAATCGCCTTGGTCATCCAGCCTTTCCCTTAGTTAAGAAAGTCATTCAGAATTATGATTTATCTTGTTCAAATACTGGTCTAAATAATGTGTCAGTTTGTGATGCCTGTCAAAAGGCAAAGAGTCATCAGTTGCCTTTTGGAACTTCATCTACTGAGTTTCATTCACCTTTTGAACTTATTTATTCAGATGTTTGGGGATCTGCTCCCACATCTATAGGGGGCAAGAAATATTATGTAAGCTTTATAGACGCCTATAGTCGTTTTACTTGGATCTATCTATTAAAGTTTAAGTCTGAAGTTTTTCAGAAGTTTCATGAGTTTCAAAACCATGTTGAACGCTTCTTTGATCGGAGAATCAAAACCATCCAAACTGATTGGGGTGATGAGTATCAAAAGCTAAATTCCTTTTTTAATAAAGTAGGAATTGTTCATCATGTTTCTTGCCCCCACACACATCAACAAAATGGTTTTGCTGAAAGAAAGCATAGACACATCGTTGAGGTTGGGCTTTCTTTGTTAGCTCACGCATCTATCCCCTTAAAATTTTGGGATGAAGCCTTCTCGTCGGCCATATATCTCATCAACCGAATCCCTTCGAGAGTCCTCAAATATCGTAGTCCTTTGGAACAACTCTACAATCAAACTCCTGATTATGCTAGTCTCAAAACCTTTGGGTGCGCTTGTTGGCTGAATTTGAGACCCTACAACACGTGCAAGATGCAATATAGATCAAATCGTTGTGCTTTCATTGGCTATAGTACAAGCCACAAGGGATATAAATGCCTAGATATACCTACAGGTCGGGTTTACATCTCCAGGGATGTAGTGTTTGATGAAAACATCTTCCCTTTCTCCCAACTCCATCCCAATGCCGGTGCCAAACTCCGCTCCGAAATCAATCTCCTTCCATCTCACTTATTAAGTCCAAGGAGTATAAACGCTGATGATCATGTGACTAATTTTCCTACTAATGATGGTACTCCCAGTGAATCTTTTCCTTCAGGTGCCGAGGAGAACACAGGAACGAATCCCGAGGACTCAAGTGCGCCGGCATCCTCTCCTTCGCCATCAGTTGAAGTCCTTGATCCTATGTCACCTCTGCCCGAAGACATCATTGATGCGGCTGCAACTTCTCCGCTGCATTCTGTAACGGCGTCATCCTCTCCATCCAGCAACATTCCTGGCGACACCAGCACTGCTTCTCCTGCCTTGCAAGACCCAGCTTCTAATCAGCCGTCTACGTCAGCAGGGGGAGTGGGGCAAGGTCCTGTCACCCGTGCTCAACATGGCATTCAAAAGAAAAAGACCTACACTGATGGCACAATACGATACTCCTTCTTGGCTGAGAATGGGGAACCAAATGACTTGAGTGAAGCTCTTTCCGACTGCAACTGGAGAAAGGCCATGGATGAGGAATATAATGCCCTTATCACTAATGATACATGGCATTTAGTTCCACCAAATCAGAAGAATGTTATTGACTGCAAGTGGATGTATAAGATTAAGAGAAAGCAAGATGGAACTCTGGATAGATACAAGGCAAGACTGGTGGCCAAGGGCTTTAAACAAAGGTATGGAATAGATTACGAAGACACCTTCAGTCCAGTTGTAAAGATGGCAACAATTCGGATTATATTGACAATAGCTGTCTCAAGAGGATGGTTTCTGAGACAGCTTGATGTCAAGAATGCTTTCTTGCATGGCATTCTTGAGGAGGAGGTGTACATGCATCAACCCCCAGGATATGAAGACAAACATCATCCAGATTATGTTTGTAAACTTGACAAGGCACTATATGGATTAAAACAGGCTCCAAGAGCCTGGTTTGCCACACTAAGCCACAAGTTGTGCCAGCTTGGTTTTCAGGAGTCCAAAGCTGACACATCCCTGTTCTTCTATAATAAAGACGGACTAATCATATTTCTTCTCATTTATGTAGATGATATAATAGGGGCAAGTTCAAAGTCTGAAGCCATTCCAGCTCTCCTTCGTAGCCTACAACAAGACTTTGCCTTGAAAGATCTAGGAAACTTACATTATTTCCTAGGTATTGAGGTAAGTCAAGTCTCAAATGGTCTCATCCTGACTCAAGCCAAGTATGCAAAGGACTTATTGGTAAGATCAGGTATGGTAAATTGTAAACCAGTTGATACACCTCTACCAGCTGGTGAAAAGCTTAGTCTACACAATGGTGATCTACTAGGGACAGATGATGCAACCAATTATCGGAGTATAGTAGGTGCTTTGCAGTATCTTACTTTAACCAGACCTGACATAGCTTTTGCAGTTAACAAAGTCTGCCAGTTCTGCATTCTCCTACAACAGATCACTGGATGGCAGTCAAGAGGATATTGAGGTATCTTAAACACTGCATCAACACTGGTATAAAGATTGAGAAATCAAAATCTTTAGATGTGAGTGGATACTCCGATGCCGACTAGGCTGGAAATGGTGATGATCGTCGTTCCACTGGAGGCTATGCAATCTTCTTAGCAAATAGCTTAGTCTCTTGGAGCGCACGCAAACAAGCCACGGTGTCTAGGTCTAGCACCAAATCAGAATACAAGGCAATGGCAAATGCTACTGCAGAAATCATGTGGATAGAAGGCTTGTTGAAAGAAATTCAGATTGCAAGCTCTCCCATGGCAAGGTTATGGTGTGATAATCTGAGTGCAAAATATATTTCTTCTAATCCAGTTTTTTATGCGAGGACAAAGCACATTGAAGTGGATTACCACTTTGTTCATGAAAGGGTTCAACAGAAGCTATTAGAGATATGTTTTATTCCTACCGAAGACCAAGTTGCAGACGGCTTCACAAAAGCTCTTCCAGGGCACAGTTTAGATAAATTCAAATACAATCTCAACTTGAGAGAGTTGTGATTGAGGGGGAGTGTTGGAAAATATGTTTCACCGGTTAGGATTGGTGCTGTGTTTGTTGTATCCGATAGGATGCTTAGTAGATAAGCAGTGATTGCCTCGGCATGTATCTGTTAGGATATGTTTGTTACCGAATATATCTAGGAGCTGTTATCTCTTGTATCCGATAGAACTGACTTAGCGCCAATCTCTCCGGTATCAGTCTATGTAAGCGCCATGGGATCGGCTATTGATGTCAGATGAGTTAACACGAAAACACGCCGAGCTCAAGGCAGTGTTCCTCGCCATCTTCAATCTTTCCACACTCAGGTAGCACGATAACAGTGTCATCCATCTGGACACTGTCGAGATCAGGAAGAAATACCTTGCAGTCGAACTCGTCGAGGCCGTAGATCCAATAGCATGTAGTCTCTGTGAACAAGACCACAGCGAGAGCGCCTCCTACGTGTGCGTTGGAACTCCTCAAGACCGTTGGTGTCGTGGACTCGGGTGCAGCTAATGCACACTTGCGCGAGCTGCTCCACCTCCATGGTGCCGGCGCCGTCGACCTCCTGCACGAGGTGCTCCACGATATCGCCTGTCGTCATGCCGTCCTCCGGTGCAACCTCGGCATCCATGGCGCCGATGATCACCTCGTCTTCATGCGTGACGGCGACGTACTGCAGCTTGACATCCATGGCGCTGGTGCGCGACGAGCGGCGGCGGCAAGAGGCGAACGACGAGGTGAGCTGCGTCAACAGACAAGCGTTGCAACGGCCAGAGGCAAGCAACTAGCAGTACTCCACGCATGATGTCAACGGCCAGGAGTATGTAGCAGTAGCAATCCACGCAGGAGTAAATGTTTGGAGGGTTTTGGGATGGAGACGAAGCAACAGATGCATGCATCTTTATTGTGTTTGTATGTTTGCAGAAGTACTTCTGGGAAGCTATGAGCCTGGAAAGCTAAAACGTCAATTTTTTCAATCCAAAAGCTATTAGCCTCTAACATCAGTTAAAAGAGAACTGGACCAGTACTTCATCCGTGAATTTTGATAAAATGTGATACATTTTCAAATAAAAGGTAAAGTTAGCTTCATTCTCAAAAAACAGAGGAAAACGTAAACGCTAAAAAATAGGGGTAACATCACAACTGGACTTCAAAGTAGGGGCAATCACACAATTTCTCATTTAAAAAAATATATTTTTAAAATATGGAACAAATAATCCACGATAATAATGTGATGAATTAGCTAGAAAAAAATGAAGCAAAAAATTCTCTTATGTTTCCTCGACCAAACCACCCAAAGACTTTGCAGGTTATTGTACATGTTGTAGGCTTGAGGAAGACACGAAGATCTCGTACATACAAATCGACATCCTATTTGGTGTTTGGTATAGCTACACATGAAGTTTGTAAGTAAAATTATAGCGGTTTATATATATATATATATATATATATATTATAATCACATAAGAACAAAATGATTCACCAAAATATTAGGGATATAATCATAATTTCATATATATATATATATTAAGCTATAAATATTTGGCTATAAGAAATCTTTGAATAGCTTCAAGCACGCCTACGAGAGGACATCTCTGGGAAAAACAAGTTAAATATTGAAAACTCATAAAAAATCATATCTAATTTTTTTATAAATTTAAAAAAATACTAGAGATAGATATAGATATATGTAGATATGAAAGACATTTATTATTAAATCTTAAGTACAAACTTAACTTTATTTGAGAGTAACAACAAATACAAATTTAATAGTAACATGACACTATTCACCTGAAATTTGACATTTTTGTTTCTCTCAAATGAAATTGAGTTTAGAATGTATTTCATATTTACACCTATCTTTAATAATTTTTTTAATAAATTTTTAAAATTTTTAAACATAATTTTTATCAATACTTAACTTGGTTTCACATTATATCTCTCTGTCCTGCAAACTGCAAAATCTCCAATCAGTTAGGCCCGACGCTCCTCTACCTTCGGCCCACTTACTACTTCTATCAATCCCGACTCGGCTCCTCCTCAGGGCTCTCAACTAGGGGTGAAAATGGATCAGATACGGTCGAAAACTAGATATACCGTATTTGTTTTCATATTTTTTGGAATCGATTCGGAATCGGAAACCTCGGATACGAAAACGGAAACGGATACTATCGGAAACAAATACGGAACGGATACGAATCGAAACAAATACGGTAACGGATATTGATTGAAATATTAAACCCTCTCAAACTAATCAATATTTATAATTTTTCAGCTAAGCAACACATATAATAAATATTAAATATCCATATCAACATTGTTTTTCTAATTTCACGACCATATCATCTTTCATATCAAATATCATTGTAAATCAAGCATAGTAATTTTAGACACCCATAATAAAAAAATAATTCACTCACACGAGTGTATACCATAATTTAACTAGTTTATCACAAAATAGTTCATCAACATGGTCCATATTTCACATATCACAAACTCACAAATAGTTCATAAGTTATAACATATTGAACACAACATTCACACCCACGGACTCAACCAACATAGTTACAGCTCATATCACAATATTACATAAACTTAGGTCATCTCAAACATTCATAGTTCATGACAAACATATTTTGAAATTTAGGGGCAACAAACAGATTTAATTCAGCAACATTTTCCATCAAATATCCTCAATCCTCATCATCAAAATACTCCATATCACCATCTTCCTTATTTGTATCCCCAACCTGTAAAAAAAGATTGATCATATATTAGTGCAAGTATGAAAGTAAAGTAATTAATTTTGAGCGAGTAATAAAAGCACAACAAGGTTATAAAGGTTCGCTCAAGGCTATCCATGTCAATCTCATTGATGATAGACCCAACCATATTTCCACCTAAGTGTTCACAATCACATAATTAATTAAACTTAGAATATTTGCTTGCTGAAATATAGGACACAATTGTACAAACAACCTAAAATTACCTTTTCTTGATACTGCAGTCCATTGTTTGGTGCAAATCAAAGTTTACACAATTTCAGGATCTAAACGACTACGAAATGGATCAACAACACGTCCACCGGCACTAAGAGCTGATTCTGACGCTACAGTTGATACCTGAATAGATAGCACATCGCGAGCAAGCCGAGAGAGAATAGGAAGCTCATGTTGTTTTATCGACCACCAATTCAAAACATCAAATGTTCATCGTATGTCCCATTCCACTAGTGGTTGATCCATATACACTTCCAGCTCAGTTTTAGTACCTTCTCCATGGGCAGTTCTCCCACGCAAAAATTTCACAACATCAGCATCAAGCTCATCATCGTTCTCCCCATTCTTATCCTTGCTAACTATAGAATCTTTTTGCACATTTGTAGCTGCTACATTCTTTGAGTTTGATGGACTAGTCACATATGCTTTAAATAGTTGGTTGACAACATCCATAAAGTTTTGAATTTGTTCTGCACGTTTGTCACCATATATCTTATCTGCATAATACTCTACAAGCTGTGTCTTAAACCTAGGATCAAGATTCTACTAGCCTCATCATACCTGTAAGTCTCAATTGTTGTAGTTTCACTGCTTCTCTCATTCTTTTTGAGGTTTAGAAGCTGCTGGCCACTCTTGATTTGGTGCTTGTGAGACATGTGATTCCAAAATACCGATGTGCCCCTGTTAGTCTCATGGCGAGATATATAGCTGCATTTCTTACACTTAGCCACTCTACAATCTATGTCCCATCGTCTTGTGCTATCTTTTTCTCAAACTTATCAAAGTGATGCCAAACCTCAGAACTACACTTCTTTGCATTTTTTGCAGGAGGAATATCTTGATCAACAGTGGCATCCCCCGTCAAATCCACATCAACTCTAGCTACTGCTGTTGGGGCGGTTGCAACAACCAAATGTTGATTCTCATTAGATTCCCCTATTATCGTTGTTGGTTCTGATGATTGCAAAGCTGCTACACTAGCACTCCACGTAGTTACACTGCTACTACTAGCATGAGATGAATCCATGACCTGTGATTTAGATAGAACAAACATAAGGTCATAACAATGAGATTTATTACAGCAATTCAATGGTAACATCTAATATTATGGTTGATACATAGATTTAAAAGTTCAACACGCCTTTAAGTCTTTTTTAATTGGCCAAAGTTAGAGAACACATCACAAACTGCACTAAGACTAAAAGATGTTGCTCATTACTGGGTAAATGAACACCCATGACATCAAAACTTTCTTGTTTAAAAGCACCAGGCACATTTTATTATGATAGATTGGAAATTTACATGAAGCGTACATGTATTTCTTAGAGTAAAGTAAACTTATATATACCTATGTATCTTGTACTATATTGCAAAAGGACTGAAGAACATATATATTGTAGTTGCCTAGCAAGTCATAACACAGCCAAAATAGATGGAACAATGCAGGAATTGTGCATCTTTTCTTTGAGATAGAAAGTGAGTTAGGCCAAACCTAAACAATATTGGACTGGACAGTCCGAGGTATGTGTGGCCGACGCGGGCGCCTGGTGGTCCTCCTCCAGCTGTTGATTAGGCCACCTAATGATTAATTAGTGCTCAATTAGTAGCAAAGTATATTTAAATTTGCTCTCTCGGAGATCGTGTCATTGCTGGGGAGTAGTAGTGGTAGTCACTGATCTCAGTGGAGTTCTTTCATGTTTCTGAACTGTGCTCTCTTGTTAAACAGTTTACTACTAGTACTACTATAATCTGCATTGCCTTCAAAATGGTCTTGTAAAGCTTCCTTTTTATGGTTAATTCATTAATATTGCTGCAACAATATTCATATAAATATAAATATATAGAGTATAAAAAAGCACTGACCTTGGAGTGATGGACCATTGCGGTGTTGAGAATTTTTTCAGCTCAAGACACGAGAAGAAATAATCACCATCCTGGTGGTGGCCTGGAGGTGGAAGACGGAGCAGGACGCTGGGCGCCGGCCGGGCGGCGGCGTGAGGCAACGCCAACGTGGGTGCTAGGCGGCGGGAGGCGACGCCGAGTCGCCGAGCGCCGGCGGCGGAGGCAATGCCGACGCCGACGCGGTCACGCGAGTGCCGGGCCGCTGGGAGGCAACGCCGAGTCGCCGGTGGCGGAGGCCACACCGTGCCGAGCCGCCGAGCGCCGGCGACGGAGACGACGCGAAACCGACGCGGTCACGCGGCGCGTCGGCGACCGGGAGGCGACGCCGAGCCGCCGGCGGCGGGAGGCAAGGCACGGGAGGCGACGCGAGTCGTCGGGCAGCGGGAGGTGACGCCGACGCCGACGCGGGCGGCTGGAGGCGACGAGGACGCGGACGCCAACGCGGGCGGCTGGAGCCTAGAGATGGAGGGTGGAATCAATGGTGAAGGCTACGGTGGGCAATGGATCTAGGGTTTACTGATTTTTTTTGTTGGGCAATGGATGGTCATGGGCCGGCTGGGCTGGGCCACCTAGGTCCAGATATTATCCGATAAGGTATCCGGATATTATCCGACTGAATCCGCTATCCGACGGATAATGTCTCTACCATATTCGTATCCGTATTCGAGAAAAATTATTCGTTTTCGTTTCCGAATCCAAAATTATCCAAAAATTATCCGACCGACACTATCCATATCCGATTTTTCGGACGGAATCCAGATATTATCCGTACCGTTTTCACCCCTCCTCTCAACGACTCAACCCCTCACCGTGGCCGTCTCTCCAGTCTCCACGTGCCGCGCACGAGCCGAAGCAGCTGCCCGCTCGGCGCTCTCTTCCTTCCTCCCTCCCTCCCTGCCCCACCCACCAGCAGACACGGCCAAATGGGCCGTGCTCCCGCGGGCCGGCCCGAGCACGCCGTGAACAGGCTGCAAGCACGGCCAGGCACGCCCGCCAAACAAACGGGTCGTGTGCCTGGCACGGCCGTTCGCGTGCGGTCGAATGGGAGCACGACACGTGGCGGCCGGGAGAAAGCTGCGTAACGGCTCTTTGGCGGTCCAATGGGAGCGCGCCACGTGTCACCAACGGCTCTATGGCTGTTCAAATTTCAAATTAGCCGTTGGAGACAAAAAAATCATAAAAAATTAAAAAAAATTGCAAAAAATCAGAAATTTCGCCCTATAAATACGGCATGAACCCCAGCCATTTCTCCTAACCCCTCACTTCTCATTTTGTGCTCTCAAGTGCTCTCAAGTGCTCTCTTTGCTCTCAAGTGTCCGTTTGTTTGATTTTGACAAAATTTGCTCAAATTTTTTTAAAAATCAAAATTAGTTTCGTAGTTCAATAGTTTGATCGCAGAAGTTTGAAGTTCGCGCAGTTGGAAAGATGTAAGTAATATTCAAATTTGTGTATTATTTGTATTGTGTTTATGAATTCAATAAATATTTTACAATTTGTTTATGTCGGTTTAAAATTTCAGAATGGATCCGAACTATCCATACCAGTCGCCGTCTTTCACTTTGGGTGATTTCGACCCCAACTACATGCCGGGGTTTGAAGATGCCTCCGGATCGGCTCCAACTCCACCATCTCGTGGAGGAGGTACTGCGACGGGCAGCTGCGGTGGCTTCGGAAGGATTATCTTCCGGATCCGTGAGCGGAAGTGTTTCAACACGCACTGGTCCAAAAAGATCGAGAACTTCCGGTGTATGGCAACACTTCGACGAGATAAAGGAAACAGCCCCGGATGGAAGGGAGGTATCAAAAGCTCGTTGTAGAATATGTAGGCAAATGTTATCTGCTCGTGGTTCTGCTGGTACAGGTCATCTCAAGCGCCATGCGGAGTCGTGTGCCAAAAAGCAAGAAATACAACTCCGACAACAACAACTTATGCTAAACCCGGATGGTACGGTACGTAGTTGGGAGTACGATCCCATGGTTGCTCGGGAATCTCTTGTCCGGTTAATAGCCAAGCAAGATTTACCCCGAACATTGGAGAGACTCGATTTTGAACAATACATTCAACAATCTCATAACCCTATGTTTAAATCTGTAAGTAGGCAAACGACAACTAGAGATTTAGAGAATGTTTATCAGAAGGATTCAAATGCACTGAAAGAACTTTTAGTACATGTACTTTCTCTGTTAGTGTAACTTCAGATATATGGAGTAGTAGAGCTAGGCGGATTATCTTAGCGTTGTTGTTCACTTTATTGATGATGATTGACAGTTACAAAGAGAGTTTTAGGGCTTAGGTTAATAGATGGCTCACATACGGAGAAAACATAGCTTGAAAGAATTAGGGAAGTAATTAATGAATTTAATCTTGCTGATAAGATATTTCTTGTCACCCTAGATAATGCATCTGCTAATTCTCGTGCTATGGAAATATTGCAACCTTTATTTTGTGTTTATGCTCAATCGTTTCTACTACATCAGCGTTGTGCATGCCATATAATTAATTTGATTATTAAGACTAGCATAAAAAGGGTTCATAACCATAATGATGTTGTTCGTCAAGCAATCGCGTGGTTAACTGCTTCGAACCCACGGATTGGTGCGTGGAAGAGGTTTTGTCATGCGGCCGGTAAGAGAGCTCGTAAGTTTGCCACCGGTGCTGAGCATCGGTGGAATTCAACATATTTAATGTTAAAAGTTGTTTTACCTTATAATGAATTACTTACGGATTTTGTTCAATCACGTGGTGGCCCACGAAACAATGACGGTCGCCAATACGAATGAGCATGTTTGGGCAATTGTCCAAAAATATAATCAATTTTTAGAAACTTTTTATGATTGTACTCTTACTCTGTCACAAATTTATTATCCAACTTCTAATATAATTTTGCACAATATTCTTGAAATTGCTTCTCTATTTAAAGAATATGAAAATGATGATGTTCTAACCGAACTGTCTTTCACATGAAACAAAAATATTTTAAATATTAGAAAATATACCTATGCTTGTATGCGTTTGCTTTTGCTTTGGATCCTAGGTGTAAATTAAGAGGATTGTCGCTATTTTATCACTTCTTGGTGATACTTTAGATATAGATTATAGTTCTTTCTATACGAGGTTAGAAGTAAATTATATGAAGTTTTTGGAAGATATGAACTAAAGTTTCGGGAGTTCGACACAGAGACCCTCCTATCCCCACTACGGGTAAGAAGAAGATACGGTGGGGTCGTATTTGGGGTGGATCTTCTTCAAGCCAAGGTGGTGGCGTTCGTCGACTACAAGTGGAGACGGCTCTTCGCATGCGTGGCCGAAGAGTTGTCCAGGTTATTTGGACAGACGACGCCATCCACCACGAAGCACAAGACTTCAACGTTCTCGGGTGGTGGAATGACCACAAGTTAGCATATCCCGTGCTTTCAAAACTAGCACGGATGTGTTGACGGTGCCGTCTCGACGGTGTCATCCGAATCGGCTTTCGATCATGCGCCGTAGTAGCATCGAAGACCGAAGGACGAATCGAGCGTGACCACGTCGAAATGCTACTAAGCGTTAAAGACGAGAGCTTGCTCGACAACATGCCCAATATACTACGGACAACCAAGAATTGGCCGCCGCCAACGCCTCTACCGGATCCGGACCTACCCCAAGAGATTTTGTTAGACGTAGTTCGACCTTTGAGTTTGTACTCTTTTCTTTGTCATGGTTTTCTCGGTTTTCTCTACGAGTTTTTACATGACAAAGTTTTTAACGAGCAGATGTATCATTATATCCTATAATGATATAAACATCAATAAAGATCATTACTATTTTTAACAAATTTTTTTCAATATTTTCGTAAATGTGGATTTATTTTTAACATTACTAAGCCATTATTTTTTTAAAACTTTATTTTTTTTATTTTTATTTTTATTAAAAAATTGAAAAAAAGGCCCGGGGCTCGGCGGGCCGTGGGCCACCGGCGTGCGTGCGCAGACGGTCCGACCCGGCTCCCACGTGCCGTGCTTGGGCGAGCCTAGGCACGTGGGCGGCACGACACGGCCCGTTTCATCAAGCGGGCCAAACGAGCCGTGCTGAAACGGGCCGTGCGCAGGCACAGGCCCGTGCCGGGCCGGGCCGGGCCGGCCGCCGTTTGGCCGTGACTAGTTCCACCGGCCACCACCGCACCGCCTTCCCCCACTCTCGAAACTGGCAGGCGGAGCCCACCCCATCACACCGCACCACACAAACCCTAAACCCCTCCTCCCCTTCCCTCCCCGCCCCTCCCCTCCCTTTCCCCCTCCGAGATCTCGCCTACATGGCGGCCGAGCCGTCGGAGCCCGATGCCTCGCAGGAGCCCGCGCCCACGCCCTCCGCCCCGTCCCCGGCCGTCGCCATAGGTGGCCCCAACCCGTGCTGCGCCAAGGTAACCGGTCCCTCCTGCTCGAACTCCTTGAATTCGTTCTAATCTCTCTACTGTTCCTTTTTGGCGTGATGGCGTCTGACGTGTACGTTCGGATTGCCCTCTTTTTTTTTCTCTTGCCCCGCAGCTCTGGAGGAAGTACCAGAGGTCGGAGGCGAGCCGCGCGGCGTTGCGCGAGGGGCTGAAGCTCCTGCAGGGCGAGAATGACAAGTTGATGAAGGAGCGCTCCGAGCTCAGCAGAGGTTCCTAATCTCCCAACTCCCATCTAGAGAGTTCCCCTACTTGTTTCTACCACACTGCTTTGGTTGGTTTCTCCTGCATTGTGAAATTCTGATTCTAATTGGAACAAAGAATCACTTGGAGTGGTATGTGACAAAATGGGCAACGCAAATTACGAAACACAGTTTTGCGTATTTAAGCCGGGATGAAATCAGAAATATGAATATTTTGGCTACAACATAATATAGTATGCTTATTCAGGATTGTAGATTTGCCTTCTTAAAAAAAACTTTTCTCTGAAGTATCTAATGCTCTGAATTCTAATTTAATAGCATGTTAGTAGCATGCTAGCAGGAATTTAACAGAAGGTGCCTAACGCAGAGAGGATGATCCTTTGAAAGTATGTTTATTTTCTCTGTAGCACTTCTTATGCATATTATCGTGACATTTCATGCTTAACTAAAAGAACTTGAAGACTGCCGCAAGCCTGTCACTATTGAAGCATATGGAATTTTGGTCATGATTTTACATCTCCGTCTTGAAACTTCTGGTATGTTTATCATGCATTAATAAGTTTTCTTATCTCTACTTTGTCGAAGAACAGTATGCAATGAGGAGCGTCTCCGAGGTGATTCAGCAGAAGCAGCTAGGATCTCTGAGTCTGATGCCAGAGATATGCTAGAGAAAGAGATAATTGAATTGAAGGCACAGAACTCTGCTTTGCAACAATCGCAAAGTGTTTGCAAAGATGGTAATGAACTTTTATGCATCACTGAGTTGGAGGAAGAAATTAGAAGACTCAAACAGGTTTTAGTAGAAGAAAGGAAAAAGAGTAATTCCGAGAAGAAAAATGCCGAAGAAGAAAAGGGCAAGGTTTTAGAACTGCAAAGGTTACTGAATATGGAAACACACAAGTTTGAAGAGTATAAACGGCTTTCTGATACAGAAAGAAAAGCAGCCAATGGTCTGAGGGCATCGTGTGAAAAATTGAGGAGTGAAGCAAGTGAAGCCAGAGAAAGGCTGGTTGCTCAGGTGAAGAAAACAGAGGAAGCAAATAAAAGGGCTGAAGAAGAGAAGCAGAAGGCTGCCAGAGAAAAGAAATGTGCCAACTCAGAAAAAACGTTAGCGGAAAAGAACAAAAATCTTATTGCAGCCGAGAGGAAAAAGTTGACAGAAGAGAAGAGCCGTGCTGAGCGTTTATTTGCAAAATTAGAGGAGCAGAAGAAGTTGAATGAAGATTTACGAGTTAGCATTGAGGTTGAAAGAAAGAATGTAGTGGATCAGAAAAACCATATGGACCATCTATCCCAGAAGCTGGAAGAAGAGAGAGAGCGAAGTGAAAATTTACAGAGGAAGTTTGATAATTTATGTGCAGTTAGAGATACAACTTCTTTTGGCAAGCATGGACAGCAAAGCATTGATGTGGTTACGGAAGGTGCAAATATAAGGCTTCTCAAAGAGAAACTTAAGCTGAAGAAAGAACAATTAAAGCATGCAAAAAATGTGTCAAAGCTAGATAAAGCAAAAAATGCGTTGGTAAGAAGAGAGCTTCAGCGCCTTAAACAAGATTGGATCCAGCTGCTGAGCCGATTTAACATGCTTGATGAACATCTTGCTGCTGATGGTGTCGAAGGTATTCATGTCTTAACAGAGGTCTGTATCTGCTACTTATCCTATCATCAACTGTACTTATGATGGTAGTTTTAGTAGAAACTAGAATGTGCTCGAAACTATCTTGGTCAATAATCTTAGCATACTAGTAGAGACAAAGCATTTATCTTAAGCCACCTGTGTACATATCTTGCAAAGCTGTCTGCATCACAGAGTTTGTTTGGTTAGGATGCACAGAACAATGTAAAATTAAGAAATGCCTTTCTCAATCTTCATTTATTCGAAGTGAAGAGTGGCGAGAAGTGGACTTTTTAATGCTGAGAGTAAATGCAGCCATTATATAGTGACATTTTAACGCATTATATATTTTCATTTTATGCTAGCGATTATGACATCGAGTTCATCAAGTATCATGTCATTTTCTTTTATACCATTCACCAGTTTGGCAATTCAATGTATAGTCATAGTGAAGTTTAGAAAATATAAAGCATTCGGCAGACACTTTTGTTAGACAAGAGGATTCACTGACTGACTCCTAACTCCTAACCATATTTCAGTTTAGTTATCCCAGGCAACTGTTGACCATTTTCTGTTTTTTAGATCTTTATCAGAAAGTTAGAGAACTTCTGTCTGATACTGAAATTTTTGGTATTGCTGCTTTCTTTAGTCAGATAAATGTTAATCAACAGCAATACTAGAAAAGAAATAGAACGATACATTGCACCAGGGGGGGGGGTATGGAGACAGACTGTAAACTGAAATATCTGGGCTTCAAGCAATATAGCTTTCTTTACTAATTTTTTTAGACTGATGTTGGAAATTATATGGAAAGCAAGGGAAAAAAATGTTTCCCAACTTCAGAACATGTAGTGTAGAGTGCACTAAACAATTATAATTCATAATTAGCACAGTGCTGGGGCGCTGCATTGTTTTTCAAATATATTCTAGCCTAATAATAATAATAATATAGTTATTTTCAGATCTGCAACTAAATAAAATAATGCCAAATTGACATCTATATATTGACATGGACACAATACATTTACTTTTTAAAAAATTCCCAGAAATGACACACCCATGTCTACATAGATTCATCCACAGATGATGAGCATCAAACACACCACCACCATTACCAGCTCCTCTTGAGTAGTAGAGAATTGTGCACAAATTGATGTGTCCCAAAACAATATTAACTAACGTGTAAATCAATTTGCTATGCTACACATGCTTTAGATGTGTTCATTTAGGCCTGTTATTCTATTGTATATGCATCTTAATAATGTGTTTCAATGTTATCATCTTGGCAGTTGAAGCGACATCCGGAGATACATAGCTTTGAACAAAATCTGCTTCCTCATAATTCAATCACTGCCCCATATTTTGGGTTGCCATCTGGAATAGTTCCTTTCAGTTCATCTGTACCAAGAGACTACGCTTCATATCAGTTACCCAGAGAAAGCTGCACAAGACCAATCTCAGGTACTAGTTCTGAATTAGAGCCTCCTTTTGGCAGCTCTCTCAGAACAAAGTCAAAAAGTCCACACAGATCTTCATGTCCTACATCCATATCTGATAAAAAGTTAATGGACTCACAGGGTAAGGATAGGTTGTTAGTCCCTGCATCAACAGATATCAGAAGAAAACAAAGCTCAATGGTTCCCGAGTTAACCACGAAAGATGGTAATGATACGAGGAAACACGGTGCTAGAGCTTTGCCTGTAGTTTCTGGTGATCCCTTTCAACAGAAGGCACTGAAATCATCCATGTCTGGTGCTACAGAAGTTACAGATAAAATGCTCAAAGGGGATAAGAAGAGAAAAAGAACCAAAATGTCTCTAAAGTCAACTGATTGTCTTTCATCTAAACATAATAGGTTGCATTCGGAAATGAAGGCCCTTGATGCCACTTCAAATGGTATTCCATGCAGTGATGATCATTCTCGTGTGCAGCAAGGAAACAGCATCATGCCCGTTGTGAATGAAGATGACGTGCAAACTCGTAGGAGGAAATGCCATGTTATTGCTGGTAAATCTCCTTCCTTCATTGTTCCAGCTAAAGTTCCTTTTGCTGAAGCTGGAAATGCTTATGCACTTGGCAAATTTCCTTCGTTACTCTCTTTTGAGGAAATGATCAAGGGGGACTGCCTGAAATTACTCAATTTGGACAATGATGCAGATGAGGAAAGATACAGAAGGGCAATACAGAGAACTCTTTCACCAGATCTGCCCATAATTCTACCACGGGCAACTAAAGCGCCTACCCATGACAAATCCCACCATTTGTCTGATATGATGCCCAATGCTTTTGAATATGAGAGAGATTGTCCTGCCTCTGGAGCCAATGCCACAGATTTGGAGACGAGTCCCAATTTGTTGGGAGTCAAGGGGCCTGCAATTCAGAAGTTGATTCAGAACACTAGCAAGCTTGGACATAATAGAATAGATTGTCATGATAATGTTAAGCAACTGTGTGCAAATGATAAATCTAATTCAATAGTCAATATTTCTTGTAACACCAAATCGGATAATGCACCAACTAAGCGCTCTTTGAGCTGCATTTTGCATGAGGATCAGGCCCAAAATGTTGTAGCTTCTACTGATGTGCCTAATAATACTAGTAGTAGCCATCCAAATTCTATTTTGGATTTACAACATTCGCACAAGGAGGCATCTAATGAAAACAGCTCAAATCAGATGCATAGCTCATCCATATTGGATTCTGGACAGCAGAATATTGTTGGTGGATGTAAAACAAAAGCAGCCGAGTCAACTGATTTGAACTTAAATAGTATTATTGGGCTTCGTCATGGGGACAAAATATCTCCTATGTGTTTTGTTGGTCTTGTAAGCATGAAAAAAAGCAACATAATAAGGATGTTCCGATATTGGGAGACCCTGGTTGCTGAAGCCAGAGAAATTTCTGAGGAAGCTTTTGTTGATACTCCACTATTTGAAAGAATAGCAGCCGAACCATTGCTACTTTTAGAGTAAGTTTGTTCCCATTTCATTTAACTCATGTTCTCTATTTGCAGTTTCCAGCATTTTGTTCATATTAGCACTTGTGATCATATCTAATTGTTTTTGTTTTGCAGGGAGAAGGTAGCACTCGTCATCTCCTTATTGTTGTGGGATATTTGTAGATTCATCACTGCAGATCCTATTGTAGATGGAAATTTCGCTTCATCAGTTTTCGCCTTGACTGGTAAGACAACTGATGGACTTTTTCCCATATACTCATGGCTCATTTCTTGTCTCCTTTTTTTTATTGGCTGACAAACGAATTTAGGTTTACACTTTTAAATTGTTCTGTTGGGAAAAACTTATGCTGTAGCTGCTTCCTTTTGTTGTACAATTGATATTCCCCTACGGTTGCAAGTAGAAAATTATGCAATCAACACATGACAACAGCCTTTAGTCCCAAGGATGAAACTCAAATCGAGCTAGCTAACCAAAAGAATGTCTATACCTCATGGTTATGGCATGCATGTTCATCAGTCATCACCGATGTTCACACACCCCTGGCCAAAGCCAAATCTGTGGATACATTCTATTCCTTCAAATCTCTTGAACTTGCTTTATAAAAAGTTAGCTAGCCAAACACCAAAGCAATCAGAAAATAGTTATACCAAACATAATTACCATAATATACAAGAGCGCCAAATGGAGTTTGGAGCCTTAACCTTGCCATTTCTCATTATAAACATCAAATCTACTTGTGCTTTACTCATTTTATTGCTAAGTTCTCAGTTGTGCAATCTTTGTTAAACTGGGATACTCATTTGTCAATCATATTCTTATATAGTTCTTTTTAGGAATATATTCTTATATAGTTGCGCTCTTGATCTACAATTACAAGGCATTGTCTTCCTTGCAGTGAAATCTTACATGGAAACAAGATGGGCGTTTCTGAAAAGCAATCAGCTGGGTGTTCCTGTCTCCTTAATTGAGGATTTTCTCGTGAAAAGAGAAGTTGTGGTCTGTAATAAAATGGGGCATGCGATTTCTGGCATGGACAGATACAGTCTCTTGGATGACGAGACTGGTATACAAGTGTCTACTAAACCTGCCACCATAGATCAATTCATCTCTGCTTGTGCTCTGTTGGCTTCGATATGTGTTAAAGTGGAGAGAGTGGACATTGTTTTAGAGGTTTCATACAAAGTTCTTCTGATGGGTAAAAGTAATCTTTCATGGACTCTGTTGGCTATTCATGTCATTGGCTCCATGTGTGGTGATAAGTTTCTCTCAAATAGTTGCAACTTTCTCATGACAACTATACGGTTGGTTGTCCTGCTTCTTGAGGCAAAAAACAATTCTTTGTGCCTTTTGTCATCATATGTGCAGTCAAACAGGCCAGCCATTTTTCCAGCTTGTGCACATTGCCTATTTGATGTGGTGGATACAGTTTCCATTGATGGCTTTCTCTCTTCTCTGTTGGATGAGCTGCATTTGTGTTCTCAGCAATGGAACAGTCGTTCTGATACAAATAAAATAATTGCAAGATGCAGTCCACATTTGGGATCAAGTGGACTGGAGGTCAACTGTGGTGAACCTTGCTATATCTCCAAGCAAGTAAAACTTTCTGAGGACAGTCATAACTATACTGCAGGAAGGGACTTGTGCTATTTTGCAGAGATAACTTCATTGCTGGAGTTGTTCGGGAATTACATGGTATGTGCATATTTGTGGTACTTGTATTGGTTCAATTTTCCTTGATATTTCTTCTCAAATTATCAAAATATGTTGGTCATATTGATCAGCAGGCATAATTTGATGTGCTTGAGACATTTTCAGGGTTTTTATTCACAGTTAAGCCCTTAGTTTATACTTTTAACAGATTTGAAATGTTGGAATAGAAAGTTAGCTTAATTCTTGCGTCTGCTCTATTGTCAATCCAGAATCAGAAAAAAACTTAATATTGTTCTTCTGGCCATGAGATTTTATTATTTGACATTACTTACCTAAAATGTAGTCATGTTATTAACATTGTCTGCTATTTCGATTCAAGAATTTATTGTGCAATTTTAAGCACGCTCTGTTCCAGTGTTGGCTGATTCTGTTGTGTTCATTTTCAGAGCTGCGAATGGACATACAATAATGTTGTTGTCCGTCTCCTGAAGATTCTGGAGTCGTGCACATGTGAGGAGTATTCAGCTGCTCTCTTAATACTTCTCAGCCAACTTGGAAGGTTCGCCGACCTCTCACTCATTTCTTCAATATACTTTCAAGGAACAATGGTTTAATGTATTACATTTTTATATTGAAGCATTTCTTCCTTTCTCTTTTTCCATTGTTATTCTGTGATTGGTAACCGCTCAATTCTCCATTCTAGAATTCTCCAGTTGCATATGTTATACCCTGTTTGGACTGTAGTTGTGTGCACAAGGATTTTTAATAGAAAAACAGATTCTGCAAACTCACGAGAGCTAAGCCGGTAATTTGGTAGTTAGCAGCCGCTTACCAGTATTATTCCTGTCTATTGCGTCTCTTCTACCTGCTCTGTTCTCAATAATCTCTTCTACCCTCTCTGTTCTCCGGTCCCTGACATTAGCACAGGAGTGTGCGGTTCTAATGTGATGTTCTAATTTGAGATATGTATCCTGTCCCCTAGTATAACTATTATTTTTTCTATTGGTCAATTTGTTCCTAATACACGTGATCATAAATTTGTTGACAACTCATTTGTCTTTCTATAGGTTCTTTGTTGATGATGTTGGTTATGAGCAAAGAGCAGTTAGTGACCTGAGGAATCACTTATCAGTGCTAATGAGAACAAAAGTTTCAAACTCAAGGAACATGCCTGTTCAGCTTTCTGCTATTGGGGCATTGCTTAGCCTCCTCCCATTGACATTCGATAAAATAGTTGCACATTCTGGGCAATTACCAGGTCTATATGTTTTGCAAGCAAGACAGATCTCTGAATGGTTTTGTCAGTTAAGCAAGGAGCATCAATCTATAGCTTGTTCGTTCTTTAGTTGACTTCGTATATATTGGTGAATTCAGGCAGTCAGTTTTAACCACTATGTTAGAGTGTTAGACTTGCCTCTTGATTTGGCCTTTTATGGACTGGCGAAGAAATTCCTAGTGGTTTTTTGGGTGTTCCTTGCCGGGTATGATCCTGATATAACAAGATGCACTTAAGATAACCCCTCACTATGGCAGCATATAGAGGAGAATGCTCACTCGCTTTGAAGACTGGATTGTTCTGCAGACTTGATGTCCTGTTACTGGAATGTTTCTGCAGAAGAGGCCAATGTTCTTAACTTGATGTGTGGAGATGAAAATGCAGAACCGTGAAATGCTGGAAAGAGTTGTGTTCCTTGCACAATCATTTCAGCCGATATGCAAGCAGAACCGGTCAGCTGGAAAGATGTTTACACAGCTGGATTTCAAATTGGCTGGGTAACATCAGAGTGTGTCGAAGCAAGGAGTTCCAAGTAATGTCAGTGATTCAATTAACCGCACTTATTTGGTCTTCACGTGAACTAAAATTGTCATGAGCGTCTGATATGCTCTGGTATAATAGCTGAATATTCTTTCAAGTAGCCCCAATCAAGTGAAACTTGGTTGTACCAAAATCAGTTTGCTTGGTGAACCAAGAGCATGCATAGCGTGCTGTTTTTTGAGAACTGTACATTGGCTCGGGGGTTTACTTCACACCTGTGGACCTGCGGTTGCTGAGTTGGGCGAGGTTTTCTGTGCAAATGATTTTTGCAGGAAGGTGGTTCAAATTTTTGTGACATCACCTTCGTACGTCCTCATTTTGTTTCCCTCTGACTGTAGAGGTAGATTTACCAAAGAATGAAAAGTGTTTGCCCAGTGCGCTGGGCGTGTAACTTGTCATGTAACTCTCAATTTATGGGCTAAAAGAACTCCCGACTTATGAAGGCAAGTGATTTTCATGGCAACATCTTTACAAATTTTGAGTCTCAACAGTCCATATTCCTATGGCAGCAATCCATTGCTTTGTACTGTGGCTGGATCTCAATCCATGATTCATAAAACAATATATTTGCATCGATTTCTTTAGGACAAGACAAAATTTGAAGGTGCTCCCATCATTTCTCGAACTGTGTATACTTTGATCGGTTTACCTACAGCCAAATGAGCGTCTTACTTTCCTTTTCCTTTGGCGAGAAGATTTACATAAAGTAGTACAAAATATATGCGAGAGACCTCGATTGCCGACGGCGTCACTCCTTGGAATGCCGTGACTGCGTGGTTCGGGGCGAACCGTGTCATTCAGGAGATCGTCATATTCATCTCTCGCTTTGCTCGTTCTCATCATGACAGACAGACTGGCCTAGTGGGTCAACATTATGGGAAGTTACTACCGATATCACCGGTCATCCACTCATCCTACGACGCCTCGTCCATGCCGGCCCACCCTGAGCAGAACATACCACGCAGGCCAGGGTGGCCCATGTCGTCGTGCCGCTTTCACGAATTTTTAGAATTTTTAATTTTATTTTTAAAAGATTTACAGTTTCGAAAATTTGTAATTCTAGTCGTCTCCCGCCTTCCAGGAGGGCGAGATTTAAAAGTCGCCCTTTCAGAGGGCGTTTTTTTGACGTGCCAGACGGCCGTTGGACGTCGTCTGCCACGTCGTTGGTATTTTTTGCAAAAAAAGCCCTTCCCACACTTTGAAAGGGCGATTTTTTATTGTAGCACTGTTTTTTTTGTGCGGGCGGCCTTTCCGCCCTCGCGGAAGCGTTTTTAACCGTAGCACCGGGGCCGCTTGCAACAAAGCCGAGTGCTACGATTAATAATCACTCTTCCGAGGGCGGGAAGGCTTTTTTGAAAAAGAACAACGACGCGACAGCGACGCCCAACGATCATCTCGCACATCGAAAAACACCCTCGAAGGGTGATTTTAAATCTCGAATCACCCTCTCGAGTGGGAGGCGACTAGAATTGCAAATTTTCGACCGAAATTATTTTTGTAAATTTTTTAAAAATAAAATTAAAAATGCTAAAAATTCCGCTTTCACTAGGCTCGTTCTTTTCTAATTATGTGTAGATTATGTCCCAATTTTTGTTAACATATATTTTTTTAAATTATTAAATCGGTATGCATTATATAAGAAATTTTTCTATAAAAGATGTTTTAAATATCAAATAAATCAAATTTTAACTTTATAATAATTAAAATTCAATTAATTATACGATAATGTTTTACGTTCCCTAACTTCATTGGCTCATCTTCGTATTCAGAAACAAACACCACCCAAGTGACCAACCTACCCACCGAATCCGTCACCGTTGCCGATCGAAAAAACACCCCCCCGGCGCCCCCACGCGGCGGTCGGCACCCCCGCCCACGTGCACGCGGCCGAAGTGTACATGTGGCGGCCGCGTACGTTGCTTACTACTACTAGCTGGTGGTGGGCACGGTGCTCGCGTTCAGTTTCGGGCGGTGGCCCGGTGCCCAAGCCATCGGCGCCTCGCCTCTGACCCCGAGATCGTCTGCCGTCTCCCCCGCGCCGAGCTCGCTCGCGCTCACGTGCGCTGGGCAGGGGACGCAGCCGCCCGCGCGCACGGCACACACGCTTCGCCTCCCTCCTTTTCACTGCCCCCCGTCCCGCTCGATCCGATCCGGCACCTGGCTGGCCGTCAAACACCAGCACGTCCCGCGGAGCATATGCGCATGCCATGGGGGCCGGCAGCATGGCGTGCGTGACGCGACGAGCTACCGCTACTACCACGGTTGGAGTACGTTAATTAGGCCTCTGCCGAACCTACGGGCGTCTCCTTTTCCGCCGCGTTTGCTTGTGTGTCAAGCGACACCTGGTGGGACGGTGGATTAGTATAAGGCCGTGGGGTTTTCCGATCCGATCGATCGCGTTGCCGTGTACCGTGGGAGATCCAACTAACTCAAACGATTATACCGACTATAATGAGCAGTTAGCACCGGTCTTTGGCCGGCTTTAGCCGCCCAATCACACATGTCCTACTCTGCTCCAGTTAATTTGCGTGTGGTCACAGCCACTTCACACGCAACTGTCAGGTTGGCTGGCCACCTAGGCGGTACTCCTGTACCTTCTCATCATAGAGAATTTTCACGGTTGGCGCCCGTGCGTTGACTCAGGTAAACTTTACTCTTGAGTTCAATTCGACCGTCTAATTTCGTACTTACTTTCACCGTTGATCCACGTTTCGTTTATTCAAATCACAACTGGACCATGAAACCCATATAGATAATAATTGAAACTGATGAAAATAAAAAATTAACATGTCACAAGTAAAAAAACTATTATTATTATAAATTTAATAAATGAATATACTTTAAAATATATTTTATATTTAAAATTTTCCACACAAAATATATCGTTTAATAGAAAAAAAGAAATTCAAAGACTTGACGCTGAAAACGCGAAGGGCGGACCGCCGGATCATCGTCGGTGGCTCGGTGCTAAATAGCAGAGCGGCAGCAGCAGCACGGACAAGAGAGAGACGGGGTATCGTGCTGCCTGCCTGCCTGCCATCGTGCTCGTGCGGCACCGTGTTGTCAAAATGAGAAGGGAACGCAACCATGAGCCTGGTCGAAAACGACACGGCTGAACCGCCGGATCGTACGTCCTCGCCGCCGAGACAGCGGAGAGACAAGACCGACGAGACGGGGATGGAGTGTTGTCCAAAACGAGAAGGAACCTCAACGTGCGCTCGTCAGCCGCGTCTCGGCGTTTTGCCGGCCACGCGCGCGGATAAGCACGCGGGGAGATATCAGATCACCTGCACGCGGACGCGGACGCGGGAGCGGCGTCGCTAGCGCTACGTGTCCACCGGCTTTTGACTGTACGTGGAGAGGGTGGGAGCGGTCTCGTCGTCGTTGGTGAGTGGTGACCCGTCCAAAAGCGAGCGGCGATTAAAGAAAACTTTGGAGAGACACACGCAAAATGTTGTCCTGCTTGTGTGTTTCTACGTTGACTAATCCGGTTTTAGAATTGATCTTCCGATCCGGTCCGTGTCAAGCACGATACGAATATGGTTACATCTTCTGATATTTTGTCTGAAGCTGGCACTGAATATTTGGTCGGTGTATGTATCGAGTAGCAAAGGTTTACAGAATTCAGAGTAAATCGTTGCGATACTTGTAGAAAGGTATCGCGCCATTATTATTTTGGGGTTTAACTAAACTTTATTATTTCTTGAAGTCAAATACTACCTCTGTTCCATTCCAGAATAAATTAATTTTACACAGAAGGAGACATATCGACATCTATACTAAGATACGTCAAATTTTGTACTAAATTAACTTATAAATTAACTTATTTTAGAAAAAATATTAATTAATTGTATGAGGAAGGGAATTCAGACTAGCACTTCAAAGAAAATTGTCACGTGTAGCATGATCTTTACTATTCTCTCTTGCAATATGTAAAGAATCTTGGTTGAATTTTGGTTTAATAGAACATATTCTATTAAACTGTTTGATAGTATTAAGATAAAGATATATACTATCTAACCAATATCTCTTATATTTTAACATAAAAAGATGTTTTTCCATATTAAATAAATTTAAAGTCCAAATTAGTAGAACAAACGAATTATCTAAATGTCCTTCATTAAATGGATGGGGTTGAGAGTGGAAAAGTAGATAGAAATTAATGTATTAAGAAAGTTAAATGGAGAGTGGTTGGTGAAACAAAAGTTGTGAATAGGACCTTAAGGGACAAAGTTTAAATTTTATAATGACGATTATAATGAAACGGATATAGCAGCAGCTTCTAACAGTAACAGTACACTAGTACATGTTGCTACAAATCTTAAGCCAAACTAGCGAAAGTACTGATCCTCTTGGCTTATTACAGAAAGCATGATCTTTTGATGATTGATGTAGTATTATTATCTTCGTTTCAAAATAAATTTATTTTTTTATCCATCTCATACATATAAAAAACTAAAAAATATAATACCTCTAAATACAGATATTTTTCAACTTTATCTATTTTTTACTTTTATAAACTCCGATACAATAATTATTTTAAAAATAAATTTATTTTGAAATAAATAAAAAATAAAATGAATTTATTACAAGAACGAGGAAGTATGCACTTTTACCATCACTTGTCCTTGTGTGCCTAGAGAAAGGCCAACAGCCCAACATTACTGTACTGCTAGAAGGCAACTGTTGACTCATTAGTTGCTCAAGCTCACATCACTTATTGATCCCACAAATTCCTTGCCAGCCTGAGGTTTCATGAATTCTAGAATTCAGAGCCTCTGAGGATTAACCAAGCTCCTTGGAACATATTCCTCCCAACCATCTCCATGACAAGGAATATTCCTCTCACCAATAATTCTATCATCTCCCATGGAAGCTGAAAAGGAAACGAAACAAAAAAAACAAAAGTGCTCTTGCAAAGTGCCGTCCAAAACGAAAGCACTGGAAGCGAATACTTCTATCCGCACATTTTAGCTTTGATCCTTTATTAAAAAGAAAATGCGTGTTCCTTTTAAAGGATCATGTTTGGTAATGGTACCACCGCTTCACTTGGCGACAGCTTCTTCTAGTTGTCGTTTTAGCTGGAAGCTTTTTGAGGTTAACAAAAAGAAGACGAAGAAGAGAATGGCTATGGGCCCGATTAAAACTGATTATTGCGAAAAATGATTAGTCACATATAAAACGAGAAACATAATTAACATATAATTAAAATTAATAAATAAATTTGTTAGATTTTTAAGCATCTTTTGTATAAAAAGTTTTCTCACGAAACGTATCATTTAACAATTTGAAAAGTATGCTAACTAAAACGAGGAGAATAGTGTTTCGAAATCGGTTTCGATTGGACCCTATAGACAATTAGATGGTCAGTGGCATGTTTATTTTAAGGAGAAAGGAGAAGGAAAGGAGAAAAAATGCAGTGAATAAGTGAAATGGACACTGTGCTTGGCTGCTTGCTCGACTGGACTGCTGGTAGGGTATTGGTGTTTGGTGCGAGATGCTAACGACTACACAACGTCAAACCCACACGGGACTGTGGCGCCCAGATTGGTTGCAAGTTGCGAAAGTGCACTGATGAAACAGTGAACAAGTAAAGCGCGCTACTTGCGTCTTTTGTGGAAAACGATGCTGTGCTCTTTGAACACAATGCATGAAAAGAATTTTGAACACATTGCAATGAAAGAATTTTTATCTCGGTGGTAGTGTTTTTTTTCTTTCTGGTTATGATCTGGATTAAAATCTTAAATTTTTATGCTATACCAATATATCCATGATATATCAAAGTATCTGCTTCGTATTATTTAGTGCGAACCCGTTCAATATTAAAAGAATTTATAGTGATGGTCAGCTGC
This sequence comes from Oryza australiensis, assembly GCA_019925245.2. Lineage (NCBI taxonomy): Eukaryota > Viridiplantae > Streptophyta > Magnoliopsida > Poales > Poaceae > Oryza > Oryza australiensis. Next base: position 5,797,535 of record JAIFGZ020000048.1, on the reverse strand, counting down.
CAGCTGCCTTGTTTTAACGATAAAAATTTAAATCCAAAATTTCAACATTTCTCCCGTTAGTCAGCCGAAAAAGTTTAAAAATCTAAAATTTTAAGTTTTGAGTCCATGGCCTTCGGGCCAAAAAACAGTTACTGGCCAGAAACGTAGTATATGCTGATGGAGTTCTGCATCAAGATCCGAAGATCGGGATGATTGATATTTAGGTCTGTGCTAAACTCAGGGTTACATACATATGTGGATGAAAACAAATAAGTGGGATTTAAAAGGAACACTTGTGCTTGAGATGTGTGTCAAAAAAATAAAGAAAATGTATAGACGGATCAATTTCGGTGGAGAGCATGCTAAAAACACAATTATGGTTAGTTACAACAGTAAATTTTTATGTAAATTCAAAAAATATATAACTATTTAGTTAAAAATTATCCTTTTGCTACAATTTGGCTACACATTTTATAGAACCGCAACAATAACAAATGATTTTTATCAAAAAATTGTAATTTTAGCTATGCATGTCTGATATATAGGCCTAAACTTGTAACAATGTGACTACGTGAGTAATGTAACGCAAAAAGTTTAAAACCCCGTTAGCGTCGCTCGCCCCAACGCAACTCAAATGACACCCAACATTGCCCGCCACCGCCCCTCTCCATCCTTTCCCCCACCTTGCCACTACATGAGCGGCCCATCGGCAAAGCAGCTGCCTATTAGGACGGCGACAGGGGATGATTTCTTCTCACCTGATGGTGCTGCACGGCTGGGCACCAAGGCATGACCTGGAAAGTGGAGATGGCACCGTGCCGCCCAGATCCTAGCCTCCACGGATAGATCCGACTAGGCGAGGCCGACAAGCGCCATGCCAACGGTGTACGGTGGCGGTGGGATAACAGGAGGCATCGAGCGGTTATGGAAGGCGTGGAGGCGTCACCATGGTGACATGCGGCTTTGGAGGCAAGGGCCAACTGCAGGTAGCTGTGGAGATGGAGGCCGGGCTACAGGCGACGGTAGAGACGATGGTTGGGGTTGGAAGAGGCGGTGGAGTGGCTGGGCTGCAGGTGGTGGATCCACCCAGATCTGTTCGATGGGGATTGGCTGTGATGGTGACGGCAACAAATAGAGACCTCCATGCCCGGACGACAACATGGGCAACGATGTGAGCTAGAGTTTATGACGGATGGCGCTGGCAGCGGGGAAGAGAACGTTGGTGGAGACGGCTTGTGGGACCGATCTGGCATCCTCTTTGCTAGATCCGGTTCCCTACCTTCGACAACGATGGTGAGAGGCGTGCAGTGTGAGGCAGGTTTTGATGGCCGCCGATTGGCGGTGAGAGAGGACCCTGCGAGGCAGTGGCGGCGTGAGGCGATGATGTCACAGATATAGTGCCACATGTTGAAGGCGAGGAGCTCACGGGCTTGCTATTCCCGATGGCGTGCGGGAAAGATGGTGGTCGGCTTGTTGACGAATCAAGTTTGACGACATGCAAGCCATCGGTCCTCCTGTTGGCTAGCTGGCACTGGGGGCACTAGTGCAGCGGCAACGCACTGAAGGTGTTGGGATGGTGGTAGCTGATGAAAACTATAGGGACACGATGCCATGTAAGGGAAGGATGTTTTTAGGTGAAAGCCCTACTTGTTTTCGGCTGACAGCGACGACACCTTCGGGTGTCGTAACCCTGCAAGGGGCATTGTCGTGGCTCCTTCCTCTCGCCTGGTGGAATCCTCATGTGAAAACCATGTCTTGGGTTACCGGGACGGATGACGACAACGTCCTTGATGTCACGATCTTGCTGAAGGCGTCGTTTTTAAGATCCATTCCCAGCCAATCTCTTCTTTAGACAACTTGTCCTCTTGTGGTGGAGCTTTATGTTCGTCACAAGATGGCCACGTTGGTGGGTCTGTGCGGGGGAGAACGAATCCATCTTCTCTCTCGCCCTCTCCCTCTCCAACCCAACGACATATATGGAGTTGAGTGCATTTGGGATGTGACGGTACTGTTCGGTCCTTGGTCGGTTCTCTCGATGGTAGGCACGTGGTGTGGCTTTTTTTTATTTCCTGATTATAGCCTTATAGGGGTACTATCTTGTAAGTTTCTTCTATTGTATTAATACAAATTTCCAGTTTTTCTAAAAATGATATGTTATTATTATAGTTTTCTAAAATGTATAGCTTAAAATTTTAGCGAATTGATAGTTTTGATAATAATTATAATTTTCTAAAATTTACTCTTTCCATTGAAACGGTAGGATACATTCTATTCTTAGACTAAAGCATAGTCCTTTATGTATGAACAAAACAAACTATACTAAAGATCGTTAAATTTTACGCATGTTATCTACTTGTAATAAAATTTAAAGGTATTAGAGGTTTATATGCTTGATGCTTCATGTTTTCTAAAGGGAAATATTTGAAATTTAGTTAAAAAATTACATACATAGGGTCCTACTCTCAAATTTCCTCGAGTACCTAAGACCTACCACCCCTGGCATTTAACAAATCCCCTATTCATCACGAACCAATTGCTAACTGAGAGCCAAATCCACCTTAAACCATCATAATTGTGACAGATAATCATAGAAGAGAGAGAAGAAAGATAATGATCAATAGTAACACCCGAAGAAATTTTAAAATCATCAGGCCGAAAAAAAGCAACATACAAGGAGAGAAAGAAGATAAAAAGGCAAACACAAAAGGAAATAAATATTGATAGTAGAGTAACAAACAAGCCAAGCTAAAGTCTTCTACTCTCTTGGTCCTTAATTCCCTACCATCTCATCTAGACATCTACCACTTCTAATCCCCTCTATTTCTTCTCATCATCATCCTCTTACCTTGCCCTTGCTGGATTATTTGTGTGCCTTCCAAAGTAAACCCTAGTATTTCTATTGCCAAGTCTCTGCATTAAGAAAGAGAGAAAAAATGGCAATTTTTTGACTTTAATTTTTCGTTCTTATTTTTTGGATTCATAAATTCTCCTCTGGTTGCATACTTGCATATCCCAAATCATTTTTATTTAAGGTAGGAGAGAGAAAAGAGGGAAGTAGTAGTAAGCCGCAGTGAAGCCGAGCTATCCTCTCTTTCCTCTCGCACAGCTCTCTCAGATCCAAAGCCGGGAGAAATCGCGCGAATCCCTTGCCTAGATGCGCGACGCCGCTTGCTGCTACAGCCGCCACTGCTGCTGCTAGGGCTCTTACGGAGATGCGGGGTGTCGAGTCCGGTGGCGGCGGCGGCGCGTCTTCCTCCTCCGCAGCAGGTGAGGCTTATCGCGGCTGAATTTGGCAATTTGGTGCCCCTTCTGGCGGGTTTCACGCGCTGTTTGATCTGGTCTCATGCTCCGGCTGTTGCCGCTGGTTGTTTCCAGTAGTTGGTGTTGTTTTGGTCTGGTTTGGTGCAGAAGTCGGCGCCTTACTGTAATCTGTTGCGTCTCTGATGCGAATCTTCGGCTATCGATGGAGAATTGTTCGAAGTCGGGCTCTTTGAGTTCCCAACTAGAAAAAAAATGATGTTCTTTTGTTGGCCTGATTGGCGTTTCGTGTTGTTCTTGCCCTTGTTTTCGATTCTCGCTTGTAATTTGAGTGGAAGATATGGTTTTTACGCCGATTAATATTATCCGTGCCATCTGACGCTTCGCGATGCAGGTAATTTTGATGCTGGGCAGTACGCCTTCTTCGGGAAGGAGCCACTGGAGGGACTCGAGCTCAGTTGCTTGGAGGATGACGGCGGTGATGGCAATGGCGGTGGATTCAGCGGGCCAGAAGAAGGGCTGTACCGGCTCTCTTCTGTTGGAGAAGAGGTGCGGATTTCCGGAACCTTCATGTGATCATGTCCACAGCTGCCATGTTTGTTGTGAACTATCGTCCTCTTGATATTGGTTTGTGTTCTTGGTTCGCATGCACTCCTTTTATCTCTTTTTTCGATAGCATGTCCTTTCCCCTGGTTACAACCGATAGCGGAGGTTTAGTGCTAGGAGGAATCAAGAATAAACCCATGTGGGCCTAGAAAGTCTTATCAGTGGAGCTGAGGTTCACATCAGTAGCGTTGGAGAAGTGGCTATGTTGGAAAGTTTTATGCTCAATCATAGGCAGATCCTTAACCTTCATTGTTTTTATCAGTTGTTTGATAGCTAAAAAGTTCCATTGCAAGGGTGGAATTTTATGGGACGAGGATGGAAGACGAATCTTACTGCAACAATCTTGCTGCTAAATATATTAAGTTGAGAATCAGTAGAACAAATTATGTTTTTTTTTATAAATGGTAGTGACTATGGGTGTTCTCCTCTGGATATGTGACAGTGAAATAAATAATGTTCAAGGTATCCTTTTGGCTGTTTTGTCACAAGCTTATTCTTGGCTTGTTTCAGTCCAGTCGTCTTTTAGGTAGTCTATCAAGCTATAGCTGTATAGCTTGTGGCTACGGTAGGATTTTTGGTTTGGTTGGTTTTCTAGCACACTTTTCCTTGTGTTGCTCAGCCCAACGCTCATTTGCTCTGGAGCTCAAAGAGAACTATTTCTGCATTTTGAGATCAATAGCAGAATGGGACAAAAACCATATAATCTATTTTGATACAGAATGCTAGAGTTCACTGTTTCTACTGTTGGCTGTATTGCCATTTCTTGAATGCTCGAGTTGCTCTTGTATTCTCGAATCTCTGCATTATTGATAGATTGTATTGCCAGGGCTTGCTGTTGAGCATGCTTGAAATGTTATGAGGTAATTTGGATCTTCTATGGATCAAATGGTGGTTTTTATTATCAATATCATGTAAGAATAAGCTTGTTCTGGTTAACACGACTAGCTTTCAGCGATTGTAATTTATAACAATTTATACTTATGCTGGTTGGATGAAACAGCTTTAGGGGGGTTGAATTTAATTTGTTTATGTGCTTGTCTAAATAGCCACTTGGAGTTTATTGTGATGGGGGAAACTACGTCTAATATTTCATTACGATGGGCCAATATTACATTACAATTGGCCATCAATCTTTGGAATTGTATCATGTGGAAGGTAATGCTCTACAAGGAGTTAGGGATGTGTGCATGTTTGAGTGGCCTTTCACCCTATACATGATTTTTTTTGCAGTGCTTTCCCTTTCTTCTTCTCATCATAAACTATGGATTTACTATCGTCTTTAGTGTTGAGTTATTCTGATTCAATTTACTATGTTCTGCAGATTGATAATCTGAGTAACTTGTCCGAAATTGATGATCTTGCGAGCACTTTTGCAAAGGTTTGTTTCACAAGCTCCAGTGTTTCAACTTGACGTTTCATTATAAAAAACTTATGCGACTTTGCTGGGATGGATTCGCTTTGCAATAGTCGTTGAAGTATTAGATATGTTAAGGCCCTGTTATGCTTTACCAGTGTTGGCCAAGTGGTTACACTGATTCTTCCATACTTCATTCTTGTATTGAGAAATCAATTATATCACCTCCAGTCCTCCAGGCCACATGTCAATGATACATGCAGGTGCAAATCCTAAAGGTGCAACCTTTGTGGGGGCATATAACTTATCCCCCTCCTCACCCAAAAGCTGAAATAATCTAAACATTAAGTGCACATTTTATTCATTTGTAGTTCTAGCTATCTGATTATTTCCACTATAACTAGGCTTCCTACTACCCCAAGCATGTACTGGATAAATGACACATATTAGTGGTCTTTAGGCTGAATGTAGCTTCTTCTTGCTTCACAATAGCTTGTTTTGCAATCCGCAAGTATTTTGCCCCATCTAAGGCCCATTTGCACATAAAAGATCTAGGTACCAACTACCAAGTCTGTAATTTCTGAAATTGTTTTGGAGTGATCAACTAGGCTGTTGTTCTTTTCCTAAGCATATGTTATATATCACATCCCTTAGTCCGAAGAGGATTGGGATAATCACTAATGAGTAATGAGGCCTCAAATTTTATCTATACCTGACATATTGCTTGCATATGGATCCGCAATTGCATGATATTTTGTTTTAGCCTTAACTTCTGTTCTTTTTATTTTATGCGCTCGTTCTACTGTTGCACACTGATTTATTTACTTTTTTTATTGTCAGTTGAACCGAAGCATTAGTGGAACACGGAATCCTGGTGTTATTGGTGACAGAAGATCCATCTCAAGAGGGAGTAAGTCAACATTTATTTTCTGATAGAAAATTAGTTGTGATGTTAAGTGTATGGAGTTTATTTTGTGTATATACCTTATGAAATGTGATGCCAGACCTTTGTTTTTAAAGATGTTGACTACAATATTGACAATATGCATCATCTTTTGTGCACGATTGTTCATTTTAAAATATGTCGAAGTCAACCATTTTGCATTTCATTGCTAACTGCTTGTATACAGTATGCTCATTCTTGGTATAATTTTGACTTGCTATTCACAGTTGTGGATTTGTTTATCATGTCAACAGTCTGTTGTAAAAAAAGAAAAACATTATGAATTAGAATTGTTTTCATTAAGAGAGTTCTATACATCTTTTGTATGCATCATTGTTGAAAGCTCTATGTAATCTCATTTATGAAATGCTTCCATTCTGCATTATTACACATGTTTTCAAAATTTTAATGCCATCAATGTCAACTGGAAGAAAGGCTTATCTTGTGTCTATTACACCTTTATTTGTTGAAAAGCAACCATACTATTGAAACTCTATGGTGTAGTCAAAGTCAAATGAACACCGGAAGGCTGAACTTGTTACTGAACTATGCAAATGACCTTTTCAGGTTCTCTAACTGTTGATTGGGCTGAAGATGCAGAGTTTCCCAACTGGGTAGATCAAGACATATTAGAGGGTGAGGAATTTCAGGAAAGTAAAAGATGGTGGTCACAGTCACGTTCTCTGGGGCAGCAAGGGGATGCCAAACCATTGAGCCGAAGATCTTCATATCCTCAACAACCACTGCAGCACCGCGCAAGTGAACCTATCATTGCACCACAATCTCCTCCATTTACATCCTTTCCACCTCCAGGTGCTAGATCACCTTATACTGCTCAAGGCCTTACACGCCATGGGAGCATTCCGTCACTTGGTGCTGGTCTACAAATGGGTTCTCCAAGCATGTCACTTCCAAGTTCTCCATATCATATGGCTGGACTATCTCATGGACTGCCATATGGAGGGAGCATGTCCTTTGGCTCTCCAAATCTTTCTGGAAGCAATCCAATGCAAAATGATTGGCCAAACCAAGCCAACCCGTATGCTGGGGATCAATTTAATCTACTTCCGAACATGTTACAGAAACAAATATCACTTCCAAATAGCCCAATGTCATCACTGTTATTTTCTCAACAGCAGCAGAGATTGGCACAAGTTCAAGTCCAACCATCCCATCAAAATTACCTAAATTTACCGCCTCACCTATTTTACCAACATCACTCCCCAGAGTTAACAGGAAGGTTTGATTCTGTCAGCAATGTTCCTTCATCGAGAGACAAGAGGTCAAGGTCAGGAAGGGGAAAACACATCACACGTTTTTCTCAACCATTGTCTGATACTGGTAGTCAAAATGGTGATAGTGGTGGACTAAAATTCAGATCTAAATACATGTCATCTGAAGAGATTGAATCTATCTTAAGAATGCAGCATTCAGCAAGTCACAGCAGTGATCCTTATGTAGTTGATTATTACCATCAAGCTTGCATCGCGAAAAGGGGTGCCAGTTCTAGGCAAAAGGCCAATTTCGCGCCAACATCAATGAAAGACTTACCTTCCAAGTCCCGATCCAGTGGTGACCATCATGCATATCTTCAGGTTGATGCTCTAGGGAGAGTTTCTTTCTCTTCCATACGGAGACCTCGGTCTCTTCTTGAAGTTGACCTTCCTTCATCAGGTGATGGTTCTCATGATCAGAAGTCTTCTCTGAGGCCACTGGAGAAAGAACCAATGCTGGCAGCTAGAGTCACTGTTGAAGATGCCCTCTGCCTTCTTCTTGAGGTGGATGATATTGACCGTCTGTTGCAGTCTAGCCAGGCACAGGATAACAGTTTCCAGCTGAGGCGAAGACGGCAGGTCCTCCTTGAAGGTCTAGCTGCATCACTTCAGCTTGTTGACCCTCTTGGGCCAGGCAAATCAAGCCATTCATCTGGATTGGCCCCTAAGGATGATCTTGTTTTTCTTCGCATTGTTTCTCTTCCTAAAGGACGCAAGCTTTTGTCACGGTACCTTCGACTTCTTACCCCTGGAAGCGAGTTAACCCGTATAGTATGCATGGCTATTTTTCGACATCTGAGGTACTTGTTCGGGGGTTTACCATCAGATTCTAGTGCAGCAGAAACAACAGTTGCTCTTGCAAAGACTGTTTCATCTTGTGTGCACCATATGGAACTAGGTGCTCTTAGTGCTTGCCTTGCTGCTGTGGTCTGTTCATCTGAGCAGCCTCCTCTGCGCCCTCTTGCTAGCTCTGCTGGTGATGGGGCTTCTCTTATTATTAAATCAGTACTGGACCGAGCAACCGAGTTACTGACTGACCACTATGCTGCAGCCAGCTATACAGTGTCAAACCGAACTCTCTGGCAGGCATCATTCGATGCTTTCTTTGGACTCCTGACAAAGTACTGTCTCAGCAAGTATGAAAGTATTAGGCAGATGTTTGTCATGCAGTCACCATGCTCTGTAACTGGATCTGAAGTCTCCAAAGCAACCAGCAGGGAGATGCCAGTTGAGTTGCTACGTGCAAGCCTTCCTCATACAAACGACCAGCAACGCCAGCTGCTGCTTGATTTTGCTCAGCGAACAATGCCAGTGACCGGTATTAATCCCACCAGCGCAAATGATGGGTACATCACCTCTGAGTCTGTTCCTGGTTGATATAACTGAAGATGCCAAAGGGTAGATTGCCAATGCTTAAAAGGAATCGATGCATTTGTCTTGCAGATGGTAATTCTTATATATCTAGAGACATGCATGCCCCCCCCCCCCTCTGTCTCTCTTCATAAGGTGTGAGCTTGGAAGAAAGTTCCATTTGCTCAGAAAAAAACTAGCCTTCTTCAGATTGTGACTTTAGGTTTCAGATTAATCTCGTAGAACAACTATCTCCTTTCTGTCTCTGTGGGTCATTTATATAGCACCCACCTGATATGCATATGTACGTACACTGTTGTAACACTATACAGTGATGAACTAGCCACCTCGTTGGGGGAAACATTTAGTTTTTAACATTCATATGCTCCCAGTGAAGAAGACATCCAAGACTAGTGGGCATAGCAGTGGCTGTACAGGTTATGGGGGCCTTCCTGTCTGTCGTTTTACTATTGTGGAAGGTGCCTAGCGTCAAGTAAGCAGTAGGCTGTCTTAATCTGTTTTAGTTAGGACCAAAGTGTGTTGGAATAATGAAGTGCTGTTTATTAGGTTTGTTGGAAAGAGATTAAAATGTCATGGAGATGCCTGTATTTCCAGGTACCTACTGACACTATAGTGGGGTACTGGAAACTGGGGATATCTCTCTTAATTGTAAATCGTTACAATTTGTTGTCATTTTATTTCTTCACTTGTTCAGGTTGGCAAAAGATTTCGGCTTTTAGCCTTGTGCAAACATAATTGTTCGGTTTGTTCATTACTCTGCCTACATTTTTGTCTAGAGGAAACTATGGTTGCAATGTATACTGCCTGCCGGCTGCCAGGACTGAGGCTGCATGCCTTTGTTGTAAATTTGTGTAGTTATTACAGCCATATAAACTGGAGCATTTGAATGTCTTTTGTCTTTTTGATGGTGTCTATATGTTGGTCTTGTACTTACTGCTACTGGTTACAGCTAGCCTCAAGTAATGGTTTGATGTACACTATTTCAGTATGAAATTTCAGCATTTGTTAGGGCCTCTTTTGGAATGGAGGAATTTTCAGTATGAAATCTTTAGCAATTGTTAGGCCTCCTTTGGAATGGATGAATTTTACAGGATTTTTATAAGTATTAAACTAATTCATGTGAAGTTCCTGCCTATTTTGACGTTTCAATATCAACAAAACTATGGTAGGCTGGTAGCAAAGCAACTGGCAGCGGATGGAAAACTGGTTGAGCGGCCTTGGTATCATCGCCGGCTATTTACATTATTCCTATTTTACCCCTAATCTCTCGAACCATATCCGGGGATTTGGGCCATTCCATAGGGGTAAAATCGGCAGAAGCAAAATCTTTAAGTCTCGCTTCGAACCCATCGCCTCGCACGACGGCGGCGGGCGCCACGGCTACACTACACGACCCAGCGCGGGCGCGAGCGAAGACGCGGCGGCGCCGGATTCGTCGGCCATGATGCAGAGCTCGCTCGCGCGTCCGTTGCCGCGCCCCCCGATCCGGGCGGCCTGCGGGAACCCTGGCTGCCGGAGCCGGCCCGGCTCGGTCTCCGTGACCCGGTGCCGCGCGGAGGCTGCGCCGCCGGCTCCGGTGGTGGGTAGGGCGGCGGGGCCGTACACCGGGAGGGACCCGGAGGTGAAGAAGCCGGCGTGGTTGCGGCAGCGGGCGGCGCAGGGGGAGAAGTACGCGCGGCTGCGGGAGTCGATCGGCGAGCTCAAGCTCAACACCGTCTGCGTCGAGGCGCAGTGCCCCAACATCGGCGAGGTATGCCCACCACGCTCACTGGCTCGCGCAGCAAGCCGGTAATGCTCCCCTCCGTATGATTCAATCGTATGGGGCTAGAACAAACTGATCCGCGCGAGCAATTTCTGAGAACAAAAATGCGCTCGATTTACGAAGTCCTTTGCTCCTGGGGCGCGTAGTGTTGGAACGGTGGGGGAGGGGCGGGCGGGGAAGGCGACGGCATCGCCACGGCGACCATCATGGTGCTCGGTGATACTTGCACGCGCGGCTGCCGTTTCTGTGCTGTGAAGACTAGCAACAAGCCTCCACCACCGGATCCCCTGGAGCCTCTGAACACGGCCTTGGCCGTTGCAAGCTGGGGGTATGGTAACTTTCCCTGTTTGCTCATATACAGATTAGCCATTTATATATTCTGAATTGTCTGATTTACTGATCGATGGAATGATAGTTGTAGGAAGGAACAGAGATAACAGTGTATATTTTGTTAAGTCTGGATGTAAAAATCACGTGCACATTCATTTTTTATGTGGAACCATTGTACAGATTATCTGACAAATGTTGTTCTTTCTAGAGTGGACTATGTTGTGCTGACCAGTGTTGACAGAGATGACTTGCCTGATGGTGGTAGCAGCCATTTTGCGCAGACAGTGAGAGCTTTAAAGGTTTGCCTTATGCCTTGTGTTTTGACAGAAGTTGGGCATTTATTGGTAGAAGTTTCATGCTGAAGTTTTCTGAATTTCCTTTTCAGGAGCTCAAACCTGGGATACTGGTGGAGTGCTTGACCTCAGATTTTCGAGGTGACCTGGAGGCTGTTTCATCTTTGGCCAACTCTGGTCTAGATGTATTTGCGCACAACATTGAAACTGTGAGGAGCCTGCAAAGAATTGTCAGGGATCCTCGAGCAGGGTAATGTGATTCACTGATTTTACTGGCACACTATTATATCCTGCTTAGGATTATTTGTACATTTATAATTCAGAGAACCAATAACCAGTTCACCCAAGGCATCACCCTAATGAAATTACTTCCTACTTGAAAGGAACATGTCAACTGTACCTAGTTCCAGATTTTCATTTACACTACAGGTATATGAAACCTACATAATCCAAACTTTGAATAATATCCACATGCACATGTTGCATGCACTTTTCTGTTAAAAGTTAAAACTAATTCCGTGTGGTTTACTCTATTCAATGGAGTACCATTCTATTGATGTTATTGTTTTTTACAAGAATGATGTGCCCAGTCATGTCTTAAACTGACACAAAAAAGACAAATTAATACTGTGTTCGAGTCTTTTGTCCCTGGTATCAATTTTACAGCTTGACTGTATGATCAATCTCAGGCTATTGGTGTGCCTTAGTCTAAGTAATTCATCTTAAATTCGCCCTGAGCAACAATGAATCTAATTATTATTGAGCTATGCATACCTTACAATGCAGTAGTGCTTATCTATAGGTTGCAAATTGTTCTCTGAAGTGTGAACTATACTGCAGACTGTAACATTGCAAAATACAAACAGCCATAGATATTCTCTATCTGAGGACCTGCATACTATTTATTGTATGAGACATAAAAATAGTGACAAATATCAAAGTTTTGCAATCTGTTTGATTGGTGAGTTGTGATACTCATTTATTTCTGAACGTCTCTCACATCATAATCTTTGGAGATGATTTATTTTGCCTGATCAACTACATTTCCCTTAGGATCTGTTCACAGGAATTTATCTGGTATAGTGGTATGATATAGTTTATCGATTTATCCTCGATTTTGCACGTACTGTATTTCTAGCATCTTGTGGCAATGTCCAGTTAATAACTTGTGCTATGCACAGTGCTTTTCCTCATAGAGTCTGGCGCTGTAAGAATTTTTCTTACCTCCTCATTCTTACAGATATGATCAGAGCTTAGCTGTTCTGAAGCATGCAAAAAGTTGCAAAGAGGGTATGATAACTAAGTCCTCTATCATGCTTGGTCTTGGAGAGACCGACGAGGAGGTGAAACAAGCCATGATTGATTTAAGGGCCATTGGTGTTGATATCTTGACACTGGGCCAGTATTTGCAGGTTAGCCCAGTACCCACACTTCATATAGTCCAGAATAACTGGCCAGTCTTTGATGTAAACCATCTGCTTGATGTTACAGCCCACTGAAAGACATTTGACAGTAAGGGAGTATGTGACTCCTGAGAAGTTCCAATTTTGGAAGGAGTATGGAGAATCGGTGGGTTTCCGCTATGTTGCTAGTGGACCCCTGGTAAGTGCTACATCTAATTAGTGGGACTCTTCAGTTGTCACCCGTAAAATTGTAGTACTACATAAGAAGTTCTGACAAATATCACTATGATGCATAACTTAAATTCTGGAATTTAGTGAAGAACACAGCTACCTGTGCTATTATTATTAACTGTACGGTTCTGTAATAGACTAATATGTAGTTGGAATGTTGGATACTGCCCATGTCAGTGTTACAAGAGCTTATTCTCTATTTTGTGATTTTTTTTCCCAGGTTCGGTCTTCATATCGTGCAGGAGAGCTCTTTGTCCAAAATTTGGTCAGGAATAACAAACCTAAGCTACCTGCTTCATCTTAGGCAAGTAACCTTCGTACAAAGACCATCGGATTCTTTCTGTGCCCATATTTGTAGCAACAGAGCAAAAGGAGGGCAACATAATCATTCTGTTCTTCAGAAAGTCGATCCCTGCCTTTTTCTTTGGATATGCATACACTGATACACACACTCGGTTTTTACTGTAGATACCTTCTTGAATAGAGAACTCGAGGAGGCAATTTCCATTGTTGTATCGTTTCTTTTGACGCCATACACGGAAGCAATTGTAGGAATATGAGTCAGAATGAAGCTATATATTTCCCTTGTCGTTGATTACGCAATGCTTTGTTCATCATTTGGCAAAAGTAAAAGAGAGCAGAAAAACAAAGAAAAAAGCCTGGAGGAAACAAAAGATGCAAGCACTTTATTCTCATATCCATAGCTAGGATGATTTCGTTTCATGACGACCAGACAGTCCGCATCTCATGATAAGCTCGCCGAGAACCCAAGATGGTATAGAACATGAAATCCTCTTTGCGTTTCGCATTGCCGGCTATAGGCTACAAAGCACCTGGGTTATGAAGCATGCGAACACAAGGAACCGTGATAGTCACTACTCACTGCACGGCATGCGACAAGCGTGCGAATAAGCAGAAAAGCATATGCTTCCGTTTACCTACATGTCGCAAAGCTCTATGTTGTTGGTATTGGTATATGTCTATATCCATGCCACATCGCCACATAGTGCAATTACTGTATTACTGCAGTAACGGCACTACGCTTCATTCCAGCGCACAGCAACAAAAGTGGGGAACAAAAGCAACACTGCAATTGTTGGTTGGCAATGTGCGAACTGCCAGGGTCATGCGTTTGTGGGCTTGTAGCTGGTCCAGCGTGCGTAAGCTCGTGTAGTACAAAGAGGTTAAGGAAATGACTCTGCAGGACATGAAGTTCTCATGAACGATGAATCCCATATTGCCACTGAATGCATTGACATTGTGAGGGGCAGAGAGAGAGAGAGAGATTGTGAATCTCAACTGGGCCTTAAAGTCACAGCTGACAAAGAGGCGGCTAGTTAGTCAATCGTACGGGAGTGAGATTTACATCGTGGCCGGCCACTACACGACCGTACGGTGAACGACGCCGAAAGTTGCTGCTTCCTTTCCGATCCCTCGTATATGTACAGCGTTACTGGCAAAATCTTCACACTGCTTCCGCATCTCTGCCTACAGGTTCCCCTATGATCTACGCGTGAAGCCGTGAACGATTCACATCTTGTCGGTTCCGTTTTCACGCCTGCCTGGTACGCCACCCCCAACCGGTCCAGTGACAGCGAGGATCTCCATCTAAAACCGATCTATCACATCAGTAAAAAGCCCGTGACATTGGCGCGAAAACGTTGCTCTTTTCCGGCCAGAGGCCATAGAACAGCTGAAGCCACCTACGCCCACGAACATATTGACCTTCCCTTCTCACTTGTGACTTCACTGACTTGCCACTTCGCCAGCGGACGGACCACTGCGCTGTGCGCTGCGAGTGTGAGATCCATTGGTCCACGGCGAATTCAGCCGACCCGGCCCGTGATCGAGTGACAGGCGAGTCCGCGACCGCGAGTGCGCTGTACTGTATACCTAACTCCGCAGCCGGCGGAAACCACGCCGGCCGCCCGCCCGCAGGCAGGCCGCGCCTCCTGGAAAGCTGCAGCCGGTAGCGCGGCCGGCGTCGCGTCGGGACGCGCGTGAGCCGAGGACGTAAAAAGAAAGGCCAAGATTTGCCAGCGTGCGTGCGTGCGTGCGCGCGCGCGCCCACCCACCCACTCTCGCGCGCCGGCGCTCGCGAACCGCGACGAGACGCGGGCTTGGTCCCCGTTCCCCGGTCCCGTCACGGCGCAGCAGCTGCGCAGCCCAGCGGCGCGGCGCGACGAGGATTGCACGCACGCACGCACAAAGACCGTGTCACGTCACGTACAGGCACGCAAACTGGTAGTCTCGCCGATCGCCAACCGGTTGTACCGTTGTACTTCTACGGAGGCATGTCGTTACCGGTGTCTTAGGCCGTATTTGTTTTTAGCTTTACAGGTAGCTTTTTTTTAAACTGAAAAGCTAAAAAAAATAGCTAGCTTTTAGTTTATGAGAAAATAATAAATGAAAAGCTAAAAAACTGGTTGAAATGAGTTTTTGTTAGTTTTTAGTATGCTGAGAAGATAAAAATTTATTATAAAAAATGATAGTAAAAAATTATTAGCAAGTAAACAAAGCTAGTTTTTAAAAAAAACTGAAAAAAAACTCAAACAAACTTAGATTTAATCAAGACCGTTTGAGTGGGTATAGACTAGTACTGTTATTAGCTACTTTTAGCGGGTCCGTGTCAGTCTCATCCAACGGTTACCTCTCGCAACGTCTCCTACGCGGCCACGCGCACTGTCGCCACACATGCCTGCACTGTTCGACAGCCGCTACCTTACAGCCGACGCATATTAGATTAGAAGCAGCTAAGCCACCAAAGTGGAATTCAGACATTCTCCTCCGTGATCGATCCACCACCACCAGCAGCAGCGCTAATTCCGAATCTTTAGCCGCGCGAGGCCCCACCGGCCACCGCACCGCACGTCTGCACCGGCCGGCGGCCGCAACCGAGGAGAAAACGCGGCGAACCTGAAAATTTAGCGGTTGGATGCATGCAGCGACGGCGTGAACCGGACTGACCGGATAATGCTCGCCCTGCAGCGAAGTGCAGCTTCGGCTTAGAAAAATCGTACTACTAGTACGCGTGCAGTAGTATAATCTGCATCCGAGTGAGTGCGCGCTATGGAGTAGGAACAAGAGTATACATGATTTCATCAGAAATTTGCAAAGTCAGTAGTATGAAGGAATCTTGGCCGATGGGTTATCATGTCGAGCGTGCAAGCCAGCTTTATTATGTTTACAAAACTCGTGTTGGTGCAGCTGCGAGTTTACAAAACTGGTGTATGCACATTGTGGATTTGTGGTTGGCTGAGTGGTGTTTATGATCTGTAAACATTGTGTTTCCGCCGGTGTACGTGCTCTGGAATAATTCATGCCATGAACAATTGCCGGACATGATTGGCCAAGCTTTAGGCCGCCGACTCACTATGCGCAATAATTCCAGGCCCTTTAACCCTTTTCCCTCCTTTTTCTCCTCGTCTCCTTCTGCACACAGCTTAGCAGCTAGTAGCTGCTCTCTTCGTCAGAAACACCGCACATCTCGATCGATCGAATCGATCAGATTACTAGTAGAATGGACCAGCTCGTAACGCTGCACTACGCTTCGCCTTCTCTGCAGCGAGTGGTGGTGGCCGGCCGGGCAAGCAGAAAGCAGAGGAGACAGCAGTAAAAAAAAGTGACCTTGGCGCCTACCATAGTACAGTACCCATCATCTACCTCCCAATGGAGGCCATCAAATGAAGTGTTTGCACTTTTCAAGTTGTTAATTAGGACCACAGTGAAGATGCAGCAAGCTAGCTAGATGCTGCTGCTACGCCATTGTCACCAACTCTAACAGTATTGGCGAGTCGCTTTTCCCAGTTTTTTTTATCTGGTTGACTGGTTGCAGTGAGCAGAGAGCAGAGAGCAATGCTGGCCCCAGGTGACCAGGAGTGCATGCGTAGTTTGCTGATTGATCTACTAGTACTACTACTACTACTCATCACGTGATCACGTACGCCAATTTCTTGTGGTCTGTGTTCTGTCGCCATCGGTTAGTATCTTTGGTTACATGTTAACATGCCTCACACTCTCCTTCAGATCTCTTTCTTTATGACAAAAAGGAGAGATGAACAAAGGTTCTTGGATTGTCTCATAGTACAACATGATCAAAGTCATTTTGTTTGGGGAGGCTCAAACTTCGTTTTTTTCTGCTAATGCCTTGCTATGCCATATCCCCATTTCAGAGGTGGATTAGCACAGATGGGACGGCCTTGATTTTAGGGTCTCTCGGTTTTGTGCTTTGGATCCATGAAACTTTTGGTGATGATTATTGGAGATGTGCACCTTTGGAATAGATGATCCACGAAATCATGAGCTGCCGGCGACTACTGAAGCACGCCATGAATTTTATAATCGGTCGTCGACAAAGTGCAGTCAAAGTGCACACCGAGCAGCATTATCAAATGGACATGCCTGGTCTTGTGCTTCAAAGCTCAAAGTGCTGGGTTACAAAAGATGAACTGGGACCGGTGCTGAACGTGGCCAAGATTCTTTACGGTTGGGGAATTCCTCATTTCCACCGATGGTCGATGGTGTCCACTGTCCAGCTGGAAATTCAGGCTTTGCATGTTGCGGTAGAAACTAAAATCAGGTATAGTTTAGAGTTTAGAGTTATATTAGGTGGTGTAAGATGATTAGAGTCACGGAATAGTCAGTCGATGGTATGATATTGGATACAATAGAAGATAAATGTTGATAATTAGTGTTTTAGAGATATAGGTTTGGGTTAAACCTTGTTAATAATATTATATTTTGGGTTCGTCATCAATTTAAATTGTTCGGATTTTTTTATTATTAAGGTCTTTAATGGGTCGGATTTTATAACAACAACAATGCCACAGCTGCTGATAATAGAGTACTAGATTAATAGTACATGTTAATAAGATCTTGAAATGGTAAGAACAGTGTTTCTTATAGTGGAAAGACAAGATTCTGAAAAACCTGCAGTTAGAATCTGGAAAACAGTTTTTTGGGTAGACAATGCAGCATCACGTTAAGATCAGTACTCCAGAGCGATTAAAAAAAACTTCTAATGACCCCAGAGAATTGACCGTTTGATGTGCACGGATGATGCGCCACTCCGGGCCAACCCGTTTAATAATCCATTGAAATCGTGGGGAATGATTTTTCCTTTTGTGACATAGCAGTACAGCAGTACAGATCAATAAAAACGGAAGAGAAAAAAATACATAGTACTAATACTGTTCTACAACCTGTTCACTCTAGCTGTGCAACAGTGCAAATACAACGCTTGTGCTTACAGTTCCGTTACAGCACGCCCGTTCTGACGAGACGTGCGTGATTAACAATGGTCACGGACTTCACGATCATACTGAATTACTATAACTAGTAGTTGTTGTTGACAGTAGTACTACTGATCTTGCAACGCGAGGTGCATAGAAGCAGTATACGAATCAAGATCAGGTGCAGTTAGTATATTGACTGCAAGTTAAGCAGTCGTATCCATCCACAACCGCAGTACACCGGCAATTTCTGTTGTCTGAAAGACTGAAAAATTGGGATATTAGCACTGTGAACTCTGATGTCATGTGCCCCAAGCAGCGATCGATCAATCTCTGGTATCACCGGAAGGAGCAACCTTTTGTTTTCACCACCTTTCTTCTTCGTACTGGCAGTAAAATTGGACTGTAAAATGGCTTCCGAGAGAAGGCTGGAGACTACACACCCACAGTTCACGAGGTAGTGGAGAACAGAGGTATCGACTGCCTCGCTTTCTCTGAAACGCTGAACTGTGTGCCTGTGTTTGTGTTTTGCTCTTCCCCTCGCACACAGCCCGTTCAGTGTGGTGTTTGATATAGATTCCGACAAAAGGCGGTGTACGTAAAATTTTAAAAAATCATTAACATATAATTAATTAAATTTTAAATATTGCAGATTTAAAAATAAATTCATTTAACATTTTAAAGCAATTTTTATATAAAATGTTCTTTCAGAAACATACGTGTTGTAGTTTAAAAAACGTACTTATAAAACAAAGATGAAATTTACAAAAGACCATGAAAAGAACTGATACAAGGGAGAGGAGCACCAGTACAAAGTCATATAGCTTCCAGCACCCGAGTTTCTCTTAAATAGTTTAGATTATTAATTTATATTCTAAGAGTAACAGTTAGAGCATAAAAAATAATTAAAATTTAGAAGCTGGAAACCTATATTTTTCAGATTTTCAAGAGCATCAAAGGAACATACTACTCCGTCCAAAAAGAAGACCAATCCTACCTATAAATTTGGATACATGTGTCCAGGTTCATAAGAGTAAATATCATAGGCATGCAAGCACAATCTTCATGTTATATAGGAGAGATAAAAAGCCACATCTTAAGAGACAATCTCTAAGAAAAAAAAGCAAGAGTACAATCTCTTAGGAGAGATAAATTTGGGCTAATGTATTAGAGTTAGTATAGATATAATATATTATATATGTTATCTTTATATTTATTATTAGTTACGACGGTAGCATCTAGTTTTTTTATAAAATTTGCCTAATTAATATTGAATTTTTTTAGGAAAGGAGGGATACACCCAAGTGTCAAAACCATTAAATGGGCGACGTTTAAAAGAAGTAGAGACATAGAAGGGGAGTACCAGAGGAGAGTGCTTTTTTTCTTTTCCTGGCTTTCTGCCTCGCTCTTTATTGGGTGCTCGCTCGTCTTTGTGCCGCAGCTCAGTGCAACCCACTTCGCTCACACCCACAGCCTCACTCTCGCACACGGCACGGCCGGGGGCGGCGACGGCGACTCCCACATCGCCATTAATGAGCTGCGAGCAAGCCCTGTAGTGCTAGCTTCAGCTCCACCTCGCTCGGAGGAGATCGTCTCGTCGAGCCCTTTTGCCCCCATGGATTCTTGGCGCAGCTAGTGTTTCTTGGCGATTCTTGCTGCTCTGGGAGCTGACGGGTGAAGGAAGAGCTCTTGAGGCAATCAATGGGTTGGGCGTGGCGGAGGGAGCAGTGGGCGGTTTCATGGCTGTGCGTGGCGGTTCTTGGGGTGGCGCTGGTGGGCACCGGCGCCGCCGCGCTCGAGGAGGGCACGGCGGTGTACATTGTAACCATGAAGCAGGCGCCGGTGTTCCACAAGCGCCTCGACATGGAGAGGTTTGGGAGCAGCAGAGTCGCCGGCGGCGGCGTGGATACCCCGTCCACCAGCATCCTCATGAAGCCAAGGTTTTTGATGGTTTACACTCCTATATGATTTGGTTTCGCTCTTACCCTACAATTTGTGCGAAATATGAATGTACGATTCAGTTTGGGTTTTGCATTTCTGAGGTGGTTTGGGTTATAATCTCTCCTCTTTTTTTTTTGGTTGGGGGGGGGGGAGTTTTTGATTGTGGTATAGTTAAATGTTAGAGATGCTACGTCATTATCTGCCGACAACTCTGTTCACTGGTGTCGTTGCTGCTAATTTTGGGAAGGCTAACCCACTATTGCAGTAGAAATGTTTGGTTTTTTTTAACCCATGAAAGATATGGAATTTAATACGAACATGAACAATGTGTGTGCGGCTGTGCTGCTAGCGTGCTATTGATGATTCTGTACTTAACTGTTTATCTGACAAGTTTTAGCAAGTATTTTCCCTTGCTTGTCATAAATTTAGTTTTCGTTTTCTTTTGCTCACCAGTGTTGAATGTGGTAATGCAGGCATGGTCCATCCCAACCTATGAATTATGGCTCGTACCTAGTCCGTCTTCAGAATTCACTCTTGAAGAGAACACTAAGAGGAGAGCGCTATATAAAGCTCTACAGCTACCGCTATTTGATTAATGGTTTTGCTGTTGTCATCACTCCTCAGCAGGTATCATTTTCTCTGATTCCGCCACTTTTGCACCTTTGTTCTGTCATATCACATTGCAAGGTTTTTTTAAGTTGCATTTCAAAGAGAAGCTCTGAAACTTATTCTTTAAGCATCAAGGTAGTTACTTGCAATCTTCAGACTATTAGATGCTGCATCAATATTCTCAAAAGCAAAGTTCATGACAATATGAATTATATTTGCTAGGTTACAGTGAACACTTGTTGTGATTTTACTACTACTGCTCTTTTTTTTAATTTGCGATTTTTTGCTATGTTAAATGTTTGTGCCTTATACACTCTTTGTTGTTTTATCATCGTTCTCAAGAACCTGTCAGGTTGTTACATGATTGTTTAGATTTGGTTACTTGTCTAAATCTTAACTGAATTTTATAGCACTAAGAAATATCGAATCTATTTAGATTGATAGTAAGGTTTTAATTGGTTTTCCTTGCATTAAAATTTAAAAGGCAGATAGGCTATCTAGGAGGAAAGAAGTGGCAAATGTAATGTTGGACTTCTCAGTTAGGACGGCAACAACTCATACCCCTGAATTCCTTGGCTTGCCACAAGGAGCATGGGTTCAAGAAGGTGGCCCACAATGTGCTGGTCAGGGTGTTGTTGTTGGCCTCATTGACACAGGAATCGATCCAATGCACCCCAGCTTCGCAGATGACTTGATAACTGACAGTTATCCAGTTCCTGCTCATTACTCTGGCATTTGCGAGGTTACAAATGATTTTCCATCTGGATCCTGCAACAGAAAACTTGTGGGAGCTAGGCATTTTGCAGCCTCTGCAATAACCAGAGGAGTGTTCAATGCCTCTCAAGATCATGCTTCACCATCTGATAGTGATGGACATGGGACGTAAGTACTATCTTTTGGTTCATCCTTTACGTCAGTACTAACATTGTCCAATCGTGCATTTAATTTTTCAGTAAAACTGTGTCATTCTTGACAACTCATAGTAGAGTTTTTTTTTACTATCCGGTTCTGCCTAAAATATTCACACATATTTCATTTACATTTTTCCCTCCACGTGTCATTGTGGTTTATTTTTTTTATCAGCATGGCTGTTTTTTGAATCTATGTTTTTTGTCCATCATACAGTCATACAGCATCCATAGCAGCTGGTAATCATGGAATTCCTGTTGTTGTGGCTGGGCATCGCTTTGGGGATGCAAGTGGAATGGCTCCTCGTGCACAGTAAGTTCATTATCTTTTTCTGGGGAGATTATAAGATTCACTTTATTCCCAAATCCTAATGACAAATTAATTTCCAGCATTGCTGTCTATAAAGCTCTATACAAAAGCTTTGGAGGGTTTGCTGCTGATGTAGTAGCTGCAATAGATCAGGTAATGGTTTACCTTGCAAGCTAGCTATCTTCTTTTGATTTTGCACAAATTAAAACCACATTTTAAAATGCTACAATGCATATGGGCACATTGTGACATTTTATTGATGGCAAGTCATTGCATCATATTGCAGGCAGCTGAAGATAATGTTGATATAATCAGCTTATCCATTACCCCAAATAGAAGGCCTCCTGGACTAGCCACCTTCTTTAATCCAATTGATATGGCTCTTCTTTCAGCTGTAAAAGCTGGCATATTTGTCGTGCAAGCTGCAGGAAATACCGGTCCTTCCCCCAAGAGCATGTCATCATATAGTCCATGGATTTTTACTGTAGGAGCGTCTGCCCATGACAGGGAATACAACAACTATGTTGTACTTGGCAACAATCTGACCATTACAGGAGTTGGCCTTGCTCGTAAGTTCCTATTAGTATTTTTCATTGCGCGCAATTGCACATGGCTAGCGTTGTTTGATTCTAACTTTGTGTTACTCCGCAAATACAGCTGGAACAGATGGTGATTCCATGTTCACTCTAATTGCTGCACCCCATGCACTGAAAAATAATGTAGCCAGTCCTACTGAAATGTCCCTAGGGGAGTGTCAAGATTCAAGCCACCTTGATGAAGATCTCATAAGGGGAAAGTTACTGGTCTGCAGCTATTCCATACGATTTGTACTTGGCCTATCGTCTGTGAAGCAAGCTTTAGATACTGCAAAGAACGTCAGTGCTGCAGGAGTTATATTCTATCTGGATCCATTTGTTATTGGATTCCAGCTGAATCCAACTCCAATGGATATGCCTGGACTTATAATACCATCATCTGATGACTCTAAGGTATGACAGCCGGAGCAACAGTCTTGTTATTTCTCGCCTCTTTCTTTTGCTAATATCAAGAACAATAATAAATGTGATGCAATATTCTCAGGTATTTCTAAAGTATTACAATGAGTCCCTTGTGAGAGATGAGACCTCAAACAAAATCATCAGCTTTGGTGCAATTGCAAAAATACTAGGAGGCTTAAAGCCAAATTATGGCTTTTCTGCCCCCAAAGTAATGTTTTATTCTGCCAGGGGTCCTGATCCTGAGGACAACTCACTGGCCAATGCTGATATCCTGAAGCCAAATCTGATAGCACCGGGCAGTTCCATTTGGGGTGCTTGGAGTTCTCTTGGATTGGACTCTGCTGAATTTGCTGGTAACTTGACAATTTACCTAGTTTCTAATCTTGTTTAGAACATAAGTTTTATTGTTCAAATCACCAGGCATATAAAATAGCAACTAAACAAAACAGTGTCATGCATTTCCTGTTTCTTTTTTAACCGTTCTATTCGGTGCTAAAAATACCTATTCAGGAGAGAGCTTATGTCTGGAGTTGAAGATTCAGCCTAAATTGTTTGCCCTTCAATAGTACCATTAATCATTTGCAGATTACAATTGGCATTGATTTGTGCCAAATGTTGTTCTGCTTAGTACTTTTGTTAGTCCATTCCCTTTACATCGCTGCTAGAGTAAAATTTTGTGTAGAATCACAGAAAGCGCTACATGATTAGTTGTGCATCTGTACAGCTAACTACCTAAGTATAAGGCCATGCTCTTGACATAATGCTCTACAGAAAAGGTTGCATAAGAACGGTTCTAGTTGGTTGTTAAAGCCCTTAATAAGATGTTCGTTTAGTATTAGAACCCAACCTATAACATCTTTTATTACTAGATTTATTTTTGTTATACATAATGATTTTTACTTGATGTCCAGGTGAAAGTTTTGCAATGATTTCTGGTACAAGTATGGCTGCACCACACGTTGCTGGGCTTGCTGCTCTAGTCAAGCAGAAATTCCCTTATTTTAGCCCAGCAGCTATAGGTTCTGCACTATCGACTACTACAAGTCTCAGTGACAGGGAGGGGAATCCAATCATGGCACAGAGAACTTACGGCAATCCAAATTCGACTCAATCTCCAGCCACACCTTTTGACATGGGAAATGGCTTCGTCAATGCTACTGCTGCTTTGGATCCTGGGCTCATATTTGATTCCAGTAAGTATACTGCCCTTTTCTCTTTTTCTTTTTTACTGTTTTCAGTACTTCTACCTTTGGTAGAGTTGACTGCCTCACTGGGGCCTAAATTATATGACCTCTATAAGCATTTCTTAGCGTTTCCAAAAACATATCTGACTAGTCAAAATGCTTATATTTTGGAACGAAATTTGGAACGAAGGGAGTACTTGACAGCACGAAACACAAACTAGCAAGTTGCAGCAGCAATATAGCTTGAATGACATACATGCAATGCAACCATTTCTCTGACTATAAAGTCAGACTGAATTTCTCAGTGTAGTTTAATAATTATTCAATCATGAGAGCGGCATGACTGATGCCTTCAAAATTTATCTGATGAATTACAGCCTACGACGATTTCTTCTCCTTTCTATGTGGCATAAACGGGTCTGCTCCAGTAGTGATGAATTACACCGGCAACAGCTGCGCCGCCGGCGCCTCCACCATGACAGGGGCCGATCTGAACCTCCCCTCCATCACCATAGCGGTGCTCAACCAGTCAAGAACGATAACAAGAACGGTGACCAACGTGGCGAGCGACGAGAGCTACACGGTCAGTTACAGCGCCCCTTACGGGGTCACCGTCTCGGCGTTGCCGGCTCAGTTCTTCATCCCCAGCGGGCAGAGGCAGCAGGTGACCTTCGTCGTCAACGCCACCATGAACGGCACCTCCGCGAGCTTCGGCAGCGTCGGCTTCTACGGCGACAAGGGTCACCGGGTGATGATCCCGTTCTCAGTTATCTCCAAGGTTGTGTACGGTTCATGATTTGACTGATGGAAGGACGCTGCATATGGCAAAAGTGGATCTGCCTGATCCGGCGTATGCAGTCGGTGGGGTGACATTGACTGCCTGGGGGCTAACCTGACCAGAGATTTTTTGTTGATCTTGGTGTACATTTTGATGCATGTCAGTGTAAGTAAGATCAAGATGAGTGAATGGCTAATAACTGTAACTGTAAAGAGAACGATGTACCGGACCCCATCCTTTCGCGAATGAGAAATCATGTTTTTTCTCAATTTTTATGTCACCGTGTTAAGTAGAAGAATGCTCTCCGTCTGTGTCGTGTGTATATGGCGTCTGCCAGCCACCGGATTACGGGAGTGGTAAGGTCGGAAACTAGAACAGGAGAAAGATTATGGGATTATTTTAATGGATTTTTGTGAGCAGCTTCAACAACGGGGTGGTGGCGCAGTTGGCTAGCGCGTAGGTCTCATAGCTATTGAGTTATCCTGAGGTCGAGAGTTCGAGCCTCTCTCACCCCATAAACCCAAGTGATGATGAAAAGCTCTCGTGACTACTTTGGGTCGTCACACATCTGCCCATTACTGATGATAGAGCAAAACTGAGCTTGGCCTTTTTTCTTTTTAACAATTTTATTTGAAGAATTATTTTGCCATGCCACGCACATCTGATTTCCTTTCACAAATTTATTTGAACAATGTTTTGTGCTATGCCATGCATATCTGATTTTTGAAATACTGGAATATAAAAAAATTACAATGTCCTAGAACATCAAATCCTATGAATTGAAAAATGCAAAAAAAACCATACAGGAATAGCCATTTGGATGAAATATATAAGAAAAACATATAAATCAGACACATATGCCCATACAGATGATAGAGCAAAACTGAGCTTGCCTTTTCTTTTAAACAATTTTTATTTGAATAATGTATTTTGCCATGCATGCACATCTGATTTCCTTTCACAATTTTTATTTGAATAATGTTTTGTGCTATGCCATGCATATCTGATTTTCGAAACATAGGAGTAGAAAAAAATATTGCAATGTCCTAGCCCAACAAATCCTATGAATAGGAAAATGAAAAAGAAAAAACTACAAAAGTGACCAGTTGGATGAAGTATAGAAAAACATAAATCAGACAAGATTTTTCTCCAAGAGATTGGACCTCATGTCAAAATTGTTTCAAAATTCATATGTTTCAAATCAAATTTTCAAATCAAATTATAGGAATTCATAGGATTTTTGAATAGCTAGATCCAAAGAACTACATAGAAACTTTTTTATAGGATCAAATTATTTAAAAATTTCTTTAAAGCGCTTTGTTCCCAAGGAGCCCAAGTAGCACAAGTTATTGCTACCTCTTCATTTTTCTATAGTAAAATAAATTCTTAGACTTTGCTTCAATGAAGCTACGATCACTTATTATACAATTCAGAGCACATTAAATCAAGGGAACTCATGGTGCAAAGATTAATACTTCAATACTATATTAAAGAAAACATATATTTATTCAAGTTTAGTTATTTATTTGTAGATCTCTATCACAAAATCATATGACCGTTTATACCCGTTCGGTAGGGCTCCAGATTTTATAAAAACGTTTTAGATTCAGATTCTTTTGAAAAACGTTTTCCTGACGAATCAGAATCACTTGTGGAACTGTTGGTAAATTTGCTAGAAACTGAGAAAAGTGGAAGTGCCTATATAAAACTAAAAACGTTTCGAAACAAAACTGCTGGATCCACTCTCATTTGACACAGTTTCTTCGATTTCTCAACAAAATATAAAACGTTTCAGTCATTCAAACGGGATATTTGTTTCGATACATAGCATGTATTGCTATGTCCCCATGACGCGGAGAGGTCTTTTTTGGCTTTTGCAAATTGCAAACGCCTCGCGCAGGCCACGCAACGCAAGACACACCTACGGCCTCCGGTGATGGTCGGGGCACATGCGCACACGCCGCCCAGCCATCGCCAGTTCGCCACCTACCCGTGTGCACACCACCACCATCGTCGTCGTGGAAGACTTGAAGACGACGATGTTTTTGCAGTGCATGCGCTATCAGTCCAAGCCGCCGACGAAGCTGGATGGCCTGGCTGGCTGTGGATCCGTGTGAAGTTACGAGCGCCAGCAGCGTATGGCCCAATGGGAGAGCTTCATCACACGGTAACAGTAGGAGACCCAAGTCATCCAAGTCGAGAAAGGTACATACAGTAAACTGTGTTAGTGCAGTGTTTCCTTTGGAAAAGAGTCTCAGCACTCAGGTACCGCAGAGTCTTGATCAGACGGTGTATCCGTGTATGACCGTATGCAAAACGTGCAGTGCAGGATCTAAAACAGTAACAGTAATACGGTATGGGACTTACTACAGTTACCGTGGGGTCACCGTGAGAAAAAGCCTGTGCCACTACTCGATGTGGTCTGCAAAATCTTGATCGAACGACCCATAAATTCCCAGATTTAGATCGCTACCATCGGTCGCGATCCAAATAAGGAAGGGCCCAAACGAAAATCTTGTCTAATTAGCTCCTTCGGCGATCCGAAATGGGTAGACCCGCTTCTGATTTAGCCCACAAAGCCCAACCAAAAAAAGAAAACCAACACCACAGACCACGGACTCCTTCATTGAGTTCCCATCTGCGTTAGCCGGATCGCCGCGACGATGCCGCCTGCGCCAATTCTTTTAGCTAATGGATGAATGAAATCCGGCTTCACTTCAATCGAAGCTATAATCATATAAATATTAGCTTAAAGCCTAAAAAAATATCTATCATAAAATAAAATAGAAGACAAATAACCACTCAGCCAAAAAAAATGATATAACTTATTCATACAACAATTTTATTAAAAAATCTTCATTCAAAATTGACAAAAAAATCATAATCTTCTCATTGCACCTTTGATTTGCCTAAAACTGAAGTCAATATATTGCTCTAAAAATATATGTATGTAAGATTTAGTAAATAAAGCGTTTCTACTAATACAATTTTTTGGGTTTGAGTATATGCCGACAAGCCAATTATCAAACATATGAGCAAATTTACATGATAATTTTAAACCAAAGGATAAAAAACAGTTTTTCAAAGAAATTTAAGTAAAATGACAAGTTGGATATTCTCCTCGTACATTAAAAAAGCAATATGTTGTATTATCATTTGAAGTTTATTTTGCTAAATTATCTTTAATTAAAACCATCCCTTTAAATAAATACCACATAATTCCACCTACCCTCCTCGTCCTCCAAATCTACCACCGTGGTAGAGGACTCCGAGCCTATGATCTTTCCTCATCCCGAGCATGCTAATGGTCTAACGGCTGCCGGATCCTTCCCCCCTTCTCCGTTGCCGGCCATGTCCAAATTCTATCCGAGCTTGCACACAAGGGCTGGTGGCGCAGTTGGCTAGCGCGTAGTTCTCAGAACTTCTTTGAGTGATCCTGAGCTCGAGAGTTCGAACCTCTCACCCCACAAACCTTGCGATGACGAAAAGCTCTTCGGTGGCAACTTGGGTAGTCACCTTCATCTGAACTCAGATGTTCCGAGCACAATCCGAGCTTCGTTTTTTTTTTTTTTTTTTGAGTTTTTCTTTCCCAGGCTTCTCGATCTAACTAACCATCAGCCACCTGGCCATCAGTCGCGTCCGCGTCCGCCGCTCGTCGGTGGGCCCGGCTCCCGTCCCGCACATGGGCACGATTCCCTCCCAACCGCGTCGCCGAGAAAAGCAACAGAAAAATCCCGCGCAACCCGACCCGAACAGGCGGGCACGACGGTGCGAGCTGTCCTCCATAACTCCAGCCATCTCCCCCGCTTTGCTCCGTCCTCCGCCCCGTCCCCACACGTCAGCCAAACCCATCCCACGAGGAGGAGTGAACCAAAAACGCGAGCAACCGAGCAGAGGCCAGAGAGAGAGAGAGAGAGAGAGAGAGAGCGCGAGCTCGCTCGCTTGCTTGCATTGCCGTTGCCGACGTCGTCCCCATCTCCCGCATAACGCCGCGGCCGTAGTCCCGAAACCTCCCCCCTTCTCCTCGCCCACATTGTTTGTCTTCTCACCCACCTCCACCGCGCCATCGTCAAGCTTCGCCACCAGATCTGCGAGGAGATAGGAAGCTCGATGCCCGATCTGTGAAGCGGAAGCAATAGCTAGTTGAGAGGGGTGGCCACAATGGGAAGCTCCAGATTTGTCCTCCTGCTCCTCCTCCTCGCCCTGGCGGCTTGCGCCGCGCGGGGGCAAGGCGGCGGCGGCGGCAACTCGACCAGCGCGGCGGCGCCGGCGCCGGCTGCGGCGGCGGGGCCGTTCGTGCCGCGGGACGACATCCTGCTGGACTGCGGCGCGACAGGGAAGGGGAACGACACGGACGGGCGGGTGTGGAGCGGGGACGCCGGGTCCAAGTACGCGCCGGCGAGCCTCGGCTCGGCGTCTGCCGCGGGGCAGGACCCCTCGGTGCCGCAGGTGCCCTACCTCACCGCGCGGGTCTCCGCGGCGCCGTTCACCTACTCCTTCCCGCTCGGCGCCGGCCGCAAGTTCCTCAGGCTCCACTTCTACCCGGCCAACTACTCCAGCCGCGACGCCGCCGACGCGCGCTTCTCCGTCTCCGTCCACGCCGCCAACGTCACGCTCCTCTCCAACTTCAGCACCTACCAGACCGCCACCGCCCTCAACTTCGCCTACATCGTCCGCGAGTTCTCCGTCAACGTCACTACCCCGACGCTGGACCTCACCTTCACGCCGGAGAAGGGCCACCCCAACGCCTACGCCTTCGTCAACGGCATCGAGGTTGTCTCCTCCCCCGACCTCTTCGACATCTCCACCCCCAACCTGGTCACCGGAGATGGCAACAATCAGCCGTTCCCGATCGACGCTGGCACTGCTCTGCAGACAATGTACCGACTCAATGTCGGCGGCCAGGCAATCTCCCCCTCCAAGGACACAGGCGGGTACCGTTCGTGGGACGATGACTCGCCATACGTTTTTGGTGCGGCGTTCGGGGTGTCCTACCCGAAAGATGACAATGTTACCATCACGTACCCTAGCAATGTGCCGGAGTATGTGGCGCCGGTGGATGTCTATGCCACGGCGAGGTCAATGGGGCCGGACAAGAACGTGAACTTGGCATACAATCTCACTTGGATAATGCAAGTGGATGCTGGGTTCACGTACCTTGTGAGGCTTCATTTCTGTGAGATACAATATCCAATCACTATGATCAATCAGCGGGTGTTCAACATTTACATCAACAACCAGACTGCTGTTCAGGGCGCCGATGTGATTGCGTGGACTAATAACAATGGGATTGGCAGTCCAGTGTATCAAGACTTTGTAGTGACCACAGTAGGTTCAGGGGCTATGGATTTGTGGGTAGCGCTCTATCCAGATGTCCAGGATAAACCACAGTTCTATGATGCTATCCTCAATGGAATGGAGGTTTTCAAGTTGCCTCTTAGTAATGGGAGCCTTGCTGGGCTCAACCCTGTTCCAAGTATTGAGCCATCGTTGGATGGTGGGGCAGTGAAGAAGTCAAGTGTTGGGCCTATTGTTGGTGGAGTGATTGGAGGTCTGGTGGTTCTTGCACTTGGATATTGCTGCTTTGTGATCTGCAAGCGTCGGAGCAGAGTGGGGAAGGACACAGGCATGAGTGATGGGCATTCTGGATGGTTGCCGCTGTCACTTTATGGCAACTCACACTCGTCTGGCTCAGCGAAATCACATACTACTGGGAGCTATGCTTCATCATTGCCATCCAACCTGTGCCGCCATTTCTCATTTGCGGAGATCAAGGCTGCAACAAACAACTTTGATGAATCCCTCCTCCTTGGTGTGGGTGGTTTCGGTAAAGTGTATCGTGGGGAGATTGATGGTGGAGCGACCAAGGTGGCTATCAAGCGTGGGAATCCACTGTCTGAGCAGGGTGTGCATGAGTTCCAAACCGAGATTGAGATGTTGTCGAAGCTCCGCCACCGTCATCTTGTGTCACTGATTGGTTACTGTGAGGAGAAGAATGAGATGATCCTGGTCTATGACTACATGGCTCATGGAACTCTTCGTGAGCACCTGTACAAGACCAAGAATGCACCACTTACATGGAGGCAGCGCTTGGAGATCTGCATTGGTGCTGCCCGTGGGCTTCACTACCTTCACACTGGTGCAAAGCACACAATCATCCACCGTGATGTGAAGACAACAAATATCCTCCTGGATGAGAAGTGGGTTGCGAAGGTTTCAGATTTTGGTCTGTCAAAGACTGGGCCATCGATGGATCACACACATGTGAGCACAGTTGTCAAGGGAAGTTTTGGTTACCTTGATCCTGAATACTTCCGCAGGCAGCAGCTCACTGAGAAATCTGATGTCTACTCCTTTGGTGTTGTGCTATTTGAGGTCCTCTGTGCTCGCCCTGCCTTGAACCCCACTCTTGCTAAGGAAGAAGTTAGCTTGGCGGAGTGGGCCTTGCACTGCCAGAAGAAGGGCATTCTTGATCAGATTGTTGATCCCCACCTGAAGGGAAAGATCGCTCCACAATGCTTCAAGAAGTTTGCCGAGACTGCTGAGAAATGTGTGTCAGATGAGGGCATCGATCGTCCTTCTATGGGAGATGTGCTGTGGAACTTGGAATTTGCCCTTCAAATGCAGGAAAGTGCAGAGGAAAGTGGAAGCCTTGGGTGTGGGATGTCAGATGAGGGCACTCCCCTTGTGATGCCCGGAAAGAAGGATCCCAATGATCCATCAATAGAGTCAAGCACCACGACAACCACAACCACTTCCAT
This sequence comes from Oryza australiensis, assembly GCA_019925245.2. Classification (NCBI taxonomy): domain Eukaryota; kingdom Viridiplantae; phylum Streptophyta; class Magnoliopsida; order Poales; family Poaceae; genus Oryza; species Oryza australiensis. The sequence goes on along the minus strand of JAIFGZ020000048.1, from coordinate 5,766,011 downwards.
AAGCATGGGCGACCAAAGTGTTGCTAGTATAGACTCCGACGGGTTGACGCCTAGTGCTGTCTTCTCGCAGATCATGAACCCCAAGGGACGGTGAGCTAACAATCTCTGCTTGTCTCCTGCAGGCATTATTTATTCTTTAAACGTATTCTCATGAGTTTGTGATGTTGATTTTCTGTCAATTTATGGACCTGGAAGTCAGAGACTTGTTTCATATTAGATATTTTTGTGTTGTGTTGTATATTGTCCATGCTGTGGTAACTTGGATGCTTATTTGGCTTTGTATTGTACTCTACCGCTGGTATTGACCCACCAGTTGATCTCTATTACTGTATGCGAAAGCTATGCGCATGCCTTTCTGATGTGTTTGATCAGAGCCCATCTCAATAGCTGCACTTTGTAAAGTTGTGGATTGTTATGATAGTTAGGAGAGCCTGGTATTATCACTTTTATCGAAAATTTTCTCGTGAACAAAAAGCTGTTAACATGTGGCATTGATTTAGGTCCTGTTTGGTTGATTTAGGTCCTGTTTGGTTCAGCTTTCAAAAACTAGAAGCTGGCTTTTGGCTTATGAAAAGTTGAAATTTCATAAGCCAGAAGCCAGAGACCGTTTGGGAACCAGCTTTTGGGTTAGAAAAAAAATCTAAATTTGCATAGAAAAAAATTAAAAGCATCAACATCTGCATTAGGAAAAATCTAGATTTGCAAACCTTCTCAGGTTGCTGGGGCAGTGACGGACCAATGACGGGGTGGCAACGAAGGGTTGGGGACAACCGTGCTCGAGCTGGCGACTGGGCGGCGGCGCTGGTGACGGGTAGGCGGCGATGCCGATGGGTCGACGGCGCTGGCGATGGGGCGGCGGTGCCGCCCCTATGTGTCGTCAACCCTAGCAGCAGCCACACGTTTTGTCGTTGGGAAAAATAATAGAACGAACCGTTTTTTTAATGAGTGGCATGCGGGTAATTTGGTTTAACTTTTCCGTTAGAAGACAGAGAAGCTGTCCATCCAAAGTGAGCTTCTTACTTTGGGTTTTTCTAAAGTGAGCTTTTCACTTTGGATTTTTCTAGTTTAAATGTGGCTTTTGGCTTCTCAAAAGATAGATTCAAAATCTAGCTGTTTGGTTTAGCTTTTTTGCTTCTCCGACAGAAAAACCATCCAAAAGCTGAACTAAACAGACTTCTGTTTAGTGTGTTATGTAGATAGTGATGGTTGCATAAGCCATTTCCATGCATATACTAATACTGGACTATGATGTTTTTCTGATGTCATGTTGTTTTACAAGTATAAATCTAGTATAATATCAATCTTGAACTGTTATTCTGTGTATTACCGTTTTCGGGTTGCCGGTTTACTTCAAGCTGTATAGACGTTTCAGGGTTATGGATTGTTATCCACTCACTGTTATCTTGATCTGGCGAACACTTCTTCTTAGTGATGCTACACTTTATCGTAATAGGACTACTGATCGAATGTTTGTCTTCCTTTTGGTAGTTGATTAATTTTCTTACAACTGTGTTCACGAGAATTGAGAGGAATAGAGAATCGAACAATGATTTTCAGCATCCACCTGCCTTTGAACAAAAGGACTTCTGCTAAATGTTCACATCTGCCTTTGAGGAAAAACTCTTGTGTGAGCTGTTTGGCGGTGATGACAGCCATATCCAGCTAAATATCATCACAATTCGCAACCGCTAAGCTTGACACTCTGTACCAGCTTTTCTTTTTGTGTCGGAATGGGACGTCCTAAAACTCGTCGCCACCCTGTCGTACCATACGTGCTCTCAATGCATCCAGCTATATCTCATCTTGCAAGAAGTTGTGCTTAGAAAAAGAAATGAGCGAGTAGATGACTAGCTCTGAAGTCTATTTAGAACGTATGATTTCTACACGACAATTCACAAAATATATCAGTTTTAACATAGACCGGTAAAATATTACTCCACTGGTAATGTTAGCTCCCCTACCGTTTTTTTAGAAAGGCGCCCAAAAATATCTCATATCTGATATTTATTAAGAAAAACTAGTAGCGAACAAAAGGTAAACTTAACACAAAACAACCCGTAAAAAATAAAAATACACCTCGTATCTGATATTTATAAAAAAAAAACTGTAGCCAGTAAAAAAGACAACTTAACACAAAACAACCCTGTGAGAAATAAAAATACACCGAAGATCTTTTTGGCGTCTTCTCCCTTGGATTGTTTGCCACTGATCAGAGCTGAGAGATTGCAATGAAAAGATAAGGGAATATCACGGTCTCTTTTTTTCCTTGAAACACTTTACAAACACATATGTTAACTATCCCCCATAAACATATTAAAAAATTGATTCGATATATTTTAAAATTAATAAAGTCGGTACCTCATTGTCAATCTTTTTGCCTTTTTTTGGATTGTTTGCCATCTACCAAGTTCAGAGATTGCACTTGAAAGAATATCATGGGTTTTTTTAGAAGCGCATTACAAATGCAGGCGTTAACAAAGCACACTCATCCTTATGAGTATCTTTGAAAGACTGATTCGGCATATCTCGAGATTAATAAAGTCACCATGGTGCCTCACTATCAACGGAAATGTTGGCTACCACTAAAAAATAGCAGTAAATACGAGCATCCATGTTAAGTCTAGAACTTAAACCTGAACAGACTGATTCTAAAAAAAACTAATCAGTTAAGATATGTTCACTTCGTGATATCATAGTTTCTTGAGAACATCATGGTTAGGACTTACGATACTAGACTTTGACCATGCGTTAACATCAAAATTTGATATGATTCTTTAGTGAATTTGGTTAAGGAAAAAAGTTGATCAACCGATGAAAAATCGTAAAGACCATGACATAACAATTTAATTCTATCTATTAATTAGGTTGGATTTAGCATATTTCCTTTTATATTTAGAAAATTTTATCTAGTGTCTCATTAGGATTTTAAATCTTTAAAACATGTGTCATGTCTAATCAACCCTTATAACAACATGGGGATATAAATATGTACACCCGGGATTTTTGTAAGACATCTTTACAGATCAATACAATTACTTTCGGCACATCACCACCCTTTTATTTCGGCGAGTTCTTAGTTTCGAGTTAGGTTGCATCGGTTTTGATCTATGGCAAGGAAGTAAGTTTCGTCAACTTCGTTTGTATCGGCGTGGCTACAACTTTCTCTGTTAAGTCTAATATTTTACTCAAGTTGATACAAGCATTGGCTATCAGATAATATTGATTATATCTTTAATTGCATTGTTTAGAGTCATATCGGCTTAGTTAAGACTTTCTCGGTCAGGTCCGAACTAAGTTGACACTCTTCTAATCACATTGTTGTTTTAGATTGATCGATATATCCATCATGTTTGTGTATATTTATCAGCTAAATATGTTTTTATTATTATCTTCAATCTTATACTGTCTTGGTTAGGTCCGATCTATTAGATTGTTGCTAATAAGTTTAATTCTAGTAAGCCGATAGATTTTTATGCAATATTCATAGGAGTTCTAGCCGATGAGTTATCATTATTATAAGCTTCAATTATCAAATGTACCGATTAGTTAGCCGATATATGTTTTAATTTACTTACATTAGATCTTCAGCCGATATATACTTTAACCATCTGACTTATATTTATCATGCGATATTAGTTTTGGCCGATTGGTTCATATTATATTATCTTGTTGCAGTCTCTGAGTTATATCGGCTCATACTCAAACTTGTATATTCACTAGTTAAATCTTTCTTTATCAACTTCAATCTTATATTATCTCGATTCATTATGATCTATCAAGATTGTTTTTGCTAAAGAATGGTTTATTGATGATTGTATATAGTTTAGTTTCACCCGATGATAGCATAAATTTTATTATTTATTTGATCATTTGAATCTATATTAGATCTATATCCGATTGATCAAAACCGTATCAACATCGGCTGGCATCGTTACACCACATCGGCTCTTTTATCATCGATCTATTTCCATCTTGTTAGTTGCAATATCAAGCTAACTGGCATGTCTTGAACTCGATTGATGTGATCTACAATAAAGCTAAACAGATCTCTCAGGCTTTCGTATGTCGCGACGTATTATGTCAACACCATGTTTGGGGAAGCAAAGTTTCGCGACGTATTATGTCAACACCATGTTTGGGGAAGCTTAAAGTTTTGAAAATCTACTAGTTGATAGCCAACTTCGAGAATCAAAAAGCTGGGTTTTATAGCTTCTGGCTTCTAATTTATTTTTTATATTTTATAACTAAATAAATATTCTCAAAATCTGAGTAACAAATTAAACTGTTTAGGAGCTGAAAAGCTGCCACTGCTAAAAAACTTTCCAAATAGACCCTCCATCTCGTTTGTTCCAGTTTCGACCAGAACAAGCTGGTTTAGGGGCCTTGCTTAGCATGGGCCAAATCCTGTCCCGGCCCATCACAGGTAAAGCCCAGAAATTGGCCCATGGTAAACGAGGGCTTTATAGGAGCGTGGAGACGGCAGCCTGAATTTGAAGTCCACCGGATAAACCCCGTGTTTCCTCCTCGAAAACCTCTCCTCGTTATCCTGAAAACCACCATCCTGTCCCCTTCCAAAGACCAAACCAGTCGCCTGAACTTCTGTGCGCGTCCATGGAGCTCAACCCATCCGCTTCCCTGCCCTAGCTCTCTCTCGTCCACCTCGGGTTCCAACCGCAGCATCGGAGGCGGAGCCATGGCGTCGTGCTCCCGCACTTGGCTCCTCCCAGGTGACCTCTCGCTCCTCATTTCAACCGCCAATCCGCACGGCTCAGACCAACTCACCTCCTCCGTCCAATACTTTGCAGGCATGGCGCCGCAGGCCGCCTCCTCCACCGCCCAGACGCTTGCTCGCCCCCGCGAGTCCTTGGTAACTCCTCCCCCCATCGGAATGCCCGAGAAAATTGCTGAAATTTTACTGCGTTCCCGTGCTCCGAGTTGTCATGGGTGCTGAGTTATTTTGTTTGTTTTGGTGGTGCGCAGAAGGTGTTTACTGGCTTGCCTCACCAGAGAAGGGTGCTGTTTTCTGGTGTGTCGAGCAGAACGCGAAGAGGCAGGATCAGGAGCGTCAAGGATGACTCGCTCCATTTCGATCCGTCTAAGATCGAGGCGCCGCCGTACTCCAGTTACTTTGACTCCACGTCGGGCCAGCTCGAGCCGGCGTCGGGTGCGCGAGCAAGCATACCTGGGCAGGAGTACTGGCCGGAGGGCACTGCATCCCGCGTCCGCGCTGCCCGTGCACCTGCACCGGTCGGGGAATCAGCTGGGACACCGTCGTTTGGTAAGAAGCCAGGGAGTAGAAGGAGAGGGTATAAGGAGCAGGTAGCATCTGCAACGGCAGGGGGAGGCGTGGAGACCAGTGGAGATGAGGGAAAGTCGGTTGTGGTCATTGAGGCCTCATCAGATGAGACGCTGGAGGAGACAAAGGATTCATTGGATGATTATGTTGTTTATGAGATGCCGAAGGAAGAAAATTTGAGTGAATATGAGATGGACAAGATGATGGGACGGCCGCACCCGTTCGTTGACCCGGAAAAGGCAATGTCACTAGGGGAACCAAAATCTAGTGAAGAGCTCTGGTGGAATTGGAGGAGGAAGGCTGAGGAAAATGAAATGTGGTCAAGATGGCAGAGGAGGCGCCCAGATGTTGACACGGTTAGTTCTTGATTGGTTGAACTTAATAAATGATTGATAAGTTTTCTTTGTTTTACTTAAATTTGTCAACCTATTGTCACTTGTTAACATAACCTAGTAGCGAACATGAGGTACACAGTATGGTCCTTATTCTCCATTTTTTCTACTGCGCGTCCACACCGTTTTGAGGGTTTACATTATTTGTATGACGGTCTGTATGTAACCCTGTTTTGATAGCACAGGGCACATAAACTAAGGTAGTACATGCCCTTTTGTCCTTTTGTAGTTCTGTGTGCGCCAGAGTATCCAACCGAAGTTTATTATGTTTGTAGTGCTAATATTTCCAGAAGCTAACCTATGATGTCATGATTTTCCTATGCATCTTCTGGCGTGTAATGTGGATGCAAGCAGAGTAGTGTACACAGTAATGAGCTGGTATTTTGATGCTGGGAGTTGAAAATGAGATGAAATACTAAACTAGATATCTTGGTTCAGACCCAAATTAGGTTCTTCGTTAGCCTAAACTGGCAACATTAATAAGGATCTTCTGGGATCATCTCTATTCCGCAAATCCTGTGGTTCAGTTGAGCGCCTATGCCCCATTTAAATCCACCACCTGGTAGATAAGCTTGCACAGCTTGCACATGTGGCATTTTCTATACATGGCTTATCAGTTCAATATATTGTTGGTTGACGTTTTAACCTTTTTCATTATTCAGATTAGTGTTTCTGCTAACTAACAGCTCTGTGTCTTATCAGTTATAATTTGAACTGTAATGTTCATTTCATTATTGTAGGTCTTTGCAAAAGCAATGGCAGAAACTGGGCAGATAAAAATATTTGGGGACCACCCTACCAGAACAGAAGCTGCTCTTGCCAAGACAAGAAGACATTTATTCAAAGAGGAAAGGTTGACTAGAAATTATTTTCTCATAATTTAGTGATTTAGCTTTTCGTGGGTCTTCACCATATGTGAAAACCGTGCTTTTAATGCTAATATATTCAGCACATGTGAAATAATAGTAGCATTGTATATTCGTTCTACTCCATCATGTAAGCTTCTGTAGACTCTTCACCTGCACTTTGGTATCTACCCTCTTTGATTTCTACACTCCTTTCAAAAAAAGGCAATGGTGGTGGCAGTGAATCTGCCACCCCACCAACTCTTCTATAGAGTTCTTTTTTTAACCAACTACTCCTTCATGTTTTCTACCAACTAGTACTTCATGTGCTTTAATATTACAAAATAGTTCTTCTATATGTATTTCTATCTATTTCATTCTATAATACAAGTTTATCATACAAAGATATCAACAAGGACAAATTGTGCCAAAAATGTCACAACTAATTTGTTCCAAACAATATTAGCACATTTATAATTTATTTTAATCCGTTACAAAGCACGGGTATTTAGCTAGTTATAACAACATCTGATAGATGTTAGGCATGTCTAATTGCCTGTCCGCTGGTCTGTACTTCAACTTTACTTGCTATTGCATTAGAGAAAATATTGTGACACAATGTCCTTTCAACATGATATTTTCATTATATTTTTAATGTCTATAGTTCTATCTTGCCTTGAGTCAGGGGCGGACTTACGCCCTGGGCTGCCCGGGCTGCAGCCCGGGGCGAGGCCGCGTGAGGCCGCAGCTACAAAGTCCGGCAAACAGCAGCCAAAATGCTAAAATGAGACTGTACGTGTACTTTAATTAATGATTAGCTTTTGTAATTAAGTTAGTAGCAGCAAATAGGTGAAGACTTCAGGTGAGAATTAAAATCCAAATCCCTAATTTCCTATATTGTCTATAAAATTTGATGCATTAAATAGTATCTCTAATTTCCTATACTGCTTGTTTCTTAATAAATTTTTTTATTAAGGAAGACTTTTGTATTTGATAATATTTTATCCTCATCATAGTTTTATGTATCTTTGAGCATTTTCAAATTGATATTAATCTTTGCTATATCTATTAGTAGTGTATTGTGTATAGCAAACAAAATTTTTTGTCATCTGTTATTTAGCCCCCCTCTCCATTTCTGGATCCGCCACTGCCTTGAGTCGTTCTTATATTTGATATACAATGAAAATGCAGGTTAGAAGCAGAGCAAAGGAGACTAGAAGAAATAGGGCCAATAGCATACTACTCGGAATGGGTTGAAGCATATAAAAACAAAGACACCTCACGGGAAGCTGTACAGAAGCACTTTGAGGAGACTGGCGAAGATGAGAATACTCAACTTATAACAATGTTTCAACACCAAACTGCTGGGGAATTTCGCATCATGATGGGCACCGATGTTCGTATACAACGAGATCCTTTGGCAATGAGGATGCGAGAAGACCAGATCAAACAGAGTATTTCTTTTTCTTAATCCTGATTATTTTATCGTACTGACATCTACAAGCTGCCTTTACTGACTTTATACATGGTCCATCCTACACTAGATTTCTTCTCTAATCATATTTATTCTGTTAGAATATATTGTATGATAAATCCTGGAGATCAAGCACATACTAAATCCTGGTGGCATTTGCCTGATAATATATTTGTAACATCGAAACTACCTGTTAACTTCTATAGGTTTATACACTGTTGTAAGTGTGCATGTTTCGAAACAAATACAAAAGCTAAACTTTGTTGCCTGTCCTGCTTATATACTGAAACGATCCTGGAATGAAAGTCATTGGGTTTGAACACAATATGACATTTTTTTTCTGTCTCCAGTTTCATGTGCCACTTTTGTTTCCGTATGCATGCGCCTAGAATGATCCATCAAGAATATCTAAAACTAGCATATTCTTTTTTTGTGCGCGGTAAAACTAGCATATTCAAACAAGTATTTCAGGTAAACCTTATTTATATGCAAAAATAAAAGAAAAAAGAGAGCGTGACTTGTTTTAACTAATGAAACTACATCAGGGGTATATACCATGGGAGTAATCTTTCCATATTAAATGTGCAGTTTGGGGTGGTGATCCTGTTTACCCAACTGTGAACTACGTTCATGATCCTGATGAAGTAGCAGACTACAGGGGTCCAGAATTTCATGAACCTACACCTGAAGTTGTACCTTACTTGATGGAGGTATGTCATAGTACTTCCTTATAACTTATAGCATTTTACAGGATTCATGATGATGTATGGTTATTGATCTGGTAAGCCTTGGCTGCATAAATATACATTTACCCGTTGTTATTTATAATCGTACAATAGTATAGCACAGTACTGAAAATGCTAGTCATGTGACAACTGGCGCTAAGCTGCTAATAGGAGTGATGAAGCTAACTTTATATATTGACTTTCCTCTTTAAGCATGGTATAATGATCACGAAGGAAGAGCTATATGCACGTTTAAACGAAGAGATGGAAGACATCAATCAAGACATTACGGTATACATTAAACTTTTACTCTGGTTTTGTATTAATTGATTGCTGATCATAGGCATCACGACTTTTACTTATCCATGTCTTACCATCTTGACAGTATCTTCCTGAAGTCAGAGATCCCATGGCTACTGCTGTTGATATTGGAGAGCATTCTGTGAGTGTCCATCCTAAATGCTTCCTTTTTTTTACCAAAAAACCTCTCAGGTCTTGTATACTATACAGGACAAATAAAAAATGTAATTTCTGTTTCTTTTGGTTCATAAGTGCAAGAAGAAAAGAATGCAAGTAATGTTTGATTTGATAAAAGCTTCTCCATGTAAACTTATGCTCATTTCACTGTGATGTTATCTACTTTTCAAATAGTACAACGAAGATAGTGATGATGAGGAGGAGGATGCTGACAAAGTTATTGCACAGCCTGAGTCACTGGAGGTATCATACTGTACTGTTTACTGATGGAAATGTATGCAATCTGCAGTTCTCAATGTAGCCTTGCAAATTTCTTCTTATTACTGGCAATGACAGCAGATCTTTCAGTTCATATATGCTTATTGGAGGCTGAATGCCTCTCTTACAATACATGGGAATAGTTGGTTTATTGATATGATGATAGTTATCAATATTTGTCCTGCCTGAAGGTCGGTCATCCTTTTGAATTGTACTGCTTGACCAATAGGATGATGAAGATGATGGGGATGATGCTGAGGATGCTGAAGGGAAGGTCAGTCGTAATTGGAGTGTTCTAAAGACTACCGGCCAGGCTGAAAAGCCAAAGGTACCTTTTTATTATTATCAGTTCTCTTCTGATGAAAAAAGTTCAGCCTGTTGGCACTTATAAATGCTGAGCGAGTAGCATTCTTGCCAGTCCTATTCATTGTCTTGCCTAATCATGTGCATATGGTTTAGTTTAGCGTAAATTCATGGAAGTGTCTAATACATGCAGAGTTTGTAACTGTATCAACTCCCATTCCAAACACGTAACATATCCAAATCATGTGCATATGGTTTAGTTTTGCGTAAATTCATGGAAGTGTCTAATACATGCACAGAGTTTGTAACTGTTGTCAACTCCCATTCCAAACACGTAACATACCCTGTCGTAATGGATACATTCGTAAGTGATCACAACTCAGTAACTCAGGAATGACTGCTTATTTCTTTCCGTCTTTCCAGGAAAAGTCGAAGAAAGATCAACTGTCGCTAAAAGAAGCTATTGAGGATTCTGAGAACTTGACTGATTTTCTTATGGACTTCGAAGAAGATGAGTAATATCTGGGCATTTGCTTCAGTATTCTGCACGTTACACATGGTAAGCACAGTAAAGTATAGCAGACCACCATTTGTTCTTAAGTTTTCAGAGAATATTTAACCAAAAGCCAGAGCTTGTTCTCTGGAAACTTCTGAGCATAAAATATCTGATGGTTTTTATCAAGTAATTTGACTTTAGGTTTAGTTGCTACAGTGCATACAAATAGATACCAGTAGTATTGAATGGTACAATCATTCTTACGAATACATGCATGTGTGCAATGATTAAGTAGTGCCTTAAGCCTTCGTGTGATGCTTTCCTAGGCTCAGAGCTGCATCCTTTATCTGCCTGAGGGATTCGGAAAAATCATCCAAAAGCTCGTGACAATCTGGAAACTGTGCCTCGTCCACGGCAAGATTTACCATCATGGTGTTAACGTAACTTTGAAAATTCACAGTTAAGGCCTACACAAGCAAACCAAACAGTTAGATGTAAATTAGGTCTTGCTCATCGCATCTGTACCCAGATTCCAAGACAGGGAAAAAATACTTTCACCATCTACAACGCTGAAGGATTATTCATCGCTATGCACTTGTATATCCTGGTTATAAAAAGTGTCATACAAGGGGCTTAATTATTTCTTTTTTCAACGATTCAAAGTAATTAGTTTCAGTCAAATTACTATTTTCGCGATGACTTAGTGATATTTGCTACTACAGACTATTTATTTCATGGGAAATTTTCGGGGTTTTTTTTCATTAACAGTTTTTTATACTGTTTTCACCACTAAGCCAAAGATAATCTCACGTTCGTCATTCATTTGTTTTTTAGCCCTAGTGACGAAAGTGAGATGCTCAAAGCAAAAACAAGGTAATCATCATTGCTTAGTGCCAAAAAAACCCTTCCCTGTCATAGATTGGAGGATCTGACATACTAACAAGTTAATGCAATTATTTAATTCTAGGGGAAATATATATTTCAGGGAACTTACTTCTGGAGGTCCATAGCCGCTAGGGGCAATGAAGACAACTGGATGCCCACAAAACTCCACCTGCTCAACTGGGCCGATCATGTTGGAGAATGATATGGTAGTATGAGAGATCATACGATGGAAGACAGCAGCTGCTGCCTGTTTGATTCACAAGTTGCAATCCTATTAGTAACAAAGATCCACAGGGGATGGTTCTGCGCATGGCTTAAAAAAATGGCGGTGTAATGCTCTTTCTAGGAAACAAGGAGGTTGACAACTGCCTACAACTGGGATTCTGCTAGTGGGTCTCTTTATTTTTTTGAAACAAGGATTTCTATTGGATATCACAATCTTGTACACCTACGAATTGCATTTTCTTGATAACTAAATGTTAGCATGGTTAGTAACCTAATACTAAATTAGGTTATTAGTTATACTTGGAGTATCCTGAATTCTTCAGTGTCTTAGTCAATAGGAAAAAAATGATTAGCTTTGCCTGCCAATTTAATACAAGGATCAAGTGGCTAATGAGGCGATGGGGACAAATTTACCTTGAGCCCAAAAAGTTTGAGGATCACTTCTGCAGCTAAATGCGTGAATACCACTTCTAATGAGCTCTTCTTCCTATCAACCACTTTCTTTGCCTTGCGAACGTAGTCTAGCGGATCCTTGTGCATGCCTATGAAGAATGGGAGGATTATGAAACCAAGTGCATTTCCCCATTTCACTTCATCTTCTCTGCCAGAATTGATCATATCTACATATGCCTGGCCATAGCAATGGGAAATAAATCATAATAGATTCTACCAGTCGAAAATTGCTACTACTACAAATAAAGCAATAAAAATGCTCGGTCCTGTGAGCTTAAATGGCCAATCCAAGTAATTATTACATGTAGGCTTGTGGTTGGCCTCAAATTGACGAGGAGGATCGATCTCAAACGTATATCCTCGTCAGTTTCCGTGTCACCTGCGAAGGAGAACAAGCAACGTGGGAGTAAAGAGCTAGTACTACTGTATCAGCCAGGGCCGCAATTTAAGAGCTACTGTATCAGCCAGGCAGCAGCTGCGGGAGCATGATTTTATTGGACGCAATTGGTCACCTGACTTCCGGTAGTAATATCGCGACAGTGCAGAGTACGTGATCCCAACCAGCACATCATTGACCGTCTGCGAGAAGTGCAGGCAAACATAAAAGAGAATGAAATAAATCTCCTCAGAACTTCTGCTGTGACCCCTGTCCTTTGCTACAGTCAACTTGCAACAGGTGAAATATTATAGAGATGGAGGGAAAATGATAAACAGGAAAAAATTATTTCGTGTTTAAAGATTTCAAGCGGGAAGAGGCGAAATGGTATATGTAGCCATAGGTCCTATCTGGAAGATATTTTACTGCTACGGTTTAAAATTACTGTAAGACAGCGACAGTCGACCAAAGTAAAGAAAAAGTCTTAAGATTTTTATACTTCCTCCCTTCACTTTTTATCATGGATACTTATTAATGTAGTAGTACACACTTTGTTCGCTCGTTTTTTAAAAAAACTAAATATATACAAATATTTATATTATCGAAGCACTTTACATACTTAAATATAACTATACTATTTGCGTTCATCAAACCATCATAATATTTAAAAAAATTACTGTTCAACAGTGTCAATAAAAGGCAACGGTGGGAGTTACCTCTAATCTTAGTCTACAAAAGTCAAGGCTAAAAAGTAGAAAGTGGTGACCAAATAATTCCTTAAATCAATTCTAAAATTTTAACTTTAACTTTAAAATTTCCGCAATTTTATATGCCGCTATACTCAAACAGGAAATAAGGAAAAATCACTTACGCAATGCATGACTTTCTTGACGAGCTTGACGTCATCAAAGCTAAGCCCGCGGTGCACGATGCGCTTCCGCTGGAACTCCCCGTGCTTCGCCCGCTTGAACAGCGTGTGCGGGTCCTTGAGGAACATGGTCGTCGCGAAGAAGCTCGCGACGTCCACCACTGTGTGCCACGCCAGCGCGGCGAACGACCAGAGCCACGCGGCGAACGCCAGCGCGCCCGCCGACGCCGGCGGCCTGGGCCGCGCGTAGATCGCGCCGGCACGCGTCGGCAGCGGCGGCATGGCCGGGAGCCTCGCCGGGTCAGCGGCGCTGCGCGTGCACGCCATGAGGAGCGTGAGCAGCGACATGCCGTCCCCGAGGGAGTGGTGCACGCGGATCGCCGTGGTTGCCGCCGCCTCCGACGTCGGGAAGTCCAGCACGTGGAACTCCCACAGCGGCCTGGACTCGTCCATGGGCTTGGTGGACAGCGACGCCACGTAGTCCTCCACCACCTTGTCCGGGTCGGCCGCCACGGCGTCCATGTCCAGCTCCGGGTAGATGATGTGGTCGTCCAGGTTCACCGTCGTGCGCACCCACCGCGGGTTGCCGCCGTCCTCATCCGTCACCTGCACAAACACACAAACACACACGCCAGTGGTTAATCAACGACGGCGAGCTCATCGGCGGCACGGCAGGTGTACGGACCTGGATGCTGCGGAAGCGTGGGTAGCGCGCGAGCTGGGCGGCGATGCCGGCGCGGGCGACGGGGTCGTTCACTGGCGTGGCGATGCCGATCACCACGACGATGAAGAAGTCCTCCACGAGCCGCGCGGAGGGGCTGACGGGCTCCGGCGGCGTCGCCGTCGCCGCCTTCTTGCCACCGCCGACGCCGTCCCCGACCCGGAACCCGTTGCCGCCGTTGCTGCTCGTGGTGCGGACGGTGAGTTGCCGCTTCCGCAGTGCAGTGGCTGCAGCCGCGTCCATTCTCGTGAGCCGTGGCTTAACTGCGGCGTCGGGCTAGCTACAGCCTAGAGCAGTGTAGCGATGAGCTGGTTTTGCATGGGCATGCGTCCACCGCCTACCTAGGGCCGGAACACCTGTTCCGCTATATAGGCCAGAAATGAGACGTGTGTGTACGTCCTACATTGTATTCATGTGAACGACTGGGCGTGATCCGTCCGTGACCCACAGTTAAAAAAAGGGCACTGGAAAAAGATACAATCTGTGCGGGCCGACGGTTCAATGGGGAAAAACCGGAAAGTCTATATTATAATACCTTTATAAAAATGTTAAATTTTAATTATGAATATGGACAACTAACTAGATAGAGGTTTGTATTTTTAACGAAAAGAGGGATTACAAAAGAGTTCTGATAGCTAACCTTGCAATCGAGCTGTTGCGGTCCGTCGGTCTGACCGATAAACCACGGGTTCGACATCGGTCCGGTTTTTCGTACTATTGTGTGACCGTACAGCCACCAACTACCAACAGAATGTGTTAATGCTACTAGCTTTCACGACAAGTCGACCTGATTAATTATGCACGATCAGCTCGCCGGACGAGAGCTTGCAGGTCGGATTCCTAAATGTGATAGCAATCTTGCCGAATTTTTTGCTTTTTGTTTTTTAAGATTTTTACGAATACGTCCGTGACAGCACTATTTTAAAAAATAGATCTTAAACTCGACATCATCATTATTAGCGTCAAGCTTACACTGCTCGACGTCATCACATTTAACACCGAACTTTTTGGCATCGAGGCTGTCGTGACGGTTGACGTGGCAGACCTCAACGCCGTGGATCTTGGCACGAGCACTATTTTTTTAAGCCTGACCCCTCCCTCCCTCCTCCCTGTTTCTCCCACTCTTTTTCTTTACCTCTCTCCCATGTTTTTTTCTTCCCTCTTTATCCTTCCTTACTAATCGACATATTTGGACTGTGAAAATTTAAATTTGATCCGTAGATATGTAAGAGCAAGGTATCCTCTCCTCCTTTCTAGTTTTTTCACATTAATTTGGTATGTATAAGTCGTATTTTTGACCATAAAATGAGCATTACTTAGGGTTTTATGCACTGTTTGATAGTTGTTTTTTGTTTTTGAAACCGTAGGATGCCAAGGCGTAGAAAAGCTAGCAAATCAAGGTAACATAAGTTGTTCTTATTCGTTAATTGTTGTACATTAAATGAGAAACCCTAGGTTACGGTTTAATGTGCTTGCTTTTTGGTTGATTTGTAGCTATCGTCGAAAGAACGAAAATGCATTTGATCCACTGCTTTTGCCTAGTGGTGTTCCAGTGCCTATGTGCTGGTGCGGTGATCCTTGCAAGGTAGCCGAGTCCGATGAAGAGGACACGTATATGCGAAGGTACTGAATATGCTTCAATTCTGAGTTTGAGCCTACACCTCAGCAGCGCCACATTAATATAATGGTGAGAAATTGATGTTTTGTAATAATTATTTAATATGTTAAGAAGTCTTACACGATTAATTTGTTTAGTAAAATATTGACTTTGTTGCAGACCCCTCCACTGCTATGTGATTTTCAGTAGTGGATCGACACTGAGATCAACCCGAAAGACAAGGAGTGGATGCAGTACATATTGTGGTGGATGCAGAGCACAAGGAGAATATGAAGAAGAGATAGAGAGAGGAGGCTGCAGAAAAGAGTACAAGAAAGAAAAGGAAAGGAGGTGTGTTGTTGCGTATAGGGAGGAATGGGAGCAGAAGCTTGAGTGTGCGTGTCGAGCGAAGGCAGCGATGGAGGAGAATCCCGATGTCCAGAGGAAGGGAATATGGCCTCGTCGCACTCACTAGTCTGTACGAGTTGATAGTTCTATGGTTTATTCATGAACATTGTAGTCTAGATTAGAACTTCACAATGTGTTGTGACATAATACACTTAAAATGTTACTTAGTTTGTTGTAATGTACTTGAAATATTATCGTATTGTCTAATATACCTTATTATTGGACCTATCGTAGTTATGTTGGTTACATTACTTATGTTCATAATCTTGACTTATTAAAGCATGAGTTTGACCTCCAAAACTTTAGCAGTTCACACGGTACACAACTCGTCCAATAATACAAACATGACTCAGATTTCATACAAAACATGGCATATGTTTCATAACATTTTTTCTCAGAATTCAGTCATAAAACGTGTGCCATGGATACACGATACAAATTAGTCGGACCCGACGAATCGAGTCTGAGCGTTCAACGTGTATTGCATTTTCGTGCTCCTTCAATCGCTGGTACTCTACTTATATTTCACACTCAGTTATCTTTTTGCCAATATATGTTGGATTGACATTATCGATGCACAAAGTGAATCCGCACCTTCTTGGATTGCCCTGAGATATAAACGTAGTTAGTAGTTAGTCAGTTAGGGTAGCAATATCATGCAAACGTTAGTGGAATTAAAAAAATGTAAGACGTACAGCGAAGTTGTTGTCTATGTTGGGACAAACAAAATATCTTCTGCCATATGTTTGTTCGGAAAGGAGGTAGCCACCTGATAGCGATCTCTACAACCACACTTTGAACGCTCCGACCATTTAGGGATACCTAATGGATTATTCCTCCATTCTAAGCTTGCAATTTACACCCGATGTTCGTACTCCATCCATGCTTGAATGAATTGTATGATTGTCTTAAGTTACGTTATCGTTTGACTAATGAAAGTAAGTCTCACTGATCGATCCACTGTATAAATTAACATTTCCTTTCATCGTCCTATTTGTGCAATTGTGTTAGGAGAGGTAAGTGAACCGTATCACCAAGTTTCTAACTATATTTATATTTATCTAACAATAGTTGTGTCGCTAAGTAAATCAATTAGCTAACTACTCAAAATTACAGTACAATTCAAACTTAATATATATTCAAGAATAACGATGCAAAAATAAAAAAAAATCACATGTTCGAAAATTTAAAATTTTACCTATTCAAAAAATAACCTACATTAATATTTAAATTTTTTTACATTGCATAATCAAAAATAACCTATTTTACATATTTAAATTCTACCATGTTAAAAAATAACCTACATTAAATATTTAAATTTTACCTACATTGCATATTTAAATTTTACATATATTACAAAATTTTAAATTTTACATACATTGCAAACATTTAAATTTAAAGTTTACAAATTTAAAATTTTACATATCAAGCAAAATCTTGAAGTCGAGCTACGGCTGGGGCTGGGCGTGGCCTCGGGCGGCGGAGCGTGTCGTCGGGCATTGGGCGGGCCGAGCAAGTCATGTGTCGGTCGATTGGAGAGCGGCGTCGTTGTCGGCCGTGGTCGGGCCAGCCGGGCATGGGTTGACCGAGGAACGGGCGCGGGCGCCGGCGTCGGTTACGGGGGCGACGGCATCGGGGAGAGAGATAATATGAGATAGGAATAACGAAAGAGACAAAGAAAGAAGACGGGACCCGTCTGTAAGCCGGGCTCAATGCCTGACACCGAGTTCGGCGTCAAGATCTAAGACGCGAGGCTCGGTACCAACATAGATGGCGCCGAGCTCAACACCAAGATCTATGACACCGAACTCTTCCACGTCAGCGCCCGACAGCCTCGGTGCCGACGTGACGCAAAGCTCTTGGCATCAATCATGGTAGCACCGAGCTGTGTAATCTTGACGCCGAGTTTGAAATCTATTTTTAAAAAGATACTGTCAGGGACGAAACTTAAAAAAGACAAAAATAAAAAATTCGGGCAATATTGCATACAGACAATGGTGTCCAATGGCAGTTGGTCAAAACTTGCCCAGATGGTTCGAGATTCTCTTATTAATGACGTGATATAGAGATGGCTGGACGTACCACTGTGCGGTGTGCCAGGTGTACTCGTATTTGTCAACGTATGAATGTAATGTACTAATGCTAATTAACGCGTACACTCTTCGTTAGAGATCAGAACCCAGTAACTATCATCCATATATGCTCAAGTCACTCAGACTGATACTATTACCAATCACCTACATGATTTACTTAATTGTATTACACAGTTCATGCCATGGCAAACGGAGATTTTATTATGTAGTCCCGCAGGAGCGAGACTTCTCGCTTCCTTAATTAATTGCTAGTGCGTCTTGGAGTGCAAATTTCTGCCAAATTCGTTGTGGGACATGAGAAATCCATGAACAAACCCAACGATAATTAATTCACGGGCAACACCCTCGTGCCTACGGTGTGATTGTATGACTATGGGAAAACGTAATACTGAGTTATAAACATTTAGTATTTTACTTGTAAAATTCTGGCCATCTACAATTTCTCAATTACTTAGCTTTCAAAAATAGGTTATATGAAAATTTGTCTTGAAAAATACTATCATAGTAGTGTAAACTTATTAGACTTTATAAATTTATTTTAATATAACATTTAGAGTAAATTTCATAAAACTACATATATTTTAAATAAATTATTATTAAACTACAGATTTAACAGATTTAACATATAGTAATAAAGTTATAAAAACTACAGGTTTAATATAGTTTAATCACAAAACATGAACATTTAAAACTCAAACCAATACTAGGATTTGTAATTTTGTGATACTTAGCCTTAAACATTTAGTTTTGAAATAAATTTAAGTTTAATGAGACATTAACTTAAATCTGTAGTTTTGTAATAATTTAGTCAAAAGTATATGCAGTTTTATGAAAAATTTTAACCAATTTCTGTTCTGAATATTAAATATTTGTGATTAGATGGTGTACAAGGAGTACAGTACAAGAGCAAATGTGTTTTACAGAGTATACTACATACTTGGACTCCATGCTTATGTCTCAACGTCATAGAAGGAGGGCTCAGAATTTGTTGGAAATTTGTCCCCTGAATTTGGGAGGTCTCCAAAACCACTGGAGTTTTTCTTATTGGATTTCAAATGAAATTTATCAAATTTTATGAATTTCCTCATCTCGCTAGCCCAGCCCTAGCATCTTGACACAGCAATGAAAGTGTGAACCTTAACAGCCGTAATATGTGAATGATGAAGATATTCCTTATTAGTCGGCCTGTCTCGCTGTAAGTTTCGATGTCGCAACAATATTTATTGTACATGCAAAAAAGAATAAGCGTGATGGTTGTTTCCAGCTATATTGACTAGGCAAAATTAGCTAGCAGCTAGCTCGACCAGTTTGTAAGGCATCAAACATCGATATTTGCCATGCGTCCCAATCTTGCTACCAAATAAACTTTTCTTTAAAACAAATGGTTAAAACCTGTCCTCTCCGTCTACTCGGATATGTATACAGCCAAGCGATCAAATAACCGTAAACTAATTAAATCGAAACATAAGTCAATGTACCAAATAACAAAGACTGAATCCTCTATGAGAAGAAATTAAAAATAACCACTAAATAAATTCTAGAGACACAACTTTGCTTCTCATCTACTCTCATTCATTCTTATTGCCATATTTATGGGTAGATTAGTCGAGAAATCATATATTCTATAATTTTTTATTGCCAAACTGAAGGGACATTTGAGAGTTGAAGTAAATTTTACATGAGTACCCCTCCTTCAAAATAAATAAATAAGTTCATTTTATTTCTCCAAATTATTTCACCAGAACATCTCTCTCTAATTTTTTAAGCTTATTTTAGACCTTAGAATTTAAATACTAGAATTGCACCATTTGTGTGACGAAGTCAATATATCTATATCTATAACTATCTATAAAGATAGTGTTTCTACCTAAAATTTTGTTTTGCCTGGCTATTTTGTAAAAAATTCCTTGAGTTTTTTCGAAATTAACCCGCAGTCTCAATGTTGAAAAGAAAGGAAGAGCTTGGATGAAAAAAAGACCTCTTGCGCCCCTTTCTCCTTGCACCCCTCCCTCCCGTCTCTATCCACGCCACCCCCGCGCAGCGCCTGTGCTCCTCCCTCCCATCGCTGCTCGGAGCTTCCGTGCCGCGCCTGCGCCCCTCCCTTCCGTCCCCATCCGCGCGGGCGCTTCTCGACTTCATCCGTTGCAACGCACGGACACAATTGCTAGTATTAATAAAGAAAAGTATTTAAAAGGTTTTGAAGCACACTTTGTTAGATTAGCCTACTCTAAAGCCCCCTTTGAAAAATGCACGAAGTAATATGTTTATCCAATTCTACGGAATTGATAACACAAAAAAGGGAAAATGAGCCTTTTAATTGCACCACAGGAAAAATTGAACCAAAGAAAGTTTCACAAGAGATATAGCCTCTTGTTTATTTTTCTATGAAATTGGTTATAGGAATGTAATTCTATGAAAAATTTTCTATCATATTCCAATGAATCAAAGTGCTCTATAGAAAAAATCCTTAAGAAATTAAATCCTTTGACAATCCTCCATTTAAAGTGACCCCGAATTTTGGTTGAAGCTCCAACACAGTAATGTGCCATGTGTAATCCCTCGCCTCTCAACCTGTTTGCTAAATCCTATGTCTCTCAAAGACTCAAAGTTTGCCACATGAATTGTTTAGGTTCATGAAACGTACACATAAACAGTCTTAAACCGCTTGTGTTGAAAAATTGAGTAATAGATGAACAAGTCAAAATATCCTGTTCAAAAATGGGTTAAAAACCATCTTAATAAGGTAAAACCTTGTCAGAAAAACTTATTAAGGGACAATTTAGCAAATTAATATATACTCTATCCATTTAGAAATATAAAATGTATTTTGACCATCTAATCTTCAGCATTGACCAACTATTAATCCAATAGTATTTAGGTTTTGCCATAAAAATTATATTGTTGGATTTATTTTTAAAAGTACTTTCTTCAAACTTTATTTTTGTAACTGTAAGCGAAATAATGTAAGAGAAATTTATGGATAAACTTATTTTTGACCATCAAAATACGCTCTGTTCTTTTTTAAAACGTTTATTCCCCTCAACAATATGATTGGATCACTTACCACCTAAACTAACTAATTTTGACTTATTTTATCTTCTAAACTATTAAAAAGGGTTCACCTTATTTCTTAATAACTTTTTACTTTTTGGGTTCACCTTATTTCTTAATAACTTTTTATTTTTTCCTCTTTTACAAAGCTGTATTTTAAGCTAAAACTTTTTAGAGCCATAGATGATACTATTATCAAAGTTCAAATAAATATCTTTTTTAAAAAAAGTCATGACTGTTTGCTTTAACTTTAAAACCTTGATGTTTAAATTAGTTTTGGTGCTTCTAACCATGTAAAGTATGATAAAAATTTCTTAAAATATTGACGTAAGTTGTAATGTATATATCATCCTATACCGAACCTTTTTGTGTAAAATAAACAAATACATAGAGAAAAAAAGAGAGATGTCGAGAGTAAAATGAACCATTTTTTACTAATTTAGGATATGAAATGAGAAAAACAAGTTTAAGAGGGTTAAATGCTCTAGCGAAAAAGTTCATGAAATACAATAGACTTTTATTTTCTAAATTTTATTAAAGAAATACTATTCTAAAGTACTACTTCTCACTCCAACCACCGCTAATTTAAATTTATCTCCGTATTACTTCCCAACCACACTCTCTCTCCCAACACAACTTATTTAACGAGGAAGTCTAGGTTATTGACCTTCCTTTCCAATTTTTTGTCTTTTAAATGCTAAAATTGGTTTTTTTTTCAGAGACAGAGCAGTATCTATACTACTTTAAATTATACTATTTTAAATGATGCAAGTGATGATATCCTAGTATGTCTCCACTACCACAAATTAACGTATTGGGTTATGTTTGTCTTCATAACATGTGAATGGCTTTGAAATTGCTAATTCTAAAAACTGTAAGGGGTTATATATAGAACCTTCAAATTCACCTGTCACATGGATGAATTATGGATGTCTAGTTTTGTTTTATTTGACCATATGATATTTTTTATTTTATCTTTATTATGTCCGTCGTAATCTTTTTGCTAGTCAACCAAAGATACTTCAGGATGAGATATCAGGTTGAGTCTATTTTAAGAGCATTAATTGGGATGAAACTGGGGCACATTCAGATGACAGAATTACTCTGTGCATGAGAGATTAGACGATCATCGCACGTCGTTAAAAACACAAACATTATTTGCAAAGCTGGCGGCACAAGAACTCAGTACAGTACATGTCAGTCAGACCGCCATCCTCCCCTGCGCCTAATTCGGACGATTGTAATAAACGAGGATATCATTTGAGTTGAGTTGTGGCTTTACTGAAAACGGATAAGGCCTTTGAACAACCTCATTGGGTGTAGCAATTTAGGTTTACGTGCGATTGACCGTCGGATCCCGGCGGTCTCACAGTCTTTGACAAATTTTGATCAAAATTTCTGTTTAAGTTTGAATTTGTCAAAAGCCATTCGAAATCCTTCCTGAAAGTTGATTTCGAGCCGCGCCGTAATATCAAAAGATCGTGAAAATCAACCAGTTTTTTGTCGGTAAAGTAAAACCCCATCTCTTAAAGTCTTTCCTTTTCTTCATCTAAAGAGCAGATATCAAGTCTACTCAGCAAGTCATCAGTAGTACGACTGTACAAGTCAACATTCCCAAAAAAAGGCTATTTAAATAAAAAGAAAACTAAAAAGCGACCATGAAGGCATCACTGTAGGATCGTAAAAGTAAACAATTTATGCACGTCACCCATATGGGATGTTCAGTACATCTGGTTGCAGCTGCAGCTTCTCTGCAGCAACAGTAACTCTTTGCTGGATAAAGCGAACATGGACACATACCCTTCATCCATCCTCGTTTAGTCAATAGCCTATTTTTTTTGATTTTTTTAAATAATCATCATTTAATAAAATATTTTTAAATTTATGCAAAGTGTAAATATGCATCGTGAAATGTATATCTATATTTGGACATGGAACGACGAAGCACTTTATCGATGACAATTATTATCAGAATAATGGGCATTTATGTGTTTTTGGTCTGGGTGCTGGTGTGTTTTTGGTTGCTGGTGGTGTGTTTTTCAATCAGCACGGCTGCATAGTGGTTAGCAATATTGCATCATTGCACTAGAAGACAAAATTCACAATAGTTTTGATTAAAGTTGTATCTGGAAAAAATATTTTTAAGTCTCGGTTAAATCTTTAATCTTGGTTTTTAGTCCGATTCATAAAAATCTGCGGTCCGTATCGGATTTTCATCATTTTTAATCTCGGTTGGTGTCCAATCGAGACTACATGTTAATATTTGTCTTTTTTTTAATCAACTAAGACAAACCTTATCTTCTTATGATACACGCTCAGCCTTATCATCTCTCATCCCTTAGCCACATACGCCCGGCCATATCACTCTCTCAGCTCTCATCTCCCTTAGCACAGATCTCTTCCTCTTAGTTCTCTCTTCCTCTCCCTCCCTCTTCCTCTCTTCCGGCGGCGGAAGGAGGCGGCTCCGTGCGCAGGCGGGCAGGCGGCGGCCCCACGTGGGCGGGCTGCGGCACGAGCGCCCTCCTTCTTCCCCTCTCAGATATGTGATGTGTGATGTATTGAGTGGATTTTTTTAGATCTGTGATGTATTATTGTTTGTGATGATGTCTTGTTGATCTGTGAAATATGAAATGTATTTTTGAGATGTATTCTTGTTGGTCTATGAATTTGTTGGTGATATTGTTGTTGCATTGTTAAAAAAATAATATGCAAGCAGAAAAAAAAAGATTACAGCCATATAGCGTTAACCAACCGGGACTATTCTTGTTATTTTAACTGGGACGAAAAATTATTTTTTTTCTCGTTTTCATTGTTTCGGTAAACCAAGATTAAAAAGAGTCATAAATTAGAACAATAGTGGACGTCTCCAGTAATGTTGGCTTATTTGTAGCCTATGTATGACCGTCTTTGCGAAGAGATCAACATGACGCATGCACGTGGGATATTTTGTACGTGATTTGCATATTCGGAACACCATTAATCGGTGTATTTCACTTATTTATAAATCAGTCTATAATTTTTTCCAGAAAAAATCATCCAATACAATTAATCTCTTAACTAATTTAGTCAAGAGATTTAGTTAAGAATGCGCAGCAGGATTATTTTCTCCTGTCCATCCGAAGCATAGTTTATCAATCTGCTTGGAGAAAACATTGATTTGGATGGATATATTTGGCGGGAAAAATAATCCTGATGCGCATGGCTAATCAAACCTACCGAGAAGTTTAATTCGTACTACCTCCGATTATAGTGTTAATACTTTTTTCTAATCAAACATTTTAGATTTAACCAAATTTATATTAAAACTTAGCAACACGTGTAATATTTAAATTATTTTTATTAAATATTTTAACAATATGATTGTTTTGTATTAAAAATATTTTTATATTTTTTTATAAATCTGATTAAATTTTTAAAAAATTATCTATAAATGTTAAAACGATTTATAATATTATGAAATGTGGTTGTACCCAATTAGCCACGTTTACGGAGGATGGACGTGGCCCGCTCCTGTACAATCTTCCACGCTTCGCGGACATGGCGCTCCTCGGTGAGCGTGCTCCCGACGGCGCACCGAAGCATGTACACGCCGCCCACCATGGCGGAGCTCATGTACGGCCCCGAGCTCGCCGTGTTCACCTCCTCCAAGAGCCTTCTGTTGAGCTCGTTGGCCGCCTTCTCGCCGCCGAGCCTCTCCGGCGACCGGAGGCGGAAGCACACCAGCGCGAACCGCCTCGGCGCCACCACCTCGAACCTCGCGTCGTCCCTCACCATGTCCTCGAACGCGGCGGCCATGGCGACGTGGGACCGGACGTGGGAGCGGAGGCCCTCCACGCCGTAGCAGCGGAGCACGAGCCACACCTTGAGCGCGCGGAAACGCCGCGTCAGCGTGGTGCCCCAGTCCTTGTAGTCGACGACGTCGTGGCCCTCCGCCGCCGCGTCCTTGAGGATGTACTCCTGCTCCGTGCCCAGCGCCGCAACCAGCGCCGACGGCGCCCTCGCCCACATCGCGCAGCAGTCGTTGTTGGCGAGGAGCCACTTGTGGGCGTTCATGCTGAGCGAGTCGACGGCCTCGGCGCCGGCGATCACGTCGCGGAACTCCGGGCACACCAGCGCCGACCCGGCGTAGGCCGCGTCCACGTGCACCCACACGCCGCTGTGCCGCGCCGCGACGGCGCAGAGCTCGCGGACGGGGTCCACGGCGGTCGTCTGGGTGGTCCCGACCGTTGCGCACAGGAACAGGGGGACCAGCCCGGCGTCGACGTCGGCCTGCATGGCGGCATGCAGCGCTGTCGGCGAGAGCGCGAACGTGTCGTCGCGGTACGTCGGTATCTCGCGGCAGTGTTCCCGCAGTATGCCGGCGATGCGCGCGGCCTTGCGGAAGGCGAAGTGGGTCTGATCGGAGCAGTAGACGACGAGGTCGCCGATCCTCCTCGCTCCGATCTCCGCCAGCTTCCGGTCTCTCGCGGCGACGAGCGAGCACAGGATGGCCTCGCACGACGTGCCCAGGATCGTGCCGCCGCCGCCCCCGGCGAACAGCAGGCTCTCCGGCAGGTGCAGCGCCCTGCCGAGCCAGTCCACGACCACCATCTCGAGCTCGGTGGCGGCCGGCGAGGCGGCCCACGTGAAAGGGACGACGTTGATGCCGGCCGCGAGCGCCTCGCCGAGGGCGCCGACGGTGCTGCTCGACGCCGGGAAGTGCGCGAAGTGGCGAGGGCTCTGCCAGTGCGTCACGCCCGGCAGGATGAGGTCGCGGACATCCCGCAGCGCCGCCGCGAACGCCTCGGGCTCCGGGCGGGACGGCGCGTCGGCGGGGAGCCGGTGGCGCAGGAAGCCAGGGGTGACGCTGGGGTGCACGGGGTAGTCGCCCAGGCCGGCGTAGTAGTCGGCGATGAAGTCGACAACCTGGTGGCCCAGCCGCCGGAACTCGTCAGCGTCGAGCAGGCGCGCGCTCTCTGACGTCGCCGGCGTCGACGTCGTCTCCACCGGGATGGCACCATTCCGTGGGGCAGCGCCATTGATGGTGTGGCAGTGCGAGGGTGGTGCCATCTGCGGGATCGGGCGTCGGTACGTGGCGGACCAGGCAGAATTAGCTACCAAATTTATTGGGCTCGCTAATACTCTGACCAATAATGTTAGCAATAGCTACACCAGCGTCGATCTATCTGTATAACTCTTTCTCTCTATCTATCTCTGTACTGAATGAGCAATGTGCCACATTTATTGAAAAAAAAGTCAGATTATCGATTTAATTGGATCATATACATTGTATTGCCATGAATGCACGTTACTCCCGTTCCAAAATATAATATGCGGTCAAACTTATCTAAAATTATTTATTTAACTTTTAATTTCTTATAATATTTGTATTTTGTAGCAATAAAATTATAATCATATGAAAATCAAATGTCAATTATGCGATGCTATTTTTCATCGAATTAAATTTAATTTATCAAATGTGTCTCCATTTATAGCAATCAGCTGAACAATATGGTAAAAAATTATAGCAAAACTGTTATAAAGATTGAAATTAAAAGAAGCTTACGTATAAGTATGACCTACTAACTAATACTTCACATTTTTTTACTATTAATCATGAAAAATAATGACTCTAAACCGGGTAAAACACATGATATTTGTTAATTCAAAATTTTGGGATAATTAAATTTTGGAAAAATAATACTACTCTACAACTCAGACTCCAAAAGGAGAACAATTTGGTATTCATTAATTCCCGAGTTTTGAAATAACTAAATCACGAGGCATACTGAGGTAGTATTTCAAAAAGATTATTCATCAGATTATTACTACACATAATACACTTGATTGTTAGAATAAATTAAATATTTTGAGAAATAAATTTTATAAATAGCATAGAACAAGTGGTATAAGCAATGCAGTGAAAGTTGTTTTAGAAGTCATATTTTAAAGAAATGTGAAGCAAATAAATCATGACAATAGTCTGGTCAAGAAGCTGAAAACAACGAGGCCTAAATTGAGTCCAACACAGCTAAATACAACTAGAGACTTATTAGTTCCAAATTTTAAAAATACTAGATAAAAATTATAACGGAGAGCTTATCTATCATGGCTTCTATGGTAGAACCCGTTGAAGAGGATTGAGAGGTAGTGGTTTACTTTGTGGAGGATATCAGCAGGTTGACTTTTCTCCAGCCTGTGAACTTAGCGGTAACTAAGATAGCACCGAAATTTGCAAATTCGAAATATAAGGCACACATGTATTTGAAAAGGGTGGTGGTTTTATATTTGAAACTTTCTTAATATGATGTTAACTTAGTAGTCATTGATTATTACAAAAGAAAATAACAATCAAAGTTTAACGTTGGGACTATGTTACAAACTAATGTCTTATATTACTCAACGGAGAGAGTAATAATTAAAATTATAATTATTAATAAAATTAAATTGTGTTTAGCACTTCAAACAAAAGTAGATATACAACTTTCAACAAAACTTAAATAAAAGTGGAACAAAAAAATGCATTTACACGAATGCACAGAGCACCTATCCGCCAGGTGATAATAGTAGCAATTCAGTAGAAGTGTTTTTTTACGTACACCTGTTTAGTATAATACATGTCACTCAAAAATTAAGAAAAATATAAACATTTAGTAAGATAGATCAATACGATATATCAATTTATAAAATTTATAGAAGTATAAAAACTGAAAAATATCAACTAAATAGTACACACTCTTAATAGTCATATTTGTCATTTTGTAAAGTGATATATCATATTGATTTATATTACTAATTTTAGAAAAAAATAATTACTTTTTAGGTGACACGTCTAGTCGGGTGAAAAAAATAACTTTTATTCATTGGTTCTTTCCATGTATGGGCATGCATTGTACCACCGCAACCGATATGAGACATGATCAGCTCTGAAAGCTTTTTATGCAGGTAAGTCTGGACCATGCACCGATGCACGACCGGAAACGGGTAGTGGTTAGCAGCCTAGGCGTCGAGCATGACCTATAATAAATAAACGTTCTCCTCCTAACCAGGCGATGAAAAGCGGCCCAGTGGCATTGAGTTGCTTGCAGAGAGCCAGATCAGGAGATCGAGCTAGCTACTGCGTAGTAGCTAGCGATCGACTTCAAGTCTGTTTCAGTGGCCCGAAAAGTCTCGAGAACAGTAGGAGTAAAAGTTCTCCAATGGAATGCCCAGTCCCAGATCGAAATGTGGCGATATCGCGCGGGGTGCCTGTATCTCGCCGGCAGAGCGCGAGCGACACCGGCGGACGAAACGAGAGGCAGCGTGTGTGAACAGTCGTTCGAACGTGCCGTCATGCGCAGGTCATACATGGCGTGATCGCTTCATCATACGTGGATTTTGCTAGTTAACCATCGTTCGGCGCCCAAAAGGGCTTTTTACCAAAGATAATCCGATTACTGAGCAGTATAATAGGAAGAATTTTCTATGACTTTGTTGACCACTGACATATATATCAGAGCACTAAGTTAGAGTATCTCCAACAGACTATCCAATAAATTCAAGTTAAAATTTAACTAATTTGATGAAAAAATACCCTTCAACAGCCTTGCTATCCGGCTGGCCAAATTGACTCCTTAGATGGCCAAACTTGGCCATCCTGCCCACTGGCCAAACCAGGTTGTCAACTGTGGATCCTACACCGTCAGACACTCCTCTCTTCCTTTCTCTCTCCGCACCCATCCCAAACCAAGTGCCACTGCTACCATCGTCGTCGAGGTCGCCATCACCATCCGCCACTGCTGCCGAGGTCATCATTGTCGTCTGCACCGTCGCCAGCCGCCATCACCGTGTCTGTCGTCGTCTAAGCTCGTTGCCCATGCCGATTTGCCGTCCCGCTCGCGGCCACCGCAGACCTGAGCAAACGGCATGTGCCAGCGGCTGCCCTCCCCCACCTCCCGGCGCTCCGTCCTCCTCGTCCGTGCCTCCTACCACCTTCCCCACCTCACGCTTATCAGGAGACGTGGACCTCAACGGGGAGGCGTGGAGGAGGTCGTCGGCGCGACGGAGCTCACGGCCCCTCGATGGTGACGGCGACGGCGACGGCTTGGGGAACAGCAGGCGATGGTGGTGCAGGGAGTAGGACTGGTGGATGTGCCTCGCACAGGCTTCGACGCCGCCGCTCGCCCTCCCTCCCGCACCTATCGCGCCGTTGTCGGCGCTCTTTCTCCACCCGCGATCCCTCTCCCCGGCGCCCGTACTTGCCCGCGTTCCCTCTTCTTGAGCAATAGCATCGGCCGTCCGCGCCACCCCGGCAGTCCGCACCACTACCTATGCCCTCGTCCTTGTTCGTTGCCGCCTTGTCCCAGCCGAAGCCGAGGAAGGAGAGAGTGGGAGGCGCCAGCACCATTGCCATCGGCCTTCGGTGTCTCGCCTGTAAGGTAATGGGAGATATGGAGTGGATAGGAAGAGGGAATATGTGGAGGGAGAAAGAGAAAGAAATACTGAGAGATTGACAGGTGAAACCGACATTGAGATTGGAGAGGTTAATGGCTGTTGGAGTTAAAGATAAATATGACTCTTTATTTTTTTACCTGCCTAAATAAATATTTGAAGAGTCAAATAAATATTTGAAGAGTCAAATCTAGCATGCTTTATGGCTACCTAGATAGCGAGCCAGGTTGGGCAATTTGTCTTATCGCCAGGTCAAGTGCCCAGGTCATCACTACTCAGGTGGTGCACTGGTGCTCGATCCAATGCCAGGACGAGTATACTGCTCAGTGCTTGCCTGTAGCTGGCGAGTATACTGCTCAGTGCTTGCCTGTAGCTGGCCATGCAGCTGGCCACTCTGCCAGGCTCATTCAATTGGGTCCGGCCGGCGTGTCGGCTGGCAAGTCCGCAATACTGTCCTGCGTTTCGGCCTTTAGGCCTGTCTAGCGTACACCCACAGAAAACCCGTCCCGATGGCACAGGATTTATCTGGTTATCTCCAACTAGAGTGGCACAGCACGGCAACAACTATGCCAGATTAGTTTCCGCACGACCCATTTCACGCGTGCTGGATCTGTTGCACGAGCGAACGATAGAAATGTGCTAATGCCAAACTCATTCCATCCCACTTTAATCATCCTCTAATATTTTTAGGTTTTTTTTAAATAATCATCATCCAACATATATCTTTTCATTTATCTGTACAAAAGATAAATAAACATCATTAAAGATAAATAAACTGAATACGCTACGTTCAATCAACTAAAATTAATTTTTATTAATATAACTTTACACAATGGACGTGTTCGATCGGGGTTCTGATAAACCGCCGACAGTAATGACAAGCAATGATTTCTGAGAGAAAAATCTTGTTTGAACTACCGATAAGCCTGGATGATACGAACAAACGAACAAGTCTAATATTTAAAATGTGACATAATTCACAGAGGACACGAAGCATTAATTTTAGAATGGTAAAGGTTTTGTCGTCCTTAGTGCTCTACGATGATCAAACTAGTATAGACGAGTATTTTTATTTTTTTTTCATTAGAACTGCGTAGTAGCACACTCAGGAGCAACAAATACTTAGTAAATCTTGCTCCATACAGGATCCAAAAATACTTGCCAGAGGTCACCTTGGTAAATTCTTGATACGGCACTTGCTCCATACAGGAATTCAGGGAACAAGGCAGGTAGATTTTTATATTGTAGTCATGCACTTCCTTATCAAATTAAAAAAAAATAGTCAGTATGGAAGTAACTTTGTAGTCTGATACACAAAAGGTTACAAAGTCACATGAGGCAGCACGGCTCAAACTTTTCTGGAAAGTAGAGCACGTTTTGTCCATAATTTGATACAGCGCTAACAGAACAGTGCGGGCAACTAAAAGCAAAAAATGACACTATTAAATCTAATAATCGATGGGGCCTCTTCGTGGAAGAGACAATCAACAGGTGCGTTGTCGGCATGACCGGGCATCCCAACCTCATGTGGGAGTATTTCTTTAGCATTCTTCAGGGTGCTTTTGCTGCAGATATTGCCATTCCAACTCCATGCCAAACAGCCCAACATAAACAGGTGTATATACTTACAGATGCCTGATGTCCACCATGACTCCTAGATACGTCTCAATAGCATCCCATCATATGCTGGAAGTCACAGTGAAAATGAGTTCAGTAAAACATTCCAATGGAGCAAACTAATAATCACAAAAATTTGCAGTAGCAGAATATAACAAGGCCTGCAAAAAATAATGTGTCGTCTTCACCAAGAAACACCCCCGTCGTTCTATAATCTGGTAAAGGACACGCTGACACGCATAAGCATGAATGCAGTAAGTAGGAAACAAAACTATCAATTGCAAACGTGCAATGGCAATATCTAGGTAACAGATCCTTGCTTGATGTCAATAATGATGAAGAACCTTAGTCTGACTGGCATAACTACAAGTAAGTGATAGACCAGATGAAGGCATTGCTAGCCATGTTCCAAATGAATGGATTTTAGAATAGTCATAATGAAGGACTTTAGGATATCAAGGCACAACAGAGTAGGGTTCTGATTTTAGGATATCGACGCACGGCAGAGTTGGGTTCTGACTTCAAGTCATCAAGCACAATCTCGCTACCCCAATCAGAACACGACCTCCAATTACTCGCTAGTAATCCCCAGTCTAGTCCTAGAAGGTAACAATTCAAAAATCTCCAAATACCTGGTAAAAGTGTCTTGCGCATGATATCTATACTACTCTCTGAAGCCTGTCAGATTCGTAGTATCAGGATATGTCCCATCCAACCAAAATCCCTTATATTTTGGAATGAAAAAAGTACTTCTAAAAGACAGTAGTGGTGGTGGTAGTGAGTCCGCCAACCACCACCACCACTAACATGTGGGCCATAATATCAATATAACTTGTGAGTGCTTTGTCAGCTTAATCCTGTACTGGTATGGAGTAATTTTGTAGTAGTAGTCTTTAGCTGCTCTTGCTTTGCAAGACCGTTCTTTAATTTTCTATTAATTTGCTTCTTGCCATCATGATTTTAAAAAATCTCACAAGTTTTTTAGGTTTTTATTGTAGTTTAAAATGAGACAGACAACACAATTTATTGACAAGTACATATTTTATAATCATATTCATATGAAAAAAGACATATCGTTAATATGGACAAAGTCATCGATCCGTACAAAAATCTAGCAATGACATTTTTCTGTTTGCTTTTTAAGACAAAGAGTCTTGTTTCAACCAGGTAGAAGCTAATATTTTTTCAACAAGGACGTATGCAATATTTTTTTTCTATTTCAATAATCCGTTGCAACGCATGGGTATTTGGCTAGCCAGGGAAAATAAAAGTAAAATGGCATATCAGAAAATCTGGAGACCACATGAACAATCCTCCGGATGATAAACCTCCTATAACTTGTTACCTTTTTTTTCCTTTTTGGCATCAACCATGCCAAGTTGCCAACAGGGCAACATCAAGCACATGGTGTTTACTGCAAATTAATTAGGACCAGCTCAGTATATAATCCAGGCAAGCCAACATGACAGAAGTAAACCTCTGTCCTTTTGTGATATTCTAAACTAAATATGTACAAGACTTCTTCACGAAAATGTATTTCATCCTGGTCAATCCAAATTGCGTCATGTCTTATATCACAAACTACTGAAACTACTCTGTTCATAAACCAAATTAGTCAAATACCAGAAAACAATTAAACTTGACATGTAGTTAATATAGGGAACTGGTCAGTTGGCCTCAATGCCTGAAAACAGAATAGGAGAACTCATAATTAGCTATTTTGTTGGCACATCTCATTTATATAATATTAAATCCCCAATGTTGTTTCCGTTGATCAAGAATTCGTACATGTTGCAGTTACATCATCGAGGACTGGTTAGGCTATACCCATGGATCAACAAGCCACTACTCATGGCTTTATCTATAGGGCTTCATCGATTAAAGCCAACTGGCTATAGTCATCATTGATCGTGTATAATAGGACCTCACGATATTTTTCACATCAAAAACTGAATACTGGATATCTTTTTGCAAAATTTAGTGCCAACTAGAATATAGGATATCAAGAATGAGAGTATGATTCAAAGTAATTGGTCAGAATGAACACAAAAAAATATTAATACAACCATGTTATTTGATCAGTCAAAAGGAATTTAACAGAATCATCTGTATATCTTGTAAAATAGATTGTGATTCTTTATCTCTGAAACTAATCCAGGAACTCCCAAATAGGAGACAAACTTAATGACAGTTGACTCTCTCACTTTGAAATTTTTTTTAGATAAATAAAGTAGTCAACTAGTCATGCACTAGACAAAACAGAGTAGTTTCTTCCAGAAACTACAACATTGCACATCACCTATATGTTGGTAGCAATTCTATTCCATAGTCATATCAAGTTGGTTTAAGTGGTAATTTACCTCCTCAAAGTGTAGACATCTCTGAAGCTGCCTCTCTGATGGTCAGAATGAGTTCATTTCAAGACTATATGTCCGCCGCTTGAGAAGCACCTGTGCCGCTGTTCGATATGGCTCCTCAAAGGCATCTAAAATCCAGCTAGCACCTGTCGGCCCAGCAACCTCAACTCCTCCCCCTTCCCTTAGAACATCCTCGCTTGGTCTGATTGCCACCAGTGTAGCACCCTTAAGCAGTTTTCCCCCAGGAAGCTCAATAAGCGGAGCGTACCATAGCCGCATACTGAGTGCTGGCATGAGCGTGCGATGCGAGTTCCCAGAAGCTGACACAGGCCGCACACGCAGCTCCTGCAGCTGCCTCTTGTCCATAGTGAGGACGCCCTGCCCATCAGCATCTGTCAGGTCCAAGCTCTCGAGTGTTGAGTGATCAGCGATGATTGGCTGCAGCAAGTAATGCCGTGCCGAAGCAGCGATAAGTGAGCTGATCGTCCAGACAACACGGAGCTTAAGCCCTCCATTCGTATATAGTGACTCTGGGATGTTTCCTAGCTCATCGGGCTCTCTGCTGGAATCGGGAGAGGCAGCCGAGCTGTCTGCAGCAGTTGGGGGCGGCGCGGCCGGCGGTGGAGGCGGCTTCGACGATACAGATGACGCGCCGAGTATGACACAGCTGCCGAGGGTGGAACCAAAGTCAGCCTTCCACTTGAGAAGCACGCCGTCCTCGATGCCGAGCTCGCCGGTGGGCAGCTCGATGTGGAGGCGGCGCAGCTCCTTGAAGGAGCGGAGGACCTCAGACGGCGAGTGGTGGGAGACGTCCGCGGCGGCAGGAGCCGGTGCGGCGGCCGGGGCCGCGGAGCGACGGGAGACGGTCGCCGCGGCGGGGAGAAGATCTGCCCGAGAGCGCCTGGATGGGCCTGACGATGCCGCCGAGCACCAGGCGGGCGAGATGCGCGAGCGCACCGCGGCCCCGCGCGGCGGGAGGTCCCCTCCGCCGCCGCGGCCTGCGCGGAGCCCGCCGACGAGGGGGCCGGGTCGTCGGATATGACGCAGTCGACGCGGACGAACACCGAGTCGACGAGCGGGACGAGCGCATGGAACCGCCGCGAGACGAGCGCGCATCGCCCCAGCGCCTTCACGTCGCCGATGCGGCCGAACACGTCGAGGAGCACCTCGTCGGGCAGCCGCTCGAACTGGTCCCCCTCCCTCTCCTCCTCCTCCCCGCCCTCCCGCACCCCCACGCCCACGCCGCCGCGCGGCCACCCCTCGCGCCCTTCCATCCCAACACCACCAGCAGCAGCAGCTCGCAGATCGGGATCCGGAGGCGTCGA
Source organism: Oryza australiensis (assembly GCA_019925245.2). NCBI lineage: Eukaryota > Viridiplantae > Streptophyta > Magnoliopsida > Poales > Poaceae > Oryza > Oryza australiensis. The sequence continues at coordinate 5,731,360 of JAIFGZ020000048.1, read as the reverse complement.
CGCTGGGCTTGGGGGCGTGGCGAGTGTGAGACTCTGAGCCAGTCGCGAGAGAGCTGGAGAGGGGAATTTTTTCGGTGGAATCGAGCGAGGGCTGCGAGGCTGAGAGTACCTAGCCACGCAGGCACACGCACACGCACACGCACACGCACAGGGCACCGCACGGCACGGCGGCTGCGCGTGAGGCGAGGTGGGTTTGGCTTTGGCTCGTGTGGTGTGGTGGGCGTGGGCGACGTGTCCGCCTCACCCGCTGATTGGGGAGGTAATGGTATTGGCCGTGTGGGCTCAACGGCCTCTCCTTTTCCTTTCCCACGGTGCGCGCGTACTACGTTGCAGGTGAGCACGGCACACAGTGACACAGGCAGCGCGACTCGTGGGACGATGCGAGGATTCCACCGGAAAGATCTACTAGTGGCCACGGCACGTCGCCTTCGGCCGAAAATTCCGACGGCAAGTGCTCCGTCCGACCCACCGTGACCAATTGGGATTGGGTGTTGGATCCCCACAGCGACCAATTGGGGTTGGGTGTTGGATCCGTAGCTGGTGTTCCGTCATCGGCTGTGCGCGCTTCACATCGTCGAGCCGCGCGAGGGGAGCAAGCAACGGTTGATCGGTTGTGTCGCTCGCTGTGTGTTTGTTTTGCGATGGCGTGCAAGGAAGTACAACTCGCGGCAAACCTGATAAAGCGATGGGGACCGGACCGGACCGGGATGTGGTCGGTAGATCCCCACGGAGCCGTCTGATCTCCACACCGACGGGACGGATGTATCTCTCTCTCTCTCTCTCTCTCTCTCTCTCTCGGAAAACAATTTGTCTGATGCATCTCATCCTCAGGTGCTTGGACTTTCTTGGCCTGGATGAGTGAGAGGAGGGATTCTTACTCTTAACAGCGAAGACCTGATTAAATTAATCCAGGTTGTTATCGGAAGGAACCATCAGCTTAATCATCGGAAGCTACTAGCGGCCAGCTTGCGAGCATCGCCACTGATCTCCACAATTGACGCTGCAGCTCGTCGCTCGAGTCGACCTGGCAACGTGCCGCCGATCTCTGCATCCGTGCAAAGCCTTCATGCGAGGGAACAGCCGTCAAAAATGCTTACCGCGGCGGGGTACCGGATTAGGCATGATTTGGGTGCACGAGATGTGTAATCATGCGTAAATGTAATCGATGGAGGCTTCGGCGTCAAGCGACCTATAGTAAAGTGGAGTGGATCTTCTTTTTTTTGTTTTCTTGGCTTCCGTGGTCAATCGTGCGCGTCAGCTCGAGTGTGATTGGAGCATGCGTCCAGAGAATGAATGAATGAGTGAATACTTGATTAGATTTGCCTTTGGCTGTGTTGTGTCATCTGCGTGACGCAACGCAATGGCGACCACGCCAGATAACCTCCCGGACTTACCACTCACGTCTCTTAGCCTCTGGCTTATTTCTCAATTTTGCAAAACAAAAAGGTAGAACAGGTGCTAGCTTCATTTTTGCCAAACAAAAAGGTAGCACGTAGCGGCTTCTAGCTTATTTCTCAATTTTGCCAACCAAAAAGGTAGAACAATTTCTCATTTTTGCCAAAGAAAAGGGTTGAACAATTTCTCAATTTTGCCAATGAAAAAGATACTACGTCAGCAGTATTGTGCCGGTCCTCATTTGTAATTGTACCTTGGGTTGGATCTCTCAGCCGGGAAGAACAAAATTGGCCCAGCTATTCTGCTGCTTCAGTGTGAAGTGAAGTGGGACGTCAACATGGTACACACCAGCTCACTGGGGTCGTGTATGTAACACCGGAAAACTGCTGCTTAACATAACTATAAGTAAAGAGCATAACATACTCAAACGTGAATAGTGAAACCCAGAGCTGTGGCAGAATCCGAACATCTAGGCCCTATGTTGTCATCGACATTACAAGTAAAGAGCAAGAGACAGCAGAATACAGCTTGGAATCGATGTAGGAAATTTGCTGGGAAATAGCCTGAAAAAGGAAACTTCTTTTCAATAATCTGATGTGTACAAGAGCAGGCAAATTTGTCCATAGCTTCAAATTCATTCCCAAGTATCAGAGCTCAAAGTGACCGAAGTAGCGCGCTTGTTTCTTCTTTATATGTCTGAATGTTGTAGACACATCGCCTTGAATAATTGTCCGGCCATCTTCCATATAAATAGCACCATCTGCATATTTGAGTTCTTCCAGTCGATGGGTCACCCACAATGCTGCAACCTCCCCACCAGAAGCTACAGAGTTCCTTACCGCCTTGATAACACCCATCTACAGTTTGATAAAATAGAGAGTAGAATGCGCATTTTAGTCCGTGTCATTACCAGAATGGAGTAATACCTGCTAACTAAATATATATTTATGAATCGGGGTTTCATCAGAGGAGTAAAGTTTTGGTTAGCCAATAGCCATAGCTTTTGAGGCATGATGACCACTCAACAAACATGAATAAAGCAAAGAAAACTGCATTTGTAGAAGTAAACCTACAAAATTGTAGTTGTTCAAATAATAAAACGATGTGGGGGTTTGGGAGTGATGTGGTTAAACATTGTTCTCTTCAGCACAACATTTAGGTATGTTGTGATCAACTATTTGAGTACAACTGATTAGAAACAAGAGTATGCATTATTTTTATACCTGGTCGTATTCATCCAAGAATGTGGTCAGCTCATCCAGTAGTAGTACTTTGGAGGCTTCAGCTAAGGCGCCAGCAATTGCAACTCTCTGCTTCTGCCCACCACTCAGAGTCTGAATTGGCCTCTGTTTTGGATGAAGGACGTTTGTGAACCTTGTGCAGAAAATAGATTATAATCCAAAAGGGGCATGTCAGCTGCCTACTTGAGAGTAGCTTAACATTCCCACAGCATCCAGTGATTGTGATACTCTTGACCTAACCTCATCTAACGAAAGGTTGAGCTTACCAAGACCAAATGCAACATCTGATTCCACTGTCGGCATCACAACCTACATTCAAAGGACAATTAGTATGAAGCAGAAAAGAGGATCTAGTTTGTCATGAATGCATAATTAAGCAATCTTCCTCCAATACATCAAGAGTCAAAACAATAACGTTCTACAGTCATTATCAATAGTGCAAATACAGTCGATCAATAACTTAACGAACATTCCTATGTCATAGATTCCTTTAATTCTGGAGCAATTCAGCAAACAGCACAACTGTGTAGTTGTCAAAGGAACAAAAACATCAACAACTTATGTATCCAATTAGCTATAATTCTTAAACCAAAAAGGTTTGCTAAGTTCTAAGTTAGAAATTACTTTCACACCCAACACAGGTTTGTGAATGAAGATTAATGAGGAACACAGAACTGGATTCGTTAAGAGAAGCATGTAGCACATATTTTCTTGCTTGGTGAAACTACAAACCTACTATGGGCAGCAAACAGCAATTAACAGTGAACCCATCAAACTATATACAATATATCAGTTATTGGTCTATATATAATATATGTTCTTTTTTCAAAGACTTGTATAATGTTGTAGAACTTACTAATCTAGTGAACTAAGCTCTGAAATATGAGTATCACATTAACACATAAACCTGGATGAGTTACATTGTTTGGTTGTTTTTCTATGCTTAGTTTGGTCAGTGAAGTACAAAGTCCATATACATCATATGTACTTGCTCAGAAAAACTGAACTTTTTTACATTAACCAATGAGTAGTTATTCAGCCCAAAAAAAAAGGATTGGTATCAACAAGAGTTACTAAGACTATGGCGGACGTGCTTATACAGTCCATAACAATATGTACGCAAGGAGCATTGGGACCAGCACACATCCATTTGCTGCAAAGTATCACTAAACACCAGATGGAAAAGAAGAAAGACTTTCATGAATTTCATCTTCTAACTAACAACGCACGTTATGTGAATGAAAATTTAACATTGTCTTCTTTAGATTCCACTTGAGGATGCAGTGTAATTTTAGACAAAGAAAAAATAAATAAGAAAAGATGTAGATAACCTGGTGATCAGGATTTTGGAAGACATAGCTGCATGGCCTGTTAATATACACTATACCGGCAGAAGGATTTAAGAAACCAGCCAAAACCTAGAGAAAACAATCAGTTAACATCCCATTAAGGAGTAGTAATAATAGATTTAGACCAACTATGATGGTACGCTAGTCAAATTAAGAAATAAACATTTTGGGAACCCAAGTTCTTTTCAATCTTCTGTATGAATTATGCTGCCTCAAAATAAATTATAGGACTTCCCTTGTATACTTTCTCATCCTATATTATTCAATTCTGGGTGAGCATATCTTCTGGACAAAATGTTGTGAATTTGACTGTGCCATCTGGTTCATTAATTCAAGTAGTCAAATGTGCTTGATGCTCCGGATACAATGCTCACTCACAGGTATAGAACCCGAGATGAATGTAACAAGATGTATTTGCTGGTGGCTCTCGAATTAAAACATCCATCGGCTCCTGACGGTATACGAATATTTCCTGGAGCAAGATATTCCGTATCATAGAATGCGGTCCATGGGCACAATCTAATAACTAAACTTTTGCCTACTCATGAGCAAAACGCTCAGGGCTCGAACAAAATACACATGAAAAGCACAAGGACGACGCCATCTTCAGTTCAGGGAGGAAAAGAAGATGAACCTTGAGGAGGGTGGACTTTCCGCAGCCGTTGGGGCCGAGGAGCATCCAGAGCTGACCCGGAGGGACGTGGAGGGAGCAGTCCTTGAGCACCGGCAGCACCCGCCCCTGCCGAGTCGTCACCGACAACTCGACGCCCTGGCCCTCGATGGCCGGCGTGGGTACGGACGACGCGAGCACCCGGAGGCGGTGGCGAGGGCGGGATACGAGGGCGGCTCGGCCGGGGTCGTGGGGGCAGCTGCAGATGGCGGAGGCGCCGCCGGCGACGGCGTGCGCCATCTCTGCTAGAGAGAGAAGTGTGAGAGAGAGAGAGAGAGAGAGAGAGAGAGAGAGAGATGGAGGATTGGGGCCTTTGGGCTGGTTCTCCCGAAGACCAGAAAGACTCGCCCAAGCTCATTAATCCATGGGTAGATGGGTCGAGCCGTCGAGGTGCTTCGGGCCAAGAGGGAGAGTAGTGTACCAAATTACCACCTCCAATACGTACATACGTAGAAGTACTAATTTACGAGTTTGGAGAAGAAGAAAAAATGTGCATTTTCAGTTATTTTTACTACAAGAGAAACAAGGAGGATAGGCTATCTCATATATTTTTATTAAAACTGATTTTTTGGGGGAAGATTAAAAATGTTATGTACATGCAAATTTAAAAATATAAAACCATGAAGGAGCTGGATGAATGGGCTTTTTACATGAAGCAACATGTAAATATTTCACCATGTATTTATTACTCCTTCCGTTTATAAGTTTTTATTTATTTTAACTAAATATTAAATTTATAAAAAGTTTAGCAATGTCTACAATATCAAATTGATTTTATTAAAACTAATATTTAATATATTTTTATAATGTGTTTGTTTTGGGTTGAAAAAAATATTTTTTATAAAAAGTTTGATTAGAAAAAAATTATATTTTGCTCTTATGTCACCTACTAATAAATATAAAATGAAGGGTGTAGAGCAGTTCTTTTTCCTTCTTAAAGAGGGGGCTGAATACTATCAGGTATTATTCACTAGAGCGATGTTCAAAATTTCCAACGTTTAGGTTGAAAGTGTTCCATTTGCCAACCGCAAAATTCTTCGACACGGTGCAAAAAAAGTCCATATATGGTTTAAATAATACGATGTAACGCCGTTCCAGCAAGTATAGATCGTATCGCGCGCTTGCGGAAGTCTGTGCGACCGTCGATGTACATCTTTCCATCTCGATGAACAGAGATGTACAAACAGCTCAATACGTTTCAGTTATTCCCTCAGCTCACAAACAAAGGTCAACTCTTTCGGTCTTTCCCATGTAAAAAAGATCTTCCCTTGGATCGGTTCTCGCCATTCATCCCAGCTCGGAGATTCCATGGCTATCATCCCACAGTACCACTACCACTACCTGCTTATTAATCGGCGAGAGAGACTCGCAGCGGCTCAATGCACCTGGTCCACCTAGCTAGCCACGGCCGGTCCAAACTCTCCGAACACAGCCACACAGGAGAAGCGGGCCTAGCGGCGTACAGTACATGCGCCAACTGCCGCTTCCAGTCCACGCGGCCGCTGCTCAGCTGTTGGCCGCCAACCCTCGACTCGCGGCCGTGTAGTACGGTAAACGGTGTACTACCACTTGCCCTGACGTGTACTACACGCGCGCCGGTGAGCCGGTCCAATATATACACGTCGTACTCCCGAGACGCGCCGGCAGAGAGCAAGCAGATCGATTGCCTGCCATATCTCACTAGCAGCTATGGACATGGGAGGGCACGACATGGGCAGCATGTCCCCGCCGGCGGGGGCGGCGCAAGGCGGCATGGGCGCCATGAAATCGATGAGGTACACGCACATGACCTTCTTCTGGGGCAAGAACTCGGAGGTGCTCTTCACCATGTGGCCCGGCACGAGGGGGGGCATGTACGCGCTGGCGCTCATCTTCGTCTTCGCGCTGGCCGTCATCGTCGAGTTCCTCGGCAGCCGCAGGGCGGACGCCTGCCTCGCCGCGCTGGCGCGGCGCGCCCCGGCAGCGGGCGGGCTCGCGCGCGCCGCCGTGCACACGGTGCGCGTCGGCGTGGCGTACCTGCTCATGCTCGCGCTCATGTCGTTCAACGGTGGGGTGTTCCTCGTGGCCGTCGCCGGCCACGCCGCGGGGTTCCTGGCGTTCAGGGCGGGACTGTGCGGCGGCCCGGCGCAGGTGGAGGAAGACCGCAAGAACGACCCGGCCTGCTGCTTGTAGCCGCCTCGTCGACGTTGGTGTTACATTCATGTGTATCGTGAGCGATCGATTCGGTTCGGTGGACGTTCGTTGATGCTTGCATGTGTTTGTGTATATTGTGCGGGGTCGGTTGGATGGGTTGTTTTCTTTCGCTGGTTTTCTTTCGTTTGTATGGCTCGAAAATGTGACATGAAAAGGTTCTTGATGGTCCATTTTTCTCGAATTGAAATCTGGAAAGTTCCGGCGCTGTGAAACTGTAATCGTGTAATCCCACTTGTTTCATTGATGATTCATCCTGGCTGTAATTTCAATTCTAATAAATTGATTATGGTGCGCTTATGTAAATGTCCTTCGTCTTAAAAAAAAAGTAAATGTGCTTCAAACAATTCTTGTTTTGTTTTGCATCTGTATGTGCTAGTTAGCCCAAACTGTTCTGAATTGGTTTGTTTCTACCTTCCTCTTTTGTATCGCTGACCCAAAATTGCTCCTCTGCATGCACCGGAGTTCATGTTGCTGAATTTCTCGTGCCACTGTATTGTCCATTTCTGCTGATAAAAAGGCACTGAACTACTGACTGGATTGGCAATTCATGAATGATGATTAGCTCTACCGAAACAGTATGCTATCCTGAAAGTACCGTCTTACTGCCTCTCTTGCTTTGCACCATCGCTTTGACGCTCTATGGGTTATCCTTCACATTCTCCCGTCGTCTTTTCTGCTGCACTATGAGCCACCGCCGGTGGTAAATTCTCTGCGACGCGAAACAGGCAGCATGTAGCAAACATTTCAAAAGGTAGAATGGTAATTCATCCCTCATCCAAAAGACATCACAGTTGGTGCTTTAGTCTTTTTGTTTGCTCCGCTCGCGTCACCACTTTTAGTAGTACAAGAACAAACTTTACTTCCTATGTAGTACTACCATCTCCTTTTCTCTTTTTGAAGATCTTCACGTTCCTATGGCTGCTGTTGAAAAGGCAGAGGTGTTCTTCCATCTGTGGAAAGAACAAATCTCTCAAAGTTGAGCTGCTAATTTTTTTTAAGAAAAAAGTATATCTCAAAACCAGACTCGAGTCTTTAGAAACTCAAGTCCAGTTGATTCTTAAGCTGCATCAGAGCTTGGCTGTCAACCTTCTGCTGTTTAATTTGTTACATTATCCACCGCTGTATTTTGAGATAATGAACTGCTAGACAACCCAAATAATGGTTTATTATGCACCCAACTTAACAATAGTTAATCTATTTCACCACATAATTGTACTACTAAATCGGGCTAAACACCTCGGTCGCACGTCATGCGTGACAACTCTTCAAATCGCCACCATCCGTTTCGCGGAGGGACAATATAATTGGTCAGTTGTGTGTGGTTCAGACTTAAAATCTGGCCACTTGTAAATACTACAATTTCGTCTTGACAGTGGAAGCCTCCGAACGAAACCTTTTTTTCGCCCATGCCGTACGATGGATTTTTCCTCCTTGACATTCTGCGCCCAACGCTGCAACGCACGGCATGGCATGTCGTTCTCCATAAACGTACACAAAAAAAAACACCAAATTGGCTTCAAGATAAGGTCATGGAAGAGTGCAAGGGGGGATTAATTGTCTGGTGGAATCTAAGGCCTCCATCAATGATCTGTTGCCAGAATATCTGCCGTACATGGGATGATTATTTCTTCAATTTACCATCCATAATTATTATCGATTTTTAAATTTTTTATTTTTTATTCATTAAAATATTTATAATTTTTCAAAGATTCTACACCCTACTGTCTTTTAGAAGGACGTTTCTCTCTCAAAGTATGTTTTTATAACGTGCTACATCAAAATGTTTGTTGGTGCATCTTAATGACCACACGAAGAATGGCTAGAATATTTTGCAGTCAGTTTTCTACGACAAGAAAGCTGTTTATAAAATGACATTTTTTTGGAGGACAAGAGGCTACCTTCAAAATGACCGGTCTCTCTCCGTGAGGCTATTAGCATGAGCCACGTCTTGGGAGGGCATTAGGGGTGTGACTTTGTAAACTTTGAAACAAAAAGTTATTTTGTAAATATTTTAATAAATAAAAATTTACCCGTCTCAAGAGGGAGGGAATCCAAGCCTGTTCATCTCTTGGGCCTAATTTTGTCTCACCTTTTTTTCTCTCGTATGGGCCCATGACAATAGCCAGATTATGCAACTCACGAGAAACCTCGAATTGCGAGGTCCTCGATACTATAGGTGTGTACACTTGTACTACGTACCTGTACTACACGCTCGCCACCGTATATATCTACTTGCGTGGCCGCAGATGATGGATCAAGCCAAAGCCCACCCGTGCACACGGAGATCACAAGGACCAGCCGCAATGGTGGACATGGGAGGGCACGGTATGGGGGCGCGGCGGCGGCGGCGGCATGGCCATGGCCATGGCGCCTGCGGCGGCGCACGACGGCGTGGGCAGGAGGAAGCGGTACATGCACATGACCTTCTACTGGGGCAAGAACTCGGAGATCCTCTTCACCGGGTGGCCGGGCGCCAGCGGCGGCATGTACGCGCTCGCGCTTGCCGCCGTCTTCGCGCTGGCGGTGCTTCTCGAGTTCCTCGGTTCCCCCCGCGTGCAGGAGTGCTCCTCCCTCGGCGGCAGGCGGCGCGCGGCGGCGGCGGCCGCGGGGGCGGTGCACGCGGTGCGCGTCGGGCTGGCGTACCTGCTCATGCTCGCGCTCATGTCGTTCAACGTCGGCGTGCTCCTCGCGGCCGTCGCCGGGCACGCAGCGGGGTTCTTGGTGTTCAGGGCCGGCCTGTGCGGCGGCGGGTACAAGAAGGAAGAGCTCGCGCCCGCGTCGTGCTTCTAGATATGGTTGCTTCATGGCGCAAGATAAAAGTGAATAGCTATACCCCGAAACGCGACGTGTTTTCGAAAAGATCAGATAAGGATTTAGGCTGGGTTCTTTCACGAAGTTGGAAACGGCTAATTAGCCTTACTAAAAAAACATAATTAATATATGTTTAATTGTGTATTAATATATAAAAATAATAAATAAATTTATCATCATTTAATTGTTTGAAAAGTATTTAAAAAATAAATGATTAATTGAGAAGAACGTAGTCTTAAAGTACTGATTTGCTCTTGAATGGACGCTGAAATCTACTCCCGTTAAATCAATGTTACGGATCCTCTCAAAAGAAAAGAAAATTCAGTGTTACGGATGTAATCGCGGATTGAACTGATACTCCGTTGTTGGATGTAGTGTTTGCATGTGTAGATTGACTCCTTCCTGCAATCCTGTTTCCCATTACCTGCAAGATTAAACCTCAGTGGTATTCCAAGACTCTAAGAGGCAGAGAAGGCAAATAAAGTGGAGGCCCGTAACAAGTCGAGAATTCTGATATGTTGTCTGGACTCTGGACGCAAGAGTCTAGACACATGAGGACATGAAAGCTAGCGGCTAGCTGCAAGGTTTGGTTGGCCAGGCCCACAATCTGAACCTCCAAGGTCTTGCTGCTGCTGAAGTGCTGATTGCTGAATTGCTTGTACTCCCCCTAACAGCTGTTTATTGTTTTTTCTTTAAGCAAGTAGGTTGGACGCACACCACAGCCACACTATTGAATCATGGGCATAAGCTAGCTGATAGGCATACCATTGAAGGCAGTAAGGCACACGTATGTGTGTACTTATTAAGTCGGTGGATGCTAGCGTTAATTTTAGGATTTAAATATTAATGGATTAGGCTATGTTATTTTATGCTATTTTTTTGATTATTGTCTTCTACTTCTCTAATTTTTTAAGAACATTTTATTGTATTGTTTAAATCCCTTCTTCTAAGGCTGTGTTCTAAGCCTGTGTTTGTCTGAGCTTTTGAATTTTAGTATTTTGGAAAGCTATCTTTCTAAAAAGCTAGCTTACTAGTTGATGATATTTTAATATTAGCTTTTATAATAAATTTTCATCTTCTCAGTACATCAAAAGCCAGCAAAAGCTCATTTCGATCGCTTTCCAGCTTTCCATTCATTTCCTCAAAAACTAGCTTTCCTTACCGAAAGCAAGCTCGTAAAGCTGGTTGAGCTGGTTGTTTGTTTTAGCTTTTCAATTTTTGAAAACCAAAAGTTGGAAAGCTACCCAAAAAGTTGAAACAAACCGGGCCTAAGCTAGGGGTGCGAACACATCTGCACGGATTACAGGTGGCGGGTTACAAGAATGAAGGGGAAGTGAAAAGTACCCGATGACATTCATTCAAGGATGAATGTAGATCCATCAAACATGATAATCATTTTGGTTCTTTGAGTGGTAGTGGTAACAGTTTGAGCTGGGGGAAGCTAACCAATTGAGTCACTGAAACAATTATAGGAGACACAGGAGACACACTCTAAGCGCAGTCTCTCATAGTTGCTATGAAATACGGCTTCCATTTGTTAAGTTTTATTTATTAAAGTATTTATAATTATGTAGACAATCTACTACAGTAATCCGATCAATTATCTATTTTAAACTGAGACTAGGTGAGCAATTCCTGGCTATCTAGTCATAAGTCAGCTTTAACTCTTTATTAATGTGTCATGCTTGTGCACTTGTATGAGTTAAAACTTATGAATTTCATGACTTGTTTACACTGATCATTATTGTTGGCGGGTTGTACATGTCTATAGTATTTATAGAGTGGGAATCATTGGTGTTAATGTATATATGAGATTGAGATAAAAGAGACGAGATACATAGATTTTTATACATGTTTGAGCCCTTTAAATGACGGAATAGCCCTACTTTTATAGGGCGAAGCCGGTGTTATCTTTATGTATCAATATCACACGAGTACAATATTTGGGATGATCTAACCTAGTCTATACTTCCTTGAATATGAACTTGACAAGATTAGAGGTCGTCTAGATCTCTCTTGTCGACCTCCGTGGATCCATTCGAGTTCGTCCAGGCTTGCCTCGATACATGTTGGCTTGTCTTGGATTGTCTAATCTGTATTGACATATCCCCTCTCATCTTGAGAGTTCTTGTATTTATATCCTCAGATATCCCCTTGTCCTTCCAGTACCGGATGTCCCTTTGTCCAAGTAGAACAAAAGAATAAGTATGGATACGATCCGATTAGTTTTTGTCATGTTCAACTAGAACTTTGCTTCATTTTCCTTATCTGGAACACCTTCCATATATGAGGCTTGATTCCTTATAATAGTTGGTATATGATGGACCCTGCCGAGCCTACCACAAAAATATAGGATATGCCTTATCCATAACACTAGCAATTATGTTGAATGTTGTTGACTTCGTGTTTTATATGTTCTAAATTTCCCTTGTTTTCAAAGTTTTTGGCCCACCAGTAATAGGATAGGGTTTACATTTATTAAAAAATGATATCAAGAGTATGCAAAACCGTTTAGGTTACTGCATTTGCAATGGTTTAGTCGATAGACGTTCAGTTTGTTACCAACGAAAACCGGTAAAATTAGGACAAACTTTACCAGAAATTTGAATTGTGGTTTGATTATTTTAATCCTGGTTTGTTTTTACCGAGTGGTTCTCGACCCATATCGATAACTGAGTAGTTACCGATTTATTTCCTTCGTTTCACACTATAAGACGTTTTGGATTTTGAATAGATTCATGTGTGGATCTATGTATGTCCTTCATATATGAAGGAAATATCTTATGAAAATAAGCTAAGTGTTGAAAACTCATGAAAATTATACAAGTTTTAGTTTTGTAAATTCATAAAAAAAATACCAAGATAAGTATAGATATGAAATACATTCTCATCAAATCTTAACTCCAAACTCAATTTTATTTGATAGAAACAGAAATAACAAATTTCAGTGAACAATATTCTATTACTATTCATCTAAAATTTATCTTTTGTTACTTCCAAATAAAGTTGAGTTTGACCTTGAGATTTGGTGAGAATATATTTCATAGCTACACCTAATTCTATTATTTTTCCATGAATTTACAAAATTTTTAGATATAACTTTTACAAATTTCTAACACTTAACTCGTTTTCATCGTACATGTCTTTGTCAACATTCATATGGATATTAAATCTATATGAGAGACAGGAGAGATCGAAACGAAATGAAGGAGTATCATTGTCACTCTGAAGAAATCATCATTGGTTGAAGTGACAAAAACCACGTAGTCCTGGTTTGAGTTGTATCCGGGACTAGAGATGATCTCTAGTCCCGGTTTAAAAAGTCTACGGATTTCTAGGAACATTAGTCCCGATTCGTGTCATGAACCAGGACTAAAGATCACCTCTAGTCCTGGTTCAAATGTTGTCGAGCTGCATGCGAGCATTAGGCACCTTTAGTCCCGGTTGGTAATACCAACGGGACTAGAGATGCTATCTTTAGTCCGGTTGGTGCCAACCGGGACTAAAGATGCCTGGTGCTCGACAGTTCGACGACCTCCGACACTATCTTTAGTCCCGATTGGTGTTACCAACCGGGACTAGAGATGCTATTTTTGTCCGGTTGGTAACACCAACCGGACAAAAGTGAATGTGCTTATTTTTTAACTGAACCTAATAAAAATATATAAATTTTGCTACATGATTCAAATGACTAAAAATTAATTTAAGAGGATCTGTAATTTCAAAGAGTGTGGTGTTTTGTGAAGGTGGGTGATTGAAGATAGAAAGAAGCTTTAATTTTGTTATTACATATCATCATATTATTATTAACTAATGATTCTCAATATACAAAATCTTTGGTAAATTATTTTAGTGATAATATACGAATCGAAGGGATGTACAATATTGATAAGAACATTTAAACCCCGATCATCACGTCTAGTTTATGCACGTTTAACAAGTTTTACGCGCATTGTTCCGTTTCTTCTTCTCTAACTCGGAGCGGTTTTAAAACGGCCATAACTTTCGCATACGGACTCCGATCGAGACGTTTCATATATAAAAACCGATGAGAAAAATTATTTTGCCCAAAAAGCCTCGGAAGATTGGCTTTTCGAGCCGGAAGCTTTTCCGATTTTGAGCGTGTTTTCCGAATTTTTCACAGGCCACGTCTTTTGCTTGTTTACGCTCAAATTTTATGTGGTTACCTCTCGTGTGCTCATAAGTCCATAAAAATATAAAAAATAAAAATAAAAAGTAAAATTTTTCTGTCTTGCTCAACACCGGATGAAAAGGCGAAAACCGAGGGCAAAAGAGAAAAGATATCTAGAGGAGCACATTAATGTCTAGAATTATCTATATATGATTTAATTTTAATATTATTGTTTTAAACCTATATTTAATGAATTTAATTTGACCCTATTTAATGGATTATTTAATTGTTAACCCTAGCTGGGACCAAATAAATTTGGAAAATTACGGGAAATTATCTTTAGTCCTAGTTGGTGGCACCAACCGGGACTAAAGATGAATTGGAAATAGCGGAAAACTATCTTTAGTCCGGTTGGTGACACCAACCGGACTAAAGATGAATTGGCTATATGTATCCTTGGCTCGTATCGTCTTCTCCACCGATCCAACACTTAGCACATTTTTCGATCTCTCTCCCTCTCCCTAGCGCTCTCCCTCTCCCTCTTCTCCTCTCTCTCCTTCTCCTCGGCAAGCAAGTGGAGGGAGGAAATGGCGGTGGCGGGGAGGAGGTGGCGGCAGGGCGCCATCTTCTCACCACGGCGAGCGGAGCGAGCCGGCGAGCGAGAGCAAGAGCCGGCGGCGAGGGGGGCGGGAGCGCGCGAGCGGGAGCGACGCGGCGGCGCGGGAGACGGCGGCAGCGGCAGCCGAGTGAAAAATTGATGTTGTTGTATTTTATTGTATATAGTGGATTTTGTTGTATATATGTGTGAACAAATTTGTGGACAATTTGTTGTATACATGTTTAAATTTTGTTGTTACATTTTATTGTATTCGATTTCGATGTTGTCCGTATATATATGTATGTTATGTGTGTTATATATGTGTGTGTTATGTATTTAGACATATATATTCAAATCTATATATGTATAAATATATATATTTGTGTGTGTAAACAGGCATCAAGCTAACAACAGGAGAAGAAATTAAAAAAAATAAAAAATCTTTAGAGTACTGCGAAGTCGAGAACACATTCTTCTCGTCCACGAATTGGAGCCACTTTGTTCCTCAGGTGAACTTGTACATCCACGTGAAAGTATATCGACAAGTTGACAAGCAGGAACAAAAGGTGCAACGAACCATTTTCCCCTTTTCACTAACTAAGCATCCCCTACTAGAGAACTTGTATTCGATCAAACGGCTAACCGATACTTCGATTCGATAATAAAGATTATTTTTTATAATGGCTGCAGCTATCAGGTTTCATCGAAAGACGTATAGGATTTTTAGTATCGGTTGACATCAACATATATTAGTACATGTTGTTATTGTTAATCGATACTAATGTTATCTAACATTAGCATCGGCCAAAAATATTATTAGTACCGGTTAATGCTCTTGCTGCCAATTTTTTAAAAATGTTTTGGTGATTTCACACAAATAAAGGATTGTAGGAACTTTTATCATCTATTCCTGTATGGTTAATATATTGTATTTCTCACTATATTTTTATACCTCATCCTCTCAAAAATATATGAGAGATAATATTTTTTTAAAAAGAAGAGTATATCTTATTTTTCAAAATATAGGTAATCTAGCAAAAATAACATTTTTTTATAGTAGACATAGGATAAAAAGGGTTCAAAAAATAGAGGAAACAAAAGAAAATTATAGAAAAATACAAGGAAAAAAATGAAAATTTAGGTTAAATATAGAAAATTAATGCATGTCTTGAAATGAAAAATGCTTGACATTTAAAATTAATAAGAGTATGCCCTAAGAGGAAAAAGAAGGAAAAATATGATAAAAAAGGAAATTAGAAAAAATGTAAAAAATGGAGGAAAAACTAATAAGGGTGACAAAAAATAGAAAAAACAAGAAACCATAGTAATAGTAATAAATAAATGAAATCTAATCATAATAATATTACATTGTATTTGATATTTTTACGGGATGCTTTATTGGTTTATGGTGTAGATTGCACCGATTGAATTGCTTTACACAAGGTTGGCAATGCTCTTTGTGCACTCAACTTTTGAGGTTATGACGTTTTAAATTATTAAATTTCTTAATTAATTCTTTACTTGTTATGGGGGTGTCACCCCGAGATAGCCTACACGTTAGGAATAAGGTTGGATGGGTAGGACCAGGAGTCCTCGAGCTGGGGTCGGGAGCCGGACCTCGGGCAAGGACTGCCAACCTGACCCCTGCCCTCGGACTCGATCGTGACTTCCCCTGGTCCGACCTGCGTACGCGACCCTGACCAGAAAAAAAGCGGGCCATCCTCGGTAGAGAGGCTTCCATAGTAAGGCTCGTAGATAAAGCAAGGAGGGGACAAGCTAGCAGAGAATGATGTCACCCGACAGGACTACACATAAGATGCCTACGACAAGCGGATCCCGAGGGAATTCTATTGTGCTTTTCAGCCTTAATCTGTAGTTGATTTTTATTTTATGACCTAGCTTCCTTGCGCGACAAGTCCGTTGTAACTGCTCCTCTTGGCCTATAAAAGGGAGGACAGGGCTCGCGCGTAGGGGGGATTCCGCATCCAAGAACTCTCTCTATTTCTCACTTGTACTCAAACCCTAATGTCACACCACCCTAACAACGAACACATGAGTAGACTTGTTATCCTCCGGGAGAGCCGAACCTGTCTAAAAAATCTTGGCTCATCGTGTACTCGAGTCAACCATCAGGCTCATTGGTAGGACGCCCCAACCACTCTTTCACCTCCTCAGGTAGCCCCCTTGGATGACTGTTGACCATCCTATCGACACTTGTAATATAGATGAACTGACAATGGATATACACAGTAGACCAATGATCGAATGAGTTTATTGATGGCGTCCCTTATTTTTTTAGGTTGGTCGATGCCCACAAGCCTAAGGATTTCATATGTCGTCCATGCAAAAATTGCAAAAATCGGAACAATACTCTTCCTCAAGAATTCTTCATAGCCACTTGTTACATTCGAGATTCATGCCTAGCTATATTGTTGGACCAAGCATGGAGAGAAAGGGGTACAATGAAAGTCGATGAAGAAGAAGACAACATCATTTCGCATTAGGCTCAATACGGTGGCTTTGCATATACTACAACATGCAAGGCAGAAGGAGGGGTTGCGGAAGATGATAGTGCAGATGATCTTGGTCAGATGTTGTGCAACGTAAAGAAAAATTGTAAAAGTGAAAAGGAGATCAAGAAATTGGAGCATATGTTAGTGGACCACAAAACGTCCTTGTACCTAGACTGCAAATAGGGGCACAAAAAGTTGGGTATCACACTAGAATTCTTGCAATGAAAGGCAACAAATGGTGTGACTGACAAGGCATTTGGCGAGATATTGAAACTCGTAAAGAATATTCTTTTAGAGTGTAACGAATTGCCCGCAACAACGTATGAAGCAAAACAGGTAGTCTGCCCTCTAGTGCTGGAAGTCCAGAAGATACACATATGACCCAATGATTATATCCTCTATCATGGTGAGTATCATGGTAAGGAGTACGAGAACCTGGATGCATGTCCGATTTATAAGGCATTACAATATAAGATCAAACAAGATGACCCCGGTGATGTTGAGGGACAATCGTCGAAGAAGAGAGTTTTCTACAAAGGTAATGTGGTATTTTCCTATAGTACCGCATTTGAAGCGATTGTTCAGGAACAAAGCGTATGCTAGAATGATATGTTGGCACGCATGAAGAGCACAAACAAGACGGGATGTTGAGACATCCCGTCGATGGGTCCAAGTGGTGAAACCTCGATAGAATATTCGTAGAATTCGAAAATGATGTATGGAACATAAGGTTTGGTTTAAGCACAGATGGCATGAATCCTTTCGGGGAGATGAGCAGCGGTCGTAGCACTTGACTTGTGATCCTGTGTATCTACAACCTTCCCCTTTGGTTGTGCATGAACTGAAAATACATCATGATGTCGAATATTATTGAAGGCCCAAAGCAACCTGGTAACAATATTGATGTGTACCTAAGACCATTGGTAGAAGAACTGCAACTATTGTGGAACTAGAAAGATGTCTCTATGTGGGATGAGAATAAACAAGAGCAATTTAACCTACGAGCATTGTTGTTCGTAACCATTAACGAGTGGCCTGCACTTAGCAACCTATTAGGACAAACAAACAAGGAATATAGGGATTGCATCCATTGTTTAGATGAAACCGTCAATATGTATTTGAAACACTATAGTAAGGTTTGTGTATATAGGTCATCGTCGATTTCTTGTTGCCAACCACCCTTTCCGAAAGAAAGGCAAACATTTCGAAGAGAAAGCAGACCATCATACTAAGCCTATGCATCATAACGGAAAAACTTTGTTTGCTATGGTGAAAGACGTAGAAGTAGTATTTGGAAAGGGACCTGGCAGCCAACCTATCGTAAGTGAAGATGGTCACGCGGTGATGTGGAAGAAGAAATCAATTTTTTGGGAATTACCTTATTGGAAAATCTTAGATGTCCGCCACACAATCGACGTAATGCACCTCACTAAGAACCTTTGTGTGAACCTGCTGGGCTTCCTAGGCATATATGAGAAGTCAAAAGATACACTTGAAGCATGGCAGGATAAAACAACATGACGACCTTCATACGGAAAAGAGGGAGAAATGAAGCCATTACTTACGTCCTGCCAGCTACACTATCAGGAAGCAAGAGAAGGAAAATACTTTCGAATGCTTGGACAACATCAAGTTCCCGTCCGGATACTCATAGAACATAAAGGGAATAACAAACATGAAAGAGAAGAAATTCACAAACTTAAAGTCTCATGACTGTCACGTGTTGATGACATAATTGCTTCTTGTTATACTTCAGGGTATCACTCATGTTAATGTCTAGACATCAATAACAAAGCTCTGTGCTTTTCTCAATGCAATTTCAAAGAAGGTCATCGATCCAGGAAATTTAACAATCCTACAGACTGACATGGTCCAATGTATGATATAAGCTTGAAGATGATCTTTTAACCATCCTTCTTCAATATAATGATGCATTTACTGGCTCACCTTGTCAAAGAGATCGGTATTCTTGGTCCTGTGTACCTACACAATATGTTTCCTTTCGAGAGATACACGGATGTCCTAAAGAAGTACGTTCATAACCATTCTCATTCAGAAGCATGCATCGCTAAGGGGTATAAAACAGAGAAGGTCATTGAGTTTTACGTATAATTTATTGACGACCTTAGTCCAATCAGGGTCCCCGAGTCCAACCATGAGGGAAGACTACGGGGAAAAGGCACACTTGGAATAAAACCAATAATGACTATGACAATGATTTATTCTGTATAGCACATTTCATGGTTTTGCAACAATCTTTGTTGGTGGCTCTGTACATCGAGGAGTACATGGAGATTGTATGCTCCAAAAACCCCGGGAAGTCCGCTGCCTGGATTACCTTTGTTGCTAGGTTGTGGAAACATGTCATGGCCAACGGGATAATTGATCAACAACTAGCCTTGTTGGCGAGGGGACCATCTTGCTCAATCTTAATAGTCCAAGGTTATACATTTTACACAAGAGCCCAAGACAAAAGGAGCACGAACCAAAACAATGCTATTCGTATCGATGCCATGGACAACAAAGGGACAACCAACACGTATTACGGTTCCATTGACGAGATATGGGAACTCGAGTATGGTCCGTTGAAGGTCCCTCTATGTCGGTGCTATTGGGTTAGGCCGACCGGAGGAGGCATAATGACCGATGAGTGCGGGATGACAATAGTTGATCTTAACAAGATTGGATACTCGGATGAACCATTCATCCTAGACAAGGATGTGACTCAAGTTTTCTATGTGAAGGACATATCAAGCAAACCAAAGAAGCAAACGAGCAAAGTGCTCGATCAGCCAAAGTGCTGCGTGGTTCTCCTAGGAAAAAGAAAAATCATTGGAGTTGAGGAAAAGACAGATGAAGATTACGATCAGTTTGACGGGCAACCTTCGTTCGTAGTGACAGTTGACCCGAGCATTCTCCTAGCAAATGAGGACACTCCATATTTACGTCGTGATCATAGCGAAGGGGCCTTCGTAAAGATAAATTACGTTACATCATGAGATTGATTGTATTGATTAATACAACTAGTGTCATGTAAATTATTTATCCTAGTTTTCCTGTAAGAACAATGTGTGCTTGCATTACTTTGAATGGACTTAATCTGGAGCCATGGTTAATATTAGAATTTTCAGAAGTTTATTGCAATTGGAAACCTATTTTTAATGTATTCTCATTATTTTTATGATTTCAATAATTTTTGAATGGACTTAATCAAAGTTAATCAGAGCTGATGTTAATTAGATATCATTTTTTAAAGGTTATTACAATTTTAAACTAATTTTTATTGTATTCTCCTTATTTTTATGATTCCAATGATTTTTGAATGGACTTTTTAATCGGAGCTGAGGTCAATAAGATACCATTTTTAAAAGGTTATTACAATTTTAAACCTATTTTTATTGTATTCTCCTTAATTTTATAATTTTAGTGATTTTTGAATGGACTTAATTAGAGCTCAGGTTTAATTAGATATCATTTTTAAAAGGTTATTACAATTTTAAATCTATTTTTAGTGTATTCTTTTTATTTTTATGATTTCAATACTTTTTGAATGGACTTAATCGGAGTTGAGGTTAATTATATATCATTTTAAAAGGTAATTACAGTTTAAACTTATTTAATTGTATTCTCCTTATTTTTTATGATTTTAATGATTTATGACGCAATAAAGTCGTACTAACAGGTGGGCCTCATGTGTCAGCAGCCGTTGATAGGTCTCAGAGCCACAGCAGGGACTATAGTAAGTTTGATAAGCGGGAAATTACTTTAGTCTCGGTTCTAACTAACAACCGTGACTAAGGATCTTTACTTTAGTTGTGGTTGTTAGTTAAAACCAGGACTAAAGTCTTTTCGGAAGCGGGAAAATTGTTTAGTCTCGGTTGTTACTAATAACCAAGATTAAAGATATTCACTTTAGTCTCAGTTGGTATTTAGAACGAAGACTAAAGATATTTTTAATACCAGTTGTTATAGAGAAGCGATACTAGAGATATTATTATATATATGAGCGACCATTCGTCTTCTCGAACATACCGCACATGTTCTCTTTATCTCTCGATCGATCTTCGCCGCCATCGTGGTTGCACGCCGTCGCCACCACGCTGTCGTCGCATTCCTCCACCATCGTCGTTGCTGCCACTCTTGGCGAATGTCTCCGCGCTTCGGTCAACACCCATCGACGTAGCCATCACCACCGCCGCCACATCCCTCCACCGTTGCCGCCGCCACCGCCACCGGATGCCGCCGTTCTTGGATGTCGCCATCGCTTTTGAGATCATCGTATTATAGTATAAACTTTTTAAGACTATAGTAAAATCATATGTATTTCAATATTAGAATTTTTAGGACTATATTAAAATTAATGTTAAAATTACACTAACTTTTGTGACTACAGTATAAGAATTTTTAGGACTATAGTAAAATTCAAAATTTTAATAGAATTTTACGATTATAGTAAAACTAATGTTAAAATTACACTAACATTTGAGACTGTAGTATAAGAACTTTTAGGACTATAGTAAAATTAAGTTAGAATTACACAAACGTTTGAGACTATAGTAAAATTAATGTTAGAATTGTACTAAATTTTGAGAATATAGTTTAATAATTTTAATATTATAATTTTTACATTATATTACAATTAATGTTAGAATTACACTAACTTTTGAGACTGTAGTATAAGAATTTTAGGACTATAGTAAAATTAATGTTAAAATTAATTGTAGTATAAGAATATTTCAAACTATAGTAAAATTAATATTAGAATTACACTACTTTTGAGACAATTGTAAAACTAATGTTAGAATTATACTAAAGTTTGAGAATATAGTTAAACAATTTTAATATTAGAATTTTTAAGATTATAGTAAAATTAATATTAGAAATAATGTTAGAATTATACTAACTTTCGAGACTATAGTATAAGAATTTTTAGGACTATAAAAAAATTAATGTTAGAGTTATACTAACTTTTGAGACTATAGTAAAATTAATGTTAGAATTGTACTAAAATTTGAAAATATAGTTTACGAATTTTTAAGAATTTTAATATTAGAATTGACGGGACACACTCGAACCTCTTATTATATTTGAAGGAATATATAGCATAGCCCATATTTTCTTTCAAACACAATGAGACGTTCGGCGCTCCAAGAGAAGAATATCGGAGACATTGTTGGGCCTTTAGCCTGCCAATCAACTCCAGCCTGAGATGTGCCCGTCAAACCACTCGAAGACGGCGACCAGATGTGTTACACATTCAGGAGACTTGACAAAATGGCTAAAGATCTACAACATCTCAAACATCCTTAACTCTTACTCATGTGAATCTAGTTCCCAGGATATGCACTTGATTCACACTTTCACCTTAAGCATGGATATACATAGCGAATACACTTAAAGCTGAAAGGAACTTAAATATCTACATCACATTAATAATTACATAGGCCGACCGGTCGAATAAGTACATCAAAGAATAGTGAAAGCTTGACTACGCATTTCACAAGCACACCGACTACGGGTTTACCCCGTTAAGTTCAATCCTAGAAGAAACAAATCATAAACCTGCATCACTCAAGGACTAAACCAATACCTGTAAACAAAGTGGATATTCCAGTAGCAAGAGTCAGTACATTATTAGAAATAATGTACCGGCAAGCACCAAGACAAGCCTAACACACTACATGTAGGGCATATAATCAAGGCATGGTATGGTTCATTTTAGCATAAAGCAAGTTTTATTGGCATAAAACACTTCTAAATCAGTCTTACTTTCAAATGAAATTTCAGCAAGTAAGTTCTAAGCATATGGACATCATTGTAGTCATTAATCATATATATAAGTATACACCTCATTGCCATCCATGACAGCAAGGAGATATTCCACAAAACACAACATAATTTAAAGGTAAATTTCAGCATTTAGAGAAATAAACACAAGTCTATACTCAATATATATCGACACGCCGCTCAAGACCATGAGCACGGCTAATCGATTAGTTTAGACTCTGCAGAGTTTGTACACTTTACCCACATAATATGAATCGCTCACTTGAAGTGAAGCGCTCTAGTTTTGCTCGGTACCCGTCGGTACCACCATACTCTACACATTGAGTATAAACTAGAGGTTACAACGAAGCCTTTACACTACTTAATCTCTAGCCTTACATCACCATGATACGTGTTCTCCCCATCCTGGGCATACTAGAAAATATAACCTAAAACCGTCGAGTGGCATGGCTCCGCCTTAAACTTAACGCCGTGGTGACGGACACGACAGGAACCCACCCACGTGGCACAATACCGTTGTATTGGACAGACTTAGTCACCTAAACTACCACATCGGTGATAAATAGAAAGTTCCTCTCGATTATCCGAACCCATACACACCGGCCTACCTTAGTACAAGGCTAGATGCTAAGTAGATTAGTTAGCTTAGGTCATCCCATACTAACACATATGGTTGTACTGTATACGAAATGAACTGATATTGAGTGAAGTCCTTAGGTCGGTTTGTGCACACTCTCCCCCTATCGGCATACAAATACATCAATCACATGTCACTTGAAGCCCAAACCTAAAATCCATGTTTTTCACCATTTTATTTGTCAAAATTTTAAGTATTTAATTTCTGTCCAGATTATTTAAAAATAAATTTTCATGTTTATAATGAGCCCATAATGATGAGAAAAAAGCATTTTAAGCATGGCTAAGCATTATAGTACACTAATATATCAAAACTTATTATATAATGTGATATAACGTGGTATAGTCATATTTTTTTCTAAGGTTAGAAACGAGGGATATGAACATATATGGGGTTAAGGTGATAATGCAAGTAATAGAAGTTGTCTAACAAGTTTAACACAATTTTAATTTATTAGTGTACTATCGACATGTAAGATTTGCAAACATTTTCAATAACCTCCGAAACATTGGTTTTGGTTCAAAGTGTTCAAAGAGAGGAAGGTGAAACTTGCCTTATAACTGAAAAATGGCAGCTTCTTCACCGTTTAAGCAATTATGTAGAAAAAGTACATGTTATGCAGTTAAACACCGAAATATGCGAAAACTCTAACATGTGCTAAATTACATGATTTGTGCATATTGAGTAAGTACTGGTCTACAATAAATTTAGGTGAAAGAATTTCTATTTTATCTTAACCTATTTGGAAGTTATGAAAATTTTTAAGTTTATATTTAATTAGATAGTGTCCTAAAATATTTTTATAACTTGATTTTTATTAACTTTGACTTCGCATAGATGTGAAAATATGTTTTCTAAGTCTAACACACTTGGTTTCAATTTTTAGAGCTATTGTGAACTTCTTATGCATTCTACACATTTATAACATGTTCAAGGCATATAGTGTTTAATGTGTGCTTAGCTTATGAATGGTATATCGAGAACAGGTTCTATATTGCTAAAGGTGTTTAAGAATGAACAATTTAGTTAACAAATAATATTAATTTAATTCAAGATTTTAGAGTTTAAATTTTTTTAAAAGTAAGCTAGGGAGGGTTTCATGTTAGTTTCTTAACATATTAACCTAGGAATTGATATATGAGCTAAGTATGCTAAGTTTTGATGGTTAGGGATGAAACTTATGATTTCTCTGATCTACCAAGTTTTAATTAGATTTATTTGGAGCAAATGGACATATATATATATTGTGTATATATATATACATAGTGCTTGACTACTACCATAGTGATTAGCACCCTAGTTATTTATTTAAAGCTTATTTTACATATTTAGTGTATAAGTTGCCATATTTTATTTTACCTAATTAAAATTCATCACCGATTTTATAGAGCCTTAGTTCACTTCAAATGGATTAAAAATAAATTTTCTACAAGTTGAATTGTGCATTAAATGGTTTATTTTTTATATAAATATTTAAGAGATATTATTCCTTATATAAATATTTAAGAGATATTATTATACAAGAAGCATATATTTTTATTATATATTTTTATTTTATAATTTGAGAGTCTATGTTTTGATAATTTGAGAGTATATGTTTTGATGGGTCTATAAAGCTTGAGTTTATAAAAAAATAAATATAAATTTGAGTTTATAAAAAAGAGTAAATATAAATTTTATATTAATATCTAAGTTCATCTAAATCACATCATTATCATTTTAATAGTAATAGTTTTAAAATAGTTTTAAAGATATTTGGTACAAAGTAACTCTATGTTTTTATTATTTTTTTTTTTTCCTAATCATGTTTTTATTATTTTTTATTTTTTCTAAAGAGTGGGGTAAGTTGGTGCATCTATAAAATTTAGTATTCTTTAGTTTGTCAAAAAATATATTGAATTGAATTTTTTTATGTATTTTATAAGTTGGTGTAAGCTTTATATGTGACTTTTTATTTAAATTTTAGAGACAAAATTTGCATCAAGTTTTATAATTCTAATTTAAATTTAAAGTTCATCATTTTCATTTTTATTTTGTGAGTTCACAAAAAATTGTTTTATTCCAAAATAAGTTTTTCTAATTTAAAGTTCATCATTTTATAAGTTCATATTTCATCCCAAAATAAGTTTTAGTTAATTTTATATAGATTTTACAAGTTTACCAAATTTTCTGTTGGAAAATATTTGTTTTAGCCATTTTTCCTTTATGTTTCCGAGTTAATAGTTCATGGGGTCCACTGTCATTGACTTCGTCATTTTGAATATAGACCCTGAAGTCTTAGAAATCAACCCGAGTCTAAAAGCACATGGGAATTGAAAACTTCATTAAGAGTCGTTTAAAAGTATTGCATATAGGTTCGGTCCCCACATGTAAGTGAGTTGTCTGTTTTTAACATGATCCTTGGCTTTAGTCGAATTTACAAACTGTGGTCCTTGGCTTGGGCTTACAGGCAGGGAGGCATGGCTGCAGCACGGGAGAGCTCGCCGGCGGCGAATGGAGGCGAATTACGGGGTGTGGCAAAAAGAAAAAGTGTGTGCAGAATTACTGCGCATCCATAGGTGGTCGTATCATCGACAGGAGTTATCAAAACCGACGGCAGTGGTAGTGCAAGCGGCAGCATACCTCGGCATGCACATGCATGCCGAGCTCTAGCTCGATGCTGGCCAAAGAGATGCATGTATGTGGTCCTAGGACCCTCCGGGATACTCACCAAAGCTTCGGCTGGGATTGGCGAGGCTTGGATAGAGGCAGCGACTTCCGGATGGTCCCGGCGGTGGCGGCGGCTCCATGCGAATGACGACAGCGAGAAACAGCCATAGAACTGGAAAGAGGGTGCATTCGTAGTGTCAGTGGAGCTACCAGGAAGCTACACACTCGAGGAATCGAACTATGGCTCACCGGAATGGTGGGAATCGGGAAAAAGAGGGCGGCCGCCGGAGCTAAAGACGGCGACGTTGATCTCCCTATCCACGACGTCTTCTGCTGGGAATCTTGAGGGGTCTTGTAGAGGTTGTAGAGATGATGCTGATGGCGAGTAGTGGCTCGGCCTGATTTGGTTCACGGTGTTTAGAACGGCGACGACGTCATGGCGGCGGTGCTCCAGTCCAGAGCGCGCTCCAGTGCCGAAGATGGCATGGCGGTTTTCCCGTCGCTGCAGTGGACAAAATGAGATGGGGTCAAAACGGAATTTCTTTGGCATTGTGAGGAGAGTATGGAACGAGGAAAAAGTAGAGAAGATGATGGCTCGTCGGTGAATGGGGGCGTCGTCTACCTTGCGACCGACAGTGGAAGTGAGGGCGACGGAGAAACAGAGAATCTCTCTCTTGGTGCGATCAGTGTCAGAGAGGAGAGGGAGTCCGTGCGACGCAGCTGGGGAAGTTTGAAGGCGAGGGGAAGAGTTTGGGGTGCCGACACGTCGGACACACGTGTCGACAGCGCCCTGGCTTGTCTGGACCGTGTCTTCAGCGATTTTGGGAAGGGGCTGGGGTGGAGTGATCTGGAGAGGATGTCAAATAGGCCCAGGCCGTGGTATGCTAGGAAAACAGGAGAGGTTTGGGTAGGAACTTAAGTACATTTGGTTTTTTAAATTTTTAGAATTATTTTTCTTTTTTTTCTTTGTATCTTTCTTTGTTTAGGTGTTCCCTCCATGTATATGCATCTAATTTGGTTTTAGGGTTCTAAATAATTTTTTTGAGCTGAGAAGATGACTTTATGATGAAATCAGGGTTCAAAACCCAGATGCACAAAGTCTAAAATGTCAAAACATGTTTTATGCATATGCATGTGTACAGGTTATGTTTATATCCACACTATAAGTTGGAAATAAAAAGGTTTTCTTTCGTTATCAAATCTTTTTAATCAAGCATTAGGTGGAAGTACTTTCCTAAGTTAGAAAAGAAAATTTTTTGTTCACAAAATTGAGAAACCTTATTTTCATTTGGTTTTGACAAAATTTTCCTGACCCTGGATTTGGGTATGTGACAAGAATTTTTGGACTATAATATATACTAATGCACATTTCCTGTAATATTTAATATTAGGTAAGATGTGAGAGTCAAAAGACGAAAGGTTTCTCTTGGATCAGATTAGACAGGGTAGTAGCAAGTACCACTAGGACGACGAGGGAGAGGTTTGTAGCCAGTACCTCAATGAGGAAGCCACTAGCATTGAGGAGGGACCCAATAACGAGACAGGACATGAGTAGGAGCATGATGGAGGACATGAGGCTGGTTCGACAAAGGCACTAGGGCAACGAGGTGTCACGAGAAAGTTGGAGGGGAGGCACATTATAACTGATGTGAAAGAAAAAGGCGAACCAATTGCCCCTGCCTCTGCTGCAACGAAGTTTGTGTCACAGTGTGGTTGGGGCGTGAGGGATCACGTGCCGATTAGCATACAAAATTGGCAGTCTAGAAGGCGGGATGATCAAAACATGCTCCCATAAACGGAGAAGGACGTGTTGTGGACAATCCTGCTGCAAAACTTCACTCTCGAGATCCCTGAGGTAGAACAACCTAAAGTGAAGGAGTGAGCTCTCAAGAAGATGGCCACACAATTTCAGACCTTCAAAAAGAATCTGTTCAACAAGTATGTCAAGAAGGGACTAACACCGGACTTCGATAGGTACCCGAAGCTAAGGGACCACTAGAGGGCATTTGTCGACTAAAAGTCGTCTGAGGAAGGGGCAAACAAGATGGCGCGGAACAAATCCAATGTTGCCTAGAAAAATACTTTCATCAGCTAGGGTCGAGCGGTTATAAGAAGGGAGTTCCCAAATGATAGAAGATGGAAGATGCTCTAGAAGTAAGGGGATCGTTTCGGCCATAGTTGACTAGCCCGAACGATCGAAACACTGGTACTATGCGACATGCTTAGTGCAGAGGATGGCTTCCTCATTTCAACGATGAAATACGTGAGGCAACACACCGTCTCATGGATGCCCTAGAGGCCTTTTCCCAAGGTACATTCAAGCCCGACAGAGAGAAGGACGAACTAACGATGACACTGCAGAATCCTGAGCACCCAGGATGAACACGTGGAAAAGGCGTGGTCCCATGGAAGTATGGGTTTTGTGAGGACAACGCCTCGTACAGGAGTCGCAGAAGAAGCAAGTCTGAGTGGGAAGCTAGGGTTCGGATATTGGAGCAGCAAGTCCAGGAAAGCAATGAAAGAATGATCGCAGAGGTGAAAAGGCAGGTCGAGCTAGCACTTAGCGAGGCCCGATTACAAGCAAGCTCCACTATGAACATCCTGGTTAGCCCAACCGATACTAAATGAAGTATCTGAGCTTCTACAGAGCGAGTAATCGATCAGAGCAACGAAACTGCAACGCCGCCACTGGATGATGAACCACGCTACCCCATGGATGAAATCACTCAGCGAACACCATGTGAGCTGCATATTCCCTTCAAGAACCTTTCTATCAAGGTATGCTCGTAGTTTGCACATCTTGTTTTAAGGTTGTGACATGTCGTGCATATGTACTAATTAACTTCGTTTCTCGTGAAGGTGGCATGCGGCATGGCCATACAAGTGGAGCAAGGCCAGACATACCATTGTATGTCGATTCCACTTGGCCACTCAAAGGTCGAGGCGGAGCAAGTTTGCGAAGGCTTTGAGGGTCTTGAGCTGGACTTTCACGGAGGAGACGGGGAGATGACACTAGGCCAGACATATCACTACATCATATTATGGCGCAAGCGCTACATCGTGCTTCCCGGGTGGGTGGCGGCATCGATTCCTACATCTTTGCCATGGCGGCCTAAAACTCAGCCTCCATCGTCTCCTCGACAACCTACATCTCCATCATCGCAACCTGCTGGTGTGCCAAAGAGCCCAGTCCTGTCTCGACCAAGTCAACAAAGGTCGTGCTTACCTCCTCCCGCGCCGTCAATGAAGTAGTCATTGGATGAGCCAAGAAAATCTACACCAAAGAAAAGACCGTATTATATGACTAACGTGGAGAATGAAGCGGAAGTATCTAGGTAGGTGAAGGAGCACTTCAAGCAGGGAAGTCCAGAGAAGAAGGCTCCAATAGACCCAACAACAAAGGCGTTTTTCCAGAAGATGAGTTAACCTGCGAAGAAGTTGTTATCAGATTACGACCGCTCGATCCACAAGTCCTATCAGAAGACTAAAAGAGAGTCAAAAATGGTTCCCCAGCTCAAAGTGCAAGCAAAACAAGCGATTGACCCGATGCTATTTGCTTGGGAGTTGAATCTGCAACAGTTCATGGAAGATACAAATCTTAGCTAGATCAATTGCTGGGGGTGGCCCTTATCAAGTGGGCGAACCACTTGTCAGGCCAGACCTAGTGAAGACCCTATCTACACAAATGTATCGATTTCATACTTGGTACATGGAACAGTCCAACAAAGATAGGTTCATGTTCACTGCTTGGATAAAAGACGAAGCTCCGTGGGGAGTCCGAGATATGGTTGCACAACAACGATATGTACAAAGTATACCATCAAGATGCCTTTGACATCTCAATTGTCAGTTGTTGGGTTATGTAAGTGTCATTTAATTTCATTTCTTTACTTAGCTCATCCTATGTACCATCTAAGTTTACCGTGTGCGAACTATCTCACCTCTTTTTTATGTGTTGTAGATTGGAGATTCAAAAATGCCGTATGGAGAAGTATTTCAAGGTTGGTTACATGGACCCCATGGTTATTAACGAGAAGATAGTACATGATTTTGCACACAAAACAAAGATGACCATTTACAAATTCTTGGTGCAGCAACATTACTTTTGCCTTATAACTTTAAGTGAGTTTTTACCGCCTTTTGTACCATTTTTCTTTTTGTAAACATATAATGTTATGTATATTATTTTAACACAATGTGCAGGTTCCATTGGCTCCTCCTTGTGATAGACGTTGCTGAAAGTAGGATCCATATCCTAGACTCCTTGCGGAGACCAATGGAGGATTTCAAGGAAACAATAAAATTGCTTAATAAGTAATGATATCAATTCTACTATAATTATGTGTGCTTCTATCGATATTATGTGCTCCAAACAACATTATCGTTTTCAACTGCAGGGTGTGGGTACGGTTCCGTAAAGACATTCGCGGTCCATTCATGGAAAAACTCGATGTCAGGATGGATTTTCCGGTACGTACATGATTGAAAATTGTATATCTCATTTTTTCTATAATACAAATATTTTGTAACTCATTTCTCCTTTATAGTGTTTAAGACAGGAAGTTGGGAACAACTTATGAAGCTACTATGTTTGCGAATTCATTTATTGTCTGACACAAGACATTAACAACAATAAGAATATCGAAGTACGTAAATAGCGTTCACACATAATTTACACTCTTCTCATTGATTTAACATATTTATATATATTTTTGAAAATGACAGACTTTATGGATGAAGCAAAAACTCCTTCCGATGGATTTTATAAAGACCGTTAAAAAACAACTCATGGGATTAATTATGGACGAGGTTGTTAATCCGTTAGGAGTATTCCGCGACGATGGATGTGTTATTCCTTAATAAGAGGTGTCCTCTTAGCTTCATATATTTGTAATATATGATAGAATATGAGAAATGACAATTGTATATATATTTGTAATATATTAAATACATGTATTTAATTCTAATTGTATATAGGTAATACCCGTAATTATATTTACGTGAAGCTGCATATATACCTATATATATAACCATAAAAAATATTATAAAAATCAGCAAAATGTTATTTAAAAACACCAGTATAAAAGATAATCGCGCACGCCATATGAACGACTATCTTTTTAGTACCGGTTGAAATAATCAATTTTTAGTACCGGTTATTTAACTGGTACTAATAATATTCACTTTTGGTTTCGAATTATGTTTACCGGTTATACAATCAAAATCTATAACTATCTATAAAGCAAGTAGTGTTTTCACCCAAAATTTTGTTCTGCCTGACTATTTTACAGAAAACCCCTTAAGTTTATGAGGGCCGCGGCGCAAGCAGCGATCCACCTCAGATTTCCAATTCCGAGGCCATCTCGCGGCCAACACGAACCAGGCCCGAAATCCCTAATGGACGACCAGGCGCACGGCCCACTATGCGTGCGACCACTTTCGTTTTCGGCTCATTGGTTGTTTTGGGAATTTTTTGACCCAGCCTGTGTGATCAATTCGGCCCGTTACCAAATTTGGCAGCACGTTTTCAGACTTTCTCTTTTTTAATTTTTTATGGGCTTTATTATTTAGCAGGTCGGCCCAATTCGTTCACACACACCAAATTGGGCTTTTTTTAGCAGGCCTACTATTCAACCTATGTGTATATATTTGTATAGGTACATACGCATACAAAGTATATATATTTATATCTGTATATATCTATATCTATATCTATAATCTATAACTATTTATAAAGCAAGTATTGTTTCTACCCAAAATTTTTGTCCGCCTGACTATTTTGCAGAAAACCCTTGAGTATTTATAAAATTAACCCGCAATCCTAATGCTAAAAAGAAAGGGATGGCTTGGATAAAAAAAAGACCTCTTGCGCCCCTTTCGTCCATCCCCATCCGCGCCGTACCCCGCGCTGCGCCTGCATCCCTTTCTCCTGTCGCTGCTCGGAGCTCTCGCGTTGCGCCTATGCCCCTTCTTTCCGTCCTCATTCGCGTCGCGCTCCGATTTCATCCGTTATAATGCACGGACACTTAAAATAAAAGGGATTACCAACCGGTAGTGATTGGCTCGGTCGGCCCTTTTCGATAAAGTTCCAGTCGTTTTCCATTGCATTTGCACCTATGAATGCGTTAACCCAACAAAATAAGGCTCGTGGCCGTGGGCGTATGATCTGCGTGCGCATGCATGTCACTGCCTGATCAGTCACACGCTCACACGGCCCCAGACCACCCGCGTTGCCGTCAACCCCGCCGGCCTGTCTGCGATCTGTCTCGAGGGCGCGCGCGACACGACGCCACGCCACGCCACCCCACCCCTCGCTTGCCACGACGCGACGCGACACAACGATCTACCGATCGGTTGCTTCCTGCTGCCTGCCGGTTGCCTCGCTCGGACGCGCGGGCGGAGCGGCGCATTGGCCATAGACCGCGACTGGCCGTCTGGCCGGACGGGGCAAAGCAGACCTGTCAGGCGGTCACCCACCCACCCGTCTCCTGTACATGCGGCAGCGACCGATGAAGCAGGAAAGCAAAGCGGGCACTGCACGCGCGGCGCGCTACAATAATTGAGCCGTGCCGTGGCGCGCCGCTGCTGCTCGCTGTCTGTCGCTGGTGATGTGAGCGGTAGGTGCTCGTGGGGTTTATTCGCGTCCGCGCGTTACAAAGCTGTGGCGGAGATCGCCATGTACGATCTACAATACTACCGCTCAGCGTTATCGCTCAAAAGGGAGATCAGATCCCGTATCTTCATGTCGAAAGCATATGTGGAAAGACAGAGTGTACATGCATAGAAGATGCGAAATCCGTGTTTTTTAAACGTGGCTAGACGATCGATTTGGTCAGTGAGGGATTTCAGGCGAATAATGGAGTGTTCAAGCTGGTCGTGCATCATATCGGCTGAGTTAAAAAAGAGGTGAAGAAAAAAGAATTTCGCGTGCATATTTGCATGTGTATATAAACTAATGAAAGTGCGTTCCATATGGTTGGTATATTGCTGTATTTTAGTGTATTATTGATTCATCGATCTGCTCTAATGGTCGTTTTTATGCCAAGATTCTCTACAATGCGCTCCCATTCATCCCTGATTTCAGCGCTACAGTCGACAGTGCTCACTGGTGTGTGTTTGCTGCCATTGTTTCTAAGAATGAGAATGGTTAGTATATGGATCGAATCTAAACCATTTTTAATAAGTTCGTTGATTCATGGTTTAATAGGATAAATTTATCATGAGTCTGTTATATTAATAGGTTATCTATGGATATTGAAATGGATCAGCTACATTACTATTAGAAAAAAAATCATATTATATATGTGTAAAACTCAGGCCCAAAATTTTTAAACTCGTGTTCACATTATAAAAACTTATCAGATTCAGTTAAATTTTGTAGGAATGATTTATGGTACAGAGAAGCGTATAATTTTTGAGCTATTTATATATGCGGGACCCACGATGCATTACTAAGACCAAAAATTATAGTTAAATGTGTGTAAAATCCGGACCCAAAATTTTTAAACTCGTATTCACATTATAAAAACTTATCGATTTATTATATAGAGAAGCAACTTTGTACAAATTTTGAGCTATTTATATATGGAGGGCCCACTATGTGTGTAAAACTCGACCTAAATTTTTTAAACTCGTGTTTACATTACAAAAACTTATCAAATTTAGTTGAATTTTGTAGAAATGATTTATTATACAGAGAAGCAACTTTGTACAAATTTTGAGCTATTTATATATGCGGGACCCACGATGCATTACTAAAACCAACAAATTATATTAAATGTGTGAAAAATTTGAACCCAATTTTTTTAAACTCGTGTTTATACTATAAAAACTTGTTAATTTAGTTAAATTTTTAGAAATAAATTATTATATAGAGAATCAACTTTGTACAATTTTGAGGATATTTATACATATGAAGTCATTTTGGATCGAACCTTTTAAACCTAGGTTCAATGGTTTGATCCGTTTGATCCATTTGTATTTTTGGAACAATCTTAAAGATTTATTGGAACAAATTTATGAATAGTTTTAATGGATAAATGTATCGAACCTAACCATTTTCATCCCTAATTGTTTCTTTGCTAAGGAGCACATTGTTTTTCTTTTTGTTGGGATAATAACGTATTTCTTCGTCGCAACGTGGCTCACGAAACGGAGACATCATGTGTGCAGTCTGTATCGTGCTGTGCTAATGCATTTTTCCTACCGTGGGATCCATTTGGACCTGCTCGAGCAATCTCTGCCACGGAAATATTCTCGGTCGGAAAAAAATCCGTATATCATCCTAAACTTTGAAGAGAAGTTTGTTTATTACCTTAAATTTTAAATCTAGATATATAACCCTTTAAACTTTATAGTATTTAATATTGTTCATATAGTCAGACGGTATTGTGTTGTATTCCAAGTGTCATAGATGTTGTAAAATTTTTACACTTGTTTCTCAAGTAGCTTTGAATAGATTATAAATAAAACGGTAGGAGTTGGACCTTTTGTTTTTTTAGTCCCCGATTGTTACCTGTGTTTTCTGTGTTTGTTTCTCTTTCCTTCCCAACTTGCCGTCCGCTTGTCTGGCGGATGGCGTCGTTCTCTCAAAACTCTTTTGACTTCTAATATATCTGACGTGCAATCCTTTTGCGCGTTCGTAAAAAAAATATAAAGAAAAAATTGAGGGGAGAGGGTTAATAAAGTGCTAACATGTGTCCTAGCTACTACTAGTTAACAAATCACTTTGTTTTATTCATAGATAAAACCACCAAGGAAAACAATTTAAAGGGTTATATAATGCGGTATTGCATAATATGTAGGGTTGTCTAATTTGAAGGTTTGGGGTGATGGATAGACTTTCAGGGTTTGTTCGGATCATAGGATAGGAAAAACACAAAAATAATATAGGATTGTATATGCAAAACTTAGGATTGAAAAACATGGAAATTTGATGGTATGGAACGTCCGGAATACAGGAATATATAAACCACATGAATTTTCCAGTTAATAGTGTTCTCATAGATTATAGTCTAATTAAGCAATAAAATATTAGTTCCCATCTAGTCACTCCAACGTGATTAGCATCAATCCTGCCATAGCTAGCTAATGAAAAAAAAGAGGTTTGAGTGGATGTTCAGAATCCTGTGATATTCCTACATTTTCATATGGTTGCTACTCCTATAAAATTCCTACATGATTCATGTGAACCGAATGCATAAACAATGTCAAATCCAAATGAACGGCCAATCCTACAAAAATCATGTGAAAAACCCTCCATTCCGAATAAGCCCTCGTTGGAGAAAAGCACAGGGCACGTGCGGACTTTTCCTTCTTCATTCCCCAACTTGCAGCTCGCGAAGGGTGACTGGCCTCATACCCTCAGTTCACTGCCACACAATGTTATCCACCATGTTGACTCCAACGGAGAGCCTTAGATTCTTGTGTTATCAGCAAAGCTGTTGAGGTGGATCACCAAAGTGGCCGGTGAACACAAAGTCCAAGCTATTGAAAATGAACACTATCATATTGCGATGATCCAGAAAAGAAAAACGAAGCAGGGATGCAGAATCTGATGAACAAGAAAGCTTCAAGAAATTCACACATTCATCTGCCATTTTGGCGACTGCTATGTACAACCTAAAAGCTTCGAAACAAGCTCAACACGTACGTATTGCGCGTTGCCGTTTTCTCAATAGCAACTGAGCAAGGCATACACACACCAACACTTCAACACGCACGAAGGAAACACGAGGAAAATTGAGATCAGCAGATCACCAACGCACGATTCCATCACCAGATCGTGGCGCGGTTGGTTTCCTCTCCGGCGTCGCCGTCGGCCTCGTCGCCGGCGATCTGATCGAGCACGAGGACGATCGCCATGGCGAACGCCACGTCGAACCCGGCGCTTACCCGCAGGACGAACACGTCCCGGCCCATGACCACCCGCGCCCCCTCGTCCACCTTCCTCCTGATCTCTGCCACCACCGCCGCCTCCCCGCCTGACTCGGCCTTGGGCACCACCACGCGGCAGCACCGACGTGAGAAGGAGCCGTCGACGCGGAGGAGCTCGGCGGCAGCGTGGGTAGACGAGAAGGAGTCGGGTAGCGGGCCGAGGAGCTCGACGACAGCGCCGGCCGCGGCTCCGCCGAGGATGGAGGAGCGGCGAGCAGAGAAGAGAGGCTTCTGGCCGTCGGCGCGGGCACCGAGGAAACCCTCCCATCGGTGGTGCAGGGACGGGCGGCGACGGCGCACGGTGATGAGCGCCTCACCGGCGGGGCCGAGGAGCGCAAGCTCGCCGGCGGAAGCGGCTCCCCCTCCGTGGCCGCGGCCGTAGGTGTCGGCGCGGAAGGCGAGGCCGCCGGTGCTGTGGTCGTAGGCCGCGAAGCCGTCGCCGGGAGAGAAGTGGGAGGTCTTGCGCACCGTGAGCACCCGCTCCTCGGCGGCGCAGTACTCCTCGCCCACGATCGCCATTGCCGCGGCGCGCGCGTTCGCTTGCTTCTAGCTGCTGCTTGTTGCTTGCTTGCTTGCGTTGCTCTGGGCTCGCGTCGCGTGCTTGTCTGCGGCTCTGCGCGGCGAGGTTTGGAGGTTTAAGTAGAGAGATGGAGTGAGGCGGGAGGCGGTCGGTGGAGATATCGAAGGCAGCGAGATCGGATCATCCGAGTGCCGATGCCGCAACCCGCTTCCTTTGATATGCCTGGTTCGACTCTCGGTCCAAACCCCTGTTTTGAAGATACTGCAAATTTTACTCTAATTGATGTTGTGAATTGGTAGGCAATGGCAACTTATGAAACTGGTTCACGTGAAATATCCAATACAGTACTTAATTAGCCCTGATTACTGTCACGTGCTTTGCTTTCCAAACGAAAAAGGTCTTGTCTCATGCCCATGCTTACGTGAAACGTGTATGCATAATGCAGACTAGCTTCTCCGACCGTGCCAGTTGCTTGAGCTTTGAGCGGACGACCGCTCACGCGCTTGCCAAGATATCCAACGAGGTGGCAGTATGGGAGACAGGGAGAGCATGGAATGGAACAGCGGCGATGTACGAGGTGCAGGGTGTGCACCCGCGATGCGGTACAGTGTACGTATGTACGTGCGCCCTGCGGAGACCATACCCTTCCTCCACCGACTACCATACCGTCTAGTGCTCGCGACGAGGCTGCAGCTGAGGCGCTGACTAAGATCCTGTTTGGTAGTTTAATTAGAGAACTAAAAATTAATCTCTAAATTAAATAGTTTATTTTTTTTTGTAAAGACTTAAAAACTAAAACTTATTAATTATGCTATGCAAAGATCATACTATTCGCATGAGAGAAAACGTGTTGCAACAAAGGTATCTATTAGAATAATAACACTTTAATCCCAATTAACATTTTTAATAAAGATTAATAAATTAATAATATTCTAATATTTTAGTTTTGAAAGTTTAGATATAGAAAATCTAAAATAAAAAACTTCCTTCAACCGAGCCTAAAGCGGAACGCGCCTCGATCAGTACGTTAATACTGACCACGCCCGTCCATTTATTCCGGGCGCGCGGGTGCATGCATCAGCATCAGTGCCTAGCTACACTGAGTCAACGATGTCGACGTGAGCCTGCCCTGATACGGTACTGGTAGTGGTAGGATCGTCGTCCGTTGCGTTTGTGCGTTCCTCGGGTCGCAGCGGAGTACAGTACCCGCGCAGCGTGTGGTGGTGCATATGTTTAGGTGATATATAGTGGATGACAAACGGCCGAATCGACGTGAGCTTTTGGCTTATGTATATGGAAGATTGAACTTTGCGCATCGAAAGATGTCGATAGGTGGTATCGACGATAATACGTGATCTAGTGGATGCATGTGGTTTGAAGAAACTCGTGCTCCTTCGGTAGTAGTGTCGCGCTGGAACTTGGCATGGTTTCAACACAGCAGCCAGTTTGCCATAAGGAGGCGGAGCTTTTTTTGGGGCAAAAACTGACTACACTTCATCATAGTATACTCCAACATCGGAATCGATGAAAACATAAACATACTCCGTATATGGTACGCGATGAATCTCCCAACGAAGACGTCTACAGAAGTCGTCTCCTGCATGGCCGGATACGTGTATCATCGATCCTGATACACAGTATGGTTCCCCTGCTTCGGTGACACTGACGCGCCTGTATCACGCCAAAGATCTCACGCGCGGTCCCATGTCCCAATCGGTGGCTGAATCAGCAACACCCGTTCATATCATGTCACGTCCGCATCAACGGAGGCTTGGCTCCCTCCCAGCCCCATATCCCAGGGCTCCCCATGCCGGCCCCCGCAAGCTCGGAAATATCGCGGCGAAAATGGGATCCGTCCGTCCTCGCGCGGCGTTTCTCTCCTTTGGGCAGGTTAGATCCGAGCTGACGCGAGCGATATATCCCCGGCACCGTACGCACGCACGCTTTCTGCTTCGGCTACGCGCCACGTTCCCGCGAGGACACGATTACGCGAAGCATGTGTGGTGCGATACGGCGAATAATCTGCGATCCCTTAGGGGGCCCGATGCCGTTCTAGTTGCCCGGACAACGTGGGGCAGTTAGGAATTTAGGGCCTACTACAAGTAAAATGAAGGAAAATCGATTACAATTGTCAAACGTGCCTGTTGCAGCTGATTACGTGGCGGCACCAGCATGGAGCGGTTACATCGAAAGCTGCACATGTTTTGAGCCTTTTCTCAACCTAGTGACGGGCGGATCTAACAGACTACCACTATGGCATATGCTAAGGGCCGGCGTTTTGGATCGTGTGGGCTGGGTCGAGAGGTCGAGGTAAACGATTTTTTTATTTTTATTTTTTTAAAAATTAATATAAATATGGGAAGAAAAACTTAAAAATATACTCCTGTCATCCTGTAAGACGGGACATATAAATCGTCTTATGAAAGAAAGAGGAACGTGATGTAACTGGCAAGGAGAGGGGCGTGTCGCTGTAATTTCGCTGATAGTTCCTTCTCGCTCTCTTATATGACAATTTATTGTCTCGGGAGAGAATCACCTACAAAATGTGCAAGACTCGCCCCCTTTAGATGGGTGGGAGCCGCTTGCAAAATGGCATTTCTCATCCTAGGAAAGGATGATTTATGCGCCCAGGCAATAAAAGCCGCCCTTACTTCGAAAATCTCACTTTATTCTGCAAAACTTTAGGAAAAAAAGGGGTGAGGAGAGAGGTAAAAAGGAAGCGGCAGAGCCCACTCAGATTGCATTTGTCGATCAGTATGTATACATGTTGAATAACTCTCGTATATTTAGTTATACATGTAGTAATATAGTATACTTAGTAATTATGTTTATCCCGTAACACTTAAACACATTGGTATCAATAAAAATTATATGATTGGTAATTATTAATTAGTATAGAAATTTTATGTTAGTAAATAAATTCTAACAATTCGTTCTTGGTTAGGTGGTAGTGGTCAGGTTAAGCTCAGATCTTCAAATATTGGATTAAGGCAGCTGCTGTTGTCATCGCTTCTTGATTCGATGGATGATGCAGCTGGTGTCTCCATTTGCTTCGATGGGTGCTCGGTAGATTGGCCAGCTGAAGGGAATGGGGACGCCTTCCTTCTCTAGCGATATGTGGCTTGTCGGCTTATGTTGGTATGCGGTGACGCCCCCGACGGCTTCTAGTGGGATGGTACAGTAGGGTTCCAACGCAGTCGTCGCCTCCCTCGTCGCCCCACGGGGTCATCGTGGCCGAAGTACGACGGACGCTGCTCTTCCCTCAACCTCGCAGGTCGGCCGCTGCGCCATGGCGAGCTTCGTCGTCTCCGCTTAATCTCTTGTCTCGCCGTCTTCGCCTAATCTGTTGTCGCCGGTCCGCCTTCATCTCGCGTCTTCGTCCGAGAGAGAGAGAGAGAGGGATGAAGAGAAGAATAGAGGTTGACATGTGGACCTTAGGAAGGGTGGGGCCGGTCCAAATGATGACTCAGCATAGTCTTCGTGTCACATCAACTGAGAAGGCCTTGACATTTGGAGCCCAGACTGATTTAATATTGTTGACTTAGGTCCAATTATCACATCAGACAAAACTACCCGTTATCATGTTATGGACCTACAGTTGAGAAATCTAGTATTTTGGTTTTTGGTTTAAGACGAGAATTGAACTCCTTGTTAAGGTATTTAACATGGACGTAATCCGTAAGCCGGGAGATGCCCTCTTTTGTACGGCCCACGCTCCAAGAAAACCAGCCAAGCTGATCTGGATTGCCATCAACTTAGCTTCGGCTCGCCAGCTTACGGTTTACCAGACCCCTCTTGACGATTCCACCAATCAAGCTCCATATCTGAATAAAGTTTGCAGTGTCTTCTGCACCTAACGAGTATCATCAGTGTAATTGGCTATGGAACTGAAAGGAGTCATATTCCTTTGTAGTCTTGTACAGTTCTCCATCCCCCAAGTGCTTGTGTAGTACTAATCATCTAATATGGCCTTTCTATAGAAGTAGGGGATGTGATCTCTAACAAAAATTACCAATAGTTTCCGGCTCCTTCAGGCTATTTTTGTAACCCTATAGCCATGATTACCGGAAGCATGCATAAATTGTTCAAGTGCATCTTTCGAGGATGATATACTGTAATGCACAACTAATGGTAGAGCATCCAATCACAGGAATAATGAAAAGTCACGCTAGTGATCCTACACATCAAGCCCTACAGTGACAATATCATCTACTCCAATGGGCTTAGTTAACCTAAACAGAACGAAAAAAATCCCCATTAATGCTATATCTTGTGCCACATTTGCTTTATCGTAGCATAGCTCCAAATCTTCTGGGTTTTCTCAAACAGGCAAGAAACATTTCCAGTATCGCCTCCCCGAGGTAATCTTGAGCAAGATGTTATTAACATCTGTAAAGTATAAAACTGGAGTCAGATCTTCACACCACATGATGCAACAGTAAACGACTAAGTTTATTTTGAGACAATTATTTGTTTAACAGAAATGCTACTTTTCTTTTGTGAAAATACAGATAAAATTCCATAAAAGCCAATACATAATATAGCATATGCTGTACAATCAATAATGTTAGTTTACATGTACTGCAGCTTTCCCTATCGGTAAGAAACTTGCACGAAACAAAACAGACACAAGATTCAACAGATAATGGAAAAATAGTGACAACTCTTACTCGGACTTAGGCTCACTGATCAGTGTACCCACACTCTTGAACCAGCGTATGAGATTGCGGTGATCCTTCACATAAAGCCAAGCTTGTAGGAAAGGGAAGAGTTTCTCATTTATGCCACGGGCCTCGATGTAATGATGGAATGCATCACGCACATTCTCATCCAATTCTCTGTCAATCAAAGAGAAGATTATTATTCATGATCAATAAAAAGTAGTACATCAACATCCAGGGCTAACATGTGTGTTTGTACTGTATCGACCAGGACAAGCACCATACACATCGGACTTAGTCTATCAACAAGTAATAAACATCAAATGAATTATTGATACCCATCCATGAGAGAAACAAACCAACCACAATCCAAATATGTCATGTGGGGGAGAACCTACACAAGGAGGCACCGAGCCAGAGATGTGCGCCGGGCGGCATCGACCTACGGTCAGGGTACCATCAAGTGCGGATGCGACCGGAGGACGTCCACAAGACCGCCTTCCACACACACGACGGCCTCTACGAGTTCCTAGTCATGCTGTTCGGGCTGTGCAACGCCCCGGCGACATTCCAGGCGCTGATGAACGACGTGCTCCGCCCATTTCTTCGCCGGTTCGTGCTTGTCTTCTTTGATGACATTCTGATTTATAGTGAGACTTGGGCAGACCATCTACGACACCTGCGTACCGTCCTCTCCGTGCTCCGCCAGCACCGGCTCTTCGTCAAGCGCGCCAAGTGCACCTTCGGCTCCTCCTTGGTGTCCTACCTCGGCCACGTCATCTCCGAGGCGGACGTCGCCATGGACCCGGCCAAGGTGCAGGCCATCCATGAGTGGCCGGTCCCTCGATTGGCGCGGGCGGTGCGCAGCTTCCTCGGCCTCGCGGGATACTACCGCAAGTTCGTCCACAACTACGGCACCATCGCCGCCCCGCTTACGGCTCTCACCAAGAAGGACGGTTTCTCCTGGACGGGGGAGACCGCCGCAGCCTTCGACGCACTAAAGGCCGCGGTGACATCGGCGCCCGTCCTTGCCATGCCGGACTTCGACAAGCCGTTCACCGTCGAGTGCGACGCGTCCACGCACGGGTTCGGCGCCATTCTGGTCCAGGAGGGCCATCCCGTCGCTCCGCGTCATTACGCCCTCGCTGCCTACGAACGTGAACTGATCGGCTTGGTTCACGCCACCCGCCACTGGCGGCCATACCTATGAGGCCGGCGCTTCGTCGTCAAGACCGACCATTACTCCCTCAAGTACCTGCTGGACCAGCGTCTTGCCACCATCCCTCAGCATCATTGGGTGGGCAAGTTGCTGGGGTTCGACTTCGCCGTGGAATACAAGCCGGGCGCCGCGAATACCGTCGCTGACGCTTTGTCCAGGCGCAACACGGTGGAGGGCGCTATCTTGGCGTTGTCCGCATCCCGCTTCGACTTCGTCAGCAAGCTTCACGAAGCACAGCGCCAGGACCCAGCACTCATCACCATACGCGACGAGGTCAGCGTGGGCCCGCGCGTGGGTCCCTGGGCGCTGGTCGACGACCTGCTGCAGTACAATGGCACGCTGTACATTCCCCCGTCATCACCCTTGGTGCGGGAGATCATTGAGGCAATCCACGAGGATGGGCATGAGGGCGTCCAACGCACTTTACACCGACTCCGGCGAGACTTCCACATCCCCAACATGAAGCAGCTCGTCCAGGACTGGGTGCGCGACTGCGTGGTGTGCCAACGCTACAAGTCCGAGCACTTGAGTCCGGCCGGCCTCCTGCTACCCCTGCCAGTACCCCAGGGGGTGTGGACGGACATAGCTCTGGACTTCGTCGAGGCGCTGCCCCGCGTGCGTGGCAAGTCCGTCATACTGACGGTGGTGGACAGGTTCAGCAAATACTGCCACTTCATTCCTCTGTCGCATCCGTACTCCGCCGAGTCCGTCGCTCAGGCTTTCTTCGCCGACATTGTTCGTCTGCACGGTGTTCCGCAGTCCATGGTGTCGGACCGCGACCCCGTCTTCACCTCGACATTCTGGTGCGAGCTCATGACGTTGATGGGCACCAAGCTTCATATGACGACGGCATTCCACCCACAGTCGGATGGGCAGTCCGAGGCCGCTAACGGGTGATTATTATGTATTTGCGTTGCTTGACAGGGACCGTCCACGCCAATGGCTTCCGGCTCCCATGGGCGAGTTCATCTTCAACACCGCGTACCAGTCCTCCCGGGACACCCTTCCGCGTCGTATATGGCGGGACCCTCCATCCATCCCTACGAACCGAGGGACACACGGGTTGCGGCCGTCGCCAAAAGCATGGAGGAGCGGGAGGAGTTCCTCTCCGACATCCGCTACGGCTCGAGCAAGCCCAGGCGGTCCGAAGTTGCACTACAACAAGCACCACCGTCACGTCGCATATCAGGTGGGCGACTGGGCTCTCCTCCGCCTGCGCCAGCGTGCTGCCTCGTCTCTTCCTCAGGCCGTCTCGGGCAAGCTGAAGCCTCGCTTCTACGGGCCATTCCGCGTCACCGAGCTGATCAACGATGTGGCCGTCCGCCTCGAGCTGCCACCCCGCGCCCGCCTCCACGACGTGTTCCACATTGGCCTGCTCAAGAAGTTCAACGGCCCTCCACTAGACGCACCACCGGCGCTGCCCCCTCTCCATCACGGTGCAATCGCTCCGGAGCCGGAACGTGCCGTTCGGTTTCGCCTGGCGCACGGCGTTCGCCAGGTGCTGGTTCAGTGGAAGGGGGAGTCCCCGGCCTCTGCAACATGGGAGGACGTCGACACTTTCCGTGTCAAGTATCCCGCCTTTCAGCTCGAGGACGAGCTGAGTCTCGAGGGGAGGGGAGATGTCATGTGGGGGAGAACCTACACGAGGAGGCACCGACCCAGAGATGTGCGCCGGGCGGCAGAACGCGCGGGCGCACGCGCGGTGATCGCGGACGCGGCGCATGCAGGCGAGGAAGATGCGCTCGGTTCAAGTGGCTGAAGTTGGAAAGGTATTTTTAGTTGCTAAGTATTATTAGTTATTTTTGGTTAGTTCCTTGATTTGAGGAGTTTGTTACTCCGTTGGTTTGGCCGATGGCCTTATATCTCCTGTAAACCGAAACATTAAGGTTAAGCAAGAACAATCATCTCAACCTCTCTCTCTCTCTCTCGTTCTCAAGCCCAGGCAGCCGCGAGGGGCATAACCTCCGCTACTGGAAGACACGGCAGGAGACTACGAACTCCGTAGTCGAGGGCCGCCTACCCTAGATCGTTACGCCCTTGACAAAATAGCTAAGCAAACTTTATCAGTTATTGCAAGATAATAAAATGCTTTAAAGATGTGATTGGATCACTGGACTTATATTCAGGGGTTTTAATATTACTTTTAGTACTT
Organism: Oryza australiensis; assembly: GCA_019925245.2. Lineage (NCBI taxonomy): Eukaryota > Viridiplantae > Streptophyta > Magnoliopsida > Poales > Poaceae > Oryza > Oryza australiensis. The sequence continues at coordinate 5,686,897 of JAIFGZ020000048.1, read as the reverse complement.
TTTGTGCATGGTGCAATGAACAATTGAGCCAAACTGCGAGGCATGTGCATTCATATTTAAGGCACATGATATCAGTAACTTAACCAATTATGCCACATGTAACATTCATATTACCAGGTAAATGTAGCCACTGTTACGTAGATCAAAACATTTTTTGGTCATGGTAACTAAGCATCTATGACGTAGCACTAGCCATTTGATAAGTGTTTACAAAAGGATTTGTTTTCTTTAGCTCTCTCAACATGTAAACATCTCTGTAAATTCTGGTGATCATTAATTGTATGCATATATGGTAACCGGTGTAGTGACTGAGAAAATTGATTTGACTGATAGGAGAAACTAAATACCCATAGGAGTAGAGAGTTTTGAGCATGCTAGTACATCTGACTACCTGAACTTCTTTGAAACAAAATTTACATGTTTCAAACTCAATTAGCAGTAACAATTTCATAACTTTGCTAAGACCAATGGAAATATTCTTTTTTTATACACATTAAACAATAGGTGATCCACATTAAACACAGCTGGAGATAAAATATCTCCGAACACCACCTGAAAGACTACTATTATACTTTATAGACCTTAAAAATTAGTACATATCATAAACTCCCAACCCTCAAGTGAAAGTATTAGACAACATAAAACACTGGGCACCTGAACTGCCAACTACCATCCTTTATGATTAGGCTAACACAACTATCTTAACAAACTTCAAACTACGGCATGCAACATGTAACAAAATATGCCCCAAAGCCCCATTCTACCACTAAATTTGTACCAAGATCACACCTGCTAGGCACTTACTCATTGCATACTGAAAGCATTCTAGATCTCACTCGTTGCAGACTGAAAGCATTCTAGATCAATTGCTTCCTGATCAGGTTATACTAGCGCCACCAATCAGATTCCCCAAAGTCCCAAACATTTACTTAAAATGCTTGCTTACAAACTGAACCAGGTATAATTCACATAATGATGATGAATTTCGTGGATTTGGAAGAAAAACTCACTGGAAGATGCGGCCCTGGTACCCGTCATCGCCCTTCGCAGCCAAAGCCGCCGTCCCAGACTCCGCAGTCTTCGGGCGGAGGCAGACGGAATGGATCCCCACGGCGTCGGGGTACAGCCCGCACAGGAACTGCAGCGACTTGCTGCTCCCTGGCCTGGAGATGTCCACGTGGAGGAAAAGCTGGTTAATCGACTCGCTCACCCCACCTCCGCCATCGTCGTCCGAGTCGTAGTCGGCACCGGGGGGCATGATGTTGGCGAGCCTGGCGACGGAGATTGAGATCTCCTCGCCGGCATCCCCGTACCCGCGGCGGAGCACGGGGCCGGAGGCCTGGTCCAGGGCCCCCTTGACGATCGTGTAGGGCTTGGGCGGGCTGATCTTGGGTGGGGGCGTCATCTTGGAAACCTCGAGATAGTGCTCCTTGAGGGAGCGGAGGATGATGGAGTTCACGGTGGAGGAGGCGGCGGCTGCGGTGGCTGCGGCGGAGGAGGATGGTGAGGTGGAGAGGGCATGGCGAAAGAAGGTAAAAGCGGAGGCGGCCGAGGGGGCGGCGCGGCGGAGCATCGTGAGAAGGGAGGAGCCGAAGGGTTTAGGGGCAAGGAACGGGGAAAGGTGTGGGAGCTGAGCGCTGAGGTTTAGGTTACTTCATTTTGGTAGATGACATGTAGGCCCCACCTGTACCAATTGCACTTGTGCACGAAATTAATCCTTTTTATCACCGTTATTATTAAATAAAGGTTACATGTTGTTTTAAATCTAGGCTGAGTATATAAAATATTGTTTTAAATCTCTATAATAACTTTCAAATTCTATCGTGGCCATCTGTTTCAGGTGGATTTAGGCCGAGTTCGAACGGGAGGGTTGGAATAAACAGAATATTAGTTTTAAAAGTTTTAAAAATAGATTAATATAAATTTAAAAAAATTAAAAGCACGTATCATTTATGAAAACATGAAAAAAATACAGCCCTAGACTACGTCTTATTGAGTGAGGTGGAGCGAAATTCTACTCGTTTTTCTCATGCATGAATTTTGAAAACGTGTGCTCTTTAGAGTTGACAAAAACTCTTTGAGAAAAGAATTGAGAGTTTAGATAAGAAAATTGATGATGAGATTAATATGGAAATTTGATTTTTAGTCTCAAACTCATGTTTATGTTTGGTAGAGGTGTGAAAATTGATAGGGAGTTTAGTTAGAGACTAAATCTTAAATGAAAACGAATAGTTGATATTTGTTTAGAAAAAAATAAAGAACATGTATTAAAAATGACAGTTTCTTTCTCAATTCCCCATCTCCATTCTACTGAAACTCTGATGTCTTTTAAACAACCAAACAGAACAACTCCATCCCTCCAAACTCATAATCCCTCCTAAAAACTTTCTCTAATCAAATGGACATATTTTGAAGCATGTCCACATTTAGATTTTAAAAAGTATGTTCAGATTTATAATATTAAAATATATCGTATCTAATCAAAATCTCTTACATTTTTAAATGTAAACAGAAGATAATCTTAATAAATTTATTAAGACTACTCCGTGCTAATGCATCTTTCGTCTCAAAATAAATTAAATCTTTCGTCTCAAAATAAATTAAATCCTTGTTACGAAAATATAATGTTGTCTAGTGTAGAGATTATAGCAATCGGATACCCACATGGCAAACTTATCCGACTGGAGATAGGGATAGGTTACGCCCTCTAATTATGTAAACCGACTATAACTTGGGTATTACGTTGCCGGTTAGATAAGGCAACGGCTCATAGTCACGGTTTGGTAAGATTGAGGAAATCGACTTAGAGTAAGATAAGGTTTCCGACTTGTAAACCCGTCCCCCAAGACTATATAAGGGGGACAAGGGGCGTCCCTTGAGGGATATGTTAGATCAGATATCGACTTTAGAAGCAACAGATCTTGAGATCAATAAACACTTGGCAGATCGCGAAACAGGAGTAGGGTATTACCTCACGAGAGGGCCTGAACCTGTCTAAACCTTGTTTTCCACCTAACCCATTGTGTTTGGCGATCTTGACTGCACCCCCAAATTTCTATTGCCGAAACCGAGTTTCGACAGTTGGCGCGCCAGGTAGGGGCCCACGCGTCAAGATTTCTTCTTCAACCTCGCCGGCGAGCGCGATGGGATCTTCTTCAGGCATCGACGACTTCGCCAACGAAGGATTCAACAAGCTCTCCTTCCTCGACTCGGATTCGGACCAGTCGGGAGGGGGAACCCGCTCAGCGCCGTTCGGGCTACCGAACAACGCCGAGATCTACGACATAGCTTTGACTTCCAAGATGGAGTCCATCCACTCAGAAGGAAGAACCCACTCGACGTCGTTCGGACGCCGAATGCCGCCGAGATCTCTGACCACCTTCTCACCTCCCCGTCAAAATCAATCTACTCGGAGGGAGGAACCCTCTCGGCACCGTTTGGATTGCCAAACGCCGCTGAGATCTACTGCAAACTCCTCTTCCCCGAGTCCAGATCGACCCACTCGGAGGAACCCCCGTCATCAAGCTACGACTCGGACTGGAACGATCCAGATTCGAGCCACCCGGGCTCAACGGAAATCTCCGTCATCCTCCAACCGTTCGGGTCATGGTCATCCGCAGAGCTCGATGAGTACCTCAGCTCTTCAGGCTTCGACAATCTCTACGACATCCCCTCGGACGAGACCAACGACTCCGACTGCGACAAAGACTATGAGCCGAAGTGCTTCGACGTTCTCATGGCTGAGGTGGCCGAGACCGACTCAGCCATGGCCCGCACGGTCGGAGAGGAAGAACAAGCCAGGCTTGAGCAGGAGCGCAAGCTGGCAGAAGAAGAGAAGAGGCACAAGGAGGAAGCCGATAGGAGAAAATGGGACCTGAGGACGACTGGACGATCCGCTCGGGAGGCCATACTTCAGACGCGAGTCGACAACACCAACATCTTCCAGACTGCCTCAACAGAACGCCATTGCCGTCCTCACCCTCCTGGACACCGTAATCGAGGCGGCGCCCGCTACGGTAACGCCCATCTTGGACAAGATCAAGACCATCGTCGCGGCTACAGCTAACTGCTCTCCCTCCACCTTAGCACGGAGGCCGACTGAGTCCGTGACAGAAACACCCGACAGAAGCCGAGTTTCGCTGCTGCGGTCGAAGGATTACAGGAGGCCCGAACAAGATCGGACGGCCACCAGGTCAAGAAACCCCCGCCATGAGGCCACGCGGAAGCATCAAGAGCAATCGGCTGACTCCCGCGAGAAGCGGCATAGACAACCACCCGTCCACCATCGGGTCCGCCGCAGCAACAACTCTGACTACCAAGCAGCCTACCAAGGACCCCGCCGAGTGATCTGCGAGAAGTCCTTGACCGGCGCTATCAAGAACGAGATCAGCGCTCCCGCGAAGATTGGACGGGGTCGCCCGACAACAACGACGATGGAGTACCTGCGTTCACTCGGGATCTGCGTCGAGTGCATTGGCCGAACGGTTTTAAGCCGACAGGAATCGAGAAGTACGACGGAAAGACCGACCCCGAGTCGTGGCTAACCGTGTACACCCTCGTCATCCGTGCAGCAGGAGGAGACAACAAGGCCATGGCCAATTACTTATCTGTTGCCCTCGCCAACTCAGCCAGGAACTGGCTCACGAGCTTGCCAAGAGGCTCGATCGGCTCGTGGAGTGAGTTACGGGATCACTTCATCGCCAACTTCCAGGGCACCTTTGAAAGGCATGGGACTCACTTTGACCTCTACAATGTCATCCAGAAGCCAGACGAACCATTGAAGGACTACATCCGACGCTTCTCGGAAAAACACAACAAGATCCCCAACATCACCGACAACATCATCATCGCCGCCTTCCAGAAGGGAGTCCGTGATGAACTGTTGATCGGAAAATTTGGGCGTAAGCCACCGAAGACGGTGAAGCAAATGTTCGAGACAGCGAACTCCTATGCCAAATCCAGCGACGCGATCAAGGCGGCGGGGCAAGACCGCCCTGACAGAAGGGACGACAAGCAGTCGGGAGGAAGCCGACATCCTAAGAAGGATAATGGCAACAACAACCAGGTCTAGAAGGATCGCAAGCGCTGGCCTGAGGATCTGGTTGCCGCGACATCCAACTCCCAGCGCCGCCCTCGAGTCGCGGCCTACGACACAATCATGAACGCTCAGTGCACGCATCATTCAAACCACAAGCATGCGCCCAAGGACTGCTTTATTTATAAGCAATTCGCCGAACAATATGCGGCACAGCTCAACAAGAAGCCGACTGACGAAGCCGGTCCATCGGGGACCAAGAAGAACAACCCGACTGAAAATACGGAGCCCTTTCAAGACCCGATAGGCGAGCTGAATCACATTATCGGGGGGCCGAAAGCTTATGAGTCCAAGAGGAAGCAGAAGCTAACCGACCGCGAGGTCAACGCGGCACAACCTGAGGTCCCACAATATCTACGGTGGTCGGAGGTGGCCATCACGTTCGACCGCTCGGATCATCCTGACCGAGTGGTTCACCCGGGGCGGTATCCCCTAGTACTAGACTCGGTGGTCCACAACATCAAGCTGAAGCGCGTCCTCATCGATGGGGGCAATGCCCTCAATATTTTGTTCGCCAAGACCCTGGACGAGACGCAAATCCCGAGAGCCGAATTGAAGGCAAGCTCAGCCCCCTTCCACGGAGTTATCCCGGGGCTATCGTCCACGCCACTCGGGCACATCGTCCTTCCAGTCACCTTCGGAGTTTGCGAGAACTTCCGGACGGAGAATATCACTTTCGAGGTGGCCGACTTTGAGACGGCCTACCACGCGATCATCGGAAGGCATGCACTCGCCAAGTTCATGGCGATACTGCATTATACCTACCTCTGCATGAAAATGCCCGGCCCCAACGGCGTCATCACCCTGCGCAGCGACATCAAACAAGCCTTCACTTGCGACAAGGAAAGTTGCGACATGGCCCAATCTCGTGAGAGATCGTGAGGCCAAGAGGAAATCCGATTGGCTGCATCAACTTCTGGAGAGGGTGAAATCCCCGCGAAGAAGATAGCCAAGGCGGGACAAGGCGACGCCAAAACGAAGAAAATCTCCCTTGATCCATCGGATCCTTCCAAAACCGCTGTAATCGGCGCTGAGCTAGATCCTAAATAGGAAAGCGCGTTCGTCACCCTCCTCCAAAATAATAAAGATGTTTTTGCTTGAAAACCATCTGATATGCCTGGAATTCCTAGGGAGGTAACCGAGCACTCTTTACACGTCAAAGATGACGCGAAACCTATCAAACTACGATTATGCCGTTTTGCTCAGGATCAAAAAGATGCCATCAAGGAAGAACTCACAAAACTCTGAGCCGTCGGCTTCATCAAAGAAGTTCTCCATCCCGACTGGTTGGCTAACCTGGTCCTGGTCCGGAAGAAGACAGGACAATGACGCATGTGCGTCGACTACACCAACCTCAACAAAGCCTGCCCCAAAGATCCATTCGGGCTGCCTCGCATCGACCAAGTTGTGGAGTCGACAGCCGGCTGTCAGCTCTTAAGCTTTCTGGATTGTTACTTGGGCTACCACCAAATCAGCTTGAAAGAATCCGACTGCCTCAAAACATCGTTAATCACGTCGTTTGGAGCTTACTGCTACATCACGATACCCTTCGGTCTGAAGAACGCCGGAGCCACATACCAACGCATGATTCAAATATGCTTTTAAACGCGGATCGGCAAGAATGTGGAAGCTTACGTCGACGATGTCGTCATCAAGAACAAGCGAAGGAAGACTGATTGCCGACTTAGAGAAAGCTTCGCAAACATTCGGGCCTTCGAATGAAGCCGAACCGGAGAAGTGCACGTTCGGCGTACCATCGAGCAAGCCGCTCGCCTTCATGGTGTCCCATCGCGGCATTGAAGCTAACCCAGAAAAAATCAACGCTATCCTGAATATGAAGCCCCCGAGTAACCAGAAAGATGTTCAGAAGCTCACTGGCTGCATGGCGGCGCTAAGCCGATTCATCTCTCGACTCGACGAACGAGGCATGCCTTTCTTCAGCTCGAAGAAAACGACGACTTCCGGTGGACTACGGAAGCCCACAAGGCCTTTGAAGATTTCAAAGAATTTCTCACGACGCCGCCCGTCCTAGCCTCACCTCGCCTCGGGAGCCCCTCTCTGTATGTCTCGCCGACTCACCAAGTGGTCGCACACGGTTCTTGTTGTGGAGCGCGAAGAAAAAGGACGAGTCCAGAAGATTCAGAGGCCAATCTACTTCGTTAGCGAAGTACTGGCAGGAGCCAAAATTCGCTACCCTCAGGTACAAAAGTTGCTATATGGTGTTCTGATAACCGCGAGGAAATTGGCACACTACTTTCAGGGTCACTCGGTCACCGTCGTCACTTCCTTTCCACTCGACGATGTCATCAACAACCGGGAGGCGACTGGGTGCATTGCGAAGTGGGCCCTGGAACTAATGCCGCTGGACTTAACTTTCAAGGCGAGGACATCTGTAAAATAACAAGCCCTGGCGGATTTCCTGGCCGAGTGGACCGAACAACAAGAAGATGTACCTTGAGAAGACCTACAATACTGGACCATTGTAACACCCTGAGGTGTTTTCCCCTTTTAAAAATCCTTAAGAAAATCGTAAAAGAAAAATCGTTGGAATTAACTGGAGAGAATTAATAATTTTAAAATCCAAATGTTAAATGGAAATGGCATGGTAGGATTTTTCCTAAATTCTACATGTCAAAATACGCTAACGAATTTTTAGTGGAATTTTCGAGCACAAGAAATAATTTTTAACCGTTAAAATCAAAATCGAATTAATAAATCCGGAAAATCGTTTCTCTCTCCCTCCGTCCTTTCCCGCTCTTTTACCGGCTGTGAGCCGCCAGCCCAATCCCTCCCCACGTGCGGCCCGTCCTTTTGCTGCCCTCGCGTCCCTCTCCCTATCTCCCTCACGGGCCGGCAGAAGGCCGAAACCCGTTTAACTCTTGCGCCGCGAATAAGTCCAGGTTTGCCTCCCTCTCTGCCCAGGGCGCCGACGGTGGGGTCCACTGTCGGGCCGTCGTCCCCTACCTCCGCCGCCCGGCGCCATTTCCGCCACGCCTCTCCGTGCGGATCTCGGCCGACCGCCTCTCCCGCACGACCAGATCTCGCCGCGTTTACTCCCCTCCGCGTCCGCATACATTTAAAAGCCACGGCCGCCTCTCCCGCGTCCCTTTATGGCCGGAATTGATCGCCGGCCATCAATTCCTTATTTCTCTCTCCCCATTCACTCCGGCGAGTAATTCCGTCCCTATCCGGTCGCCGACGCCCTCCCCGCGACCTATTTAAGCATCCTCGCACCCTTCCCGAGCTCCCCACGCTCTCACCCAAGACTCTCTCGCACTCGTTTGTCCCCGCACCGTGCGCCTTCGCTTCGGACCTCGTCGCCGAGCTTCGGTCGTGTTTTCCCGCTGCTCCGAGGTGTCCCGAGTCCCGCCAACTCCTCCCTCCTCCTCGTCGGTGCCCGCGCGACTTCGACCACCCTTCCCCGAGTGCTTCCGCCGTCTCCCTCACCATCCGTGGCGTCGGACAATCTTCGGCCGCCGTGCGTCATCGCCGGCCAATCGCGTCGCCCGTGCCCCTCTCCCGGCCGTCCGATCTGCCTCGGCAGATCGGGGCCGTCCGTCCCCGCTGGCCCGCGTGGCACGCCGCGTGGCCGCCGCGTCGGTGCCACGTATGAGCCACTTGGTGCACCGCTCTCCCTCTCGGCCCATGGACCCGGTCCACCGTGGACCGGTGCTCCCGCGAGCGATGACGCATCGGTGACGTCGGCCCTAAGCGTCGACGCAATGTTCCGGAATTTATTGCGCAATAAATTATTAAGGATTTTCCTATTTTAGTAAAAACACAGATAATCTTCTAAAAATCATATCTTTTCAATTCGACCTCCGTTTTAGCCCGTTCAAATTTCATTAAATTCATAAAAATGCCAAGAATCCATTAAAAATGTTGAAGTACTCTTTGAAATTGCATGTATTTTATAATGTCATTTCATGGGAAGAAATACGCCTTATGCTTAGTTTATGCCTTAGGTTTGACACCCCAAACCCTTTGATCAAACTTGGGAAAATAATGTGATTAGATTCAGGACTAGGTTATGCTTAGCCTGGCTTAGACTCACTAGCTCATTAATGGGTCATTTTCTCACTTAATGTATCTCTCCCGGACTTATGTTCGGAGGATTAATGATTATAGATTCAGGTGAACCGAACTAATAACTAAAATATGACAAATGGTGGGCTGTGGGCGCTTTGGTTTTGGTTAGCGGCGCCCATAGCAATTAAGGATCGGTTCACGGGACCCCTCGGGAGAATGACCGTGCAAACCACAAGCCGAAATGGGTAAGGTAGGTCCCGTAGTGTAACCTCTCCTAGCTGACGAACCCATCGGCAAGGGTGAGCGGGATGGAGTTTCAGTCGGCCCCGGTTTAAGGGCTGCTGGGCTGCCGGATTCACCGCGGCACTCGGGGGGCTGCCCACTCCCAGGGTCCGGGAGTGGGGGCGAAACCTTGGTGGGGTTCGCTTGGTTAGAGGGGGGTTATACGAAAAGTCCTATCACAGTTCCCTTTCCGGGGTACCGTGGTGGTATTCCGGCGCACGGGGAGACTGTGTTGTGGGGCTGTGTCTTGTGGGTACAGTTGTACACCTCTGATCAGAGTAAATCTATTCGAATAGCCGTGCCCGCGGTGAGGGGCGATCGACCGAGCTCTCCGTGATTAGTTCACACTTTTACACCCTAAGTTTTGGAACATGACTAGTATAGGTGGATGGTTTGAGCCTGTCGCAACGTGGGGATAACGTTGGACAGTGTTGGTTTCAAATTGCCTTATTTACTAAAATTATTATTCTGTTGTTTGTGTTCAAAATTCCTGTTGTTTGGAAAAACCCCTGCTGTTTGCGCAAAAGCAAACCCTAGCCAAACCCTTGTCTCCCCTGCATTCATACTTCTCCTCTTCCGGCGTGACTTGTTGAGTACGTGGAAGTACTCATCCTTGCCCCTTCACTAGAACCTGAGCCAGAGGTTGAAGACAAAGACGATGTGGAGTAGGCTTGTCCTACACTCTGGAAGCTGCCTGTGGAGTGGTCGAAGCCGCGTGGCTAGCGTCAAGCTTAGGCTTAGGCCCTTTTTTCCGCTGCTCTTTTGTAATCTTTTAGTATTGTTTCTAAGACATGGAACTGTAATATCAACAATTGTCGTATGTGTACCCTGGCTGGTCCTGGACAGGGAGTTTTAAATACACATATAGCTTCGAAAATTCAGGTCTGAATTTCTGGGCGTGACAAGTTGGCATCAGAGCCAATTTCCAGACCGTAGGAAAAGCCAAACGGAAAAACCTTAGGAGCCCTCTGAATCTTTTCATATGCATAAGCCCTGGCTTTTAAAAACAGTTTCGGGAAAATGGGTCTTGTTTCCTCGGGATTGGGAAAAATTTTAAGTCTATCTCAAAACATTTTTAAAACTCGATCAAGTCTAAGTGATAGGATTCTAGAGTTAAAATTTGGAAATATCATTTGATCTCTTATTCCGCCACCAAGTTGGGATTTTCTAAGGGATCAAAGTCCTAAGTCGAGATAGGAGGGAATGGTCGCCAATTTTATATTATGACTAAGCATCTATTTTTCAGCATCATCTAGGGGATGCCCTTAGGAAATTTTAATTAGCCTCATAAAAATGTTTCTCAAAAACCCTCTTTTTCTCGTTTACTTTATTTGAGTCCTTCATCGTTTGTCTAATTTGGGTTTGAGCATGCATTGATCCCCTACCTTGTCTTCTCTAGATGGCAGGCCGTCCGGTCACCCACAACGGTCAGGGTCTGAAGGGTTTCGTCGCGGAGCTGACAAGAATGGCCTTGGTAGTAGGCTATCCGGATGCACCTGAATACACTGTCGTCTCACCATTCGGCAGTGAGTTGCCTCACCAAGTCCGCCTGGAGGTGCACGGGTTCGTCGGCACCAATATCCCAAACATGGTGGTCACGGCGTCAGAAGGAACAGATGAGCATGCCTGCCAAGAGGCGGCTTATCTAATGCTGGCTCGGATGAGGGAAATGCATGACTACCATCTCCGCCACTCTGCCTACCGGTACCATCCTCGGCGGGGAACTTCATCAGCCATCAACACCTTCCAATCTACGGAAGGGGAGAACGACACCACCTTCTCCCACATGAGGACGGTGATTGAAGGGCTGGATAAGATGCATGCAGAGCTTCACATGGCGGCGAAGGCTCTGAACGACCAGAAGATCTCAAGGATCAAGAGTTTGAAGGATGAGGTGGATTGTCTCAAAAGAGAGATCGCCAGTCTGAAGGGGCTTCCACCTCCCAACATCCTTCGAATCCGGATCACGCTCGGAAGAACACCAAGGCTCCGGTGCGGATTCCACTGGCGCCTGTGTTTCCACCCCCGCACCACCGCCTTCCCGGGCCCCGTCCCAACACTGCAGATCCCGCTCTTGCTCGTCCCCGCCCCAAAAGCGAAGGAGGAGGATGGATCTCGGTGTCCAGTAGCAGCAAGGGCAGTAGCAGCGGCAGCTCCAAGAGTCCCGGACGGAAAGGCGAGTTAGCCAGCTCGTGAAGCCGCTCGAAGGAAAAGGAAGACGCGAAGCTCCCTTGGAAGTGGTTTCGACTCCTCCGATCGTGGAAGCCGTTCCGACCCTTAGAGCGTCGCCACCCTTAGTTTACCGTTTTCCTAGTTTTTCTGTTTGCTTAGTTGCTATGTGTTAGGAGTATTGTGTGTGGGTAGTGGTCAACCTGTATCAAGTGTGGATATGGGTTACCCAATTAAGGATGTTGGGTGTGTTTTAAGTGTTTTAAGTCAAGATCAGATGAAAACAAGTAATAAAGATCAACTTCTCTGTTCAATCTGTTTTACTCCTTCTCCCGCCTTGTTTGTTCCGCTTCTTCGGATGGTGAACACCGGGAATGGTAGCAACGGCAACGAGTCGCCTAAGAACAACACCCGTGCTAATATCAACAGCCCACCTCCTCCCCCTGAGAACATCACTTTGGCACAAGTCCTAGCCAATCAGACCTAGATGATGGCTGCAATGATGCAGCAAATGCAGCAACAGCATCAGCGATGCAGTTGCAAATGATGCAACAGTTTCAACAGCGAACCAAGCATCGCACGACCATTTCGCACCACCACCTCCCCCACAAAACAAGCTGTCGAATTTCTTCGAGTCCGACCCCCAACTTTCTCCAAGACCACCAACCCCATGGAGGCTAATGACTGGATCATAGCCATAGAAAAGAAGTTGGACCTCCTCCAGGTGCACGAACCGGAAAGGGTGTCTTTCGCCACCCACCAACTCCAAGGTCCCGCCTCACTGGTGGGACAATTTCTTGGTTACCGTCGGGCGGACGCACCCGCGCTTACTTGGGCGAGTTTTGCCACCAATTCCGAAGGCTCACATCCCGGAGGGATAGTAGCCCGAAAAAGAGGGAGTTCGAGATCCTTGGAGCAAGGCACGTGAACCGTCACCGAGTATCTGCACGAATTTAATCGCTTAGCGCGATATGCTCCACAGGACATGCGTCGCGCGAGCGTCAAGAGAAGTTCTTGGCGGGCTGGACGATGAGTTAACGGACAAACTCATCTCCGGTGAGTATGCCGACTTCGAGAAGTTGGTCGACAAAGCCATCCGTCAAGAAGACCAACGCAATAAAATGCTCAGAAAACGGAAGGCTACCCAGTTTAGGCCACATCCTCAGCAAGGGAATTCCCAGCGGCCACGTTTCACTCCGAGTGGTCAGAGTGGACCTACCACTATGATCGTTCGTCAACATCGCATGTACCATCCCAGGAACTTCCAATCCAACGGAAGCCGTCCCAGACAGCCGCAGCGAAATCCGTCCCCACGTCAGCTAACAGCACAGCCGCCACCGCAGTCCAAGCCAATGCCACCAAAGAAGGACTCGGGATTCAAACCGGGTAATTGTTTCAACTGTGGGGAACCTGGACATTTCGCAGACAAGTGCCCAAGACCAAAACGCGCGCCCAGGTTCATCGAAACAAGAGTGGATCATGCTTCAGCAGAGGAGGCACAGGACGCACCGGATGTCATACTGGGTATGTTCCCTGTGAACTCCTTTAATGCATCAGTCCTGTTTGATTCGGGTGCAACACATTCTTTCATATCAAAAGCATTTGTGGGAAAACATGGGTTGTCGGTGTTAAAACTTAAGATACCCATGCGGGTCCAAACTCCCGGGAATCATTTGAACACTGCCCACTTTTGCCCTTCAGTGGCAATGAAAATCCAAGGATTCCCCTTTCTAGCCAATCTTATCCTTCTAGAATCAAAAGACCTAGATGTCATCCTTGGGATGGCCTGGTTAACCCGTCATAAAGGTCTGATCGATTGCGCAAGCCGCACGATCTCTTTAACCAATGACGAGGGGAAGAAAGTAATTTACCGCTCCCCTAAACCACTGAGGGTAGTGGCAAGTCTGAATCGGATCTCGGCTAAAGAGAAGCCCGAAGAGAAAGGAGAGGATCAGGCGAAGTTAGAAAATATTCCTGTGGTTTGTGAGTATCCGGAAGTCTTCCCAGAAGATCTAACCACAATGCCACCTGAAAGAGAAATAGAGTTTCAGATTGACCTAGTCCGTGGCACTGCTCCGATCCATAAGAGGCCCTATAGGATGGGAGCCAATGAGTTAGCAGAGGTCAAGAAACAAGTAGATGAACAGTTGCAGAAAGGTTATATCCGCCTGAGCACATCGCCCTGGGGTGCGCCTGTCATTTTTGTGGAGAAAATGGATAAGACCAAAAGGATGTGCGTCGACTATCGCGCACTCAACGAGATCACCATTAAGAATAAATACCCTCTCCCTAGGATTGACGACCTGTTCGATCAATTAAAGGGAGCAAAGGTGTTCTCCAAGATAGACCTGCGGTCAGGCTATCATCAGCTAAGAATCCGAGAAGAAGATATTCCCAAGACTGCCTTCGTCACTCGGTACGGTCTGTACGAGTGCACGGACATGTCCTTCGGACTTACAATTGCCCCCGCCTTTTTCATGAATTTGATGAACAAAGTGTTCATGGAATTCCTAGACAAGTTCGTCGTGGTGTTCATCGACGACATCTTGATCTATTCGCAGTCGGAAGAGGAACATGAGCATCATCTCCGGATGGTACTTGAAAAGTTAAGAGACCACCAGCTCTATGCTAAGTTTACCAAATGTGTTTTCTGGTTGAAGGAAGTGCAATTCCTCGGCCATGTCGTGAATGCCCAAGGGGTCGCAGTGGACCCTTCCAATGTAGAAGCTGTGACCAAATGGACTCCACCTAAAACTGTCACCCAAGTCAGAAGTTTTCTAGGACTTGCGGGTTATTACCGTCGGTTCATCGAGAACTTCTCAAGGATTGCCAAGCCTTTGACGTAGTTGTTAAAGAAAGATGAGAAGTTTATATGGACTCCGAGCGCAACCGAGTTTTGAAACACTTAAGAGAAAAATGGTGTCCGCACCCGTATTGATCTTGCCAGATCAAACAAAGGATTTCCAAGTCTATTGCGACGCATCTCACCAAGGGTTAGGCTGTGTGTTGATGCAAGATGGAAAGGTGGTCGCGTATGCTTCCTGCCAGTTGAGACCTCATGAGTCTAATTACCCAACGCATGACTTGGAACTAGCAGCAGTAGTTCATGCTCTGAAAATATGGCGACATTACCTCGTCGGTAATCGCTGTGAAATATATACGGATCATAAGAGCTTGAAATACATTTTCACCCAACCGGATTTGAACCTCCGTCAGCGACGATGGTTGGAGTTGATCAAGGATTATGATCTCAGTATACACTACCATCCCGGCAAAGCTAACGTGGTAGCTGATGCCCTGAGCCGAAAGAGTTACTGCAACTCTATTCACATAGAAGGGAGATGTGAACAGTTACTACAAGATCTAGAGCACCTCAACCTGGAAATTGTTGAACTCGGATTTGTGGCCGCTCTTGAGGCCCAACCCACACTCTTAGATCAAATTTGCATAGCTCAAGCCTCGGATCCGGACCTAGCTGAGCTTAAGAAGAATATGAGAGTGGGAAAAGCTCGTGACTTCACGGAAGACGAGCATGGAACCATATGGATGGGCAACAGGATATGTGTGCCAGAAGATAAGGAATTGAGAAAGATAATCCTTACTGAAGCACATCAGAGTCAGTACTCTATCCATCCGGGAAGTACCAAAATGTATCAGGATCTCAAGGAGAAGTTCTGGTGGGTTAGCATGAAAAGAGAAATAGCAGAGTTCGTGTGACTATGCGATGTATGCCAGCGAGTAAAGGCAGAGCAGCAGAGGCCTGCTAGATTATTACAACCACTTCAAATTCCGGAATGGAAGTGGGAGGAAATCAGAATGGATTTCATCACCGGTTTACCCCGGACATCATCAGGACACGATTCTTCTGGGTTATAATCGACCGCCTCACTAAAGTGGCTCATTTTATCCCAGTGCTTACCACCTATACGGGCAGAAGGTTAGCAGAATTGTACCTTGCAAGGATTGTGTGTCTTCATGGTGTACCTAAGAAGATAGTATCTGATCGTGGTAGCCAGTTCACCTCCAAGTTTTGGCAAAGACTACAAGAGGAACTTGGCACCCGGTTGAATTTTAGCACAGCTTATCACCCGCAAACCGATGGTCAGACGGAACGTGTAAACCAGGTTTTGGAAGATATGCTGCGAGCTTGTGCTCTGGATTTCGGAGGAGCTTGGGATAAGAGCTTGCCCTATGCAGAGTTCTCTTATAACAACAGTTATCAGGCTAGTTTACAAATGGCACCTTTCGGAGCACTTTATGGACGAAAGTGTCGAACCCCGCTTTCGGGATCGACCGGCGAACGCGCTTGTTCGGGACTCAAGTGTTAAGTGATGCCGAAGAGAAAGTCGAATCATAAGAGAAAGGCTGAAAGTTGCACAGTCTCGTCAAAAGATCTATGCAGACAACCGCCGCAGAGAGCTAGTTTTCAAAGTCGGAGACTATGTATATCTTCGTGTCACCCCACTTCGGGGAGTGCACCGATTCCAAACCAAGGGCAAGTTGGCACCATGCTATGTGGGACCATATCGGATTCAAGAGCGACGGGGTGAAGTGGCATACCAACTCGAACTGCCACCCACCATGGCATGAATCCATGACGTTTTCCACGTCTCCCAACTCAAAAAGTGTCTGAGAGTTTCAGAAGAACAAGCCAGTCCAGATCAGATTGAAATACAAGAAGATCTAACTTATGTGGAGAAACCAGCACGGATACTCAAAACCAGTGAACGGAGGACCCGGAACAAGGTCATCAGGTTCTGCCGAGTTCAGTGGACTCATCACTCCGAAGAAGAAGCAACCTCGGAAAGGGAAGATGAGCTAAAGGCCGCTCATCCCTACCTGTTTGCCGGTACCTCCGAATCTCGGGTCGAGATTCCGTTTAAGGGGGTAGGTTTGTAACACCCGAGGTGTTTTCCCTTTTAAAAATCCTTAAGAAAATCATAAAACAAAAAAATCGTTAGAATTAACTGGAGAGAATTAATAATTTTAAAATCCAAATGTTAAATGGAAATGGCATGGTAGGATTTTTCCTAAATTCTACATGTCAAAATACGCTAACAGGATTTTTAGTGGAACTTTCAGAGCACAAGAAATAATTTTTAACCAATTAAAATTAAAATCGGAATTAATAAATCCCGGGAAAATCAGTTTCTCTCTCCTCCGTCCTTTCCCGCTCTTTTTCCGGCTGTGGGCCGCCGGCCCGAGCCGATGGCCCAATCCCTTCCCACGCGCGGCTCGTCCTTTTGCCGCCGCGCGTCCTCTCCCTCTCCTCTCACGGGCGGCGGAAGGCGCGGCCGTTTAACTCTTGCGCCGCGAATAAGTCCAGTTTGCCTCCCCTCTACCCCGGGACGCCGACAGGTGGGGTCCACCTGTCAGACCATCGTCCCCTACCTCCGGCCGCCCCGGCGCCATTTTCGCCGCCCCTCTCTGCGCGGATCTCGGCGACCGCCTCTCCCGCACGACCGCATCTCGCCGCCTTTACTCCTCCGCGTCCGCACACATTTAAAAGCCTCGGCCATCTCTCCCGCGCCCCTTTATGGTTGGAATTGATCGCCGGCCATCAATTCCCCATTTCTCTCTCCCCATTCACTCCGGCGAGTAATTCCGCCCCTATCCGGTCGCCGACGCTCTCCCCGCGACCTATTTAAGCATCCTCGCACCCTTCCCGAGCTCCCCACGCTCTCACCCAAGACTCTCTCGCACTCGTTTGCCCCCGCACCGTGCGCCTTCGCTTCGGACCTCATCGCCGAGCTTCGGCCGTGTTTTCCCGCTGCTCCGAGGTGTCCCGAGTCCCACCGACTCCTCCTCTCGTCGCCGCGGTGCCCGCGCCACTTCGGCCACCCTTTCCCGAGTGCTTCGCTGTCTCCTCACCATCCGTGCCGTCGTCCCTCCACCTCGGCGACCCTCCCTTTTTCCCCGCCGGCGAACGAGCGCCGCCCCTCCCGAGTGGGCACGGCTCCGCCTACGCGTGAGCCGCGGCCTTCCGCCGCCCCCGCCGCCGCCCGAGTGGCGCCGGACGGTCTCCGACCGCCGTGCGTCATCGCCGGCCAATCGCGCCGCCCATGCCCCTCTCCCGGCCGTCCGATCTGCCTCGGCATATCGGGGCCGTCCGTCCCTGTTGGCCCGCGTGGCACGCCGCGTGGTCGCCGCGTCGGTGCCACATATGAGCCACTTGGTGCACTGCTCTCCCTCTCGGCCCGTGGACCCGGTCCACCATGGACCGGTGCTCCCGCGGCCGATGACGCCATCGTTGACGTCAGCCCTAGCGCTGATGCAATTCCAGGATTTATTGCGCAATAAATTGTTAAGGATTTTCCTGTTTTAGTAAAAACCTAGATAATCTTCTAAAAATCATATCTTTTCAATCCGACCTCCGTTTTAGCCCATTCAAATTTCATTAAATTCATAAAAATGCCAAGAATCCATTAGAAATGGTTTTATTCCCTGTTTTAGTAGCTTTTTAGCCTGTTTTGTTGAAGTACTTGTTTGCCGTGTAGATCCCGGTAGTCCCTCTGTCTCGGTTTACTTTGAAGTCGTCGCGGAAGTCCCCCAAGCCGAAGAGCAAGGCAAGTCATGCTATATTATTGATCATGTTGCTCCCATTTTGCTAAATCACCTGTTTTACTCTTTGAAATTGCATGTATTTTATATTGTCATTTCATGGGAAGAAATACGCCTTATGCTTAGTTTATGCCTTAGGTTTGACACCCCAAACCCTTTGATCAAACTTGGGAAAATAATGTGATTAGATTCAGGACTAGGTTATGCTTAGCCTGGCTTAGACTCACTAGCTCACTAATGGGTCATTTTCTCACTTAATGTATCTCTCGCGGACTTATGTTCGGAGGATTAATGATTATAGATTCAGGTGAATCGGACTAATAACTAAAATATGACAATGGTGGGCTATGGGTGCTATGGTTTTGGTTAGTGGCGCCCATAGCAATTAAGGACCGGTTCACGGGACCCCTCGGGAGAATGACCGTGCAAACCACAAGCCAAAATGGGTAAGGTAGGTCCCGTAGTGTAGCCTCTCCTAGCTGACAAACCCATCGACAAGGGTGAGCGGGATGGATTTTCAGTCGGCCCCGCTCATCAAATTTTTAACTCAGCAAGAGCTGCCGGAAGACCAGGATGAGGCGGAACGCGTCCGACGTCGCTGCCAAGCTTATATCATGGTGGGTTCTGATTTATACAAGAGGAGCCCTTCTGGAGTCATAATGATATGCATCATACCTGAGGAAGGACGACAACTACTCCAAGATATCCACTCGGGTATATGCGGAAGTCACGCGGCAGCACACACCTTGGTGGGCAAAGCCTACAAACAAGGTTTCTTCTGGCTTATGACGGTTTTCGACACCGACAAAGTGGTCCGAACCTGTGAAGGTTGCCAGTTCTTCGCTCGGCAGAGCCATGTTCCAGCCCAAGAGCTACAAACGATTCCATTATCATGGTCGTTCGCAGTATGGGGCTTGGATATGGTCAGTCCTTTCAAGAAGGCCCTAGGAGGATTCACGCATCTATTCGTCACAATCGACAAGTTTTCCAAGTGGATCGAAGCTAAGCCGGTTGCTACGATCACCGCTGACAAGGCACGGGACTTCATCCTCAATATCGTACATCGGTTTGGCATCCCAAACAGAATTATAACCGATAACGGGACCCAATTCACTGGAGGCATCTTTAAGGAATTCTATGAAGACTTCGGCATCAAAATCTGCTATGCATCGGTCGCACACCCCAAAAGCAATGAACAAGTTGAGCGTGCCAACGGCATGGTTCTTCAAGGCATCAAGGCCCGAGTGTTTGACCGGCTAAACCCTTATGCCGACAAATGGGTCCAAGAGCTCCCCTCGGTTCTATGGTCTCTACGGACTATGCCCAGTCGGGCTACCGGCCAAACTCCTTTCTTTTTGGTCTATGGCGCAGAGGTCATGTTGCCGAACGAAATGGAGTACGAATCTCTCCGAGTCCGCAGCTTTAACGACGAATGCTACGATCAAGACCGAGTGGATGACCTCACCCGACTAGAAGAGGCCCGTGAGGCAGCCCGATCCAGCTTGGCAAGATATCTTCAAGGACTCAGACGATACCACAGTTGCAATGTTCGAGCACGAGCTTTTATTGTCGGCGATTTGGTTCTGCGCAAAATTCAAACCACCAAGGACCGTCACAAATTGTCTCCACTATGGGAAGGACCATACATAATCGCTGAGGTGACTCGGCCAGGAGCATATCGACTAAAGCAAGAAGACGGATCCATGGTAGAGAACTCCTGGAACATTGAACATCTTCGACGATACTATGCTTAAATTGCCTTAAGTTTCATGTTATTATTGACTGCCAACCTCAAGCAAGATGACTTCTTGAGTTAGCAGTCGGGGGCTGCATATGTGTTAATAAAGCATGGTTTTTTTCGACAACTTGTTTAGTTTATCGTTGTTTAGTGTTCTGATTCGAGTTCAATAGATAAGGACTGAGAATTTTTCAACGACCTAATCAAGCTTAGGCTTGGTGATAGTTGGACGAAAATTACTTAAGAACCTTTCTATGAAGACTTGGGTCAAGGCATTAACATAAATAAGCTAGACATCAACAAGTTCACATCAAGGTTTACAAGCAACATTCACAAAGTAATCAAGATCGAAAATGGTTCACTACATCGGCGGCTACTTTCTTGGCCGACTCCTGCGCTTCACTAATCAATTCCAAGGTCTGCTCGTCTGAAGTGCCATCGGTGAAGCCCTCCCCGACTGAATCAACATCTATCCGGGAATAGAGTGACTTGGTCTGTGCAAGGACGAAACCCGCTTCCATGATGGCTGCCTCTGAGATATTGGCCAGGTACTGATCTGGGGCCCGTCTAAGCTTGTCGAAGACCTCGATGGCGTCCAGCGAACTGGTCCCGAGCCCATGATGGAACAGCGATAAGAGAATCGGTGTCGCCGCATTAGCAACATCGTCCCTTACGCTTTCGGCCCTTCGGACCCTTTCAGTGAAGACATCATACTGGGCTCGGGTCTTGATCTTATAAGATGTCAAAGACATATGATCACACAAACATTCAAAGATGAAGCAACACAAAGAACGTTGTTTTGAAAGAGCTCACCTTCAAACTCACTCTCCAGCTCGGCTCTGCTGGCGTTAGCCTCATCCAGCCGGGCCTGGAGCGAGTGGACCTCCGACGAGTTTTCTGCAACATGAAAAGTTATCAACGACGAAGACCAACACAAACTACAAATAAAGGCATAAAAAGACTAAGGAGATCGAGCTCACTCCCGACTGAACCCCGGAGGTCGAGGTTCTCCTCCCGGAGTGCGGCTATTTCTCTCCTCAGAGCCGCTTCCCTTGACGCAGCTTCTTCTCAAGTGGCCTTTAGTTCTTGCTGGATGTTCTCCAGGGAGTTCAAGTGCGGGACCAGCTTCTTGAGTGCATCGAATTTGGCCATCGACCGGCAATACACCCTCTACATACGAGTTCTGAAGTTGATCGACTGAAAAGCAATTACAAAGCAACAACAGAAAAAGAGCAAAACTTACGTTTAGCAGCCGAGTGGCTTCGTTCAGGCTGTCTACAAGCATATCTCTTTCTTCATTCTCCTTTTGCTTGTTCAGGATGATGCCCTGTTTCTGGCCCTCAGAATCGCGCCACTCAATCTTGATTGGAGGGACCTAGGTCTCAGAGGACTGCAACCTGAGGATCTCCTCCCCTTTGGCTGATCAATTCAGAGAGAGTGAATGAAGATACAGGAAAAGTAGACTGAAGATTAAAAAGCGAAAGATTGCTTCATGGCTTACCAGCTTCGGTGGCCGAATCCTTAACCGGCACTTCCCAGCTGCTTTTCTCTTCTTGGTTCTTACCCGATTGGTCCTCAGTCGGGGCCCTTCGAGTGGCAGCCGGGGGCTCTTCTGCGGCCGATTGGTTTCCAGTCGGGGCATCCCGGCTGGCGGTCGGGGGCTCTTCCCTCGGGATGCCCTCACTGGGTGGAGTGGGCCTCTCACTCGGAGCGCTCTCACTCGGGAGAGGGCTCCGAGGCTTTGGTTCTGCAAGCTTTGTTGCCTCAGCTGCTGCAGATGGCATAGGGCCCTCACTCTGCCCAGTGGGGTCTATATTCTGAGGCCTCCTGCAAAAAGAAAGATAGGAGCAATCAGGATGAAGGTAGAGAGGTTTTCAATAAGAGCACAATTTCAGTCATAAGACATACCTGGTTGATCGGCAGATCTTGGGTGCAATTTTTGGTGACGGCCTTGGAGGGGTTGCTTCGGCTTGAGGGGCTGGCGCATCGTCGTCCGAGTCATCAATGACCAGCCTCCTCTTACTCGCCTGCTTGCTGATGTCCTCGCTCGGGGCAGCCCTCTTGCCGATTGGATCGCTCTGGATCTTCATGCCGCCGGCTGATTTTTTAGCAGGGCGAGCCGGCACGTCATCATGGTGTATTTTATACGGCTTTGAGATAATGAAGGTGTTTTCCTACAAGAGAGATTCTTTGAACACTAAGAAGTGCGACATCAAGATTGAAAGGCAATAAAGAGGCTGAGTCAACTTACCGGAGGAGGTGGGCGATATAGGCTGTATGGGAGGACCGGCAGCATGAGGCTACGCTCGACTGCAATCCCAGTCGAGAATATCTTATACATGCGGGTCTTCAAGGTCTTGAAGCTGAGGGAGTCGTGGTCTTCCCGATTGGGGTCCCTCTCGCCCTCGTACTCGAACGCGGGCTTAGACCTCTCCTTGATCGGCGCCAGCCAATTCCTGATGAAATGCCGAGTGATCTGTTCACCCCGAATGCCCTTCTTCTTCATCTCCAAAATCTTCGCCAAAAGCTTGTTGGCTTCATCCCAGTCTTGGGCTACTAGCACGGTGCTCCAGTTGGATCTAGGTACAGGTGGAAGGCCAACGAAGTTGGGCAGACTGGGTTCGAGGTTTGCAATGTAGAACCAGTTTGCGTGCCAGCCCTTGTTAGAGGATTTCAGGGAAGAGAGAAATAGTCTTGGCGGAGGGATCCGCGGAGCTGGAAGCAGGCCCCGCCAACAACGCAGGGCTCATCCTTGTTCGGATGTGGTTTGAGATAGAACATGCGTCGGAAAAGTTGGAATGGGGAAGAATGCCGAGAAAAGCTTCGCAAACATGGATAAAGAGAGCAATATGGAGCATGGAGTTGGGGTTCAAATGATAGAGTTGAAGGCCGTAATAATCAAGAAGACCCCTAAAGAACTCGGAGGTGGGGAGGCCGAAGCCATAGTAAAAGAAGGAAGTAAAGACGACGAGCTCACCGGTGTTCGGAGTGGAGAACTCCTCACCGGCCGCCGGACGCCAGCCGGCGATCTCCTTAGGCGGGAGAACTCCGTTCTTCACCATCTCCTTAAGAGTCGACTCCTTGACATCTGAGGTCGCCCATTGCTCGAAAGGGATCTCCTGCTCTCCCGCCATGGATGTGGTTTTGGGGGAAGTGGATCTAGCTTGGGGGATGGAGATTTGAGATGGGGACTTTTGGAGCTGGATGCAGAGGTAAGCTTGTGGAGAAGCGCAAGCTCCTGGATCGGTGGGATTGAGTGCGCGTGTGAGCCTAGGGTTTTCCGCAGCAAGCTGGTGAACAGTGTTGTAAAAGGGGAAATTTTTCTGGGAAGACGAAGTGGCGGGGATGATCTCGATGCTTTGTAGAAGATTTGAGGGTTTCGCTAAGTTATCTCGCAATTGGGCCAAGCCCATGAGAGACTTGCGGCCCAGCTAAGGTGTGGCTTGATGCGTGTCCTTAGAAACTTAAGTGGATGGACTTAAGCAGATTTGCCTTGGCAATATGCACATATCTAATTACCCAGTACCTTTAAAAATCCTTTCATACCGCGGTTTGCGCAACTTCATGAGAGGTTGGCACGATGCAATTTGAATGGTGACAAAGAGTTAAGTTTTTCATGGCTGCCTTGATGACAGGAACTGTTTGGTTTTTGAGCATTTGATTAAATGATTAAATCAATGTTATTTTTCCACTCTGGTGAAGATCTTTTTAGATTGAGACCAATATTATGACAGGAGCTATTTAATATTTTGGTCATATTTTTCAGATGGCTGAAAAACTTGTTTACCCATGAGGGATGATTAAAATATTTGTTCCGAGATGACTCGGATAGATCCACTCGGATAAACATGAGCTTACCGAGTGCTTTTCACCCACAAGGGTTGATTGAACTATTTGTTCCGAGATGACTCGGACAAATTCACTCGGATAAGCATGAGCTTGCCGAGTGATAAAATTTTTTATGATTGCTTTAGCTTAAGCTAAGCATTTATATGAGAATGATTTTTTATAGTTCTTGATTATATGCTTAGTCTGTTTCTGACTAACCACATAGTCGGGGGCTACACCTAATTAGGTGCATCAGGAGATGCACCTAGATATTTTTTTTTGAGAATTTTTTGGGATGTTTTCCAGCCCTTCACATTCTTTGGAGCCACTCAGGAGTTTCAGGGAGAGATGACGAAACCACTCGGCACCAGAAGCACTCGGCCAAAGAGTTGTTTGGCTGTGAGTTATCTTGATTCGGCAAGGTTATCTCGTCGACTGCGAAGGACTCCGAGGCCACTGTGGAGATTATAGCAATCGGATACCCACATGGCAAGCTTATCCGATTGGAGATAGGGATAGGTTACGCCCTCTAATTATGTAAACCGACTATGACTTGGGTATTACGTTCCCGGTTAGATAAGACAACGGCTCATAGTCACGGTTTGGTAAGATTGAGGAAACCGACTTAGAGTAAGATAAGATTTCCGACTTGTAAACCCGTCCCCCAAGACTATATAAGGGGGACAAGGGGCGTCCCTTGAGGGATATGTTAGATCAGATATCGACTTTAGAAGCTAACAGATCTTGAGATCAATAAACACAACACTCGGCAGATCGTGAAACAGGAGTAGGGTATTACCTCATGAGAGGGCCTGAACCTGTCTAAACCTTGTTTTTCACCTAACTCATTGTGCTTGACGATCTTAACTGTATCCCCAAATTTTGACGAAACCGAATTTTGAGATATCTGGTTTCGTAGGAGGTAGCGCTCGATAAACCAGCCAAACTCAAATAATTTAAATTGAAACTCAGTAAGCCCTGTGCTTAAAAAGGAGAGAGAGAGAGAGAAACGTGGTTGGTCACGTGCATACGCCTTCGCGGCCTTCCACATCCTTCCAGAAACGCCCGGTCCCTTTGCCGCCTTTCGTCGCGCCGGATTGCTCTCCAAGCCAATCAGCCCAGACCGCCAAACCCGACCGTGAATAAGAGACGGCCCAAACCCACCGCACACGCTCCGATCCCCTCTTTCAGATCGATTCGGACTCTCGGACCCATGGGTTGGCGTTGGCACGACGACGACGGCAACGGCGGCGGCCTGGGAGACATCCCCGACCTCGCCGGAGGCGGAGGCGGAGATGGGGAGCGCTGCGCGACGCGCCGGGTGGTGCAGTCACGCTGCCACACGGAGGAGGTGGAGCCCGGCCGCTTCGTCCGCAAGTGCGAGAAGACCGAGCAGCTCCTCCGTGACTCCGTCGGCAGGTATATATACTCCACGGTTTCGCGCTTTTTCCTGATCTGTTCTTCGTTTCCTGCAAGGATCCCCTCTTTGCATATTACTGTTGTTTTGTTGGTGATGAATTTGATGATAACATGTCATGCACGGTCGTATAGTCCCGAGTCCTGATCAGTCGGTGCGATTCTAAAATCAATTTGCGCTATTGGTATAGCCGCGTCTCTGTGAATGATTTTCATGAGGCTGTACTTGCTGAGTTTATAAGGGACACGAATTCCTTGAGGACGGGGAATATGTGTAATGATTTGTTACATCTCGAGACAGTTGAGTTATGTGGTGGATAGTTTGAGCAAATGTATGGATGGAACAGCTTATTACTTGGGCTTTTGATAGCTAAATTAGCTATGGAATTTATATCCAGTTTTAGGCGTTAACAATACGGGTTAAGTTATTGCTAGCTATCTCGTGCTCAGTTTGTTAATTAATAACTTTGTAAGCATGGGGTAAATTGTCTGATTCACTTATTGCTTGAAGATGTGCGTATGCATGGGTATCTTTGTAGTGGCCTGTAACCATTACATTGTACTATTGTAATGAAATGTCAAGAGCAGTGGAATTCGTGTTGCTTAGACTCAAGATTCATCGATCGATGGTTTTCATCATCAAATCAATAACCAATATATAGCACCATGTTATCATGCTTGCTTTTATTTATCCATATGGCTTTCGTTAAATTTCTAAGTGTACGAAATCCAATTTCCCGTATTTCATTCCTCCTTATAACCAATATATAACGCTATGATTAATATTCTGGATAGATTTTGTACTTTCCGAACCTCCTGTATTTTAGTTGTTGACAAACTATTACAATTCTCTGATGGATAGCCTACTATTCATTATTTCTCCTAACCAACCATAATAATCTTCTTCTTTTAGGCCCTCTGAACTGGTGGAATCAAAAACTGAAAATACTGAAGAAGACGTCACACATGAAATGAAAAATGGATCACTTTCTCTTGGTTTTCCGACCGATGAGCCCTTTGCATTCCCTGGACTTCGCAGTGACATAGAAGCTCTTGAGAAAGGCATTTTTGGGAGCATTGGTAGCTTTCTGGATGATGCTGACAGGATGGCCAATGATTTCTTGAAGTCTTTTGGTGTCCCTTCCATCCACAAAAGGGAGCCGAGCCCATTTCGTGGACAACCTGCAGGCAGGCACATTGAGGAAGGTACTGCAGAGGACACTAAACAGAACGACTACGAAGAATTCAGCAGCAAGATTACAGATGTGTAAGAATCTACAGTTAGCTGACGCACCTTTGGGAGCAGCTTGCCAATTTTTGTATTTTGAACATCTCCATAGTTGTAACTGGAAGGGGAAGGATCAGTTTGACTGTTTTATAAGCAGAGTCATCTGAACTCGGAAGTGTTGCGCTATTAAGAGCAATTGTGTATATTACTGTTTTAGATAAGCCCGTTTGCGTTCCTCAACAATGAACTCAATTATGTATGGTTTTTTCTCTGCTTAAGTACAACCACTAGCTGTCATGGATAATGGAATGCATTGTTGTTTCTGCATTCAGCTGCTCTCGGCTTCAACTGAAATATGGCTAGGGGGCGAAAGGGGCAGAGACTTTAGAGCACCCTGATGCGCGATTGCCCATGCCCATCCTAGCTAATCCATTTGTGTTTACAAAGTACACATCGGAAGTCTCTTCAGGATAACACAGTACACATCGGAAGCGGGAAGTCTCTTCAGGATGGGCTGGGGCCTGGGGGGGTCTTGGAAGCAATTTCAAGTTGCTACAATGCTTCCAGATATCTTAAATATGAATGCACACAGGGTTTACCGGGCTAGCTCCTTCGGACCCGTACGGTGTCACGGTGGACGCTCCGGCAGACGCGAATGGTATTATGAGCTGCAGATGCTAGATGCTAGATTTACGCTTTTAAATATGCCCATTGCAACGGACGTTATTTTTATTTTATCATAATTATTCTAAAGTTGAAGTTTCATGTAATTTTAATTTATATTTTTTTCTTTATGTCTTCACATGTAGCTTATTTCAGCATTGGGTTTGCGGGTTAATTTTATAAACATTTAAGGGTTTTTTTATAAAATAGCGGACGGACGACAATTTTGGATGAAAACACTACTTACTTTGGAGCAGCAAACTCGGATTCGGCAAGAATCTCATTTTTTTGATAGTACAAAGGGGGAATTGGCCCAAAAATTGGATAGGGGTAAAGACGCAGCAGGGGGCCGGCGGCTTATTCAAGTGCCCCCCGAACCACGCGAAATGGTCGCCTATTACACGGCTCACAAACTCTGCCTGGGGTGGGGCTACCTATTATTCGTAGGCGGTACGTACGGCACACGCAGGGCCTCGGTTGCTGCGTGGACTGTCTATGCATTTCCTACAGAGTGTAATGGAACCCAGCTTAGCTCCGCCAAGCCAAAAGGAAAGAAAAGAACAGAACAGCTGGAGGCGAAGAGTAGAGTATAGCCAAGGGGCTTTCGTCGTCCGTAAAGGACTTAACGGAAGACCATGCTCCGAAGTGCATTGAGAGTTGTTTTAAGAACACTTGGCCTTACCCCTTCGTTTTGAGAGGATTCTTGGTAGTTTATTGGCTCTAAGTACAATGGGTACGTAAGTTATGTGTTTTGTTTCATGCTCCTTGGTGATTTTTCATCAATATGATTTATTGCCCGTCGAGAACTAACTCTTAGTAGGTACTCAACGTTGAAGCGGGCTTGCCCTGCTAATATCAGCCTTGTTTGGAACAATAGATGCAATCCATTTCAGTGTATGTCACTGAGTTCACCATTGCAGTTGAGACGTCAGGCAATTTCCTTGACCTTTCGGCACTGGGCAGGCGTCAGCCCCCATACATGGTCTTACGACTTTGCGGAGACCTGTGTTTTTGGTAAATAGTCGGCCGGGCTTGCTCGACGTTAATTAAGAGAGTAAAGGAGGAATACCCTACATAGAAGAACCGTAGTTCGCTTACAAAGGTATAACCTTTCGCTCCCCGAGGCAAAGATGCTTCGCACCACTGATAGACTACTTAATTAAGATTCCATTTCAAAGGCGCTACTTTGTTTCGCAAGCCTTTGTCATTGTCAGTCAACTAAGGTTGGCCCTATATTGAATAATACTATATGGTGAACCTTTAATCAGTTAGCGATACCAAATGCTCAGATGAAAGTGGTTAGCATGTTCCTTTCGGTAGAAACATTATAACCATGAGTATGAGTTAAAGATAATTGAGACAATGTAGATTTTTAGCCATTTGATGTCAAGTCTTCTGGTTGTGTAACACATCTGGTCGCCACCATCAAGTGGTTTGACGGGCAAATCCAGGCTAAATTTGACTGGTAGGCTAAAGGCCTAGCAATGTCTCAATTATCTCTCTCTCGGAGCGTCGGATGTCTTGATATACTTATGGAAAGAATGGATGAGTTCCCTACATCTGTGTTCATTGTCTTCTGTAATGTTTAAGGCAAATAAAATTAGGGCAAAGAAAAAGATGTGAATGTTCTACATCTTTTCACGTCTTTACTACCATGAGAGAGATAGGGAACGGGTTCGGTGACTGTTAATAGGCGTGTTGATTTGTAATACGTTATCAGCAACTCTGTCATTCACCGGGTTTATTGTTCCAATCTACACATATTAGATTGATTTTTTAATGACAGATTGATTTGCTCTGTTGTTCTTTGGTTCGCATGTACCGGGATTCGCCGATCCAATGGAGGGTGATGTCATCTGCATCGTGTGTCCGACCATCAGCTTGTTAGCGATGGACGATGAGCACAGCTTGCACGGCCCCACGCATGATCTCTTCGCTCTCGGTTTCACGCTCGCAAGGCACGACCGCACGACCTGGGGTCGGCCTTGTCACACGTGAATGTGTGGATCGATGCATCTTACATTCCTGCATGCTTGAGATGAATCGGCAAATAAACCAAGAAGCATATTTTGCAAGCATGCATGCATCGATATATATGCATCTAATTTTCTTGTTGCTAATTAGATTGGTTTACTGCCCTGTTTTGCATGTACTGCATTGGTCGCTTGGACGCGTTGCGCATCACTGCGTCGGAGAGATGTCGTCCATGCCGCGTGGCGTTCGGCCACACGGTCTCCCAGCTCGCCTGTGCACGCCCGATCGAGGGGAACGACTGGATGCTCTGCATGGGCCCTGGAAGGCCGCGAAAACCAGACCGCTCATACGCCATCACTCTTTGAAGTTGATCCATACGACCTTCATTGCATGCGGGTTAATTTCGGAAAAACTTAAGGGATTTTCTACAAAAATAGTCGACGAACAAAATTTTGGATAGAAACAATACTTACTTTATAAATAGTTATAGATATAGATAAAACAGGATGTTCCATCTCGACCTTCCAATGTTTCTATGCCAATAATTCAAACAGAAGATTTCTCGTTCATTTGTATGTTTTTCGATAGTCAATGTTACCAACTTCATTTTCCTTGTTTTTTACACGCATATTTTTAAATTGCTAGTCATATGTTTTTTTTAAAAAATTAAAAATCATATTAATTATTTTTAAAAATTATTTTAACTAATATTTAATTAACCATATACTAATCTATCGGACTGTTCATTGTTTCCATGTGCTGAGGAAAGAGTTTCAAACCTTTTAAAAAAACACAGCCTAAGTTTGGTTTTAGACGTGAGCTACCAAAAGGATGAAATGCTTGGTAACTCGGGCTATAGGCGCTTGAGTAACCATAACCTGCGCACTACTCTCTCTATATAAGTACAACCACTATCTGTTATAAGGTTAAGCCATCTCATCAAAATAAATCTAAGAATGTAATTGCATGAGTTTAATTGTCGCTGTATAGCTCAATATTTCCACCCATCTCCACGTGATGCTAGACAAGTAGGCGGCAGCTCCACACGAGTTATTGTGACCGCGTTAGTTCTTATGATTTATATAAATTCCTATAGTAAGACGCGGAGTATCATCCAATTCATTTTTAAATTTGTTTGGTGGAAATAGAAAAACATAAAAATGGACTACATGTGCAAAACAAATGATATGAAAAATATAGGATTGATCCTTTGAATGGTTGGTTGGTCGGAAAAATACAGGAATACTTAGTATTAAGTTAACATGATCGAGGTTAGAATACTTTAATCCATGTCACTTGAGGCCAAATACATAAAACAACCGAGTGATTATTCGATCCTACGTGTAAGAATAGAAAAAAACTCTAAGTGAATGCAAATTTTTCTACGATATTCCTTAGAAATCATATCAGTCAAAGAGAACCACAAGTAACTGGCTTAGCAAAGGGAAGGCATGTCTGGGACACGCGCTGCGCTTGCAACAAAAACTTGGGCCTCTGCTATAGGCCCAGTTGTCACAATTGCTGAATTAGAAACGGAGCCCGATGAGCTGATCAAGATTGATAGGATACTAGGTAAGATAATTTTTCTCCAAGCAGTATCAGATCGTAAGTAAGAGATCCTATGAGATTTTTCTAAGTTTAATTTAATAGTTATATAAATTATGTAGCCATTTCATAAGAAAACATGACAATAACAATATCATGACCTACCTCTAATAGTAACGTACTAGTTAGGAAATCCATATCTCTCGCTTCACGTGGAGAGAAAGAACAAAACAATAACGCGAAGGAATCATTGGGTTTTTGACCCTATTTAAAGCCTTATTTGAAGTTTGTTCGTTTGACCCTCTTTTTCGAAAATAAAAGTAAGATCTGACCCTATTCCACGAAAACAACATAACAGATATAAAGAATGACGTTCATGCCCTTCATTCAGATGGATAACGGACAGGTACAGTGGAACAAAAGTTCAGAGCTTTCCAATAGAGCAAGAATCAGAACTCAACTGCTGTCTTCAAATTGCTTCATTTGCTATGTCCAACCAAAAAAATCTCAGAATATGAACTAAATCCTACGAAGAAATCCATTTGGACTGCTCTGTTCACAAAAAGAATCCTGAACAACAAAGATAGAGATCAGAAAAAAAATTTATAGAGCCTGCACTACAGTTGTTGAAGCCGACGACCATAAGATTTGAGGTTCCACTGGTATGCGAGCAGCCGACCACTATCTCTGTGAGAAGGAATGACTCAACGCGATAGATTGGATTAATCATGGAGCATGTACATATATAGGCCATATCCTTTCATAACCACTCAACCGACTTATAGCAACAGGATCGGAGGATAAGGAGGAGTGCCAAGAGATAATGACATGTGATGTAATATACGCTAACACTCCCTCGCAGTCGCAGTGTCGAGCGAGCGGATGGTGAGACTAGAGCTGAACTCGGTGAAGACTGGAGTAGGAAGGCTCTTGGTGAAGATGTCGGCGTATTGAGACGAAGTAGAGACGTGTAAGACATGTATAGCACCTACCGCTACCTTCTCCCGCACAAAATGAAGATCAATCTCCACATGTTTGGCGCGTAGGTGTTGCACGGGATTGGAGGAGAGATAGAAAGCATTGACGTTGTCACAATAGACCAAAGTCACTTTGGGCAGTGGGATGTCAAGTTCCAAGAGTAGTTGACGAATCCAACTGGCTTCAACGACTGCATTGGCAACAACATGGTACTCGGCCTCGGCATTGAAACGGGAGATCGTGTTCTGACGTTTGGAAGACCATGACACCAGATTGTCACCAAGGAAAACTGCATAGCCGGAGGTGGACTTCTGAGTATCAGGGCAACCGGCCCAATCTGCATCAGAATAGATGACCATGTCGGTGGTGGGAGAACGCTGAATATGCACCCCGAAATCTAAAGACACGTGGACATAGCGCAAGATCCTTTTGAGTGCAGTGAGATGAGACTCGCGAGGATCATGCATGTGGAGACACCTGTTGTATGGCATAAGAGATGTCAGGACGAGTGAGTGTAAGGCATTGTAGTGCTCTTCAAGGTTGCAGAAGTTTGTCAGATCAGAAACAAGATCTCCATCTGTGGATGATAATTTAGCACAAGTGTTAGTTGGTGTGTTGCACGGCTTGCAGTCGACCATACTTTCATGCTCAAGGATGTCGATGTTGTATTGTCGTTGGTGAAGGAGCGGGCCGGAGGACTTTCTAATGACCATGATGCCGAGGAAGTGGTGAAGAGAACCGAGTTCCTTCATAGAGAATTTCGACTGTAGAGAGGAGATAATCTACTAGAGGAGCTGGCCCGACGAGGCTATAAGTAAGATGTCATCCACATAAAGTAAGAGATACATAGTGTTTGTGCCGAAGCGATAGACGAATAGTGAATTGTCGAACTTGGGCTCGGTGAACCCCATGGAGAGCAGAAAAAAGAATTTGTTGTACCAAGATCACGACGCTTGCTTGAGGCCATAGAGGGACTTGTTGAGGCGGCAAACCTTCTCCGGATGCGTGGAATCGACAAAACCTGGTGGCTGGATTCAGTAGACAGTCTCTTGGAGGGTGCCATGAAGGAAGGCGTTTTTGACATCCAGTTGGTGAATGGGTCAGTCCTGAGAGACAACAAGATTGAGGACAATGCGAACAGTGGCAGGCTTGACAACGGGGCTAAAAGTCTCATCAAAGTCGATGCGGGGGCGCTGAGTGAACCCACGGAGCACAAAGCGGATGTTGTAGCGGCCGAGGGAGCCAACGGTTGGAACTTGTGCTTGAAGAGCCACTTGCCAGGGATGACGTTGGCACCGCTTGGTCATGGAACATGATCCCAGGTACGGTTGGCGAGGAGAGTATCAAACTCGTCTTCCATAGCAGCTCACCAATTTCAATTGGCGAGGGCCGCACGGTAGGTTCATGGCACCGGTGAGAGTGCGACGAAGTTGAGGTCGAGGCGTTGGATGGGCTTGCACACACTGGTCTTGCTGCATGTGGTCATGCCATGATCGTTGATCACGGGGAATCGACCCAGAAGAGCCAGAGGTCAGAGATGGCAATGGGTAAATAGCCATCGGGTATGGACTCCCTAGACCCATACCCACGACAACAACATGAGACCCATGGGTATATCCATACCTGACTGCGGGTGGGGAAAATTTTCCATACCCATACCCAGACGGGTAAATCATACCCATCGGGTCACCCATACCCACCAAAAATCTTTCGCAGACACATGAACAGTCAACAATGAAAGCAAAGGTCGAGAAGCAAGATTGTCACCGTCCGTTGACGCTACCGTGCTCGGTCTCGGTCACTACCATGGCACGGCCGAGGGGCTTGCGGTGCCGACGCGGCGCGACCGAGGCGCGGGCCACGGACGACTGGGATTCTGGCGGTCCGCCGCCAGCCAGTGACTCAGGGGCAGGGCGAGTGGGTGACAGGAAGGGTGGCCGGCGGCTGGCCGGTTGGGGTGAGGGGTTAAGTACCTAGGGTTTTCACTAATGGGCTAATGGTGGGCTGTGTGGTTTGGTGGGCTTCTTTGAGTTTAGGCCGGTTTTTTTATCCATGGGTTAACGAGTATGGGGACTGCTAAAATATACCCATACCCACGTACCCAATGGGTAATAGATTTTCCCGTTTAAGTACCCATGGGTAATGATTTTCCCCCACATTGGTACCCTAATAGGGTAAATACCCATCGGGTTTCGGGTCATGGGTACCCATTGCCATCTTTACCGGAGGTGTCGGTGCAGCTAGATGACGTGCTGAGCGAGGCCTCGTTAGAACCGGAGGTAAGGGCGGCAACGGCATGGCTAACGCGTGCACCGGTGACATTGTCGGTCCAGGTGAATGGACCAACGACTGTGACAACATGGGATGGCGTGGTCGGGGTGGCCGACCCAGGCGTATGGGCCAGATGTTAACGACAAATTTTGGCAGATGTCGTTTGTCAAAGGATGAGTCAAATGAGGGATTAACAACGTGATCTTGGTTGCCAAAGATAACCTTGCATCGGCTGGATTAGGAGAGTTGGAACCGGTTTTGTATGGACTTCCATAATAGGAAAGGTTTGCTTTAGTTCCTATTTTGATAAGAGTTGTAAGTTTTGATGAGAATCTTGTTTTTCATTAAACTTGGTTAGTTTTTTTCTTGTAAAGTAATCGATAGGAGTCGTGTGTGAGTCGGACTTGTACCAGCCTAAGGGTATAAATTATGTACCCGCAGCCTTTTGTAAATTAACAACAGTTCAATACTTCCGACGCATCACCACCCTACTTTTCTAGGTTTTTGATAAGTTCTTGTTTTCGAGTTTGGGCTGCAGCGGTTAAGTTTGATCTTCGACGAGAAAGTAAGTCTTGTCAACTTCACTTGTATTGGTGGAATTAGTACTTCCTCGGTTAAGTCTGATATACTAATTTAGCGTTTGCTCGCATCACTTGTCTGATGTATCTGCCCTTTCTTTGATTGCTTTTGCTCTCTTAGCTAGATTCAATATATCAATCACCTTGAAAAGTACTAATTGACTAGTTTAAATCTATTCAACTTATTATTAGGCTCAAACTGTCTTGGTCAAGTCCAATCTTATAGGTTATAATTTGCTGATTAGACTTATTCAAGCCGATAAGTATTGTTCATTGTTTTATCAGAGTTTCAACCGATAAGATATCTACTTATAATATTATAGTTTGTTATATCGGTTAGATTTATAAGATTTAATATAATTGGCTAGTTGTTGTGATTATTACCTACAATCTAATACTGTCTCGGTTAGGTTCGATATATCTTGATTGTAATTAATAATCATTGGTTACTGGTAATTTATACTTTACCTTGTTAATAATTGATATCAGTTTATTTGCTTTATATAGAGCGTGATAAGTTCTTTTCTTAACTCATCGGCCTATATCCAAAAATAAATAAATATTTGCTGAAGGCTTTATTTTATTATTCTCAATCTTATGTTGTCTCAGTTAGGTCTTGTCCATCAAGATCTATTGAAATAATGTTAGAAAATTTACAAATATATTACATCTGAATTGGGCTGATGATGGTTTATTACTTTGATATATAAGTTTATCAGTTATATGAAATTCCATTGGCATCATCTTGGGCAAACCATACTATATTGGCCCCTTGGCCGATTGGCCCATTGATCTAATATTCTCTGTTTATTCTTGTTAGTTACAAGATCAAACTGAACCGAATTGATAGGACTTGCACTGAAGTAAAGCAAATCTTCTAGGTCGCCGTGTGAACGACGAATTTCATTTCAACACACTTTTGGCACGTCCGGTAGAACCAAGATCTTCATCATGTCCAAGGAAGTTAACAAGGAAGAAATTATTCTAGTCATGGTGAGTCGACAAATGAACAAAGGGCACAACTAGATCAAGTCACACAAGATTTTCAAAGGTTGTGCTTGGAATCCTTTAGCATGACTCGACAGGGACCAATTCATAAAACTTAGATCCCCAAGTCGATGATTGAAGGAGAACCAAGTTGGAGTGGTCCTAAAGTTCCATATCATCATAACCAAGCTTTTCAGGATACAGTCAATGAGGGAGTTCATCATGCTCTAGTAAATCAATTTGGGTTTTGGTAAACACTTTGACAAATTTGATTAAGAAGGCGGTTGATAGATCCATAGCTCAAGAACAACCCAGGGGACCTGTTTATTTGCCTGAAAAGTATACACCTCCTAGGCCGACGATAAGGACAGAGTTTCAAGAGCCAACTTATGGGATAACTAAATATTTGTTCCCTAACTTTACATCGGCTGGTAAAGGACCAAACATAGAAATACCGTAGAGTTATCATCGGGTTGCGTATTATGGAGGACAACCACAACAACAACAGTCTGGGGGGCAATTACAACAACAGCATGGGGGGCAGCCACAACAATATCAATCTCAATATCAACAGCGTAGGTGGTCGTACGAGGGGTGGCTACCGTAGAGGGCAAAGTAGAGGGTGTGGTGTTTGAGTGTCTTTGTGGACCCCCGTTTTTGAGACGGGAATCTTTCGTGTTCATAGTACCATTTTCCTGGATCGAGTAGTTGATACCCACAAATACAGTACTGGATAATCAGGTGCACATGCACGAATAGTCTTACATCAATCTTATTACATCAATAGGCCCGAAGGCAATGTTCAACCCACAGGACCTTATGGTCCAAATACAACACAAACAGAATTTAGATACGGCAGCGGAATAGAGGCAGCGGCTTGTCATTCGCCACAGGCAATGACCGGAGCTAAGATCTAGTATGCGCCGTCAGTTCCTTCACCCTCCTGGTAATACGCGTATGGGTCCTTCGGCTCTTCATTTCCACCACAAGGTTTGTGCGTATAGCAAGGGTGAGTACCAACCGTACTCGGCAAGTCAACACGGAATTGATGCATATGATAGGGTTATTCGAGAGAAGGGTGGTGTTCTTTTGCATAAAGCCAATTTTCACAATTCTTTTCACAAGCCTATCAACTAGCCAAATCAAGTTTTAATTTCACAGCTTCATTAATTCGGTGACGGTTCGTCTACCATCCATCGTGATTTCAAGGATGGCTTCCCGCCTCCGATTCGTCATGATTTTCCGGAATCTACCCTTCTCGCATCTCGAGAAGTTGATTCACCACAATGAAATCATCATGCAACCCATCCCAGCAGTTTTAAGTTTAAAGTCTAGCCAAGCGAAAGTCTTGTCACGATGCTCATTATCCGCGAGCACGGCTATTCGAATAGATTGATTCACTCACACTGCGGTGGATGTACACTTTACCCGTACTCCGCGACGGCCCAACAAATGAGCCTACGTCTCAA
The DNA here is from genome assembly GCA_019925245.2 of Oryza australiensis. NCBI lineage: Eukaryota > Viridiplantae > Streptophyta > Magnoliopsida > Poales > Poaceae > Oryza > Oryza australiensis. The sequence goes on along the minus strand of JAIFGZ020000048.1, from coordinate 5,650,086 downwards.
CACATGAGACGGTCACGGCAAAGCCTTTCGATAACCTCGCTTTGGCGCATCGCTCCATGAACTTAAGCCCTCATGCACTCTAGCCGTCCTTTTCTAGCGGTGAGAGGAGTTCAGCGCACCCGGGTAAGGGAAACTTTCTCAATCTTTTAAGTTTAATTAATATCGGTTTAATTCCACCATTCACAACAAAGGCCGCAGCCTCATTCTCATCCCATAACCACATCATAGAGAACCATCTATGCAAGGATACTGCCTCCGCTCGACTGTCTAGTCAGCTAGGTCTATACCCATTCGAGAAGTACGGTTGTACTAGCTCGTTTCCCGGCTATCTCATGGCTCGGTCCTTAATTGACCAGGGTCGGCACTTGCCTTTTCCGGAATCCACCCAATTCATCCAGCCGCCCGAGTCTAAAACATTTGTATAGCATTTTCAATTTTCATCAAACTTAGTTCAACATTCTCATGGCCATGTGGCGCTCATGTCTCCACAGCCGTATTTCAACTACCTCCCTAAGGTAGTTGCCCGAGCACAAAGCTTCTTTGTAAAATCATGAGTATGCAGGTATCTAGTATAAGCAGGGCTAAGCATTTTTACTGAAGTTAGCCTCCAGTCATATCACGTCGAAGGTTACAAAGAATGATTCTAACGGTGATCAATATCAAGGCAGTTATATCAAGCATAGGCACTCGTTTGTGTATAGCATGCAATTTGTAATTTTCAAATCAACATTATTTCACAAAGTAGGATCAATATGTTCAAAGGGTGTGATGACTTGCCTTGCTCGCACACTTGAGGGGTGGTATCTTCACGGGGTCGATGCCGGTTTCTTCAGTGCTACCCGTACGTGCGAAAGATCAATTGAATTCAATTAGAATTCAATAAAATACCGAGAGATCGAAAAGAACCATAAAAGCCATGAAAACAACTCCAAAAGTTTTGCCAAAAATTCTACTTGAGTTAGAACAAGGGTCGCTAGGAAAATCCGAGTTTTGGAGTCGAGTTGATGACCTTGGGTTTTCGCAAAGACGGCGATCGTAACAATTTGGGAAATTAAGTTTGAAAATATCAGCGGAGGAAATTCGTGCTCGAGGTTTGAGGGTTTGAACACAAAAGAGAAGCCTATTTAAATGGCGAGAAAGAATTAATCGGAGTCCGGATTAAAAACGACGCGAAACGGAATCCCGAAAAACGTCCGATTCCGATTTTTCAAACTTTGCACTGAGAAAACATGCGAGAAAATAATTTATTTTTGCCCAAAATTTTACTCAAGTTATCCCCAAAATATTTTCCAAATTTTCCACAATTTTTCCTAATTTTTCCTAATTTTTCTTTTTTTTTCTTTCACTGGTCGGCACTATTCATTTGCCCCTCAAGTGTTCGACCGCGGTTCGGCCGAAACAGAGGGCGGCGCGCGCGACAAAAAAAAGGGCGGGGCGAGGCTTACGGCGACGGCGGCCTCGGGGAGGTGCGGTGGGCACGGGGAAGGCCTTGCGCACGGCGGCGCTCGAGTTGCGGCGGCGGCTCTCGGCGGCGGCGCTCGGGAACGGGGAGAGGAGCGGCGGCGGTGCGGCAAAATCGGGCGAGGCGCGGCCTTTTATAGGCGCGCGGCGCGGCGCGGCGCGGAAAGGGGAGGGGCCGGCTCGGGCGTGCGCGGCGCGGCGCGACACGCGGCGTAGCTCGGGGGCGGCCGAGTACGGCGGGCGCAACGCGGCGGCCGCGCGCGCGCGCGGACGGGGTCCGACGCGGCGTGGGGTCCGGCGTGGCTCGCGCGTGGCGCGAGCGCGCGGTGCACGGGCGCGGGCTGGTACGGGCGGGCGTGCGCGGGCGCGGCGCGGCGCGGGCGCGCGCGGGTCCGGCGGTCGGCGCACGCGCGGTGCGTGCGCGGCGGCGCGCGGCGCGCGCTGGTACGGTCGGGCGACGCGCGGCGCGCACGGCCGGGCCGCGTCGGCATCGAGCACCTCTAGCGCAACGAACAGTGAACTTTTTGATTTTTTCCGATTTTCTATTTTCCTTTCCCATTTTCTATTTTCTTCTCTTCTAAAAATTCCAAAATAAATTCCTCTAATTCAAAAATAATTTTTAACACAATATTTTCAACTTTTCTCCACTTTTATTTTCCCATAATATTTTTCATATTTATTTATTTTTAAAAATCCCTTTTTCTTTCAAATTTCTAATATCCTCTCCTATATTTTTCAAAACTTTCCCGGATTTCGAGTACGACTCCCGGGAACTTTATTAATTATTTTGTGTCTTAATTTATCTTCTCCCAATCAAAACTTTGTTTTGTATTTCCCAAAACGCGTTTTCATAAATCAGCGCTTTTCTCGATTTCCCTTTTTAAAAACCCTGATGCGGCTTTCGGACCTCCGTTTCGACAACTCCGAATCATCCAAAAACACCGAAAAAGGGAATTGACCACGACTAAATTTATGCAACTGAGCTGGCAAATAAGAAACAACAAACCCGAGAAGAAGCAACCAACAAAAGTTTTTGAAAGTTCCGATTTTTACGTTCCGATTTTGGTTCTCCGATTTTCAGGATGTTACAGTCTTGGTGGGGTGGCGGTTGATGAGATATGTTGCTGTGTGGAGGGCCTCGACCCAAAAGGAGCTAGGGAGACTGGCTTGGAATAGAAAGGAGCGAACGTTGATGGAACGGAAGATTTGCTTGGCCTTTCAGTTCTAGAGGGAGGTGTGTGGGCAGGACATTCGCATAGTGACACCTTGAGTGAGGAAGAAGGTGTGGGCGCTGGAGTTGTCAAACTCGTGGCCATTATCACATTGTATGCTGTGGATGTTGGTGGAAAATTGAGTTTTGACATGAGCGAAAAAGTGGGACAATGTGGAGAAGGTCTCCTACTTAAAGCACATGGGAAATGTCTAGACAAAATGAGAGCAACCATTAGAATGAAAAGATAATATTTAAATTTAGAGGCGCTAACAATGGAGAGGTCCCAAATTACGATGTAAAATCTCAAAGTTTGAAGAAGCCTGAGTAAAAGAAGTGGTGAAGGGAAGGGGGATGTGTCGACCAAGCCGCAGGCTTGACAGAGGCCGGTGGAGGTGTTCTTAGTCATCGGTAGGATGGTGCGGAGACGAGCACGAGCATCCTGACCGAGGTGGCTGAGATGACGGTGCCAAAGGACATCGGGGGTAGAGCCGACTGTGAAGGCTACAGCGGATGGTGCTAGCAAGGCATGGTGGAGAGCATACATGGGACCTATTAACGTCAAAATTTGGCAATTATCATTAGTCAAGGTTGAGTCAAAGGAGAAAATGACGACATGAGTTTAGCTGTCAGAGATGGGAAGCGCATTGGCTAATTTGGTTGTTCTTATATCAGATTTCGTATCAAGGAAGGTTTGCTAGTTTCCTTTTTTGTAGATAGAGTCCTTAACCGATCATAGTCGTGTCGGAGTCAGACTTGTTTTGGTATTTCCTTTTTTAGAGTATAGTCCTGAGTCGATCCAATTGTACCAAAGTCGGACTTGTATCATCTCGAGGGTATAAATATGTGTGCCCAGGGTCTCTTGTACAGAACGACATTTCAATACATAATTTTCGACACACTGCTGCCCTAGTTTTACTTTGACGAGTTCTTAGTTTTCGAGTTTGGGCTGTATTAGTTTTCATCTCCGGTGAGAGTAAGTTCCATCAACTTCGCTTGTATTGGCCAAGTTAGTACTTTTTCGGTTAAGTTCGATATACTAGTTAGGTTTTTTCTTGCGTTGTTTATCTGATCTATCGGCTCTGATTTAGATTGCTTTGCTTTCTTTATTTGATCTGATAAATCAATCACATTATAGAATATCTATCAGCTTATTAAATCTATCAAGCTTTTTATTGAGCACTATCTCAGTTAGGTCTGATCTGCCAGGTTTTAACTTGTTTGTTAGATTTACACAAGATTGATAGGTTTTGTATAAGGTTTTATCGGAGTTTTAGCGGATGAGTTATCTCCTGACAGTTACCTAAGTTGTTATATCGGCTAACGTCTAAGTTCATATAATTGCTTATCTAGCCAATCCTTATTATTCTCAATCTTATATTGTCTCAGTTGGGTCCAATCTATAAAGATTGTTCTTAATAAGGAGAAAACTAGTAGAAAATTACATGTGTCGGTGATATGGGCCCGGGGGTATGTTGGAGATACAATATCTGAAAAAAGAAGGCACCTTCGCCCACTAGGGCGCGCCAGAGATATGCCCTGGATGGTTCAAGCGGGTCCCGGCCACGGGCGGCCACGTGGCCATCCCAAGAGGGGCTGGCCCGGGGGCTGCCCGGAGGCCACCGTATTCCCAGGCGGCAGGGTCCGGGATCACCCGGACCCCCAGGCGACAGGGTCCAGATCACCTAGACCCCCCATCCCTCACCCTGCACCTCTCTGAGAGAGGAGCGAGTCCAACTGCCAACTACCTCATTTAATGCCCAAAGAGAGAGAGGCTAAGCACCTGCCCCGTCGCATTCAATGCGATGTGAGGCACGCTTGTCAGCCGCTCTCATCATCACCCTTTTCGCCCATCACGAGGCAAAGAGGGCATAAAGTCTTTGACTGCGACCGTAATATGGCAACGCGCCCACTCCGCGCACGCCTCCCTTACGCCTCGTCTAGTCGCGTTCAATGCGTTGGGCGGCCGCGTGGGAGAGAGAGAGCGTGAGCGCAGGAGGCGTTACGTCAGCACCTACCCAGGAGCTGGGCCACTGACCAGTAGGCCCTACTGGAGTAGGTAGGCCGGCCCATCCTCGCCTCAGCAACATGGCTGCCACGACGCCCGCTTTTTTCCGCCAACTCCGTGACGCGGCAACAGGGACAAAGATGGGGGTAGCTTCTCCGACAAGACAAGGCAAAAACCGCCCCATCACGTGGAGCAGAGTATAGAAAATCAGGACTACAGTGGTGTCCCCTTGCACTATAAAAGGAGGCCCAAGTCCGTCGTAAAAAGGGTTCGCACGCCCAGATCCTAGCTCGAGACAACGGTTCCATCTCCCAACTGCTCCACAACCCCAGAAACAAGTCCAAGGTTTTGCCATTGTTGGAGACCTTGGGCTTCAAGCATCCCACCTCAATCACCAGCTCTAGCATCCCTAAAGAAGAACTCCCTCACCCGTCCCTGTAATTCATTCCCCATATTACACAAGGAACAGGAGTAGGGTATTACGCCTTATAGGCGGCCCGAACCTGTATAAACCCCTGGTGTCCATTGCAGTTGTGATCTTTCTTCGGTTTTACCGGTTCCTCATCATCCTTACAGTGAGTTTAGGCCCAGATTCACCGCTCCCCTGTGCCGAACCAAAAAGGGGTCCCACGGATTCCCGCATATCGATCTCCGACATCGACAACATGTTATTTATTCCTAGCTGATATTAGTTTAACTCTAGTTTGTTTTGTTCATATATTATCATTGTGCTACATTGGCTAACATTCATGATTATAAAATTATCTAATATATATGTCTATTATCTTCAGTCTTATACCGTCTCGGTTTGGTCCGATCAATCAAGATTGTTTTTAATAAAAAATATTGTTAGTAATTATATCTAATTTAATTTCAGTTGATGTATACTTATCTTACCCATCGGTTATAGCCATTGATCTGAAATTCCATCAGCATTGGCTGGACACTTCATTTTCTATCGGCCGATTGGCCATTTTGATCTAATATTTTATTTGTCTATCTTGTTAGTTGTAGGATCAAACTAATTGGCACGCCTTGAACCCAATTTAATAGGACATGCATTAGAGTTAAGCAGATCTCTCAGGCCTTCATGCGTTACAACAAATTTTACATCAACAGGACCAGAGCTTTCACAGTAAAGCCAAAGGGGTCAAAGTCGAAAGAGCTCCAATTATCGATGGCAAACGAATAGATCTAAGATTCTTAATAATAGCAGGAGAGCATAAGATATCTTTAAAAGTAAAAGAGCGGTTGGGATGATGAAGGTTAGTTTGGCCAACATAGGTGATAGGTATAGAGGAACCATTGTTGACAATTATACGAGAGGGATTGTGGGAGGTGGGTGAGTGGGTGAAGGAGAGGGTACTGGCGTCCGACGTCACGTGTGTAGTGGCACTCGTATCCATATAGAATTCATTTGTCGGCGGTTGTTGCAGCGTGTCGGTGTTGAAGGCGTTGACGAGGGAGGCCTGGTCCATTGGGAGGGTGTTGATGAAAAATCCACACCCCGATCGATGGTGCCAAGTCTGTGTTGACGCGAACTATATAGATACACATAATGACTTGGGAGATCTGCTTAGCTCCAATGCATGTCCTAAAATATTGATGAGATGCGGGCATGCTAGTCAGTTTGATCCTGCAACTGAGATATGTGTCTCTGATAGCTTGATATAGAATTGGCCAATAATGTAATAGCTGATATCTGATGCTAGCCGAGAGCCGATAGTTGATTCCCGATAGTTGTTGATGCCAGCCGATAGCCGATACTAGCCGTGGCGATAGGGTTTTGAACGATCAGCTATATATCTGATGTAGATTTGGACACTTAGATAAATAATGATATAAAGGCAATCGGACAAGCAGTGGGAACTTATAATAATACAACAGTATAATCCAACAAAATCCAATCAGCTAATAATGATATAATAGAATAAATATTGATCCGATAGTTAAATCATAAATCAGCTAGAAATTCGATATCATTAAATCCAAATGATTAAATGATCAATGAAACCTTTGCTGTAATCGGCTAAAACCAACTTGTATGTAATCCTTGTAAGCCGATGCAACACTTACATAACTCATCGGCTGAAATTTCGATGAAACAATGATTGATGTCTACTAACTTAAATAAATTTAACTTACAACCACAACCTCATAGGTCGGACCTAACTGCATGAGGTTGATAGTTGTCTAATAGATTTAAACCAGCTGATATGACACCGGTCAAAGTGGTCATGTATAAAATTTAACAAAGACAATAAAACCATCAAAGAAAAGTTTAACACATCAGATAAGATCGGCTAACCTCCGGTGAAGCATTAGCATAAACCTATCAGTTTAACAAGACTTAGATTATCAATAACAATCTAGTAGGTCGGACCTAACCAATGCAACACGAGATTGTATATGATAATCTAATTCTCAATGAGCCTATAAATCTATCTAATGTGATGAATATAATAAATATATTGTGGGGGATACTACCCCTGGGTAGCTCACTTAAGGGATAGAATTCTACTTGGGCTAGACTAAGGGGCCTTGGATTTAAGTCGGTGGCCCGATCCCATTTGGGGTCAGCCGCCCTGACCTCATTCGCGGTCGACCACCCCGACTTCCCTCGGGGTCGGCTGTCCTGACCTCCGCCTCTTGGATTGTCCTCAGTTCTCCAGACCCGACCTCTACTGTGGCTCTGACCCAGGGAAGGCAAGATTACCTCATCGGAAAGGAGGCTTCTTCCATAAGGATCGCAGAAGAGACAAGGAGAGGACAACCTGACCGAAGATGATGTTACCCGACAGGACTACATGTTATGCCCAGAAATTCAGACCAGAATTTCTGAAGCTATATGTGTATTAAAATCCCTGTCCAGGACCAACCATGGTACACATAAGATAATTGTTAATATTATAGAATTCATGTCTTAGAAATAATATAAAAGATTACATAAATGAAGCGGATAAAGAAACAACTAATTTAAACTAATCTTGACTCTTGCGAAGGAGCACCAACACAACCACAGGCATCCTTGACCTTGGACGAAGCCTACTCCTCGTCAAAGCTTTCCTCTGCCTCGATCTCTAACTTTGATGGGGAAGATAGAGCAAGACTGAATACAACCACCGTACTCAACAAGTCATACCGGAAGAGAAGGTATGATGCAGCATAATTCACAAGGAAGGCTAGGGTTTGATTGCATAAAATAACATTTCACAATAATAGTTGAAAGCAGTAAAACAGTAGTAATAATTAAGCAAATAATCACTGTCCAACATTTCACCATGTTGCAACAGGCCCAACCAATCATCTATTCTAGTCAAGTACCATTAATCAGATTATTTACTAAGATGAAACTAGTCACGATGAATCTTGTTGATCCCCCATAACCGCGGGTACGACTATTCGAATAGTTTCTAACTCTGGCCAGAGGTGTACATTTGTACCCACAAGACATAGCCCCACGACACGTTTTTGCGTGCCTGTGTACCACCATGGTACCCCAAAAAGGGACTGCGACAGGACCCTTCGCATAACCCCCTCTAACCAATCATACCACACCAAGGTTTCGCCCTCACTCCCATCAGGGCAATGGGAAGTCCCCCGAGTGGCGCGGTGAATCCGGAAGTCGATCAACTGAACACCCCGGCCGACCCAACTCCATCACGCCCACCCTCGCCAGGGTATGTCAGTTAGAGACAGCTACACTACAAATCCAGCCATTACCCATGTTGGCTTGTGGTACGCACGGTATTTCTTCCAGGGTTCCCCGCGAACCAGTCCTTAACTGCCATAGTCGCTACTATCCAAAACCATTGCACCCACAGCCCATCATTGTCATGTTTTAATTGAATATTAATATCATAGTGTCTCATACTTGACATCATCTGTATATAGTCTTGTTAACGCCAGAATTTGGTAAGCCCCAGTGTTTCATCAGCTCAATGTTCATATCAGCTCAAAGCTAGTATCATCTTAGAGTTCCGTATCAGCCGATAGGGGTCCTCATCGGCTCAAGGTTCATATTGGCTCAAAGTTGGTATCGGCTTAGAGTTCTGCATCAGCCAATGGGGGTTTTTTGTTATCAACATCTCCAGCAGTCGGATTCTCGTTAGATTCGGTTTGGAAAGATCTTATCCAAAAGAAACTGAGTTCAGGGAGGATGCGGCTTGTATCTATTAATTAGGAAGAGTTTTTTAGATTTCTATTTTATCTTTAGAAGAGTGTGTTAGTGTCCGACAAGTACTCGGTTTGTTTCCTTTTATCTTTACGAAAATTTGGATTGTAATCTGTTAGGATCTCTGTTAGCCTACGGGTATAAATATGTAAGCCTGAGGTTCATGTAACATCAATCTCACGATCAATATAATTCGGCGCATCACCACCTTTTACTTTTTCTACTTTATTCATCATCCGGGCGAAACTTGGCACCCGACGCAGGGCTGCATCGGCCTCGATCTCCGGTGAAGGGGTAAGTCCAATGTCCCGCTAACCCAGGTATTGTTGAGGCGAAAAATCAACACGTCGGCCTAGGAGATCTGCTTAGCTCCAGTGCAGGTCCTAGAATCGATGAAGCGCGGGCATGCCAGTCAGTTTGATCCTACCACTGACAAGACATGCAAAATAGCAGAGCATATATCATATCGGCCGATAGGCCGATAATCAAAACAGCTGATCTGTTGACAGCCGATCGCGTGATTCCAGCCGATGTCGATGTCCAGATAACTCATCGGCTGAAACCTCGACGAAACCCTAATTGGTAGCCACCAGGCAGGCTAGAGACTACGGTTCTAATCACGACTTAGTAGGTCAAACTGAATTGATGCAGCACTAAGTATGAAAGAAAAAGCAATATCTAGAGAATCAAGCCTTTGACTAATTTTCAGGGTGGTAGATGACTAAGCTAATCTAATATAATATAACGATTTAGCCGATATCGGCAGAAACCCTAAAACGAGAGACAGGCGATAGAGCTAAATCGAGATACTAGGACTAGGTTAACAGAGACATATAATAAGACTGGTTAACCCTCCGGTGAAACATTAGCATGAACCTATCGGCTTAACAAGACTTAGATTATCGATGACAATCTAGTAGGTCGGACCTAACCGATGCAACACGAGATTGTATATGATAATCTAATACTCGATGAGCCGATAGATCTGTCTAATGTGATGGATATAACAAATCTACCTAAAGCAACATTACGTTTTCAGAAACATCGACTTCGACTTGATCAGAATATCGGACCTAACCGAGAAAGTCCTAACTAAGCCGATGTATCTATGCACAGTAATGAAACTAAAGATAGATATGATATACCTGGGCCGACGGGACCTTGGACTTACCCCTTCGCCGAAGATCAAAGCCGATGCAGCCCCGCGTCGGGTGCCAAGTCTCGCCGGATGATGAAAAAGTGGAAAAGTAAAAGGTGGCGATGCGCCGAGGTTGTATTGATCGAGAGATATCAGTTACATGAACCTCGGGCTTACATATTTATACCCATAGGCTAACAGAGAAACAAAGATACTAACAGATTACAAATCCAAACTTTCCTAAAGATAAAAGGAAACAAATCGAATCCTTACCGAATAGTAACACATTTTCCTAAAGATAAAATAGGAAACTAACAAACTCTTCCTAATTAATAGATACAATTGTCTTTTTAAGACTCTATCCTTGTATGGCAATCCTCATGAAGCACATCATCTTGATCCAACGGTGTCTCCAATGTTGTCATACCGGAATCGGCTACATCTGCTTGCCTTGTCCGATTCGGTATTAGCCGATGGACACCTTAGTCGATTCAGGCTCCAAGGCTTACCAAATTTTGGCGTTAACAGGTATATCATCTCTATCTTTAGTTCCATTATTGTTTATAGACACATCGACTTAGTTAGGACTTTCTCGGTTAGGTCCGATATTTTGATCAAGTTGATATTTCTTTAAACATAATGTCACTTTAGATATATTTTTTATATCCATCACACTAGAGAGATCTATCGGCTCATTGAGTATTAGATTATAATATATAATCTCGTGCTGCATCGGTTAGGTCCGACCTACTAGTGTTGATAATCTAAGTCTCGTTAAGCCGATAGGTTCATGCTAATATTTTATCGGAGGGTTAGCCTATCTTATCTGATGTGTTAAATTTCCGTTTGATGGTTTTACTATCTTGGTTAAATTTAACACACGACCACTTTGATCGGTGTCATATCGGCTTACCTAAATCTATCAGGCAATCATCAACCTTATGTTGCATCGGTTATGTCCGACCTATGAGGTTGTGGTTGCAAGTTAGATTTATTCCAGTCAGTAAGCATCAATCATTGTTTCATCGGGGTTTCAGCCGATGAGTTATCTGGACGTTGCATCGACTTACAAGGATTTTATATGAAGTTAGTCTTAGCCGATGACAACATAGTGTTTATCGTTTGTTGCTTATCCTATGAGTTTTATGCCATCGGACCTCCAGCCGATATGTGCTTTAACCTTCAGATCAACGTCTATTTTATCATGAGATTGGTTCATATTATATTACATTACTATATCACCACGTTATCGTCAGCTGATCGCCTTTATATAAATGTTTGCCCAGGACACAGCCGATGGATTGAAACCCTAACTGCATCGGCTAACATCGACATCGGCTCGAATCACTCCATCGGTTTATCGGCCGATCGGTTGTTTTGGTTATCAGCCTATTGGTTGATATGCTTTATGTTTAGTTGTTTTGTACATCTTGTCAGTAGCAGGATCAAACTGACTGGCACGCCCGTACTTCATCAATTTTTAGACCTGCACTGGAGCTAAGCAGATCTCCTAGGCCAACGTGTGATTCTGACGTCAATACATCTTTTGGCACGACAGCAGCGGTACGAATTTGGCGTCAACAAGTCTCTGCTATAGTAATTAATTGATATGATCCCCTTTAATGAACTAGTTGATCTAAGCAGGCTAAGCATGTCCTAAACCAACATCTAATCATATTAAACCCAAATTATCAATGGTACAGGGTAAACAAGTAATGTGGCTGAGTACAATAGGTAAAATAATCCCATAAAATGACATTATGAAAATATATGCAATATTTAATGAAAAATAGGCACAATATAATCAATGTAAAGCATGACTTGCCTTGCTCTGAAGATTGGGGAACTTTTGCAACTACTTCGAAATAAACGGGATCAACGAAATTGCCGAATCTACACGACAAACAATGCACTCAACAAAACATGCTAAAAGTATACTGAAACAACACACAAAACTATTTTTATTGGATTCTTGATATTTTTCTGGATTTAATGAAATTTGAATGGACTAAAACGGAGCTTGGATTAAAAGATATGATTTTTAGAAATTTATTTGTGTTTATTACTAAAACAATAAAAGTCCTTAATAATTTATTGCGCAATTGAGCCCCTGGCTGACGCAACGGGTAGGGCTGACATTAGCAGCGCACAAGGGCTGACGTCAGCGATGACACAAGCGACCAAGGCTAAGGTCAACGATGACGCAAGCGGCAAGGGCTGACGTCAGCGATGACGTAGGTGGCAAGGGCTGACGTTAGCGAGGCGCACGGGACGCTGGTCCACGGTGGACCGGGTCCATGGGAGGGCGGCGATGCTGGTGTGCCACGTAGGCACACGTGGCGCTACGCGGCGCCAATTGTGGTGGACACGCGGGCGTGCAGGGATGGACGGCCCTGTCGCTTGGCATATTGAACGGCTCAGGCTGGCTAGGGTTTTGCGGGCGGCGGGCGGGCGGCTTGCCGACAACGCAAGCGGCGGCGCTACAGGACGCGGTACGGGGTACAACGATGAGCGGTGAGTAGCGCTAGTGTTCGGGTTGGCAGCACGGGCTCACGGGGAGGCGCGCTAGGGTTTGCGGGATCGAGAGAAAAGAGGGGAGTTGGAGACGAAGACGGTGGCGGAACGACGACGCAGTGATTTTGGGTTCTATTGGCTCGGCGAAAAAGGGGAAACAACATGGATGATCTTGCCAGCTTTATAGGTGGTTTGGAGTCTGAATTAGGCACGAATCGGCGTGGATTTCTCATCGTTGGTTTGGATTCGGAGTGTAGACCCCCATTTTTGAAGACGAGAATCATTCGTGTTCACAGTACCATTTCCCTGGATCGAGTAATTTGGTACCCACGAATCCAGTACTGAATTATCAGGTGCAAAGTGCACGAATAGTCTTACACCAAAAGTATTACAATAATAAGCCCGAAGGCAATAACATTACATGTAGGACCTACTAGTCCGGATACATCCAAAAACAGAATTTAGATAAGATAGCAGACGGAAGGCAGCGGCATGTCGAATGCCTACGGGCAACGACTGGGGACTAAGACCTATTGCGCTCCATTGCCTTCATTCATCCTAGTAGTATGCGTACGGGTCCTCCAGGTCTTCCATACCTACATCTGTAGGTTTGTGCGTATAGCAAGGATGAGTACCCAACGTACTGAGCAAGCCGACACGAAATGATGCACATGATAGGGTCATTCAAAGGGTGGCTATGGTTTATTTGCACAAAGCCAATTTTCACAAATCATTTCACAAACCTAACATCTAGCCAGTCAAGTTTTAGTTTCAGAGTATATTAAATCGGTAACGGTTCTGTCTGCCATCCATCGTGATACCAAGGATGGTTTCCCGTCTCCGGATCGTCATGGTTTTCTGGGGAGTCCATCCCTTCTCGTAGGTCGAGAAGTTGAGTCCACCAGCACACAAAATCATTATGCATACCAACCCATCATTTTAAAATATATGAGTCTAGCCACGGGAGAAACTTATCACGTCGCTCATTAACCATGAGCACGGCTATTCGAATAGATTGATTTACTCACACTGCAGTGGATGTACACTTTACCCGTACTCCGCAACTGCTCATTGAATGAGCTTTCATCCCTCTATATGGGACGGTCACGGCAAAGCCTTTCGATAACCTCACTTTGGCAGTACCCGCTCCATGAACTTAAGTCCTCATGTACTCTAGCTGTCATTTCCTAACAGTGAGAGGAGTTCTGGCGTTCTCGGGGTAAGAGAGAAAACTCACTTAATCATTAAGTCATCGTTAAGTTCAGTTTATTATTCACATAAAGGTCTTTTGTCTTATCACAATTACGGGCACTCTACCATTGGTAGCCCCAGGACACTTTACCTATTGGTAGGTCCTTTAACTCAACACCTACACCTGAACCACTATGCAGGGATACTGCCTTCGCTCGGCTATCTACTCCGCTAGGTCTATACCCATTCGAGAAGTACAGTTGTACTGGCTCATTCTAAGTTATAAGTCTCATGGCTCGGTCCTTAATCGACCAGGGACGGTACTTGCCTTTCCCGGAATCCACCCGAATCCAACCATCCGCCCTAGTCTAAAAACATTGGTTTTGTACTTTTCATTTCTTCCATCAAAACTATTTTCATCATGATCAAGGCAATGTGACGCTCATGTCTCCACATGCCGTATTCTAACTACCTTGCCTAAGATAGTTGCCCAAGCACGAAGCTTTTTTGTAAAATCATGAATATGCACAAATCTAATATAAGCGTGGCTAAGCATTTTACCGAAGATATCCTCCGGTTATATCACATCGAGGGTTACAAAGAATATTTCTAAGGGTAATCAATATCAAGGCATGGTACATCAAGCATAGGTATTCATTTGTGTATAGCATGCATGTTTTGAAGTTTAAATTAACATCATTTCATAAAATAGGTTCAATATGTTCAAAGGGAAGTGTTGACTTGCCTTGCTCGCAATCCTGTTTGCTTGAGTCTTCGACGTTCTCAACGGTTCCCTCGGACTCTATCATACGTGCGAGAAATCTAATTTGAATTCAATTAGAGTTCAAATAAAATCCAATAAGATCCAATAAAAGCCAAATGAATCACGAAAGCGGCTCATAATACTAGGCTATGACTCTACGTGAACCCAGGTTCGAGTTTCGATGAAATCCGAGTTAGAGCGAAAGAGTTATAAGGATTTGAAGTTTTGTATTGAATCCGATTTAATTAAGTATGATGTGATATTTATTTTAAGTTAATATGTTTAATGTTTGAGAAATATTAGGGTTGATGATTCAATTAATAAAAGGAAGTGGTTATCTTTCAATTTTATCAAAATATTCATTGGGTCGAGAAGCCCTAGGGTTTATAATAATTGGATCTCGAAATATTTGATAAACCTTGAAGCTTAGATGCCAAAATAAATAATTTAGATTTTTTGAGTTTAGAAAATCCATATATTAAAAGTAATATTTGGTGATAAGCTAAGATAAATGAATTCCTAGATAAATAAATAATTTATGCGATGGCTAAATATTTTTAGAACAAAACCCCGTTTAATAATCGATCCCTAATTATTTTTGAAATCCTAATTTATTTCAAAGAGAATATATATATATTGCCCAGAGATTTTCCCCAAATATTTCCAAAAACCTTCTCCTAAATTTCCATTTTTTTCTAAATTTTTCTATAAATTTTTCCCATTTTTCTTTTCTTCCTTTTCTCTTTGTCCTTCTTTCCCTTTCTTTCCTTTTCTTTTTCTTCTTCTTTTTTTCTTTCCTTCCCTCCCCTGCTCCCTCTGTTCTCCTCTCCCCTTCCTCTGTTTGCGTCGGTGACCGACGGGGAGGAGGGCGAACGACGGCGAGGAAGGGCCGGCTCTAGGAGGCAAAGGGGTCCTACACCATTTAGGTGACGTGGGGAACCCATTCCAGGGCACGTCCGGGCCGGGGAGGCGGCGAGAGGTCCGGCGACGGCGAGGCGGCCGTGGCGACAGCGGCACTCATCGCCGGTGGGTTCTGGCCCCAATTGAACCCAAATTTCCCGCTTTAGAGCATCTAGAGACTACAAGGATCATCCCTAGGTGGTTAGTTTGCTCGGATAGGGCTCGGCTTGGCCTGGCACCGTGCGGCATGGCGGGGCTCGTCACCGGCGAACTCCGGTGGGTTTTCGGCTCGGGAAAGCTAGGGAAATAAAGCTTAGAGCACGTAGATCATGGACGTACCTTCAATTCGAGAAGAAATCGACCGAGGACGATGAATTTTGAGTTTTGCTCCGGGCGCGCGCTAGGGTTCTTCGGTGTTCTTCAAAATTTGACCCGCACACCGCACGATTTTTGGGAAAATTTAGGGGAATTGGAGAGGAGTGACTCACGATGAAATTTTGTATATGAAGTTTGATTTGTCATGGCCTTTTTATAGGCGTTCCATGTCGGTTTTGGTTCGGGCGAGTCCGGTGGCCATGGCGCGCGTGCGTGGAGAGGGACACGACGACGTGCGGCGCGCGCCCGAAGAGCGGCTGGGGTGAGGAGCGACGCGTGGCGGCGCTCGGGAGGGCCGGACGCGGCGCGAGACGTGTGGGCGTGAGGCGGCGGGGCGGCGCGGCGAGCGGCGCGGGGCGCGAGGCGGCGGGTCCGGCGCGGCGCGCGGCGCGCGCGAGACGGCAGGGCGAGGTGGCGGCGTCGGCTCGGCGCGGCACGTGCGGCGGCGTGAGGCACGGCGCTGCGGGCGCGACGCGCAATGCGCGGTGGCGAGGCGGTCCGGGCCCTGGGTATGACGTCGAACAGTGGCGTGCAATGAATAGTGACATTTCACATTTTCCCGATTTAATTTATATTTTCCTATTTCTTTTTCCTTTCACCTCTAAAATTTAAAATAATATCTAGCACACCCAAAATTAAGTTGTAAAATAAGTCTGCTTTTTATTATTTATATATATACATATATATATATATCCATATGTATATTTTGTATGTATATATATTCACATGTATATTTTCCTTCTTAATTATATTTAGAAATTCTTAGCATTTTATCCTAATATTTTAATATTATTCCCAAAAGCAGGTTTTATTAGATCATAGTTTCTCCCTAATTTATTTTTCTTAGAATTTTATTTTAATTATTTCATTCTTGCCACTTCTCTTTTTCTTTTTAGGGTTTTGAAATTGCTCTCAACCTTATCCTTTTCAAAACAATTATTTATTTATTTTAACTTGGCATCAAAGACTCGCGAATAAAAGGCAAATAAATACGACAAGATGCAATCAATCAAAAGATTTTTGCAAGTTCCGATTTTTGTGTTTCGATTTTTAAAACTCCAGATTTTCACGGTGTTACACGGAGAGAGAGAGTGGCGACCTATTTGGTTAGGGTTCGGCCGGGAAATGTGTGTGGATAAGGACGGCGCGAGCGCGGGGAGGGGCGGCGCGGCGTACGGCGTGGATTCGGAGCGGGGATTCGCGCGGGGTGGCACGGCGCTGGCGGCCGAGATGGCGCGGCGGCAGCGCGGGCTCGGGAAAGAGGATGGGCCTGACAGGTGGGCCCTACCTATCAGCGGCCCGAGCACGAGGGTGGGGCGGCGGACTTCGGCAGCGGCGTACGCATGGCTGGTGGGTCGCGCCCACAAAAGCGAGGAGGGCACACGCATGAGGCGGCTTGGGCGGTATGGGGCGACGGCTCGGCGCGAAAGAGCAGGAAATTTAAAGAAAAGGAAAATAATTTCCAGGAACTTAATTAAATTTCAAGAATTGATTTAATTGGTTAAAAATTATTTTTAGTGCTCAAAAATTTCACCAAAAATTCATATAATATATTTTGATATGTAGAATTTAAGAAAAATCCTACCATGTCATTTCCACTTATAATTTGTATTTTAAAATTACTTATTTGCTCTTGGTTAATTCAAAATTCAAATTTTTTGGGAATTATTTAAATGATTTTTAAGAGGGCTAAACTTCAAGGTGTGACACTGCGCACAAGATACCTGTGGAGGACGGATCCCAATGCAAGGTAGCACACAAAATACCCACAGCGACGTAGGATCTATGTATACTTTTTAGATAATACTAGCCAAATGCCCGTGCGTTGCAACGGAACGATGACGCAGGGAGGGAAGCAGGCGGAGGGCGAAGGTCCAGGCGGCAGCGCGGGAGCTCGGAGCGATGACGGGGATGGGGACGGAGGGGCGCAGGAGCGGCACGGAGCGCGGCGCGGATGGGGACAGAAGAGAGGGACATAGGAGGTCTTTTTTTTCATCCAAGCCCTTCCTTTCTTTTCAGCATTGGGATTGCAGGTTAATTTTATAAATACTCAAGGGGTTTTCTGTAAAATAACCAGAGACGGACAAAAATTTTGGATAGAAACACTACTTGCTTTATAGATAGTTATATATATATACATATATATAACTTTGGAAACAAGGGTATCTTCAACTTTATGTACCACTGGATCTTGATTAAGAAATAGTATCATATAGACATTTAGTATAAGTTAATTTAATTTCACTAAATTAAGTCAAAAAATATAATGAAAATAGATATTGACTTACTGATACTTTAAACTGATTAGAAATTTGGTAAAAGTTTAAAATATTTATGACTCGGATATTATTAGTTAGAAAAGTATATTGATGAATAGGAAAAGTTGTATGTATATCGACGGCGGCGCGCTAGCTCATGCGTGCAGCGTGTGCTCGGCCGCCGCTCAGGGCAATGCACGGCGACGCAAGAGACGCGTAAGTCGGGCTCGCCTGTTGAAGGTGAGGAAAGTGAGGCAACAATGGAGCGATAGGTTATACGGATCGAAAATTTTATAGATTTGGACGAAAAAACGATTTGATCGAAAAGTTATAGATTTTTTAAGTAGATAAGATAAGCTCTATCGTATGTATAACTGAGTTTTTTTAAAAAAAAGCCAGGTGGATTGCAGGTTAATTTCGGAAAAACTCAAGGGGTTTTCTGCAAAATAGTCAGGCAAAACAAATTTTGGGTGGAAACACTACTTGCTTTATAGATAGTTATAGATTTGTAATTGTCTTTTACTTTAGGACTTAGCTTTCTTGACCCCCAAATCCCCTTTAACTGCCCTCTTGAGATATAAAAGGGATGCCAGGTCACACAGGCGGGGGAGGCCAGATCCAATCTATAGAGCTCTCACTATTGTACTCATTCCTTGTTGACACATCATCCTAACATAGAACACAAAACGTAGGCTTGTTATTCCTTGTTGGCATATCATCCTAACTTGTCTAAAATCTTTGGCTCGCTTTGTGTTCGAGTCGATCATTGGATCCTTTCGGTAGATGCCCTGACCACTCTTTCACCTCCTTGGATAGCCCCCTAGGAGAACTGATCGACCATCCATCGACATATATCAAAAGCGACATTCTGTTTAAAGAAACATCAACTTGATCAGAATATCGAACCTAACCGAGAAAGTCCTAACTAAGCCGATGTGACTATAAATAGTAATAGAACTAAATATAGAGATGATATACCAGATAGGCAACACTTCATCAGCCCGATTAGAATATCGGACTCAACCGAGGAAGTCCTAGCCACGCTAATGCAAGCAAAGTGACAAAACTTACTTCTTTGTCAAAGGTCGAACTCAATTGATGCAACCCATCCTCGAAAACAAGAACTCGTCGAAATAAAACCTAGAAGACCAGGGTGATGATACGTCGAAAGTAATTGTATTGATATATGAAGATATATTACAAACACCTCGGGTGTACATATTTATACCCACAGACCGATATAAGTCCTAATTGGACATGACACAAAACTTTTCCAAAGATAAAAGAAAAAACATAAAGTTCTCATCGAACACTAAACACATTTTTTTAAAAGTAAAAAGGAAAATTACTAAACCATGCCTAATTAATAGATAAATTAAGTTGTCATGTCATGGTCTTCACGGTTTTTTTCTTGAACTCGGTCTTAATCTTTTTCCTTAACCAAATCCGTCAAGAAATCTTACCAAATTTTAACATTAACAGAGAAAGAGAGCTCCCTAAAACCAGTCCACAGGCTAAGCCAGCCCATGAAGAGTAGCTGGCTGGCTCTAGACCGCCTGGCACGCACCGGCTGAATTTTTAGCATTTTTAATTTTATTTTTTAAAAGATTTGCAAAAATAATTTGTGGTTTGAAAATATTGCAAAACTAATCGCGCTCGCCTCCGGAGGGCGAGATTTAAAATCGCCCTCCCGCAGGGCGTTTTTCGACGTGGCGGACGGCCGTTGGCCGCCATCATCTGCGCGCGTGTAATTTTGCATTTTGCCCCCTTCTCGTCCTTACGAAGGGCGTTTTTCATTGTTCATTTATCGTTCATCATTTCACTTGCCTTTGTTCGTCTGTTCACTATCCATTGTTTATTCGTTCAATGCACGGTGAAAAACGTCCTTTGTAAGGGCGGGAAGGAGGCAAAATGCAAAATTACACGCGCGCGGCAGACGGTGTCCAACAGAGGGCGATTTTTAAATCTCGCCCTCTCGGAGGGCGAGAGGCGATTAGTTTTGCAATATTTTCAAACCACGGATTATTTTTACAAATCTTTTAAAAAATAAAATTAAAAATGATAAAAATTCCCATTGGTAGGGCAATGGCAGGTAGGCAACTGGTAGAAGGCCTGCTGTGAAAGACGAGATGGGCCGGTTGGCGGCCTATTAAAGATGGCACCCATGAAAGAAGGCACGACCGGTCATGGGCTGTGACCCACTGCTCACTGCCCCTGTCCTCCTCGCCATCGTCCCCACTGTCGCTGCTGCATCCCGACGAGGCCTCCGACGCCCGCCCAACCGGCCCTTCCCATCGCTCCCCTCTCCCTCTCTCCTAAAGATGGCAATGGGTACCCGCGACCCGAAACCTGATGGGTATTTACCCTATTAGGGTACCAATGTGGGGAAAAATTATTACCCATGGGTAATTAAACGGGGAAAATCCTTTACCCATTGAGTACGTGGGTATGGGTATATTTTAGCGGTCCCCATACCCGTTAACCCATGGGTAAAAAAATCCGGCCTAAAGTCAAAGAAGCTCACCAAACCACACAGCCCACCATCAGCCCATTAGTGAAAACCCTAGGTACTTAACCCCCTCACCCTAACCGACCAGCCGCCGACCACCCCTTCCTGTCGCCCACTCGCCCTGCCCCTGAGTCACTTACAAACTATGATGTATTAAGTGCTAGTGCCTACTACTGCTAGCGAAGTACTATCTACTAGCTAATGTGTTATGTGTATGGATCATGAGCTATTATTGTGCTATGTGACTGGTGGAGTGGTGGTTGCAGTAAAAATCATTATGCTATTATTTGTCTAAATTTTTTTTATTTTTGGGAGTGTTGATTGTTGAATTGAATTTTTATGTGTTTATGAAAGAATTTTGGTGGGTATGGGTGACCCGATGGGTATGATTTACCCTGTTGGGTATGGGTATGAGGAATTTCTCTCACCCACAGTCGGATATGAGTATACCCATGGGTCTCATGTTGTTGTCGTGGATATGGGTCTGAAGAGTCTACCCGATGGGTATTTACCTATTGTCATCTCTAGTCTCTCCACAACACTTGGGTCATTTTAGACAAAAATGATTTTAAAAAATCTTCAAAGTAGCATTTTATTCAATAGGTAACGTATCGAGTATCGAGTGACATTTTATCTGGTACAATTGACATTTCATCCGAACCCCACCCCACGTGTAGAGTGACATATTATCCGTTTTCTCCCCTAGATAGATGAAATGTGGAATGAAGACAAAACCACCTAAGCTGCATACCGCACTCTACTACAACGTTTTCTTCATTTTACCATCAGCAAAACACACACTGCCTCCAAGGTAGCAAAACAAAGAATAGTTTGCAAACTAGGCACGCACAAAACGTTTCTGAATTGTGTAAAGTAATCACATGTGTGTTGAACAAGTAAAATGTGCTAAAATATTTCTATATGCCAATAAGTAAATTATGCTAAATATGATAGTATTTTGTTTATATTGTGGCTTGAATATCCTACTCTGATAATTTTCTCAAAATATGTAATTTTGCAAAAGATTATAATTACTAAAACAACGTTACAAACTAAAACAGATTCCCCTTTTGATTTAAACCTGGAATAGGTTTTGATCATATTATGTGGGCATCAACAGTTATCACACAAAACCCCCTGGTGAAACAAAAACCACTGGGATGATCAGCCCATGTCCAATATACAGCTTTCAGAATATACCTAGAAACAACTAAGAATTCCAACATTAAAGAACCCTGTACACCCAACCAGATGGAAAATTTCTTTCAACCGACCACACCAGACTGTGCAACGCCCTCTTGCGCAGACCAAAATAATGACTATACATGTCTAGAAGACGACAATGAACTTTGTCAGGTGCGGATAAATTAAGGTGTTCTTGATGATCTCATTAGCTTGAACTTCGGCAGGTGAGAGCTCTGGATAGATCACATAAATGTGATGATTGAACTACCTCTAGTTGAAAATCTTCACAGCCTTATCGAAAGAATTGCGATTCTGTAATTTATTCAATCCGTCGTCAGAATATGCCCAATACATGCCAGTTAGTGTTTGAGTCATATGCGTAATACCTGATTGGACAAGCATGACCTTTTTGGGGTGACGTCTGAGTGCTCAAGTCCTAGGCATTGTTCCCATGGTCCATAAACATCTTTCTATATTAAATAAAAATGGCAGAAAAAAATTAGATAGGACATTATCCGACTCAACTCCTAAAAGAATTTAACCCACCTGGAATCGGCTCAATACGATATCTGAATCTTGAAAGTATTCACCAGCCAGGCGATTGTGAGCAATATAAGCAAATTTCCACTGATCAAAGCAGCTCACGTCAGATACTATCCAATATATGATAAAACAGATAAGGTAATTGACAATATCACTAAAGGTCTACACTGCAGCACCAGTCTCGCCAACAGTAAACAAGCAGCGATAAAAATAGCTATGCCCAGAAGTGTTGAAAGGCGCAGATAATAGGAGCCAGATACAGAACCGATCGTGTATGGGATGAAAGGTTGAAATAATTACCTTCGCGAACTGCTCATCAGAAACCCGAAGTTTCTTTTGAATACGCACTTTGATATCTGATAATGCCTCACCATCACGGATAAGAAAGAAAAAAGGTTCTCCGTAGTAATCAATGTGCTGGAAAGATTGAAGCAAATGATTCAATAAGAGAAATCCCAGGTTGTTGTTGCTTCTCTCAAATGGCACGCAAGAAAACAAACATCACAAAATACGAATAATTGGAGCAAGATTCATAGATGCACTCGGAAGATCATACAGAACAAAGAAATACAAAACATGCTCAGGCAAATGAACGATGTTTCATAATAGAACCATAAACCAACATAGGAACTGATAGAAGCACTTCAGATCATTGAGGTCAGCTTAGCAAGTGACGATACACCTTTAGGCAACATTCGCTTGTATTCTAATTGGAGGACTATATAGTGGCTCATTAAAGATAAAATGCAACGACCTGGTTGTTTACAATGAAATGAAATGACACAACATAATAATGCTTTTAGTCCCATCTCTTGACGAGACAATGCCTAAGAATACTACCAAACAGTTTAAGCTTATCCAGGAAGACATAGCAAAAACAATGTGGATAGGTATTTCGGACATTGACTGAGCATTAAATGTTCACGCTCAACCCTTCCAAGGCCAAGCCATATTTCCCATTACACGTTTCCCATGTAAACAAGCTAAAGTACAACATCTACACCACCATGCAAGTTGCAAACCTCAATAATTTATACTATCTTCTTAATCGTTGTGACAATTGGGACAGCTGATACTTTAGAGATGACTATTTCGTCACGCTTGGATCAAAGAAGGTTGAAATGGGATTTACTCTGAACTATATCCAAAATCATGATGTCCTGAACATTGACATGTTCCTCAAAACTGGTCTTAAATATATGACACCATTGACTCTTTTAATTTATATGACTGTTCATCTTTTCTAGAAATATCGTGCAAATAGACAAACATGCAAGGCATGCTTAAATTACTTTGATGACAGATCTAGCAGAACTCTTTTCACATTATTTAACTAAGTAATTGAAAAAATATTGTTGGTCATAGTTTGAGGACAAAATCAATGGTGTTGTATATTAAAAACCAGAGGGAGTATCAAATGACTACAAGCAGTATCGAAACATTAGGCTCTAAATATATAAATACCTGTTTTTCTATGATGAAGTGACAGACATGAACCAAACGGTCTCGCGTGCCAGCATTTTGCTCTTCTTTAGGAACCTGACCAACAGAAAAGGAATATGTGGAGAAAAGGTAGCTAATTATGTACACTGATTAATAATATGATCAGTTTGAATGGGTTATTCCATGGATGATTTATTCCAACATGAGATGACCACATTTTTTTGTCTCATCTGATTACAGGGGATGAGGTGTTGATGAGCCCACTCATTTTAACGAAGCATGCCCAATGGTCATTTGCTTTGTACCCTGAACTTCAGATTGCTTAAAGGACAGAACATCTCAATAAAGTTTCCGTATAAGCAAATGCATACCTCTTCAACACATAACAGTCCATTGTATTCATTAACTGGAATTTTCTCCGTAGGTTGATACACCTGACAAGTTAAATGAGGCAAATGATTGATCATGCATAAAAGAGGTATTTCAATTGAGTATACACGTATCACCTTGATGAAATATTAGAAAATGATGTTTCCTATGATGAAAGCAAGGATGAAACTTTACATGGTAAAATGAAATCATGACGTGAGCATTATGTGTTTTTCTTAAAGAAAGCACATGACGTGATTTTTGGTAAAACTTGGAAGTCAGGCAAAATTTGCCTGCCAGGTTGATTACCTTAAGTGAAAGAAAAAATCTATCAACTCAACAGAGAGATCTTTGTTATTTTACAGCAGGAACTGATTTTCTACAACAATACAACCCTCCCATTTCAGAAACGAGCTTTGCACTAAAATTTTTTGTAATGGTCTCTATCCTGAGATTAAGCCTTTAAGCAGAATTTACAGAAGAACTGTTGAAATACCTTGCGTATCTTGTTTTTGTAGACCTCAAATAACCGGAATTCAGAATCACTATAAGATAACTCAACCTAAAAAAACATCATTAAATTGCCATGCACACACAATACTCGAAAGAAAACTAGCAGTTGATTCACCTTGGATTTCATGTCCTCAATCAAATCAGACATAGTGCTACCTTTTGGCAATCGTATAAAGTGAGATGACACCTGATAAGTAAGCATTAGCACAGGACATGATCAGAAGAAATATAGAAATGGTTACAAGCACAAAACGAGTTCAAACAAACCTCATTGTTTGTAGCATGATAAAAGGCAACTCTCAATGTTATCAGGTCTTGCAGTACTGGCAAAGGGATGTCCAGTATCTCATAATATAATATGTCAGACATCTACCAAACCAAAGGAAGCATAAGTAATTTCATGTAAAAGGCACAAAAGAAGTTACTCAGAATACTTGATAAAGCTGCCAAACCTGATTGGCATGCCTTAGCATGTCTGAAAGATGATCAAGACCTCTAAACTTAATGTAGTGAGATTTGGGCATCTGTGAATACGGGAGGTGTTGTGTAAGGCGGAGTTTGGAAGGATCATCAAGTCCAAGTTGATTAGCAACTTTCTCAACAACATCATCATATGTGAAACGCTTTGAACTTCACAAATATGAAAATAGCAGTGGGGAAAAAATAGTTAGTCATATCACAGATAAAGGAGATACGTCACAGTTATTATATGTATGTTCAAAGTTCCTGGCACATACAGCTCCAAAGTGAAGTCATCTTCTTTTGGATTCTCAAGTAATCTGAAGTGGACAACCTGTGGATAACAACAATAAATTTCCACTGTGGAAAATAATAGATGAAATATACAAAACCTTCAGACAGCAATCTGTTTTTGCAAAAAGGAATTGTTCAAAAGGACACTCCATGTTTCAATATAAATCACATAAACCTTAATGAAGCAATGCCCTACACCCTACAGACACATACATATTTCTTCTATTGCAAAATGTATTGACTTTTCAGAAAGACCACACATATATTAAGAAATCACACAACATTGCCAACATACTTCCAATCAGCTTCCCCCAAAAAAAAAAAAAAAAAGGCCTTCATGGTTCAGATATTCTTTATTCTCTTCTTACAGCTCCAATCTAGAGGTCTACTCTCAAACATGGTACACTTAGCGATGAAGTGTGAGTGAGAATAGAGATCTGACAAGGAGCTATCGGATCTGAATACATAAAACATCATCCATTTTTAAGACTGTTTTGTAATGGATGGAGCATTGGAGCATGACCACTATGCTTACATACTTGACAAAAATAGATATTACAGTGTCTAGTGGCACAAACCACAACAAATAAATTGCATAAAAAAGAAAAGGAGGAATAAAAAATCAAGGGAGCTAAAACAAATAAAGCACTGTATCATAACATAGAGAATGTATCAGTGCAAAAGAGCTAAAGAGCAGCAATAGATCTTAGAATTTTTGTTTAGAATTTACATTACATTAGTTCAAGTCCTTCATGTGGTTATTATGTATATTGTCATCATAGGAAACAAACACAACTTCGCTTCATGTTGCTGCAAATTTGAGCGCATTTAGGAGGCTTGCATTGAACTATGGTCACAACAATTCTCTCTTTGTTTAAGTGATAAAGTTAACATAAATTATCTGTGTGATTAGACATATTTCAATCCTTCAAATTAGTTGGCAGTCAAGGTGTA
The DNA here is from genome assembly GCA_019925245.2 of Oryza australiensis. Classification (NCBI taxonomy): domain Eukaryota; kingdom Viridiplantae; phylum Streptophyta; class Magnoliopsida; order Poales; family Poaceae; genus Oryza; species Oryza australiensis. The sequence continues at coordinate 5,623,825 of JAIFGZ020000048.1, read as the reverse complement.
AAGTGCCTTTCTTTCTCGGTTTCTCCAAGCAGGCCATATTGGTTATATTGGCAAATGGCAACGTACAAACAAGACAGCACCACACCCAACATGCAAACAAGACAGCAGCACACCACCAACTTGGGCAAAGGTTTCAATCCAAACAAAGATTATGCTAACAACAAATGATAATATGACTACCCGAGCTAACCGGCTGTTCTGCACTGTTCTTTACTTCTTTTTCTTTCCTTTTGGCTCAGCAGGTCAGAGTGGCTAGGCTTTGCCAGCTACTGATCATCGTCTTGGTAAGCTTGCTTCACCAACTAGCTAATCGGACCGAGGTCTTACTCCTACTCACCAGTCATGCCCCTTATTTTCCTTTTAGCAATCCTAACATTAGAAGTAGCTTTACTTTACTCCTGTTTTATCAATTCTGAATAACCTTCAGCCTACCGCTACCAGTGGTGCCTTGATCACTTAAAAGTGGAGCTGTTGGAAAGTTGAGTCTCTAGTCTCTCCCATTATCCCATTTGCGAGTTATTTAACTTCTTTTTCTTAATTAGGATATTTTAGTTATTGGCATCCATAAGGACAATCGGGAAAGCAGAACAAGCAAAGGCCTGTTGCAACTGTTACTCACAGATGGACAAACAGGAAGATAAGATAACAGTCCACAGAAAAATGAAAAAGCATCGATTAATCCCCAGGACAGATATATTTACCTGTCTATTTTGGATATATTCAAAGAAAGAGGGCACATCAGCACAGCGATAGTGGTCCAACTTTTCTCGAGAACAACGTTTTTGGTAGCATATAATGTCACCATCTTCAAGCTTAAATCAACACCAGACAGTCAAACAGGATAAGTAAAATGACAACTAAAACTCTTAGAAAACTAAAGTAAATATGTTAGAAAAACAAAACATTAATAGAACAAACCTGGCTTGAAAGGAAGGAATCATTGATGTTAATAGGTTCACACATTACACTTGGCTCGAACATTACTTCCTACAAAAAATTTAGGGAAATAAATTGCAGTCTTACAAAAACTCTGAAATTTTTAGGGGAAAAACATCTATAAGGCAACTCAAATGGTGTCTAACTAAAATAGTCAAGTAGAACCAGTAACTAAAAACTAACCTCATACAGTTCAATATCTTCGTCTGACTGAAACCCTGCCATCTTTTGCAATTTTTGCACTATATCAGCTGGCTTCCCTGATGCTTTCACAAAAAGTCTTCCAACATATCTATTTCATAATAACAGGGATAATATCCATGCAGCTTGGTCAGGTAACCCATATAAGTAAATTAAATAAATAAAAAACTATATGCCTACACCAGAGATAGGAACAACCTTAGCTCTTCCTTTTCAGGATCATAGAGCTTGAAGAATATCAATATATCATCCTTTGTCTTTGGGGGCACAGCAATTGGATGATTTTCCTGTACACATGTCATAATCTGGGTTAAATGGTCCACCAGTAACCAAAACCAATGAACTTTGGCTAAACAAGTAACACAGCAAAATTGAGTAGATGACTTAGCAAATAAAAAGCACTTGAGAAAGTAGTTAACCTGTCCCAATGCAACCTCCAAGAACAGTTTTAATTCAGAATTGAGTGATTTGTTTGATGGATCTGTTAGGTGTCCAATCTGCAGAAAAATTTATTAATTACGAGTCCAGAGAGCTGATAGATGAAATAAATGGAAGCTAAGACAAACACAAAAACTAAGGGCGTGTTCTTTTCTCCCCTTTCCCAACTTCTACTCCCTCGTTTTCCAAACGCACGCTTCCCGAATTGCTAAACGACGTATTTTGTGCCAAAATTTTCTATAGGAAAGTTGCTTTAAAAAATCATATTAATCCATTTTTCAAGTTTTTAAGCTAATACTTAATTAATTATGCGCTAATCCGCTGCTCCATTTTGCATGCAGAGGAGGAAGGTTTCCCAACCCCTCAAAAAGAACACAGCCTTAGTAGAGCTCTAAATTGAATTAAGTAATATGAATAGGTAGATAAGCTTAATCAAAGTATCATACCCACACACCTGGTTGGTTGCTTGCTTGCACTATTAACTCGTAAATCTAACCAAGATATAATATACCTGGATCATCGCATATATAAGCTGTCTGTGTAGTCTGTATACATAACTACTAGTTCCACAAAATGAGTGCAAGGTATCAATCTCTGTTCAAGTACACGCAAAAACCATGCACTTCACCAGAGTTATTTACTTGAACAGTTTAAAAGAACAGAAAATACCCACTGCTTCTAGGGGCACCCCCTCAACCCATTACGTTGGAGAATTGGGAAAACTGGGTAAGTTCCCTAAAAAGCAACTTTATGGTACACATTATGTTATGTGTTTATACCAAGTTTCACAGGCAAATTCAACCATACTACGAATAAACTGTACTATGAAGTTATGCATATGTGAAACACTTGATGACCTACAGCCAAGAAACTTTTGGGGTTAGGAACAGTGCATATCCATTCTCCAAGAATTGGACTATGGTGCCCCCCATATGAAATCATATTTGATCTCTTATATCCTCTTACCACGTGTTACCACTCCCACCACTGACATCCTAATTAACCAAACTTTATCTATTCTATATTCGTTTAAATAGACCATGGGTCTTTAATTGGTAATGAAGTGCCACATAGATCCCTAAACTTGAAGATAAAATTGGCAACCATTGCGATGTGGCTCACTTCCGTCATTACTTTTGATATAGCTAAAAGTGTTGATATGGGGATGAAATAGTGTTGTGAAGCGAACAAAGTACTTGTTTCACAACAGTTTAATTTTGGCTTCGCATAGTTTTAGTTTGACCACTCCCATTTTATAAATATTAGTACCAGTATGCCCGTGCGTTGTAACGGGCCAGGCCCATACAATTAAGGATGGATTAGAGGGTGATTGAGGATAAATCATTGGATAGGGTGGTTACGCACTTGGAGCACGCAGTGGGAGGAGAACGGAAGTAGGACGACTCCGCTTTTAAAGTGATAGAGAAAACTATAGGTATTGAAAAGTACACCATATTGCTAGTGTGTTACATAGTAAATATATAAAAAAAAGCCCGTTCATCACAATCAGATGATTTAAAAGATAATAGTTCTCAAAATAAAGCAGTTGCTAGTCAAAATTGCCAGATATTATGGAACTGAGGGAATAACAACTAACAAGCATATACATTACACCAAACTGGTTGCTGCCTTGCTGGAGTACATTTGGTACAGGAGTCTATGCCCATACTCCCTCCATCCCAAAATAAGTTGGATCTCTAGAATTCATGCCAGAAAAGTTAATTTCTACTCTCTAACCTACTCTCAGTCCACAAATCAAGAAGTTTTACTCCTTCAATGCCCTTTGCCTACCCAATCACCAATACTACTTTTCTATTAATGATGGGCACTTTGGTCATTTTCCGTCTCTACTAAAGTAGCATCGTAATGCGAGGAATGCTTTTATTTTGGGACACAGGGAGTATGTTCATACATAATGGAAGAAATCAAAGCTGATGATTTCATGGAGGAAACATGCACAGTTACTGTCAAGCAAGGTAGTATGCAACAGCTAATTAATGACAATATTGCACTTACACTAGATGCTTCCTCCTGGAGAGTCAACGGGCGTATGGGTCTGCATGTGTGGTTCTGCCGCTTGGCCCATAACCAAAATCTTTGGGATTCTACAGGAATACCAAATTCTTTTGACAACTCCTCCTGTCAAGAAAACATATTTCAATCAGAACACATTTTTTGGTATCATGAGAACGTTCCAGTATGAACAAAATGTTCAGATTTTGATGCAACAAACACCAGGTAGATCCCCAACAAAGCAACTGAAGTCAAACAACAGCACAATATAATTTGTTCCAGTTTTTTACTTCCAAGAAAGAAATAATGATAACAGCATTCACATATTCAATCAAGTAGACGTTATGTTTTCAGTAAATACTATGTTCCAAACATGGGACTCGAAACAATTTCTCCGAGACAGGTTATAACTGAAAAGAAAATGAACTAGTTAACTAAGAAACAAACTATTTTGATTTCAACATTGTATCAGATCAATAATAGAAATTAAGTGTATTCAGACAATTAGAGACAACCGGCAAAGATAGGCAACCAACGAAAGAAATCTTTGACCATGTTATTAGGCTCATGAATATAAGAATCTGATCTAACCCAGTATGAACTCTCTTCCTAACTCATTATTTGTTAGAAAATCATATTTGAGGCGTATATTTTGCAGCTAGAATGTGTGCGCACTCTTGTGTGTATGAAAAATCTAAAGCACAGCTGTTTGCTTCACCTATGGATAGTCAAACCAGCAATATTCAACATGCAATTAGTTTCTTCTCTTTTGGGGTTTGTGTGTGTACTGTCAACATGCAATTAGACTTGTTTGTTTCTTCTCTTTTGGGGTTTGTGTTTGTACTGTTTCCAGTTTTCTTTCTTCTTTAATGAAATGCTATGCAGTTCTCCTGCATATTTGAGAAAAAGAATCCTTGTATTGATATATTCAAGTTACCTTTTGGTGAAGGGTGTCGCATAACATTTTCATGCAACAAACATATATATATATATATATATATATATATATATATATATGTAGGTTCGACAATGTGTTACAGAATATCCATAGACTATGTTTGTTGTACTCATAATATTGGTCTATCTTTACAGAGTCAACAAGATCGATCAAAGCTAAACACCTAAGTTTGGGACTGCTGTTCTATCCTATGTTGTTGTTTTTTAAGTTGCCGTGTGACTTATATATTTTTTTAAGAAATCAAATCAATATCAGTAGATGGGAACTACTGGATAACGTGATTTTGGAACTTCAGTTGACAAAATATAGACATTCACAATAATTTATATTGTCATGCTAGCATGATGGCTCCAAGTTACAGTCAAAAAACAAAATGGAGATAATACTTTCAGGTAATAAAAAACAAATGTGAAAGATTCACCAAACTACAGAATCAGGCTTATATGCTAATAATGAAATAATGTTATTCAACTACATGAGCCTAACGGTTACAGAACACTTAAATTAAAGAATGGAAAACTAAAATACCAGAATTCAAGATAAATTCTAACAATATTAAAAGAGGACATTAGGAAGTACTGGAAAGTAAAATAAAATGTAGCGATAGTTATGGGGCATCATCAATGCAATACAATTCTGTGCATATAGCACAAATATTCATTAGATATACACATCTTGATCTATCATGGATGACAAATGAGGCTCAGCAAAAAATTACCTTGGCCTGGTTTATTGTCAAATGTTTAGGTGCCCGAAGGCTTTGAATGTTGTCATAGTCCACAAGATCAAAATATATCTGTTTTCCAATTTGCTCTGCAAAATCAGAATCTCGGGCAACCTAGAAAATGAAGCACCAAGTGAGGAGCAACTTGAATGATAGCATTTTCAGTTAATACAACGGATTAAATAAAGAGGTAAACCTTTAATGCAGTGAACATGTGGGCCTCTGCTTTCTCCTTTTTCTTATACTCTCTTTCTTCATTTTCTTTTCTCAACCTAATCTGGGAAAGGTTTTCATGATATCAAAGCAAGTTCTGTGATACCCAAAAAAAGAAAAGGGAAGAAGTATTACCTTAAGGTGTTCAGGTATGTCGTTTTCATCTAAATTGCAAATAATTTTTTCTCTGTCACTTTCACGTATGTACACAAGCATGTAAGCATTTGAATGCTTGGTAAACCTAAGCGGGGTGGTATTCAATCCAGGATTGGTATGTGGGAGCTGTAACAGAAAAAAAGAAGACATTAATAAAATAATAGAAGTAAAAGGCCAACTTGGGGCTTCCAATGTTCATGCGTATATAAAAATACCTCTTCCTCACCACCGTACTGCTCCTCTAACGCCCGCTTCATGTCTTCTTTTGTCACTCGTTCATCATCAAACTTGTACCTAAATTGTGAATTTGCAAAGTAAAAAACATTACATAAATTCATCAAATGACTGTCCAATGGAATGTTAAAAAATTGAAGATAGAAAGGCATGGCATTATAGCAACAAAGCAATCGTCTAACAAGCTTATCTTCAAACTAATGTTAACTAATATGGAATTTTCCTTTACAAAGTCATTAAGGATATCCATGCAAATCACGTCAATCCATAAAAAGAACTCCTGCAATGCGCACAACAAAAAATAAGATTTCTCTTTTTAAGTCTATTAATGTAGGTATTTCCCTCTAATGCAAGTCAGATGTTCAACAAAAAAAATATTAGTCATAGAACTGATTCAGCAACAAGTCACTGACTTGCCAAAACAGTACCTGATTGCATCGTGCATTCTTGCTTCATTGGAACACAATGATATAATATTTATGTACTAGTAATATTTTTTTGTTTCTGAAAAAGTTACTATAGAATACAAGTAAGCAGCAGTCATGTCAACGGGGGAAAAAGAAAATAGGAAAGTGTATGTATTTTCGTATGTTTGGGACCAAGGAGGTCCAACTGATTATTAATAATCATTATATATATAGTCATGACAATGAGGAGATTACAAAAGAAATATGTCCAGTACTCTGATTTATTTGTGTTGTTTACAGCCTTTGAAAGATCTAGTAATACATTCATGCTAATTATTGACCATTTATGTATACCTATTAATGCAAAAGGACCAAATTTTGTATTCTTATGTTTATGATGAAGAAATAAAGAGGAAATTATTTGCTAGGAGCACCCCAAAAAAACTATTCAAAAAGTTTAACATCAAAAGCTACAAAAAAAAAAGCTGTGATTCACAACATCATTAAAACAAATGTCCATTTCTAAATAAATAGCATTTGACTATGACTGCAATAAAGTAATGAACTGCTATGAATGATAAAACACAGCATACTGTCTCACAACGAGAAAGAGAGTGCCATATAACAGACAAATGTTAGTTCCAGAAGCACACAAAATCCAAAAACAAAGTTCGCCTTTCAATTGAACTGTGTAAAAATACAAAACCAAGCACCCAAGTTCTTTTTCAGACTGAACTTCAACAATGAACTAGTGCCTCTGTTCAAATCAAATCATGTCAAACCCTAGCATGCAAGTAGGCCATGTATAGTTTAGTCGTACACATTAAAATAGGATATCATTGCAGTCATGATTAAGAAAATGAAGAGCAGGGACTAGGTTTTATATCATTTTTCATGGATCAACTATTCGTTGATGATTAGCCAATTAGGATGAAAAAAGACAATTAACTATAAAGGAATATCTCAAGTACGTTATAAAGTTCATAGAGCTTCCACTATTTAAACTTAGGCGTACCATATATCTGAAAGTGCCGGGCGTATAAAGGCATAGTAGTGTCCACCATGACCACCACCACTATGAACAAGTACACTGCATTCAAAACAAGTTATTAAGACAAGTGTAAGGGTCCAAAGCACTTGTCAATAACAACAGAAACTCCAGTGTATGCTCAGACAGGACAAGCTAAATTGCGAAATGCTTCCTATACACAGTCCAAAAACTTCACAAGTAAAGGGTGTAGAAGAAATTGTCTAAGTTCTATGCCTGAAAATAGCAATGTAACATGACTGACCCCTGACATTTGTAAACACAAATTGCATGTCAATGCCCAAACAAGACATACAAAGGACCATATCAGCTGGCAACACCCTTGATAAAAGAGCCAAGAGAGGTTTCAATTCTCTTCTCATGTTAGGAGCTTGGATGCTTTGGAAGGAAAGGAATGGCATAGTGTTTAACGGCGCCTTGCCTAGGATTGAACGGGTGCTTCTCCTTGCACAGGAAGAAGCCGTTCTCTGGGGGCTGGCAGGCGCTAGAGGTTTGAAGGAGTTGACTGCTGCTCAGCTTGGGCTTTAGCAGCACCGTTTAAGCGTGGTCGGGTTCTTTCTGTTGTAACAGGCGCTTATGTTTCTTTAGGGCGTGAGTTTGGGTGCGTAGGTGTTTGGCGTGGTGCTCTTTGTGTGTTGGTGTGTGGTTTGTCGTGGCTTTCTGAGCCTTTTTCTAATCCTCTTTCTTAATACCATGATACACAGTTCTCCTGCGTATTCCAGAAAAAAAGTATATAGCCACTGGCCACAACTTCAAACTGGAATGAATGAGACCAAAGTAATTACTAAAGAAAACAAGGTGGTCATTCCTAACATTGGTCCTATGCAAAATCTAAGTATTTAAATATTTCACCAAATCACCTCCTGTTATTTGTTTAAGCACATGACATGTGATTGAATGAGCTAGTTGCGACTATTTTGGCTGCAGAGTTTAAGCACAGAAGGCTGGCTGTGGGCCATGGATACAGGAGAAAAACAGCAGCTGCAGCCTCAGCTAGCTGATACATGCACTGCAACAGTCCTTGAACACATGTATTTGATAGTCATTTTTTTCTAATAATATGTTGGCGTAAAAACATGGTGATATCATGGTACTTTTGATGTCAAATATATATTTCTCTCTGACAACTTCTACATGTATCAGTAATCAAGATTTTAGAACATCGACAGCAAGCATTCTAGTACAAGATAACTGATGGAGTATAAGACACTACAAAACAAAACAGAAAACATAAATCACATGGAGAGCTTGGAACTACCTGTGAAGAGTATAGAGGTTACGCACCCTCCTGTCAGCTTCTGGAGAGAGGTATTTTCCATCATCTTTGTCAAGATCTAATTGTAATGGGAACTCGTAGCGGTCATTTATCTACATTGTCCAAATTAATTTAGTTTAACCAGTGCAGGAAAAATTATACGTATAAAGTACTTTGCATGTTTCCCTCATAAGTAAAAGATACAGTTGAGCCTCCAAACTTTAGCAAGCCTACTTTTAAGCAACTAAATAAGGAATTTTCAAGCCAGTGAGAAGATATTAATCCCAGATATTGCAAGCGAACTCCCTCCTTTTGAACATTTGAAGCACCAGGTTCTAATTTTCAGCCTTAAAAAAAGGAACTTCCTGAGGATCACCCAAGTAAATAAACAAAATAAGGTGTCAATGACATGTGCAGCACTGCAGTAAATCTATTTTCTGCTTTAGATGTCAAGAGATTGTTGCTCACATTTCCATCAAAAAATATAGAAGTACTCCTAGCCCTACAGCACAACATCTAGAAGGCTTTTCTTCATGTGGAGATGGGATATTCATGAGACAATAAAATATGTTATTCTGGTGCAAACTTGTAAGCCATTGACCATTACGTTGAAATGAGGAGACGCAGATAAACAATTCAAGAAGCAGAAACCAGAATTGCACTTAAGAAAGATCTTCTGTTATAAAAGGATATTGCTTGCCCATGTTATATTTCAGAATTTTAAAGCAAGTCAAGGAAATGAAGCTAAATTTCAAGGGGGATTCTCCATATCTTGACAGCTAAGACTCGTGTCATGCAGAACACAATTTGGAAAGTCTAGGTTTCCATGTCCTTGATATGTGAGACTGCATTATGAAAAGTTCGTTTGTAACCTATGTTAAATATCTTTACGTCGTGAGATACCAAGCACCACAATGAAAAGGATAAATCATAGATGAAATCTAGAAACAAGCCAGAGAAAAATATAAGAGTAAAATTCAGACCTTAACCATGGTATCCCGCACAAAATCATATTCAAACCGCTTTAATTGAAGTTGCAGGACTGAAGGGAAGTCAATAAAAAGCATCCCTTTCTTGGCATCCTGAAAAGAGAGGATGAAAATGTTCTGACACTACATAATCTAAAAAGTCGTTTCATTACACAACATGTGTCAAAGCACATTTTCCATTAAATTATAATTAAAGTATACTAAAAAATTTATAGATCAACCAGAGGTGGAAAACAACAATGATGTGCCATGTCACTGACATGGTCACATTCAAATATGATAGACACTTTTCAACTGGTACATCCGTGCACATGGTGTGTGTAGTGAATAATACTACCCAACCACTCAACATGGATTCAACAATGTGCAAGTAGACCTCAGTGGGTGAGCCGTGAGCATATGATGTTTACATAATTGTTACACTTAGGATGGGAAGACCAATATCCTAGCCTGTCCTTGTGGATGTGCCAGAAATTTAGCTAAAAGGCAGGCCTACCCACAAGGATGGGCTGGGACCAAATGAAAACCTTAGATTATATTTATATATATATATATATATATACACATATATATATATAGGTTTAACCACAGCTCATGTAATAGATCAACATGGAATTTTGCATACCAATGTAGGAAAAGTGTTACCTAAAATTAATTCAGCTGCAAAAAGAGATTTAAATTCATGCAAATTGGTAAATGTGGCATTTGAAGGTTCTAGATCTCAGATGTCAGTGGGACTAACCTGCAGACCATGTTTCTCAGACTGGTATTTATTATCGCCTTCCAATCTCTCTACTTCAACATACTTATCAAATGATGCATAAACATCTGAACAGCCCTTGACATCAAGTGCAAGATCTAGAAAAGAGTTACAAAAATACATGATAAATCTACAATCATGAATAAAAATAATAAAGAAACAAGGTCCAGATTTCACCTTGTCACCTACCATAGAATGATTCTTTCCTTGTAGATTTGTAGTCAACATTAATGCACTCAATATAATTCATATGATGACCTTCAAATAGCTGTTGAATTGTCCCTTCCACGGTAGTTCCCTGAATCAAGAGAGTAGTTGTACATTGATGGAAGGCTATTTATTATCTTACATAACAAAAAAAAATGTCCAACCTTCATTTTGTTTTCCAGTTTTTCGCAGAGAACACGATTCAGTTCTTGAACATCGTGCTGCAGGAAAGAATCAACGGTATCCCATCCAAAAGATTTGGTAAGCTCTTTTGTAGAAACACTGTTGTCACTATGCTGAAGTTTGCAGAAAAGACTTTGCAAAGCCAAAGGGATGCTCCCGCAAGGTGTATCATTCTCCGTAGTAGGCATATGGTATACAGCCTAAAATATCATTCTCTGTATCAGCCTCACATCATAGGATGCATTTAAGAGAATTTACAGATTTAGCCTCACCTTTCGAAAGTATGGAATGTGGTAAAGCGTCTGAAGAAGAGAATTCATGTAGCATGTAGCCCCTTGATTCTTAAGGCCAACATAGCCAGTCTCCTTTTTGGAATCATAATTCCAGTAATCAACAACTTTACGCACGGCAACCTCAGCCTCAATAATGCATTTATCATTCACAATATATCCTTTACTCGGATCATATAGATCTCCTAAATGCATAAAAGAAGTGAAGCCCCAATCACTTTCCCGAGTACTGAAATGATGTTCTGCTTCTGTGGAGGGGAAGGAAACTCATGAATAAGGACTGGTGAAATTCATAAAGTATTGTGCTTAAAACTAAAGCTTTATCAAAATAATAAGTTGAATTAAAAAATTATTGCTCTTAAGCAGAAAAATTCTCTCAACTAACATAGAGAAGATAAAAACTGGCAAGCTAGTTTATTCAATATCTCATTTTTCTCAATTTTTCATGATGATCTTAGGGGAATTAAAAACAATCCTATGACATAGATTTCAGGAGAAGATATCTGTGTGATTGTACATCTATTACATCAAAATATATCAACTTTCAGGGCATAACATAAGATAGTAGAGAGCAGCCATGTAAATTTATCCTCTCAAAAGGCCATCTGTTTTACTTTAGAAAAACCAAGCCATAATGTAGTTACTGCTAATTCTCTCTTATCTCATGAAGCCACATCATCTCAATTGTTTCTAGCCCTTAGATCATCCATCTATGGTGCAAATTTTCCGCCTTCTCTCATGAAGTTTATCACATCACCTCAATTACTTTTAGAATTTGGATCATTGATCTATTATTTCTCTTCTCTTATATACACCATCTTAATATTTCTAGCATTGGAGGATCTATGGAAGATGTAATTATTTGTAAAGCACATGAAATCAATTTGTTAATTTGGCTACAAAGCAAATTCAGTTTGTACCGCACTTTTACTTTTTATCAACAACTTTCCTGCAGCAAAGTAGCGGGATTTCATCTAAATTGACAATCTGACAGATGCCATAGTGAACTTTTTTAATAAACAAACAGAATAAACTTCTGAATGGCAGCATGAATATACATTCAAGTATGGTTCAAAAGCATGCAGTAAGTTATATTGCTAGCAACCTCAAACTAAATAATAAAACTTTCAGATAAGCATATCAAATAAGGCAAGAGATAACAGGAAATACCTTTTCTTAATGAGAACTTGCTGTCTAACTGGTTGATCACAGCAAGGCTGAACTGTGCATATTTACTCCATCCATGAGGCTGTTCATTTGCATCAGCAATATCTAGGTACATTGAAAGGGACTGTACACCGTTTCCAGTTGGAAAAACTAACACCCGCCTGCGAGGAGGTACAGGAGCACCAAATTAAGCTACGACTAGTGGTGCATGATAAGAAACAACAAAAAACCGTTTTTACTCACCATTTGTGCCCCCCAACCACAAAAACATCAGAGTACAGCTTTCTGTGATTCGAAAAATCTTCAATAGTCCACGTAAATCTGGACGTAGGGGTTTCTGGTACCTGCCCGTTCTCAACTGTTGATCCAGAGTCTGCAAGATGAGATAAATATGTAAACAACAAAAGCAACATGATAAACAATTGCATGACTTGAGTGTCACATGCACCGGTGAAACTTAGTATGTCCGTTTGTCAATGACCTGATAACAACAGGTCTCTACCAGTACCACCCCGCGAAACCAGCAACAAACAACCAGGAAAAAAAACACCAAACAGAGCATGTTCAGTAGATTGGAATATTACTCTTTTCAAGATCCGGGTTTCTTTGCCAGCATCTGGAATTCTGCTTTGTTATTTTTTTCCCTTAACATCAACCAATAGTACAGGACATGTTTATCACCTTATAATCATTACAAAGAGCTAAAACCATCTGGAAACAAACCGCACATTCTTCAATAGATAACTTGAGTTTTGGGAGAACAAGCCCGGGGTCTGAAATTAGTTCATAACATTACTCCTACTGATTCTGGCAACCTCCCAGTAGAGTTCAGTAATTCTTACAAAACCTATTGTTTGCAAGTACCCAAAAAACCTAGCGTTAATGCACGATTCATAATTGATGTTTTGAGCAGTGGTTCTAGAGACTAGTCGCATCCCATGAAACATACAATGAAAAAATGGCATAAGTTAACACCCTAAAAAAGATAATCTAATTAATAACAAAGCTTGATAAAACAGATCAGATTAAATTCAGAGGAGAAATATAAAAACACAGAGAAATCTCACCTTCCATCGGCTGAGGTCCCTCAACAACAACATCCTGGTCTGGCACCAGCATCTCTTCATCCTGGTCCTGCTGCAGGAGCTGCAAACAACAGGACATGCAACCAAAACCCAAAACCTTGTAAATCTCCATCGTGTCACATCTCAGAAAAAAACACCAAAGCCCCAATAAAAACCATCTAGAAGCGCACAACCATCTACGCCTACCGAACCGCAAAGCACTCTGACCAAACGCGGAGCGGGGCAATGGTGCGAGTCGAGGGGAGATGCCAGGCTTTACCTCGGGTGCGCGCGGGGTCACCATGGTCATCTACCACGGCGGCGGCGCGCCGAACGGGTGTAGAACCGGATCGCGGCGATCGCCGCGCAGCGGCGCAGGGTGAGTGGATCTCCTCTAGGGTTTAGGGGGATTTAGGGGGATTAGGGGGAAGCGCGCGGGTGAAAGAGGATGCGGAGAGGGGGAAAGAGCTAAAGAAACCGAGAGGGGCGGAAGGGGCGCGTGGTAACGCGGCTTTATAAAGCGTGTGTGACAGCGACAGGGGAAGGTTGGGTCTTGGGGATCAAACGGGCTTCCAAGGTTTTGGTTTTGATGGGTGTTGTTGCCACTCGTAGGTTTCATATACGAGTAAGGTTGTTTGCAACCGAGAAATAAAATTACGCTTCTATATTAAATTTAAAATATTTTTGTTACAGTTTTGTTAAGAACATTGTATAAAGACAACAATCATAACATATATACACTCACCTCTATAATTATATACATACACGCCCTACCCTCTCTACCCTTAAAAGCATTCTCGAAAGATTGGACCGACGTATATTAATATTAACGAAGTCATCATGAATGTTTCTCTGTCGAGGTATGAGTTACCTATAACTAAAATATAAACATCAAGTCTAGGATTATGAACTGGTTTTACCACAACGAAACTAACTAATTGAATTACGTTCGCTTCATATATTTTCGTTATAAATCAGCAAAACATGATATCATTTTGTAGGTGTAGATAGTAGTTTAATGATAAACTTCACGGAAAGATGTTAAGATCGTTTAATTTTTTATTCAAAGGTTGTTGAGATCCTCATAGCAGATTTTTTTTTCATCAATAGAATTCATCGGTTTAATCCAACACCTATAACTTTTAAGTGGAATAGCGTTGTTTGAACCGGACACATGTGAATAGGTTGAGCTCGATTTAGTGCATGAGGTGATGGTTTACTATCAAATTTTGGGGGAGATGCCCTTTTCATCTTTGACGACAGAGGGAAAAATTCAAAATCACTAATGGACAGTCAGAGCATCACCAACAGCCTATCCAAAGAATGCTCTATATCAAATTTGGATGTTTTTGATGAAAAAACATGATCCAACAAACCACCTAAATCATCATCTAAAATAGATGATCACCCAAATTAAACTTTTGGTTACCCAAATAGAGGGGACTCTCGCATAAATTTTAAAATTTATGTTTGGATGAGAGATTTGGGTGATCTGTTATAGATAGAAAAGGTATAAATGTCCTACTTAGATTATCCCCTATTCATCCAATTTGAGGGATAAAATTTAGGTAAACTGTTGGTGATGCTCTTAGTGGCGTGGCCGCCCACACATTCGATTGGTTGCCTCCACCTCCAACTTTCCTTTTTTTGACACCATCTTTGTTTTTATTTACCACACCTTTTTTAAGTAATTTTACACACCTAAAGTTTATATAATCAAAGTATGTAAGCTTATATAACTAAAGTTTGTACATCGAAAGTTTGTATATCTAAATCTTATGTCTTATTGGGATTCCAATTCCAATTCAATTTTTATACAAAAAATTGTTAAACTATAGTTTACACACATAAAATTTCTATGTATAAAGTTTGTATACCCAAAGTTTATATGTTGAAAATTTAAATGTTCAATTCAAATTTAAATTTGGATTTGGATTCAAATATGTATATATATTAAAAGTTTCTACACACATATTGATATTATCTAGTTTATACACATGAATATTTTTAAATAGAGTTATTTCCCTTTTATTTGTTTTTTCAAACTTAATTTTTAACATATTTTTGAAAATAGATCAATATGGCTAGGATTGGGCCCATGTGTGACAAAAACTCCGGGAGGAGCCGACGCCGATTGTGTGTGCAGGGGACACATGGTTGTCCCAAAAAATCCATAGTTCCATATTTATTCTTTTAGGTCTAAGAGCATGTACAACCCAGAGACAACCTACTATTTATAACCATCATACAGAAGGGTAAAAAGACAGATCATATAACCCACATACACAAATCTGTTTTTCTCTCTTATATTTATTCCCCATTTGTCTGTTCCACCCATTCCAAACCGATCACATCCACCACCGTCCCCAATCCCCCTCCGACGTTTCCACCGCTGAGCCCCTGCGCCTGCACCAATGAGGAGCGCCTGCGCCGAGCCCCTCCGCCGACGAGGAGCTCCTTTGCCGCATCGAGCTCCTGCACGCGGCTCTTGCGTGGCTCGACGGCCCGCCGGCCATGGCTCCATCCCTCCCTTCCTTGGTGCCTCCGCCCCTGGCCATGTCTCCCTTGGCTCCCTTCCTTGGTGCATTCGTCGCCGCTTCATCGAGCCCACCGTGCCTCACCCACAGAGAAACTGGAAGGTTTTCGGCGAAAACGAGGAGGAGGGATGGTGGCGGGGAGGACGTAGGCGGGACGGGGCAGGGTGGGGAGGGTGAAGTGGATGGCGTCGTCGAGGGTGATGGCGCTTCCGGTCGGCGGTGACCGGCCGATGTCGTCGCTCCCGATGCTGGATATCGTCGCCAGCTCACCCGCACATCCCGTCGCCGCGGGCGGCTCCGTGGTTCCGCGGCCCCTGCGCCGAGCCCCTGCGCCTGCGCCGAGCCTCTCCGGCGACGAGGAGCTCCTCCGCCGTGTTGGGCTCCTGCGCGCGGCTCGACGGCCCGCCGGCCATGGCTCCTTCCCTTCCTTGGCGCCTCCGCCCGTCGGCCATGTCTCCCTTGGCTCTCTTCCTTGGCGCCTCCGCACGTGAACCGGATCTACAACAAGCGTCTGCTCAGTCTCGGGCCATGTATCGCACCCGTCATTTCGCGAGACGATGGAGAGCCTATCTCCAGCGCATGCAGGGTTTTTTTGCAAAAATATCGTCTTATAGACGGGATAAAACGACCCGTAGTGCATGCCTTAATCCACTGTATAGTACTCAATTGGTGTTGAGCTGCCATTGACATCTAGAGTTGTCTTCCTATTTTGTTCAGAGAGATGAAAAACAATAATCAGTTTAAATCGTTGGCCCACCTAGACCAAAACATCTAAATCTGCCCTTTACAGATCGGGTTAGTTTGCGAATCATCTTCGAATCATGCATAAAAAAACTTGGTTCGACAGGTTGAAGCCCAAACATGAATGAAGACACACCATCTGATTTTGTTAAGGTATAGCACATTTAATTTTTGAGAGTAGTTTTCGGCTTATGGTGTGCATGAGGCGGGAGGTGTTTTTTTTTCATTGATGCATGTGTGAAGGGGTGGGGATGAATAAAGTAGTACAGAAAATACCCTTCAATTTTTGCTGAAAAAGTCTATTTTACGTGGTTAAATATCTATGAAATTTAAAAATCAACTCTAAAGTTTTAAACCAACGTTATTCAACTTTTTTCAAACCATTCAATTTACCCTCGTCAACGGTCGGAGTATCATATGAATGGTTTGACGTGACCGTTTGGTCAAAGTGAGAACACTAATTAAAAAAACCTTATAGGTACTATGGAAAACATAAAGTTTATAACTATATGAATCCGTATAGTTCCTTTAAAAATAAGTTTTTTAAATATATTTCAAGGGATATATATATACACTATATATAAAGCAAGTAGTGTTTTCACCCAAATTTTGTTTTGCCTGACTATTTTGCAGAAAACCCCTTGGTTTTTTCGAAATTAACCCGCAGTCCACCTGGCTATTTTAAAAAACCCAGTTAAAAAAGAAAAAGAGGTTATTTTACATAAAACCCCTTGAGTGTTTATAAAATTAACCCGTAGTCCCAATGTTGAAAAGAAAAGGAGGGCTTGGATGAAAAAGAAAGACTTCATGCGTCCTTCTCTTCCGTCCCCATCCGCGCCGCGCCCCACGTCGCGCCTGCGCCCTTCCCCCGCGTCGCCGCTCGGAGCTTCCGCGCCGCCGCCTGGACCTTCGCCCTCCGTTTGCATCCCTCCCTGCGTTGTCGTCCCGTTGCAACACACGGGCATTTTGCTAGTGTGTGTGTGTATATATATATATATGTGGCAGGTGAGCTCAACAGGAGGCATGGATGCTCATGGGAGGACAATCAAACTTCTTTCGAGGCAGTGGTCGAGCTCTGATGGTGTCGTCAACTTCCCTGAGCCTCTCACCTTGTGGCCACCATCGCTCGGTAACATGAAACACGAGAAATTTGTAAATTAGCTTAATTTATGTAAAATTAACAAGAAAAATCCTTTGTCCCAACATACGCATAATAGATTTAGGTCCTTTTTTAAGCTTAGATTTATTAGCTCAGTCTTTTAAGCTATGGCTTTTGCATATTTGCCTTTATTTTGTACTAAAATTGTATTTTTGCTCCTATTTTTTTGATTTTGTGAATTTACCCTTGTGTTTTCAAAACGAAGCAGTACATTGCCCCTTTCCGTTAGGTTGATATAACGGGATTAACTTTTTTAAAAAAAACAAAATGCCCTCATGTTTTTGCCTACTTTTTAATGGTCATTGTAATTTTTCCCCTGGTTTGGATTTAGATATTTATATTTGGTCCAATATATTTAGGAGAATTACAATTATCTTTTCACATATAATGTAATATTGAAGAAATATTCAAAATTTTGTCAGTACCTTTGCAGTATTTTAATAGCATTATGACAACAATATAGAACACATGAAAATATGACAACAATCATGGAGAAAAAAACATAATAATATGGAAAACCATATCACATTTTAATGTTTCCCATGCACATGGCAACATGTCCACAAAAGCTATAAGTTTGCATAATGTCCACAAAAGCAACACATGGCAACATGTCCACAAAAGCTATAATTTTGCACAATGTCCATAAAAGCAAAATGTTTGCAATAAGTCTGCGCCATGTGAATAAAAGCTAAAAGCATATCATTTAACCACCACCTAGAGACCTAACAAACTAGCAAGCCTTTCCATTGTTTCTCCAGTTTGTCCTCCTCTTCCCCTCCCTCCTCCTCTTCCAGCTGTCGTTACTCCTTCCATTTCGACAGAGCTTGGACTGGTCTTTCCTGATCTTTTGCAAATAGCTCTAAATCTTTTCTGATCTTTTTTTATGGTCTTAAAAGCATGATCATGCAAGATAGCATGATGTGTAACTGCAGACTTGCACTGATCCACATCTGGGAACACCACATTTACATCAATGCATGGATCATCAGGGTCATATGAAAACATGGGAGCATCATACTCATCAACATCATCAACTATTTTACCATCAGGATCAAACTCAGGGTCAGAGCAATCATAATCAGAGTCAGATGATGCAGCTAAATCAGTGTCATAGCTACTGTCAGAGAATACCCCCTCATCATCATTTATGGTGGTGGCTCCCTCATTTGTGGTAGCTCTCTCATTTGTGGTGGCTCCCTCATTTGTGGTGGCTCCCTCATTTGTGATCCTCTCACACTGCAATAGATGTACTTTACTCCTCACACTAGGATGACACCTACGTTTGGTTGGTGAAAACTACAATGGTCCTTCAAAATCATTTATCCGTGCATTGATGCAAGCTATCCCTTTCTCTACATTAAATACAAACCACTCTAAAATATGTTCATCACTTTTCATCTCAAAAGAGTCATTTTCCGAATCACGCCATAAAGAAATGTATTGCTTAGAACCCCACATGCAATGCTCAACTATGAAATCAACCAACTACAGCAACCCAAAGCTATGTATATCAACAACTTTAGTTGGCAAAGTTTTACCCTGCTGCCATGACTTTGGCCCATTGTCGGCAAGTGAAAAAAGACCAAATTCTAACAACAAATTTTATATCTCGTGATTTAGCCTACAAATCACAGCGGGGAGTACGTGGTTAGCTTACCCAACTCAAACCATCAATAATGCAACAGTTACAAAAACAACAGTAAAATACATAAGGATTTATTGATTGCACCTTTGATCTTCCATTATGATGTTATGAAAATCGTTCCAGATATATAACAGTATGTGGTCAAATGTGCAACAAGGTTAGTTGGCCTGCATAATATGAAAAAAAAGCATGTGAGTGTGTGTAGATGAACTTGCAAAAATAATCTAAATATCAATTAATCCCAAAAAATTAACTTGCAGATTAGAGACCATCATTCCTAAATACAGTGGATAAAAGCATAAACCGCATGGATATTTTCTTAAAGCATAAAACACACTAGCGTGTTCCATTACATGCAGAGTAAACTATCCAGCAGTACCATTTTCATTAGAGGTAAACTTAATTAGTCAGTGCATGATCTAGAACTAACCATGTCACCATTCAAAGGTAGCTTTCGCCGAAAAATTATACAGTTTAATCAAATGATTGAGATATGCAGTGTAATGTATACATAGTACTAGTGGCCTAGCAACATCAGTTAGCAACTGCTGTCCCTAGGAGTACAGAATTGAGTCAGGGTGATAGAAGCTGCTGCTAATACTTGTTGCTGCAGAACACGACGGCGGACGCAGCGGTGAGCAGCAGCAACACCCCAGCAGAACCGACACAGCCGCCGCTCCGGTGGCCCACCTTCCTCCCGCCCCGGCCCGGCCCCTGGCCCCGGCCTTCCTCCCGCCGTCGGCCGACGCGACGCCGCCGCTACGAGCAGCCTCCGGCGTGCCGACCCGAGCCACCACCCCTCGGCCTTCCTCCGCCGTTGGCCGACGAGAGGGACCAACACCGCCGCCGCCCCGAGCCACCGCTGCTGTCGACGCCGCCTTGGCCTGCCCTAGCCGCGTGCGTGAGATGAGGGAGTGGATGGGATGGAGATAAGGTTACGAGGGTAACATGGTCAATTTCATATATTTGCTGTTTTTTTATTTCGTTTATTTCATATCATCTAACAGCCATCCAAATCAGGGGCAAAGAGCAGTTTCGTTTCAAATTCGCGAAGGCAAAATCACAAAGTTGAAAAAACAAGGACAAAATCACAATTATACCGATCGATAGGGGCAAAATCACAGTTATTCTAAAAAAAACATTGGTAGCATATGATTACAATCATATGACTACAATCTGCAACTGTTCCTTAGATCCTTACACTAGGAAGGTAAAAAAACCACGAGTAGTATGTAATCAATTAAGCAGGTGAACTTGGCGACATGTTATTTTTGACAACTTCACCCAACCAGAAACGATTTTATCATGGGTGTATATATTATACTTCATCCATTTCATAATAAATAAGACGCGCACGTATTTTAATATTAAACTTTCAAAACATTTGACCACTAATTAGTATAATATGAATTGTATTTAATTTGCTGAAAATAATATCATTGGATTAACATTTGAATTTACTTTCATATGATTATAATTCTGTTGCTATAAGAATCTTATAGTATATGAGAAATTATAAACAAAGAATAATTTTGGAGACCGTGTTAAGTTTGATCATGTCTTGGATAGAGGGAGTATAGGCTAATTGATCTCTATATTGTATTTCACTATAAACAAAGTTCTGAAGCATATGAGACTGGTAAATGTACAGAAGTTTTTTTTTGATCGTAAAAGCTGGGGGGAGGTCCCCACAGCAACGAGCAATTTTATAGATTACAAGGGAGGATAGCGAGTTTAGGTATACAACCTTAGAGTACACGGGCAAAGATGCCCAAGGCTAGGACTCGAAGTCAAAGACAACTATGCCCTAGGTTTCGGGTCTCGAAAGAAAGGAATCTAGCTATAAGCATCGAGCCAGGCACAGAACCTGTTCTTATCTTCCAGTCTAAGTATTAGAACTTGCAGAGCGCACTGGTCTTTAAAGTTCATCTTCCAAACTTGTATGGATGGAGATGTCCTCTGGAAGATTTTGTCATTCCTTAGTTTCCACAATTCCCAAGCCGCTATCAAAGTTATTTCTGCAGCATTAGGCAAGGTTGAAGTTGAGATGGTTTGAGAAAACCTGTCCAGGAGATTGGATGAGGTGCTCCAATGATGGTGTAGCGACGACCAGCATTGGGCTGCGAAGGAGCACTCGAAAGAAAAGGTGGTCAACGGTTTCCTCCACCCTCATATCACACATCTTGCGAGAGATTATCATCTGGATGGTGATGTGCCTTCTTTGTAACATCGATTTTGTGTTTAACCTGTCCATCACGAGAAGCCAAACAAAAAATTTGATTCTTGGAATGCACTTTGATCTCCAGATTAACTTGAAGCATTGGTGGCCATTGATGGAGCTGAACACATGGCTGTAGAATCTTCTTGAAATGTAGTTGTTCCCCCAAGACATCGACCAGCTATCTGGAGAGTCTCCCTCGTAGGGGAGGTCCTGAAGCAGGGGTTGAAGCAATTGTAACTCATGGAAGGCCTGTTCGGACAGCGGTAGGTGGAAGATGGAATCCAGATCTTGTGCTTGCATGATTTCCGCCACTGGAGCATTTCGATTCTTGGCAAAGGAGACAAGGTGGGGGAAGTTCATGGGGACATTGAGGTTGTTCCAGTTATCCATCCAAAAACTTACCGAGCCACCTTTTCCAATCTGACAGGAGGCCACCATCAAGAACAGGTCGGCTAGACGCAGGACGTCCTTCCACCAGAAGGAACCAATCTCGTTGCATCGATGGGGAACTTTGTTTTGGTAGTATCTGAACCAAATTTGGTTTACCCAAGGGATGTCTTCATGGTTGTAGAACTTTGAAAGCTGCTTAATGAGGAGAGCATCATTTTGCAAGCGGAGGTTAAGAATCCCTAGACCCCCCCTTCTCTTTCGCTCTGGTTACAAGATCCCAGGCGACCAGGTTGCCTCCTTTCTTTTCCGACTTGTTTCCCCTCCAGAGACACTGTTTTCTGGCTCTATCAATTGCTTCGATGATGCCTCTCGGGATTTTGAGAGTACACAGAGCGTACGATGATATTGGAGTGATTGCTGAGTTGATCATTTCCAGCCGACCAGAGTATGAGAGCCAAGTAGCACACGAAGATAGCTTTCTTTCAATTCTGTCCAGTATTGAGATGAAATCATGAATCCGTGGCTTGGTGGTCCCTAAAGGAAGGCCCAGGTAAGTGAAGGGGAGGGAACCCACGTCGCACCCAAAAGTTTTGGCCAGGAGGTTAAGTTTGTCCCTGCTGAGGTTGATTGGGTCCATGTTGGACTTCATATAGTTGACTTTGAGGCCCGTTGCTGTCTGGATTGTACTTAGCAAGTTCTTGAGGAAAAAGAGTTGTCTGGCGGCAGCCTGGAGGATGATGATGGTATCATCCGCATACTGGACAATAGGGAAGTCCTCAGTGGGTTGACTTATGGGTAGATGGAGAAGGCCATCTTGTTTTGCCTTGTTTATTAGAATTTGGATCAGTTCTGTTGCAAGGACAAAAAGCAGGGGAGAGAGAGGATCTCCTTGCCGTACTCCTCTTTTGCAGCGAAATGTTTTTCCAGGGACTCCATTGAGAAGAACCGAAGAGGTCCCAGAGGAGAGGATCTCATGAACCCAGCGTATCCAGATGTCTGGGAAGCCCAGGCTTTGCATCATGAGGATTATCATGGAGTGTTCAATGGTATCAAAGGCCTTCTCAAAGTCCAGTTTGAGGATAATAATCTCTATTTTGGATCGATGGCATTGATGGATGTACTCGAAGGCCCAGGCCAGACAGTCTTGAATTGTTCTTGAGAGGATGAAGCCATACTAGTTGGGGTGGATTACCGATTGTATAACGTTCTGCAATCTGTTAGCCAGAATTTTAGTTAGAATTTTCAAGGAGGAGTTCAGTAAGGAGATTGGCCGGAAGTCATTCACTGTCTCAGGATTATCCTTTTTCGGAATCAGGGTGATGAAAGAGTTGTTAATAGGTCGTAAGGAGGTGTGTCCTTGCTGAAAAGAATCGGACAGGATGTAGAAATCCTCTCTGATGATTGACCAGCAAGATTTGAGGAATAGCCCGTTGAAGCCGTCCGGTCCTGGGCTTTGTCCCTTGGCATCCTTTTAACCACCATGTCCAGTTCTTCATGGGTGATCGGCTGAGCTAAGATGTCTAGCCCATCTATTGGCTAGATGATGTTTGGGAGGTCGAAGACCATGATTGGATTGGAGAAAGTCCCTAATCTCTCCTTGAAGGCAATCCATAAGAGGGCAGCCTTTTTCGAGTGGTCCTGGATCCATTCCCCGTCGGTGTTCTTAATCTGGGCAATCGAGTTTTTCCTGTGGGAGATGGAGGCCATGCTGTGAAAGAACTTTGTGCATTCATCCCCCAATTTGACTCTGTTCACCGTGAATCTGTTCCTCCAGTAGATCTTTCTCATTTGGAGCTAGTGCTGTAATCTTGATTTGACTATTTTTCTCAGGTTGATTTTTGTGTTAAATAAGCACCTTTTTTCCTCTAGGGAGTCGATGAAAGCAATCACCATGTTGCAATTTTGAATCAGAGTTTTGAGGTTAGAGGAACTTTTGCTCCAGGATTTGAGCCCTACTCTTAAGGCCTTGTACTTTTTTTGCAACGTTCTTTGAGGCGTTTCCCAGGTTTGTGGATAGTGACCAACAATTGGCCACTGTCTTTATGAAATCCGGTTGCTCAGCCCAAAAGTTCTCAAACCGGAAAACGACTGACTTGGGGATGTTTGTACCGATAACCACTTTGCAGGGTATGTGATCTGAGAATGTTCTAGCAAGCGGGATGACTTTGGTGTCTGGGAAGTCAGCAGTCCAATTTACGGAGGAGAAGAACCAGTCTAACTGCTCTAGGAGAGGGTCCTGCTGCATATTACTCCAAGTAAAGGCCCTTCCTTTGATTGGTAGCTCAATTAGCCCCAAGTGACCGATTACCTCATTAAAGGTGAATGTATCTATGATATTACCACCTGGTTTATTTATATTAGCCAAGGACCGAAAGAAATTAAAGTCACCTAAGAAAATCCAGTCGTCATTATCCTCAATTTCATGGCTCCTGAACCAAGAGATGAACTCAGAGCAAAGTGGTTCAGCACAGGGGCCATAGACTACTGTCATCTTCCAAGTTAAGGTGCTGTGAAGGGAGGTAAGGGCAACTGAGATGCCAAAGCTTTGCTTGTCAAAAACCAGCCCCGAGAAAAAGGTCCCCTTCCAAAGAATTAGAATCCCTCCAGAGGCCCCTTCTGAGGGAACGAAATCGAAGCAATCAAAGCCACAAGGAGCAAATTTTCTGATGTAGCTTATGTCGAAAGAGGCCCTCTTAGTTTCTTGCAAACAAACCACCGAGCAAGCGCTCTCTTCTATCTTGTTTCTAATGGCCTCCCATTTTTCGGGGGCATTAATTCCTCTGACATTCCAGCATAAGATAGTCTAGCAGCGAGATGTCATGATAACATAAATATAAGCAAAACATAGCAGCCCTGAGAGGCAAAGCCAATCAGTGGACGTTGGTGATCAGAATGAGTCAAGAGAACCGGAATTAGGGAGAGCCAGCAGATAGGAGGAACCCAAATAAAGGGCAAGAGCCAAAGAGAGTTTGAACAGGCCCTCTGAGTGAGGCAAAAGAGGATGTCCAGGCTGACACAAACTGACATAATACAAGAGTTTGCCATAACGATAACGATCTCAACAGACAACAACAGAGTCTTAACAAAAAACAATAAGCAGTTAGGGGGATTAGATCTGGCTGGGGTCACTTTGCGTGGCCAAGTCTTGTTGTTCATCTGCATGGGAGTCAGTATTCTGCATCAGAGCATCATCGGAGATGTCACCAGGATCAACTCCGCAGTTTATTTCCCATCCCCGAAGGACTGACATCTGGACCGGCCCCTCTTTTCCAGTGGCATCATCAATCTGGATTACTGCAATCTTTCGCTTCTTTGAAGGGTTTGCATCCAGTTTAACTGTGGGGCAGAAAAAACCTTTTGAATTAAAGTTTTTTCTTGTACTTCTTCTAACGCAATTGCTCATTAGAGGAGGATGGTTGTTATTAATTGAAACTTTTGAGGGAGAGCTAGGGATTTGATACGGTGGGATCTTGTTCTTACGAGCAGTTGGGAGGTGGTGCGGTCGAGACATCGTCGCCGCGGCTGAGGGGGACACCGTGTAGATGACCGCCACATCCTTGGACATTCGTCCTTCTCTGATTGCCCTGTCCACCATGGGCCAGAGCCTGAGAGCAATGGCGTCCTTCACCGGGGACTAGGGAACAATTTCCATTCCCTGGCGGGAAGTGTTTTGCTGTGCCGGGTCCAACGGCGTCCGGTTTAGCTTGCGACGTCAAGACGCACGGGGTTGCTTGGAAGATTCCCGACCTCAAAAAAGGAGTTGGGGATTTCTCTTACGCGTAAAAGGCCAAGTCGGCACACCGAGCCCTAGCCTCCTCAAACCTAGATCTTTCATCGGGCCTAGACGGGGAAGAAAACTCATTAGACGAGGAGCTGTCTTGATCTCCTTCCCTATTCAGCGCTTTGATCAATTCATCCAGCGCTTTGATCAATTCATCCAGCGGGATGTCTGGGTGTTGTGCGCGCAGATAGCGCAGGGACGAGGAGGAGTGATCAATATCTCTGTAGTGCTGAGGTATGTGAGGATGTTCAGGAATCTGAGGATCCCAAGCAGGCCAGTCGTTGTTATTAATACCTCCATCTACCTCCATGGCCTGCTCAGCCTGCTGAGCATGTTGTTCATTTACTTTTTGCGGCGGCGGCTGAACCAACTGCTGCTGATGCCACTATGGCTGCCTAGGTTGGTTCAACACCTGGTGGGGATCCCCGCCAATGATGCCCAGATGGTCCCCTCCTCCTTGCTGTTCGTTCTGCCATTCTGGGGCTGGAGGCATTAGGTCGACAAGGGCCTGATCCAGTGGGGGTGTGGCTGGCCTCCATGCAGGACAGGATCTTCGTCTGCGGGGAACTGATCAGGGAACTGTCCGTTGAGGATGAAGACCGGAACCGTCCACGATCTGCCAGTCCCATCGAAGAGGGAGCCTACCGAAACCACAATGCTCCTTGGCACCCTGTCAGTGCTCAAGATCAGCAACCTTGCAAGGATCCTGGAGCGGTTGGCATCCCTATACCAGTCTAGCAATCTTCCAAAAGGCGCCACCACGGCCTGCACAAAAAGGTCATTTTGGTAGTCCAGAGGGAAGGCCAACATCATGATCTAGCAGATGCGAGTGTAACTGCAAGCACGAAGGTTGATTCCTTCATCGTGACGAACCACCCGGACAATATGATCATGATCGGATGGTAGGGCGAGTTCCGAACAAGTCTCTCTTGTTGAACCACGGTTCTTAGTCCGATCGAGGCCTAGACCGAGAGGAGAGAGATGCGCTTCCATAACACGAACTTGCTGATCCTCTTCAAGAAAATTGCGGACGTTGGTGAGGGCTTGGCGGTAGAGGTTATGATCGACGGGCATGGGATCCAGAGAAACAATGGCAAACTCTTCGTGCCCTCTTGGCGGTTCACCTCCAAGAGCTAACCTTGATCTCGCCGGCCTCTCCCAACCCTGCTCAACATGGAGGCCACCAACGAGGAACGGCTGGGGGTTCATCGGAAAGTTGGCCATATCGGAGAAAGAAGAACAGTTGCAGGTGCTGGGCTGGGGGTGGGAGGATGTGGGGAGCTTGAGGTTTTTGGGGGAGGAAGACGGAGCACCAGGAGGGCTTGCTGAAGCAGATTGGAACAGTTGGAGAGAGGAAGCTAGGGTTTTCCGGACGTGGGCGAGAAGATGGGGGGGCGACCGATGATTTCCTAGACACGTCCTTGGGGTGCCAGGAGACACAAGGGAGGGATTTCGTGACCCCACCTTGCAGAGAGGAGGCCTTGCGCGCGTCGCACGAAACCGGCTGCCAGGTAAGGCGCGAACCTGAAAAATTGCGTGACCTGCAACGCTGAACAGTATGGCCAACGAAGTTGCACCGAGTCCGACCTGGGCAATTAAAGCCGATGTGACCGGGCATGAGGCAGGTATTGCAGGGTTTTGAAACTAGCGGAGCCAGGCTAGGAGATCGTGCAGAGGTGGATATGGCAATCTTCTTTTTGCGGCCCATACTGTTGGCAATAAATGTTGTACTATGCTTATGAATTGCCGAATGTTTTAGGCACGGCTTGAGAACATGAAGATCGTTTTGAAAACCCTGGGAAGAGGGAGAAGCAACAACTGAAGAACCAACAAGAACACCCAGGCTTGAACTTGGAAAAGGTTTTTCGAAGACAAGTTTGCCGGGGAACAAGCAAGAAGCAGTATCCAGATTAACCAAATGCGAACCAAAGAATATGGAAGTAGAGGTCCTGGTCGATTTGAACGGAGAACTGGAAGGCAAATTGGCAAAAGAGACCTTCTTCGAGCTTTTAGAAGCAAGCTTTTTGGATCTTTTAGAGACCACTTTGATCCACTCTTTCTCCTCCTCAATTTCCCAAAGGCGCTTCTCTCTTTCCCAGTTAGGCATCCCATTGCTCCAGAGGTGAAAGTAGCAGTCAAAGCTATTCATGATAACCCGATGAAGCTTATAAATGTGAAAACCCACTTGCTTAGAGAAGCCCGAGAAGCGAAAATGATTATTGCTCAAGAAGCAGACATGAAAGAATTCTGCCTTGCCGTCCAAGCAAGCTTGCAAGGCAAGAGCCACTGAATCCTCGGAGAGTCGAAAGAGATGACGATGAAAAGTAATCAGCAAAAAGAAAGAGCTCGAGGGAGAAGAGGAGGGGTGATACACGGGTGACCTGAAAAGGTGACGGACTTCATCTTGAAAAGCCAGACATTTGTCGAAGTCCATTTTGTCGGCCAGAACGTCGGCCGACCCCATGGGGGGAGGCTTGACAAGACGCCCTTACGCAGGGAGAACATCCTGGGACGTCGGCACTGAGAAGCGAGGAACTGGGAGGGGGACGGCGGGGGTGAAGAGGAGAGCGCCATTGTAAGAGAGAAGTTCTTGTTGGGTTGGATGAGTTTTTTAGAGATGTCGTTTAAATGTAGAGAAGTTGCTAGCGATGGTAACTAATCAATGGGTCTGTGCTGGTCGCAATCAATAGGGCTGGTTAAGTGCACATTCATGTTAATGATAAACAAACAGCTTACCACGATTCAAAATTGCTGACGCAATGTACTGATTATATAATATTATAGATCAAGGCAATGGCTGAGATCACAGTTTACTTTTTTGGAGTTTTTTAAGTAATACGAATGTTTGTCCCCCCACCAACCCACACCAAATGAAACACAACAAGAATGAGGAAAGGCGAAGTGCACTTTTTCAAGTAGAAACTAAAAATGACATTATCCAAGGGATGTCTTTATGGTTATAAAACTTTGAAAGTTGCTTAATGAGGAGAGCATCATTTTGCAAGTGAAGGTTACGCTCAATCACATCAAGTTCACATTACTCGATGTGATTGAACGTACAACTAGACACTATTGGAGAAATAATCTTTTGATTTATCTGTCAAAATTTATAATATTTTCAATTTTAATAGGAACCGAGACAAACAAATATTTTTAGTCCCATTTAAATCTTTAATCCAGGTTGATAACATCAATTAGGACAAAAGTTTATTTTTAGTCCCGGTTCAAAAAATCTGCAGCCCGTGTCAGATCCTTATTTTTTTAGTCCCGTTGGTGTTACCAACCGAGACTAAAGATCAACATTTATCCCGGTTTTTTATCAACCGCGACCAGAAAAATCGCTCGTCTTTATCTCCTCGTCACGCGCGTTGTGCTCCCTGATCCCCTCAACTCTTCTTTAGATCGGACTCTCCCTCTCCCCTCAGCTCTCTCTCCCATCTCTCCCCTTTCCTCTCAAATCTCTCCCTCTCCTCTTAGTTTCACGGGCGGGCGGCGGTGGCGACTAGTAGGAGCACGCGGCGGGCCAGTGCGCGCGGCGGCCACGGGCGGCGACTATGTATTTGATGTATTTAATATATTTTTTTGATGTATTTGATGATCTGTGATGTTGTATTGATAGATTTGTGATTTGTGATATGTCATTCGATTTGTGAATTTGTGATTTTGATTTGTGTTATTTGGGGATGGTAGCTGGAGCAATGAATGAAAAAACAATGAAAAAATAGAAAAAACAAAAATTATGTTTTTGGCGTCTATAACGAGTAACACCAATCGAGACTAAAGATTCATTTTTAGTCATGGTTATTTCACCGAGATAAAAAAATATAATTTTTTAGTTCTGTTTTTGTTGTCTCGATTTGTAACTCAAAACTAAAAGAGTTACAAGACAGAACTAAAAGCGGTTTCTCAGCTGTGAGCTAAAGTTTTCTCGTCGAATTAAGCAGGTAATCTGAGGCTAGGAGCGGTATTATGTTAAAGTCAATTTGCATGAGCTGGCTAGATGTCCCGATGGTTGTTAGCATCAAACTAATGATGGTTAAGAAAATAGAAAATTAAGTGTGTACTTAAACCATTCTTGTTTTGGTTACACTACAGTCCCACTACAGTCCCAGGGCGGATTTGAGCCCGAGCTGCAGCCCGGAGCGAGAGCCCAATAGCTTTAACAAAACCACATAAAAATGCTTCGCAGCCTAATAGCTCTCCCTTGAATAGAAGAGGAGCAGCCCACAATAAAAGACAGCACACTAGAAGACAGCCCACTAGCCGTCCACAGCTTAGCAGCAGCCGCCGCCCAAATAATAAAATTTTAAAGCGTTTTTAAGGCTTAAAAACCGTAAAATAAATTTGTCACGTGAGAGTCCGAGGTGCGTGTTTTAGTATATTTTATTTTATAATACTATCTTGATATATGAAGAAATATGATATTTTAAAAATTATGTTGCATTGAACGTGATGGTTAAAGTTGTGTGAATGACATCGGGCATAGATTTTTTTACTAAGAAAGGTTTTTTATTTGATAAATTTTTAAATCGATATCAATCTTGGTTATATCTATTAGTAATAAACTAATAAACTGTGTAATAGAAGCAAAAATTTTTTGCTCTTGGTTATTTAGTCTCCCTTGTTTATTTTTGATTCGTCACTAACTGCAGTATTTATTTCAAATTGTGTTCGTTGTTTGCAGATCGCTTCTACAATTGGTGCATCTTTCAGGATTATTGACTTTCTTGTGATTGCTATGGGAGGTCTAGTACGAGAGAGTATCAACTGTATGCTTGACATATTGCACAGAAGCTTTTACTGAGACATTACAGTGCGGTATGCTTCTAATACTTATTTTTCAGAGGATGCCTACTTTCTAATGTTTAAACTAACTCATGTATGGTACTCCTTTAAACTTCGAGTGTGCTGTTTAGAGATAATCTGCAATTCGATTTTTCCATGTATCATATGTTGAGTATTGCAATTCCCTAACTTCAAGTAAATCGGGTTAAATTGGTAGTATCCATTTTTGTGACTTCTGTTCTCACCTGAATTTTTTGTGGCCTTTTCTATTAATACCTGACGGGCATATCACTGGTATTTTGTTGTCCTGTTCCAGTAAACGGTTGTATAATTTGAATCAAGGTTACGAGAACCACCAAGTATGAACCAGTGGTTATTCAGTGTTGATTTACGTAAAATAAAAAAGGGGCAACTTTGTACTAAACTATTTTGTTGTACGTATGGAGAACTGGAAAGAGGCTCTGAAATGCAAATGCCTGTCTCACTCACTCGCCTGCCTTATGTGTTATATTCACTAGGAGTTCAAGGAGGATGAGCGCTGGTGCAGTACCCTAGGATAAAGATACTTCTGCCACGAGTAGTTTGACGACTGCTAGCCTGCCAAACTCTTCTCTTAAATTCACTTCTTTCTCTCTCTAGATGAAACTCAGTTTTCTCTACCGCCCGCATAAAACGACCGCTCGCCCCTGCTAGCCGGTACAATTTTTCGTTTTTTAGTCCTTTTTGTTAAAGATTCTTATAGATAGATCATTGATAGTTTTATTTTGAGAAATAGATCCCAAGTTTAACGTTAATAATGATGACGTCGAGCTTACATTACTCGGCGTCAATACAATTGACATTGAGATTTCCGCACCACGTCGGCGTCGAGGTTTAATTGACGCTGACGTGGCGTCGCTATAGATGGCGCCGAGCTCAGCATAGTGGATTTTGGCACCGAGCTCGACGCCACACACAATGGCGCCGAGCTCGGTTTACAGGTGGGTTCGTCTTTCTCGTCTACCCCATCTTGTTTGTCTCTCTCTTCCTTCGCAAGCTCGCGCCCAACCTTTCGGCGCCCTCGCCGCAACACTTCTCAGCCCCGCATGCCCTTGCCTTGGCGCCGCCGCCCCACGACCCCTCGGGCCCGGCCCTGGCTGCCCCCGTCCCGGCGTCACCGAGCCACGGGCGTCCGGCCCCGGCCACGCCTATCCCCGTCCCTGCGTCGCCACGGCAGGCCGCCGCCGGCACCAAGCTGCCCTCGGCCCGACCGCCATCATACCATGCCGCCGCCTCCTCTTCGGCGCAGCGACATCCCCTTCCTCGGTTGTCTCCCTAATTGAGGTAAAATTAAAAATTTAATTTGTTGAATATATAATTTTTGAATATGTAATGTAGGTAAAATTAAAATATGCAATATAGGTAAATCTATAATGTGCAATATAGGTAAAATTAAAAAAAATACAATGCATGTGATTTTAGAAAATGCAATGTAGGTAAAAATTATAGATGCAATGTATGTAATTTATTTTGTAATATGCAATGTGGGTAAAATTTAAATATGCAATATATGTAATTTTAGAATATGCAATGTAGGTGTCGGAGACGACCGGACCTCTCGGTATATTTGCATGATGAAGTGAAACGCTTTCAATCATCAAACAAACATAACGAAACGTCCGACGTCCCGAGAGAATGATACGTGAGAAATTGGTGGGCCTTTAGCTTGCCAGTCAACTTTAACCTGAGATGTGCCCGTCAAACCAGTCGAAGGTGGCGACCGGATGTGTTACATATTCAGGAGACTTGAAAAAAAATGACTAAAGATCTATAACATCTCAAATATCCTTAACTCATACTCATGTGAATCTAGTTTCGAGGATGTGCACTAGATTCACACTTTCATTTCAAACGTGGATATACAAAGCAAACATAATTAAGATAAAAGTAACTTATATAATTACCTCTACTTCACTATTACATAGGCCGACTGGCCAAATAGTTACAATTAAATCAGAGAACAGCGGAAGCTTGTTTACCCATTTCACAAGCACACCGACTAGGAGTTTACCCCGTTAAGTTTAGTCCCTAGAAGAGGCAGACGAATACTCGTATCACTCAAAAGACTAAGTCAAAAAAACCTGCAAGCAAAATAGATATTCCAGTAGCAAGAGTCAGTACATTATTAAAAATAATGTACTCACAAGCGCACAATCAATCCTACATACATGAAAGCTCTAAGTCAAAAGTAGACTGTTTGTAGTCTCAATTTTCACCCGAAAGCTAATTTTAGTTCGTAATTCTTTTACAAAGGAATTGACAATTCAATTAACAAAGAGAAGTTTTAAGTTTCATCATTAATTTAATTATGATCTCATCATACTCATTATCTTGTCATCCTCCATGACAACAAGTTACATCATATCACCACACCCACACAACTCAACACATTGTATAAAAAACACATGATCACATTTAAAAACAATTGAGAGTCTATACTCATGACACTTCACCAAAGCGCTCTTGATCGTAAGCACAACTAATCGATTAGTTTTAGAGAACTTTGCAGAGTGTGTACATCTTTACCCGCATGATATGAACACTTTAGTTTGTTTTGTGCTCGCGACGCACTACCACATTCTTCATGCTGAATGTGGTCTAGAGGTCATAACGAAGCCTTTACACTACCTTATCCCTAGCCTTGCACCAACACGACTTGTGTTCCTTCATCCTAGGCATACTGCAATATAACCTAGAACCGTCAAGTAGTGTGGCCCCACCTTAAACTTGACACCGTGGTGGCGGACACGACAGGAACCCACTCACATGGCACAACATCGTTGTATTGGACAGACTTAGTCGTCTAAACTACCACTTCGGGGTAAATAGGAAGTTTCTCTGAGTTATCCGAACCCATACTCACCGTGCCTACCATAATGCAAGGCTAGATGTTAAGTAGATTATTAAGCTTAGGTCATCTCATACTAACATATGTGGATGTACAGTTAACTTTAAGTTGGTGACACAAGTTCGGTCCTTATGGACTCGGGCAAACATTTCTCCTCCTATCGGCATACAAGTACAACAATTGCATGTTACATTTACCGCCCAAGTCAAAATTACATTTTTTACCTATTTTGGTTCGCAAATACTCATCC
Source organism: Oryza australiensis (assembly GCA_019925245.2). Classification (NCBI taxonomy): domain Eukaryota; kingdom Viridiplantae; phylum Streptophyta; class Magnoliopsida; order Poales; family Poaceae; genus Oryza; species Oryza australiensis. Next base: position 5,590,183 of record JAIFGZ020000048.1, on the reverse strand, counting down.
TTTTAAACCCATTTCAGCAAGGGCACACTTTAACAAAAACTCACATATTAAATATAGATGGAACAAGTATTTGTAAAATTCTAAGCAAGGCTAAGCAAGTGGTTGTATAAATCATGTATAAACTCTTTAGAGCACAAAGAGTGTACTCTAACCAATTTTAGGGGTACAATCAGCAAGGAAATCAATTAATCAAGGGAGGAAATGCAACAAATTAGGTCATGACTACCATAACCAATTTTTAAATATCGATATAGCCTAAGTTCACATGCAACTTTGCAATCAAATATTTTCATCCCTCAAAATATGGGATTCAATATGTTCAAAGGAAAGGAGGGGAAGAACTTGCCTTGATCTGAAGGGATGTTAGCACCTAATCCACTCCTTCTCCGTTTATGCTATTATCTAGATAAAATGCACGATATGCAATTAAACACTGAAAATAGATGAAAATCCAAAATATTCTAAAATACATGATTTGTATATATTGAGTAGGTACTGATCTAAAGTGAATTAGGTGAAAGAATTTTTAATTTATCTTACTCCATTTAGGAGTTATGTATTTTAGAAGTTTACTTGGTATAAGGTAATATTTCATTAGGTAGTGTTCTAAAGTATTCTTGCAAAGTGATTTTCATTAGGTATAACATCTCAGGAGTGTAGAGGGGTGTTTTCTAAGACTAACACATTTGGTTTCACCATTTTTTGAGTTTCTAAGAATTTCTCATGTATTTTACAAGTTATAACGTGTTTAAGGACTATAACGTTCTATATGCGCATAACTTAAGAGTGTTAGGTTCAGAACATTTGTTACTTCTGTATTTAGGTGAACAAATGATTAATTTTTGTTAGCTAAACCATTTTTAGTTCATGAGTTTAGGGTCTTTACTTTAGAACTAGAGGTGCTCTAATCTAGACTAAAAATGTCTTATATTAACTTAGACCTTACCTTATAAGCTAAGTACATTAAATCTTTGGAGTAAGAGGATGATTCTAAAGCTTATTTGGTTTGTCAAGTTCTAATTAGATTTATTTGAAGCTAAGGTGCACACATATATATTTATTCATACATGTATATTGTACTTAACTATTATTAGCACCTAAGTTATCTTTGTAATGCTTACTGTCATATTTGCTACATGAGTGACCATGTTTTATTTTACCTAGTGGAAGTTCATTAGTTGCTGGTCCTATAGAGACTTGGTTCACTCAAAAAGGATTAAAAATGGATTTTCTATAAATTTTACATGTTGAGAGGTGCACTAGGTTATTTATTCTTTATATAAATATTTAAGTGGTTTTGCTATACAGTAAGCATATACTTTTATTTTATATTTTGAAAATATATGTTTTGGTGGTTCTACAGAATTTGAGTTTACTCAAAAGGAGTTAAAATAAATTTTAAATAAACCTCTAAAGTCCAGTTCCTCTAAATCACATCCTTTCTGATATTAATAGTATTGGTGGCATTTGGCACAAGGTAACTATATATTTTTATTTTTCCTAAATAAAAATGCAAGTTGGTGGATCTGTAGGATTTGAGTTCATCCAAAAATATGTTAAGTTGAATTTTCTAGGGATTTTATAATTTTGTACAAGTGTTATGTGTGGTTCTCTTTATTTGAATTTTAGAGATAAAGTTTGTACAGTGAGGGTCAAGTTTTATACCCTTAAAATAAAGTTCATCTTTTTGTGGGTTCACAAAAATTTGTTCCATCTCAAAATGAGTTAAATTATATTTTATATAGATTTTACAAGTTGGTCAAATTTTTTGTTGAAAAGATATTATTTTATCTAATTCCTTTTATATTTTCAATTTAGAAATCCATGGGGTCCACTTGTCATTGACCTGGTCACTTTGCACATAGGCCCCTGGAGTCTCAGAAATGGAACTCGAGGTCCCTAGCACGTGTTAAAACCAAATTTATTAAGAGTCCTGTGTTTTAACATATTTGCTAACAAGTCCTTGGTCCCACATGTCATAGAGTGTAAATTTACTAATTAATCCCTCGCATTTTTAAATCCTTCTCTAAGCTCGATTCATGGGTGCTTAACCGTGTGGGTCCCGCTTGTCATACACACATGCAAGGAAAGAGTTGGCCGGGGCAGAGCAGGGGTGCTGGAGCTCCTTCCCGCCCTCACCGGCGGCGAACGACGGCGTTCCAGAGGGGGTGACCAAAAGAGAAAAGGTGGAGCGGTCTGTTGCGAAACTATTGGTGGTGGTATTGTGCACAACGGTGACTGGAATTGCGCCGGCGGTGAGCACGGGCGACGATGCAGCTCGGCATGCAAGTGCATGTCAAGTTGTGGCTCGGATTAGCGCAAACTAACGCATGCATGTGAGTCTATGAGGCACTAGGGTACTTACCGAAACTCGTCCGTGGCTTGCAGGGGCCCGACAGGGTCTTGGCGATGAATGGACCTGGCGGCGGTGGCAAGATCTTTCGAGGTGAACGGTGACGGCTTGATCTACTTGAAGAGTGGCCATGCATGCATGTCCATGAGGTTGATTAGGTCCCAAGGATGGTGCATGTGCAAGGAATTTTACAATGGCTCACCGGAGAGGAAGAAATTAACGTTGGGGATGGCGGCGGATTCAAATCACAGCCGAGGAAGAAAGGGGTGTGTTCTCTGCGTTTCGTCACTCTCTGCTTGCGGTTCTTGAGGCGTCTTGAAGAGGAGATCGAGGCGTGACTCTTGGCGTAGCGGCTTGCTCCGGAGTGGATTAGGGTGGCTGGACGACGAGGATGTCGAAGCGACGGTGCGTTGGTGCGTGCTCCCGAGCTTCTGTGGTCGCGATGGTGTTCTCATTGCTGTGTGGCACAAAATGTGATGGGGTCAAAAGAGTTTATGCTCGGCGTTGCGAGGGGAGATGGGAACGCGAAAGAGACGGAGGTGACCCTTGACTCAATCGGCGACGGCGATGGTCGTCATCTCCACGGCTGGCGGCGAGAACGTTGGCGAAGGAGAGGCAGAGGGCCTCCTCCCTTATTTTCTTCTGCTCCAGAGTGAAAAGTGAGGTTGGGCGACGCGGCTGGAAGAGTTTGAGGGCGACTGGAGGTGTTCGGGAGCCGGCACGTCACGACCACGCGGCGACGACGTCCTGAGCGCTGTCTTCTTGCGCTCTCCCGCGTTCCCGGCCAAGTGAGGGTGAGAGACAAGGCGAGGGTTAGCCAGGGTGACTGCTAGGTGGGTCCCAGCCGTGGTGGTCAAGGCAAACAAGAGAGGTTTGGGTAGAAAATGGAGTACAATCAATTTTTGGACGATTTTTCGAATTAATCTTCACCTCTAAATTTGCAGCCTCTTAACTTGTTGTGTGTGTTTGGTAAATTGATGAAAATTTGTTTGGAAATAGGGGAGCAAACATAGAGTCCATTTTCCTTAGTTGTACTCAAAAATTATTTGTGTTTTGCTCTCAAAAATTCAACAAAGATGGGGTATTTAGAGACTTGTTTGAATTTTTAGAAGGCCTAAACAGAGAAGAAAAATTCTATAAAAAATATATTAAGCCATGATAATTAATCTAGTATTTGAATAAATTATTTCACATGTATACTTATGTGCATTTTAATTTACTCTTGGGTGATGTATGGTTTTAGTCGATAAAGGACTTTAATTATCGACCTATATGTCTGTTTTGCTTAATTTTTTGAGGCATGAAACCTGGTTTTCAAATTGCACAAAAATTGTGTTAAGTTGTTCATAATGTTTGGCATCTACATGAATTCTTACATGATTTTATCTAGTGTGGATTATTCTAGAGAATTAGGGTAATCTTTCTATGTTTTTTGTGTTCTTACTTTGCAAATGCTTCTAATTCGTTGACAAAGTTATATTGATCCTTACCTCGAGTTGAGGAGATGAACATATGATGAAATGAGAGTTCAAAAATTCAGATGCAAAAAAAAGACTTATTGCCAAAATATGTTTTACGCATATGATGTGCACAAGTACACTTGTATCCACATTCTAAGTTATAAATGAAAAGGTTTTGCGTTTGTTCTCAATTTTTAATCATGCCTCTTGGTTGAAATACTTCACCTAACTCCACTTTCTTTTGGTTTTGACAAAAATTTTCCGACCCTTTCTTTTGGTTTTGACAAAATTTTTCGACCTGGATTAAAATTTTTTCGACCTGGATTTGGGTATGTGACGGTAGATAAAATTTAAATATGCAATGTACGTGTATTTTGAATAGGTGAAATGTAAATTGTTGAATATACAATTTTTAAATTTTTCGCATCGTTTTTGTTGAATAAGCTGGTAAGTTTTAATCGTAGTGCAATTTTGATTAGTTTACTAGTTGATTTAGTTAGGTCGATGCAAATTAGCACATCCTTCGATGAAGCGTAAGACGTAGGGCGAAGGTAGTTATCATAAAGAAATCTCGGGATTGGATAATTTCGTACGGGTCAGAGTTTCCTTCGGAAAATTTTTTGCTTTTAAAAAACTTTAATGGCTTCGAGAAATTCAGTACTATGTAGCAATTATTTTGGACTGATCGAACTGTATTTCTAAATTTGTTGAACTACTAGATGGACAACTTAGTGATCATATATCATGGAGGCATCGTGGCAAGAGATCGCTATGGATATGTCGAGTTTGTTGACATGCAAAGCGAGCCTGTTCTATTGAATGAGAAGCCAACATTTAGTGAGTTGCTTGATAGGGCTCGGGAGGACGTACATTGCCCTGGAGATAATTTCATCATAGTTGAGCGTGTACTTCACGTAGTATCCCTTTCCAACATCTTAAGGAGGATGATCCTAATTGGATGTGCAGATCAGTGGGAGAACTATGTGAGATCGGTTATGAAGAGTCAATTCCAAAGTTTGGAGGTGGTTGTGCGTCAGGTGGTGGTTGATCCCATTCCTCATGAGTTTCCTCACCGATGGCTGATCAGGCATACTTTGCCATAGATGTCCCGGAACCTCTTAGAATTAGAGGTTGCACGTACGGTTCCTGACGCTCAATCTGCCCCCCCAATGAGGTCGAAATTTTTGAGACAGTTGGAGATGCTTGTCCGAGTCATGATGATGTGGCAGATCCTCTTCAGGAGATCCCTTTGACACTGAATCATCCGAGTAAGTTTCAATTATGGCTCGTCATTACCCCCTTCTTTTCATCCGCTAATATATTGCTTTCCTCCTATTTGTGCATACGTTGTAGGGGACATTCCTGACAATGCGGGTGCTCCTCTTGTTGATGCTCAATCGCACTGTGCTGACGGATTCCGGGCATCAATAGTGTTGAAGTTATCAATGATTCAGAGCCTTACGAGACGCAAGGGCTATTGATTCCGATGATGATCGAATAGTTGGAGAGCTTACGGGGAGTGACGTTGAGATGCTTAGGTGTATCTTCCTCGGCCGTCGTGATCCTAGAGTCCACGAGTTTAGTGATCTTACTCATTCCGATCAGGCATTTGCCAACGGACATGATGATGAGCTGCTGGAAGCTCCAGAGACGGGTCCTAGCATGGAAATTGAGAAGGACAGGGTTTTCAATGACCTTTCTGCATTGAAGAGGTGGTTGCAGGCATTTGCAGTGATACGCAAGAGGCCTTACAAGGTCCTGCACTCCTATGCGGAGCGGCGATACATGGTTGTTTGTGACCAGGAACGCTGTCCATGGAAGGTTTGTGCAAGGAAGCAAAAGGTCACCGGAAAGTGGAAGATAACAAGAGTTGTCGGGCCACACACTTGTGCCTCACTTGAACTCAACATGAAGCATCGGTAGTTGACATCTACCCTCATTGCCAAGCGGTTGATGGGACTATTGCAGGGAGAGCCCAATATGAAGGTTAGGACAATTATCAGGACAGTTAGGGAGATTTACCAGGGTTATATGATAAGTTATAACTTACGGTAAAGCCTAGAGGGCTAAGCAGCGGGCGTGAAAGATGATATATGAGGACTGGGAGGATGGTTACGAGCAGCTTCAAGTACTTCTGAATGCAATCAAAATGGTGAATCCAGAAATGCATTACGAGTACATCCCTAGACAAGACGCATGGATGAATGGGAGGCAAATATTCTTCTGTGCTTTCTGGTGTTTCCCTCAGTGTGTCCAGGCTTTTAGGCACTGTCGGCCCGTCTTCTCCATCAATGGTACGTTCTGATTGGCAAGTATCAGGGCACACTTCTTATAGTCATAGCCTGTGACGCGAACAACAAGCTGGTTCCTTTGGCATTTACTTTGGTTGAGAAGGAGAACAATGGCAGTTGGGGATGGTTCTTGAGGCTAGTCCGGGTACATGTGGTCGGGCCTGGTAGGGAGGTCAGCATCATATCTGATAGACACCAGGGCATACTTAATGCTGTGCGAGAGGAGATAGAGGGTTATGCACCTTTGCACCATCGTTGGTGTACACGACACCTTGTTGAGAATCTTCTTCGGAAAGATGATGTGAAGGCAAACTTTGAGCTTTTCCAGGAGGCAGCTCGACAGCTTGAGGATAGGTACTTCCAGAGAAAGTTAGAGCAGGTCAGGACCGCATCAAATACAGAAGACAGTCAATGGGTGATAGGGTTGCTGAGAGATTTGGACAAATGGACAAGGGCTCACGACGTCGGCAGATGGAGGTACGAGTTCCAGTGCAGCAACATGGCGGAGTCATTCAATAGGTTGTTGTTAGGGATTCACGGTATGCCCGTGACCATAGAACTACCAACTCGTGCTGACTACTGAGTGCAACGAGACCACTTTCCCTTCCTCAGGGCATCGGGATTCTCCTCCATCGCTGCCTTTGCTCGGCACGTGCACTCAAGCTTCTGCTCCCGCTCCTTCCTGTAAGCAGCAACACACCTTCTTTCCTGCTCTTCCTTGTGCTCCTTTTCTGCGGCCTCCTCTCTGCGTCTCTTCTCCATTTACTCTAACCACCACGCCATGTACTCTAACCACTCCTTGTCTTCCAGCTTGATCTCGGTGTCGATCAACTGCTCAAAATCACATATCGATGGAGGGGTCTGCAACAAATGCAATATTTACAAAACAAATAAATTATGCATGACTTAATACACTAAAAAATTATTACAAAACATCAGTTTCTCACCATCCTGTTAATGCGGCGCTGCTGAGGTGTAGGCTCAAACACACATCCAGTACCTCTGCATATACGTGTCCTCTTCATCGAACTCGGCTACCTTGCAAGGATCACCACACCATTACATAGGCACTGGAACATCACTAGGCAAAGACAATGGGTCGAATGCATTTTCGGTCTTCTGGCGATAACTACAACTCAACGAGGTAGCAAACACATTAAACCATGAACCTAGGGTTTCTCATTGGATGCACAACAAATAACGGATAATATCGCAAGAACCACTTATGTTACCTTGAATTGCTAGCTTTTTCATGCCTTGGCATCCTACGGATCCAAACAAGAACAACTATCGAACAGTACATAAAACCCTAAGTAAAACTTCATTTTATGGTAAAAAATATGACTTATACATATCAAATTGATGCGAAAAAAACTAGGAGGAAGAAGAGAATACCTTGCTCTACCAAATCCATGGATTAGATTCAAGTTTCTACGGTCTAATATGCCGATTCTAAAACAAGGCCGAAGGGGGAAGAGAAGTTACATGGAAGAGAGGGGAAGAGAAAGAATGGGAGAATGAGGGAGGGGGCTGGCCTATAACTAGAGCTCGGTGCCAAGATCCTTGACCGAGCTCAGCGCCACACTAATTGGCATCGAGCTCGGTGCCACACTAATTGACATCAAGCTCTTTCACGTCAACCGTGGCGTCGACGTGACACAAAGATCTCAGTGTCAATATCATTGACATCGAGTAGTGTAAACTCGGTGTCAATGATGATGGTTACACTACTCGGCGTCGAGCTTGGGATTTATTCCTGAAAATAAAACTGTTAAAGATATATTTGTGAGAATCTTTAAAAAGAAGGGCTAAAAAGAAAAAAAATCGGCTAGCCGGCTACTGCCCTTAATCATATGATGCGGTGATGTACGACCTGTGGTAGGATCCGGAGCGGTCACTGATCATCGATGTACACGAAACACGTATGCATTGATGCTTTTTACGTCCCGCATCTTATAGTTTAACCTTGTTCCATATGCATATATACGAATGGGTCAACTTAGTTAAATGTGCCGTACATGATCACATTCTGTTTTCGTGCCTGGAATCGCTGCAGCCCTGATGGCTAGTCCTGAGCATCATCACCTTGCAGAGCCGTTTCCCATAATTGCATTGCAGATTTGAAGATCAGTGGGCAGTGGCGTAGCGTGTGATGAGTCAAACAATGTGTTTTAAAATTTAGAATCTAAATACAATATTAACACATATACTTAAGCTTTAACATTAATCTATATTATATAATGATTCATGGCACGACATGACACCTAGCTAGCTACGCCACTGACAGTAGGTATCGGGCCGCGGTGACAGTAGGTATCGGGCCGCGACAACTAAAGGCTTCGACGTAGATCATAGCTACGCCACGTACAGTAGGTATCGGGCCGCGGCAACTACAGGCTTCGACATAGGTCATACTAGCCTGTTTGATACAGCTCTAATTCTTAAATTTAATTTTAAGAGTTGGTTTAAAATAGAGTTATGAAGCAATCTGAATTTCGCTTCATTCGTTTATTTGTGGAAACACTTGAGCCTGTTTTGTTCCTTTTTGATAGAGTTAAAACTGTTTATTTGAGCTTTAAGCAAAATGAAGTTTTTCTAAACAAATCTTGACCGTGTGCATGATTAGGAAGGAGAGATGATAAAAGTTTTCAACAACTGTATGTGAAGTGGTCGCAGAGGAAAGTATCATAATGGCAATCAGCGTAAAAGCTCACGCCGGGGCGCAGTGAGGTACGCAGCGAGGTGACGAGGTTCGTGTAAAATTAGGCTGCATTTTTTTACATTTTAGGTCTTTTTAAAAATTTGTTTTACAAAAACTAAAAAAATTATTTTGGAATAAACTCCTTTTGTGGCGTAGAGTCTATTCATAAAATATTTTTTTTAAAAAAAAACAAAAAGTAAAAAAATCCAGTCGAATTAGGGGTGTTTTTCACATATATCTAGTGCTGTGATGCCCGTTTGCTCCAAACTCTAAGGAAGTGTATAAATAATCAGAAACAATCGAAATCGTTTAATCAGAAACAAACAAAATCACCTAGCAATCCTAAGGAAAAGCAAACAAAAGGTGAGGTATCGAAGTCGTGAGTACATGAATTAACTCATTAATCGGCGAAAGCTAAAGTTATCAGCGAAAACCACGGGCAAGACGGCGATTCCGAAGACCCTCGCCCATCCGTCCTCACCTTGCACAGCATCACTCTGTCAGGAACATGATAGGTAGCGTGTGCATCGGGTAGGTGTCCTCGTCGAAGATCTTCACGTCGACGTCGAGCTCCAGCGCGCCCGACGAGCGCCACCACTCCGACGCCATGCGCGCGCGGAGGCGCTCCGACAGCCCCACGCCCTGGCCCCGCGCCACCACCTCCACGTCCCTCTCCAAGCGCCCCGCCGAGCAGTCACGCGGCTCCGCGCGCACCCAACCCAGCGCCACGCCCGAGTACAGCACGGTCACGGCCGTGCGGTCGACGCACGCGCCGTTCGCCGTCCCGAGCGTGACCCTGAACTCCGGCGACACCGCGTGGCGCCCGGCCTGCCCGGGTCGATGCCCTAGTAGCCGGCGAGGCACATGGAGAAGGCGTCGAGGTCGTGGTCGTGGAACCTCCCGCGCAGCGTCGTGGCCGGCCTCGTCGTGATCGTGGAGGCGGACGTGGATAGCAGCAGGAGCAGCACGGTTAGCCCCAGCAAACCCAGTGTCCACAGGAGGCAAGCTCGCCAGCAGCGACGACGACCAGGCGCTTCGTGTTCGCGCGGATCGGCGCCCTCGACGGCATGCTGCCGCCGCCGCTTCGAGGTCTTATCGCCATGAGCTGCCATCCTTTAATGCTAGCTAGTTCGTTCGACAAGATCTCCAATGGACCTTCATCGTGACTCTCGAGAAACTCTCTTAATCACTCGGATTGACGTCCACCTATTTTTTATATATCAACTAAATAGATATAAAAAATTTAAATATATTATATCATTCACATATTAAATATTGTAAGTTCAAATTTAATTTTTATAAGTTATGACAAAAATTAATTTATTGTTTTTATAACTAAAAGTCGTTTTGTCATTTTGAAATTGTATGTCTGTGAAAGGATATGTTACGTACAGTGACGGATCACCAAGATTAGTATTATGACCGATAACTTAGATTTTAAGGCTAGTATTATTTTGACCATAAGTGCTAATGAGTTTATTGCTTTGGCCTAGCTACCGCTTGGTGGTTTAGCCTTTGCTTTTTCGTGTGCTGGTTGATCATCCAATTAATCTTCATTAAAACCTATGAGGCAAGGTGATTTAGTACATGATTTATAAGTAATACACTGCACATGCATTGGAATAATGCGTGGCTGCATGCATGGAGCCTGGGCACCTGCCCATGGTGGCCGGGCGCTTTCTCCGCCACTGTTACATATTAATCTATCTTATTATTTTCTAAAAAAAATTTAATGACCGTTTACGTTGCATTAAAAAATGGGTGAACGTTCATCCGGAAAATTAGAATCCGACTCTCTTATCGCTCATGGCGTACAGGCAGTGGAACAGCATGTACGGCTACATGCCCGAGTTCTTGGTGAAGGTGCCCGGCATCGAGGGGCTCGAGAGGGCCGGCGCAGCGGCCGCGGCACCCGTTTTCAACGTCACCCTCCGCGTCAACAACGAGGCCACGCGCCGCGCGATCTGCGCCGGCCGGGCCAGCGCGACGGTGTCGTACGCCGGCGTGCAGCTCGCCCACGCCGACCTCCCGGCCGGCTTCTGCGTGCCGGGGCAGGCGATCGGCTTTGTGCCGATCGTCGCGACCAGCGACGGGCTGGGGATACTCGGCGAGCTGTACGAGCGCATGGAGAGCCAGCGGCGGCGGCGCGAGCGCGTGTCGCTCGAGGTGGAGGTGAGGATGGAGGATTGCTGCGGGCGGCTGCCGGTGACGCTGTGGTGCACGGCCGTGCTGCATGGCCAGCCAGAGGGGCCGTTCCTTTGCCCCTTCGCCTATATGGCGAAAGGTGGTTAGCCTAGGCCATGTCTTAGTTATGGTTATTATTATGGTGGTTAATTAGGGCATGTACAATATGTGAATATCGTTATGCAACAAAGTGTTACTCTTTTTATCTCTCTTTTCCTTTGAACAATCTGAAGTTGTCTCCTTCCGACTAAAAAGGAATTGGTTCTTTCTAAGACGAAGCTTAGGGCCTGTTTGGGACTGCTCCACTCTCTGTTTTTTTTTTAGCTCTGCTCCATATTTTTTAGCCAAACGGGTTCAGCTCCACACACGCAGTTCCAAAAAAAAGGGAGTTGTGAGAGCACCTAAAGAGGTACTCCACAAACTCCAGTTTTTTTTGGAGCTGCTCCACGGTGGAGTTTGTGGAGCAGAGTTCGTGGAGCAGTCCCAAACAGGGCCTTAGTAACACTTTGCCTTATATGGCTGTGTGTCTGTGACAGAGGCTGAAGATGTAATCCATTTTTATTATCTAAAAAAATAACACTCTGCCAGAGTGGTTGATGGCAGAGGTCCTCGTTCTATTCTCTTTAGGAAAAGGTATATGTTTCCAACATAACCAAAAGTTGTGCATTCTATGATTCAAACCCATCTATTTCATCCCCACATTTCAATATTCCATCGATTGTTGTGGAGTGTCATATGGTACTCTAAAAAAATAAAGTGATGTAAGCCCATCAGGATTTGCAGAGCATATTCCATTTACTTTGTCCTCCCTAGATAAAAATGTTCTGTTATAAGCAAACATAATTTGGCTGAAGAACAGATCTGCTTTTAACCCACCTAGCTTTAGGGATAAAGGCATTTTGCTATCCAAAAATCTTCATGGAGAACTAATCAATGGCAAGTATACATTATTTACATCCAAACTTGGCATTTAGGATTGAAATAGGGAGAATTGCTAATATTTGGAAAATCTGTCGGTTTCCTCCAGAGGACCGGTTTGACCGCCATATATGGGCCGGTCAAACCGGGCCTAAGGGCCGATCAGACCGGTGACATGTGACCGGTCTGACCGGCAGAGTCCAAAACTGAGTTGATTTTCATCGGTACTCGAGTTTTCTTCTTGCTCCATAAGGTATGTTTCGGGTTTTCTAAGGTATCTACCCCGAATTGGACGAGAAGGAGGACCTGTGGGAGGCAAGACCAACCCCTATTTAAGGGTCAAGGCCGGTTCAATTGAATACACGAGACACAATCTATCTCTCAATCTCTACAATTGAATAGTTCTTTTACTTTTACTTTTCAGTAATGTTTTCTATTTTACTCTAGTTTAGTCCATCTTTGTCAATTTGCGCTGTAAATCGTTCGCCGCCGCTGCGAGAGTGTGACATCTCTTTGTAGGTTTGTCCTGAAAACCTTCCGTTTGCCCACGAGACGGGTATTTATCCATCGTTCTATTCAAATCGGTTTCGCTAGCCGGTTTCATCTACAAAACTCATTTTGGTTTAGTTTTTCCTAGATCGAGGTGGTTGACGACTCCATATCACCGTAAGGCATTTAGGTGTTTCGATCGTATTTGTCTTCTTGCCAAAAAAATTGCCAACACAATTTTTGGCGACTCCGCTGTGAAACGATTTATTCGGCCATATTACGATCGAATTTCGTTTAAATATTCAGATATTGTTTCGTCGAATCAAAAGTTTCGATTTTTGGCCATATGACCGAAATCAATCTATACTTCAGCTACTACTATTGTTTCTCCTCAATCTACGCCGAGTATCGTCTTTGCCTTCGCTACAAAGTTTTGGCGTTCGGCTATTACGGCCGAAACCGATTTACACTCGCATCAACCATGACGAGCGGGAACGAGATCGACGAGATCACATTGGAGGTGGATCCATCCAATGTCATTCACATCTCATTGGATGATCTTGATGAGGAGCAACGTCAAGTCATGGAGAAACGAATAAAGGCAATAACACTGGAGATATTGATGAGATCGTGCATCAGGACCTCTCAAGGTGTTATTTTCAAGCCTGGACCTCCTTCTAAATTCAAGGTAACCTCCAATCCGTCTGATCCATCTATTGCTATTCGAGAACATATTAATCAGGGTGTAGATGTATCTTTTAGCGCTTGTATTGATAAAAATCATGATATGATAGAAAATGCTTTCAAAACTAATTTTGATAGGGCTATTAAGAAAATTGGCTCTAAAATAGCCAATTATCAACAATACAATGTTACTTCTATTTTTGCATCTATACAACTTACCTATAATGCTACGGATGGATCAATGGACATTTACACAGTCGATTCCCTAGGAACCAGTTATACAAAAAATTTAGCCAACGGTCAGATCGCACATGATGCCGGTCCGACCGCACTCTATGGCGGTCGAGCCGTGCCCCCGTAGCCGGTCGACCGTGCCCTATCTCGGCCCGGATCGTGCCTCACATGGCCGGTCGGCCGCGTGCGACTACCGGTCGAGGCCGGGTCATGGGCCGGTCAGACCGGGTGCTTGGTCGGTTCGACCAGGCTATCTATAGCCGGTCTGACCGACGCCCTGGAACCTTGTCGAGATTTTTGTCCCACAACTAATGGCACTGATTTTAATTGTTATTTACCTCGTGTTACTACTGTTAGTCATGCTATTTTATATACACATGATATTTGCACCGATAATCCAATGACATGTATAGTTGAACCAAATATTGGTTCAAATTGTGTTGCTAGCTTAGATAATGACATCATTAAAAATATAGCCGAACTAAATGACGATTCAGCCGAACTAAATGACGGTTCAGATTGTATCACTGGCGATAGTGAAATAGTATTGTCACCTAAGATCGAGTCACAGATCGGTCATGTGAATGTTGGAAATGATAGTGACAATGTCTTGTAGGGTAGTGATGAAATAAAGTTTAAAGCAACATTACATACATGTGAAAGGCCATATACAGAACATATAGATTCGGTCCCATACCCGTAAAGATTTGAGGTGCCCAACTTCACAAAATTCACAGGTGAGGATGCTAGAACAACAACGAAGTATATCGGCCAATTTATTGATCAATGTGGTAAGGTCAATAGTGATAATGTGCTTAAGTTAAAATTGTTTCCTCTTTCTTGGTCAAACCTTGCATCTATATGATTGAGTTTACTTGCTCCTAATTCAATTTCTACATGGTCGCAAATGGAGCATGAGTTTCATGATTATTTTAAAGATGTGAGCTTGATGGAGCAAAGACCGATTGATAATTCATCGGTCAATTGTGATACTATTTCGGTTAAAACCGAAATTATTCATGATTCTCTTCCTGTTGTTCCTATTGATTTTAACAACAAGAAAGTGTTGATTCGGTCTAGCCAAGCCGAATCTACAAAAGGAGAAAATGTTATTATTAGGGATCCTCGGCCCGAGATAATTAGGATCAATAATGCTAAGGTCGAAGATCATGAAGTTACAAAAGATGAGTCATCTAGTTCTATAAAGACTAAAAAGCTGAAGTTCACTTTTGAGATGCTTATAGCTAAATACAAGAAGGGATTAGCCGGTCAACGATTTGATAATCGTACTAGTGATGCAAAAAGACCAAGATCGTTTTTTAGAAAGAGATTTGGTCAAACGCCAGAACAATCGGAACCATCAACAATGTCAACTCCATACAAACCTCCGGTTGCGGCGAGCCCGAGATAATTAGGATCAATAATGCTAAGGTCGAAGATCATGAAGTTACAAAAGATGAGTCATCTAGTTCTATAAAGACTAAAAAGCTAAAGTTCACTTTTGAGATGCTTATAGCTAAATACAAGAAGGGATTAGCTGGTCAACAATTTGATAATCGTACTAGTGATGCAAAAAGACCAAGATCGCTTTTTAGAAAGAGATTTGGTCAAACGCCAGAACAATCGGAACCATCAACAATGTCAACTCCATACAAACCTCCGGTTGCGGCGTTATGGTATCCATGTCCAATATCACTATACGGTTATCCTGTTATGTATTATATGTCATGGATGCCTCAACCACCTATGTCGTTTCATCAAGAATAGAAAGAATCGTCTAGGTCAGTACCAAAACATTCATACAACTCAAGACAAGACCGTTTCTCACAAAAGAATCGGTCCAGTGGATCAAAGGCGAACGATGTGAAGAAGGTGTGAGTGAGAAAAGAAGTCAAAACTCTACAGGTTGATACTATCAAGGAGGAGTCTCAAGATGTTCAAGTACCTACTGGATATGTAACAAAGGGGCTACAAGCAGAGGAAACCGAAGCCGACATCGTGACTGCCAACAATGGTGGTCTGACCGGCGCATCACTGTCGGTTTGACCACAGTGGTCGGCGGTCTGACCGGCTTTGTGTGGCCGGTCTGATCGGTGAGAGGTAAAGGTCTGACCGAAATTGCGTGACCGGTCTAACCGGGTTTGAATAGGAAGCTAGGGGCACAATACACTTGATTCAAGGGCCGAATTAATTGTCATTCGGACATTTATGCCTAGGATAAAGATGGCAATGGGTACCCACGACCCGAAACCCAATGGGTATTTACCCTATTAGGGTACCAATGTGAGGGAAATTATTACCCATGGGTACTTAAACGGGGAAAATCCTTTACCCATTGGGTACGTGGGTATGTGTATATTTTAGCAGTCCTCATACCCGTTAACCCATGGGTAAAAAAAACCCGGCCTAGCCCACCAAACCAACAGCCCACCATCAGCCCATTAGTGGAAACCCTAGGTACTTAACCCCCTCACCCCAATCGGCCAGCCGCCGGCCACCCCTTCCTGTCGCCCACTCGCCCTGCCCCTGAGTCACTTGCAAACTATGATGTATTAAGTGCTAGTTTCTACTACTGCTAACAAAGTACTATCTACTAGCTAATGTGTTATGTGTATGGATCATGAACTATTATTGTGCTATATGACTGGTGAAGTGGTGGTTGCAGTAGAAATCATTTTCTAATTTTTTTTGTGTTTTTGGGAGTGTTGGTTGTTGAATTATTGACTGTTTATGTGTTTACAAAAGAATTTTGGTGAGTATGGGTGACTCGATGGGTATAATTTACCCGGCTGGGTATGGGTATGAGGAATTTCTTCCACCCGCAGCCGGATATGGGTATACCCATGGGTCTCGTGTTATTATCGTGGGTATGGGTCTGGGAAGTTCATACCCAATGGGTATTTACCCATTGCCATCTCTGGCCCAGGAGATAGAAGAAGACTAGAGAATTCTTTTGATTGAGTATTTGAAAAGATCCTAGTCTTGGGCTCGTCCCAAGGTTGGGCTTTAGATTGCATAGGTCAAATTTCTCCTTCGTCACCAAAAGGGCATCGATTCGTGCTAGTTACGGTGGAGTACTTCACTAAGTGGACCGAAGCCGTGCCGCTAAAGAATATGACATACACGGAGGTAATTGACTTTATCTTGGAGCATATGGTTCATAGATTCGGTATTCCTCAAACTTTGACTACGGATCAAGGAGCTTCTTTTATGTCCAAGGAGGTGACAAGTTTTGCGAAATCTTATGGTATTAAATTGTTGAGTTCTTCTCTTTACAACGCTCGGGTTAATGGACAAGCCGAGTCGAACAATAAAACATTGTTGAAATTAGTCAAAAAGAAGATCGAAGAACATCCGAAGTGGTGGCATGAGGTGTTTTCTAAAGTGTTATGGGCTCACAGGATATCTAAACATGGTGCTACCAAGGTTACTCCTTTTGAGGTGGTCTATGCACAAAAAATCGTTTTGCCGATAGAGATGAATCTTGGCTCTCTTTGATATATAAAGCAAGATGATTTATCGGTTGAAGACTACAAGACCTTGATGAACAATCTTGATGAGTTGATCGGCAAGCATTTGAAGACTTTGGAAGAAATAGAGAAAGAGAAGAAGAGGGTGACTAAGGCTTACAACAAAAGGATGAAAGCAGGATCATTTCAAGAAGGTGCTACCAAGGTTACTTCTTTTGAGGTGGTCTATGCACAAAAGGCCGTTTTGTCGGTAGAGGTGAATCTTGGCTTTCTTCGATATATAAAGCAAGATGATTTGTCGATTGAAGACTACAAGACCTTGATGAGATACAATCTTGATGAGTTGATCTGTAAGCATTTAAAGGCTTTGGAAGAAATAGAAAAAGACAAGAAGAGGATAGCTAAGGCTTACAACAAAAGGGTGAAAGCAGGATCATTTCAAGAAGATACTTGAGAAAATACTTCCCGAGCGTTTGGCAAGATGCTTAGAAAGTTCCATGATCGGTAATTAGATTATCACTCTAAGACAAATATGTTCTATGATTTTAGATTCATGATGTTCATCATAAAAGGCAAGGAGACGTGTTTACACCCAAAATTGACACCTAGGGTTGAAATAGGAAGAATTACCAATATTTAAAAATCTACCGATTTCCTCCGGAGGACCTGGTCGACCGCCATGTATGGGCGGTCGGACCAGGACCTAAGGGCCGTCGGCCCGACGGCATGTGGCTGGTCTGACCGGCAGAGTTCGAGACCGAGTCGATTTTCATCGGTACTCGGGTTTCTTTGCTTCATAAGGTATGTTTCGTGTTTTCTAAGGTATCTACCTCGAATTGGATGAGGAGGAAGACCTGTAGGAGGCAAGATCAACCCCTGTTTAAGGCTTTTAATTGGACACACGAAACACAATTTATCCTTCAATCTCTACTTCTTTTACTTTTTACTTTTACTTTTACTTTTTAGCCATGTTTTCTACTTTACCCTAGTTTAGTCCATCTTT
Source organism: Oryza australiensis (assembly GCA_019925245.2). Lineage (NCBI taxonomy): Eukaryota > Viridiplantae > Streptophyta > Magnoliopsida > Poales > Poaceae > Oryza > Oryza australiensis. Next base: position 5,572,396 of record JAIFGZ020000048.1, on the reverse strand, counting down.
ATCGATTTACGCTGTAAATCGTCCGTCGCCGCTGTGAGAGTGCGACATATCTTTGTAAGTTTGTCCTGAAAACCTTCCTTCCGTTTGCTCATGAGATGAGTATTTATCTATCTTTTTATTGAAATCGGCTTCGCTAGCCGGTTTAATCTACAAAACCTATCTTGGTTTAGTTTTTGCTAGATCGAGGTAGTTGATGACTTTATATCACCATAAGATGTTTAGGTGTTTCGATCGTGTGTTTATCTTCTTGCCAAAAAAGTTGCCAACATATAGTAAGAAAGTATAATGATGAAACACTTGATGTGGAACCATACTACGACTAGGAAAGGGCAACTCGGTTAAAATATACCTATGCCCGAAGCATGAATCAGTATCACTGACAGTACTGAACTCAGCACAACATATACCATCCTGCCATTCCTATCTCTGAGTCTGTCAGCACCAGAGACCAACATATAGTAAGAAAGTATAATGATGAAACACTTGATGTGGAACCATACTACGACTAGGAAAGGGCAACTCGGTTAAAATATACCTATGCCCGAAGCATGAATCAGTATCACTGACAGTACTGAACTCAGCACAACATATACCATCCTGCCATTCCTATCTCTGAGTCTGTCAGCACCAGAGAACCTGAAAACATCAAACCTTATGAAGGTCAAATCACAGAGCAATAATTCGAATTAGTGCCTTTCATATTACTAGGATTAGATTTTAGGAAGCATAAGTGTGGATGATTGATGAAGCTACTTACCCTGGTTGGGATGAATTTATCGTCAAACCAAAACCGAAAGGGAAGAGTGGATCATAGTGTAGGTCACCAACATTCATGGGCAGCTGGTCAACAGACTTGAACCAGGTGCGTGGGAGCTTCCCGGTGAAGCCATAGTCCCCAAACAGTACATCCGCAACACCCTGACCTTCTGTGCCAGGAAGCCAAGCAGCGACAAGTGCTTCCATCATTGGAAGATATGGTTCAATGACAACAGGCCGACCAGAGATGATAACCACTGCACACTTAGTTGTGGAACACACAGTTCGGATTGTGTCTGTACCAGGGTCTAGGATGGTAAGTTCTGCGTCATCACCTGTTGTTTCAGCATATGTTCGCTCACCAACAACAACAATAGCGAATGAGAAGTCATTGTGTTTCATGAAGCTTTCATCAGGGTTCTCAGAGTAGACGACATGTGTTGAATCAGCAACAGTGGACTTTATGGCCTCCAGAATTGTTGTACCTGAACAAAATAAATACATTCCATCAGTTTAATTATTACAATAAGGTATTTTTTTCAAAAAAACACAATTTAAACTAATTAAATAGCCATTTTTAAGTATAGTTGAATTTAGCAAATAAGAAGCTGAAATACTAGAGTTCTTCATTAAAAAAAGAATATATGATATATAGAAAAACACATACCTACAGTAATATCTCCACTACCTCCGATCCATTCAATTGACCACCCGCCACATTGGTAGCCCAAATTGCTAGCATGGCTTCCAGCTACAAGGATACTTCTAGCTTTCTTTGGGAGAGGCAGGAATTGTTGATTGGGAGAGTTGCCATTTTTAAAAAGAACAAGTGATTTCCTGACGGCTTCTCTAGCCAAATCTCTGTGCTCCTGTTAAATTTAGTTACTCATTTACTTGGATGATTTCCAAACTTGTCAATTGTCATACATATAATATACAACATGTTGTAGTTATCAACCTTCTTTCCAAGCTGATCTGAAAAGCTAAGATCAGCTAAAGGGTCCTCGAACAGGCCCATTATAAATTTGACTCGAAGGATACGCCTCACAGCATCATCAATTCTGCTCATAGTGATGATACCCTTCTTAACAAGAGATGTCACGTCATCAATGTATTGGGTGTAATTGTATGGCACCATGACCTGTCATGGAGATGAAATAATGTTTCCTTTTTTCTGAATAAAAAGGGCAAAATAAATTTCATTTATATTGGTATAAGAAGTATTAAGACCACTTCTAGTTACAGTATCATGATATGAATGTTAACTAAAATTAAACTAAACCATGCTTATTGTAGCTAGTATGAAAATATGAACTAATTTTATTGAAAGAAATCCACATACCATATCAATACCGGCATTTATTCCAGCTTGCACAGAGTAAGTATAGTTTGCATCAGGTGGTGACGTTATCCTGTCTATTCCTAGCCAATCTGATATCACAAACCCCTGCAATCAGAGAACATGAAGAGTCAGTTTTAAATCATAAGAGGAATTTATAGCTGCTTATTATTGATACTAACTCTAAAATGCAATTTGGATTTCAGGTAGCCAGTAACCAGATCATGATTGGCATGCATTTTGACACCATTCAAGCTTGAATATGAAACCATAACGGTAGCAACGCCCTTTATAATAGAGTCATAATACGGGGGCATGTGAATGCCTAGAAGCCCATGTTCATCAGTGATCGTGTTATTCTCATTGATTCCATTATGAGTTCCACCATCACCAACAAAGTGCTTAGCACAAGCAGCAACTTTATCCCTGTTAAAATCCATAAGCTGAGACATAAGATAGGAAACCTTCACATTGCAACTTAACATTGACATTGATTATTTTCCTATAGCTTTTTCAATGAAGTAGATATGCCACTAAATGTTACATATGTGTGTAAAAAGTATATTGTTACTGAAAGGTGCTCATTTAGGCTGATAAGCTTAGTAACTTCTTTAGTGCACATACTCTATACAATGGCCTGCATCTGCAATACCATTTCTAGCGCCAATGAGAAAAAATATCTTACTTCCCAGCAATATAAGGAACTCCCTTGGTATGGTTTATCGGGATCTCTCCTTGTAGACCAAGGATAATGTCTGTCATCTGCTGGACAACTCTGTGGTCTTCACTGTAGCTCTCATAACATCGACCCCATCGTGGATCTCGGCAAACCTGAACCAAATTGTACGAAACATTTCGGGTCAACAAAGCTCTTAATGAATCAAGAATGGTACATATACTCATGCAATTGCAACATGCTTCACTGAAGAGCGTACGTGTGCTTACTGCAATACATGGAGCAAAGGTGTACGGAATGCCTGTTGCCCGTACTTCAAGAGCAGTTGCTTCGCCAATCCTCCTTATGAGGTCAGGATCCCTAATACAAAGAAAGATAATGCTTGACACATAGTCACATAGCAAACTGAATATACAAAAGTATAGATTATCAGAAACATGCCTTGTAGCTCCAAGCCCAATGTTGTGAGGAAATAGTGTGGCGTTGTAGACATTGTTATTACCATGAACTGCATCAATGCCATAGATCATAGGGATTCCTAGACGTGTTGACAAGGCGCCTTTCTGGAATTCATTTACCATGTTCACCCAAATTGCAGGAGTAGCCTGGGGAGCAGGGACGCTTCCGCCACCACTCAATACACTACCTAGAAAACAGCACAAAAAATTATGATTGAGGCAGTGCATAGCCACAGCTTTGCAGATGACAATGCCATAATGGTAGCTTTAGCTCAGTAGTGTTAGAGGAAGGCTTCATTATTCTTCTCTTCCAAATAACCTCATCAGAAGCAAGACATCAGACATTCCACATGACACTCAAATAAAGTTTACATATGTACATGTTTACTTAATGGGAGTCGATAAAGGACTTACCAATGAAGTACTTTTTCATGACATCTGCAGATGCAACCCCACGTTCAATCTGTGTCATTTGGCCAATTTTTTCTGCAAGAGTCATCCTACTGATAAGGTCCTTGATTCTAGTGTTGATAGGTTGCTTCTGATCCTGGTACTTCATGTATGCTGCATCTCCCATTGAGGTAAAACATAGGAGCAGAAGAAGGCATGGCAGAGAAATTTTGGGACATATCATGCCTGAGAATTTCCAAATATTTCTCCTGAATTCTTAACCTGATAGGTCCTGATCTGATCTCTGATGCTTGAAAATCAATAAATGTAACATGTCAGCGCACTAGAATCAAGAAAGCAGATCAGGAAATGAAGTGCCTCTGTGTGAATATGCAAAATTGTTTTGGATAAATTATCAAACTAAGTCATAAAGGGACCAAACCCCAACTAGCTTCCTAGAAACAAGGCACATTATGCTTTTTCTCTGTGGAAATAATCAAGGACTGAGGCTGACAAAGCACCAATCATGCATTGCCACTTCACCTTGAATTCAGAAAAAAGATCGTTAGTTCTTCCAGATTATATTAGTTGCATATCATGCCTTCTATTTGCATGCTTGATCTTCCATAGAGGGGAAAAAACATGGCGCAGGCGCATTCATTTTAGCCTCTCTATTACTGTCCATACATGTGCAATTCCAGGTCCATGTGTCGTAATGCACTTAAAAAACAGATGTAAGTACATTGAGAATATGCATTCACTTTAGGCCCCCCCCCTCAGTATTACTATCCATACAAGTGCAATTTCCATGCCCATACATCAATAAACACGCTAACAGAGGTACTCAGGTACTACACTGGGCATAAAAGGCGTTTTCGGCACGTCAGTGGTCTAACCTTGAGACCATGGGCCTGTTTGGTTCACAGGGACTAAAATTAGTCCTTGTCACATCAAATGTTTAGATATTATTTTGAAGTATTAAATATAGACTATTTATAAAACTTTATTCATAATCGGAGGATAATTCGCAAGACAAATTTATTAAGCTTAATTACGTCATGATTTGACGATGTGATGCTACAATAAACATTTGTTACTCATGGATTAATTAGGCTTAAAGATTCGTCTCGTGAATTATCCTCCAATTCTGTAATTATTTTTATAATTAGTTCGCGTTTAGTTTTTTAAATTGATGTCCAAACATCCGATGTAACAAGGACTAAAGTTTAGTCTTTGAATCCAAACACCCCCTATGCATGTGAAGAACTGGATCACTAATTCCCACTTTCCAGCAAAATATATTAAAAATACTAAATTGATACTCCTAGCATCACCCGTTGCTGTGCACAAATAAAATCCCAAATAAACTAACACGCCAGGTCAAAGGATAGGATGACCCAGCGACCAATAAACCATCAATGTCAAACACATTCCCTTAGGTCTTTAAAAACAAAACTCCCCCATAGCCAACAGGAGATCCTACCAGAATACTACTGGAGTATCTTCTACTGACTGTGACGACCACCGCAAAATCCATAGAAAAAAAGGGCGAGAAGTGACATCGCCCAAATCTCACGCCTAATACAACAACCGATCTAGAAGGCGAGCAACATGCAGCAGCTGTGGCCGGCGGCCGTGGTGATTGCTTGGAACTTGGAAGCGAGGTGAAAAGAGTACAGTAGGGGGGAGGGGGTTGCTCCCCTTACCTCGGAGCAGCGACCCGCGAAGGGGACGATGCGGCCGGAGTCTGCTCCCTACTGCGAGCTGAGCCTGAGCTGCTGAGCTCACTACCCTCCTCTCATACGCGTGTAGACACGGGGTCACTGACACGAGGCCCAGCTCAGGGGGGAGCTCAGGGAGAGAAGCGGAAGAGAAGAGCGGCGCTCTGGTCGCCGTGGTGTCCGGTGGTTAACGCGCAATCGCGCACCGTTGGACTGGGTAGGCCGGCGTCATTAATGCTGCTGTGTTGGGTGCTGGAAGGCGGGATATCGGGAGGTGTATCCGCGTACGTATACGACCATAACCGTATAACCCACATTGGAATGGAAGATAGAACTATGGGCGTGTTCGGGTGGTCTATAAGCCAACTGATAAGACAAGCCAACTGATTTGCTCTGAAAGAAAAATACTGTTTAAACGGCTGATAAGCCCGACTGATACGAACAAGCGAACAGGGTCTACGTGCATGTGTGATTCTAGCGGTTGCGGTGGATCTTTACTACCATGATGTGACAAATTTCGTATTATGTTTGTTTATTTCGATACTGTAGTTAACACAGGTGGGTTGATGGGTTTGGTGCGGTGAGACCCGAGGGGGAAGGGGGTAGGCAGCCATACGGTAGGGTCAGATTTTACCGTAATAATTAGTTATTACGTTTATTGTGAGATACGGTAAAGGTTATTGGTGATAGCGTTTGATGAATTTTGATTAAATTTAAAATTTTAAAAGAAATCGTGGTGTAGTTATTGAATTTTAGTTGCATATGGTAAATTTTTTTTTGAAAAATAATAAGATAAAATCACTTTTGAAACGGTAAAACCAAGAATAATTTACAAAATTGAAAAGAAATAAAGCATTCCATTAAAATTTAAATAATAAGAAAATATCTCAAACGGCTGGTTACTGCACCTCATATCACAGTTATGACGAAAAACGTGTGGTAACCGCGACGACCGTCCACGATTTAAATTTAAATATTTGAGTATAAAATTTGAATGATTTTTGGCGGTTGTTACCTCAAACCATGAGAAGATGAAAACCTCTCCTCAAATAGTTTGCAGTTTGGTAAACATGCGGGCTGTGGGGAACGTCCCTCTCCCCGTTCACACGCTCTTACCGGTCGCCGCGGTGTTTTGGGGAAAGTAGAAGAAACAGAGCAAGCGACGGCGGGGACTTCTCCAAATGCACGTTCAGAACATAGAAGTTATCTTGCATACGAAATTCATGCGAACTTCCTTCAAAACAGGGGTCGATTTCCAAACTGGAGTCCTTTTTCCCTCTTGGAAATTGTATGTCAGCTGGACGCTAGAGAAAATATGAAGAAAAAAAAGCCCTTTGAGACTCACATCCTACCATAAAAACACTAACATTACATGCACATACATAACAATAGAAAAATACGATCTATATACCGTATCGGTGGTTGTAATCATAATAATATTATGACAGAGGATCCTCACCCTGCCCTTTTAACATGCCTGCATGGAAGTTTCAGAGGCATATCAGCAACTCAGCGTCACAACAAACGAAAAAGAATGATGCATTGAGCAAGGAAGCGCGAAAAACTCAAACAACCGATAGTACAACAAAGTAAAGTTGTTCTTTTTTAACTTATAACACGGTTAAGTTCAATTAAGATTGCTGCTGAGATAGCTGGGCAACTTATTAGCTAGATACGATACAAGAGTTCATCCGTCTAAATATCGACGCTAATAACTATAGTTCCTGCAGCATGGACATGTTCCGTTTGCCTGCTAGCACTACGCTTGAGGTAGATTAAACTTGGCAGAAGCTACAACTTCACAAAAGCACCTTGTCCAGTTCTTGTCTACTGCAACGTTCCTAAGACGTTCTTTTTCCTGCCTACATTTGGAGAGAGAACAACTTCATTAGCGAGCAGATAACGGACAGGAACAAGTTAAAATTAGAGGCAGAATTGCGAAGTTCAGAATACCTTAATGGTTGAGAGTAGGTAGGCTGACTGCCACCCAAACATCGTCACTGAAGGGAAGAACGGTCGCGCCATCCGGCAATACCAGGTCAGGACGACGTGGATAGACCTGGACTCGGTTAGTTAACAAGGTGCAGCCGCATCCAATAGAACTGACAGTACTGGCTGAGGCTAAGGGGACAGAGCCGCATCCAGTAGAATTGACAGTGCTGACTGAGGCTAAGGGGACAGAGCCGCATTCAGTAGAACTGACAGTACTGGTTGAGTCTACAGGGGCTGAGTAGGCGTCTTCCAGTGGTGTGAGCTCCGGAGACGAGTCCATTACTTCGACCACTGTCTTTGGCTCTGGAAAGGCCGATTTCTCATCTTTGAACTCACAAGGTTCGATATGTATATCAGGGCATTTTGTAGACTTAGCAATTGGAAGGGGGTTAGTGGAGCCAAGGGAGTGATAATCACGATCCGCTGCAAAGTAACCATACAGAAAAAGCACATAACCACAATAGCCCAAGAGTTCCATATACGCAAAATGAAGCATACAAGATCACCGATTCACAGCATGCCAAATGCACATAGGAGAACTGACAACCATACAAAGTAGAACAAAAGCAAAAGTAAATGATTTATATGTGTTTTGTGGCATGCAGGACTTGTTAACTAATACCATGACCCATTGCAGCAGGAATGCATGATCTCTGAAGAAAAGTCACAACAAAACAGAAGAAATTGAGCTCATGCCAATGGCACAATAAAGAATATGAGATGCATACACAACAATTCTAAAACCAAATACAATACATTAGTACCTCCTAAATGAATTAAGATTCACAATTTACTAAGTATGTAACAAGATGTTGTATACTTGTATTGAAATATCACATTCTTAAACAGTATATCAAACCAGAAAATGGACTCAAAAGAAGACCCACACTAAGCTAAGTTTCTGCATTCCCATTATTTTAAGTGCAAATATAACATGAACAGAAGGGGGGAAAGAAGGTAGCAAAAAAGCTCACTAGCACCAGTTGCACTGTGGCTTGTTGCTGTTGATGCTTGGGGAACTGAAAAAACAGGTTCTGCGAGCTTGACTTGTCCAGCAGATAAGTGCACTGTTCCTTGTCCCAAATGAGGTCCTGTTAGAACAGTGGAAGAAAGAGCATTTTTTCTTCCTAAAAGACAAAAAAATAATAATTATGGATGACCTTGAAGGTAAAGTCTGGTATGACAGCTGATGTATTGGAGCTGCCAAGTACCCAATACATACTAGGATACTAGCTAGTACCGCAGTCAGTGTTTCAAAATATTGAGATAATAATTGGCAGATTCGAATTTCACTAAAACAAAATTTCAAAATTTAAATATCAGTTTTGTAACAAACTAGTCAAGAGAACTACAACCCTAAATGTACTTGGCAGGTTTGCTCCTAGTCTGAGTCTCATTATTTCAGTAGCTTAAATGACTTACTGTCTTCAAAATGTTGAAAAGCAACCCTAGCAGCATTCATCTCTGCTTGCTTCTTAGTATTCGCTGGTTCTCCCTGAAAACTTCCACCCTGAAATACCACAGTCGATTTGAACATAGGTACCTGCACTGATCCATCTGAAGTTGTGCTGTAGACAGGCAAGGAAAACCCCTGTTTCTGAGCTAATTCTTGTAGAAGATTCTTGTATGACAATGGCTGGACCTATAAGGTAGAAAAAGGCATCAAATTAGTACAGAAATTGAGCAAGCACTGTTTTACTGCATACTAGAACATACCCTTCGGTAAATATTTTATTTATAAGCACTCAAGGAGTCAAGGATTCCCTTTAAAAAAGTCTTTCCCCCTATATTTACATTCTACAATTAAGGTAGACCAAAACTCACTGTTTCAGTATGTACCAGTGGAACGAGTTAATGGTTTTGGTTTACTTATTGCATTGCTCCTGGGTGTTCTCTAACTACCCCCTTAAAATAGGTAAAACATGAACCCAAAGTCTACTGATAATACAAAGAGACGTTGATGGTTAGGAAATAGTGCATCGTAATAAGCTTGACTAACCGGCACTTGCTCCGTTGAGCTTGCTTCTTGAGGTAAGGACATAAGAGCAAGTTTTGCTGCAGAGGATTCAGCCTCCTTAACTGTGTGAAAGTATTCCGGACTTTCAAATGCTTTGCCATCTACAGTCACTACTGACTTGAACCGAGATGCATGACCTGGACCTTCCCGAATTGTTTGGTACGAAGGCAACAGTTTGCCCTTCTTCTGAGCATAAATTTGCAACTGACTTTTGTAAGAAGATTGGTTTTCTACAATAGGAAAAAGCATTGAATATGAGAAATATAGCGAATATAAAAGTGAAAAACAACAATTTTCTTACACCATGTCAGTACACGGTGCTCTTAGACCCCGGAACTACAAATGCTACCTATTATATACTAAAAGTCCATCAAACATCCATTGGAATCCCTAAGAAAAAAATAGATAAGTACAATAGAAAATCCCACAGAAAGAACAACATCCAACCGTTGATTTTATGGACCATAGTTCAGATTATAATGGTTGTTGGATACTAATTCAAACCACATGGGCCACCAAACCCTTGACAGCCCACACGCAGGTCCTGCACCTCCATCCCACGCACACATCATGCCCCAGTGCCTACTCCAAATTCCACACAGCTCATGGCTCACGGCCCACAAGCACCAAGGCCTCCCTCCTACATCTGCCGATTTTTTTTTAAAATTGTGCATGGAAAATGGTTTTACCAGAAGACAACAAACTCATGATTACTGCATGGACATCTCAGCATGGAATGCTACTATAATGTTTAGACTTTGAGTTACAGGCACACATCCATGTCTTTTAGAAATGATGATTCATACTGCGATATATTGATGTGCATGCCTGTGCATACATTTGTAGTACTGGAAACATTCAGTAGCGTGCGACAAGACACAAGAAAGAACTTAGCATAATGTACTGGTATTGATCAAGAATATTGCAAATGCATAGACCATTTTTACTGAACATAAAATTGTGTTCTTCGTATTTCATTGCAATCTAACATGGATGCACAAGAAGGACGAGAAATATGAGCTAATTAAATTTCGACATTCCTCACGGGCACATTACAGAAGCAAAATTGAAGTGTTGTCTAATAATGGATCTATTTAATCTCTATAGTTTTATCATTTTCCCATCTGATTTAAGTGTTTTCTAACATTATGTTATAAGGATTAGGGCAATTAGGACAAAGTAACCCGGAATCTCCATTTCCAGCATTCACGAACTCAATTAAACCCAACCTGTCCATGTCAGTGCTTGTACACCAGTAACAAACAATGATAACGTACATATCCCCAACATCTAAATTGTTTCACAAACAAACACATGTGATCCTTTTCGCAGATCACAAGCGCTGAACAAATAAGCTAGACAATGTAGCTAATTACGCACGTCAAAATAAGTTGTTTCAAATATGTATTGTTCGAAGGAATCTTTTAGAAGGTCCAATGAGAAGAAGTATTCAAATATACAATGATCACTGAAAAAAATCTATATAACAAGTTCAAACAAGAGTAATGGACACAAAAAGAAACTCATACATATTATGCATATATAAGCATTAGTGTTTCTTTACTTCTTTAGAATAAAGGAGTTTCATGAAACATTAAATAAGGTTCCCATGCATGTGCTCCACCTTCCTTCCTAGTTTAGTAATAATAGTCAACAAAAATGCTCATGAACTTATGAAAAATTGATCCACAATAGAAAAGACAATCCGTTCTTTATGCTCTCACCAAACTTTTGCTACCTTCAGGAATCGACTAGCTATAATGGTGCAAGATTTCATTGTGGCATTGAGTGGAGTGCAGTAACTCTCCTTCAGTGCCAAATCAAAGACTGATGTGTGCCGGTGAGAACATCTACCCACATGAACGCTTTGTACTACTCCCACTTTTCAAGTGGGAAGTTGATGAGCAATTGAGCATTTCCCTTCGCTGCAATTTACCATCAATCTGTAATGAGTTCACCTGTAAACTTTCGCAGTCGCCAAGAAACTAACTCTCGGTTTGCCATTTCACACAAAATCCCAGTAAATAGCCAAATGGTTCGTCCCTCTTTCTTCAGGCCTCACATCAAAGGTAAAGAATTTGCAGATAACTGAAACTACAAGCAACCAAAATACCCAAATCCAAACCTCCTACCACACCCCGAGGATTGATTTCTATATGAAGGAAGATTCCACCGAAAAATCCAAGGAACAGAGAAATGCGGGGATTTAATTTTTTTTTTTTGCACGGAATATGTCACTCACCGGAGGACGGGGGAGGCGGCGGCAGCGGGAGGGAGGAGAGGTGGTCGAAGGCGGCCTTGGCGGCGATGTTGTGCGCCTCCTTGGCCGACCGCGCGGCGTCATCCGGCGTGCGGAACTCCGCGCCGTTGACGGAGACGGTGGCGCCAAAGAGCGGGGCGTGGGCGAGGCCCGCGCAGCGGTGGGTGTACTCCGGCGGCGCCCACCGCCGCTGCTGGCACAGCTCCTGCAGCCGCGACTTGTACATCCTCGCGTCGCAGCGATCAAATCGAGAGCTCTCCCGTACGAATTTTGATTGGATGGGGTTTGGGTTCGGTTCGTCTCGCGATTACTGGGCGTTTCTGCTTCGTTGCGTTCCTCTCGCCTCGCTCCCCTCCCTTTTTAGCCTTCTTCACGCCGGAGTAGTGCCTTTCTTTGGTCCCCTGGACGGCTGGAGTGGACTGAGCTAGTATTTAACCCGAATTTCGGGTCTGTGTTTTTAGAATTTCGAATTTTTAAAAATAATATCCGAAATGTTATCGAATATTTTATTATTCGAAATTTTGGGTTCGGGTTTGCGTAACCCAAATTACCCCCGTGACAGTGGAGACCGGAGAGCCAAAGAGGAGAGGGGAAGCGGCGGGAGAGATCCTGGTGTCACGCGCGATGCGGCGACAGCGCGAGGCTCCCCGAGCGCGCAACACGGCGACGGCGACGGCGCGAGCGGCAAGCCGGAGGAGAGGGGAGGCGGCAGCGGGAGCCCGAGCCAGGGCGGCGCGGCTTCCCACGAGTTTACAGAAAACAGACCGAAAATCAGTTGAATGGACTGACTTTTGGTCAACACCCCGCCAAAACCAGCTAAAATTGATCGGTTTTTAGAAATCAACAACCGATAGTTTCAAAAAACCAGCGGTTTTGATGAGAACGGATCGGTTTCGTGGACCCCGGATTATTTCATTTTGGTTCCTAGTTTGGATCGCTGCCATTCATAATTCACAGGGTAAAAAGGCGCATATAAAATGTATATAATTTTCATGAACATGAAATTTGCATGAAGGAATTGATCAAATTAGAACACGGATATTCATGGTTGATAATCCGACGCAATTTTCAACTCACACAATAAATTTATTTATTAATTTTTTATATATTAATATTTAATTAATTATATGTTAATTATTTTTTCGTTTACGTGCGGCTAATCAGCCGTAAAAATCACTTGCCAACGCACCCTCAAAAGAGTGAATGTATTAGCCACAGAGACACCTAATCATGCAATTGCACAGGTAATTTTTACAGCTGCCGTTGTGCTACACTGTCCGAGAAGAGGTTCATGTCTCGGTGGCTTTCGTCTTCCTCCCGGTGCAGTGGCTGCGAGAGCTGGAGAGATTCTAGGCCCCTCAGCGCGGCGGGCTCCGCGTCCATGAAATCCACGGCATGCGGGAGGTGGTCGTAGTTCACCACCACCTGGCTCGGCGTGGACGCCGCGGAGTGCGCGGGCTGCAGCACGACGAAGTGCTGCGGCGGCGTGTCAGGGTGCGCGGTCGCCAAGGCCACCCGCAGGTTGAAGAGCTGAGACTCCAGGACGGAGAGCTGCCCTTGCAGGAGAGAGACCTGTCGGTTGCGCGTAGTGCAGTTCAGATCAGAAAAGAATGGAATTTGTCACAGGGATTAACATTTCTGAATTGACGGATATGAATGCGTATAGATGTTGTATCAATTTGTGTTTGTGACATGAATTTGTTCTTGATTTATGACCGGTAGAGGGCTGTGAATTGTGTGTGCTAGTTGCTGTGCCAGTTTTCAAACAGATCGTGTGCACCACGCCACCTGGTGCTGGAGCGCGAGGATGGTGCCGACGCTACCGTAGACGGGGTCGGCGATGCGGGCCTGGGCCTCGTAGCAGACCGTGCGCGCCGCGTCCCGGCGCAGCGCGGTGGGCACCCGGGACAGCAGCTTCGCCACGTTGCTGGCGCCGAACACCCTGTGCACGGCGGCGAACTCCGCCGCGCCGCGCTCCCTCCCTCTCCCTCCTACGCCTTCTCCCACCCCGCTGCCGCCGCATCCGCTGAAGTGCGGCGCGAACACGCACCCCGGGACGCACCGGCGCCGCAGGAACTTGCACGCTCCGCACGGCGCCCCGGGCCCCGCCGACGACGCCTCCTCCGCCTGCAGGCCCGCGCCTTTGGCTGGGCGCTCCACGGCGGTGCCGCGGCGCTTGCTGCCGGGTGGCTGCGCTGCATGCATGTGTGCGTGTGCGCCCGCGCCAGCGCCGGCGCGCGGGGTGCAAAGGCGGTGGGCGAGGGGTTTTAAAAAGGACAGAGCGCGTGGCGCCACGGCGCTCGCCGCCACTGAGCCGTGGCGGCCCCGCGCGTGGGCGCGCGCGGCGCGGCGTGGCCTATTGTCTTGTTAGCGAGGCACGCAAGATTTATGAGGGCCATGTCGCGCGGAGGCGCTCCTCATGCGGGTGCTGCGCGTGCGGATCTCACGGGGAGAGGGAAGAGGAGGGTGTTAGCTCGGGAGTCGTTTATGCCATAGCCCAAGTGAAGCTGCCATGTTTGGGGAAGCTTTCAAGCTCAGGCAGCAAAAAATTGGATTTTCCAGTGAAGAACTGAAGACTGAAGAATCAATTGACATATGGCTCACAGCACGTATGCGAAGCCTGATCGTGTTACCCTCGCAACACTTGCAAGCTAGTGCAAATGGAACATATGCAATGCTGGCATTGGCATAAGCTGCGCTTGCTGCGCAGAAGAAACAAACGCTACGGAAAGCAAAAACGGAAATCTGATTTGGATAAAGGATTGCAACGGCACAAGGTTGTTTTTTCTGTTGAGTCCTCCACTCTCCCCAGGAGTCCTTTGTCAAAGGATTCATCTTCATCACCTCCTGACTCCTGAAGCGGGAATTGCATGCCCAACTGCCAGCACGAATTGCATTTTAGGATTTAAGAACATCCCTACCAAAAGACTCTGTACCCTTCGGTAACTTGTACACATTATGCTATGAGCAAAGAATGCATAGCTTGCAAGTCGTTTTCTCACAAAGTGTTAGATAAAAGTTACAGAACGGGTCATGAAACGGCCAAAGGCAGCATGCATAGTGTGTACTGAAATTTGTGAAAGCATCAGTCATCACTCATCAGGTACCGTGTACTCGTCCTGATGCCAATATTCTTGTAAAGGCAGCAGCACAACATCAAGGACTTACAAACGATGGCATTCGCTCATGTCTCTTCCGAAGGAAGTAAGCCAGAACAACACAAGCTTCCACAAAAGCACGGCAAGCCCTTAGACCTAAGTCTAGCATCACCATAACTGAAGGTGAGCTCTTCTCCTTCGATAATATCTCTGGCAGCAGAAAAGCAGAGTCTTGGGAGAAATGAGCCTGAGCTCCTAACTAAGAGGGGATGCAGGTTGCCTCCATCACATGAATGATTGATAAAGCGAGCCACGTTTCCCACTTTTGTCGCATCAATGTTAACTCTTAGGCATGCTTTCCCAGAAGGAAGATGCTCCCGTATGACAATGAGTGCAGGAGAAAGCTTACCGACAGAGGCAAGCTCATCATATAGCCTCTGCCGCCTCCTTGCTTCTTCAGTTGTCAAAAGCTCACCTATAATCAAACATAGACATGATAGTCAAAGTAAGTTACAATAGCTTAGATATCAATTCCAATAGTCAAATACTCAAATTATAGAGCAGAGCAATGGAAATCACAAAAAAGAAAGGGTTTTAATGAAGATGGCATAAGGATAATTTCCAATCAGCCCCATCCAATTATTACAAATCATAAAATCTTGCATCAGCTTTCCTGTTAATAACTATGAAATGATGGTCAGATATAATCAATCCTCCAGCTAGAAGCCTACAACAACCAAACCTAAGCACAACTGAAACAATGAAAACAATTTCCAGTGCAGATCTTCCCTACCCAAAAAAGAATTTAAATGCTAATAAAGCACAAGTAATGAGCATATTACAATTTTAGTAAAAGAGTGACACTTTAATCCTAATGCTATAGTGATGGAAAGCATGAGTACATGGCAACCGCATAAGAATGGGACAAGGTGATAAAGATGATGAGCAGTCACAGCAATCTTCAATGACCCAGGGTGTTCATTTCTGAACTACAGTTTTCTTAACAACAAAGTACAGAGATAATGACAAAGCAATTGTATATCCCCATGTGGGCTCTTGCAAAGCTGTATTGCCGGTGCATGTCTGAACTATTGTGTTCCGATAAACCGTAGACTTGATATTTCTTACTCTAAATATATGACCTTAAATATGTATACTGATACCTATTTCAAACCACATCTTACACCCAAAATGCATGATTCTTTAGTCTCCTATGATGCCTGACGGCAATGCTCTTGACATGAATTCCTGGGTACATTAGTAAGAGCTTGCCCTCTAAGAACTAGGATTATATGTATAAAAGGAATGTTAAAACCTATGTTTGTTGTAGAAAATAATGGAACCTGGGCTATCCATATGGGAAGAAAAGAGCTGCACTCTAAGCAACTAATTATTAAGTCATGTCATTTCCTTGATGCGTTGAAATGTTCTAATAGAAACAACACACCAACACGACCACCTAAAATACAAGGAGAGAGATCTATAACAGTACTATGCCATGTTGAGATGCAACCAGAGCCCAGCTGCATAGGAACGCAGGCATCTCCCAAACCATTCCTTTTCTATTATTTCTTTCTACACCGCCATTTCTAATGGATATCGAAGGATGAAACGAAATCACCAACTTTCGGTAAAAGAATTAACATATGCCATCGCTTTCCTCATTCCTGGTGCAATAACAACGCAAATTTGGCATGGAGCATTTACGGTGTGATAAATTGTACAGATCATTTTGGTCATGAAGCTCATACGGAGTAGAGGGGAAAGAGTGCATTACCAGCATACTCGCAAAC
The DNA here is from genome assembly GCA_019925245.2 of Oryza australiensis. Taxonomy (NCBI): domain Eukaryota; kingdom Viridiplantae; phylum Streptophyta; class Magnoliopsida; order Poales; family Poaceae; genus Oryza; species Oryza australiensis. The sequence continues at coordinate 5,555,896 of JAIFGZ020000048.1, read as the reverse complement.
AAACTGCCCGCGGCGAAGGACCTCCGCGGCGTGCAGCCCCCACCCTTTCTTCCGGTGGCGCACGACGCGCAGCCGCACCGTGACGCCGAGCTGGGTCCGCCGGTTCCCGCACGAGGGCCCGCACGCGCACCCGTCACCGCACTCCCTGAGGCTCCCTATCCCCGCCTCCGCCTCCGAGCCGACCGCCTCGACCTCCAGGTCAGCGCACGGGCACCCCTGCGCGCCGCCGCACGCCCCCTGCGCGCACGCGCACCCGGTCGACGGGAACCCGCCTAGGTCGGAGCGAGGCCATGTGGGGCCTAGCGGGCGTGCCCACGTGCGGCCCCACGGCTGGGCGCGGGGTGAAGCGGAGGCGGCGGACGGGGTGAGGGAGAAGGGGAGTAGAGGAAGTAGGCGTAGGGCTTGCCGTCGACGAGGTTGTCGAAGGGGATGGGGAGAGGCTCCAGCCCGTGCGCCGCGTCGGTGGCACGGCCGGCGGTGACGGTGGAGGCGGCCTCACGCAGGGCGCGGCTGGCGGAAGCCGCGGCGGCGAGGTCTTGCGGTGGTAGCCACGGCAGGACCAGCTCGACCAACTCGCCGACGGCGCCGGGCGTTGCTGGGTTTCTCATTGGAGCATTTCGGAATGGAAGGAAAAGACGGTATGTGTCATCCAGTTTTGTGTAGTTTCATCGAGCAATGGAACGAGCTCGAGTGCTCGACACGTTGATTTGTTGCGAGTTTGAAGTTCGAGAGAGACCAAATTTTGTAATCTGGACGAAATTTGACCTTTACCTGGAAATTTCGATAGCACCAAATTTCACCCTTTGTCAAAATTTTGACAATGCCAAGCTTTGTCCAGGTTTTGGCACTAACAAATGTTGATAAGATCTATGCATGCAACAAGCTACTACTAGTAGTTTCCCAGCTTGAATTGCTGAGTGCTGAGTGCTGACATCCATGGGAAAGAGGGACGTGCAGGGAAGAGTGTAGGTCCATGTGTTTAATTGATCATGAGAATTGTCTTATTAGTTTGCCAAGAAAAGCTAATACCTATACACACAAAATTCAACAACTCTTGTAAATTCTATTGTAAATTCTAATAGACGCGAATATCTGGAGTCCCCGAACTCTGGGTCTATGATATGGCCGCCAGTAACACCACAAGATGTAACGCTTAATGCGTACAAAATATGTTTCTCAAGAAACAAACTATAAACGAAGCATCTAAGATTTCCTTGCACGCAGCAAGCAACAGATTGGAGGCCACATTGATCGAGGACTACGATTTAGTAGACCGAAGCATAAGAACTTCTAAGTTGCAGTAGCATCAGCGTCCTCTGTAGATTTCTTGTATTCAGGCTTGAGTTCATGTGTCCCTTGATTTGGACCCCTTTTGTTGTAGAAACACAAATCATTCAGTATCTCCTTCAAGAATTGCTGCACAGAAACAAACCATGATAGTTGAGAAAATAGCTTTTTGATATCAGAACATACAGTAAGGTTGAGTTCATTGGTTGAGGTTGAGAACTTAGTTCACGCGCACGCAAAAAGGAGTAAATTAATTAAGTATTAGCTATTTTTTTTGAAAATAGATTAATATATTATTAAAGCAACTTTCGTATATAACTTTTTTGCAAAGAACACATCATTTAACAGTTTAAAAACCATGCGCACGAAAAACGAGAGACGAGTTGGGAAAGTGAACAAACGAACTCAGCCTAGGTTGTGTTCTTTAGCCTAAGTTTCCAACTCACTTCTCTCATTTTCCACGCGCATACTTCTTAAACTGCTAAACGGTGTGTTTTTACAAAAGGTTTCAATATGAAAGTTGTTTTAAAAAACTAAATTAATCTATTTTCAAGTTTTTTTATAGAGCTAATGCTTAATTAACCATGCATTAATCCATCGTTCCGTTTTACGTTTGGAGGTAAGGGGTCTCCAACCTCTCCAAAAGAACACAGCCTAACTAGAGTGGGTGCCAACAATTTCTTAACAAATGTGGGACCCTTGCAGAATAAGGATAACTTGAGAAAAACAATACCTCTGGTTGATCAGTTTCTTGCATGAGATTCTTAAGAGACCAATTCGGCTGCCTCTCAAAAAGCTTGAACAAGATATTTTCCAGTTCCCTGCGATCCCTTCTCGTTCTTTTCATGTCCGATGGTTTTACTGGCAGTGGCTTCTTCTCCTTCTGCTGGGAAAGACAAACATACAAAAGATTATAGGTCTTCATTCTAGATCTATATTGCCAACAGAAAGATTGGTTAAAAAATATGAGTTAAAACGTTTCTGGCACAGCAGTTGATAGTTGAGGGGAAAAGAAACTATGCTGGTTAACAGGATCCGATAAACTACCAACATAGGAAAAAAATACATGAAACATGGAGTTATCTCGAGAAAGATTAGTACTTTTGGACCAGAAGACATCAGACCAACCAAGCCAGGCAACGGCCTCATGCTCATTCCATTGTCATTCGCAAGTACCTAAAAACAGACAGGGGTAAAAGTGAATCAGTACAATAATACTTTATGGAACAGACCAATATAGCTTATAAGAATATCACAAAAACTCATACCATCAATTTCCTATTTTTAATCATAGATTTTTGAGTCCTCTCGCGGCATAACTTCCCGTAGTCCACAAGATTATCGCTGTGCGGTTCCATGTCAAATTTGTGCCCAACTTTCCCTTCGCATGCAAGCTTTCCTGTAACGAATAATGATTTAGGGCCTGTTTAGTTCAACTTCAAAAACTTTACACCCTGTCACATCGAAAGTTTGGACACATAAATGAAGTATTAAATATAAACTAAAAAATAACTAATTGCACAGATTGCATGTAATTTACGAGACGAATCTTTTAAGCCTAATTATACTATGATTTGACAATAAAGTGTTACAGTAAACTTATGCTAATGATGAATTAATTAGGCTTAATAAATTTGTCTCGTCGTTTACAGACGAATTCTGTAATTTGTTTTTTTATTAGTATCCAAATACCCCATGTAACATCTCTATATATCATCTGATGTGACATCCAAAAACTTTACACCCTCCCAACTAAACAAACCCCCTCCAACTAAACAAACCCTTAGTGTATCAAATAAGTTGATAGTACTATGTTTTTAAGACAACAGAGTAAACAGATTGCAATCCATGATACCAACACAAAACCTTCCTAACCCAAATATGAAATGCAGAAGCATAGTTCTTCTCGTAAGCTCGGTATAGCATGTGTAGTTAGAGCAGATTATATCACAATGTCTTCAAAATACAGCAGAATAAAATGCCAATAGAACTTTACAAGGTAAAACACCCAAAAAAACTGAATGAACAAGTTGGTGTGAAATGGCAAGAACATGACACATAAATGTTTGTTGCCCTTAAACTTCTTCCACGTAACAGAATTAGCGAAGCTAAAAAACAAAGAATTCTATCCCATGGGATATTCAATATAGCATGATCTTGTGCCGACCAAATCTTTATGTAAGCACCTATGTGATGGATGCACATAACATATGTCAGTAGACACAAGCCATAAGAAGTTTCCAACAAACAGCAAAACTTCAAGGAAGTCCACAGCAAAGCAGAAATTGAGTAAATTAAGAATCGAAACATCAATAGCATGTTCCAATAACAATTTCAGATCATACATTAACTTGTAGGAAAAAAATATATATTCATACGTTGATAGAACCCAATTTCAATAGTATATTAGAACAAAAAAAGATATTGATGTTACATCTTTAACGTTTAACGTAAAGCCAATATGTGCGTACAGTAAACTCAGAACCTGATACAAAGCAATTACCCCCAGACACCCCCAGACAATAGTGACATCAGAACTCCGGACTCTATAACAACTATGACCTCCCCTCTGGCTCAGTGCATCAAAGTCTAGGAAATTAGGAATGCAAAATAGATTTTACATATTCCCAGAAGGTATTCTAGAAATGGGCAATATAATTTGTTGCGCACCCACCTAGTAGTGGTCACATGACCTAAACAATCCAATTATGCAGCCTAACCAGCAATTATGCAGTTACAGGTAGTGCACCCGTTCCTTCTATATAGCTTAGTAATACGGCTTAGTAGACCGTTTGAAGAACGATATTCCTAGACTGTATTTGGAATCAAAATGAACTGCAACCCAACTATGAGAAATTGCTAGTGATAAAGTACCACATGGCAAAGGAGAAATAAATGCAAGCATCGCAAATAAAGAGAGAGCCTGGTATTCTTACCTTGGTTGGATTCAGAAAACACACACATTGGCACAAAATCCTTGAACATGTTCAAAGAGTAACTCTTTGGTGTATTGCCATTGCCTGTTTGAGCCATCTCCATCTTGAACTGTTATTTCACTAACACCATATAAGAAACAGGCATCTGGGGTATATACAGGTATAGAAGCCGTAAATCAACTTCTACAGTTATACAAGAATACAGAAAATACAAATCCAAGACAGTAGCTTCTGCTGTTAAGGTATGAACATATCTAAACGCCAAGGATAAAACAAGGATGTAATCCTAACTATGCTGCAATATAATGAGATATTTGAAGTTAATTACAAAGTTACATTTTGTTAAAACCTTTTAAGATTTATTTTGGTTTAAAACGCTCAAACAGTGGTTGATTTCTGCCTTCAAATTGCATTGGGCTTTTCTCCCAGAAACTATCACAAGAATTATAGTCATCATTTATCAAAGAAATATATTCTGCATCAATACACGTGCATTATACACCAAAAGTTGCAAGTGCATAGTTATAATTGCTTGAATTCACAAACGTCAAGTTGCAACAAGACGACTACTTAGCCACCATGCCCAGTGAAACACACAATACAGAGTTAACCAATGATGAGGTGGAGACTGAAGGAAACTGTCTAGTGTTAGCGTTTGAAAGCACAGAATCAATAGCAATGATCAACTGGCCTTGTTTTGGATTTGAGCATGTGACAGTTTATGATTACACAATGAAATCCAACAAGCGGTCCACCGAATTTGAGCAGCCAATCAACTTAACGTTCCACATCAAACAAGTCCCCAATCCAAATCAAACCGCTGCGACTCGCCCCAACCATTGAAATACCCTAAAAAGTTAAAGCATGATAAGAGGGGAAACGAAACCATCCCCCGCATGCACGGACCAATCGACCCAGCCCATGGAACAGGAGCGAACAGCGTGGCCGGGAGGAGAGAAGGATCAACGGCTTGCCTGGAGCTGCTGGTCTTCGGAGCGGAGCGGGTCGAGGGAGACGATGACCTTGGCGACAACGGGGTTAGGGTTCGGGTTGGAGTTGGCGCCAGCTGCGGCGTCAGAGGAGGAGGAGGCGGCGGCGGCGGTAGCGGCCTCCTGCCAGGCGCGGGAGACGACGGTCGGGCACTTCATGAGCCACACGGAGCGGTCGGCCCGGGCCGTCTCCAGGTTCTTCGCCTCCTCCGCCATCGCCGTGGGGAGGGAGGCAGGAACTCGGCTGAGTGAATCCTTCCGGTTCGCTGGGTCGAGGGGATGGTTCGGCGAGGACGACGAAAAGGCGGAGAGATTGTGAGATTGGAGCAAATTGATCAGCTAAAACCTGGATCACTGGATCATCAAGGGTGATGGGACATTGGGGATTGAGAGTTGAGACGGAGACGGGAAGATCATGCGCAAGCGCAAGAACTGCTTGGGCCGCGATATGTCGGTTAACCGAAAGCCAATTCTAGGCCGTAACTAATAAGTGGGCTGGTCTCTTCGAACATGTTGGCACCACCGCACCAGACCCAAAACTCCTCCTGTTTCTATTTTCTTTTCTTTTTTCCATAGGGAAAATGTATAAAACGCATACCGTTAGGACAACGAGATAGCATACTGCTAGATGAACGAGATAGTTATTATGACATCATCATAAAACCTAAATACCATATTACGGTACAGGAATCTAACCTTGTACCATAGCTGATACATTAATATTAAATCTAATGCACGTGGTTACTAGCTTTGTACATTGATTCACAAGTAAATAGAGGGACCATGACCTAGCCTAAACATCCATGAGCAAAAATCACTACAACGGCACCTAAATTGAAAAAACTATAGCAACAAAAACCTCTGCTGATTGAACTCTATTGAAAGACAACGGAAGGTTGAGTTGCTCAAGTGCTCACCTCAAGGAGGCTTGACCAAAGCCATCAAATCGATGGCTAAGCATGGTGGTGGTGGTGGTGATAATATGAGGGAGCGACGTTGATGTTACTGATTGGGATCATAAGATAAGACAGTCGTGTCATGAACTTCCTTTCTTCTCTCGCACTTGCACCAGGATTCTAGAACCAAGAGATTGAAGGGTGGCAGAACAGAGAGCAAGAACGAAGAACAAAGAAGAAGAGTAGAAGAACAGGAGAGATATTTCAATAGAAAGTATTGTTCTCGTTGCAGATGTCGCCAGCCAATCTCCCCTATTCCTCTATTTATAACGTAAGTAATCTATTTCTCCTCTGACAGTGGCCCCATCATTTGGTCCACTGGCTTACAGGGAAACGCACATTAGCCATTTTCTTACGCACTGGACGAACCGCTGGCGTAGCAGCTATAGCAGATCCAAAATTGCCAACGTGTACTATTCCCGGTCTTCCGTTATCACTGCCCTTGCTTGATGCCGTGACATTCTCCCCCCCTCCCTTGAGATGAAGCTTGTCCCTAAGCTGGAGCACTAGGGAAGCGACGACAAAATTCTTGGCCATTCTCCCAAGTAATCACCATTGGATCCGTACCCGACCAACGCGCCTGTAGCTGCTCGACCATCTTGGATCCCTTCATAACAAAACAGCGATCAACAACCTGAACTGGAACAGCAGACTGCTTGGCATTCAGCTGCAAAACAAGCAGGGAAGAATACACCGGTTCTGATGAAGCGAGTGCTTTCTTTAATTGGGAAACATGAACCACCGGATGAATCAAGCTTGTAGCAGGCATATCTAATTTATAAGCCACCGCACCCACACGATCCAAGATCTGAAACGGACCGTAAAACCTGAAAGCTAGCTTTCGTTTTGCTCTGGTCACCACGGACTGCTGCACAAAAGGTTGCAACTTCAAATAAACCCAATCACCCACCTCAAATGAACGTTCTGAGCGATGTTGATCGGCCTGAAATTTCATACGGGCCTGAGCACGAATCAAGTGATCCCGAATCAGACTTTGCACTTGTTCACGCTCCTACAGCCAAGCCGATAATTCTGGTGAAGAACACAAACTCTGAGCCAAAAGACCAAAATGCCTTGGTTTGTTTCCATATAACACTTCAAAAGGAGTAGAACCAAGTGCAAAATGAAAGGATGTGTTGTACCAATACTCAGCTAAAGTCAACCACTTGCTCCACTGTGAAGGACATGCATGAACAAAGCAGCGCAAAAATGTTTCCAAGCACTGATTCACATGCTCCGTTTGCCCGTTGGTCTGAGGATGATACGAAGAACTCATGCATAATTGTGTGTCGGCCAATTTGAACAATTGTGTCCACAGCGAACTTGTGAAAATACGAGCTCGATCTGAAATCAACGCTTGAGGCAACCCATGAAGCTTAAAAACATGTTGAATATAGACATCTGCCACATCCATTGTTGTGAAAGGGTGTGCCAAAGCAATGAAATGACTGTATTTAGAAAATTTATCCAACACCACCAAAATGCAATTGAATCCAATTGATCGCGAAAGTCCTTCAATGAAATCCAACGAGACCAATTGCCAAGCATGTTCAGGCACCGGTAAAGTTTGGAGCAGACCTGGATATTTCACATGCTCATACTTGGCCTGTTGACACACTGCACATTCTTGCACGAATTTTGCAACAGTAGTACGTAATTGAGGCCAAGCAAAAAGTTGCTTAATACGCTGATATGTAACATTGATCCCGGAATGACCACCTATAGGCGCAGTATGGAGATTAGCCAAAATCTTGCGCTGTAGAGTGGAGTTAACACCAATCCAAATGCGGTGCTTGAAATATAACACACCATTTTTCAATATAAAACAAGGCTAGCTGTAGAACTAAGGCATAAAGTCTGCACCTTACTGAGAGCATCAGGATCAGTAAGATAACCATCTCGAACTTCCTGTAACCAATTCGGAACAAGCGATGAAATAGCTGATAACTCCAGATCAGAGGAAGCCGTCAAGCGGGACAAAGCATCGGCAACCTTATTCTCTAATCCCTTTTTGTAAATAATCTTGTAATGCAATCCTAACAACTTTGTCAGTGCCTTATGCTGCCAGGGAGTAGTCAGACGTTGTTCATCTAAAAAAGATAAACTGCGATGGTCAGTTTTAATGAAGAATTCATCATGTTGCAAGTAAGAGCGCCAATGGTCTATAGCCAAGATAATGGCAAGGCTCTCCTTCTCATAAGTAGAAAGACCCTGGTGTCGAACTCCTAATGCCCAACTCAGAAAAGCTATTGGATGGTTATCTTGCATTAAGACAACGCCAATTCCCTTGTCAAATGCATCAGTTTCAATCACAAACGGCTTAGTGAAATCTGGCATGGATAACACCGGTGTTGTCACCAATGTTGTTTTCAACGCTTGAAAAGCCTGTTCAGTGCTATCAGTCCAGACATAAAGTTGCCCTTTGCACAACAAATTGGTTAAAGGTTTACTTAGCACACCATAATGATGAACAAATTTGCGATAATACCCTGCCAATCCCAAAAAACCGTGCAATTCCTTGACAGACTTAGGCGTTGGCCAGTTCTTAATTGCTTGAATTTTCTCCTCATCGGTAGATACTCCATTCGGGCTCACAATATGCCCTAAATAAGCCAAACGCTGCTGGGCAAAAGAACACTTCCTATACTTGACTTTTAGCTGGTGATCAGTTAATATCTGCAGAACTGCTTTAAGGTGCTGCACATGGGAAGACAAGTCCTTACTGTATATTAAGATGTCATCAACAAAAACCAAAACAAATTTCCTTAGTAAAGGCGATAGTATGTTGTTCATACATCCTTGAAAGGTTGTTGGTGCACTAATGAGGCCAAAGAGTACGACTCAGAATTCAAAATGACCATGATGAGTCTTAAATGTTGTTTTGTGTTCATCAGCAACCTGCATATGAATCTGGTGGTACCCTGCTCTCAAGTCCAGTTTTGTGAACCACTGGGCACCAGCTAATTCATCCAAAAGTTCCTCGATGATAGGCAATGGATACTTGTTCTTGACAGTGATAGCATTAAGATGGCGATAATCAACACAAAATCACCAACTTCCATCCTTGTTTTTTACCAACAGCACTGGAGAAGAAAATGGACTTGAGCTGGGTTGAATTATTCCTTTCAACATCTCTTGCACCTGTGATTCTATTTCATCCTTTTGGGTGGGAGTGTAACGATATGGGTGAACATTAACAGGTGTTGTCCCAGGAAGTAGAGGAATGGAATGATCAAATTTTCTGGAAGGGGACAAACCTGATGGTTCCTCAAATACTTCTGCAAATGAGGACAAAACTTGCCGCACTTCGCAGAATTATTTCATTTTCTCGATGATTCTCAGAATCGAGCATAATTGCACCAAATTAGATATGGATTGTCTCTCTCTCAGCTCCTGAAATTGCTGAGAGGTGATACCAGAACAATGTTCCAAAGCAGATAAAATTCCTTGTAAAGTAATAGATTATCCCTGCCAAGTAAATAGTCAATGTTTTCTTTTCCCAATCCACTTCCATGGGACTATGAAGTATCAACCAATCCATATCTAAACTCATGTCATAACTTCCCAATGTCAAAACCTTAAAATCTGTATAGAATACCTTGCCTTGAGTCACCCATTCACATTGAGGAACTGAGGCCATACAATTCGATGTAGTGCCATTAGCCACTTTAACCTGCACATCAGGACTTAAAGGAATAACCCTTGTAATTGTATTAGCCACTTGAGTACTCAAGAAACTTGCTGTACTACCAGAAAACACCAAAATTAAAACTTCCTTGCCTTGGACAAGACCTAACATGCACATACATCCCACTTTTTCAGAACCTTGAATAGCCTGGACTGAGATTGTCATGAGATAAGAATTGTCAGATTCTTCTAATCCTTCTGTAACAACTATAGATGGCCAGATGGGCCGGGCCGAAGTGGGCCGGCACGGGCACGTGTGTACGTAGACGGCACGACACGGCACGACACGGCACGACACGAAGAGAAAACGGGTCGGGCCAGCGCGCACAACCGGGCCGTGTCGTGCTTGGGCCGCCGCCGAGCCCGTGGGCCGCACGGCATGACACGGCTCTGTTCGTGCCGACGGCATGACACGGCCGGTCGGACCGGCACGGCATGGAAGGGGGAAGGGTTAAGGTTAGGGTTTAGCCGTGTGGGGGGCGGCGGCGGCACGGAGGTCGGCGGCGGTGCGGCGCAGCGTGGAGATCAACGGCGGCGCGGCGCGAAGGTCCCGGTGGCGCGGAGGTCGACGGCGCGCAGCAGCGCGGAGGTTGGGTTGGCGGCGGCGCGGCGCGACGGAGGTCGACGGTGGGCGCGGCGCGCGCGGAGGTTGGCGACTCGGCGGCGGGCGCTGCGGCCGGAACGGAGGTCGGCGGCGGGCGCGACACGCGCGACGCGGAGGTCGGCGCGGGCGTGACACGGGGTCAACCGACGAGCGTGGCGCAGAGGTCGGAGGCGGCGCCGATGTGGATGGCGGGGTAGAGCGGCGCCGCGACGCCGTCACTGTGAGGCCGGAGGAGAGAGGAGAGGCGAGGCGGGTCGGGTAAACTAGGGTTAGGGTTTTTTTCTTTTTATAGTCTACCGCCGGTGGTTTTGGCCTGTGGGCTCGGCCTTTTCCCATGGGCCCCGAGTGTGTCGTGCCGGCCCGGGCCCAGCCCAGGCATCCATGGGCTGTGCTTGGGCCGGGGCATGGCACGTGGGCCGGCACGGCACGACCCGTTTCATGAGCCGTGCCTAACGGGCCGTGCCGAAACGGGCCATGCCGCACCCGTGCCTGTGCCGTGCTGGGTCGGGCCGCCCGTTTGGCCATCACTGGTAACAACTAGAGTCTGCTCTTCATCAGAATTTAGGGTGGTAAAAAGTTCTTGTACATCATGTAGTTGAACAGTATTAGCACACTTATGATTTGGAGACCACTTTCTGAACAGATGTAACACAGTCCTTGAGCCCTGCGTGTGCCTTGAAGGTAGAATATTTATCAGTACTATTCACTATCTTAATTGTTTCAGCATTCTTCCTTTCTTCCATTCGGTTGCCATTGCCAAGAGAATTCCCTGGACCTGGAGGTAATGGTAAAGGTAAGGCTTCCTTAATTGCAGCATTTGATCTGAACTGTAATCCTGGCTCAGCCTTCCGAGAGTTTGAATTGGCCAATGTAGCAGATTCATAAATAACTTCTTCCTAAAGTGAGGCTATTGCGAATGCAGTTTCCAAGTCCTTCGGCCGTTGTAACAACACCACACTCCTTATTTCTCGCCGAAGTCCCTCAGTAAAACGATGAGTTAGATATCTCACATTCACAACGGGATCATAAACCAATAATTGATGCATTAATTCATCAAACTTTTCATAATATTCCCAAACCGAGCCACTTTGTTTTATATTATCCATTTGCCTAATCAAGAGCTCATGTTGATCCCTATCAAATTTGGTGGACACTGCGGCACAAAAATGTTCCCAAACAGGAAAATGAACATGGGCTTTAGAAACTCAACCACGATGATGCCCTTCCGGAGAAATAGATAGTGGCTATTCTAACCCACAAACCAGGAAACGTATTGTTCACATCAAAATAATGCTCACAACGCATCTTCCAATCCAAAGGATCGGTGCCATCAAACTTAGGAAAATTTAGTTTTGTAACTCTATGATTATACTGCCTTCCAAAGTGATCGACATCTACTTCTCCATTTTCCAAATCAAAATGATCGCAATGACTCATAACAAGAGAAAGGAAATCAAGCGTACCCTTGACCGGAGTCTGGTTCAGAGGATTGGCCACCCCTGATACCCTTCCCCGGTGATCAACAATCTCATGGCGACCTAACAGGCCTTTGTCGCCAACCTCTGCCATGATTGCAGCAGGAACTGGTGGCATTGGAAGCAAGGGTGCCTTCCTATCGCTCTCCGTCCCTGGAACTCGAGCTGATGCAATCGCTGGTGCAGATCGACAGGTTGCCTTGCTCATCTGCTCGAATTGTTGGTGTAGATCTGTAATCTCTTCACGAAGCTCCTGGACTGCGGCTTCAACTTGTGGTCGCCAATTAGTAACACCTTGATCCAACTTCATCACCGCCGCCTAGGTCTCTCCTTGTTTGAGATTGAGCGCCACCAATGAATCCTGTATTTCCCCAAGCACCTTCCCAAAATCAACATTCTGTTTCTCCATAGCTTCAACTTGCTGTTGTAATCGAGATGTGTAGCGTGGTTTCTCCAGGATGGATTTGCTCTGATACCAAATGTCACGAACTTCCTTTCTTCTCTCGCACTTGCACCAGGATTCTAGAACCAAGAGATCAAAGGGTGGCAGAACAGAGAGGAAGAACGAAGAACAGAGAAGAAGAGTAGAAGAACAGGGGAGATATTTCAATAGAGAGTATTGTTCTCGTTACAGATGTCGCCAACCAATCTCCCCTATTCCTCTATTTATAATGCAAGTAATCTCTTTCTCCTCTGATAGTGGCCCCATCATTTGGTCCACTGGCTTACAGGGAAACACACATTAGCCATTTTCTTGCGCACTGGATGAACCGCTGGCGTAGCAGCTGTAGCAGATCCGAAATTGCCAGCGTGTACTATTCCTGGTCTTCCGTTATCGTGCCCTTGCTTGATGCCGTGACAAGTCGACACCGACAACATTAACAGAGAAAAAATGAGGAAGGAGCAGAGGAGAAGAAGTGACAATGACAATGCACATGCCCTCCCTAGTCATGCACACGGGCAGGTGGCTAGAGTGCCACTGCTTTGCTCCTTGCGCGTGGGAGCTCGGATGTATGAAGGTGGGGATAGGATTCATCTAAGTACATCGTTCCGATAGCATTTTGTGAGCTAGTTGTCCTCTTCTCTAAAATATATTTATATGTCTTTCACAAACATAATATATAATGAATTGGAATAAATACGTACACGTAAATTTGAACCAAACCTAAAGTCATATCGAGCTCTTCCTTTTGATTCTTGTATCACCTTCCCTGCTTTCTTATTTCTTCCATTGTAGAGGTGGATTTTGATGTTTTCTCTATTAATTTTATCCAAAGTTCTATCTACCCTCTTTTACGTCATTCAAAGTTGATGGTGTGTAAGAACAGAGTAAGACTAAAAGAAAAAAATCCGAAGCTTAATTTACTAATTGCTTTCTTTATTGGGTTTTTAGCTTTATTATTTTTAATCTTCTATTATAAGACTTAGGGTTTTAAGTATGTCCAATTATAACTTTAGTTGTATATATCCACATGTGAAGCCAAATTTCTATCCATCATATAAAAAGTCTATACAAACCAAACAATGTCACTTAAACTTTTGCTCTAGGGTAATTTTACTCCATGACATTTCATAGTATCCAAACAAGTTCTAACGACCATCATGCAACTTGATATAGTCATTGAAAAAAAACATCACGAGGACATGCCACACTATCCTTGAATGAATGTTCCCCTGGCTCTTTTTTTTAAGACTATAAGCCACTTGAGTGACAAACTATAGAGACTTATTTGAACAGTATGATACATTTTTGTTTTAGCTAACTGCCTCAAAAAGACGAATATGTACGTTGTAAGTTTGTAACACGGTGTAGTGTGCCAGTACTTTTGCTCAGGAGAATTTTTTGTTTTGGATTTGCTAAATGGCATTCGACAGAATTTTATGAATGAAATCTTACATATTTTGGACTGTTAGACCGTGTCAAAGATTTGTGCTTGGGCTTCTTCTCCTCCGACTCCAACGACGCTCTCAACTCTATAACTCTAGTGGAGGATATATGGATTATGTTTTTGGGTTGGAGTTAGGGCAAGAGGGAGATGGAAATGGGAAAGAGGAGGAGGGGTCCCCAGGATTTAGAAGGATGGTCGTGGGCAGCGGACACGAGAGAGCGACGAGGTGCTGGAGCCATAGGGTTGGCAGGAGGTTGTGGGCTGACAAGGGTGGCGGGGGCAAACAATGAGACTGATTATGAAGCAATGGCCGGTGGTGACGGATCTGACCATGGGGAGCTGTGGGAGACAGGGAAGATATCAGGGCGAGGGGACTCGTCGTTGCCACCTTGGGAAAGAGAAGGGGGAGGGGAAAGTGGGGCTTGACAGTGCCATTGACCCTTTTCAGCCAGTCGGTAAGGCCGGGCAGCGCCGTAGTGGGGCGATCATGGAGCAAGAGGCGTAGACGGAGGCTTCATGTTTGTGTGCTCGAGTGCATAAAAGCAGCGGTGGCAAACAAGACTAAGAAAAGGAAAAGAGAAAAAAATAGAATTGGATTATGTTACACAAATCTCATTGTCAGATTATTTTCAATCAAAAGCTATATAGGTAGTCCTATTTTTTAATTAACTGTCTAAAAAAGGATTTATGCATTGTAAATTTGTAACATGATGTAGTGTGTCAGCGTGTTTGCTTAAAAGGTTTTCATTGGATAATTTCATGTGTTCGCATGTTACTCATGTTTCATTGGTTAAGGGTTGGCTCTGAAAACCCGATCACTACGAAAACTAATCTGATCTGTGTAAAAACCATACAAAATCACGGTAAAATTCATGCCTTCCGGAGTAAATTCACTTCTCTGGCCTACTAGCAAAAGGGAAGTCAAAACTCGGAACTAGACATGTCAGATTAGTCGAGGCTGTTCGGTTGAGCGCCCGCCCACGCCACGCGTCCCAGTCTCCCCGCATATGATACTCGTGACGCGGTCGCCAATCGCAGCGAGTCGTCCTCTTCCTGATCGCGCTAGATCGTAGGCATCCACCCAGCCAGCGCACCACGCAGGCACGCCGCTCGCACCCCGCGCTCCCGCTGTCCTCGCGTCGCGCCCCCGCCCCTATACCGTCCGCTTCCTTCCGCAACCGAAGCTTCATTCCCCACGCCTATTTCCTCCCCGGCACCGATCGATCCCCCCAGAACCTTCTTCCCCCCGTGGACGCCGCCGGCCCGAGCGGCGCCTCTGTTCCCCTGCGGCCGGCCCGAATCTAGGGTTTTCACCCGCGCGGGCGGAGAGAAGAAGGGGAACGGCGGCGGCGGCCGACGCGATGCTGCCGTGCGCGAGGTCGCTTGTGGTGCTGCGGAGGAGGGCGGGGCTGGCACTCCTGCGGCGCGGCTGCGCGGAGGGCGGCGCGTGCGGGAGGGGAGAGGCGCCCGCCAATGCCAGGCGCGCGGCCACGCTGGCCGGGCTCGGCGGCCGCGGGCCGCTTGGGCGGTGGGCCGATCCGCCGGGGCCGCCGCGCGAGGAGGCGGGGCGGACGGGCGGGGTGTGGCACGTGGGCACGCAGACGAGGTCCTTTCTTGGATGCGGCGACGGGGATGAGGGGAGCGTGCTCTCCAAGGTCTACGAGGAGAGGCGAGTCATAGGGTACGGTGGATTGGACCGATTGTTTTGCAGCTCATAATTTTACTTTCTCTGATTGCATTCAAATGGAAATTATTGGTGCTGATTTGGTGTGTTGGTGGGCGTAGGTACTCGCCGGAGCAGATGTTTGCGGTTGTTGCGGCAGTGGACCTCTACGAGGATTTCGTGCCATGGTGTCAGAAGTCTAGGATCATCAGGCGACATGAGAATGGTTCCTTTGATGCTGAACTCGAAATTGGATTCAAGTTCCTTGTCGAGAGTTATGTTTCTCATGTGGAGATGGAGAAGCCAAAATATATCAAGGTGAGAACTTCATAATGGTATTATGACCACACTTTATTGGTTACACAACAGACCATGGACACAAAGCATATCTAGAATAAGAAAATGGTTCTGAAAGTGACTAATTAATTCTTGAGGCAGCATAACATAAGTTTTGTCACATGCTACACATTAGTTATGCGTTTTTCTTTTGTGTTGTACACTGACAACTATCTGCAAAACCACTACCATGGTGTGGTTTACTTCTTCTAGGATTACTTGTATTCTATCGAGACATGTATAAGTTTTGCTATTGATGATGTGCCTTTTTTTTTTCCTTCAGTGCGGCCATGTGGGCCAAATTTCTTCAAATGGTCAGATATGATGTTACCTGCGCTTATTAAGTAGTGAGCTGCCATTTAGTGGCTTGCACTGTTTGCTATAACTTAGAAAGTTTGAATATCTGAAATACAAAGTAACAGTTGCATTAGTTAATTTGAGAAGATATACTACATTTGGCTGTATCAACCCGGTCAGAAAGTTATGTTTTGATTTATTTTGCCTGCTTTCTGAATGAATAGTTGGTTCTAGCTAACATGAACTATAGTTGTCAATGGCAAATTGTCAAACTAGTTTTTCCGAGATCATCCTTAAACCATACGTCAGATTATCTATACTGTGAAACTATTATCGTGATGCTGACTGCTGGCATAGCTAAACCTGCCCTTTTCAATATACACATGCAACAAAATAAATTCTTATGATGTAGGAATGTACGACTAATGCAATTACCGCTGCATTAACCTGGAAACTTTGTAACACTCTGACAAGGGAGTAGTCAAGTTATTATGATAACTTTTCCTTGAATAGAATATTTGATGCATAGGTGGGAATATGTGTATATGCACAGATAATTCCTGTGTACCAGTTCGCAGTCTAGGTTATACTTTGCTCTTTGGAGCAGCTTGTATTTGCTGCTCATGACAAAATGCACCTGTTTTGGTTCAGATCCTTCTTGAACAGCTGCAGTGTCATGCTCCAGATTCTAATGATTGAATATAGTATACACGCTGATATAAACTTCTTTTATTTAACTGGGATACTCTATTTTATTTAACTCTAGTATATAGATGATTGCTTGAAGATTGCTTTGATTATATCATGAAAAATGTACTTATGGTGCAATTATTTATAAGTGGCCAGTATAAATCTCTAAAATGTGTTGTCCCTTCTGAGTAAAACTCTCCTCATATTTTGTTTTATTTGTATCGAATAAGTGGTAAAATGGCGTATGATTCACTGTTGTCATTCACTTCCTACTTTTACCATTTTTCCATGTTAGAGTGGATGCATTGTTTTTACTTCTGACTGGTATTACTCCATTGCAGACAACGGCATCTGAAAGTGGACTTTTTGATCATTTGATAAATGTTTGGGAGTTCAAGCCTGGTCCTGTTCCTGGAACATGTGACCTTTACTTCTTAGTTGATTTTAAGTTTCAGTCACCACTATATCGTCAGGTAAAATCATCTGTTATGATCGTGCGCATGAAACGCATTTATTTAGCTGTGATTTCTCAGTTCTTAGTCTGAAGCTTTTCATTTCAGGTTGCATCCATGTTCTTCAAGGAAGTTGTTTCCCGGCTAGTGAGCTCACTTAGTGATCGTTGCTATAGAATTTATGGGCCTCCCGTTCCTGTGCTGGAAAATACTTACGGGCAAGGAAGATAGACAAAAAGATAATCCAATTTTGAAGTATGTACGCTCCATGAATATCCGAGTCGGGAAATCTTGATATTCTTTTCCTTTGCCTTTGCCTTTGCCTTTGCCTTTACTTCTGATGTCATTATACCACATAGGGTACCATTAGGCAAGAGGGTTTTGAACGAAACTAGCCAGTATTTTCACTTCTTGGCTATTTCTCAGGTGATATTTTTTTTTCATGTACCACTAAACGATTCCCATGTGTAACAACAAATGGCTCCCTTAATACACGATTGTTTACCCAGTCAATGAAGGGTTCATGTTTTCTTTGTTTTAAATGTATGGCATTATACATTTAACATTTCTACATGGTTTTTCCTCCATTCTAACTTTATGATAAATAGTACGCAGCCACCGGGCAGCTGGCCTCAAGAAGCATTTTGGGGGCACTTGGCCTGCACAAGCTGTTCTTCGAGGGACATGGATTTTGATCCAATATCCTCTCGGAACTTGCCAAAAAAATTAAAAAAATTTAACAACATAAATTAATATGGGAATATATCATTTCACAAATATATAATATCAAATTCGATTTTTATAAATCGTAATTATATTTGTAAACAAACGATATATTTTATATTAATTTATTTTGTTAATTTTTTTAAAAAGTTTTATGATTATTTAGGAGACATCCGAACGAAACGCATTTTCCCTTGTTTGATCATTGAAACATCAAACTTTTCTTCTGCCGCTCATCTCACTGCTCATTTGCTCCTAACTTGAGTGTTGACCCGTCACACGGTCAGGCCCCAACGAGGTCAGCCATGAAGGTAGCCAGCTTCCGTCCCTTGGCGCCGTGCCTGACCACGTCAATGTTGCCACCAACCGAGCACTCGTTGTCTGCTGCCTCACCGTCGGCCGCGCACCACTCGCCCCGCGTGACGCCGTCGAGCGGCCGCCCCAGCACCTCCTCGTCTATCCTCTGCAGCAGCGCGTCGTCGTAGTCGCCGAACGCCCCGGCGAAGGCCGCCCCGCTGCCGACCATCGCGTCGTACCGCGATGCCTGCTGCCCGTCCGCACCCTGCAACGTCGGCGCGCCGCCGTCCTGCGCCACTGTGTACCCTCTCTCCCGCTCCACCGTGTGCCGGAGGTTGTGGTTGACGGTGCTGTTCCGGAACCGGGCGGAGTTGGCCATGACCGTCTGGAAGTAGAACTCCATGGGGCTCAGGGAGTTGCTGAAGTACAGGAGCAGCGTTCTTGGAAGGTTGTCGGGCGCTACCACGCAGTACTCGACGAAGTCCCGGCTCAGGATCGGCCTTGGTGAGCCTGTGTGTTTTCCGCAGCAATTCGTTAGTGACCCGTGTGACTTGTGAGAAACCACGTGGATTTCTACCGCAAGCCTACCTCTGAAGAGCTCGAACGCGTCAGGCTTTGCTCGTTGCCCCGACGAGAGCGAGATCTCGGCGTTGGTGCTCTGCAGGAGGTTCTGGTCGACGACGACCGCCTCCGCGCCGCCGGAATCCATCCTATGGTCGATGAAGCTGAGCCCCCTCGGCACGGCGGAGAAGGCGTAGAGAAGGTCTGCACAAACACGATCGCCAGTTCGCCACATCAGCATTCATCGCTTGTCATCGGTGGCATCGAAGGCAAACAACGTTACACCCCTACGGGACGACGTTGAGCTTACCGTCCGGCGTGACGAGTGGGTAGTCCGAGGCGCCGAGCGTGACGAGCCAGTCCCACTCGGCGCCGACCCTCAGCAGGACGGCGGCGCCGCGGAGCACGGCGGCGACGGCGGACGGACCGCGGCCGTCAACGGGGTCGCCCTTGCCGACGACGTGCACGTTCCCGTACTCGAGGAACGCCCGCTCCGACCGGGCGTACCCCGCCAGCCTCGCCCGCTCGTACGCGCCCGCGCCGGCGTCCAGGTGCAGCAGGTACCGGTTCCTCGGGTGGTACACGGCCTTGAGCTGCCGCGTCATGCGGACGCTGTCCCCGTGCCCGCCAGAGATGTAGTACGCCAGCACCGGCGGGTACCCCGGCCCCGCCTCGGCGCGGCCCCGCCGCCTCGACACCATCATCGTACTCGTACGCCGGCGCGCCGAGGAGGAAGGAGCTCGACGCGTAGCCGATGATCAGCAGGCTAGTCGTGACGACGGCCAGCGACGCGAGAGCGGCCGACGGCGAGCACGTCTGCAGGAGCCAAGAACCGTTCGGCATTGTGCACCACGTCGGGATCCTCAGACGCGCGCCGGAGAGATGCATGATCGAGCCGGCGCGTATACTACAAGTTATAGTTATCTCTCAATGGATCTCAAGTGTCAACTCCTCAAATCGATCACAAGCTGGCTGGCAGACGGAATCATGGAACTAACCGGTAATCACATAGTTCGTGGAGGAGCAGACCGAAGCCCTGACGCAATGATGAACTGGATCGCAGTACCAAACATCGATTTACAGCAATATAAAACGTTTAGGACAGAATGAGCAGGATACCAACCAGCCGAGATTTTTTTGTTTTGTTTTTGTTGTTGGGATGCTACGTGCCCGAGGCGTGCATATGGAGGCCGCCGGATGGATCTGTGGCTCTGTGCGGGCGAAGTGGTTGTGAGGAGGGAAGCCGGCAAAGAGTTTTTTTTTAATTTTTAATTTTATTTATTAAAAATTTTAAAAATAATTTTTATTTGAAAAATTTACAAAACTAGCCGTCCATCGCTCTCTCGGAAAAATCGTTCTCTCGAGAGCGATTTATCCGACATGGCAGACGACCGTTGGCCCTCGCCTAACGGCCGGCCATCGAGAGTGGCGAAAATTTATAGGCGACACTCTTGCCGCTCTCTCAGCGAACAATTTTTGGTTGTAGGAGGCCGCTTGCAAAAGGGCTAGGAGGGTGGTCTTTCCTTTTTGCAGGCGGCCCCTTGCCGCACTTCCAGAGAGCGATTTTCTACTATGCGGGGTGCTGCCTGCTTAAAGGGCAACAAGAGTGGCTTTTTTCGCAAGTGGTCCCCTTGCCGTCCTCCTAAAAGACGATTTTCTACTGTGCAGGGTGTCGCCTGCATAAAGGACGATAGGGGTGGCTTTTTTCAGGTGGCCCTCATTGTCGTCCTTCATAGCACGATTTTTACTGTGCGGTGTCGCTCGCTTAAAGGACCGTAGGGGTGGCTTTTTGCAAAATGCCCCTCTTTCGGTGGTCGGTTGTTAGGCGATGGTCAATGGCCATGTGCCACGTCAGATAAATCGCCCTCCCAGAGAGCGATGGACGACTAGATTTGTAAATTTTTCAAATAGAAAAATATTTTTAAAATATTTTAAAAAATAAAATAAAAAAATAAAAAAATTGGGCAAACCGGGTGAGGAAAATGATAGAAAAAAGCAGAGGATACGGAAGCAGCCGACGTGCCATGAAAGCTAACGAACATTGGATCGTTGTGCTTGTGGAGATGGATCGACGCGGACGCTGCTAATTTCTCTCGCTCCACCGACCGGTTGTTGCGCGCATACGCGATGAACGGTCCAAATTAGAGTTAGCTGTGTAGTCGCATCAGTCAAATTTAGTTTCATGGCTTCTGCTAATAGAGCTAGCACACATCGCTATATCAGTGTACCGTTCCATACTTCCATGTAACTCTGGCCAGATGGGCCGGGCCGCGTTGTGCCGGCCCAAGCACGTGAGCACTGTAGCTTGGCCCGGCATGGCACGACATGATAGGCGGTGTGTCGTGCCGGCACGGTCCGGTAAGGTGTGTCGTGTCTGGGCCATCGCCCGAGCCCATGGGCCGGCATGGCACAACACAGGAACTGTACCGTGCCGGCACGGGCACGGTATGGCCCACGGGCCGGCACGACACGTGGGGGGACGGGGCGAATCACCGTGCGACGCGTGGCGGGAGGAGGGCGTTTGGCCGGACGACGCCGTTAATGGTTGGCACGCGAGCGAATCAGGAAGCGCCACGTGGCCTATAACGGCTAGTAATGACTAGTTTTTGAATTTGGCCGTTGGAGCTCCAAAAGATTCAAAAAAATCATTAAAAAATTCCAAAAGTATGATATTTCATCATATAAATAGGGCACCCACCCCAGCCATTTCTCCTCACCCCAAACATCTCATCTTGTGCTCTTAAGTGCTCTCTAGTGTTTGATTTTTTATTTAGACAAAATTTGCTCAAATTTAGTCAAAAACCAAAATTAGTTTTGGAGTTGAAAATAGTGCAATCACAGATGTGTGAAGACAACGCGGTAGGAAAATATGTAAGTGATATTCATATTTATGCATTATTTATATTTGTATGTGAAGTGAAGAAATAATCTAAAATTTCTTTATTTCATTTCAAAATTTCAGGATGGATCCGAACTATCCATATCAGTCGTCATCATTCACGTTGGGTGATTTCGACCCGAATTACATATCGGGGTCATTCCTAACCGGTGATGATGCTTGCCACCGGATCGGCTCCAGCACCACCGGTTGTAGAGGAGGCAGGTTCAAAGGGCGGCGGCGACTTGAATGTTACCGCTAGAATTTGGTAAGCCCCGGAGTCCCAATCGGTGTATCGACTTATAGTTCTGCATCAGTCGATTAGGGGTTTTCTGTTATTTACAGCAGTCAGATTCTTGTTAGATTCGGTTTGGGAAGATCTTATCCAGAGGAGACCGAGTTCGAGGAGGATACGACTTGTTTCTATTAATTAGGAAGAGTTTGTTAGTTCCTATTTTATCTTTGGGAAAATGTGTTTATTGTCCAATAAGGACTCGATTTGTTTCCTTTTATCTTTAGGAAAAATTGAGTCGTAATCTGTTAGGATCTTTGTTAGCCCGTGGGTATAAATATGTAAGCCCGGGGTTCATGTAATCTATCTTCACGATCAATACAATTCGGCGCATCGCCACCTTTTTACTCTCGTTCATTCCGACGAGTTCTTGTCTTCAAGCATGGGCTGAATCAATTGAGTTCGACCTCTTGCAAAAAGTGAGTTCCGTCATCTTCGCTTGCGCTGACGTGGCTAGGACTTTCTCGGTTGAGTCCGATATTCTAATCGGACCGGCGTAGGTGTTGCCTATCTGGTATATCGTCTGTCTCTAGTTTCATTACTGTTTATAGTCACATCGACTTAGTTAGGACTTTCTCGGTTAGGTCCGATATTCTGATCAAGTCAATGTTTCTTTAAACATAATGTCGCTTTAGATAGATGTGTTATATCCATCACATTAGACAGATCTATCGGCTCATTGAGTGTTAGATTATCATATACAATCTCGTGTTGCATCGGTTAGGTTCGACCTACTAGATTGTCATTGATGATCTAAGTTTTGTAAAGCCGATAGGTTCATGCTAATGTTTCACCGGAGGTCTTATCGGATGTGCTAAATTTCTCTTTGATAGTTTTGTTGTCTTGGTTAATTTTAACACATGACCACTTTGATGGGTGTCATATCGGCTGGTTTAAATCTATCAGGTAATCATCAACCTTATGCTGCATCGGTTAGGTTTGACCTATGAGGTTGTGGTTGTAAGTTAGATTTATTCAAGTCAGTAGGCATCAATCATTGTTTCATCGGGGTTTCAGTCGATGAGTTTATGGACGTTGCATTGGATTGCAAGGAAATTATATGAGTTGGTTGTTAGCCGATGATAACAGAGTATTCACCGATCGTTGCTTATCTGTCGGATTTCATGCCATCAGACCTCCAGTCGATATGTGCTTTGATATTCAGATCAATGTTTATTTTACGATCGGTTTATGTGACTATATCATTGTGTTATCGTCGGTCGATCGCCTATATATAGATGTTTGCTCAGCACATCGCCGATGGATTGGAACCCTAACTGCATTGGCCATCGGCTGGAGTCACGCTATCGGCTTATCAGTCGATCGGTTGTTTTGGTTATTGGCCTATCGACTGATACGCTTTATGTTGTGCTACTTTATACATCTTGTTAGTGGCAGGATCAAACTGACTGGTACCTCCGTGCTTCATCAAATCTAGGACATGCACTAGAGCTAAGTAGATCTCCCACGCTAGCGTGTGTTTGGCGTCATCACATCTTTTGACACGCACAGATTTGGCGTCAACACAGAAGAATATTCCGTCACTGTGAACGGTAGTGCTTCGATAAACACCGGCTCGAAGAGACCGAGAACTTTCGGTGTTTGGCAACATTTTGATGAGGTGGTCATGAATGCCCCCGACGGAAGGGAGGTAACCGTAGATAGATGTAGAATATGTAGTAATACATATCTGCAAAATCTTCTTGTGGTACACGACACTTGAAGCATCATATGGAGGCTTGTGCGAGGAAACAAGGAATCCAACTCCGGCAACAACAACTTCTTCTAAATCCTAACAGTACGGTACATAGTTGGGAGTACGATCTTATGGTAGCTCGTGAATCTCTTGTCCAGTTAATCGCTATATAATATTTACCTTTGAACTTTGGTGAAAGTCATGCTCTCAAAAATTACATTCAAACTTCGCATAATCCTATGCTTAAAACTGTTTGTCGGTGATATGGGCCCGGGGGTATGTCGGGGGCGTGGCATTTAAGAAAAAGGAAGGCGCCTTTGTCCATCAAGGAGCGTCAAAGTTATGCCCTGAAAGGCTAGGCGAGTCTCGGCCACGGGCGGCCACGTGGCCGCCCCAGAAGGGGCTGGCCCGGAGGCTGCCCGGAGGCCACCATACTCCCAAACGGTGGGGTCCGGGATCTCCCGACTGTCCAGGTGTCCGGATCACCCGACCCCCATCCTCCATCCCGCACCTCTCCGAGAGAGGGCGAATCCAACTACCAACCAACCCATTTAATGCTCAAATGGAGGAAAGTTGAGCGCCTGCCTCGCCGCATTCAATGCGATGTGAGACGCGGCTGTCAGTTACACCCATCATCACCTCTTTTTGCCTATCACCATGCAAAGGGGGCTAAAAGTCTTTGACTAAGACCGTGGCGTGATCGTGCACCCACTCCGTGCACGCCCCCTCACACCCTGTCTAGTCGCATTTAATGCATTAGGCGGCTGCGTGGGAGAGAGAGTGCGGGCGCAGGTGGCACAGTGTCAGCGCCTACCCGCGAGATGGGTCTCTGACCAGTGGGCCCCGTTGGACCGATAGGCAAACCATCATCACGTCAGCGACATGGCTACCACGTCGACCACCCCCTTTTCGCTTTCCATGACGCAGCAAACAGGAAAGAGTAGGAATGGGATGACTTCTCCGACAAGACAAGGCAAAAACCACTCCCTCACGTGGAGTGAAGTAGAGAAATGGTAGGACTACTGTGGTGTTCCCTTGTTCTATAAAAGGAGACCCAAGTTCTTCATAAAGGAGGTTCTGGAAAATAGGTTCGACTTCTTCATATAGAACAGAAGGTTCTGCCTCTCCAGCTAACCCACCGAAATCTCTCACCCACCACTGAGTCTAAGGGAGAGGGACATTCTCATTGTTCTTGGCAACTTGCCCCATATACTACACACAAACAGGAGTAGGGTATTACACCACGCTGGTGGCCCGAACCTGTATAAACCCCCGTCTCATCTGCATTACTCCATTCTTTCTACGAGTTTGAATCAGGATACACCGCTCCCCGTGCCGAACCAAAAAGGGGGTCCCCCAGATCCCTGCGTGTCGATCCACGACATCGACAGCTGGCGTGCCAGGTAGGGAAGCGCACTGTGTTTTGGTTTAAACTCCTGTTTTCCATCCATTTTTTGGCGGGAATCCTCTCTCCCCGTCTCAGCCATGGTCCACGGTCGCGCCCTACACTCCGCGTCAGGCTTACTCGCTACGCGCGAGCGTGGCCTGGCCAACGAGGCAGCGGAAGAGGTCGACGCGGGCAGGCACAGCCCCAACTTCCGCCACCTCCGCTCGAGGGGGAGGGATCTTCGTCCCCCTCACCATCGTTGGTGGCGACGGTGGCAGCTGCGCCTGCGCCATCCCCTCTGACCCCTGCTGAAGCAGCGGTTGAGGACGGAGGGGCCCATGCATCCCACAGGGCTGACTACGTTCCTGTGGGACCCAGGCCACGCCCTAGCGGGCGTATCGGCGAGCCTCACCGAGGTGACGTCCATCGCCGCCTGGAGTTTGGCACTCCTGAGGGTGCCCTGCAGGCGGCGGAAGCTCTTTTGCGCCACCCCCGGTCACCCCTGGCGAAGGATCCAACACTAAAAGGTGGTTCGACGACGTGGCGAAGCTCGTAGGCACGGCCCAGCGCCAGCTGGCCGCTGACCTCGCTTCCTCCAGCCACCAACCGCGCGGTTCACACACCGCGGTAAGCTCTTCCTCCCGGCGACGGGCTAGAAGGGCGGCAGCTGCCGCAAGGGCAGAGGAGAGCCCCTCGGCGGCAGCCTAACCGGAACCACCCCAGGACCTACTGTACGCAGGGCGCGACGCCCGCCTTCGCATCGAGCAGCGCCGGGACGAGCGCCGCTTAGGGCGGGCGCCGGACTGCGCCTCCTCGTCGGGAGGCGCTACCACTCGGCGGGCGGCCGCAGCGGCCCCACCGCAAATGGAGCCCCTCGGCGGACGGTGACCGGCCGTAATGGCCCAGCCGCAAGCGGGGAGCTCCGCGACGCCCAATGAGGCCCCGCAGCCGATGTCGCCCCCTACGGCCGGCAACGGCTGCCAGGCCTTTATCGCTGACCTCCGTAACGTGCGCTGGCCTAGCAAGTTTAGGCCGGCCCTTACGGAGAAATACGACGGCTCGGTTAACCCCACCGAGTTCCTCCAGATCTACACCATAGTCATTGAGGCTGCTGGGGGTGATGAGCGCGTCGTGGCCAACTTCTTCCCCATGGCGCTTAAGGGCCAGGCCCGCTCCTAGCTTATGAACCTGCCGGCCCGGTCGGTCACTTCGTGGGACGACCTGTGCCGACAGTTCACCTCCAATTTCCAGGGCACGTACCCGCGCCCGGGAGTGGAGGCAGACCTTCACATGGT
This sequence comes from Oryza australiensis, assembly GCA_019925245.2. Taxonomy (NCBI): domain Eukaryota; kingdom Viridiplantae; phylum Streptophyta; class Magnoliopsida; order Poales; family Poaceae; genus Oryza; species Oryza australiensis. The sequence continues at coordinate 5,529,506 of JAIFGZ020000048.1, read as the reverse complement.
CCGACGAGGGGAGGACGAGTCCCTGCGCAAATACATTCAGCGTTTTTGCCAAGTACGCAACACTATACCCTCCATCACTGATCATGCAGTGATCTTCGTCTTCCGGAGTGGTGTATGCCACGACGTTATGTTGGAGAAGATCGAATCCAAGGCCCCCCCGGACTACTACGGAGCTCTTCGAGCTCGCAGACCGGGTGGCCCGCAAAGAGGAGGCTCGGGTTTGGAATCCTAGGAATCCTACCCCGGCCTCCACCCGGCGCTACCCCCTCCGCGTCCCGAGAAGAGCGGAGCGAACGGTGACGGAAGCGCCGGCCATCGCGCGGTGGCAAGGAGGGCCACGTCCTTGCCACCGACGGAGCCGAGAAGCCCTCGAGGAAGGGCAAGCCCGCGGGTAAACCGTAGGCGGTCCCCGGACCCTCGCCCCCAGGGCCGGGCCGGAGGCAAATGGTGCATGGTGCACCAAACCTCCCACAACGACCTCTCTGAGTGCCGTTCGGTAAAAAATCTGGCCGAGCGGGTGCAGAAGTATGAGCAGGAGCGGAGGAAGAACGAGAAGGAGATCCGCCGCAAGGGCAAGGCTCCGGCGGAGCGTCCGGACCACCGGCGAGAGGAGGCCAAGGATGCGGCCCCCGCCGAGGACGACGATGGCAACCTGGGCTACCAGGATCCCCAACACGTCGTCGCCACCATCGACGGCGGTGTTGGTGCCCAGGTATCCCGCCGGAACTTCAAGTCCATGAGACGCGAGCTCCTCGCAGCCGTGCCGTCTCACGAGGCGGCCCGGAGATCGCGCTCGGCAGAGGTGCCCATCACCTTTGACCAGACCGACCACCCAGGGAGTGTCGCACGTAGCGGTCATTTGGCCCTCGTGACCTCCCCCATCATCTGCAACGTCAAGGTCGCCCGAGTCTTAATTGACGGAGGTGCGGCCCTCAACGTACTATCCCCGAAGGCCTTTGATGTAATCAAGGCCCCGGGAATGGTGCTCGGGCCCTCTCACCCCATCATTGGGGTGACGCCCGGAAAGGTGTGGCCCCTTGGACAGATCGCTTTGCCCCTCACCTTTGGGGCCCCCGCTAATTTCCGCACCGAGCGGATCGACTTCGATGTGGCGGATCTCAATCTGTCCTACAACGCCATGCTTGGGAGGCCGGCGTTGGTGAAGTTCATGGCGGCTACCCACTATGCCTACCGCCAGCTCAAGATGCCGGACCCCGGAGGCCCCATCACCGTCCACGCTGATGTCAAAACCGTGCTAGACTACGAGGAAGCGCGCGTGGACGACATTGCGGCGGCCGACCGCGTTGAACCCGAGAACCCCCAAGGAGAGTCGTCAGGTTCCCGGGCCCCGAAGCAACGCATCACCTTTGCCGATGAGGTGGTGATTAAGTCTATCTGTTTGGGTGACGACCCATCCACAACCGCCAACATTGGAGGCGGCTTGGACCCCAAATAGAAAGACGCGCTCGTCTCCTTCCTGCGGGCGAACGCCGACGTGTTTGCTTGGAAGCCGTCGGATATTCCTGGGGTCCCCAGGGAAGTGATCGAGCATCGACTTGCAGTACGGCCGGACGCACGCCCGGTCCGGCAAAAGGTGAGGCGGCCACGCCCGAGCGACAGCGTTCATCCGCGAAGAGGTGACACGGCTCCAGGAGGCCGGCTTCATCCGGAGGTGCTGCATCCGGAGTGGTTGGCGAACCCGGTGGTCGTCCCGAAGGCCAACCACAAGCTGTGCATGTGCATCGACTACACCGACCTCAACAAGGCATGTCCCAAAGACCCCTATCCTCTACCCCGAATAGACCGGATAGTCGACTCCACGCGGGGTGCGACCTTTATGCTTCCTAGATGCGTATTCGCTATCATCAATTTCGCATGGTGTAGAGGATGAGGAGAAAACTTCATTTATCACTCATGTGGGTACTTTTTGCTACATGTCTATGCCCTTTGGTTTAAAAAATGCCATGTCCACCTTTCAACGTGGTGTCCGCATCACGTTAAAGGACCAAATAGGTGCAATGTTGAGGCATACGTCGATGATCTCGTAGTCAAATCCCGGGATCAAAGAACTTTGCTCCCGGATTTGGCCGAGACGTTTAATAACCTCCGGTCCTCCCGCATGAAGCCGAACCCGAGAAGTGTGTGTTCGGGGTACCGAGAAGCTATTAGGGTTCTTGGTCTTTGCCCGAGGCATCGAGGCCAACCCCACTAAAATAAAGGCAATAGAGGAGATGCGCCCCTAGAAAACTCAAGGACGTGCGAGGGCTCACGGTTGTGTAGCCGCCCGAGTCGCTTCATATCCAGTTAGGAGAGCGGGCGCTTCCTTTATTCAAGTTGTTAAAACGAACTGGCCCCTTCACTTGGACGGACGAAGCAGACAAAGCCTTGGGCGGGCTCAAGCGCTACCTCTCCTCGCCGCCCGTACTGGTGGCTCCTCGGGAGGGGGAGCCACTACTCTTATATTTGGCGCGACCCCCAAGTGATTAGTGCGGCCTTGGTTGTGGAGCGCGACAACGAGCTAGGCTCTCGCGCCCCTACCCTATCAAAACCGGAGGCGGAGACCTCGGAACGGAGCCGCCGAGGAAGCGCCCGAGCCCGGAGGTGGCCCCCGCCCCGAGCTCGTGGAGCCGCCCGACCCCTAGTCCGGGGCACCGAAGCCCCTCCACCCGCAGTGGCCCCGAGGGCCCCGGTGGAGACGACGGCTCGGATGCCCTGACACCGAGATGACCCGCCCGAAGCACCCGTGGCGGGAAGCCTCGGAACGGAGTTGGCCGAGGAAGCGCCCGAACCCGGAGGTGGCCCTTGGCCCCCCGAGCTTCAGGGAGCCACCCGGACCCCTAGTCCGGGGGCTCCCAAAGCCCCCTCCACCCGGAGCGGCCCTGAGGCCCCCGGTGGGGCGACGGCTCAGAAGCCCCGGACACCGAGATTGTTAGTGATATGCCCTAGAGGCAACATGGAGATGTTGGATATCATGTCAATGTTTATGTATTTATGAATAAAGTGTTATTCAGTTCCATGAAATAGACATCTTGTATTGATCAATAAGTACATGACTTATTTATGAGACTCGATATGTATGAATCTATTTCTAAACGATCCCTGATCATATATCATATTGTTGGAACAAATATGATTCTAAGATCGGCATGTTTATTGATTGATAATCATGTCTCATAGATCATGGGTATGGAGATATCAAATCAATAAACATGGACATATGTGTTAGAGAACACATTGTTGGATAGACCCACCATGAGACACTACAGGAATCAATGTGCCATTAGTTGGTCTCGGGTAGTGTTGGTACAAAATCCTTAGACGAGATCACCATGGATTCCAACATGTGTAGTAGCCTACTTTGGGACTACCAAACGCAATTCCGTACTGGGTAGTTATAAAGGTAGTTTTGGGTTTGCTATGAAACATGGAGTGGGATGTGAGTGATCAAGATGGAATTTGCCCCTCCTTTGGAGAGATATCTCTGGGCCCCTCGAGGTAATGGATTATGGAAATGCATGGCTATGCTAAGTTGATTGAGGAGTCAATCAACGGATAGATAATCCAATACGGTTCGAGTGAATGGTTAAGCTATTGAAGGGATGGCACACATCTTGCCTATAGCTTAAGCGGTATCGTGAGGCAAAGTGATTTGTGTACACATTACGGGTTCGAGCCGATATTATTCTTGTATACTATGGTGTCAATATGTCTTTGCTAGCGCCGGCGTTGCGTGGTCATGAGTTGGACTCGAGCCGACGATCGGCCAAGTTAGACTATAGCCGAAACCGAGTATACACGAACTTACGGGTCGCACACTTAAGGGGATAGAATAGATATTCGAGTTGGACTCGGATAAGGCTCGATCGGATAGGGATCCGATCGGATAGAGTCCTATGGGCTTACGACGTATGGGCGGCTAACTCTATGAGATACGGATGAGATCCGATTCAAAATAGAGTCCTAATCGGCCACTAGTCCCGTCGGCCAACTCTATATAAAGGAGGGAGGGTGGAGAGCTGCCACATGTCAATTGCATCGCGTGCAACGAAGTCGCCGAGATCAATCTCCACGAAAACCCTCCCACTTTCGAGCCAAACCCTAGCCTTGCATCGCGTGCTAGCACACGGGTGTTCGGCGTTCTATCCCGGACGTGTGGATACGGTAGAGCGGCGCTACGTTGCTGCGCGTGATCGGCCGGATCGGGCTGCAATCGGAGCGATCGGCGTGGTGGAATCGGCGCGGTCGGGCGCATCGGAGCGAGGCGTGAGAGCGCGCCGGACGACTCGAATCAGGTGATTGGCGAATCGATCGTCTCAGGGAATCGGCTACACATTCCGGATCGGATTGCCCACGATTGGCTATTGCGCACTCTACTCCAATCGGTAACGATCTATCGGCCCTTACTTGCAAGTGTTCTGGTTTGCGCGGTTAAAAGTTTTTGTTTTCGGCTAGCGTAGCCTCTGCGTAACCCTTCAGAGATGACCCGCCCCGGTGTACCCGAACCCGTCGCCCCTAATAAGGTGGTCAAGGCCCGCACCAAGGTGCAGCAGCCGGTCTACTTTTGAAGGGTTACGCGGAAGCTACGCTAGCCGAAAACAAAAATTTTACCGCGCAAACCAGGAACACTTGCAAGTAAGGGCCGATAGAACGTTACCGATTGGAGTAGAGTGCAGCGGAATAGCCAATCGTGGCAATCCGATCTGGAACTGTAGCCGATTCCCTGAGATGCCGATTCCGCCAATCAACCGATTCGAGCCGTCCGGCCGCGCTCACGCCTCGCTCCGATGCGCCCAACCGCAGCTCGATTCCACCACACCCGATCGCTCCGAATGCACCGATCCGGGCCGATCAAGAGCGCGCAACGTAGCAGCGCCACCGGTATCCACACGTCCGGACGTAACACCGTACACCCGTGTGCTAGCACGCGATGCAAGGCTAGGGTTTGGCTCGAAAGTGGGAGGGTTTCCGTGGAGATTGATCTCGGCGACTTCGTTGCACGCGATGCAATTGACATCTCGCAGCTCTCCACCCCTCCCTCCTTTATATAGAGTTGGCCGACTAGGACTAGTGGCCGATCAGTGACTCTATTTTTGAACCGGATCTCATCCGTATCTCATAGAGTTGGCCGCCCATACGTCGTAAGCCTATAGGACTCTATCCGATCGGATCCCTATCCGATCGAGCCGTATCCGAGTCCAACTCGAATGCCTGTTCTTATCCCCTTAAGCGTGCGACCCGTAGGTTCAGGTATACTCGGCTTCGGCTATAGTCTAACTTAGCCGACCGTCGGCTCGAGTCCAACTCAAACCTGTCAACCGGCGCCTAGCAGCACATATTGACACCATAGTATACAAGAATATAATATCGGCTCAACCCGTAATGTGTACACAAATCCCTTTGCCTCACGATACCGCTAAGCTATAGGCAAGATGTGTGCCATCCCTTCAATAGCTTAACCATTCACTCGAACCGTATTGGATTATCCGTCCGTTGATTGACTCCTCAATCAACTTAGCATGGCCATGCATTTCCATAATCCATTACCTCGAAGGGCCCGAGATATCTCTCCAAAGGAGGGGCAAATTCCATCTTGATCACTCACATCCCACTCCATGTTTCATAGCAAACCCGAAAACTACCTTTATAACTACCCAGTTTGAATAGCGTTTGGTAGTCCCAAAGTAGGCTACTACACATGTTGGAATCCATGGTGATCTCAGTCTAAGGACTTTGTACCAACACTACCCGAGACCAACTAATGGCACATTAATTCCGTAGTGTCTCATGGTGGGTCTATCCAACAATGTGTTCTCCAACACATTTGTTCATGTTTATTGATTTGGTATCTCCATACCCCGATCTATGAGACATGATCATCAATCAATAAACATGCCGATCTTAGAATCATATTTGTTCCAACAATATGACATATGATCGGGATCGTTTAGAAATAGATTCATACATAAAGAGTCTCATAAATAAGTCACGTACTTATTGATCAATACAAGATGTCTATTTCATGGAACCGAATAACACTTTATTCATAAATACATAAACATTGACGTGATATCCAACATCTCCATGTTGCCTCTAGGGCATATCACTAACAATCTCCCACTTGCACTAGAGTCAATCATGTAAGTATCTAATACCCATTGCTCTTGTGTGTGCCTCATGCTTCACGGTGAGGAGAGGTTTTGTCGGCGGATCGGCTATGTTGAGATCCATGTGCACTTTGCATATCTTGACATCACCTCTGTCCACAATCTCGCGGATGAGATGATATCGCCGAAGTATGTGTTTGGACTTCGATGTGACCTCGGCTCCTTGGCTTGCGCAATGGCTCCACTATTGTCACAATAGAGAGACATTGGACCAGCCGTACTAGTCATCACACCAAGCTCGAAACAAATTTCTTGATCCAAACAGCCTCCTTTGCAGCTTCGAGAAGCAATGTACTCGGCCTCCGTTGTAGAATTAGCAACAGTATCCGCTTGGAACTCTTCCAGTGATCGCGCCTCCGTTCGAGCGAACACGAACCCGATTGCGATCTATAATCATCCTTGTCTGTTTGGAAGCTAGCATCGGTGTAACCACTTACAACGAGCTCTTCTTCACCTCCATAGACTAGGAACATATCCTTAGTTCTTCTCAAGTACTTAAGGATATTCTTTACTGGCATCCAGTGACCTTCACTGGATCGACGGTATCCGCTCGTAGCACTCAAAGCGTACGAGACATCGGGCGTGTACAAAGCATGGCATACATGATGGATCCAATTGCCGAAGCATATGGAACCATACCCATCTTATTCCGCTCATCATGTGTTTGAGGACGGTGATTCTTGCTAAGATTAATGCCATGTGACATGGGCAAGAAACCTTTCTTGGAATCATGCATGTTGAACATTTTCAACACCTTGTCAATGTATGTACTTTGGCTTAATCCAATTAGCCTCTTGGATCTATCTCTATAGATCCGAATGCCCAATATGTATGCTTTGCCTCCCCTAAGTCTTTCATGGAAAAACTATTTTTCAATGAAGACTTGACGGATTCAAGCATAGGGATATCATTTCCAATCGAATATGTCATCCACATATAAGATTAGAAATACAATTGCGCTCCCACTCGACCTTTTTGTAAACACAGGCCTCTTCTTCGTTTTTGATAAAACCAAACCCTTTGATTACTTCATCAAAACGAATATTCCAACTCCGAGATGCTTGCTTCAATCCATAAACGGATTTCGTAGCTTGCATATCTTTCCAGCGATTCTGGATCGACAAAACCCCGAGGTTGTATCATGTATACATCCTCGCTTAGGTTTCCATTTAGGAAAGCCGTTTTGACATCCATCTGTCATATCTCATAATCGAAATATGCAGCAATCGCTAGGATAATCCGAATAGATTTAAGCATTGCGACGGGCGAGAAGGTTTCATCATAATCAACTCCTTGAATCTGTTTAAAACCTTTCGCCACCAATCGCGCCTTATAGATGTGAACATTTCCATCCATATCGGCCTTTTCTTAAAAACCCATTTACACTCAATGGTTTTGACACCATCGGTGGATCAACCATGTTCCAAACTTGATTGTCGTACATGGATTCTATTTCGGATTTCATGGCTCCAAGCCACTTGTTGGAATCGGGTCCCACCATCGCTTCCTCATAGGTCTTAGGTTCATCGTTGTCCAACAACAATATATCACGTTGTTCCACACTGTGTACTGTCGGGCGCACGACGTGATCTTTCGGACCTCCGTGGGGCGGTGTATCTACAACCGGTGGCGCAACACTTTGTTCCTCCTTGTGGTTCGTGGTCGCCGAAACATTTTCGATGTTTCTTGAACTTCTTCAAGATGCACCTGCTCCCACTAACCCTTCTTGAAAGAAACTCTTTCTCCAAGAATACACCATGTCGGGCGACAAACACTTTGCCTTGTTCCCGATTATAAAAGTAATATCCCTTAGTTTCCTTAGGATATCCCACAAAGAAGCACTTGTCGATTTGGGTGTGAGCTTGTCGATTGTAAACGTTTTACATAAGCCTCACATCCCCAAATTTTGAGAAAAGACAAACTAGGGGTTGCCCTGTCCATATCTCATATGGTGTCTTTTCAACCGACTTAGATGGAACTGTATTTAGTGTGAGCACAAATGTTTCAAGAGCATATCCTCGAAGGATAACGGAAGATCACTTTGGCTCATCATCGACCGCACCATGTCCAACAAGGTGCGATTTCTCCGTTCGGACACCCCATTCCATTGTGGAGTTCTGGCGGAGTCAACTGTGGAACAATTCCACAATTTTTCGATGATTACCAAACTCTTGGCTCAAGTATTCCCTCCACGATCCGATCGTAGAAACTTGATTGTTTTCCTAAATGATTTTGTACTTCATTCTGGAATTCTTTGAACTTTTCAAAGGATTCGGACTTATGCCTCATTAAGTAGATATAACCATATCTACTAAAGTCATCGGTAAAGGTAATGAAGTACGATAACCACCTCGGCCGTTGAGCTCATTGGTCCACATACATCGTATGTATGAGTGCCAACAAGTCACTTGCTCTTTCACTGTGTCCCGTGAAAGGTGCCTTTGTCATCTTACCGAGTAAACAAGACTCACATGTTTCAAATGATTCAAAATCAAAAGAGTGAAGCAATCCATCCTTATGGAGCTTCTCCATGCGTTTCTTATTTATATGGCCTAAGCGACAATGCCGGATAAACGTGGGGTTTATATCATTAGAGAGTTGCCTTTCGTATTAATGTTATAGATGGGAGACGCTTCAAGATTCAAAACGTACAATCCATTCACCAATGGAGCATGAAAATAGAACATATCTCTAAGATATATTGAACAACCATTGTTCATTGATCTAAAATCATATCCTTCCGCTTGCAAACATGAAGCGGAAATAACGTTTTGACATAGTGTTGGAACACAATAACAATTATTTAATTCCAAAACTAATCCTGAAGGTAGATGAAGTGGTACTGCCGACAAGAACGTAGCAACGCTTGCTCCATTGCCGACGCGCAGTTCACCTCGCCCCTTCTCAATCCTCTACTTCTTCTCATTCCCGCAACGATTTGCAAATATGAGCTACTGATCCGGTATCAAATACCCAAGAGTCGTAGGTGAAGTAGCAAGATTAATGTCTATAACATTAATACCCGGCGTAAGTCGTATTTTGCTTCTTCTTGAGATCCTCCATGTACTTCTTGCAGTTTCTTTTCCAATGGCCTGTCTCCTTGCAATAGAAGCAAACGGCATCGATGCCGCCGACCCCTTCTTGCCCTTCTTTGCATTAGAGGCACTCAGATCTCATCGGAAGTTAACTTCCTCTTGGTGCAAAGTTTCTTGACAGTGGTTTGCGCTTTGCCTTCGCATCATCATCACATGATGACCGTTTTTCTGGATACTCTCCTCACTCTTTAGCATCCCATGCAATTCAGCCAAGGTTCTATCCATATTGTTCATGTGATAGTTTAATATGAATGGCTCGAAGCTTGGAGGGAGCGATTGGAGAATCACATCGAGCCAACTCTTGGCTAAGGGGAAAACCTAGTTTTTCCGGACTCTCGATATAGCCAATCATCTTTATCACATGCGGACGACGGGATTCCCTCAACAAGCTCTGCACGCAAACAAGGACTTTGAGGTGTTGAACCTCTCGGCCCGAGCTTGGTTCTCAAACATGCCACGCAGTCCCTGAATAACGGTGTGAGCATCGCGCTCTCATATTGCTTCAAGCTCGGGGGACATTGTAGCAAGCATGAGACAGCTTATATCTAGGGCATCATTAGTGTGCTTCTCATAAGCCCTCCGTGCGGTTGCGGTGGCGTTATTAGGCAAATCCTCCGGATAAGGTACTTCAAGAACGTACTCCTTACGCTCTTGCTTGAGAATAATTCTCAAGTTGCGATACCAATCCATAAAGTTTGTTCCATTTAATTTTTCCTTTTCGAGAATAGATCGCAAATTAAAAGTACTTGGGTGTAGTATTAGCCGCCATTTATTCTACAACGAAAAGCAAAGTTTAGCACAATGTTTATGCTATGTCTTTTGTTAAACAATTTAACATAAGACTCCCATTACGTATTTTCCACCTTCCCTCTAGGTTACGTATTGGGTCAAGATCCACATGTTAACTAATTTTCTAGTGAGCTTTGGCATCACCGCTAGAAGATTAATAACATCGGTAAGCAACTCCTTGCTAATCACATCTCTATGTGACTCTTGTTGTTGGTGTGGCATCTCCATGCCCCGGCGCCAACCTATGCCCCAAGGCCCAAAACTGTTTTGATAGCCTTGTTAAGTAAACCAAATGCTCCCGCATGTATATGTCGACATATACCCCTCGTGTTATGATAGAGAATGACACTCTGCTTTGCGGACCCACCATTGACGAGCATAACGGTGACGGGTGCAACATTTGGAAGGGCATCATTACTACTTAATTTTGTGAGGGATGCTATCCTATCAAACAAACATATCACATATGAAAGCAAGTAGAATAGCATGAAATAGTATGGCCCCCTTCACATGGTGATCTCTATCTCCATGCCTGTAGAGGGTCTCCATCTTCATCACCGTTCTTCCGAGTGCCGAATGCTTGATATCTTCAAACTAAGCTACTACTATAGAAGCTCTAATTGAAGATTACATCGACTCGCAGGTCGTGAAAGAATATTACAAGCATTGCACGTATGAAAGAATATTACGGGGATTGCACATATGAAAGAATATTACATGCATCACATGCATCTCATACATCTCATACATACAATAGGGCCATACCATCTCAAAGAATTCTCTGCAAAAACAAGTTAGGCGTAGAAACGTTTTCTACTTACCGCAGAGCTACAGCATCGAGACGACCTATAAGGGGGTACGCACACGGCGGTCCCGATACACTATCAAGGGAGATGGTTTGCGTTGGCGCGAGGCAGCTAAAACAAGATCGGACTACGAGATAGCTTCGGCATAATCACATTATATCGTTCCGATACACTATCAAGGAACGCTATCTCGAACTCCAACTCAAACCGAGTTATATGGAAATTGCCTCGACGTAATCACATTACGCCGTTCCGATACACTATCAAGGAACGCAATTACCATTAACTCTCCTCAACAGATCCCCTAAAACCGATTGATCTAGTCAACCCGTGCGCAAAACTTGTTCCGATCCAATCTAAAACCCGAACTAAGCAAGATTACCTCGATACCACTGAAGGGTTACGCGGAAGCTACGCTAGCCGAAAACAAAAATTTTACCGCGCAAACCAGGAACACTTGCAAGTAAGGGCCGATAGAACGTTACCGATTGGAGTAGAGTGCAGCGGAATAGCCAATCAGGGCAATCCGATCCGGAACCTGTAGCCGATTCCGGAGATGCCGATTCGCCAATCAACCGATTCGAGCCGTCCGCCGCGTCTCACGCCTCGCTCCGATGCGCCCGACCGCAGCCGATTCCACCACCCGATCGCTCCGATTGCAGCCGATCCGGCCGATCAACAGCGCGCAACGTAGCGCGCCTCTACCGGTATCCACACGTCCGGGGATAGAACGCCGAACACCCGTGTGCTAGCACGCGATGCAAGGCTAGGGTTTGGCTCGAAAGTGGGGAGGGTTTCCGTGGAGATTGATCTCGACGACTTCTGTTGCACGCGATGCAATTGACATCTCGCAGCTCTCCACCCCTCCCTCCTTTATATAGAGTTGGCCGACTGGGACTAGTGGCTGATTAGGACTCTATTTTGAATCGGATCTCATCCGTATCTCATAGAGTTAGCCGCCCATACGTCGTAAGCCCATAGGACTCTATCCGATCGGATCCCTATCCGATCGAGCCGTATCCGAGTCCAACTCGAATGCCTGTTCTTATCCCCTTAAGCGTGCGACCCGTAGGTTCAGTATACTCGGTTTCGGCTATAGTCTAACTTAGCCGACCGTCGGCTCGAGTCCAACTCGGCCGATCACATCCAAGCGGCGCCTAGCAAGACATATTGACACCATAGTATACAAGAATATAATATCGGCTCGAACCCGTAATGTGTACACAAATCCCTTTGCCTCACGATACCGTTAAGCTATAGGCAAGATGTGTGCCATCCCTTCAATAGCTTAACCATTCACTCGAACCGTATTGGATTATCCGTCCGTTGATTGACTCCTCAATCAACTTAGCATGGCCATGCATTTTCATAATCCATTACCTCGAGGGGCCCGAGATATCTCTCCAAAGGAGGGGCAAATTCCATCTTGATCACTCACATCCCACTCCATGTTTCATAGCAAACCCGAAAACTACCTTTATAACTACCCGTTACGGAATAGCGTTTGGTAGTCCCAAAGTAGGCTACTACACATGTTGGAATCCATGGTGATCTCGGTCTAAGGACTTTGTACCAACACTACCCGAGACCAACTAATGGCACATTAATTCCGTAGTGTCTCATGGTGGGTCTATCCAACAATGTGTTCACCAACACATATGTCCATGTTTATTGATTTGGTATCTCCATACCCATGATCTATGAGACATGATCATCAATCAATAAACATGCCGATCTTAGAATCATATTTGTTCCAACAATATGACATATGATCGAGGATCGTTTAGAAATAGATTCATACATAAAGAGTCTCATAAATAAGTCACGTACTTATTGATCAATACAAGATGTCTATTTCATGGAACTGAATAACACTTTATTCATAAATACATAAACATTGACGTGATATCCAACATCTCCATGTTGCCTCTAGGGCATATCACTAACAACTTTGTCAACGAGGCGCTATGGGACGAAGACACGTTACCCACAGGCCCAGAAAATGCTATACGCCCTACTTATGGACTCCAGGAAGTTGCGCCATTATTTTCAGGCGCACCGGGTAACGGTGGTCACGTCCTACCCTCTCGGACAAATCCCGCATAACCGAGAGGGCACGGGACGGGTAGTCAAATGGGCCATCGAGTTGTCGGAATCGATCCGCACTCAAGCCCTAAGCACGCAATCAAGAGCCAAGCCTTGGCCGATTTCGTGGCGGAGTGGACGCCAACGACCGGAAGCGATGCACCCCCGGGGGAGCCCGAGAGTGCGGAGGATCGCGACCAAGAAGCCGCGCACTGGGTGATGAACTTTGACGGTTCACTCACCTTGCACGGAGCCGGAGCAGGCGTGGTGCTAACTTCCCCAACGGGCGACATGCTTTGGTACATCGTCCGGATCGATTTCCGGGCAACCAACAACATGGCCGAGTATGAGGGGCTTCTGGCGGGGTTGCGAGCGGCAGCAGGCGTGGGCATCCGACGTCTGCTGGTCCTCGGGGATTCCCACCTGGTGGTAAACCAGGTCTCCATGGAATACCAATACACTGACCCCCAAATGGAAGCCTACATCAAGGAAGTACGGCGTATGGATCGCCATTTCGATGGCCTCGAGCTATGCCACATTCCCAAAAGAGACAACTCCCTGGCGGACGAGCTATCTAGGATCGCGTCCGCGCGAGCCCCAGCCCCGCCAGGTGTCTTTGAGGAAAGTCTCACAGAGCCGTCGGCGCGCCCCGAACCGCCTCAGAGGCAGGAATCGGTCGGTCCCGACGCCCCGGACCCGACGGGCCAGCCACAGCCTGGCCCCGCTGGGACCGACATCACGCGCCAGGTGGCTTGGATTTCGGAAATCCGAGCGTACCTAGAAGACACGTCATTGCCCGAGCAACGTGAGGAAGGCGAACGCATTGCCCGGACCTCCAAGAGGTACGTGTTGGTAGAAGGGACACTCTACCGACGTGGTGCCAACGGAGTGCTCATGAAATGCATTGCTCGGGAACAGGGTCTCGAGCTCCTAGCCGAGATCCATGAAGGCGAATGCGGGGTGCACTTGGCCTCCCGAACCTTGGTGGGAAAAGCATTCCGCCTGGGATTCTATTGGCCCACCGCGCTGGAGGATGCAACACACCTCGTGCGGCGGTGCCGAGCATGTCAATTCCACGCTGCGTACGCACTCCGCCGGCCCAGCCCTTCGACTATTCCACTCTCATGGCCATTTGCGGTCTGGGGGCTGGACATCCTGGGCCCGTTCAAGCAGGCGCGGGGCGGATGCAAGTTCCTGTATGTCGCCATCGACAAATTCACCAAGTGGCCAGAGGCCTATCCAGTTAGCGTCATCGACAAACATTCGGCTGTGCGGTTCATGAGAGGCATCACGGCAAGGTTCGGGGTCCCCAACAGGCTCATCACCGACAACGGCACCCAGTTCACGAGTGAGCTGTTCGGCGAGTATTGCGACGACATGGGCATCAAGCTCTGTTTCGCCTCGCCCGACCACCCCCAAAGCAACGGTTAGGCCGAGCGTGCAAACGCAGAAATACTAAAGGGCTTCAAGACCAAGACCTACAATGTGCTCAAAAAACATGGGGACTCGTGGACTGATGAGCTGCCTGCGGTCCTTTGGGCCAATCGGACAACCCCGAGACGCGCCACCGGGGAAACACCTTTCTTCTTGGTGTATGGAGCCGAGGCGGTCTTGCCCTCCGAGCTCACCCTGGGATCGCTCCGAGCCACATTATACACCGAAGCGGATCAAGAGCAAAGGCGTCGAGACGATCTGGATTACCTGGAGGAGAGGCGGCGCCGGGCAGCGCTTCGCGCGGCCCGCTACCAACAGAGCCTCCGCTGCTACCATCAAAGCAAAGTCAGCCCCCGAGCGCTGCAAGTCAATGATCTGGTCCTGCGCCGTGTGCAAACGCGCGCAGGGCTAAGCAAGTTGTCCCCGATGTGGGAGGGGTCATACAAGGTTATCGGCACCCCGCGTCCGGGAGTAGTCCGCCTAGCCACAGAGGACGGCACTCCGTTGCCGAACCCGTGGAATATTTCCCACCTGCGCAGGTTTTACCCATAAGCCGCATGGTGTGCCGAGACATGCATAGAAGTTCATCCACTGCCCCGGTGGCATGAGCAATACGTTTGTTATTACATTCCATATGCTTCCCTGGCAAAATACCTGTGGCAGTGTGTTTTCCCCCACGTGCTGGAGCATGTACTGCGGATGCGGCTTTCCAACGGTTCCCCGGCCTTGCCCGCCTTAGCCTGAGAGCCCTAAGGGTGTCGAGGGTACAGCGATGCTGCATACTACCACGCCTGGGGGCAGTCAACGCTTGGGGGTTCGGGTGCGAACTAACACGCCCGTCCCGCCCCCGTTGCCGCCGCCCTCGCCGGCCTTTTTATGCCTTCACTCCTACCCGAACCCCGACGAAGGCACTCGCCAACGGCCGCATGCTGCCCGAACCCGAACACCCCACCGCATGGGACAAATCACGGAGAGAACAACACTGTCGCATTATCGCAATAACTAAGTCTTAAACTATCAATTGCAGGGAAGCTAACATAATGGGGCTCGGGCCAACCAACCGCCACTACGTGCGCGCTAAGTTGGCGGGGCTCCCAGCATACACATACATGAATCATCAAAAGCAACCACGATGAGTCGTTACAACGCAAGTTCACCATAGTAAAGGCAAGTCCGCTAACTTTATAAACAATGCACAAATATCTTTTTACATAAATACGATACAAGCCGAAGCAAGAGGGCCCTAAGTGGCCGGTGGGTCGCGGGAGCATCCGCCGGAGTCCGCATCCGGCGAGTCCTCGCGGAGGGCGAGCCGGAAGGCCGCCGGGTACCATCAAAGCCCATCATGATGGACTCGACGGCGTCCCGGATGCGGCGGCGAGCGACCTCCTCGGTGCCTTCGGGAAGTCCTCGGTGGGGATGTAGGGGTCGAAGTTGGGGTCGCGGCTTGGTAGCTCGCCAGATGAGTGACGCGACCGGCGGGATAAGTCATATGATGACTCCTTCGCCACCTCATCGACCTCCTCCAGCACCCTCTGTATCCCCTCGGCCAGATCGTCAATGTGTGTGGCCAATCCTCCCAAGGTAGGGACGCTGGGGAGGTACGGTTCACCCCCACCCCGCGAGCCGCCTCTCGAAGGCGCCCGACGGACGAGGCCAGGCCCTGGATCCCCAGGCGCAAGACGCGCTCCAGCTCCGCGATTCGGCGGCGCGCCTCCTCCAGCCCAGCCTCGCCCGCAAGCAAGGCCGCTGCTGGCCCATGACCACCGCTCCCGGTGGCGCCTCGCTCCCATCGCCCAGCTCGTCCCGCTGGCTGGCCCCGAGGCGGTGGCGAGCAACCGCTCATGATCCCACACGCCCTTCAAGCATTGGGAGGCCTCCTCCTGGGCTTCCAGCACCGCCTCTCGCCCCCCACGGCGATCTCGCGCTCGGCGACAGCCTTCTCCTGAGCCAGCACGTTGGCGACGGCGGAGTCTTCCTCGGCCCTGGCGACGGCGGCCTCCCGACTCTCAACCGCCCGCCACGCCGCCTCAAGGGCCCTCTCCCGCTCCGCCAGGCCGGCCTCGCGAGCTTGGAGATCAGCGTCGGTGCTGGCGGCGGCGGCCTCAGCGTCGCACAGGGTGCGCTTGCGCTCATCAAGGCCTGCGCGTGCCCCTTGAGGTCGCGGAGGAACCGCCGGCGGTGGTGCGCACCCTCTCTTCGCGACGACTAGCGACACGCTCACGGAGGCCGGCGGCGTGTCGCTCAGCGATGGTGTCTTCAAACACGTGGTTGAGCTCCTCCTGGCGCCGCTCGATCTCCGCCAGCTCCCGCCTGCGGATGAGGCCCTCCGCCCTCGCCGTGGCGGCCAGCTCCTGGCGACCCTCCTCGACCGCGGAGGGGACCCCTGAGGTTGCTCTCCGCCGCCCTCGCGGCGCCGCCTGCGGCTTGCCCCTCCTGGGCGACCGGTGCTCCAGCCTCTGGGTGGGCCCCCCTCCCAGATCGCATCGGATCCGGGACCGAGCCCAAAGGGGGCAACCCGGACCTTGGGGGCTCGGGCGCCCCGGGCCTCTCCTGTGCGCCCTCCCCCGAGCCCGAGGCAGAACCGTCCTTGGGGACAACCCTTGGACGAAAATGCCTGTGCTCGCGGCTGGAAACAAAACAAAAACACAACAAGGAAATCATGAAACAAAGATAAAAATGTAAGACCCCAATAGACATCCACGTATCGCAAGGCGTACTGCGCGGGGTTGAAGTCCCGTGGAGATCCCCGTGATATCCCGCTTCTTCTTCGGGCGGCCGGGGGACTCGCCGGCTCTTGCTCACCGCGTCCCCCGATGCCGGAGTCCCGCGACAGACCCGCCGCCGCGTACTGCCGGAGATGCGCCCGGCCTCCCCACCGCGGTGTACTCGCGGACGCGCCGGCCTCCCCGCCGTTGTTGTCGCCGCCATTGTGGCCGGCCCGGCCTCGGCGTGGTGGCCCGGGATGGGCCCACCGCTCGTGAGCCCCGGCTCCGCACGGGGGTGCGCGCGCTCCGCTCCGCCGCCTCGTGGTGGAGATTGGGAGGAGAGGGGTCCTCCTCCGGCCTCTTCCTCTTCCCTTTTGGGTCCGGGGCCCCGGTCGCTTCGGCCGGACCCGGCGGTTCAACCGCCCAATCGGGATGTGGTCGTCGGCGTCATCGTCGTCGTCTCCGCCTCCGCCCTCGGAGCAGCCTCCGGTGCAGCCTCCGGTGCGGTCGACGACGAGCCCACGCCGTCGCCCACCACCTACGCAGTGCGGGATCTCGGGCGCGCAAAGTCCGGCATAGCGGCACCAGCCCGGGCGGGAGCTGCGCCAAGTCCATCTCCGTGATGCCGAGGCTGCGGCAAACCAGGGTCCGGAGGTCCCTCTCATCCCAGTCAAAGGCGGTGCCCACGTGGGTCCGCATGGCGTCGTTGGGGCCCAGGTACATTTAGGCGGGGCGCGGCCTCTCCTGCAGCGGCGCTATGTGCCTCATCAGGAAATCGCGGAAGACCGCGTGGCTGGACAGGCACCCCCGTCGAAGGTAGCCGATCCGGTCCAAGACTCCGTCCAGCCTCCTCCCACTCGCGAACGCGCCCCCGCCTCCTCGGTTCACCGGATCCCCGCAGCAGCTGAGAAGTGGGAGTGGTCGCCCAAGCCGGTGTAGAACCGAACGCTCCGCCTCCCACCCGGAGCGAGGTGGATGTCGATGAAGGGAGTGCCGACCGCCCTGTCGTTCCGTGGCTGGATCGCCACGTACCCGACCGCACCGGGGGAGCCAGCCCGGCATACCCGAAAGAATTGTTGGAAGAGGTGGAGAGAAGGCCTCACCCCCACGAACATCTCGCAGGTGTGGGCGAACACGGCGAGGTAGAAGACGACGTTGGGGGTGAGGTGGTGCACCGGAGGTCATAGAACTCCGGACGTCGAGGAAAAATCGGGAGAAGGGCGGCACCGCCCGACCATGGCGAAGGAGGCGAAGAACACCATCCCGTGGGGGAGGCCGCTCCTCCGGGATATCGCCGCCACCGCGCGTGCCGCTCGGCAAGAACTTGTTGAATATACTGCGAGCCTCCGCAAAGGCGAACTAAAGACTTGGGGAGCGCACTCCCCGGCTCCAGAGGCGAGTCACGACCCATTGCGGGGTGGATGCGAGTACGAAAGGAAGTCAAGGCGAAAGAAAGGAAACAAGGAGCAGGAGGCGCTAGGAAGACGAAGGGCGAATGGCGTAAGAGGTGATGGCAATGAAAAGCGTAGAAACAGATCCTCTCCGCGCGGATCCGGTTTTATAAGCTACCACCGCCTCGGATTCCACGGCATTAAATTCGCCCCACTACCACACGAAGCGCCCCCTCATCTCCGCGTCCTCTCAATTTTCGCATCCCCTTGGATTCTCGCGCCGTTCGGATTTCGTGCCGCCTGGGGTTCCGCGCCCGCCAGGCGCACTACACGGGACGGAGAGTGCCAGGCGGTTTGAATGGGCCCCCGTGCGCGTGGCCCAAACAAACTCGCCCCCGTCCTAAGGAAAAGCTTGGCCAGTGCGACATCGCTTGTCGCATACCGGCCACCCGCCATAGCAAAAGCGCCCAAATGCCCAGCCCACACGCTCAAGAAAATGGCGTCAACCGCGCCCGAGCCCGACTGGCCCTGGCCAACGCCGGGGGCTACTGTCGGTGATATGGGCCCGGGGGTATGTCGGGGGCGTGGCATTTAAGAAAAAGGAAGGCGTCTTTGTCCATCAAGGAGCGTCAAAGTAATGCCCTGAAAGGCTAGGCGAGTCTCGGCCACGGGCGGCCACGTGGCCGCCCCAGAAGGGGCTGGCCCGGAGGCCACCATACTCCCAAACGGCGGGGTCCGAGATCTCCCGGACCCCTGGTCGGCAGGGTCTGGGATCACCCGGACCCTCATCCTCCATCCCGCACCTCTCTGAGAGAGGGGCGAATCCAACTACCAACCAACCCATTTAATGCTCAAATGGAGGAAAGCTGAGCGCCTGCCTCGCCGCATTCAATGCGATGTGAGTGTGGGCTCGATTACACCCATCATCACCCCTTTTTGCCTATCACCATGCAAAGGGGGCTAAAAGTCTTTGACTAAGACCGTGGCGTGATCGTGCACCCACTCCGCGCTCGCCCCCTCACGCCCTGTCCAGTCGCATTTAATGCATTGGGCGGCTACGTGGGAGAGAGAGTGCGGGCGTAGGTGGCACAGTGCCAGCGCCTACCCGCGAGATGGGTCTTTGACCAGTGGGCCTCGTTGGACCGATAGGCAAACCATCATCACGTCAGCGACATGGCTACCACGTCGACCACCCCCTTTTCGCTTTCCATGACGCAGCAAACAGGAAAGAGTAGGAATGGGATGACTTCTTCGACAAGATAAGGCAAAAACCACTCCCTCACGTGGAGTGAAGTAGAGAAAGGGTAGGACTACTGTGGTGTTCCCTTGTTTTATAAAAGGAGACCCAAGTTCTTCATAAAGGAGGTTCTGGAAAATAGGTTCGACTTCTTCATATAGAACAGAAGGTTCTGCCTCTCCAGCTAACCCGCCGAAATCTCTCACCCACCACTGAGTCTAAGGGAGAGGAACATTCTCATTGTTCTTGGCAACTTGCCCCATATACTACACACAAACAGGAGTAGGGTATTACACCACGCTGATGGCCTGAACCTGTATAAACCCCCGCCTCATCTGCATTACTCCATTCTTTCTGCGAGTTTGAATCAGGATACACCGCTCCCCGTGCCGAACCAAAAAGGGGGTCCCCCAGATCCCTGCGTGTCGATCCACGACATCGACACTGTTAGTAGGCAAACAACAACCTGTGATTTACAAAATGTTTATGAGAAGGGTTGTAGTTCACTTAAGAAATTATTTAGTACATGCATCTTTCTGTTAGTGTTACCTCCAACATATGAAGTAGTAGAGCTAGGGAGGATTACCTTAGCGTAGCTGTTCATTTTATTGATGATGATTAGCAGATGCAAAAAAAGAGTACTAGGCCTGAGGTTAATTGACGTTTCACACACAGGTGAAAATATAGCTGAAAGAATTAGGGATGTTATTAATGAGTTTAATCTTGCTAATAAAATATTTACTCTCATCTTAGATAATGCATCTGCTAATTCTAGGGCAATGGAAATTTTGCAACCTTTATTTTGTGTTTATGCCGAGTCTTTTCTACTGCATCAATGTTGTGCATGTCATATAAATATTTTGATTGTTAAGTCTGGGTTGAAAAGAGTGGGTGCTCACATCGACGCCGTTCTTCAAGTAATTGCGTGGTTAACTACTTCAAACCCACGGATTGCTGCATGGAAGAGGTTTGTCATGCATCCGATAAGAAGGCACATAAGTTTTTAACCGATGCGAAGCATCGGTGGAATGCAACTTATTTAATATTGAAGGTTGTTTTACCTTATAGCGATTTACTAACTGTTTTTCTTCAGTCACGTAATGGCCCAAAAAATTGTTGTTCAAAAGTTAGGAAATTGTTCAAAAGTTGGACCAATACTGACTGAGCAAACCTGGGAAATTGTTCAAAAGTTTTACCAATTTCTTCAAACCTCGACTACACTCTTCTTTTGTCACAAGTTTATTATCCAACTTAAAATTTAATTTTGAATAATATTCTTGAAACCGCAACTTTGTTAAAATAATATGAAAATGGTGATCTTCTAATGCAACCCGTCTTTAACATGAAACAAATATATTTAAAATATTGAAAAAAAATATCCCTATGTTGTATATTTTTGCTTTCATACTAGATCCTAAAGGTAAATTAAGGGGATTCTCCAATATTATATCACTCATTGGAGATACTGTAGAAGTAGATTATACTTCTTGTTATGGTGAGGTCAGATCTAAATTATATGAAGTTTTTGTAAAGTATCAACTAAAGTTTCAGGGAGTTCGTCAGCACAGACTCCTACCTGCCCCTGCAGCAAGTAAGAAGAAGCTACAATAGGGCAGAATTTGGGATGGCTCATCTTCAAGCCATAGTGGTAGCAGTTCATCGGCAGCAAGTGGAGACCCTAGATCGCATGGTGCAGTCGAAGAGTTGTCCATCTATTTGGACAACGACGCCATTAGGCATGAAGCACAAGACTTCAACATACTTGGGTGGTGGAACGATCACAAGATGACATATCCCATGCTTTCAAAACTAGCATGGGATGTGTTGATGGTGCCCGTGTCAACGGTGTTCTCCGAATCGGCCTTCAGTCTGTGCGAAAGAATCATCGAAGACAGGAGGACGAGTCTGAGCAGCGACCACGTCAAAATGCTACTAAGCGTTAAAAAGTGGGAGCTAGCAGCAGAACATACCCAATACACTGCTGACAACCAATAATTGGTCGTCCAGTTCGAGAACATCTACATAGATGAAGACCAACCCTAATAGCTTCAGACCTTTTTATAAGTAGTAGTGATCTTTTGAGCTGTACTCTTTTCTTTGTCATGGTTTTCTTAGATTCCCATATAAGTTTTTACATGACAAAGTTTTTAACGAGACAACATGTATCATTGTATCATATAATGATATAAACATTAATAAAGATCATTACTATTTTTGAACATATTGTTTTGAAAAATTTCACTAAGTGTGAATGTCTTTATTTTTTAATTTCACACAATTCATATTTTCAAGATGAGGGATAATTCATTTTTTGAATTTTTGAATGAGGAATAGTTTTTTAAAAAATTTGGAAGAGGAATAGTTTTATTTTTAGTTTTTCTTTTTTCGGACGAGAAATAGTACTTCGCCGCTTTTTTCGCATTGTCGGCCTGTGGCTGTTTTCGTGCTCGTGCCAGCCACGCCCATGGGCCGTGCTTGGAACGGGGGCTCGGCACGTGGGCCGGCACGGCACGACCCGCTACGGGAGCCGTGCCTAACGGGATGTGCCGTGTCGTGCGGCCCATTTGGCTGGCACTGCTTCCATGATGTATCCCTTGTGATGTGTATAGTACTCCTACCTTCCTGAGATCGCCCCGCTTGGCCGCTTCGGCTGTAGTAGTGTGTACCACCCCGGCTCAAAACTCCACTTTTGAACCCAAATGAACCAAATTAAATTTACCTTGGGCGTATATATATTTATCTTGGATGAGGTATCTACTCTTGGCGCGCAGAAATTTGGCTTGTTTTATCTTTACCCCTACTTGAACACAATCCAAGCATTTGGTAATGGACACATAAAGGCTAGCCAGAAGCTGAGCATTTCGCCAGAACTAAGGGTGGGCATTCGGTAAAAACCACAACTTCGGTTCGGTTTTTTCCTACGCAAAGTTCGGTTCGACACGAATGAACAACCGATCGATTCTTATAAATACTGGACACCACAAAACTCGAGTTTGGTTTTTTGTTCGGTTTTTTATTTTTACCAAAAAACCGAAGAAACAGCAGGACTGGCCTTGCACAACTGCAGAGACTTGCGCCGCCGGGGGTGGCGGCGGCGGTGCGACATGGAGGGAGGGGGAAGGCACACGATCGCGCGGTGGAGGGGCGAGGTAGGGCCGGCGGTGGGCGGCGGGGCTGGTGAGGACGTGGCGCAGAGGGAGGAAGGCGCGCGGCCGCGCGCGGAGGAGCGAGGCGGGGCTAACGGTGGTGCGAGAGGAGGCTGGGGGAGACGCGGTGCGGAGGGGGCCGAGCCGATCGGCGGCGGCACGACGCGGAAGGAAGGAAGGCGCCGCGCGGCGAGGAGGCGAGCGGGGCCGGCGGTGGCGCGGAAGGGCTAGGGCGGCGACGGGGCGCGAACGCGGATGGGGCCGGCGGACGTGGAGGGGCGGGTGGCGCGGTGCGGACGTGGAAGGGGGCTGGAGCGTTGCACGGGTGACAGAGAGTGAGAGAGGAGGAGGACGACGACGATAGGTTGGGTTTGGTTTTTGGGTTCGGTTTTCATACATCAAAACCGAACCCGTATCGAATTACTCGGTTTATGCAACACCACGAACCGAAACCGACCGAAACCCAAAACCATAAATATCGGTTCGGCTCAGTTAGTTTTTTTCGATTTTCGGTTAAAAATGCCCACCCCTAGCCTGAACCATGCATTGCTCGTCCCATCCTTTGGAAATTGGAAAAGAGATCCTTGGGCTTTGGGCACTGTGCGGACCACGGAAACCCAACACACCCTTGCTCACTGGGGCAGGCTAGTGTTGCACCCCGGCTGCGTATATCCAATTCGTTGTGACTTGCTGCTGGGCGTCGGCTAGAAAGAGGCCAGGGCATTTGGATGGGCCGCATGCGGTGATAGCGCGCCGCTTGTTTGCAGTTGGGCCGGAGTTTGGATTCGAAACGCCTCGCTTTGCCGTTTGCCCTCTCTCGGTATCTCCCCTTTTCTCAAGAGCCACAGCGTAATGACACATTTTCCTCCCTTATCTTATTGTCCTTTTTCCATTTTCTTTTCTTTTCTTTTCTTTTCTTTTTTTTTTTGCGTGCGACACCCCTAGCTCTGTACCTGTACCCGCCGCACCAAACGACGAAGTACAGTAGCTTGGAGGAAAAAAAATACAGTCGTTGCGTGTATTCCTTTTCTGTCATATATGGACTTCATGGACATGGTGTGATGCCACCGGATGATCAATCTCAACCGAACATAAGTGGAGTCCTTGCACGACCGCTTATTTATTATGTATTTTTTGCGAGAAATTTATTGTATATTTCTTGATTTATTTACTGAATGAAGCAACCGTGCATCTAAGCGCTAGCGGCACATGCTCCACGATGAAAACAACCGAACTGAAAAAATAAGCATACGTGATGTGTCAGGATACAAACTTGAGCCTGCGTACGCGATTAGTTTGGGGCAAATAAAGGTTTAGGCATTGCCGTGTGATTAGTTTTACCTCGTGCTTTTACTGGGGAAGTTTAGCCCCAACTAAGAGTCCCGTTTTAACTTTGTAAGTCATATGATCCCGCCGTAGATTTCTTGCTCATATACAAGCCGAAAATCATCAATACCAAGTGTAGGCCGTCCATTGTGCACGATCTAACGGTGATATTTTTATCTGAGAAGTATAAATAACTTATCTGTTATCTCGGTAGACAAAAACAAGAAGAACAGTATTTGAGTACAATATAAAAATTATATAAAAACAAAAGTTGTATTCGGATCGGAGAGAGAGAAAAAAAGCAGCAATACGTCTCACGACGCCCTAGTAAGGAGAGGGGCACACTCTTGGAAGAAAAATCTTACTGATGAGTAGACGGAGGGCCCACCGAGCAATCCCACGTTATCCATCACTCCACCGGGGAAGCCCAAGCGCATCGTGTCCCTTGAATCCAGCCGAGCCCCGCATGCAGTGAGCTTCCCCACCCTTCCGTGCCTTCCAAAGCATGAGAGGAGGAAAAAGGAAACGGAAATTATTCACAACGGGAAGCCTTCAAAAAGCCAACCCTTCCTCGCCCATTTTCCAGACAGCGTCTTGGCTCGGGCCTCAGCGGTGTGTGTGCGCCTCCGCGAGACCAGAGACACCAACCTCTCTCTCTCTCCCTCTCCCATCCTCCCCCTTCTCCTCCGCCTCGCCGCCGCCGCCGCCACCCGCTGCACGGTCTCTCTCCCCGAGGTAACTAGCCTTACAGGCCTGGAGTTCCCTCTCCTCCCTTACCTTCCCGTCGTTGCCGTCTCTCCGCACGGTCTCTCGGGGGCGCCGCGTTCGTGGGCTGGCCGTCTCCGTGTCGGTGGCGACGGCGGGGGGGACGCGGGCGATCGTCGGTGCGGAGCCCGATCTTAGAGTCCGTCGCGTCCGATCGCGCGG
Organism: Oryza australiensis; assembly: GCA_019925245.2. Lineage (NCBI taxonomy): Eukaryota > Viridiplantae > Streptophyta > Magnoliopsida > Poales > Poaceae > Oryza > Oryza australiensis. Next base: position 5,504,398 of record JAIFGZ020000048.1, on the reverse strand, counting down.
CGATCGTGCCGGCGCGCGCCGATCTCCCCATTTCGGCGGCGGAAATTCGGGTTGCTGCTCGTGTTTCATCGGTTGGTGTTGGTTCGGGCTACGGTTTTCCTGGGACGATCGGGCTCGTGCCGATGATTTGGCGAGATGTATGCGTTCGTTAAGCCCGATTTTTGATCGGTTTTGGTTGGGAAAATCAGTGTCGGGGAGATCGGGATAGGATTTGGGGCGGACGGGTTGTGGAAACACTGTTGGCAAATCTGATGGCACAGTCTGCCGTGATTATTTTTGGCTGGAGATGTGATATGGTTAGGAGTTGATGGGTCTGTTATTAGATGTGAAACCATCAGTTGGTTTACTCAGACCTTATCAGTGTTAGTTAATTCTAATCCACATGTTTTTGAGCAGTATAGAATGCAGGATTAATCCGTGGTGTTGTGACTTTTTGGGTGGCAGATTCGTGGGCAGCAGGAAGTGCATGGGGAGAAAGGATGCCAGAGTTGCGTAGTGGAGTCCGGCAAGCTCGGTTGAAGGCAAAGAAGGTTGAGGACCTTGCAGCACAGGACCCAGCTGAGAACTTGGTAGCGGTGGCACCGACGGTGGCAGGAAGACGTGGTAGAGGAAGGGGTGGGAGGGGTGGAGGTAGAGCAACAGGAAGAGGAAGGGCAGGAGGAAGAGGGCGAGGTGTTCCGGTGATTGATTTGGACCCGGACCAACCTTGTGAGGTTCTTCCAGGAGCTGCTGTTGGCGGAGGCGCTGCTGGAGGCCCCCATCATATTGAGGAATTTGCTGATAAGGTCGTGAAGATGGATGGTGGAAGTGCTGAGAAGATCGGTGGAGGTGAAGATGATGGGAATGCATCTCCAGTTCCGGATAAGGTATATTCTTCTACGGAGCTCTTACTAATTTATGCATGTTATCACTTGCATGCATTTCTTGTACTGTCATTCGGATTGCAGACATGCAGTGTTAGGTTTTCGGAGATGACGACAAATTAGTAGATTTTGGTCTGGTACCACATGTGTACCGTTATATCATATTACGATATTATGTCGTTATGTGCATGGTTCAGGTGAACCAAGCTCTTCTCTTTACGTAGCTGTTGGTAACGCCTTTTGGAACTTATTAAATACATTAAATAATTGACCTAAAAACAAGCATAACAGCACCTTCCTTACTCTACCATTTTTATTTTTAGCATTATTTGTAGGGCAAGGCAGGACAGGTGCCAGCATTTATGTTTTCTTCAGAATTGTTTCCACTTTTTTATATGGATGCACCCTTCTCAATGATGCTAGCTTGAAGTTTTCAATAGGACATAGCTGTAGAATGAGATGGTTGACATCACCGCATTCATTAGGGCATCTCCTTATCTGTTACTGAGCGAATGCCAGTGCACGGGGCTGCTCCGAATCCCTAAACTTAGTTACCATTTGCTTATATCATGGAAGCTGTTCTTTCTTGTAACATAGTTGATCTCAGACCCAATATAGTTATCCCCAAGTCTATTTTGGACGCAACCGTGGAGTTTGTGCAATAGCTTGGTGTCATTAGGTTGTTCAAACTTATCGACATGGATCTGTGCACGTGGCAAATAGCTTTGACCTTTTGATACAAAATAAACTTTAGGCTCCATGATCATCTTCTACTCTTCGAGTGCTCTAAATTTGGAGTCTTAGGAGATCACTTTCTTGCCTAGCAAAAAACCACGCCATAAATTACATGGGTTACAACTAATCCTTTTCATTGTATATATTCATCTCTATCTCAAATGTCAGGCTCTATTTCTGAGAATCACGCTCTGCTTGAAAGGAATGCAAAAAAATTGTTAGTGCATGATAGGATGGTTGAATCTGTGACGACTTTTACTAGAATATGGTTTGTTTTGAGTGTCATCTGGCACAATATTGTTTTATACTACGATGAGATGGAGATTTGGTTACCTTGTAGACGATGCATCATTTGCAGGTTCAAGTAGGCCATTCTCCGCAATACAAGGTAGAGCGGAAGTTGGGGAAAGGTGGTTTTGGACAGGTTTATGTTGGCCGGAGGATTTCTGGTGGAACTGAGCGCACTGGAGCTGATGCTATTGAGGTCTAACTCCACCGTTTTTACTTTTCTTTTAAAAATTTCCTGCTATAATATTACATGGTGGTGATAATAGATGGACTCATATTGCAGGTAGCTTTGAAATTCGAGCACCGCAACAGTAAGGGTTGCAATTATGGCCCTCCATATGAGTGGCAAGTTTACAGGTAATTGCACTATAATAAGTTGAGTATTACAATCTTAGAGATAGGATCTCAGAGACTCAGACATAATAAAAGTTATTATGCAATATCTTGATTCTTGCCTCAAAATGTGGTTTCTATTGTGCATATTACAATGACTAGTTATCTCTTGGATCCAAGAATTTGTTAATTAGTTGCATGAATTTTTTGCACATTAACCTGAACTAGCAGACATTTAATGCTTAGTATGTTACAACAATGTTTTCTGCTGATTATAATTGTAGACTCACTTATTTTCCCTTATAGTTGAACATTTAGTTAATTGGAGTTTTCTGTTGAAGGGTACTATAGTACTGTAGTGCCACTATTTACTATTGAGAACCAACCTTACTATTTGTGCGTTCTGCATGTGTTTCAGCGCTCTGAATGGATGTTATGGTATACCCTGGGTTCACTACAAAGGCCGGCAGGGGGACTATTATGTTCTGGTCAGTCATATAAGCATTTTCTAATTTTTTTGAGATTCTTTTGTTAACAACTGCTAAAATTTGTAACTTTTTCAGGTAATGGACATACTAGGACCTAGCCTTTGGGATGTTTGGAATTCTGTTGGGCAGGCGTAAGATTGTTGTGCCCTGATTGCTTTTTTATCCCCTCAAGTCATATTTGTTGTTAAACACAGCAACTAAGTGATAACCAATGTTTCATGCAGGATGACCCCAAGTATGGTTGCTTGCATCGCTGTGGAGGCAATTTCTATCCTTGAAAAACTTCATGCAAAGGGGTAAGCAGGTCTACCGATTTTTCCATTAGCCTCTGGATTTCGTTGTTCATGTTTTATTTGTGGAACATTTTACCAGGTTTGTTCATGGGGATGTTAAACCAGAAAATTTTCTACTTGGCCAACCTGGATCACCTGATGAGAAGAAACTTTTTTTGATTGATCTTGGCTTAGGTATGTAATGGAAACCTTATGTGATTGATACTGGTTTGCAAAAATCAAGCACATAACTCCATCTCGATAAGATTTAACATTCCCTAATCAGCATTACAGATGTTCTTTTGTAATTCTGTTTGTACCTAATACCATTGTAAAATTTGAGTTCACAAGTGCTCATACTACCATTTACAATTTCAGCATCTAAATGGAGGGAATCGCCAAATGGGCAGCATGTTGATTATGATCAAAGGCCAGACATATTTAGGTTTATCTTTATCTGATGACTTCTTTTGTTATATTTTTGCAACCTTCCTCGATATTTATCATCTGCCTTCTTTTGGACAGGGGTACAATAAGATATGCTAGCGTCCATGCCCATTTAGGCCGTACTGGTAGCAGAAGGGATGATCTGGAATCATTAGCATATACATTGATATTTCTTCTCAGAGGAAGGTTACCTTGGCAAGGCTACCAGGTTTCCATTCTTTCTCTGGACATTGGGTTATACCTAATGTACTATGTGTTACGTTCATTTGCATATCGAGTGAATGTTTTTGTTTTTTTCCAATAGATTCAGTGATAACGATAGTTTATCTGTGATATTTTTTTCCTTGCTCACTGATTTTTTATATAACTTGATCTGTTGTGTTTATTGCAGGGTGAGAACAAGAGTTTTCTTGTTTGCAAGAAGAAAATGGCTACCTCTCCAGACCTTTTGTGCTGTTTCTGTCCCCCTCCTTTTAAACTTTTCCTGGAGAGCGTGACAAACATGAGATTTGATGAAGAGCCAAACTACGCAAAGCTTATTTCCCTTTTTGATGAATTGATTGAGCCCCAGCATTTGAGGCCTATTAGAATCGATGGTGCTCTAAAGGTTATTTTACATCAGCAAAATATTTTTTCTTCGTATTACAGCATCAGCTAGTGCATCCACCAAATTTTAATATAATTCACATGATTTGACATTGAATGATTTCTATATGCAGGCTGGACAAAAACGTGGAAGGTTGCTTGTAAATCTTGAAGAAGATGAACAACCAAAGAAGAAAGTTCGACTTGGAAGCCCAGCAAATCAGTGGATATCAGTCTATAATGCTAGGAGACCCATGAAACAGAGGTAACAAACTTTGCCCTTTACATGCTTGTTGTAATCTTCACTCGCAATCAGCTCAACTATATGCACATTTTTTGTGATGTATGGCATGAAGTTTGTCCACAAATAGTCTGAAGTCACGTGCGATGCATAGTTGTACTCAACTCCTTGGTGCGGTGCTTATGCCGTGATAATTTTTTGTCGTCCATGTCAAGATTTAGTATATGCCACTATTGCAGTCTACAACTTCACCTCATTTAATTTATTCAAAGTAATGCTTATGTATCTAATTTGCCAACAGACCATTACTGCTTTGGCATTTTGAACGGGGAACTGCAGTTAAGCATGCTATATTGTTATTAGCAGTGTCTTAGTCAAAAATCAAAAGAATATAAACTTGGGTTCATGTGTGGCTTGGGCTTCAAAATACCTTTTTAGTAACGTCCTTGTCTTTCTTGTTTTTCCTCAACAGATACCATTACAATGTAGCAGATGCCAGACTTCATCAACACATAGAGAAGGGAAATGATGATGGATTGTTCATTAGTTCAGTGGCATCTTCAGCCAATCTTTGGGCCCTTATTATGGACGCGGGAACTGGGTTCACATCCCAAGTTTATGAACTCTCGCCAATATTTCTTCATAAGGTAGTCTTACTCTTGAGCATAGATTCCGTATTCTCTTTGTTGCATTCTGAGTTGCCTATTTTTGTACTTTTAGGATTGGATTATGGAGCAATGGGAGAATAATTACTACATCAGTGCCATAGCGGGTGCAACAAATGGAAGTTCCTTGGTGGTCATGTCAAAAGGTTTGTCTCAGCTGTTGTTTTATTGGAGGTCTCATGTTACTACCATTGTTATTCTTCATAAAGGACCATCTATGTTTAGAAACTTGGCCTGTTTCTCTTGCCATTCACTTTGCAGGTGTCTCATTTTTTTTCTTTTGGAAGATGGTTGATATGTTCTGATGTGTATATATTGAGTTGCATGTTCCACACACGTAGTGTTTCTTTTGTTAATGTATTATGACTTGAATGGGGTTAGTCTGACATGGTGATTTACTCTTTCCAGGAACTCCTTACACTCAACAGTCTTACAAAGTTAGTGAATCGTTTCCCTTCAAATGGATCAACAAGAAATGGAAAGAAGGATTTCATGTTACATCAATGACTACTGCAGGAAGCCGCTGGGGTGTAGTTATGTCAAGGAATTCTGGATTTTCTGAACAGGTATTGTGGCTATTGGTGTATTTATGTTCCCTGGTGTGCAAATCAGTTGCAATCTATGCAATGGTATTTTCAAATTTTTATGGCATGTGAAAAAGGGTACAAAACTCTTAGGTATCAGAAAATAACTTGTTTTCAGATGAAATTATTTCAGTTGTTGTATTGATGGAAACCAGTCTTTTTGAACCTGACAGGGATTCTGACATCATATATCAAGTTGACTATACTTCATCTCTCTCATGTACCGCAGGTGGTAGAATTGGATTTTCTATATCCTAGTGAAGGTATCCACCGGCGTTGGGAGAATGGCTATAGAATAACTTCTACAGCAGCCACTGGTGACCAGGCTGCTTTTGTATTGAGTATACCCAAAAGAAAATTGATGGACGAGACACAAGAAACTCTTAGAACATCTGCTTTTCCAAGCAACCATGTGAAGGTACGACACATGACTAATTCCTGTGTACATTGTTTTTCTTCACAGTTCTCTCTAACCTGACCATTCAACTTACATTTCTTGTTCAAGCGCCAACTCGATCACTACTCTAACATTGGCACATACTATTGTCTTTTTGTAGGAGAAATGGGCCAAGAATCTTTACATTGCTTCGATTTGCTATGGCCGGACGGTATCTTGAGGCATACCCTGCACACCAACTCGGGGCTGAGCATATTCGCAACTGAGTTGATGTCGGGAAAACCAGCAATCTAGTTGCTGCTCTCTGTTACTCTGTATTTGTAGGTAACATTGGCTAGGTAAACCTTACATCATGGCCAGAGTTAGGGGTGCGAGAAGAAGCAGGGAGGAAGGTGGACGGACAGCTAATAAGCTGATGAGGATGTCATCCCGCTGGTGGTCTGGTGGAGGTGGCAGAAGCGGATGCCGTCAACATATTTTGCATCAAGATGTGCTTTGCTGCAGTCCTTGCTGCGTTGCAAAGCATGGATGACCCCTATAGCCTCTTTGGAGGCCTATAATCTGAGAGCCCGTTGTGTATAGCTCTTATCGTGTCCTGCGTTTTGTCTGGTGGAAGCGAAATTACCATGTTTCCAGAACTCCGGAATTGTCTCTAAATTATTGTGTGAGAATGGGTGTACTGATAAATCGGTGTATCGATTCCATTATTCGATGGTCTCATTGCATTAATGCAATAGTGTTGCATTACTGATCATCTTTTTACTTCTTGTGCACAGCGATATTCATGAAGTACCACTTGAGAGAGTGGCATCAATGAAGGCCACACCATGAGAGTGATTATCACGATACTCCCTATTATCACGATGCTCCTAAGAGCAAGTTTAATAATTGAATAGTTGAGTTCACTGCTAGTTAATGTTAGAGCCAACGTGTATAATATATTAGTGCCTATACTTTTTTCTCCTCTCTCCTCTTATGCATTTAATGTATATTAGCAATTATGCCCGTGCGTTATAATGAGTAAAGTCGCGGTGCCCGTGCGTTATAATGAGTAAAGTCGGGGCGCGGCGCGGATGGAGACGGGACGTTATAATGAGTAAAGACGGGAGAGAGGGGCGCAGGCGGGACGCGGGACGCGACGTGGAAGCTTCGAGCAGCAATGGGAGGAAGGGGCAATGGGAGGGAGGGGCACAGGCGTGGATGGGGACGGGAGAGAGTGACGCAGGAAGTCTTTTTTTTTCATTCAAGTATTCTCTTTTTTTATATTGGGACTGCGGGTCAATTTTATAAATACTTAAGAGATTTTTTTTAAATAGCCACACATATAAAAATTTTAGGTAGAAACAGATTTTTTTAAGTATATGTAGAAGCTAGTCCTTATACATGAAAGCTAATAACCTTTATTTTATTTTATTTTTTACATAAATTTATAATATACTCGTATAGTCTCCTGTTATTCTTGCTATAAAAGGGCCATCGGTCCTACAATTTGATGTCAAGCTTGACATTCCTTTTGCACATTCGAGTTTATCCCTTGTTTTACCTCGTTCAATATTCATTATCGTCTGCTTTGCATCGCTAGCATTTAGAAATTAACAAAAATGCCCTTGTTGCTCTGTCCTTTTTTTTCTATTTCTGATGACAGGGAGAAAGGGATGAGTAAAAGAGCTAGACTCTGTTCCGACTGTCTAAGCGGTCCAAAAGCGAAGGTTAAAAAATAGAAATCAATAAAAAGTTGTCCCTAAAATTAACGTAATGGTACATAGCCGAAGTGATTATCTTTTGGAACAAATATAGTATTTTGCTTAAAAAAACTATTACTCTCTTGGACTATTTTGCTAGATCATTTAATCTCTTAACATTTTTTTGATTTCACACTCCCGAACTATATAAAACGGTAAGTATTTTTATGTTTTATTTGTACTGAAAATTTGTAAAATTGATAAATTCATTACTACTTAATTTTTTTATCATTGTTTGCACTGAGTAGATTTTTTAAAACTTTTTTATCATTGTTTGTCTAGGTTTGGAAGCATCTAAGTGAAAGCAAGTTAATGATCATAGTTACATTTAGTAATAGTTACATTTAGTAAGTTACACTCGTAATAGATTACATAATACACCAAATTAACAAGAAACAATATAACAAGTAAGTCCGTGATAGCCACAAGCATCAAAAGAGGAGACGAAACCACAACCCGCTTCTGGGGCACAACATGGGTCCAGGGCCAGCGACCAAAGGACCTGGCATCAAAAGTCTACAAGGCATTGAAAAGGAAAAACATGTCCCTACAACAAGCACTTTTCAATAGCCAATAGATATATGATGTTGAACTGCCAATCACACAAAGGATGACAATATGCTACAATAACTAGTGATCATTTGGAATGCGGTATAGCAAGTCGAACTCACACTAAGAAAAATAGATGAGATCACTTGGAGTCATGGTGAATATACGACTGCATCAACCTGTAAGGCACAATTTCTAGGACACACCAAAACAAACTACGACTTGCTGATTTGGAAGAATTCATTACTTTTCATCGAAAGAAGTAGCACACAACTCAGAAAGGAAAAAACCTCTAATGCTCTTTTTTCCTTAAGCTCGTGCGTTGCAACGTGTGTCATTTTATTTTATTATAATTATTTTAAAATTGAAGTCTCATTTAATTTTAATTTATATTTTTTTCTTTATCTCTTCACCTGAGGCCTATTTCAGCATTGAGACTGTGGGTTAATTTTATAAACATTTAAGAGTTTTTCTGTAAAATAGCCAGACAGACTGCGGGTTAATTTTATAAACACTCAATGGGTTTTCTGCAAAATAGTCAGACAGGCTGTGGGTTAATTTTATAAATACTCAAGGGGTTTCTGCAAAATAGCTAGACGGACTGCAGGTTAATTTTATAAACACTCAAGGGGTTTTCTATAAAATAGTCAGACGGACTGCAAGTTAATTTTATAAAAACTCAAGAGATTTTATGCAAAATAGCCAGGCAAAACAAAAATTTAATGAAAACACTACTTACTTTATAGATTTATTATAGATTATAGATAGTTATAGATGATGCAACTAATGTAATGCCTAGAACTAATCTATTGCAAGCCTTCGATAGATTGGCAACTCGAAGCTGGCTGAATAACGGCGACACTCGATATGCAGACAAGTCCCAGAAACATCCTTTCATCTCCTCGCTGAGTACAGATACACCCATAAATTTTGGGACATGATCGCAAGTTGGGTCGCATGTGAACTCCTAAGACCGTCCTTCTGGAAGTCAACAACGACGGTCCATGAGTGATGGGAGGCTATAGCATCATGCCAAGGAGCACCAAAACAAGGAATACGATCCCTACTACTTCTAGCAACGTAGGAAGTATGGCAAGAGAGGAATCAAAGGATATTTTGGCAAACTGAACTGCCAATGATGGTATTTTTATAAATATTAAGGAATAATGAAGGATTTGAGCTACAGCACGGGAGCGAAGACCTTGCCAACATTTATACCTTAGACCTACAACTTACCTTTTTCTTCTTTTTCTTCATACATGTAAATAACCTTTTTCCCACTATATTCAATGAAAACAGCTGTCGTCTTGTTAAAAAAATGGATGTCTCACATTCCTTGGAGTGTTTTTTTAAGCTTTTTAGGCCATACATGAACAATTCATGCTTCCACATAAGTCCATTTCTAGGATTGGTTAACTCTAAACAGTAGACTCAAATCAGAACTATCCTCTACAAACCGACACTTCGGGACACTATTGTGGCTGTATCTCGACGTGGCATGAGAGTTTTTTTATCCAGGAGCATGAGTGACAATTTAGTCTACGGATCGATAGCCACTGAGAGCATATGCAACAGCTTTCCAATACCCTCTAAAATCCCTATTTTAAACTAATTTGAACGAAATTTATCTTTCAACAGATTGCCTATCTCATTCTAAAAAAAATTTGTTTCCCTTTTCCATCATTTTTGTTCTTCACAAATAGCTAACCGAGTGTGACGCCCAATATTAGTTTCGCGCTATTACGCTTCTTCCCACACGCACGTTTTTGTTGTCACGCGCCTAGCCCTGTTCGTCCCCCGCTGCCGCATCCTCCCCCGCCTCCTCTACCACCGTCGCCCCTCCTCGACCCCTCCTCGTACACGGCCGCCGCATCCTCCACTGCCGCAGCCTCTCCCTGTCGCCTCCTCGTATCGACGCCGCTGCGTTCCTCCCCTCCCTTTCCTTCTCACCGGCGCATCCTACAACGCCGCAGAAAATCAGGCCCAAAGCAATTTTAAATTTAAAGGAAACCAGATTTTAAGAATTCTGTTGGATGAGAGATGCTGTATTGGGAATTAAATTTTTTTAGGAATGACTAAAACACAATTATTAAGAATTTATTTAGTCATTCTGTTGCATATGCTCTGATATCTTTGTTTCGTAATAGGGTCTAGTTAGGTCTTTTTTTGGCTGTGTGTATTTCAGCAGATGTATTTCAGCAGAGACCAGGATGAGCTTAGTTTGGAATGTATCATCTTGATATATTTGACTAAGTCTTAATAAATATTTTATTATTAAAAAGCAATTTCATCAGGATTTCATATTTATCTTGGGTGATCTAGATACACTAGCCAAATTACTATTGACTGGCCACCCTAGGATGCGGCTCGCCTGCGAATGCTTCATGAAATTTTTATGTTGTTGAAAGGATTGAATATGGAATTTTGGTAGCAAATACGATAAAGTTAAGTTTATTTGGGCTCCAAAATCTTTCTAGCAACATCACCGAATTAGATTATACAATAATCGATGGAATTTTAGAAATAAACAACGTAGTCCACACTCCACACACACTCCCCAGTGGATTGCTACAGTACGTTCCTGCGTCTTTTTTTATTTTAACTCGTAGCTGGACCATAAATTTGCTCATACTTTAGGAAATTACTCCTTTGATATGGAATTCTTTTGCAGAAAAACGCGCTAACGTAGGATTAAGATCGGACGGCTCCGCATCTTCTCCCGGCAGAACACACTTAACGACGGCGGCAACTAACATACCCACTGCGCGCATCGGAGCAGCTCGTCGTCGTCGTCTCCATCTCTCCCACCTCAGATCTCACCATTCCCTACCGATCCCCCCTCCCCCCAGGTTCTCCGATCCCCGCGTTCGAGATAGGCCCAAAACCCTAACCCCCGCCCTCCTGGGTCGGTGCCCCCACCGCGCCTGAGGACGCGGAGATGGCCTTCATGGCGGCGCTGGAGGCCGATCTACGCGCGCTCTCCGCCGAGGCCCGCCGCCGCCACCCCTCCGTCAAGGACGCCGCCGAGCACGCCATACTCAAGGTATTGCTCTCATCACCCGTGCCCGCGTTACTGAAGATCTCAGTGCCGCCTCCCATTTAGTGGTTTTGTTGCTCGCTCGTTCATCTGGGATCCAATTAGCCAGGGGGGTTCTCTCCAACGGTTTCGAAGTGTGGCTCCAGCTCCAGTTTGGTTATGCAGTTCAAATACGCAGTGAGGTAGCGGCGTAGGAGTATGATTCCCACCTGATGTTTTTGGTGATCGTAAGCAGCTGCAGGAGAACTAACCTTTAGCCATTTCTAATTGAACTAATTCTAAGAAATTTCAACTGTAACTGTGGTCTGCCAACTAGCTTAGCTTAATCACTAGGGTTAGTGAAATTGTAGCCAATGGTACGGGTGCAGGATTTCCATATGCTAGTAGTAGTGATTAATGATTATACAGACTAACCTAACCGGTCTGAATGCCAACCAATACTTATATGGTTGCAGGTAGGGAATAGGGAATCCATTCCTTTCTTGTAAGACCTAGTAAATCCTCTTTTATAACACTAAATTTAGACTGCAGAAAATGCTTTTAATGGGGTTTAAGGAATTATTGGGTTACCATGTTGATTTCAATCAGAGATTTTCATTTTTTATTTGCTTGTTTCTTATTTGAGGAACTCATGAGCTCATGCTCAAGCCAGGTGCAATGCACTTGCTTAGAATGCTTCTGTAAGAAGCTTATGTACCACCCGTTGTAGTATGGACTTTAAAGAGCTGGAGGAACTTAATGGCTTTTGTTCATCCATTATAGAAGATCTGGAGAAACTTTATAACTTTTAATTCTCCAAATTAATAATTTGTACAAACTTTTGTTTTTCTAATGCAATAAGGGCTGGGCTTTGAATACAACATTGCCATTATAGAACTCTTGACAGGTTCTTTCAGTGGAGACCTCTCTTGTATTCAAGTTTCAATGCAACGGACATACTAGAAGTAGCTTGTTTGTAAAAGGAGCCACAAATCCACAATAGACCAAATAGCTCCAACAGAACCAGAATCTCAGCAAGAGAATGGGGTCTATTGGAATTATTAGTGGAATACAAGTATACGATGATACAATCTAACCTGATTCAGCTCAGAAGATAAGCTTTGAAGTTTGAAATACCAAGTTGGAAAATTAAAAACCTATTCTTAATATTTGATGGAATAACATCAGATAAACCAATCAAAATAACTTTTGACCTAAATACACCAGCAAGATTGTTTTCATGGATTTTCTAGAAATTAAGGTGTGAACCTAAGTGGTATGCACTCATGTGTTTATTGCCTCTCTTCCCACTTTCTTGTTCTTTTCTTAAACGTTTGAGATACTTCCAATGTTAATATGATTGACCTTACTGGATGACTGGCTATATTCTGAGATCATTTATCTTCTTTACCAACTGTATACCTGTTATTGCAAGAGAATGATTAAGCATGTCATTCCGCCTATCTGAAGCTAATCTGTTGACATTCTTAAATCTTCAGTGTCAACAAATCTCCTCCATAACTCAAGTGAAGCCAATAATTCTGTGCTGCAATTTAGATTGATGTGTAATGAACAAAAGTTTTGTATTTTTAGGCATTTTATGGTACACCACAAAGTACCTTTTAACTTGACCGTCATGCTACTTGTTTCCTAACTTGTATTTGAATTCTTTTTGGCATACAGCTCCGTTCTCTATCTAGTCCGATGGAAATAGCTCAAAATGAGGATATATTGAGGATGTTTCTGGTGGCATGCAGTGTTAAATCAGTGAAGCTGAGTGTAATAGGACTATCCTGTTTGCAAAAGCTTATATCTCATGACGCTGTAGCTTCTTCTGCATTGAAGGATATACTGCCTACTTTGAGGGATGTGAGTTTTGATCACTTCTGTATCCATATACCCCTCACTATATTCATTTGTTTTTTTTGGGGGTCTTAATCGATGTATAAACTGAATCACATATTTTGTGTCATCTGTAGTTATCCTGATGACTTGATGAGTCTGATAGTGTCTTTTTTTTTTAAAAAACAAACCTCTGTTCAGGAAACATGATTAATTACTAAGGCTGTTTATTTTTGTCTTAGGATATTTTGTTGTTTTATTCTTCAAACATATTCTGTACAATATTAGCTCATAATTTTTCAATCCTGTTTTTTGTTTCGTTTTCCTTGCAGCATGCAGAGATGACAGATGAGATTGTTCAACTGAAGACTTTGCAAACAATTTTGATTATTTTTCAGTCGCACCTACAACCTGAAAGCGAGGTAGCAATGCCAATGGTTACCATCAGTTTAATTGGTTGATTTGTATAATAGATGTAAATATTTTGTTATTATCTGGTGTAGTTGCCTTTAGATCAGTCTGAAGCCTCCCCTGTTATAAAAAAACACTAAGATTACTAGTCATTATTGAACAACTTGTTGCCGCATGCTAGCATTTTCAAAAATCTTTTTTCATGTCTTCCTCATTTGGCTTATGTGTATGAATATCGTCTTTCCACATAATAAGGAAACCACTTCCTTTATTTTATTTTGGAGCAATCTGTTGGGATTTGGGGGTTATGACATGTTAATGTTTGAAACATAGTGCATTCTTGTTCAACATATTCTGGTTGACTCTAGAATGGGTTTCTGTATAATGATAAAAAGAGTAACTCAAGTTGCAGTAGTAATTTTTGAAGTCCTCTGAGGGAGTTACCATGACTAAAATTTTCTATTCCTCGGGACTGTTTAGAACCTTCCCTCTTGTTTTGCATAGTTCATGGAAAACCTAAATAATATATGCGGTCTCATTTTATCTCGAATACCTTTCCAGGATCGTAAAAATGTAACCATGAATAAGTAGGCCTAGTTATCTATATATTTTTTATATCTCTTCAGGAGAACATGTCTCAAGCTCTTGACATATGCCTTCACCTTCTTGAAAGCAACCGTTCTTCTGACAGTGTCCGCAAGTAAGTTCCTTCGCTTACCATTGACTCACCTATTCTGACTTCTTTTATTGTGCTCTCCTAACACACATATTGTCCTTAGCACGGCAGCAGCTACATTTAGACAAGCGGTGGCATTAGTCTTTGATAATGTTGTTCATTCTGAATCACTTCCCTCCAGTAAAGCTTCTTCAGCAAGGCTCAGTTCACGTGCTAGTTCTGTTGCTGATAATGTCACTCGTAGCTTCAGCCACACACTGTAAGACTGTCTATTTTATTTTATATTATACTTAACGCTTTGCAGGAATGCTACTTAAGACATTTGAAATCTGTTGTTCATGATGTCCTTTTTTTTCCTTTAGAGGCTTTGACAACACTGGCACCGTATGCATTATATATAGTATAATATAATCAGCTTCACAATAAAACTCGATTCTTTTTTTGTATTGTACCTTTTAATGAGTACACATTTTGCATTGCCGAATCAATAGCTTTCTTATTTGTACTGTGTTTAGCATATCACTCATGGTCTTCTGCTTTATTTGGATGATATGGCAGGCACACAATGCTTGTATTTCCATTCTAAAAGCATAGACACATGACAATTAAATGTATCACTGACGCAACACATATATTTCATTTTTCACTCAGTGAATTTTTCATTTCTTTTGCTTGTTGAATTTATATTTGGCTTACACTAGCACTACATGACAGGTCATTAGGGAGCAACTCTGTGGAGCCTACCATGAGGGAAGAACTGAGCAATATTGGCAAGCTTGGTCTCCGTTTGCTTGAAGACCTGACAGCTCTTGCTGCAGGTGGATCTGTATGTGCGAACAATTCCTGATTGCACTTATTTATTCTTGCCGCATGATTTTTGGAGACTTAATGCCACATAATTTTTGGAGTAGCTGCCAATTTTTATTACTGAATTTCTACACCTTTTCTGATTAAGCTATTGTTGTTATTTTCTCTAGGCTACGTGGCTTCGTGTTTATTCATTGCATAGGACATTTGCCCTTGACATTCTTGAGTAAGTTTTCTCCAAAGTTAAATCTCTGAATGTTTCTTTGTATTTTTTTCAAGGCAATTATTATTTTGTTATTATCTTGACCCAGTCTTACCTTTTTAATTCAAATTAAGTTCTATGTTACAAGATGTTTCAACTGAACTATTGTTATTGGATGTTTGTGAAGCTCATGATCTGATACCATTGATTTGGAGTGTTGGGTTCTGTCAGGAGTTTTAGAAAATAATCTGAAGGACATTATACAACTGAAATCGAAAAAAATAATTTCAGCATGTGTGTACTCACCTAGAAACTTAACTTTATTGTGCAACTTGTATATAGAACAAGCTAGAACTCATCTAGACATATTTTGTGCCAGGTTTGTGCTATCAACATATGTTTCTGTATTCCGGGCATTGTTACCTTACCAGCAGGTTAGTTCCTACGTTTCTTTTATTATGTCTAATATTTCTGCAAATGTTGATTTGTAACTTATGATGCCATTAAAAACCTGCCAGGTCTTGCGGCATCAGATATGCTCGCTCCTTATGACTTCACTCCGTACAAATGTGGAAGTAAGTACATTAAAATCAGGAGTTAGTTTTTAGAACCTGTAATGTGGTCAAGTCCAGTTGTAAAATTATTGCGTTACCACAGTGGCAAGCGTCATTGTCAGCAGAACAAACTTCTGACTTACAACATTAGTTCCATAGAAGTTTGACACCGGCATAGGTGCCACACCTCTTATAAGAGGGAGGCAAATTGGATTCCATCTAAAAGAACAAGTCAGTCATGATTTCCCTGGCTTATTGAAGTGTTTGCACAGCCTATAGTTCTACCTGCCTGAGCAAGCAACCCTCTTTGCCAGCTTGGATTTTTGAAATTTTTTTCCTAATCGGATGAAGACCTAAGAGATGCAAAATGTACCTATACTTCCATTTCTGTTGAATTGCACAGCATGAATTCGAGGATCTTCAAACTGGCAGCGCTAACTCCAGTTTTTGAGGTTGTTAATGCATTTCACACCATTAGCAGCATGGATCTTTTGGTCTCATCAATCCTTATATTCCCTCAGATAGTTAGAAGCCTAAGCAATGTGAGAAACTTCTTTTGATGTGCCTGTTCCTAATCCATTTGCTGGGAACGGGAATATTCAAATAAACATTAATTATATTAACTCTTGGCTATCTGACCTTCTTGATTACATGCCCTCTTCTTGTTATTAACACCTTGAATGTGTTCTTTTTTCTGGTTTATCTTCAGCTTGAAGGTGAAGCAGGGGAACCTGCCTTCCGTCGTTTAGTCCTACGTTTGGTAGCTCATGTCATCAGACTGTACAGCTCTTCACTTGTTACTGAAAGCGAGGTACCATTCTGACCATACTCACATCCATGCAAGCACTCCGGATGGACTTGTTATCCACTAAATAGCTCCAGGATGTGATTTATTGAAGATCCAATTGTGCACTTTTTAAAAAGTTTTTTTAAGCTCCAATTACATTCCTGTGGTTTTTATATGAAGAAAAAGTCCCTCCTCTTTCTCCAAAGAAATTTAAGTTTTTAGTAAGAAGTTGACTGTGTTCATTGTAGCTAGAAGTTAAGGAAGCATAGGACTAGCTACCTTTGGTTCAATATGCTTGGGAATGTATCGTGCAAGAATGTACTAACTAGGAGGAGGAGAACTAACAATCTTGACTATTGAAGTGCATCAAGATGAGTTGGATTTAAACACCAAAAGATGAACATCTTTCTGGGATTATCCACTTGTACTCAAAGACTCCACTAGTCAATCCACTTTATGCTACTGCCAGAAATCAACCTGAATTTGCACAATCGATATTGATGTGACGTTATGTTAGAGTGCTCATTCTGCTAGGGTAGTTCCTGCCAAATATGTTCCACAATATGCTTAACTTGAAATTGCGTGTGTCGAAAAATCAGTCGCACTTTGTATAGGCTGAAATTGCCAGCTGGGTTCTGTACATTTCAGCCTGGCTAACTTGGGATGAGCACCCCTTTATTCTACATCGTGCTCAAGTTATGCTATCCTACCTGACTATTAAGCTGCCTCTGTTGACAGGTTTTTCTTAATATGCTTGTAAAGGTTACTCGTCTGGACTTACCATTATGGCATCAGATACTCGTTCTTGAAATTCTGAGGGTAGGTTTCCTTGTTTACGAAAGACATTAATGCCCATGAGTTTTATGCTTTTTCTTGGCTTCTGAAGTGAGCTGGATTCATAAGAAAATCCCTCATTTTCCCTTCTTTTTTCTGATTTGAAATATATTCTTTTGAAACCCTCTATCATTTTAATATGATGCTTGTGGGTGATCTTTTCTCATATGCCCTCCTGGTGTTTTCTTATCAGGGTTTTTGTATAGAAGCCCACACACTGAGATTGCTATTTCAGACATTTGACATGTACGTATTACATCCTCTTGAAATTCTATTGAGATTAAGTTTATGCTTCCTCTATTGTGGGTAATTTTCGATTCATTTGTCTTATCTCAAGGCTTGTGCTTGTTGGTCCTCTGGCCTTGTTAGTTAGAAATTTGTACGTTTACTTCTTTTCAAAAATCAATATGCACAGTTTTATGATCTGATTCATTGTTTATATTTTGCAATAATCCGTCCGTCTTAAATTGTAATGATTTCATAGCTGAACTGATTTCACCATGTAGGTTCCTCATATTGTTATGATCCAGTAGTTTAATTCTAGTACAAAAATGTTTAGTGTTACTTGGTAGGGTTTTGTTGGAGCAGTTCCTTAGCGATGAATGATGACATGTACTACCTTCTAGCATGTAACCAGCATGTTGCCCGGTGTACCATCTGTAAACTCAGACATAGTTTGTTCTATCATTGTATTAATTTTGTCAACCTACTGTTAACTAGTGATTTAGTTGCATCACCATTATGCCTTTTGCAAATAAACTATTTATGGACTTAATGTACAGGAACTTAACCTGTTAGATCCTTTAGCATCCACTTTAGGTGCAAATGGACCTCATGCAATTTTTCAATCAAGTTATAGGGTTATATGCTTCCGATGATGTCAAGAGTACATCTAGAAGGAAAAATAAGTAGATGTAATTAATCCTGTAAAAGATATAATGAATACTAAATTGATTTAGCACTATTCATTTATGTTATAAATAATCAACAGAGAACATGACCAGTCAACTCTCATATTAGAAATGTACTTTTTGAAGATTAGAGAAGGTTATTATGACTCATGATTGAGTGGTATTTACATGCACGCTTTCTTGGGGGCATAATTTACCTTGCAGGGTATTTTAGTTTTCAAAATTATGATATAGGTAGTTGTTTATATGTTATATACGTAATATATTTGAGAGCAAGAAACCTATTCTGTAGGATTAACATTTTCGTTTTCACATTATATGGAATAGGCATTGGTTTAACACCGAAAATCCCCCCTTTCATGTTCTTACACATGGCATTTTGTCACTAGGCCAGACATATCCCTTTTTAGCTCTTTGCTGTACAAGTTACTGCAAGGGTGCTTTGCATTTCTGGGCATACAAGTTACTGCAATGCTTTGTGGAAAATACTCAGCTGACATTTGTTTTCTTTTTTCTGCTAATCCTGAAGGAATCCTACAAATACTAATGTGGTGGAGAACATAGTCAGAGCACTTGCTTTGGTGGTAGCCACCATTCAGGTAATACTGGTTTGCTTGCTAGAAATCAATCTTGCCGTGGTTCATTAGCGTTGTGCATTTACTATAATTCTCAACCTTTTGCTTTCCTGTCTTGTTGTTTTACCATTTATATTATGACACTATTTTCCCTTTTCCTTTTGGTTTTTAGTTCATTTCATTATTTGTTTGATTCTTTTGGCTCTTTATTTGTTTTTACGCAAAGTGAATATCGTATGTGTTTTTTTAAGGTCCTAGATTAGATTCAACAGTTTGGTGTGGTGATTTAGAAATTCTATCTCCAGGGCATACCCTTATCTGAATTTGTGCTATGTGTATAATTACTGATTTTGGATTATTTTGGTTTGTCACACTTATAAGCATCGCACATTCGCACCCGCACTTTCGTAATTAGGCTTGTGTTTGCACTTAGATCAAATAATTCATAATGGACTCAGCTCCTGCTATTTATTATCTGCACATAGTTGCATAGCCATGCCTGAGGATTGTTCAAAATGGTGTTGTAACTACTGTTCTATCATTTGCATAAGCCATTATTCTTTCAGTGAATTGCAATTCTCTTCATTTCATCAGCCTAGTCCTAACTATCCACCATATATTTGAGCCAGCTCTGTCAAGAAATATCCAGTTGGGAACTCCCCATCTATTCCATTAAAAAAATACAGACAATCACCAATCCTGCATGGCTGTATGTAATGCCGAGCCATCTGAGGTAGAGTATGCATCCATTAGATCCATGTGTCCTTTTCAAAGTTCACTTGGTACCCTCATTTATATTCCTTCCTTGGAATTACACTTAAATAAGTACTGTACTTCGCTTTGACTTCAGCAGTAACGCTCGCTCTTTTCATGCATATATACCTCTGAACTGTTAATTAGAATTTCTTTGTCTTGTTTCAATTGGGCTCTTTTTGGTTCGGTAGCATGGGATTTACCCTTTTAATTCCTTGGAATTCTGGCCTATAGATCTCCTTGTTTGGGAAAAAACCATCATCGCTCTATGTTCACTGTCCATGGCACCTTATGCAAAAGTTTGTTCTGTCATTTACACCTTCTTTTTTCAAAGTCATACTTGTAAGTGTTCTCACACTTTGGCTGATGTCGCTTCATCTTCATTTTCTTTCTAGGGGCCATAGTAAATTAATATTTAAAAATGCTAAGGTTCTGTCAAGAATTGAAAATGCTTTTTATGTTGATGGATACCATCTTCTAAACCATATTTATCTCTACATTGAGCATATGGCCTATCCTTTTAACTTAGCACATTTTTGTATTACAGGCTTCAGACTTAAGTGAAGAGACTCTAGCAGCTGTTGCTGGAATGTTCAGCAGTAAAGCTAAAGGTAGCATCTACAGTTCCTAAAGTCTTTCCAGAATTTTCTTCTTCTGATGTTATTATTTAGTTGTCCCAAATACTAAATAAATACAGATAAAGCAACAAAGTTAATGGATGAGTGCCAACTTCAACCAATCCCCAATAGTACAAACACAGCACTGAGGCCTCTAGTACTAGTCGCTAAGCATAATATTGACTTATCGTGACCACTTTCAGTTTAATCAGGAAAAAAAGGTACCAGATCCTGGGCAGATTTCGTGTCCACATATTCAAGACACTTTGAACTGGCATAAAACCAGTCAGACTGTCCAGTTCTGAGCCAAACCAAGAACTAAAACTAGGTTTATAGAGCCTATAAGGTATATTTGTAGTTGCAAGATCCAGAGTTCCAACCAATGAACCAACAGATTCATAGGACAGATCTCACACCCTGCTTTCACAGGCAGGAAAGAGTTCATATGATATGTTGCTACTACCATTTATGGTAGTAAAGGTTGGATGAATCAATATCAGTCTGATCCTCCTGAACTATAAATAAACGCTGAGTCTTGGTGGTTCCAAACTTCCAATAATTCTTATGGATAGTTGTACTTCATGACCATCCATGATATGGAAAAGGTTTCTAATAATTTGCATGTCAAGAAAGTTTCATGACTATCATCGGTTAATAATTCTATTCTGTGTTCTCCCAAATTGCTATCTCTGTAATATCATGAATAATCAGTTAAGGTCGTCTTATGGCATATGTAAGCATTGTACATGCAGGGATTGAGTGGAGCATGGATAACGATGCATCAAATG
This sequence comes from Oryza australiensis, assembly GCA_019925245.2. Lineage (NCBI taxonomy): Eukaryota > Viridiplantae > Streptophyta > Magnoliopsida > Poales > Poaceae > Oryza > Oryza australiensis. The sequence continues at coordinate 5,483,436 of JAIFGZ020000048.1, read as the reverse complement.
CTGCTGTTCTGGTGGCTAGTGAAGCACATACCATAACTCTGGCCCTGGAAGGCCTCTTAGGTGTAGTTTTCACTATTGCCACTTTGACTGATGAGGCTTTAGACGCCGGTGAGGTAAGAAGATAATTCTGGAGAAGCAGTATATGAACTCACAATTGTAATGCTAATAATTTGTTTATTTTTCCTTTTAGCTTGAATCGCCAAAATGTGAATTGGGTAGTACAGAATGCTGTGGACAATTGGCTCTACTTTGCACGGCTATGGTCAACTCATCATGGCTAACCATCCTTGATTCTCTTTCACTTATTTTGATGAGGTCAATCTTCAAACCTACCTTTTCCTATTATTGTAAGTTATGTGCCTTCTCCTTATGCTTTTACTCATGGAGAATCCAATTGACAGGTCACAGGGAGAGGCTATAATATTAGAAATACTTAAAGGGTATCAGGCATTCACTCAGGTTGTTATATGATTACATAGGATGCACCACTATGCTTAAATAGTTAAATCTACAGAGAGAATATCCCGTGATATGGATTTCATGGGCTGCTATTTTTTGTTGCATTTCTGTTTTACCCCTTTTCTCATTCTCTAAAGTGTTCCTTTCTAGATAATTATGTTGATTAACTTTTGTTGATAAATTCTTTCAGGCCTGTGGAGTTCTCCGTGCTATAGAACCTTTAAACTCTTTTCTAGCATCACTTTGCAAGTTTACCATCAATAACCCAAATGAAGGGGATAAGAGAAGGTATGCCGCTAGACGCTAGCGCCATGTTTATTAGCATATTCTTGAGCATACAATTCGTTAGAAAGCAGCGTTTCCCTTGCCTGATTCTCCCCTAAGTTCCTCTTGGATTCTTAGGAAACAATATGCATCTCTTTGTTATATGATTCATCAGAAATACTTACATAAGCTAACCTTGTGATTTTGGCCATGATACATGCTCATTTTATGGATTCCATCCTAAATAAATTGCCTATGTTTATTCTGAAGTCCATTATTCATCCTTAAGTTGTGAGGAGAGCATTAGAATGGTTGGGCAACTGTAGCTTTATAAAGACAGCCTTTTTCCTCTTCATTTTTCCCCGGTTTAGAAAGCAATAATTTGTTAAGAGGATATAAGTGGCAGAAGTAAATTTTTTTATTAACTTTGGCACATAACTATAACATGAATAGATACTAGAACTAGCTTCTTAGTTTACCTTTTTCTTTAAAATAAATTTTGGAATGCAAGGATTACGATTTATTATTAGCTCAATTTCTCATGTGACATTTTTACAGTTACTGCTTCAGCTGTCCACCAAACCATAGAAAGACATTCTTATTCCTTTTCATTCACAGGATTTGAGTATATTTTCCCTGCCTTATTTCTTATTATCCTTTTATACTTATTCTTAGCATCGTACTCTCTCCTGGATCAAAGAAGATAGAGATGTTAGTGGATCAGCGTGATAGTATCATTCTAACACCGAAAAATGTGCAGGTAACAAGTGATGTAACATTTACAGTCATGTGATGCTATGTGGTTCTTTAATGTGTATTTACAGTTTGGTTAAATTTGAACCCAGGCCCTGAGGACACTTTTTAATGTGGCACATCGGTTACACAATGTGCTTGGTCCTTCCTGGGTTTTGGTAAGTGGAGAGTTCGATTAAATTCATCACATTAAATGCTATTGTCTCTGATTCTTCTAATTGTATAGGTCTTGGAGACTCTTGCAGCACTTGATAGAGCTATCCATTCACCACATGCATCAACCCAGGTTACACAATTCAACTGATTATAGTCTTTGTCCCCAATACTATATCTGTGAAAGACGTTATGTCATAAAATAAATTGGCAAACACTTATGTTAACCTTGTATAACCAGGAATAATTTATCGGTAGTATAACAAAAGCCATCATACTACTCTTCTCTCCCAATCTAGTTTGGTCAATATAGTTACTCTGTTGAATTGACCTGTGGAATATTTTGTGGTCAAAGTTCTCTGAGTAGGTCCAATTTGTCAAGTTGACCTATCATTAGCACTCTCTTAACATTTTTTAATTGATGAATCCAATTTCTCTTGCAGGAAGTGTCTGCTTCTGTTTCAAGACTCTCAAGAGATACATCTGGACAGTACAGTGACTTCCATATTCTCTCGTCTTTGAATTCTCAGGTCAGGAGGCAAACACGATCCCTTTTTTTGTGTGATTCTTTTGGGTTTGTGTTTTCTGTTCTCTAACCATGTATGCTAAACGGTATCTTGGTTCTTTGCTGGAGGAAGTTATTTGAAAGTTCAGCGTTGATGAACATAGCTGCAGTGAAGTCCCTTTTGTCTGCGTTGCATCAACTGTCAAGTCAGCACATATCAGGAAATTCTCAATTATCGGGACAACAGATTGGGAGTGTTACATTTTCAGTGGAGCGCATGACATCAATACTTGTCAATAATCTACACCGTGCGTGTTATCTTTGCTTGGACACCCATATGTTTTTTTTTCAGAGAAGCAATATATTACAATGATGTATTGAAATTTGTTCAAGTATAAGTATCAGGAGAAAATATTTTTTACATTGACAACTATACTCTGGAATATATTTGCTAAATGTTTGTTGATTTAGTTTGCCAGAATTCCACATTTCCAATGACAAATGGACTTTGTGTTTAGTGCCATTACTTTGTGCCATGTACTCACAGGATTTTCCACACTTGCCCATTGGGCATCCATTCAAACCAGCTCACTTTTGCACTGATAGATCACATGAACTTGTTATCCCTATATCAGACAATGAGCGCACATTACATGAAAGAAGGAATTATTGCACAGCCATTTATAGTGCATGGTTTAATTCATGTGCAAAAATGAATGATGGATTCTGGGAGGATTAGGGCTAAACAATGTAGTCAGCTTTATCTAAGTCTTAAATGTGTATAATTCAATTTCCTTAGTAGATAAATGTTTTTATGCAATAGTATCTTTGCTTTTGAGGCTTTGTTGTCTGGTATTAATACATTTCAGCCTTTTACAGGAGTTGAACCAATTTGGGACCAAATTGCTGCTCATCACCTTGAGGTAAAGATGCATCTTTCTAGATTAACTGTTAGTGCTGTTGTCTTATTTAATGCCTTGATGATCTTAGTGATGTCAATATCACAGCTTGCCAGTTTCTCCAATGCACAACTACGGAATATGGCGCTGGATTCATTAGATCATTCAATCTGCTCTGTAGTGGGTTCTGAAAAATTTCAGGGCATCAGTTCAGCACCTCATCATTTTCAAGAGGACAAAGTAAGGGCTTAATAAACGGGCTTTATTCTGTTTATTTGATTTCTCCCTGACCTCTTTGTTTCTGTGCTTGCTAGTTGCTCAAAGAAAGCGAAACTGTATCATTTGAGTATGCAGTTTTATCTCCATTGGTGATCCTCTATTCCTCCAACAAGAATATTGATGTTCAAATGGGTGCACTTAAAATACTACTGCATGTTCTTGAGGTGCCTTTTCTGCTTTGAAATTTTCCTCCTGGGTATATCAGATAACATAAGTTCTTAATATAATGGTTTAACTGTTTCAGAGACATGGAGAAAAACTGTCCTATAGCTGGCCTAGCATTCTTCATATGTTGAGGTGTTACTGCAGTTCATGCATGATAGAGTTTTTTTTAAATTTTTTTTATCTACTTTACTTGCTGAAACCAATCTTTTGCCAGGGCTGTTACTGACGCATCAGAAAAAGATCTTATCTCCTTGGGTTTTCAGGTAAAACTATAAACTTCATAGTGCTATGTTCAGCATGATATGAGCCCTGCATATTTAATTTTAGAGTAAATTTCACAAAACTGTAACTTTTAGAGCATATTGCCCATGCTCTGCAATGGGATTTTAATTGAAGACAATTATTATTATTAACCCATTATTACCATCATTTTATGCATATGTAATCTCTTAATTTCTACATATATTTGTTGCTGACATGTGGGCCCTCTAGCTCCACACTATTCTTTTTCCTTCCAACAAAAAGTAGAGAGATGGGGGTGGTTGACATGTGAGCCCTCTGTCTTTCAAAAAAATAGGGAGTTGGTGATGGGGGTGGTGGCAGATTCACCAGTCACCACCACCACTACTCCCTTTTAAAGGAGTATAAATTTCACAAAACTTTAACTATGTCGTCAGAAATATCACTTTGCTACAACATTAGTTAACCATTTCGTAAAACCACAACAATAGCGAACTATTTTATCAGCAAACTAACTTTATCTACTAGACGAGTTTGACATGTGGGTCCAATTGCAAAAGTGTGTGTATTACATGTCTGTCTGACAGGTGGGCCCAAGCTATCAGACGAACAAAAATTGCAGTTATCTGATAAATTTAATACTACATTACAGTGTGGACTGTGGAGTAGCTTTTTTTAATTAAAAAAATCATTAGCTAATGCTGCAGTTTTATAAAATACTAGCTAAAGTTGTAGCGTTTAAGATAATAATTGCAGTTTTGTGAAATTTGCTCTTACTTAGCATGGAAGCATGACCTACATTTCACCTTGAAAACGTAGAAGGAATAAAGAAGCATATTCTGTGGGATGACAATAAAGTAATGTGGGCTAACTGTTTTATAATGCCAACTGAAATACTGTAGGAAATATTAAAAGCTTTGCACTTGATTTTTTTTCTTGAACACACAAGAGAGTTGCATATCATTTTCATTAAGAGAGAAAAACACTGGAGGGGGGGGGGACCCCACACCCTAAGCACATACAAATCATTTTCTCATGACATTTTGATTTTGCAGAGTATACGTGTGATAATGAATGAAGGATTGGCAACCATTCCTGTGCAATGCCTTGATGAGTAAGGCTCTGAATTCACTATTTCTGTTTTTTTTTTCTCAGTAAAAACCGTGTTGAATGGGAGAGACACTTTACCTCCTATTTTCAACGTGGAAAAGAACTGTGGTTATAGAATGGTCATGGTTGTCAGCAAATTCTGTAGTAACATGACAGTACGTACAGACAGTAGCAATTCAAAAGTTTCATGTATTTCATTACAGAGCAAAACAATCTTTTTGCCAAAAAAAGGCAATGGTGGGTGTTTTGTCAAGAATTTTGAGTACTTTTGAGGGAGTCGATCACCATTGCTCTTGCAATTTTTCTTGCCTTAATGATGTGTGACTTTTCACCCATGCATGAAGATGGCATGTCTGGTTTTCAAAGCAAAGTTCCTTCAAATGTAAAATGTATTAAAATAAACAGAACTACAACTGTGTAGTTTTAGTGTTTGCCTCTTTTCAATATTATTATAAAGGGCTTAGATATAACTATATAAGTGTGGTTAGTTCAAAACTGAAATCTCATGGTAGCTGACTGGGCACCAAAGGGCTTAAGGCAATCTGAGTGACATATGGCCCAGACCGGTCTTGCATTGAGACAATGAAGATTTCACAAATATTCAGTAACATATAAGGAATCAATCATATATACAAACTACAAGTACAGTTATCCTCAATTGTTATCTGGCGTATTGAATACTTGCAAAGTAGATGATAGTTGATTAATGAGAATTAGCTATATATATGTCGAAGAAGGAAATTGATTTTGCCCATGGAGCTGAACATGCATGGGTATAGTGCATGAATTATTTGCTTATGTTGCAGTCTTCTCTTATGCTTTCTCATGTAAATGCATGCAGATGCATTTTGGTAACCGGAGCTTATGGCACCCAGAAAACTGACATTAACATAAGTTTAACAGCAGTTGGTCTTTTGTGGACTGCTACTGACTTTGTTGTGAAGGGATTAATAAGCAAGTCTGTTGAGAAATCAAATGGCACGAATGAAGGTGCGTGATTGATTCCGATAATACTACTATCGTCTTGTTTTATGGATAGTTAATCTGCTGTTCTATTCTGCCTTGCAGAAGCCAAGTCTGGTGGAACAGTGAAAGAGGAAGTTCTATCTTCCAGTGAGAAAGACATCAAACAAAGTCCTCTAAAAAATGTGGTTGATTATAATAAACTTTTCTTCTCAGTGTTCTCTGTGCTTCAAAAACTGGGCGCGGATGATCGTCCTGAGGTACTCTTTTTAAGCACACTATTTGTTCTGTGCATAAACATCTATGATTTGTGGAATATATTCTGAGTAGCAATTTGTGCTTCCCATTACTACTGTATTGCTGCATTATTTGTAGGTTGCTACCCTTTATGTGTATTTGAATATCATCAATTTTGCAAAAGTTTGCATTATTGCTCATGCATGGATAACAGTGTGCATTTACAAGTTTGTGTTGTACGTTTCAAGGTTCGGAACTCCGCAGTTCGGACTCTCTTTCAGATGCTCAGCACCCATGGGCAAAAACTTTCGAAAACCATGTGGGAGGATTGTCTCTGGATATATGTTTTCCCTATGTTAGAGCGTGTTTCCCACTTGGTAAGTAGTTTAGCAATTGGTTAACACATTTTATGTTCAACCTAAATTTTATGTGGTTATAGTTTTGTTAAATCTTTGTTCTAGGCATCTACTTCTTCTAGAGATGAGTGGCAAGGAAAGGAACTTGGAACTCGAGCAGGGAAAGCTGTTCATATGCTTATCCACCACAGGTATGCAAATTTTAACTTTATTTATTAATAAAAAAAGACCTACTGCTGTTAGGCTTCATAATCTGCTTTTGAAGAAGCTTAGTTTAATTATTTCTGGGTCTCACTAGATAGTAGAACTTTTGATTACACTCTGTTACTTCATCAGGGAATACACTTTGTTCTGATGGACCCCCCTTTCATTTTTCCAGTCGAAATACGGCACAAAAACAATGGGATGAAACTATCGTTCTTGTACTAGGTGGTATAGCACGGCTTTTGCGTTCTTTTTTCCCTTTCCTGCAGCAATTGAGCAAATTTTCTTCTGGTAAGTGTTCATTGTACTGTCCATTATCCATTATACATGGATTGGATATAAATTACCAGTAACTGTTTGTATCGTAAAATTTTCAGGTTGGGTGCTTTTGCTTGATTTCGTCAAAAATGGTATCCTAAATGGTAGCAAGGAGGTTGCTCTTGCAGCTATAAATTGTTTGCAGACGTTTGTTGGTTCAAACTGTTCAAAGGTTCTCTCTCTCTCTCTCTCTCTCTCCATGCACACACACAGCCACAGTATATTATGAATAATTGCTGGTATCAAGCTAGAATGTTGCTGACTATTGTAGTTAATTCTAAGTGGTACTATCAAAAAAGTTTGAAAATCCACCCAAGCTTGGCTGGCTTTAGGCTTGTCTGGAACTCAAAACTACCCGACCATGAGTTCTTATTTCAGATATTATTTTCACAGAACTGACCATGAATATGTTCCCTGTATACTTTTTCAGGGCAATCTAGAATCCTCTTATGTCAAATCTGTTCTTGATATTTACGAACTTGTTCTTCAAACTTCGCCAAATTATAAGAATGACTCTGCTGATAAAGTGAAGCAAGAGGTTCTTCGTGGTCTTGGTAATATTTGCTAGTTTTTAGAACTTTCAATGTACTGGCAAACTGAAATGAGCTACTAACCATGTTAATGATCTTCTCCATGCAGGAGATCTCTATGTTCAAGCGCAATCTCTGTTTAATGATGAAATGTATCTAAGGCTCATGGCTGTTATGCATCTGATGATTAAGAGTTCCATGAATCCTACAGATTACGATAATGAATTGGTATGCCTGTGAAGGGACATTCTCATCAATCGCATTTTGCTACACCATGGATTATAACAACACTTTTTTTCGCTATACAAATTTGGCTATTTTACATTAGCCAGACATCCCAGTACATGCACCTTGTGCTATGGTTGATCTTACATGAGGGTAGAATATGGGAATTAGCTGCCTGGTTGGTACCTACTGGTCTGTAGTCAAACCATCCGGGATTGACACCTAAGATTGTTTTTGAGTAGGCCTGAATATGTTTGGCTGAGTCCGGACTTCTCCAATAGATTCTTGGTTCTGAGAGACTAATTCTATTGGCTGCTTTATGAAAACAAACCAGGGTCAACAATGGTTCTAGTTTTGTGAAACTAGGGCATAGTGAAGAATACTAATCCCAATTTTAAAATTGCATATATAGTTTACATCAGATCAACCAGCTATCCACATGAACTTATTTGTAGAGTATGTAATCATGTACAAAAAAAAATTATACAACTGAAGCATACATGTTTTTGTAGATCCATCCACAAAAGTCCTTGTGAAGTAAAGGGGATGGATGTAGATACACTATCATAACCACCAACTCCTTGTTCTAAAGAAGTCATGGAATATGTTTCCTATTCCATGGTTGTATCTCAACAACCTTGGGGATTTATTATAATAAAACTGTTGCTGTGCTATTCATCATGTCTTAGCCAGTTTTTTTATTTATCTTTTTTAATTTTCAGGGTAGTATCCCTGCTCTGCAACGTGGTATCTTGGAAATTATTCCTATGCTACGTCCAACAACTATGTTATCTTCAATGTGGTCACCTCTCATCCTCGAACTACTGTGCTACCTTAATAGCCATGATACCCCCCTGCAGAAACAGGGTAAAGAGATGCATGAACATAAACCTGATGCAGCAAATGGCGCAACACATGGTTTTCGTAAGACTGCATCATACTTGATATCCAACTTTTCATAGTTTAATGAAATACAATATCTTCTTGATTTATTGTGTGTAATTTTATTATGGTCACAGTTGAACGAAGTCATCTCAATAACAGCAGCGCAAAAATGGATAATGCAGTGGGCTGTGGCTGGGGTATTATGTTCATAGAAAAGCTTGTGCCAATTGTTGTCAACCTTTTTCTGGAGGCTCCACAGAACGAAAGGTTTAATGCCTCTCCAGAAGTTATTCAATGTCTTGGAAGGTATCTCAGGCTTTAGCCCATTTTCAATTGTATGGCCCGTTGCAATGCATGGGTATATTACTAGTGTAGTTGAGAAAGGCTCGGGCGCCCTCCTTTAATTTTGAGCCTCACTCCTCTTAATAATATCCGAATGGGAGCCCCTCCTCTCGAATCCAGCGTCTTATTTTTTTAGTTTTAGGAACAGTGAGCAAGAATGTATAATTATTCATACATGGAAGGAGAGTAGCTGTATTGGTATTGATAGTGATAGGAAATTGATAGGTGGATGTTAGAAGAAGGGCAAAATTTGCTACAGGACATCCAAAAAACGTCCTGTAGCAAATTTTGCCAGAAGAAGGGCAACATTTTGATAGCTGTATTGGTATTGATAGTAACTATTCATGTTTGGGTGTAAACATGCAAACCCCCCAGATGAATCGCAACGGTGGTCTTGAGAAGGTAGGATCCCTCAAAATGTATTTCACAACATCTCAGGGGGTTTTACTCATCAATCCCTCATCCAACTTGACTGTCAATGGTTGAATCTAAACATAGGCTTGCACTTGCTACGTAATCTTTTTGTTTCCTTTTTGTTTCTGACAAATTCATTTGTGACAGTGCATCTTGCTTTGATGTATTTGAACCTGTGCATATAAGGTCCCAATTATGTATTGCCTCCATAGATTTTTATTGGGCATGTTTATTTGGAAAAAGTCTTCAAGATCACGACATGCATAAAACCAATACCTTTTGAAGATGCTATGAAAGACGAATTTATTAGTATAACTTTTATACAGAAAATGTGTTCGAAATTTAGCTAACTGTTGGTCAAAATCTACAAAGTTGACTTTTTAAAAATCAAAATGCACTTCATAAAAATCTACAGGAGTATCTAATACTAGTAAGAAACGTTTACTGGTAAACAGATAAGATGCAAACGTAAGGATATCTTTTCTTGCAAAGAATATTCTATGCTAATATGCCTGCTGCAGAATTCAATAAGTGTTTCATTCTGATTATAATTTTCCGAAAGCTTGGTTGATATCTTATTGTTAAAAAGCAAATATAATTTTTTATGGTTTTCTTGAATACTTACCCTCAAAGTTGCTAATACAGGTGCATGAACACAAGGAGAGACAACCCAAAGGGTACACTTTGGAGAGTTTCTGCTGAATGCTTCAATCGTGTTGTGGTAGATGAAGTGACACCTGACAGCACTGATTGTAAAAGCGGCATGAATTCATATAAATTTTCTAGAGCTCGTTTCTGGAAGGAGGTTGCAGATGTGTATGAAACCTTTCTTGTTGGATCTTGTGGACGTGTGCTGTCACCAGATGTTCCTTCGGTGGACTCTGTTACTGCTGATGAGACTCTTGAGATGGCTGTCCTCACTGTTTTTGGAGACAATGTTCTGAAATTGCAGAAGGATGCTCCTGTTGAGGTTAGTTCCCAAACCATACATATTTGCTTACTTTTTTCCTTTATAAGAATTGGTAGTTGTTTGAGTAATAGTTGTTATTTTTCCAACCTTGTTAATGGTCAATTGTGTCCATCTCTCTGTAGGCCAAATCTTTACTATGATCACTTTTCAGGTGTTACAAAGACTTGTGAACTGCCTTGATCACTGTGCATCACGAACAGGATCCTTGCCTCTTCAAACCGTTGGCCTTGTACCTTTGCACTGCAGCAGATTTTCACTGAGCTGCTTGCAGATGATGTTTTCTTTATGCTGGTACTACCACACTGCATTTTTTCTGATTTGTTTTCTCCACAATGTGTCAAACCTGGTTTGGGGGGAATTTCGGGCCAATTAACAGTTAAATTATGGACAAATTTGATTTTTACTCATATTTTGTTTGGATATTTGTTGCAACTTTTGCGGAAAATAATATTGAATACTTGCCAAATCTGACAAAAATAGCCCAAAAAGACAAATGTCCACCAGTGCTGCATTGCACCTGCTCCTTACTGTCAAAACTAGATCCGGCAATGTTCAAAAGCATTTGCAGATTATCTTAAAAAATAATTGGCAACATTGCCCATGTTCGAGAATTCACACATTACATGATAATATAGGATAGTCCATAGACCTACAAGACTAGCAACTCTTCAGAACGTTAACTTCTGCACTCTACATACATTTAGAACTGAATGTGCTTGTTTCCATAATTGCAGTTGTACATCGGGGACAAGCTTGTGTGCTACAGTATCAGAAACCAGCAAAGTGTCGATCTCAGTTCTTACGAAGCGGTGTGAGATTATACTGGGTCAGTTTTTAGCTGATGAAAATGATCTAGGTACCCGAAAAATGGATAATGATATAATTTTGAACTTTCTTTTATATAATATATAACCTGCTTCGTTTTCTGGTTTCCTTTCAACATGGTAATTGATATTTCAAATTTACTGCAGGAGAACGACCATTGCCTAGTGTAAGGATTGATGAGACAATTTGTGTTCTACAAGAAGTTGCTAGACTAATAATAAACATGGAAACAGCTAATGCCCTCAGCATGCCATTATATCTAAAACAAGCTTTAGAGATGAATGAGTCCCATGGACGGGCTCATTTATTGGCTTTGCTACCAACCTTCTCTGAGCTTGTTGTCTCAAGGTAAGAAAAAGGTTTTGTATCCCCACAGTTCTTTAGTGCGCATGCAATTCTACAGTACAACTTTATGTCATAGCTGACAACTTATGTGTTGGCAGTGTATATTTATGTTTGCTGAGTAAGCCATTTGTGTTTTTCTTTTCCATTCGACATTAGGATGGTGTTAACATGGAAGCCCAAAATTGGATTGTCCTTTTTTTTAACACCTTGCATCGAAATTTGAACAAGAAAAGAACAGATCATTTCTAGAAATAACTAACCTATGAAATGGCTTCAGGTCTATTCTGTCTGTTAAAGTATTACACAACACAGCAAAATATAAATATTAACAGATGGATATGCCCTGAAGCTGTAGAGAAAGATCAGTATCGGTATTAGGGATTTGACAATCTGGGTGTAGTTTCCAACATATTTTCTTTTGCTGAACGGCTAAAGCAGTTGGTGTTTTCGCCTCGACTGTATGGCTTTGAGTAGTCCCTTATTCCTGAGTTGTGATTTTGCGGTTGGGTGAGCTAGGAAGAAGGTGAAACATTGACGGCGTACAACTTTACTTTCTGGTGTTTTTTTTCTTATAAGTTGGCATCAGTTTATTATAGTACCAACTTTTTATTGCTAATGAAGTTATACTGAAGTTCTATTATCGCAATGCATCAGAGAAGCTAGGGTACGGGAGCTTGTACAGGTTCTGCTCAGACTCATTGCCTCGGAACTAGGACTGCAACGTCTAACGTAACGATGAGTGGTGAAATCCTCTCTTATATTATTTTTGTTTCATAGAATTATAGAGTTTTGCTGGTATTTTTTTTCTTTTTTGCTTCTACATTGCGACGGGCAATTTGGTGCTTACGAGAAAGGTTATATATGTAACATTTTGTTGGGAAATATGGTGGTTCGTTTTAGTCAGTAGGTAGATAACTTCATTTTTGTTATATTTTGACATAGATCACTCCTGTAAATTATGCCAATTCCTTGGACTGTATCTGAGTGGAGTTTGTAATTTTAACACACATGGTGCGCCTGAGGTGCAAGCATGCGGGCAGCTGGAAATTCGATGTATATTTTGTTCGTATGTGTCATCTACGTTCCAAAAATCTCAAAAACACATCATTAGCTCCTTACTCTTGATTTGGCGTTCACTACTGGTCCGTACTTAAATGTGTCATTTGTGCGCTTAGAGGCTCGGATTTTCCGTTGTTAAATCTGTCTCTAATCCCTACTTAATTGTTTTGACGTGATTCTTCTTCTCTTAACGATGACTACCTTGAGCACTTCTTCCATGTCCTTCAATCGTTTGAGCACTTCTCTTAATTGTAAATGAAAGATAATCACGTATAAACATATACGTTTATAACGTGTGAGCTGAGCTGAGTTGGTTCTTTCTTTTTAAGAAACACAGTATAAACATATACGTTTATAACGTGTGCTCACTCCCCTCTACGTGAGCATCTGTATCTAAGTCTAGAATTTGAACTTTACGTATGTTGGTTTTACCACAAGGAAGCTCACTTCGCTGAGTTAATACATTTGAATTTGAGCTGAGCGAAAATACCTCGTCTATTTGAAGCATACAGGGATCGATTTATAAGAAATAAAGGGATTCCTTTTCTCATGCTATTATATGATGAAACGAAAATAATTTTATATAATATGATAGAATGGTATGGGAATTATGTCTGGATCCATCGTCGTAAATGAAAATTTTATTGGTAAGACAACCTAAACTGTACTCCTAGCTTCTTACGAATACTTCCGAATGATAATGAGCATAACCGAGCTTCTGCCTCATCACCGCGTTTACGCCCTACTCATTTTCCCCTTTGGAACATCATTCCTTTTATAATTTTTACTATCAATAATTTTAAAAATATTTAATTTTAAAAAATTAAAACAACATGTATAAATTTGTCTTTCAAAATACTATAATAAAAATAAAAAAATATATCTACTATAAATATTATAATAGAAAACAAGATATATTTTATAGCCTGTATCATTATTTAATATTTAAAATGCAAGACTTATAAAATCGGAGGGAGTACTAATTTGGTTTGGTTGGACAAACCGTTTGTGTGAACAAAGAAAGAAAAGGGAGTGTCTAGCTTTTATGTCACTGGAATTTTCGAGAACTTCAGTCTTTTTTTCTCCTGAATGACAATATAATAGTTCTTATCACTCCCTTTATTTCTTATTTAAAGAAAGCTCCCTATTTTTTATAAACTGTTGAACAATTAATTTTTTTCTAACATAAACATGAAATGAACCTGCAATTCATGAAATTACATGATTCAAACTTAGATAAATTTAGTGCAGAACTATATACAATAACGAAATTACAGTTAATTGCATAGCATCGCATATTTAGGTTGTGCAATGTGCAAATTTAGGTAACTAAAAAATTATAAACTTTTAGTCGTACGAAATCTAGCAAAAACAAAAGAAGGGACTGCCTATGCAACATCTGACATAAAATTCCATCTCACATCTTGCATTTTTAGACCATTGGATCTCCTCTAAGATTCGTGCATCCCCTAAACCCTAACTTCTTTTTCTCCTCCTCTCGTTTCCACGACTACGCCGTCAGTCTCAATTGACCGATCGAGTTCGCTTCCTCCGCTCGATCCCCCGCCGCCAAGCCTCGCCAACATCAGAAAGGAGCCGACCATGTCAACGAGGCCCACCATACCTCCCTCTCTTCCTCCTCATCCCTTCTCGGCTCTCCTCCTCCTTAAGCCAGTGGCGACGCCCTCGCGCCACCTTCTTTTTTGTCTTCGGTGGCTCCCTGCTGCAAGAGACATCAGCGTCTCCCTCGCCTCCTAACCACTCAAATTCTATAAGGAGTAAAAAACTCTCAAAAAAACAGAGAAAAAGGCAATCCGACATGGTGTAGTATGCTTATGATGTAATGGGTGGAATGTATAATCACTTGTCTCGGTTCAATTATGTACTACCACCAGATTTTGTCTGGATCAGAGTCACTACATGATATCCTGATACTTCTTTCATATTAGTCTGGTCTACATAAGTTAGGGACGCTGGTCTCATGACGCACAAATCAAAGTATTATGATTTTAAAGTTTCATAAAACCACACTATTTATCATTTTCATTTTTATTTTGATGTACCACACCTTTAAATTCTAAAATCATAGTTTAAATTTATGAGTTTTTTATCCATCACATAAATGTTACATTCGTTTTTAAAATTTTAATATATGAGTATATTAAAATGGTTAACGGTGTGATTTTATAAAAACTTTAGGAACATAGTACGTGGTGTTATGTGTCGTGTGTCAAAATCTATATGGTTTTGTGTAACTTGATACTACCTTCGTCCCAAATGTTGTAATTTCTGTCTAGATTTGCTGTCCTAAGATGAGTTAAATCTTATTTTATATTACAACATTTTGAGATGAAAGAAGTATATATAGGTAGAGATGGCCGGATGGGCCAGCCGAGACATGCACGGCGGCACTGTTTACCGGCCCGGCACGACACGACACGGTTTGCCAGGCCGAGACATGCACGACGGCGCTGTTCATCGGCCCGGCACGACACGACACGGTTAGCGGTGGGCCATGCCGGCATGGCCCGTTGAGGCGTGTCATTCTTGGGCTGTCGGCTGAGCCCGTCGGTCGGCACGGCACGACACGGTCCCTGTAGCGTGCCAGCCTAGGCACGACACGACAAGCGGGGAATCAGGCGCGACGCTAGGTGGCTAGGGTTAGGGTTTAGGGCGGCAGCAACAACGGCGGGGGATGACGGGGAGAGGCGGCGCGGCGTGGAGGCAGCTCAGCGTCGACATCGGTGTCGGAGGTGGCGCGGAGGGCGACGGGGAGAGGCGGCGCGACGCGGAGGTGGCTCGGCGTCGGCGGAGGCGGCACGGCCTGTGACTCGACGTTGGCGGAGACGACGCGGAGGGCTCGGTGGCAAGGACAGATGCGGTGCAGAGGTGGAAGGCGAAGGCGGCGCGCCGTGCGGGGTCACGGCGTGCGAGTGCGAGCTAGGTTTTCGGTGGGTGTGGGTTTTTTCTATTTTTGCTTGTTTTTGGCCCGTGGGCTGGTTTCGACATGTGGGCCTTAAGCGTACCCGTGCCGGCACGGGCACGGCCGACCACCCATGGGTCGTGCTTGTGCTCGGTTGAGGCACGTGGGCCGACATGGCATGACCCACTAGAGAAGCCATGCCTAACGGGTCGTGCCTCAGCCGGGCTCGGGCGGTGTCGGGCCGTGCGGCCCATCTGGCCATATATATATCTATAATCTATAACTATCTATAAAGCAAGTAGTGTTTCTACCCAAAATTTTCGTCCGCCTGACTATTTTGCAGAAAACCTCTTGAGTGTTTATAAAATTAACCCGCAGTCCCAATGCTGAAAAGAAAGGGAGGGCTTGGATAAAAAAAACCTCATGCGCCCCTCCCGCCCGTCCCCATCCGCGCCGCGCCCCGCGGCGCATCTGTGCCCATCCCTCCCGTCGCTGGTCGGAGCTCCCGCGCTGCGCATGCGCCTCTCCCTCCAGTCCCCCATCCGCGCTGCGCCCCGAGTTTACCCGTTGCAACACACGGGCAAAGTTGCTAGTATATATATATATATAACTATCTATAAAGCAAGTAGTGTTTCTACCCAAAATTTTTGTCCACCTGGCTTTTGCAGAAAACTCCTTGAGTGTTTATAAGATTAACCCGCAGTCCCAATGCTGAAAAGAAAGAGAGGGCTTTGATGAAAAAAGACCTCCTGTGCCCCTTCCTCCCTACGCCCCTCCGTCCCATCCCCATCCGCGCCGCGCCTACGCCCTCCCTCCTGTCCCCATCCGCGCCGCGCCCCTCCTTCTTGTCACCGCTTGGAGCTCCCTCGCCGCCGCCTGGACTTTCGCCCTCCGCCTGCTTCCCTCCCTGCGTCGTCGTCCCTGCTGTCGGCTCATCGCTTGGTCGACCTAGAGGCAGACGCCCAGGGTAATTATGATAAAACAAAATGACGCCCATACAGACATATTTACTAGTGTATATATACACTAATAAATACGTCGGTGCGTTGCAATGGGCATCATTTAGTATATATACACTAGTAAATATGCCCATGCGTTGCAACGGGCGTCATTTTATTTTATCATAATTATTCCAAAGTTGAAGTCTCATCTAATTCCAATTTATATTTTTTTCTTTATGTCTTCACCTGAGGCGTCTTTCAGCATTGGGACTACGGGTTAATTTTATAAACACTCAAGGGGTTTTCTGCAAAATATCCAGGCGGGCCACGGGTTAATTTTATAAACACTCAAGGGGTTTTTTGCAAAATAGTCAGATGGACTGCAGGTTAATTTTATAAAAACTCAAGGGGTTTTATGCAAAATAGCCAGACAGAACAGAATTTTGGTGAAAATACTACTTGCTTTATAGATAGTTATATATATATATATATATGTTGATAAGAAATTTCTCTCGCGCGCTGGCCTGGAAGATCTGCTTAGCTCCAGTGCAGGTCCTTTCTCGGCTACGTGTGGTGAACAGGACGTGCCAATTGGTTTGATCTGTTAACCAACAAGAAATAAACAGATAGACGTTATGGTTAGGGTTAGATCCTAGTGGATCGGCTCAAGGAATCAATTTACATATAATTGCTATCCCAAAGTACATTTAAACTAAGTGATTGAGATAGATCGGTTATGTCGAGACAGTATAAACCACTTAATCTAAATATACATTAGGATAATAAATATATGCATTCATGGCCTAGCCGATACTATAGACCTAACTGTGAATCGGCTATTACTCCCATACATCTTATAAAAAGATATTAATCTATCCTAAATGCGCTAAACATATATCAATCGGCTGTCAGCTGAAGCTGACAGATTGATACCGGCTTAGGGCATTTAACCAGATTGAGATCTTAACATACGAGGCGGCTTTAACACATCTAATAGTAATTAATGCTAAAAGATAATTAAAACAGGTAAGGCCGGTTGAAATCCCGGCACTGTCTCTAAAAGTGAACATCTAGCCGACTAGATCTTAATAACTCTAAAAGCGACTTAATAGATCATAGATAATGCAACATTAAGTACAGAAAGAATTATCAGATCTATATAAACCGATGTAAACCCCTCAAGACGGTGGATACATCATATAATCTGGTTAACATCTAGATCTAGCTCTATCGGCTGCTGTATCCTGAAAG
Source organism: Oryza australiensis (assembly GCA_019925245.2). Taxonomy (NCBI): domain Eukaryota; kingdom Viridiplantae; phylum Streptophyta; class Magnoliopsida; order Poales; family Poaceae; genus Oryza; species Oryza australiensis. The sequence continues at coordinate 5,465,821 of JAIFGZ020000048.1, read as the reverse complement.
AAACAGGCCGATGACAAGATAGATCTAGACATTGTCCTAGATTATATACCGTATGTGGTAAATAGCGCAATCTATAACATTAAACCTAGAGTGTCATGACGATGTAAGCACTAGATTTGACGATACAAACCACTAATGACGATAATTTACCTTATTCGAGGGTCGAAATCGATGCAGCCCGAAGCGGAATCAAGAACTCGTCTAAAAGAAAATAAGGAGACGATGCGCCGAAGCTCTATTGATGTGTGTTTTTGTTATGTACAAAGAGCCCTCGGGTCTTATTTATACCCAGGCATAACACTATTTGTGTAAGACACGGTTTCTATCTAATCTACTATTTAAAATACGACAATATCTTGGGATACAACCCCAATGTCGTATCACAAAAGGAATATCTAAACAAAACCCTATTTTACAGATACAATTGTCGTTATAGGACTCTATCCATAGATAGCAATATCTTAACGAACACTTGGAAAACAAATCTTCTTTTTATCTTCAAGCTTCTTTATCGGAAACGGTTCCATCTTCTTCTCTGAATCAGAATCGGCTATCGACTGTCCTATCTGATTCGGCCTCAGCTGACTGGTCTTCCAGCCGATTTAATCACGGCGGATGCAACCTCTGTTTCTCCATAGATCACTTTCCCGATCCGATTCCACTTCAATTTCAACCTTGAACTCAGGGATTTGATTACCAAATTTAGTCGTTAACACATGCCATCCAAGTCCGTGATAAGATAATATCGCGGATTTGCCGCTTTTTTCAAATTCCCGCGTGACTATCGTCCTATTCCGTTTCGGCTAAAAAAATTCTTTATATATTGCTCGCCTGACCCCGAAACAAGCCACGCTGTCACTTTTGTTCCCCAAAACCTAGCCAAAAAAACTCTCGTTCTCCCTTCGGCAATTCCGGCGAACCAAAGCAGAAACCTTCCGGCGATCTCCCTGCAGCAGCAATCTTCATGCGCCAATGGCATCCTCAAGCGCCCCTTCTGACATGATCCCCGCGGAATACCCCGAGGTAAGTTTCTTATCGGCTCAAACTCTTCATCTTGCGCAATTTGGTTCTTTCCCTCTTTTGATTCCATTATCCCTTCTTGCGATTTGTAGCACCTATCCCACCAAATTGCAGTCCCTAACCTTCTTGACCCCGAACAGCTGCTGCTAGGGCTGATTGGTAACCTAGACCCCCACAGAGTTCATCAACGCTGAGACCAATCGGATCCCTTTTAGGTTTTCAACCCCAAACTTATCTTACTGGACAAGGGCCTTCAAATCCTGGCCCTCAATAGACAAATCTTGGTCGTCCTGGTATGCTAGGATGTCGGCTAGCAAGCAAGCCACCTGGGATAAAATAGGAATTGGCCAATGCTTAGCTCTGTCCTTAGCCGACATGTCGAAGGATGAACCACTGCTATCGGCTGCTAGCTACTTTTGGTCAGACACGCTGAACGCGTTCCTCTTTAGGTAAGGGTCGATGACGCCAACTCTCATGGACATAGTCATGCTAACTGGCCTAGACATAACATCAGCTGTTGCCCCTCTGATCTGAATATCAAGTGTCACCACAACTTTAAAACCAAGAGCATCGGCGGCTGGAGTGGATTCATATCGATGAACATTAAGGACGGCTCGATCTCCGACAGGGAACATGAAGGGTTACGCGGAAGCTACGCTGCCGAAAACAAAAATTTCTACCGCGCAAACCAGGAACACTTGCAAGTAAGGGCCGATAGATCGTTACCGATTAGAGTAGAGTCTTCGCGGAATAGCCAATCGGGGCAATCCGATCCGGAACAGTGTAGCCGATTCCGGAGACGGCCGATACGCCAATCGCCGATTCGAGTCGTCCGGCCGCGTTCTCACGCCTCGCTCCGATGCGCCCGACCGCACTGATTCCACCACGCCGATCGCTCCGATTGCGCCGATCCGGCCGATCAACGGCGCGCAACGTAGCGGCGCCTCTACCGGTATCCACACGTCCGGGGACGAACGCCGTACACCCGTGTGCTAGCACGCGATGCAAGGCTAGGGTTTGGCTCGAAAGTGGGGAGGGTTTCCGTGGAGATTGATCTCGGCGACTTCGTTGCACGCGATGCAATTGACGTCTATGCAGCTCTCCACCCCTCCCTCCTTTATATAGAGTTGGTCGACGGGACTAGTGGCCGATTAGGACTCTATTTTGAATCGGATCTCATCCGTATCTCATAGAGTTGGCCGCCCATACGTCGTAAGCCCATAGGACTCTATCCGATCGGATCCCTATCCGATCGAGCCGTATCCGAGTCCAACTCGAATATCTATTCTATCCCCTTAAGCGTGCGACCACGTAGGTTCAGGTATACTCGGTTTCGGCTATAGTCCAACTTAGCCGACCGTCGGCTCGAGTCCAACTCAGCCGACACTCACGCCGAGCGCCTAGCGACATATTGACACCATAGTATACAAGAATATAATATCGGCTCCGAACTGTAATGTGTACACAAATCCCTTTGCCTCACGATACCGGTTAAGCTATAGGCAAGATGTGTGCCATCCCTTCAATAGCTTAACCATTCACTCGAACCGTATTGGATTATCGTCGTTGATTGACTCCTCAATCAACTTAGCATGACCATGCATTTCCATAATCCATTACCTCGAGGGGCCAGAGATATCTCTCCAAAGGAGGGGCAAATTCCATCTTGATCACTCACATCCCACTCCATGTTTCATAGCAAACCCGAAAACTACCTTTATAACTACCCGATTACGGAATAGCGTTTGGTAGTCCCAAAGTAGGCTACTACACATGTTGGAATCCATGGTGATCTCGAGTCTAAGGACTTTGTACCAACACTACCCGAGACCAACTAATGGCACATTAATTCTGTAGTGTCTCATGGTGGGTCTATCCAACGATGTGTTCTCCAACACATATGTCCATGTTTATTGATTTGGTATCTCCATACCCATGATCTATGAGACATGATCATCAATCAATAAACATGCCGATCTTAGAATCATATTTGTTCCAACAATATGACATATGATCGAGGATCGTTTAGAAATAGATTCATACATAAAGAGTCTCATAAATAAGTCACGTACTTATTGATCAATACAAGATGTCTATTTCATGGAACCGAATAACACTTTATTCATTTATACATAAACATTGACGTGATATCCAACATCTCCATGTTGCCTCTAGGGCATATCACTAACAATCTCCCACTTGCACTAGAGTCAATCATGTAAGTATCTAATACCCATTGCTCTTGTGTGCGCCTCATGCTTCGGTGAGGGAGAGGTTTTGTCGGCGGATCGGCTATGTTGAGATCCGTGTGCACTTTGCATATCTTGACATCACCTCTGTCCACAATCTCGCAGATGAGATGATATCGCCGAAGTATGTGTTTGGACTTCGATGTGACCTCGGCTCCTTGGCTTGCGCAATGGCTCCACTATTGTCACAATAGAGAGACATTGGACCGTCGTACTAGTCATCACACCAAGCTCGAAACGAATTTCTTGATCCAAACAGCCTCCTTTGCGGCTTTCGAAGCGCAATGTACTCGGCCTCCGTTGTAGAATCAGCAACGGTATCCCGCTTGGAACTCTTCCAGTGATCGCGCTCCGTTCGGGCGAACACGAACCCGTTGCGATCTATAATCATCCTTGTCTGTTTGGAAGCTAGCATCGGTGTAACCACTTACAACGAGCTCTTCTTCACCTCCATAGACTAGGAACATATCCTTAGTTCTTCTCAAGTACTTAAGGATATTCTTTACTGACGATCCAGTGACCTTCACCTGGATCGGCGGTATCTGCTCGTAGCACTCAAAGCGTACGAGACATGCGGCGTGTACAAAGCATGGCATACATGATGGATCCGATTGCCGAAGCATATGGAACCATACCCATCTTATTCCGCTCATCATGTGTCCGAGGACACCGATTCTTGCTAAGATTAATGCCATGTGACATGGGCAAGAAACCTTTCTTGGAATCATGCATGTTGAACCTTTTCAACACCTTGTCAATGTATGTACTTTGGCTTAATCCAATTAGCCTCTTGGATCTATCTCTATAGATCCGAATGCTAATATATATCTGCCTCCCCTAAGTCTTTCATGGAAAAACTATTTTTCAATGAAGACTTGACGGATTCAAGCATAGGGATATCATTTCTAATCGTAATATGTCATCCACATATAAGATTAGAAATACAATTGCGCTCCCACTGACCTTTTGTAAACACATGCCTCTTCTTCATTTTTGATGAAACCAAACCCTTTGATTACTTCATCAAAACGAATATTCCAACTCCGAGATGCTTGCTTCAATCCATAAATGGATTTCGTAGCTTGCATTTCTTTCCAGTGATTCTGGATCGACAAAACCCCGAGGTTGTATCATGTATACATCCTCGCTTAGGTTTCCATTTAGGAAAGCCGTTTTGGCATCCATCGCCATATCTCATAATCGAAATATGCAGCAATCGCTAGGATAATCCGAATAGATTTAAGCATTGCGACGGGCGAGAAGGTTTCATCATAATCAACTCCTTGAATCTGTTTAAAACCTTTCGCCACCAATCGCGCCTTATAGATGTGAACATTTCCATCCATATCGGCCTTTTCTTAAAAACCCATTTACACTCAATGGTTTTGACACCATCAGTGGATCAACCAAGTTCCAAACTTGATTGTCGTACATGGATTCTATTTCGGATTTCATGGCTCCAAGCCACTTGTTGGAATCGGGTCCCACCATCGCTTCCTCATAGGTCTTAGGTTCATCGTTGTCCAACAACAATATATCACGTTGTTCCGCACTTTGTGTACATGCGGGTGCACGACGTGATCTTTCGTACCTCCGTGGGGCTGGTGTATCTACAACCGGTGGCGCAACACTTTGCACCTCCTGTTGTGGTTCGTGGTCGCGAAACATTTTCGGTGTTTCTTGAACTTCTTCAAGATGCACCCTGCTCCCACTAACCCTTCTTGAAAGAAACTCTCTCTCCAAGAAGACACCGTGTCGGGCGACAAACACATTGCCTTGTTCCCGATTATAAAAGTAATATCCCTTAGTTTCCTTAGGATATCCCACAAAGAAGCACTTGTCGATTTGGGTGTGAGCTTGTCGGGTAAACGTTTTACATAAGCTTCGCATCCCCATATTTTGAGAAAAGACAAACTAGGGGTTGCCCTGTCCATATCTCATATGGTGTCTTTTCAACTGACTTAGATGGAACTCTATTTAGTGTGAGCGCAATTGTTTCAAGAGCATATCCCCGAAAGATAACGGAAGATCACTTTGGCTCATCATCGACCGCACCATGTCCAACAAGGTGCGATTTCTCCGTTCGGACACTCCGTTCCATTGTGGAGTTCTGGCGGAGTTAAGCGTGGAACAATTCCACAATCTTTCGGATGATTACCAAACTCTTGGCTCAAGTATTCCCCTCACGATCGATCGTAGAAACTTGATTGTTTTCCCTAAATGATTCGTACTTCATTCGGAATTCTTTGAACTTTTCAAAGGATTCGGACTTATGCCTCATTAAGTAGATATAACCATATCTACTAAAGTCATCGGTAAAGGTAATGAAGTACGATAACCACCTCGGCCGTTGAGCTCATTGGTCCACATACATCGGTATGTACGAGTGCCAACAAGTCACTTGCTCTTTCACCGTGTCCCGTGAAAGGTGCCTTTGTCATCTTACCAAGTAAACAAGACTCACATGTCTCAAATGATTCAAAATCAAAAGAGTGAAGCAATCCATCCTTATGGAGCTTCTCCATGCGTTTCTTATTTATATGGCCTAAGCGACAATGCCGGATAAACGTGTGGTTTATATCATTAGAGAGTTGCCTTTCGTATTAATGTTATAGATGGGAGACGCTTCAAGATTCAAAACGTATAATCCATTCACCAATGGAGCATGAAAATAGAACATATCTCGAGATATATTGAACAACCATTGTTCATTGATCTAAAATCATATCCTTCCGCTTGCAAACATGAAGCGGAAATAACGTTTTGACATAGTGTTGGAACACAATAACAATTATTTAATTCCAAAACTAATCCCGAAGGTAGATGAAGTGGTATCGTGCCGACAAGAACCGTAGCAACGCTTGCTCCATTGCCGACGCGCAGGTTCACCTCGCCCCTTCTCAATCCTCTACTTCTTCTCATTCCCGCAACGATTTGCAAATATGAGCTACGATCCGGTATCAAATACCCAAGAGTCGGTAGGTGAAGTAGCAAGATTAATGTCTATAACATTAATACCGAAGCGAAGTCGTACTTTGCTTCTTCTTGAGATCCTCCATGTACTTCTTGCAGTTCCTTTTCCAGTGGCTCGTCTCCTTGCGGTAGAAGCAAACGGCATCGATGCCACCGACCCTTCTTGCCCTTCTTTGCATTAGAGGCACTCGCGATCTCATCGGGAGTTAACTTCCTCTTGGTGCAAAGTTTCTTGACAGTGGTTTGCGCTTAGCCTTCGCATCATCATCACATGATGACCGTTTTTCTGGATACTCTCCTCACTGTCTTTAGCATCCCATGCAATTCAGCCAAGGTCCTATCCATATTGTTCATGTGATAATTTAATATGAATGGCTCGAAGCTCGGAGGGAGCGGCCGGAGAATCACATCGGTAGCCAACTCTTGGCTAAGGGGAAAACCCGTTTTCCGGACTCTCAATGTAGCCAATCATCTTTATCACATGCGGATGACGGGATTCCCTCAACAAGCTCGCACGCAAACAAGGACTTTGAGGTGTTGAACCTCTCGGCCCGAGCTTGGTTCTCAAACATGCCACGCAGTCCCGAATAATAGTGTGAGCATCGCCGCTCTCATATTGCTTCGAAGCTCGGGGGACATTGTAGCAAGCATGAGACAGCTTATATCTAGGGCATCATTAGTGTGCTTCTCGTAAGCTCTCCGTGCGTTGCGGTGGCATTATTTGGCAAATCCTCGGGATAGGGTACTTCAAGAACGTACTCCTTACGCTCTTGCTTGAGAACAATTCTCAAGTTGCGATACCAATCCATAAAGTTTGTTCCATTTAATTTTTCCTTTTCGAGAATAGATCGCAAATTAAAGGTACTGGGTGTAGTATTAGCGCCATTAGTCTACAACAGAAAAAGCAAAGTTTAGCACAATGTTTATGCTATGTCTTTTGTTAAACAATTTAACATAAGACTCCCATTACGTATTTTCCACCTTCCCTCTAGGTTACGTATTGGGTCAAGATCCACATGTTAGTTAATTTTCTAGTGAGCTTTGGCATCACCGCTAGAAAATTAGTAACATCGGTAAGCAACTCCTTGCTAATCACATCTCTATGTGACTCTTGTTGTTGGTGTGGCATCTCCATGCCCCGGCCCCAACCTATGCCCCAAGGCCCAAAACTGTTTTGATAGCCTTGTTAAGTAAACCAAATGCTCCTGCATGTATATGTCCGACATATACCCCTCGTGTTATGATAAAGAATGGCACTCGCTTTGGAGACCCACCATTGACGAGCATAACGGTGACGGGTGCAACATTTGGAAGGGCATCATTACTACTTAATTTTGCGAGGATGCTATCCTATCAAACAAACATATCACATATATGAAAGCGGGTAGAATAGCATGAAATAGTATGGCCCCCTTCACATGGTGATCTCCATCTCCATGCCGGTGTAGAGGATCTCCATCTTCATCACCGTTCTTTCGAGTGCCGAATGCTTGATTTCTTCAAACTAAGCTACTACTATAGAAGCTCTAATTGAAGATTACATCGACTCGCAGGTCGTGAAAGAATATTACAAGCATTGCACGTATGAAAGAATATTACGGGGATTGCACATATGAAAGAATATTACATGCATCACATGCATCTCATACATACAATAGGGCCATACCATCTCAAAGCATTCTCTGCAAAAACAAGTTAGGCGTAGAAACGTTTTCTACTTATCGCGGAGATACGGCACCGAGACGACCTATAAGGGGGTACGCACACGGCGGGCGGGGGGTCGAGGGGAAGCCGCCCTCGCGGGCTTCGGGCAGCGCCGAACACCACACGAAATTCATAGATCCAATCTAGGAAATCGCTTATGGAAACCATATCGGCATAATCATATTATGCCGTCCCGATACACTATCAAGGGAGATGGTTTGCGTAGGCGCGAGGCAGCAACAAAGTCGGACTACGAGATAGCTTCGGTATAATCACATTATACCGTTCCGATACACTATCAAGGAACGCTATCTCGAACCCAACTCAAACCGAGTTATTTGGAAATTGCTTCGACGTAATCACATTACGTCGTTCCGATACACTATCAAGGAACGCAATTACCATCTACTTTCCTCAACGATCCCGTAAAACCGATTGATCTAATCAACTCGTGCACAAAACTTGTTCCGGATCCAATCTAAAACCCGAACTAAGCAAGATTAGCTCGATACCACCGAAGGGTTACGCGGAAGCTACGCTAGCCGAAAACAAAAATTTCTACCGCGCAAACCAGGAACACTTGCAAGTAAGGGCCGATAGATCGTTACCGATTAGAGTAGAGTGCTGCGGAATAGCCAATCAGGGCAATCCGATCCGGAACAATGTAGCCGATTCCCGGAGACAGCCGATACGCCAATCAACCGATTCGAGTCGTCCGGCCGCGTTCTCACGCCTCGCTCCGATGCGCCCGACCGCGGTGATTCCACCACGCCGATCGCTCCGATTGCGGCCGATCCAAGCCGATCAACGGCGCGCAACGTAGCGGCGCCTCTACGGTATCCACACGTCCGGGGACGAACGCCGTACACCCGTGTGCTAGCACGCGATGCAAGGCTAGGGTTTGGCTCGAAAGTGGGGAGGGTTTCCGTGGAGATTGATCTCGGCGACTTCTGTTGCACGCGATGCAATTGACGTCTATGCAGCTCTCCACCCCTCCCTCCTTTATATAGAGTTGGTCGACGGGACTAGTGGCCGATTAGGACTCTATTTTGAATCGATCTCATCCGTATCTCATAGAGTTGGCCGCCCATACGTCGTAAGCCCATAGGACTCTATCCGATCGGATCCCTATCCGATCGAGCCGTATCCGAGTCCAACTCGAATATCTATTCTATCCCCTTAAGCGTGCGACCAGTAGGTTCAGGTATACTCGGTTTCGGCTATAGTCCAACTTAGCCGACCGTCGGCTCGAGTCCAACTCACCGAGCACATCAAGCACGGCGCCTAGCAAGCACATATTGACACCATAGTATACAAGAATATAATATCGGCTCGAACCGTAATGTGTACACAAATCCCTTTGCCTCACGATACCGGTTAAGCTATAGGCAAGATGTGTGCCATCCCTTCAATAGCTTAACCATTCACTCGAACCGTATTGGATTATCCGTCCGTTGATTGACTCCTCAATCAACTTAGCATGGCCATGCATTTCCATAATCCATTACCTCGAGGGGCCCGAGATATCTCTCCAAAGGAGGGGCAAATTCCATCTTGATCACTCACATCCCACTCCATGTTTCATAGCAAACCCGAAAACTACCTTTATAACTACCCGATTACGGAATAGCGTTTGGTAGTCCCAAAGTAGGCTACTACACATGTTGGAATCCATGGTGATCTCAGGTCTAAGGACTTTGTACCAACACTACCCGAGACCAACTAATGGCACATTAATTCCTGTAGTGTCTCATGGTGGGTCTATCCAACGATGTGTTCTCCAACACATATGTCCATGTTTATTGATTTGGTATCTCCATACCCATGATCTATGAGACATGATCATCAATCAATAAACATGCCGATCTTAGAATCATATTTGTTCCAACAATATGACATATGATCGAGGATCGTTTAGAAATAGATTCATACATAAAGAGTCTCATAAATAAGTCACGTACTTATTGATCAATACAAGATGTCTATTTCATGGAACTGAATAACACTTTATTCATTTATACATAAACATTGACGTGATATCCAACATCTCCATGTTGCCTCTAGGGCATATCACTAACAGAACATGTGGCCTTTTTGATGATGTGGTTGGAGAAATTCATCTTCTGCGGATCAAGTTGTGGGCCGACCACCAACTAGCAAAACGTAGCCGAAGCACTAGTGGAGAAAAAGAACATCCCCCTGGGGAAATACTTACTCGGCTACATGTACCAAACGCTGAGCAATGTGCCGATGAAGCTGGCCTTGAAACAATCTATCAACGCCGGAGGGCCCTGGTGGCTGCTTCAGTTGTGGCTCAACTGCACACTTATAAAGTTGCCAATCGGCCAAACCTGTTTGAGGCCAATTTCCTCCTAGCCGAGCAGAAACATCATGATGACGAGGAGATAACCACTCGGCGTTGTATGTTGTATGGAGAAGCTGCTTCCTCTTATTCAGGCTCGAAACTGTCAGTCAAATACTTCAAAAACTGGTTCAGCAACTTCTACAACGGGTTCTTAGCCGACTCTATTATTTGGTTTGCTTATGATAAGTTCAACAAGTTTGAGCGGCCAGACGATTCGGCTAGATGAGATCAATTCCCCAAAATTTGACAAGTCGAGAGAGATCTTTACCACTGTCATCTCTCCTTGCATCCTGCCGGTTGGCATCCATCAAGGATGAAACATTCATAAGAGCTACGAGTTCTACCACCCGATGGCAGCTGTAAGGCAACTTGGGCTAGGTCAATTGCCGATTGGGTTGTACTACTCAGATAAGATCCAAACCAGAGGCATTATCAACGGCGATATCATGATGCTTCGGCTATTAAGCCTTCCAAGCCCTCCTCTCTGCAGTTTCAGAGTCATTGAGCTAGCGGTTTCAAGGACAAGTGCTTTTAGCCGATGGTGGTCAGAATGGAAATCACACATATTCCACCAATCGGCTTCCATGTATCTTACCACCGTCGACCCTGACATGATTCCATTGGTAAGCCATTCTTTCCCCATCCTTTCTCCTTTATCTGCTATAATGTGTATGTCTCATCACTCACACCTTTGTCCCTGCAGACGACCGATGTTTCTCCTCCCCGGGCCAGCCGATCAGGAGCGGCCATCAGTTATGGGCCCAGCATGCTGCCAAGCGGCTGTGGGTTGGCGCCATCCATAATCGGCTTCAACGCGTCGAGGGTGTCAACCCTTCTCCATGGTCAAACCCTCGAACCTCTCCGTCAGCAAAAACGGGACAAGCCGTCGGCTACCGCTAAACCGGCTACGGCGAAGAAAAAGCCTACCAAGAAGCAGAAACCAAGCCCAACCGATGATCTACCCCCTGTCGACCCGGATGTTGACGCCGTGCTTGACGAAGAGGTTCAGGATGAGGAGATGGAAAAATCCCTCAATGACGCAGCAACCGAATCAAGTTCCTCTAACAAATACGCTCGAACTCCGTCAGCCGACGAGGCCTTTGTGCAGAAAACGCCGAGCCCACCAAAACGCCCCGTCCATCCGACGCTAGTAAGTGATTTTTCAACACTTTTGGTCTCTTGGCTTCTTTATTTATGCTCAGCTTACTATATCTTTTTCATCGGCAGAGGAAGAAAATGACTCTTCACCATTCAGTAAGTTATCTTGACTCTGCATATTCTTTCTTATTAGCCGATCTTTAAACTTGTGCCCTTTTTAGCCTCCTCGCGCCCCGACACCTGCCCCCCAGGTATCAAGCGAACACACTTCGTCGGCCGCATGTGATAGGAATGCTGATGACGAGGCTACGTCGGTCCCAATAGTCCAAGTAAGTATTATAACCATCTTCTCCATAATTGGCTCCGTGATCTCTATCCATGTTATAACTGTTCTTTGCCTGACAGAGCATAGCCGATCTCTTGGGCTTTGACCTGTCGGAGTTCATCGACCCAGATGAGGCCGCTGACAAGGCTCTGGTGCCGCTTGATGAAGATCTAAGGACCACGCTAGCCGACATCGCCAATCGGTTGGAGGGCTCATTGGACGCGCTGGTGGTCGATTGCGGTTCCGTCCGTAATCGGTTCGAAGAGATCCAAGCCAGAATTCCAGACGAGTTGGCCGATACAATCGTGCCAGCAACCTTCCTTGAAGCGCATCAGCACAAATACGAGCGAGCGAAGCAGCATATAGCCGATTGTCGAGAGAACAAATCCTTAGCGGCAGCCATTAAATCCAACCAAGAAGAGATCAAGGCGAAGAAGGCCAAGTTCAACGCATTGAAGACAGAGCTGATTGCCACACTCGATCGGCTTCGCACATGTCGGGACCAACTGGTAGCTGAGCTCGTCCAGATTGAGACCGAGATCGCGGTCCAAGAAGAATACGTGGTTGGCCTGCCGAAGGAAATAGAAGATGCACGGTCAAGCATCAAGGCGGTCGTGTCCTATCTGACGGACGTGACGAAGGCGATGAAGCCAGTGGCCGGGACCGACGCAGCTGACGTTAAGGCGATCGAAGACATTGACGAGATCCGTTGTAAAGCGATCTCGGCAATCGCTGAATTCCTTGGGCACTGAGTTGGCTGTAATAGTTGTATGGGGCACAAACCCGCACATCTTGTAATCCAACTATTTTTGTAATCGGCTTTCACCATCTCTTGTAAATGATTTGAACTAACTTCTGTAATCGGCTTGCCTTACTTGATAAATAGTTAATGCATGCTTGCTGATCACATCAAACTTGCTTGAAGGCGTCAAAAATTTTGAAAAATTCGTTCTGTCTCCTCGATATCATATTGTATTGTATATGCCCCCTAATTTTGTTGATGGTGTTTCCAACATTAATAAAATTATCGAATCAAACATCTTGTTGTTGTCGGCTAAGCTGAGCCGATGTAGAAAAAGTAGGTAAAAACTTGGTGTAAAGAAAGTCCTAAAGGCGATGCATGTGTTACAACGCATCGGCTAACACGAATCGGCACAACTATAGCTGAATCATGAGTTAATCCATACACTTGGGTAATATTTCTTTAAATATTTGCCACTCAGAGCTCTCCCAAACACTTCTCCATCCAAACCTTCTAGCATATAAGCTCCTTTAGAGACGTATTTATGGATCTTGAACGGCCCCTCCCAATTTGGTGATCATTTGCCGAACTTATTGTCTCTCAATCCGATCAGCAATATCAATTTCCAAATGAGTTCGCCATCTTGGAAAAGACTTAGGCACAACCTTCTTGTTATAATGGCGGGCTACTCGTTCCTTATCTCTTGTTACCTTTTCCAAGGCCCTCATCCGTGACAACACTAGATCTTCTGATTCATCTACCATGAGGTTGTAGTAATCATCGACTGTAAGCTGATATTGTAACTGAATTCTTCTCGAACCGATGATGTTCTCCCACGGCAGGACTGCTTCATGTCTATAAACCAATTTATATGGAGGGACTTGGATTGATCCGTGGCAAGCCATCCGATAGACCCAAAGTGATTCGGCTAATCGGCTGTGTCATTACTTAGGATATTCAGCGATCTTCCTCTTTATTAGCTTGATTAGACTCTTGTTTGAAGCCTCTGCCTGTCCGTTAGCCTGAGCATAATATGGCGAAGAGTTGAGTAACTTGATTCCCATGCCGTCGGAAAACTGAACAAACTCATCCGATATGAAGATAGATCCCTGATCTGTTGTTATTGTTTGAGGGACGCCGAATCGGTATACGGTGTGTTCTTTAACAAACTCGATTGCATTCTTTGATTCAACCTTCTTTAAAGGAATTGCTTCCACCCACTTCATGAAATAATCTGTTGCCACCAATATGAATTTATGTCCCTTGCTCGAGGGTGGATTGATCTGGCCAATCATGTTGATTCCCCAACCTCTGAACGGCCAAAGCTTGATAATTGGGTTCATAGCCGATGCTGGTGCCCTTTGTATAGCTCCAAACTTTTGACAATCCTGGCAACCCTTGTAGTACTTGAAACAATCCTCCAACATCGTCGGCCAAAAATACCCTACTCTTCGAAGTAGCCATTTCATCTTGTGAGTCGATTGATGCGTGCCGCAGATCCCTTCATGCACCTCTCCGATAGCTACCTTGGCTTGATCTGCACTGAGACACTTGAGCAGCACTCCATCAATCGTTCGATAGTATAAATCTTCATTGAGCAAGACATATCTCAAAGCCTTGTAGTGCAACTTCCTTGAAGCCGACTGGGATGGGTTCTGTAGATAGTTGTAGACCTCAAACCTCCAGTCGTCGGCTATCATGGTGGCAATCTCTATCTCAACATCTTTTGTCATCAGCCTGTAGCCCGATGCCCTTGAGCTAAATCATTGGCTTCTGCATTCTGCTCTCTGAGGATGTGTTTTAATGTTACTAGCCGATAGTTATCCATCAATTCTCGGCATTGTTGATAAAAACCATCAGCGCATCATTTTTGCACTCGTACTCTCCTGACAACTGGCTAATGACCAACAGTGAATCTCCCATTATTTCGATGACGTCGGCTTCAACTTCCTTGAGAAGATGCAATCCCTTGAGCACTGTCTCGTACTCGGCTTGATTGTTTGTGGCATGGGGATCGATTGAGAAGGCAAATTTGAAGGTTACCCCCTTGGTGATATGATGACCAAGCCGATGCCATATTCATTCGTGCAAACCGAGCCATTGAACATCAAAGTCCAAGGCATGATCTCCACCGAGCCGATTGAACCATCTCTGTGTTCTACGATGAAATCGGCTATGGCTTGCCCTTTAACTGCCCTGGGTGCCTGACATCTTAAGTCAAATTCAGTTAAAGCAAAAATTCACTTCCCAACTCGTCCCTTGCGTACTGGAGCCGATAGCATATATTTGACTACGTTGGCTTTGCATACCACTGTGCACTCATTGGATAATAAATAATGCATTAACTTTGTACATGAAAAATATAGGCACAGACATAGTTTCTCCACTGGTGAATATCTAGTCTCTGCGTTCAGTAGCCGTCGGCTGAGATAAAAGATGGCTTTCTCTTTCGCTTCAATCTCTTAAATCAGAACCGAGCCGATGGACTTGTCGTCGGTTGATAGATACAACTTGAATGGTACTCCTTTTTGTGGAGAAATCAATACTGGAGGCGAGCTTAAGTAATCTTTGATATTGTCTAATGCCTTCTGCTGCTCTTACCCCCAAGTGAACGTTTGATCGGCCTTCAGCCGAAGCAATGGTGTGAACGGCTCCATTTTCTCTGAAAGATTGGCTATGAATCGCCTGATGAAGTTGATTTTGCCGATCAAAGATTGTAATTGCTTCTTGTCCTTTGGAGGTTGTATTGTTTTGATGGCATCAATGCTCCTTGATGTAACCTCAATCCCTCTCTCGTAACTAGAAACCCTAAAAATTGCCCGGCCGACACGCCAAACGCGCATTTCAGTGGATTCATCTTTAGGTCATATTTCCTTGTCCGCTCCAAAACCTGTCTAAGATCAGCTATATGGTTTTTCATTTTCCTGGATTTGACAACAACATCATCAATGTAATTTCAACCAGAGAGCCGATCATATCATGGAAAATATAGTTCATGGCCCTTTGATAAGTAGCTGCAGCATTCTTCAAGCCGAACGTCATGACGACCCACTCATACAAGCCGATTGCTCCTGGACATCTGAAAGCAGTCTTGTGGATGTCTTCTTAGGCCATAAAGATCTGATTATAACCTGCATTACCATCCATAAAACTTATGATCTTACGGTCGAAAGCAGCATCTACGAGCAAATCAGCTATGGGCATTGGGTATTCGTCCTTAAGGGTAGCTTTGTTAAGGTATCTGAAATCAATACACACCCTAAGTTTGCCATTCTTTTTTATTACTGGAACAATGTTTGAAACTCACTCTGCATATTGGCAAGACCGAATGAATCCAGCATCGTATAGTCGAGTGATTTCGGCCTTGATCGCATCATACATATCAGCTTTAAACCTCCTAGGAGGCTGTTTGTATGGCCGATAGCCTGGCTTGATAGGCAGCCGATGCACAACAATAGATGGGCTAAGACCAAGCATCTCGAAATACTTCCAAGCAAAACAATCCTTATATTCCTTTAATAAATTAATGAGCTGGGATCTACAACAAGAAGACAAATTTTTACTAGGCCTAGGCCTATCTCCAGATCCTATATCAATTTCTTCGACCTCGTCGGCCGACATAAAACCTTGCCCAAGCTTGCCATCGTCGTCGTCCGCGGTGTCCTTGCCATAGACGTTCGAGCCTCCATGACGCCCTTAAAGTAATAATTGAGGCTCTTTGTCTCCAATAGGCTGTCGGCTGGCACGATTTCGATCTTGTCGCCTTGCCATTGGATCAGACTTTGATGCATTGTGAAAGGGACGCAGAAGTTTGCATGGATCCAGTCCCTCCCAAGTAGCAGGCTGTAAGATCTGTTCCCGTCGATGACAAACAATGTTGTGGGCACGGTTTTGCCGCCGACGGTCAGTTCGACGTTCATCACGCCCTTGGCTTCCGATGGATTGCCGCCGAAGTCTTTGAGCACCATGTTCGTCTTGATCAGATCTTCGGCTCCATTGCCCAGCTTTCGAAAAGTGGTATTGGCCATGAGATTGATTGCTGCCCCTCCATCGACTAACATCTTTGACACCAGGTTCCCATTAACAAATCCTTTCACGTACGTGGTTTGAGGTGCCGATTGTGATTCCCCTCTGGTTTTTCAAAAACGACTTGTTCTGGGAAGAATGCTAGTATAAAGACCATGTTAACCGATGCAGTAGCTTTTCCTTTTCCCTTTGCCGCCCTTCTAGCTTGGTCTTCTGGGCTCTCATCAGATGGCTTTTCGTCGGCAGTCAGCGCTTGTCTCTTGATGCGCCATTGTTTTGCGCCTTGCCGCCGCTGTTGCTGCCGAATCATCCGTTGTACTTCTTCCTCTCGCCCCTCGCTCTTGAGCCGCTGGATGGTTCTTTTTTGTGTTTTAGTGAAGAGGTTCGAAGGGCACCATTGAGGGTTAGTCGATTGCTCATCTTCGGCTTCTTCTTCGTAGTATTCGTCTTCGTCTTGGTAGAAGTCTTGATGGATCGTCCCAAGCCGATCATGTACCAATTGCCGCCTTTGGTTAAGCTGCACGGCTCTGGGGACGAATTGGGCAGGGCTTTGCATCGGATGATCCCTGTATTCGTCTTTACGATATTCGCTGCAGGCCAGACAATTGTCTATCGTCGACAGCTTCATCCCCGATTCTCAACAGAATCGAAAAAACTCACAACGCCAGTGCGGATTCTAATCCCCTGACCTCAGGCTCCCTGACGTAAGGCTTGCCGCGCCGGGCCTCCTCTTCCTCATGAAATCGTTGTTGAAAACGGGGCATGGGGTCCATACCTGGGTCGCCGATTGGCCGATCGGCCGGTGGAATGCACCATATTGACGGTGCAGCTTGATATCCAACCGATTTCTTTTCGGCCTTAACCTCTTTGAGAGGTTTTGGCTAAGCCGTGCGTCACTCTGTGCTGCCGATCAGCTCACCTGGGGCCGGCCTGAACCATGTTGACCGGGAAGGGATTGCCATCTACTTTCATTGACCGAGGTGAATCGGCGAACTTCAACTTCTTGGCCTCAATAGCCGACTGGATTTGCTGTCTGAAAACTTTGCAGTCGTTAGTGCTATGGGAGGTGGAGTTGTGCCACTTGCAGTACTTCTTCTTTTTGAGTTCTTCGACCGATGGGATCGTGTGGTTGGGAGAAAGCTGAATTTGCTTCTCCTTCAGCAATAAATCAAAGATCCTATCGGCCTTGGTAATGTCGAAGTCGTACTTCTCCTCCTTAGTCGTTTTCAGCAGCCACTAGCAGACGATGGCCTTTTTGTTTTTGGTCCATTCGGCTGCAGCAACTTCTGCGTCATCGTCACTTGTTTCTAAATCAGACTCGATGATGACGTGGGCAACCTTCTTGACGGCCTTCCTTGATTCCTAAAATCTTTGCTCATGGGCCGTCACCCTCTGCGCCAGATGGGCTAAGCTGTCGAAGTCCTGAGCCGAAAAAACTTTCACGGATCGGTGCAAGAAGCCCATGAAAAGCTAGATCGGCTAACTGAGAATCGGACAGCACCAGGCTATAGCATCGGTTCTTCATCTCTCTAAACCTCTGAATGTAGTCCTGAACCGATTCTTCATGCTTCTGCCTAATGCTTGTCAGGTCCGACAATTTCATCTCGTGATTGCCGGTGTAGAAATAGCTGTGAAATTGCTTCTCGAGATCGGCCCAGCTCTAGATAGAGTTATAGGGCAATGAAGAAAACCAAGTGAAGGCCGATCCCGATAGCGAGAGTGGGAATAAACGAACCCTCAGGGCGTCTCTATCCGATGCCTCTCCGCACTGCGCCAGGAATCGGCTGACGTGCTCGTATGTTGAAGTATTGTCCTGTCCCGAGAATTTGGAGAAGTCTGAGACCTTGTACCGGTTGGGAAATGGTACCCTCTCAAAGTGCTCTAGGTATGGATACCGATACATGTTGCCAGAATCTTTCGGTTTGAGGCCGAATTGATCGCGCATGACGTCGGCAATCAAATCGGCCCAGGTCCTGTTATCTTGGGCTTGCTGTATCGGCTCATATTGGTCGTACTGTACGGGTGCTTGCCGATACCGAGGTGGCGGTGTCTGTGGCCGGTAATGTTGATCATGCTGGCCTCCCGAGTACAGATACTGGAGTCGGTTGCCAGCGGGAGGCGGCCGATTCGTCGGCGGTGTCGGCGGATCTGGGAAGAGCTGTCGGCCACCAACATTGTACTGTGCCCCTTGAATGAGATTGGCAACCGGCTCTTGCTGCCGATTGAAGTTGAACATACCAGCTAGCTGCTCCTGGGAAGGAGGTTGTTGCCGGTTTAGAACGACGGCGGTGGTCTTGAAGCCGTGTAGTTGCAGTCGGCTGATTGAGGACTCCTCCTGGTGGCCCTGGCTGTATCGTAGGCGGGATTGGGCGGTTCTGTGTTGCCAAGACCCTGTAGTCGAGGAATTGGCCATCAGTGAAATAAGTCGGCCCCGCTGCAGTTGATCGGCAATCTTCGAGTCAACCACTATGGCAATCATATTGTTGAGAGTGTTGACTAAGATGGCACTTTGATTAACAAGAGCGTGATGCACGGCCGAGTCGATTCGGTCTTGCAAAGTGTGCAGTCCCGAATCGTCTTGTTCTTGCTTCGGCTCCTCCACCTTGTGCTTTCCTTTTGTATCATCTGAGGAAGAAGCCTTGAAGTCGTCGATGCTGAATTTGTATTTCTGGCGGACGGCCCCAGACCTGGTCTGGGCAAAACATTGCAGATAGTTGGCCTGCAGTTCCTCCACCATCTTCTTGTAGTCGGCCATTGCTCAGCCGATAATTGTTCCATCTTGACGGGAACCATGTTTTCCTCGGTGATCTCGGGGCTTTTGATGTTAACCATCATGTCAACTTTGTTATCCGAGTCGATTGGTCCCACTGGGAGTGCCAAGAAGCATGTTGATGAGAAATTTCTCTCACGCGCTGCCCTGGGAGATCTGCTTAGCTCCAGTGTGGTGAACAGGGCGTGCCAGTTGGTTTGATCTGTTAACAAACAAGAAATAAACAGATAGACGTTATGGTTAGGGTTAGATCCTACTGAATTGGCTTAGGAAATCAATTTACATATAATTGCTATCCCAAAGCATATTTAAACTAAGTGATTGAGATAGATCGGCTATGTCGAGACAGTATAAACCACTTAATCTAAATATACATTAGCATAATAAATATATGCATTCATGGCCTAGCCGATACTGTAGAACTAACTGTGAATCGGCTACTACTCCGCTACATCTTATGAAAAAATATTAATCTATCCTAAATGCGCTAAACATAGATCAATCGGCTGTCGGCTGAAGCTGACAGATTGATACCGGCTTAGGGCATTTAACCAGATTGAAATCTTAACATACGAGGAGGTTTTAACATATTTAATAGTAATTAATGCTAAAAGATAATTAAAATAGGTAAGGCCGGCTGAAACCCCGGCACTGTCTCTAAAAGTGAACATCTAGCCGACTAGATCTTAATAACTCTAAAAGTGACTTAATAGATGATAGATGATGCAGCATTAAGTACAGAAAGAATTATCAGATCTATATAAACCGATGTAAACCCCTCAAGATGGTGGATACAACATATAATCTGGTTCAACATCTAGATCAAGCTCTATTGGCTGATGTATCCCGAAAGAAACAGGCCGATGGCAAGATAAATCTAGACATTGTCCTAGATTATATGCCGTATGTGGTAAATAGCGCAGTCTATAACATCAAACCTAAAATGTCATGACGATATAAGCACTAGATCCGACGATACAAACCACTAATAACAAGAATTTACCTTATTCGGAGGTCGAAATCGATGCAGCCCGAAGTGGGATCAAGAACTCGTCTAAAAAAAATAAGGAGGCGATGCGCCGAAGCTCTATTGATGTCTGTTTTTGTTATGTACAAAGAGCCCTTGGGTCTTATTTATACCCAGGCATAACACTATTCGTGTAAGACACAGTTTTTATCTAATCTACTATTTAAAATACGACAATATCTTGGGATACAACTCCAATGTCGTATCACAAAAGGAATATCTAAACAAAACCTTATTTTATAGATATAATTACCGTTACAGGACTCTATCCATAGATGGCAATATCTTAACAAACACTTGGGAACCGAATCTTCTTTTTATCTTCAAGCTTCTTTATCGGAAACGGTTCCATCTTCTTCTCTGAATCAGAATCGGCTATCGGTTGTCCTATCCGATTCGGCCTCAGCCGACTGGTCTTCCAGCCAATTTAATCACGACCGATGAAACCTTTGTTTCTCCGCAGATCACTTTCCCGATCCGATTCCACTTCAATTTCAACATTGAACTCAGGAATTTGATTACCAAATTTAGTCGTTAACAATATGTACTAGCAAAATGCCGATGCGTTGCAACGGGACGATGATCTAGGGAGGAAAGCAAGCGAAGGGCGAAGGTCTAGGCGGCGGCGCAGGAGCTCCAAGCGGCGACGGGAGGGAGGGGCGCGAGCGCGGCGCGGATGGGGACGGAAGAGAGGGATGCAGGAGGTCTTTCTTTCATCCAAGCCCTTCCTTTCTTTTCAACATTGGACTGCGGGTTAATTTTATAAACACTCAAGGGGTTTTTTGGGTGTCTTTAACTTTGTGTACCACTGGACCTTGATTAAAAAATAGTATCGATAGATATTTAGTCTAAGTTAATTTAATTTCACCAAATTAAGTCAAAAATATAATGAAAATAGATATTGACTTACTGATACTTTAAACCGATTAGAAATTTGGTAAAAATTTAAAATATTTATGACTCGGATATTATTAGTTATAAAAGTATATTGATGAATAAGATAAGTTGCATGTTATCATCAACAGACATGTGAACCCTTGCATCTTCTTAATAATTTACTTACCCCAGTTGACTATGGTCAAACATCATCGCCAATGGGGCCTGATGTAGCCTCTAGGACCTCTCGTGATTTACCATAAATATGGGACTAAAATATAAAATCGCCAAAAGCTACGGGATGTCGTCTTCCTCCCGTCCTCACGCGGAAGGTGATAGCGCTCGGCCATGCCTTCGGTCGCCGGCAATAGGAGGATCGTCAGGGAGACATCCTGCCTCACAGGCGCTTCTTTTCCTTGTTCGACACCGGCGCGCTAGCTCATGTGTGCAGCGTGTGCTCGGCCGCCGCTCAGGGCAATGCACTGCGAGGCAGAAGGCGCGTGAGTCGGGCTCGCCTGCTGGAGGTGAGGAAAGCGAGGAAACAATGAAGCGAGAGGTTATACGGATCGGAAATTTTATAGATTTGGACGAAAAAACGATTTGATGATCGAAAAGTTATAGATTTTTTAAGTAGTTAAGATAAGCTCTATCATACGTATAACTATTTTTTTTAAATAGCCAGACGGACTACGGGTTAATTTCAGAAAAATTCAAGGGGTTTTCTATAAAATAACCAGGCAGAACAAAATTTTGGTTAAAAACACTAGTTGCTTTGCTTTGTACTAGTAAATACGCCCGTGTGTTGCAACGGGCGTCATTTTATTTTATTATAATTATTCCAAAGTTGAAGTCTCATGTACTGTGGACCTCCGTTTTTGAGGACGGGAATCATTCGTGTTCATAGTACCTTATCCCTGGATCGAGTAGTTCGGTACCCACGAATACAGTTCTGAATTACCAGGTGCAAAGTGCACGAATAGTCTTACATCGAAATTATTACAATAATAGGCCCGAAGGCAATATCCAATACATATAGGACCTACGGTGTCCAGATACAACCGAAAACGAAATTAGATAAGATAGCGAGACGGAAGGCGCGGCATGCCGATTGCCACGAGCAACGACCGGGGACTAAGACTGTTGCGCTCCATTGTCTTCATTCCTCCTAGTAGTATGTGTACGGGTCTTCCTCATCTCCTTCATCTGGAGGTTTGTGCGTATAGCAAGGGTGAGTACCTAACGTACTCAGCAAGCCAACACGGAAGTGATGCACATGATAGGGTCATTCAAAGGATGGCTGGGGTTCTTTTGCATAAAGCCAATTTTCACAAATCTTTTCACAAGCCTAACAGCTAGCCAAGTCAAGTTTTAGTTCCAGAGTATATTAAATCGGTGACGGTTATGTCTGCCATCCATCGTGATACCAAGGATGGTTTCCCGTCTCCGGTGCGTCATGGTTTTCTCGGGAGTCTACCTCTTCTCGCAGGTCGAGAAGCTGAGTCCACCAGCATACAAAATCATTATGCATACCAACCCATCATTTTAAAATTTATGAGTCTAGCCAAGCGAAAGTCTTGTCACGATGCTCTATATCCACGAGCACGGCTATTCGAATAGATTGATTCATTCACACTGCAGTGGATGTACACTTTACCCGTACTCCGTGACAACCCAACAAATGAGCCTACGTCCCAACACATGAAACGGTCATGGCAAAGCCTTTCGATAACCTCACTTTGGCAGTACCCGCTCCATGAACTTAAGCCCTCATGCACTCTAGCCGTCCTTTTCTAGCAGTGAGAGGAGTTTTGGCGCACCTGGAGTAAGGGGAAATTCCATTCGTCAAGTAAGAATAAATTTCAAATTACCATAATCTCTTTCACATCTCATCTCATCCATAAGAACCACTATGCAAGGGTACCGCCTCCGCTCGGCTATCTACTCCGCTAGGTCTATACCCATTCGAGAAGTACGGTTGTACTGGCTCGTTTCCCGGCTATCTCATGGCTCGGTCCTTAATTGACCAGGGTCGGCACTCGCCTTTTCCGGAATCCACCCAAATCATCCAGCCGCCCCAGTCTAAAACATTCGTTTAGTACTTTCAATTTTCATCAAAACTCATTTCATCATTCTCATGGCCATGTGGCGCTCATGTCTCCACATGCCGTATCTCAACTACCTTCCCCAAGGTAGTTGCCCGAGCATAAAGCTTTTCATAAAATCATGAGTATGCATGAATCTAAGTTTAGCAGGGCTAAGCAGTTTGCCGAAGTTATTCTCCGGTTATTTGTATCACATCGAGGGTTACAAGGGATAATTCTAAAGGTAATCAATGACAAGGTATGTCATAACAAGTATAGGTAACTCTGTATAGCATGCATGTTTAGAGTTTAAAATAACATCATTTCGCAATTGGGATCAATATATTCAAAGAGTGTGATGACTTGCCTTGCTCGCACACTTGTTGAATGGGGTTCTCCGCGTAGTCAATGCTTGCTTCTTCGGACGCTATCTGCATGCGCGAGAAATCAAATTTGAATTCAATTAGAATTCAAATAAAATCCAATAAGATCCGATAAAGGCCAAGCAAATCGCTCGCACACTTGTTGAATGGGGTTCTCCGCGTAGTCAATGCTTGCTTCTTCGGACGCTATCTGCATGCGCGAGAAATCAAATTTGAATTCAATTAGAATTCAAATAAAATCCAATAAGATCCGATAAAGGCCAAGCAAATCGCAATAGCGGCTCCTAACTCTAGGCTTTGGTGGTACATGAGCTTAGGCTCGAATGTTGGTAAGGTCGGAGATAGCGAAAGGGATTATAAGGATTTGAAGTTTTGTATTGAATCCGATTTTGTTAAGAAGGATGAGATATTTATTTTAATATGTTTAAAGTTTGAGAAATACTAGAGTTGATGATTCAATTAAAAAAGAAGTGATTACCTTTCAATTTCATCAAGTTATTTCTCGGGTCGAGAAGTCCTAGGGTTAATAATAACCGGATCTCGAAATATTTGATAAACCTTGAAGCTGAGATGCCAAATAACTAATGTGGATTTTTTGAGTTTTGAAACTCCGCGTGTATATATATATATATATACACTAGCAAAATGCCCGTGCGTTGCAACGGGACGACGACGCAGGGAGGGAAGCAGACGGAGGGCGAAGGTCCAGGCGGCGAAGCGGGAGCTCCGAGCGGCAAGAGGAGGGAGGGGCGCAGGCGCGACGCGGATGAGGAGGACGGAAGAGAGGGACGCATGAAATCTTTCTTTTCATCCAAGCCCTTCCTTTCTTTTCGCATTAGGACTACGGGTTAATTTTATAAACACTCAAAGGGTTTTCGCAAAATAACTCCTTTTTTCTTTAGCTGGGTTTTTTAAATAGACAGGTGGATTGCGGATTAATTTTGGAAAAACCAAGGGGTGAACTTGATCTGCCCCGGCCTTTTTATAGGCGCTCCATGTCGGGTTAGCTCGGGGCGAGGCTGATGGCCATGGCGCGCGTGCGGAGGGGGCTGGGGTGAGGAGTGACGCTTGGCGCGATTGGGAGGGGGGCACGGCGCGAGACGCGTGGGCGCGAGGGCGGGGCCGGGCGCGACGAGCGGTGCGTGGCGACGCCGGGCGGGTCCGGCGCGGCACGGCGCGGGCGGCGCGGCGCGGGCGTGGCGGCGCACGGCGCGACGAGGAACAATGCGAGCGACACGGCGACGCGCAGACGGCACGTCATGGGCATGGTACGGCGGCGTGGGGGCGCGGTGCTGCGGCGCGCGGCGCGCGGCGAGCGGTGGCGAGGCGGTCCGGGATCCGGGTACGGCGTCGAACAGCGACGCGCAATGAATAGTGACTTTTCCGATTTTCCCGAATTAAATTTCCTATTTTCCCAATTTTATTTCCTTTCACCCCTAAAATTAAAAATAAAATATAACACACCCAAAAATAATTTGTAAAATATATTTTCAACCTTTTCACCAACTTTTATTATTTTAAAAATATATTTTACATATTTAATTTAATTCTTTTTCTCAATTCCGAAAATACAATTTGGATTCAAATTAATTTCTAGATTTCATATATATACCCTAAAATATTTTATTACTCATTTTGCTCACTAATTAATATTACTCAATCACCTAAATAATGTTTTGCTCCTAATTATATATTTTATAAATCCATAACCCTTTTTCCTATTTTATATTAAAATTCCCAATTCTAAACTCCGAAAATTTTCTCCCGAGCGGAAATTCAAATCGCTTGGTTTCTCTCAAACATCGAGATGAATCACTCGCGTATAAATTTATGCAACCAAGCTGGCAAATAAGAAGCGAAAACTCGATCAAGAAGCAACAGTCAACAGGTTTTTATAAGTTCTGATTTTTAATTCCCGGTTTTAAATTCTCCGATTTTCAGGGTGTTACATTTACTTTTAATTTATATTTTTTTCTTTATGTCTTCACCTAAGGCCTATTTCAGTATTAGGACTGTGGGTTAATTTTATAAACACTCAAATGGTTTTCTGCAAAATAGCCAGGCAGACTACGGGTTAATTTTATAAACACACAAAGGGTTTTCTGCAAAATAGCAAGGCAGACTGGGGGTTAATTTTATAAACACTCAAGGGGTTTTCTGCAAAATAGCCGGGCAGACTGCGGGTTAATTTTATAAACACTCAAGGAGTTTTCTGTAAAATATCCAGACAGAACAAAATTTTGGTGAAAACACTACTTGCTTTATAGATAGTTATAGATATATAGATATACTAGCAAAATGCCCGTGCATTGCAACGAGACGACGACGCCGGGAGGAAAACAAACGAAGGGCGAAGGTACAGGCGGTGGCGCGGGAGCTCCGAGCGGCGACGGGAGGGAGGGGCGTAAGCGCGGCGCGAGGCGCGGCGCGGATGGGGACGGAAGAGAGGGATGCAGAGGTCTTTTTTCATCCAAGCCCTCCCTTTTTTTCAAAGATTGGATCGGGTTAATTTTATAAACACTCAAGGGGTTTTATGCAAAATAACCCCCTTTTCTTCTTTAACTGAGTTTTTTTAAAATAGTCAGGCGGACTGCGGGTTAATTTTGAAAAAACTCAAGGGGTTTTCTGCAAAATAGTCAGACAAAATAAAATTTGGTGGAAACACTACTTGCTTTATAGATAGTTATAGATATAGATTATAGATATATTAGTAAATATGTCTGCGTTGCAACGGGCATCATTTTATAAAAGGTCTTCTTTTATTAAACAATCAAGAAAGACGTTATTTTATAAAATTCTTTTTTATTAAACACTCAAGGGGTTTTCTATGTAATAGCGATGATCTGGGTTAATTTTATAAACACTCAAGGAGTTTTCTGCAAAATAGCCGACAGACAAAAATTTTGGGTGAAAACACTAATTGCTTTATAGATAGTTATAGATTATATATATATATATATATTTCTTACGCGTCGACCAGGATATGTCGGGGCCACCCGACATACCTCCTGCCTCCGCCCCTGATTGGCGGCTAAGATGGGTATCTTGTCTAAAAACCAATCACACCATCGAGTTCGCAACTCTTGAAAACATATTTGCTTAAGATGTTCTTGTTAATTATTTTTCACACATCATATCCTTCTAATTTCTCCCCTTCTCTATTTCACGTGCAGCAATTAGGAAGTTTGAATGATGCATCATGCATGGTTTCACATGGTGCCAGGAGTCATGCAGCTACACGTATACGTGTACTGTCCTAATCAAAATCTAGATCGTGATGTATTTAAAAGAAGAGATCGTGATGGAGGCCCGTGCAAAGGGTTAATTTCGAAAAAATCAATGAGTTTTCTACAAAATAGTTAGACGAACAAAAGTTTAGATAAACACTACTTGCTTTTAGATAGTTATTGGTATAGATTATAGAGTTGTAGATAGATAGTTATAAATTATTTTATAAAATTTATTTTTTTTAAAAAAAATAGTGTTACACCCACGCGTACTCCGTTCCTTCCCGTCGGAGGAATCCCCTTCGGTTGCATTACGTCGGTTCCCGTTTTCAACCGATTCGGCCCCCATCTGAGGATTACCACCACCACCTCCGCCGCCGCGTAATCCATCCAACTCGCAAGAGAGATACCCCCAATCGACGGAACCCTAATTCTCTCCTGCACGCGCGGCGGCGATCCGAGGGGAAGTAGGGGGAAGAGGAGGGGAGACCACCGGAGGAGGCGAATCCCCCAAGGCCGGGCAAGATGGTGCTCGCGCAGCTCGGCGGGAGCATCTCCCGCGCGCTGGCGCAGATGAGCAACGCCACAGTGATCGACGAGAAGGTGCTCAGCGACTGCCTCAACGAGATCTCGCGCGCGCTCCTTCAGTCCGACGTCCAGTTCAAGATGGTCCGCGATATGCAGTCCAACATCAAGCGCATCGTCAACCTCGAGACGCTCGCCGCCGGGACCAACAAGCGGCGCATCATCCAGCAGGTGAGCCCCCTGGGTGCCCCCCTGCCCCCTTCGTGTCGGTGTAATTTGGTGGTAATTTGCCGCATCTTGTTGACTGATGGTTTGATGGTTAGGCCGTCTTCACGGAGCTCTGCAACATGTTGGATCCCGGGAAGCCTTCCTTCACTCCCAAGAAGGGGAAGCCTTGCGTGGTCATGTTCGTTGGTTTGCAAGGTCAGTCTCGCTGTTGCTGAGTTATGCCCCAATTAATGACGTCTCCTGCTTTCTCTTTTATGATAATTTCGGTTTATTACATCTGTCCAAGATAAGAACGTAGAACAGTAGAATTGTCCTGTCGATTATCGTGACTTGTTTTATTAGAGGCACTTTCTGAATCACCATGTTCTTAACTGAATTTGAGAACTTTGTCACAGCGAATGATGCTGAGAAGGAACTTGGTAAATTAGGTCCAGCAATGTAGTATTAACTATTAAGTGGTTTCTTCTGATTGTATTGCCAGGCAGAATAAATAAAAATGAATTGATCCCGTGTGGTATTGATGTACACAAGTATATGGTTGTCTGAGCCTATCCATTCATGTTCATGGTCCAGTTCATGGCTAGTGTTAGCATGACCGTTGCAAGGATGCAGAAAATTTCATTTTTCTTATTTTAGTTTCATGTTTTTTCTGTTTATTCAAAAAGCAGGGCAGCTGGATAAATCATGCAAGTATCGAACAGTTTGTCCAACAACTTTATTTATTGGAGTATTTTAGTTTTCCTTTTGAGTACCGTGGGTTCCTATTGTGGTCTTATAGTTAGGCTTATTGTTTGTCATGGTTTATCTGTTGGATCACCCTATTTAGAAGCAATGAATCATCTAATTACTTTATATTATTAAGAAATCCTAAATTGGAGACATTCATCTAGTTATTTCTCCTTATTTGTGGCTTGTGTATGATGCAGCATGAACAGATATACTCTATCACTTTTTTTACTTCTTTTTTGTAATTGGAAGCTCTAGAACCAGAATTATTTATGACTTCCCAATGGATGGATCTGTTGCAAATATGTGCAAAATCGCACGTTTTGTCATTCTTGTCAAACTACCTGGCTTCGCTGTGAACCCTGTTGTTTGCTTTAGCCACAAAGACCAATGCTCTGTTCTGTTTGGCTTTTGTCTTCTGCTCTTTAGTTTCATTAATAGAATGCAATATTCCATCCCCATGACAAGCACGTGTCTATGCAGGTTCTGGTAAAACTACTACTTGTACCAAATATGCATTTTATCATCAGCGCAAGGGATTTAAGCCAGCACTTGTTTGTGCTGATACATTTAGGGCTGGTGCTTTTGATCAGTTAAAACAGAATGCAACAAAGGCCAAGATTCCTTTTTACGGAAGGTGCTCTATTTCGTCTACCATTAACTATTGTTTAACCTTATGTCTTCTTTTTTTTCCCTAATGGGTGTCTTGTTGCAGCTACATGGAGTCTGATCCAGTGAAAATTGCTGTTGAGGGCGTGGAGAGGTTCAAGAAAGAAAACTGTGATCTCATCATTGTAGATACAAGTGGAAGGCACAAACAAGAAGCAGCTCTTTTTGAAGAAATGCGCCAAGTTTCAGAAGCGACGGTACTCAAAATTTTAAAGCACTTTGAGCAACACCCTGATTATAGTGAAAAACTGAAATGAATGCTTGTGCTTCTCTGCAGAAACCAGATCTGGTAATATTTGTGATGGACAGTAGCATCGGTCAGGCTGCATTTGATCAGGCACAAGCATTTAAGCAAAGTGTTTCTGTTGGTGCTGTGATTGTCACTAAAATGGATGGGCATGCCAAAGGAGGTGGCGCACTTAGCGCGTTAGTATTCTCTTCTTTCCCTTGCAACAGCGTATTTGTTCTATTCTCTTTCCCACTTTATGAGTAGTACTGTTTGCAAATAATCTGAAATAGGAGGTCCTGTGTGAAGTTTGGGTCATATTTTCAACAAGAACTCTTATATAACCCTGTTTTATTCTAGATAACCATATAGTGTCAAGTCAACCATGAAGTTTAGTTCAGTTGCAATTTTTTTTAAGTACTTGAGCTTGGTGGAATCATGGGATTGTGGCATTTAGATGTGGTATCCGCAAAACAGTTTCATCATATTGTATGTGCTTCAGGATAGCATACTTTAAAAGTTCAAAGCGCAGAGACACTGTGTGCACAGCACTTCCTCCGTTCATGTAGTCTTTTCCATTTGGGAAATATGCCTTCTTTAGGGTTGATACCGTGAATAATACCTAGAACATTTCAGAGTCTGTTAATGACTTATCATGTCTGACACACTTGTTTCTTACAGGGTCGCGGCAACAAAAAGTCCAGTGATATTTATTGGAACAGGAGAACACATTGATGAGTTTGAAGTTTTTGATGTGAAACCATTTGTCAGTCGTCTTTTAGGTCAGTGAAAATACCAGGTTACCCATGTTACTGTGGGTTCTTTTGGTTAATCTTTGTGGTGTAATTGACAGGCATGGGAGATTGGTCGGGGTTTATGGACAAGATTCATGAAGTAGTACCTACTGATCAACAACCTGAGCTTTTGCAGAAGCTGTCTGAAGGAACCTTTACTCTCAGACTTATGTATGAGCAGTTCCAGAACATCTTGAAAATGGGTCCTATTGGCCAGGTTAGCAACTTGATTTACTTGCAGCAAAATGAAACGTAGTGTAGATCACAGCTAATGAATAATGATGTCCGTCTACTTGTTCAATTGACATGCCCAGGGTTCATTTCTTTTAAGGTTATCACAGTACGCTTTTAAATCTGGATTGGTGTGTTTGCAGGTTTTCTCAATGTTGCCTGGATTTAGTTCCGAATTGATGCCAAAGGGACATGAAAAGGAAAGTCAGGCTAAGATTAAACGGTACATGACAATGATGGATTCTATGACAGATGGAGGTGAGTATCTGGTTAATGATTTCCCCCTGTTTAAGTATTTATCGGGCTGATATCAAAATTTTATCTCAGAGCTTGACAGCACAAATCCGAAATTGATGACTGAATCACGTATACTTCGGATTGCTCGGGGATCTGGCCGACCTGTCAGGGATGTTGTCGACATGCTCGAAGAGTACAAGCGGCTTGCTAAAATCTGGAGCAAGATGAAAGGGCTCAAGATACCAAAGAAAGGAGAAATGAGTGCATTGTCCCGCAACATGAACGTTCAGCACATGAGCAAAGTTCTCCCGCCGCAGATGCTGAAGCAGATAGGCGGTATGGGTGGCCTGCAATCTTTGATGAAACAGATGGGCTCGAAAGAAATGGGTGGCATGTTTGGAGGCATGGGTGGTGATAAGTAAATCCGGGTTGCATTTGACAAATCGTCAAGAGATATGGCTGTAGACAGATTGTTCACCAGTTTGCGAAATGATAGTTTTGAAGATGAAACTTACCAGATGAGGATGCACATGCGCACCCAAATGTAAAATTTGACATCATGCACAGTCAAATTGTAGCTCCCCAAAGTTCTTACCGAGATTTTTATTTATGGAATCTGTTTGGGAAGAATTACCGAAGGAACATAGGTGTACTAAAATATTTTGTTTTATTTTATTTTCCGCGTGCCACTGTGTAAACACCCTAAATAAAATCAGCTAAGCTTTTAGCCCTTCTGTGCTGATTCGTGATAAGTCCAAACCGAACCTAATAGGATCAGTACAAGCCCAATTAGAGATGAGACATTGGGGGTCAAATTAGTAAGCCATAGACAAGCCCAATAAGGGATGAAATTGGGGGGCAAATTATTTGTTGTTACAATATGTCAGGACTCAAGATTGTGTTCCTCCGCATAGACCAGCAATATTGTGAAAATCGACTAAACCGCACAAGCCGAACCATTTTATTGCCATTTTCCGTTCGATTGGAAGCATGGATATATACAAAACTGCGCTCAATAAACGAGACTAAATGGTCGATACAACAAGCAGAAACAACTAGAGCACGGCCACTGCAGGGAAATCGTCGTCCGATTCGCGCAGCGCCCGCGAGATGGCCCTCACCATGGCCGGGCTCGCCCTGCAGCATCCCCCGACGAGCGCCGCTCCAGCCTGCCTCCACCTGCCGACGCACGACACGAAATCCGTCTCCGACGCGCCGCCCTCCGACTCCTGCACCATTGCATCACGTAACGCGTGTATCGTACGACCAATCGATCGAAGAGCACACAGTACAAACCAAAACAAGTTGTACAAATCAACGGTGTGCACTGACCACACCTTCTTTGGTCTCGGCCACGTAGGTCTCCCCGCTGTTCGGGTACACGACGACCGGCTTGCTCATCACCTTCTTGATGGAGAGGATCAAGCCGTGCACGATCCTGGGGGCGGTGCAGTTCACCCCGACGGCGCCGACCCTCGCGCATGAGTCGGCCACGGCGGCGCACTCCGTGATGGGGTCGCCGCTCGCCGCGCAGTCCCCGTCCTTGTGGAGATGAAGGAGAACCACGCCGGGATCATCACGTACGTCGTTCTCCTCCAGGAGCTCCGCGTAGGCCTGTGCCTCCAGCTTGCTCGGGATCGTCTCGAACGCGATGAGATCGGGCCCCGCGTCCGCGAGCACCTGGAGCCGCCTCCGGTGGAAGCTCTTGAGCGTCTCCTTGGCCACCGATCTGCCATAGTCGCCGCTGCACACCGGCACGTAATCGATCAAAACGACTAGCGAAGGATAGTGAATTTTAAACTCTCAGAGAAGATATTCTCTCATTGTTGTCGAGGAAATATTCTCGTTGTTGTTTATATGTTGTGGTTTATATGTCTGTTTATATGTCAGTTATAAAAAACTTAAAAATTGAGAGAATGCATTAACATAGGATATGTATATATATATATAGTATATATATATATATGTTAAAATTTAACTTTTATAAATTACAACAAAAACAAAAATTAAACTACCGCTAGTTTAAATATATTCACGGTCAAATTTAAGCACCGTATATTCATAGTCAATTTTTTATTGCAAAATGTAAAAATTAAATTTTAACTCAACAAAATGTAAAAGTTAAATTTTAACTTATATCTTTGTGAAACAATCCATCACATTTAATCTATTTTATTAATTTTTTTAAAAAAATATATAACTATCTGAGTGGAACACTAGCGGGGGGTCTCTTTAAAAGTTCTTAAAAGTTCAGTTAAGAGTTTTAAAAGTTCAGTTAAGAGTTTAAAATAGTTTCCTGACGAAGTACAGTAGCTAGAAATCAGCATTTTGATAGATCGACTCGTACGTACGTGTACTCGGAGACGTCGGCAAGATAGGCGCCGTAGCTGCCGACGGAGGCGGCGACGAGCACGGGCCGGCGGCGCGGCGAGGAGCAGTGGTTGGCGTAGGGGCCCTTGGACCAGCCCTCGGCGAAGATGGCGCGCGCCTCCTGCGCGATGTGTCGCTCCGCTCACGCGACAGGTCTCTCGCCCGGAACCCCTGGATCGTCGCCTGCGTACGATGCGAACGAGACCGTATCCCGAGATTAATTAGCCGAGGGTGCAGCGCAATGCAACTACGTACTACGCACATATCATCAGCTGGTTGATCACGTACAAACCTGGTAGGACGCTGAGGTTATGACGTTGGCGCCAGCGTCGAGGTAGTCCAAGTGCACCTGCTTAATTTGCACGAAGCTGTTAAGTGTCACTCTTGGGGAGACAACGAGAAACCATCGTGTGTTTGGACGACGACCTTGCGGATGAGGTGAGGGGCAGAGACGAGGCAGCGGGCGCTCCAGAGCTCGTCCTGCAGGTCCGCGCCGTGCGCCTCCAGCTCCGTGACCAGCCCGCCGTCCACCACGGCGCACCCTCCCGCTTCCCGCACGAACCGCCAAAGCGCGCCCGCCGCGTCGTCGACGTCGTCGCCCCAGAGACCCATTTCGCCGTTCCTCGATCACAACAGTGACCACACGTACGTGCGCCACCACCAGACACCAGTCGCCCGCGCGTCACCGCGAAAGTAACGAAACCGGCTGACGGAGGAGAGCAGGGAGAGAATGGATGGATCGTCTAGGCGCGGTCTTGTGTCCATATATACCGCGTAGGTGTACACGCGCGGACTTTCAAGAGGCATCGCAGGACGGCACATAGGCTGGGGTGTGCTCTCCACGCGGACTCCGGGGGCCAGGAGAACGGGACGTGTCGGCCGCTCCACGCGGCCACGTACGGTGGAGAACGCCAGGACGGAGCCGCGCACGTACGATCGTGCGTGCATGTGCGCTGCCTGCGCGCCGCGGGCGACCGATGCGCCTGACGTATGTTGCACCCGCCTCCGGCAGTTGCGTAGCGGCCCAACACCTCGATCGCCCGCCTTGGTAATCCCGACGCCGCCGGAAACGCGGCGGGCATGCGTGAAGCGTGAATGATGCGTGGTGGCACCGCAGCATGGCACGCGGGCGCGACAGCATCACGCGACCCCGTAGCGTCAGGTGTTCGAAGTCGACGGGGAGCAGAGAGGCTCCAGCCTCCACAGGGTACGCGCGTGAGCGTGACGCACCGAATCAACGAGAGGAGTGAAGACCTCCAGTTTGGTCGTCGCTCCGAGGCAACGAACGGGTAGACAGAAAAGTGGAGAGAACAGCTGATCAAAGGTTAGCGCTGCTTGACACGTTTGGTACGTATGCGTATTGTAGATCAACATGTCTGACATAAAGTTAATTGATATTACGACGTAGAACCATTTTTATTATAGGCAGGATTTTCTTTACCATCGAAAAGAGGTTACCGCATTCCGGCTACCCGCAATAACCACGATAACTGTAAAAAACAAAAACCATATAAAATTTATTAAAAATTTAAATTATTTTTAAATTTATTTGAATTTAATAGGTTATCGTATCCGCATGGTTATCGCGATAATTATGTGGTTACGGATAGTTTTGTAAACCCTGATTGTAGGTTGGTTCAGTACAAGATTTTATTGGGTAGACTGTTACATAAGAGTCCCTAGTTCTATTCGACAAAACAGGATAAAAATCTGTTAATGATCAAATTTGATAAGCAAATTATCAGGTTTGGAATTAAGGTCGAAGCCGATTTGGAGGGAATCGGGTTTTCGAGAGAGTGTGCGCCAACCGCATACCGAATCGGCTAAGAAGTTCGTCGCTTGGTGACCGAATTGGCTAAGGTATTTATTTGCGATACCGAATCGGACAAGATAAGCCGATGTAGCCGATTCCGATAAGATAACATTGAAATCGTCTTCGGATTTGTTTAAAGTGTTTCATGAAGATTGCCATACATGAATAGAGTTCAAGAAAGACAATTATATCTGTTAATTAGGTTATGTTAAATAGTTTCTTTATAGATAATATCAGTAAGAGTCTGTTCTAGGCAATTATCTGTAATTTGAATTATAATAGAGATGGGAATCGTGTCCGACAAGGGCATATCTTG
Source organism: Oryza australiensis (assembly GCA_019925245.2). Classification (NCBI taxonomy): domain Eukaryota; kingdom Viridiplantae; phylum Streptophyta; class Magnoliopsida; order Poales; family Poaceae; genus Oryza; species Oryza australiensis. Next base: position 5,430,820 of record JAIFGZ020000048.1, on the reverse strand, counting down.
TATCTAGCTATAAATACGACCTGGGACCTTGTAATTTAACAACAATCAAGTTCAATACAATCTCGGCGCATCGTCACCTTTTTTCTTTAATAGTTTCGACGAGTTCTTGCTTCAAGTTGGGCTGCATCGAGTTTCGATCTCCAGCGAAAGGTAAAACTTGTTATAGCGGCTTGCGCTCTTGGGATTAGTGCTTTCATCATTATGATACTCTAATCTTATTTACGTAAATCGTCGAGTTATCATATATGCTATATAACCTAAATTGATATTACGATCTAACCCTAATCGGCTAGCCTTCGTTATCAGATAATAGCCGATAGGGTTAGATATCATCGTCAATGTAGATTATATAGTATATCCACCATCTCAAAAGGTTTTCATAGACTTGTTTAGATCTTATGCTTCTCTTTACGCTTAATGCTGCATCGGTTGAATCCGACCTATTAAGTAATAATTAGAATAATAATATCTATCTTGTTTCATGACTACTATTAGAGATAGTATCGGGGTTTCAGCCGATCTTACCTGTTTTAGCTATCTTGTTTATTATATATTTACTTGATATGTTAAAACCGTCCTTTATATTAAGATCTCCATGTGACTAAATATATTGAGCTTGTTATCGATCTGTTAGGCTATCTTAACACTTGATCGGTTCCTGTTTAATGTATTTAATCTATAGTAATATCTTAGTATAAAGTGGTATCGGAGTTCTAGCCGATACACATTAAATTTATGACATTGGTTATGCTATAGATATGTATAATTTTTATCTTAAAGTATTTTTAGATATAGGTGATTTATAATGTCTCGGTACGTTACCGATCTATCCCAATCATTTGGTTTAAATGTATTAAATGTATTTTGAGATTTATATTATATATTATGAATATCTACAGCCGATCGAGTATATTTAATTTCTCTTGGTCAATTCAGTGCATACCGTATCGACTTAACAACAAACGATACGTCATCGGCCACCAATTGTTTTATTTTTTTGTTTCTTGTTGGTTGCAGGATCAAACCAATTGACACATCTACGAACCTGAGAAACAAGATTTGGACCTATATTAAAGTAAATCAGATCAGTGTGTGAAAATTTTCTCCTCAACAAAATCCCAGTGATAACTGATAACTTTACGGCGGCGTCGATAGACTGGAATTCGTAGGATGGGTCTTCGTTCCAGCCGGCCAAGCGGCGTCTACCCCCTTGGAACTTGGGCGTTGTGGACGGCGAGCAGGCCCGGGACGGGCCTTCGACGACTTCCCACACCACCCCCCACCCCCACGATCGGTCCATGAATGGCTCGGAGGGACTGAGCGGGAGAACGAGCACCGAGATGCTCGACGCATGGACCGCGAAGGAAGAACCGCAGGGTAGGGCCGCGGAGGGAGACGTGGGTGTCGGCCAGACCGCACGCCTGCCAGTCCCCGTGGTCGTAGTCGCTGCGACGATGATGGTGAAGAAGACGAACGGGATGCCGATCAAGAAGATCACGACGAGCGGCCCGCTAGTGACGCGGCGGAAGAAGGCGTCGCCCGAGGTACAACAACGACCATCCAAGTGCCGCTGGCGAGTGACGTTGCAATGATAGGGATGACGACGGCAGGGGAGGTGGAGAGAGCGGCTGTGGCCGCGGTCAGGACGGGAAGGCAAGCGGCGCCCCCTTTTGGCACGAACGCATGCGTTCGCCCCGACACCATGAAACAGAGGGGTCAAGCTGCTGTGGTGGCCGACGTCATTCTTCCGCAAGTGATGGCTCCCTCTTGCCACCGTGTGACCGCTACGCCTCCCCACAGGACCATGAATTCCAAGCCGAGGTAGGCAAATTTCGCTTCCTACATGCGTTGCATTCTTCACCCTTATCGTTTCAGGGGAAACCAATGACCGCCACCACGTCGCTTGACGACCAACTCAGGCGGCTCTCGCTCGTCTCTGAAAGGGAGCTGGCTGGGTCTCCCGCCCTGGAAAAAATTGAAGCCTGGTCCGGGAGGAGCCTGATTCCGGTTGAGCGGGTGTTCGCGTGTATCCGGGATGCCCTCCCGCCGGTGAGTCGGGTGCCGGCCTACCAGGTCGAGGAGGGAATTGCAAAGATGGCGATGGGGGTAGGCGATGCCTGTGATGAGGAGCTCGCAAGGCTGCTGACATCGCCAGTGTCCCCCAACCCGGCAGTTCGGGAGCATGCTCTGACGCCGCAGCTGGCTGTGCTCCCTGTCCCGTTGAACGGCGGCATGCCTCGCGAAGGCGATACAGTGGACGCTACAGGCACTCAAGCTCTGGGCGCCCCTGTGCTTGTGGCCCCGTCGTCTAGCTCGGGGGCCGCCATCGCCGCTTTATTTGCGCCACCACCGCAGGCCATCGTCCAAGCAACGTCGTGCTCATCGGCTCCTACAGCAAAGTTAGTGCGTCGTGTCAAGCCCAAGGCAAGCACATGCGCGACGGTCGCTAGGCGGAGCGAGTGCATCGCGAGACAGGTCGCAGGCCCGACAATGGGGAGATGTCGCCGAGTCCTGTTGAAGCGGCTGGGGCTCCTGCATGATGAATCCAAATCCCTGGACCGTGTACTTAACCAGTACGTGGCTATGTTTGATGGCTCACTGCCTCCGCACGTAATCGCCGCACTCACCGCAATCTTCAATCTTGCCAGAGAAGAGCACGGAGCGGTCGACGCGGCTCTGCTGCCGCTAATCTGCGAGGGGATTGCGGAGGCGGCCGAGGAGGTTGATGGAGAAATCGTGGGATGAACACCATTCGTGCGTGGGGACGAGTTGAAACATCGCTTGTTTTCATGTGTGCTCTGTTTTGTTCTTCAATGTGTCTCACCGGCGGCCGCCGTGTGAGCTCTGTATCCACCCCTGATGAACCGTATCCAAGTATCGGCCAAAGTTGGCCCATTATTTATCGTAGTACGCTTTTGAGCTGTGATGTCTTCATGAGATTGTCCTTCTCTGGCTCAAGTTTGTCCTCCTTGCGGAATTTCGACAGGTGTTCGACCGGGGATGCCGTGCTCTGTTTTCGTCTCCGCTTTTGTGCGTTCGGCGTCGATGTCCTGAAAAAAAGGAATCGCTAAGGCCAACTGGGTTGGACCACAGAGAAGCGCAAAGCCGGTTCGGTCCAGTTTGGCCCGTAATCTATACCACCTGGGACAGAAAATGGGTTAGGCCCACGCGGCTCCACTTGCGAGGTGCGTTGCGTGTTGCATATGCTGGGCCGCCAGGATGTGCGCAAACGAGCTGACAGTGCTTTCCAGGCCGCAACGGTGTAGAAGACACCGCGGGCCAAAACATTTTTTGGGTCGGCTTTTCGCCTAATCCTTTTTTCTGGGAAACATGGAATTTTTTGCATTTTTAATTTTTTTTAAAGATTTACAAAAAGAACTTGCGAGATTGAAAAATTTCAAATCTAATCTCCTCCCGCCCTCCGGGAGGGCGTGAAGGAAAAACGCCTCCCGAGGGCGAAGAATCCGACGTGGCGAGCGGCCCCGCACGCGCCGTCGCGCGCGCTGGTTATTTTGCGGCGGCCTCTTCCCGCCCTTGGGAAGGGCGTTTTTCACCGTGCACGGGGGCCGCCGCAAAATGCCGGGAGGCCGGCCTTTTTGCGGCGGCCCTTCCCGCCTTGGTAAGGGCGTTTTCACGTGCACAGGCCGCCGCAAAGGCCGGCCGCCCGGCATTTTGCGGCGGCCCCTTCCCGCCCTTACCAAGGGCGTTTTTCACTTGTGCTTACGGGGGCCGCCCGCAAATTGCCACGGTCCACGTCCACGCGGTCCAGATGCTGGATGGTCACCACACGGCGCGGTCCTTCCACAGTTAGTTCCACTCATTTTCATTGTGTCAACCCTACAACCTGATCTAACAAACCGAATGTCGCCTAGGTCCGACGCTACCGAGCGGGGATACGGCGGCGCGCGAGTGGATCGTCGATTCCTCGGCCTTTCGCTACTCGGCCCAAGACTGCGAGCTTTGTTGGAGCGAGCGGATCCTCCGTTCTCGTCCCCTCGCCACCGGGAGGTGAGCAAGCGTCGTCCGATGATTAGTTCACACGTTTTAGTTTAAGTCACCGATGCTTCACATTGCTTACATACGGGAGGATTCTACTCGGCGGGGATTTTCCTGGTCGGGGACTTCGTCGACGCAGCGGGCGGGTCCTGGAGGCGACGAGGGGGTCGGTACGGGCGACGACTTCGACGACTGGAGGACCCGGATCGGGACGTACTCGCCTCCTCTCGGCTCGGTGGAGCACCTCTACCACGAGCCGGGACCCGCCACAGAGACGCCGCGCCGGATGTCCGTGCTAGTCGTGGCGTGCCCCGCAGCAGCCGACGTACTCTCGGGGGCACGTCGAGCACACCTAGGAGGGATAGGGGTAAGAGGCCTCGTCGGAGCCGGTGTGTGCATCGGTTGTACAAATTGTAAATATTTATTTTGTGTTTGATGTTTGTATATATCTATGTCTGTTCGTCGCACTCACATGTCACGAGATCCTTCCGTATCGTTCGTGCATGATACTCTTACTAACGACAAAAAAACTTTCGGCCCGATTAGACCGCACGAGACATCGCTATCGGCTTTTGCCCGTGATAGTCCCGCACGATACGTCGCTATCAACTTTTGCCCCGTGATAGTCCCGCACGATACGTCGCTATCAACTTTTGCCCCGTGACAATCCTACACGATACGTCTCGATCAGTTTGCCCGTGACGGACATAAACGATACATAGATGCGAACCGTCACCTCCCGCACTATATATTGCCTAGATCCGAATACGAGCTCTTCAAATCTGCTTTCTCTTTTCTACATTTACTCCCGCAATGAGATCTTCATATCATCCATTCCTTGAGCGTCTCCACCGGCGACTCCATCCTTTGAGCGGTTTTATTCCACCATGGTGTGACCGTCCGTTATGCCATTGTGGAGATGGCCGCATACTTACGTCGTCCCTCCTCGCCGAAACCGGGGGAGACGATTTTTCCAATGCGCCAACATTGATCGGGTATGGCTTATCTCGCACTGCTTTCATCTACAAAATCTTCACGCGAAAACGCTAACTTGATTGTACATCGTGTTAACACCTCATGCGAGGCATATCGTCGGGTGTGCAACTTCGTTGAGTGGATAGATACGGAGAACCCACGAACCGACGGAACACGTTACTACCCACTTAGCGAAACAAGGTCGGACTACCTTCAACGGAAGGCCGAGTACCAACGTCGAGTTCGCGCAAGCTTTGGGCGGCCTATGGATCAGTGGCACTACCCACATGGCGGGAACGTCCGTAATGCCACCGTGGTCTACGTTGCCAAGTGGTAAGATCCATAAGACAAGCAACTAGAGGACAAAGATGCTTCGTGTGTCCCGAGATTGCGGATGATGATTTTGTCGTGAGTATAATTTTTCTTTCTTTAACCTTTTCGCTTGTTCCATTTTTTAACTCCTACCATAAAAAATGTGCAACCAGGAGGATGTACGTCAGTGTCCATACAAAGATTGGATCGATACGGTTAAACCTGCTTCGATCGGTCAGACGGTAACACAACCTGAGTCCACTGAACAATTCATTCAGGCTTGGATGGAGTATGAACGTCGCGTCGAAATCGCAAGCTTAGCATGGAGGAACAACCCGCTGGGTTTCCCTAAATGGTCGGAGCGTCCTATGTGCGGTTGTAGGGATCGTTGCAAGATGGCTACCTCATTTGAACCACGAACATATGGTCGGAGATACTTCATTTGCCCCAACTTAGACAACGACTTCGTTGTACGTCTTTCATTTTATCAATTATGCAAACGTCTTCGCTCTAGTGGCTCTCTAACCGATTACATGTGTTTCTTTACCGGGCATTCAAAGAAGGTGTGGATTCACTAGGTGGATCGACAATGTCATTCCCCAATATAACGGCTTAAAAGTAACCGAATGTGAAACTCAAAAGGAGTACAACGCCGAGAAGGAAAGAGAAAATTGATGACAAGCTTATCGCCCTTGAACGGTTCCGTAGGTAGCCGAGCCTTCACTGTGGGGAATGAGTTAGTTGTATTGCATCATCCGTACCTAATGGGTTATGTAACACCGTGACAAACAAGCTGCTTAACCATTGCAACTAAGTTAACTTGGTTAAAATAATATGTTCACGAGTAATGCAAACAACATATGTACGATACCTCGAACATTTACACTTGCAACAATATTTACATTTGCATCCTTACGACGATAACATTTACATTTCAAACAATACGACAAATCACGAAGACGGTTACATTTGCAACAATACCATAAATCCAATGGATTTGTTATATTAGCACAAAATACGACGATAACATTTTACATCTCAAACAACACGAGAGAGTGGGTCGATGTCGATCGGGGCAATTAGGGTTTGGGCACAGTGAAAAACGCCCTTGGTAAGGGCGGGAAGGGGCCGCCGCAAAATGCCGGGCGGCCGGCCTTTTGCAGCGGCCCCCGTGCACGGTGAAAACGCCCTTACCAAGGGCGGGAAGGGGGCCGCCGCAAAAGGCCGGCCTCCTGGCATTTTTGCAGCGGCCCCGTGCACGGTGAAAAACGCCCTTCCCAAGGGCGGGAAGGGGCCGCCGCAAAATAACCACCGCGCGGCGGAGCGGCCGTGCGGGCCGTCTGCCACGTCGGATTCTTCGCCCTCGGGAGGGCGTTTTTCCCTTCACGCCTCCCGGAGGCGGGAGGAGATTAGATTTGAAATTTTTCAATCTCGCAAGTTCTTTTTGTAAATCTTTAAAAAAAATTAAAAATGCAAAAAATTCGGGAAACATGTGGATCTAGGCCGCAGATGGGGGGCTCGGAGGCAGCTGGGCATGGGCCGTTTACCATTTTGGGCCAACTTTGACGCCACTAGCAGCCCCTTGCGGGACCATCCCTCTTGCTGTTGGGTTGGATTTTTGGTCCCACACTGCGCAACCGCCCTCTATGCATGTTGTTGGAGGACATCCGATTGGCATGCCTGGTTTCGATGGCGTGGATGCCTAGGTCCTTGCAAAAGCGAACTCAATCTTCTCTAATGTCGCAAAATCTAGAACTCCTCAGCTGAAACGTGAGAGGACTTAACTCACCGGCAAAATGCAACATAATCCATGAGTTTATGTGTACGACCGGTTGCAACATAGTCTGCTTCCAAGAGACGAAACTGTAGCACCTAGACGACAGCCTAGCACGCTTCCTAGGTGGCTATAAGCTAGATAGCTTCGCTTTCAAACCTACCAGGGGAACGAGAGGGGGCATCCTTATCCTCTGGAACAGCACAATGTTCTCGCTCAGTGGCACTCATATAGGGCGTTTCTCGATCTTAGCATGCGTAACAACTGTCTAGTCTGGGACAACCTTTCGTCTGACTGGCGTATACGGGCCTACAAGGCAACACCTGAAGGATGCCTTCCTAAGGCACATCACGAGGCTCAAGCCTGATGAGGGGGAGGCATGGCTTCTTTTTGGGGACTTCAACATGATTTATCGGGTGAGTGATAAAAACAACAGCAACTACGACCTAGCCTCTATGCGACGTTTCCGCTCAACCATCGATAGATGTGCTCTTCGCTAAATTCTGCTTCAAAACAGAAGATTCACTTGGAGCAACGAACGACAACGACCAACTTTGGTAAGGCTGGATTGTTGCTTCTGCAATGAGGCTTGGGACATCGCCTTCGACGAGCACGTGCTACATGCCCTCCCGATGGGGCCGTCGGATCACTGTCCGCTTATCCTGACAGACCCACGCTACCCGAAAAATCCTCGCTCTTTTAAATTCGAGAACTTATGGATGAGGTTTTGTTGACGAGAAATTTCTCTCACGCGCTGGCCTGGGAGATCTGCTTAACTCCAGTGTAGGTCCTTCTTGGCTGCCTGTGCTGTGCAAGGCGTGCCAGTTATGCGTTAAGCGTTAGGTTAGATCCCCACTGGATCGGCTAAGGGAATCCATGAGCATATATATGCTACCCTAAAATATATTTAAGCCAAGCGACTAGAATGGATCAGCGATACCGAGACAACATTAGCCACTTAACCTAAATGCAGTAAAGGATAATAAATATATGTATCGATAACCTAGCCGATACTGGAAAGCTAACAATAGATCGGCTAGTACTCCGATGATTCTTATGAAAAGATACCACCCTTGAACCAGATGCTTAGCCCATAAATCGGCCGTCGGCTGTCGATGGCAGGCCGATTTCGGCTTATGACGTTCGATAAGAATATGATCTTAACATAAGAGGCAGTCCTAATACAAATCTAATAATAAATATACTAAAAGAAATATATTAGGGCGGTAAGGCCGAAACCCCGATATTGTCTCTTAAACATATAAATCTAACCAAGCTGAAAGTTCTAAAAACGACTTAATAGTTCAACGTTGATGCAGCATTAAGTATAGAAAGAACAACCTGATCTGTTGTAGCTGATTTATACTTCTCGAGAGGGTGGATACCGCATATAAACCAGCCAACCTTTAGATCTAGCCTTATTGGATGCAGGTTCTTGACAGAACTGGCCAGTTAAAGGATAGATCTAAACATTGCTCTAGTTTATATGCGATATATGATAAATAGCGCAGTATAAACCCCTGAATCTAATGTGTCATTACGATGGAAGCACTAGAATCAGTAGAACATACCACGAACGACAAGCATTTACCTGGATTTGGTGATCGAAATGATGCAGCCCGTAGCCAAATCAATTGCTCATCTGAAGAAAAAGGTTGGCGATGCGCCGAAGGTTGTTTGATTGATTGTGTTGAATGTATTTTACAGGAAGTCTCGGGTCCTATTTATACCCAAGATAACATTATCTGTACAAACCCTGGACTCTATCTAAACTACTATTTAAAATACGACGATATCCCGGGAAGGACCCATGCCGCATTACAATGAACAACTTAAACAAACTCCTAAATTATAGATACAATTGCCGTTACAGGACTCTATCCATAGATGGCAATATCTTTTAACGCGCACTCTGATAACCGAATCTTCTATTCATCTTCAAACATCTGCACCAGAAACGGTTTCATCTTCTCTAAACCTAGAATCGGCTATCGGCCGCTCTTGTCCGACTCAACCTTAGCCGATTGGCCTCACAGCCGATCGCTTCTCAACCGATGCGGCCTTTGTTTCTCCGCCAAACCAGCCGATCCGATTCTGCTTCATCCTTGCTAGGACTAAGGGATTCAATTACCAAATTTAGGTGTCAACACATGCCCCTAAGTCCGTGATATGAAGTGTTATGGATTTGTTGCCTGTTCAAATTCCCGCTCTTTTCTGACCTAAACCGCTTCGGCTGCCCTGAGTGCCCTTTAAATAACCCTTCGCTTCGACCGAAACGATCACGCTTTCAAAACCCACTAAAACACTTCGCAAGCAAGACTTTCCTCTCTCCTCTCCGGCGATTCACCGGCGCCCTTCGTCAGATCTCAGCGCCCTTCGCAGATCAAGACCCATTCTCGTCTTCGACAACACCGATGGCTTCCAACACCGCCGCCGCATCGAGCGCCTCCGTCGCATCGGCCACCGCCGCCGCACCAGCCGTCGCCACCACACCGGCCGCCGCCGTCATCGAGTTCCCTGAGGTACACCCGTTGATCCAGAACTCCTTTTCTTCGGATTTACTTTTCCAGCCATGCTTCCTGCCTTGTTGTATTCATCCTGCTTTTAGCCGTTCTTGATTAGTACTTTTTTTTCTTTCAAACTGTAGCATTTAGCCATTCTTGATTAGCGTTTTTTCCTCTTTCAAACTATAGCACCTGTCACATCAAGTGGTCATCCCCAGTTTGACCCAAGAAAGGAGATACTTTCTCGACCCCATCGACAAAACTGACCCAGCCGATGTCATCATAGCCGAAACCAACCAGATCCCTTACAACACCAACAAGCCATCCCTAGCCCACCGGAACGGACCTTCAAGTCATGGCCGACCACCGACGCAGCCTGGATCGAATGGTATAATAGGGTGCGATCGGCCAAGTACACTCAGTGGGAGGAGACCGGGATAGCCCAGTGCTTGGCCCTGTCCGTCGCCAGCATGGAAAAGGTTGAGCCGCTTCTGTCGGCTGCGACATATTTTTGGAATGACAACTTCAATGCCTTCATCTTCTGGCAAGGGCCGATGATGATCACATTAGCCGCCGTATACATGACGACTGGACTAGACATCCTGGTGTCGGCTAACCCCAGCAACCTGAGCCGAAAGGGGCAGCATCAATTCAAAACCAAGGCCATCGGCGGGTGGAGCGGCTTCATCGCTCAAAATATGAAGGATGGATCAGTCGGCCACAGGGAACACACTGCATTCCTTATGATGTGGCTTGAGAAATTCTTGTTCTGTGGATCGAGCTACGGGCCGACCGCCAACTGGCAGGTCATAGCCGAAATCCTGGCCGATGGGGGCAAGCTTGCGCTGGGGAAATACCTCCTCGGCTACTTATATCAGATGCTGCATCAGGCTGCTGCAAAGATAGCCGTCAACGCCTCAATCAACAGCGGCGGCCCTTGGTGGTTCTTGTAGATCTGGCTGGTGTTGGCGACCCAAAAAATAGCCGGTCGGCTCCCTCTGACTGAAGCTGTTTTCCCAAGGCTGGAGCCGATCGAAGACGAAGACGACAACCAGATCACCACCACCAGATGCATGAGCTATGGAGAGGCAGCGGCTGCTCATGCAGGCTCAAAGCAATCGGCCGACCTGCTGGCCGAATGGTTCATTGCCCTGTACGACGGGCTATCACATGAGAACCGTGCCTGGTACTTTTACCGGGACCGGGGACTATTTGAGTTGCCGGCCGATTTCAATTGGGAGGACATCAACTCGCCGACAACCCACAAGTGCGGGAGTTGTTCATCGCTGCTCTGTCCCCTTGCATCCCGCCGACGGGATCCACCAGGGGCCGATCGGTGGCCAAAAGCTATGAATTCTACTACCTTTCGATGCGAGACAGTTTGGTCTTGGGCAACTGCCCATCGGCTTCTACTACGCCGATAAGATTGAGACGAGGGGAGTGGTAAGCCAGGATTTGATAATGCATCGGCTGCTGAGTATAGCCGGCCCTCCCCTCGGCAGCATCGGCGAGATGACCCTGGCGCTTAAGAAAAGCGCGGCCTACGACCGATGGTGGGCCAACATCAAGCGACACATCTTCCACCAGCGGTCATCTTATTACATCGATCTGCTTCTGCCCGAAGAGATCCCCTCGGTAAGCTTTGAACTCCAAATGACTTTTCCTTTTTTAGCATCGGCTGACGTAGCCGATTAACACTTGCCCTTTGACATGCAGGAGACGGAGACGGAGCGGCTGACGGTGAGCGACTCCGGGCGTCCCATCGAATACCGTCTAGGCGTTCTGGATGGGGATGGCCTCGCTCCATCGGCGATCGGCTGGGGAGCGCCGAAGCTGGCATCTTTGCTGCGCGGGCAAGTGCGCGAGCCGATCGCCCACAAGAAAATGGCCGCGCCCCTCGTACAGCCATCGACCGCGCCTGCCCCCAAGAAGGCCGAAGGAGAAGAAACGGCAACGCCACCGATAGCCTCCCTCCTTTGATCCGCACGCCGCGCTAGCTCCGAGCGATTGTCGCCGGCGAGGAGATGTCGGCGGCTGTTGGAGCGGCGGCTGAACCCGAGAGCTCTAGCCACGAATCCGTCAATGCTCCAGCCGACGTCCCGCCGGTCCCAAGTCCCCCAGCGAAAAATCGGCCGATAAGCCCTCATCTCGTCAAATTCGGCTTTATGATAATATTACTTGCATCTAACCAAACAATTCTTCTCAGGTCAAGAAATTGGACGGTCGCACTCCTCGTCACGCGCCATCGGTAATCGTCCTTTGCAACTTGACTCATAGCACTTAGCCGACTGAACCGCTAACCCTTTCTTTTGTAGCTTCCACGATCTTCATCGGCCGCCCAAAGCGCCCAATGAGCACGTTGTGCTCGCCGCAGCGGCGGCAACACGCCGATGAAGAAGCCCCAACGGCCGCAGTGGCGCACCGCCCGAGCCGCTGCTCCGACTCCGGTGCCTACGGTAAGCCGACTGAATTCTATGATCGGCTCTGCCAACTCAACATTCTCTAATTATTCTTCTCTTTTTGCAGAACATAGCTGACCTCCTTAATTTTGACTTTTCCATAATCCAGTACCTCGAGGGGCCCAGAGATATCTCTCCAAAGGAGGGCAAATTCCATCTTGATCACTCACATCCCACTCCATGTTTCATAGCAAACCCGAAAACTACCTTTATAACTACCCATTCTATGAATAGCGTTTGGTAGTCCCAAAGTAGGCTACTACACATGTTGGAATCCATGGTGATCTCAGGTCTAAGGACTTTGTACCAACACTACCCGAGACCAACTAATGGCACATTAATTCCCGTAGTGTCTAATGGTGGGTCTATCCAACAATGTGTTCTCCAACACATGTGTCCATGTTTATTGATCCGGTATCTCCATACCCATGATCTATGAGACATGATCATCAATCAATAAACATGCCGATCTTAGAATCATATTTGTTCCGACAATATGACATATGATCGGGATCATTTAGAAATAGATTCATACATAAAGAGTCTCATAAATAAGTCACGTACTTATTGATCAATACAAGACGTCTATTTCATGAAACCGAATAACACTTTATTCATAAATATATAAACATTGACGTAATATCCAATATCTCCATGTTGCCTCTAGGGCATATCACTAACAATCTCCCACTTGCACTAGAGTCAATCATGTAAGTATCTAATACCCATTGCTCTTGTGTGTGCCTCATGTTTCGCTGAGGGAGAGGTTTTGTCAGGATCGGCTATGTTGAGATCCGTGTGCACTTTGCATATCTTGACATCACCTCTCGTCCACTATCTCGCGGATGAGATGATATCGCCGAAGTATGTGTTTGGACTTCGATGTGACCTCGGCTCCTTGGCTTGCGCAATGGCTCCACTATTATCACAATAGAGAGACATTGCACCGTCGTACTAGTCATCACACCAAGCTCAAAAACGAATTTCTTGATCCAAATAGCCTCCTTTGCGCTTCCGAAGCAACAATGTACTCGGCCTCCGTTGTAGAATCAGCAACGGTATCCCGCTTGGAACTCTTTCACGATCGCGCCTCCGTTCGGGCGAACACGAACCCATTGCGCCTACAATCATCCTTGTCCTGCTTGGAAGCTAGCATCGGTGTAACCACTTACAACGAGCTCTTCTTCACCTCCATATACTAGGAACATATCCTTAGTTCTTCTCAAGTACTTAAGGATATTCTTTACGGCCCCAGTGACCTTCACTGGATCTCGATGTATCCGCTCGTAGCACTCAAAGCGTACGAGACATCCGGGCGTGTACAAAGCATGGCATACATGATGGATCCAATTGCCGAAGCATATGGAACCATACCCATCTTATTCCGCTCATCAAGTGTCCGAGGACACCGATTCTTGCTAAGATTAATGCCATGTGACATGGGCAAGAAACCTTTCTTGGAATCATGCATGTTGAACCTTTTCAACACCTTGTCAATGTATGTACTTTGGCTTAATTCAATTAGCCTCTTGGATCTATCTCTATAGATCCGAATGCCCAATATGTATGCTGCCTCCCCTAAGTTTTTCATGGAAAAACTATTTTTCAATGAAGACTTGACGGATTCTAGCATAGGGATATCATTTCCAATCAACAATATGACATCCACATATAAGATTAGAAATACAATTGCGCTCCCACTCGACCTTTTGTAAACACAGGCCTCTTCTTCGTTTTTGATGAAACCAAACCCTTTGATTACTTCATCAAAACGAATATTCCAACTCCGAGATGCTTGCTTCAATCCATAAATGGATTTCGTAGCTTGTATATCTTTTCAGCGATTCGGATCGACAAAACCCCGAGGTTGTATCATGTATACATCCTCGCTTAGGTTTCCATTTAGGAAAGCCATTTTGACATCCATCTGCCATATCTCATAATCGAAATATGCAGCAATCGCTAGGATAATCCGAATAGATTTAAGCATTGCGACGGGCGAGAAGGTTTCATCGAATCAACTCCTTGAATCTGTTTAAAACCTTTCGCCACCAATCACGCCTTATAGATGTGAACATTTTCATCCATATCGGTCTTTTCTTAAAAACTCATTTACACTCAATGGTTTTGACACCATCAGTGGATCAACCAAGTTCCAAACTTGATTGTCGTACATGGATTCTATTTCGGATTTCATGGCTCCAAGCCACTTGTTGGAATCGGGTCCCACCATCGCTTCCTCATAGGTCTTAGGTTCATCGTTGTCCAACAACAATATATCACGTTGTTCCGCACTGTGTACTGTCGCGCACGAGGTGATCTTTTAGACCTCCGTGGGGGTGGTGTATCTACAACCGGTGGCGCAACACTTTGCTCCTCCGTTGTGGTTACGTGGTCGCCGAAACATTTTCCGGTGTTTCTTGAACTTCTTCAAGATGCACCCTGCTCCCACTAACCCTTCTTGAAAGAAACTCTTTCTCCAAGAAGACACCGTGTCGGGCGCCAAACACTTTGTCTTGTTTCCGATTATAAAAGTAATATCCCTTAGTTTCCTTAGGATATCCCACAAAGAAGCACTTGTCGATTTGGGTGTGAGCTTGTCGATCAAACGTTTTACATAAGCTTCGCGTCCCCAAATTTTGAGAAAAGACAAACTAGGGGTTGCCCTGTCCATATCTCATATGGTGTCTTTTCAACTAACTTAGATGGAACTCTATTTAGTGTGAGCGCAACTGTTTCAAGAGCATATCCCCGAAGAATAACGGAAGATCACTTTGGCTCATCATCGACCGCACCATGTCCAACAAGGTGCGATTTCTCCGTTCGAACACCCCATTCCATTGTGGAGTTCTGGCGGAGTCAACGTGGAACAATTCCACAATCTTTCGATGATTATCAAACTCTTGGCTCAAGTATTCTTCTCCACGATCCGATCGTAGAAACTTGATTGTTTTCCCTAAATGATTCTACTTCATTCTAGAATTCTTTGAACTTTTCAAAGGATTTGGACTTATGCCTCATTAAGTAGATATAACCATATCTACTAAAGTCATCGGTAAAGGTAATGAAGTACGATAACCACCTCGGCCGTTGAGCTCATTGGTCCATATACATCGGTATGTACGAGTGCCAATAAGTCACTTGCTCTCTCACTATGTCCCGTGAAAGGTGCCTTTGTCATCTTACCAAGTAAACAAGACTCACATGTCTCAAATGATCCAAAATCAAAAGAGTGAAGCAATCCATCCTTATGGAGCTTCTCCATGCGTTTCTTATTTATATGGCCTAAGCGACAATACCGGATAAACGTGGGGTTTGTATCATTAGAGAGTTGTCTTTCGTATTAATGTTATAGATGGGAGACTTTTCAAGATTCAAAACGTATAATCCATTCACCAATGGAGCATGAAAATAGAACATATCTCTGAGATATATTGAACAACCATTGTTCATTGATCTAAAATCATATCCTTCCGCTTGCAAACATGAAGCGGAAATAACGTTTTGACATAGTGTTGGAACACAATAACAATTATTTAATTCCAAAACTAATCATGAAGGTAGATGAAGTGGTACGTGTCGACAACAACTATAGCAACGCTTGCTCCATTGCCGACGCGCAGTTCACCTCGCCCCTTCTCACTCCTCTACTTCTTCTCATTCCCCGCAATGACTTGCAAATATGAGCTACCGATCCGGTATCAAATACCCAAGAGTCGTAGGTGAAGAAGCAAGATTAATGTCTATAACATTAATACCGGCGAAGTCGTACTTTGCTTCTTTTTGAGATCCTCCATGTACTTCTTGCGGTTCCTTTTTAGTGGCCTGTCTCCTTGCAATAGAAGCAAACGGCATCGATGTCGCCAACCCCTTCTTGCCCTTCTTTGCATTATAGGCACTCGCGATCTCATCGGGAGTTAACTTCCTCTTGGTGCAAAGTTTCTTGACAGGTGGTTTGCGCTTAGCCTTACGCATCATCATCACATGATGACCGTTTTCTGGATACTCTCCTCACTGTCTTAAGCATCCCATGCAATTCACCAAGGTTCTATCCATATTGTTCATGTGATAATTCAATATGAATGGCTCGAAGCTCGGAGGGAGCGACCGGAGAATCACATCGAGCCAACTCTTGGCTAAGGGGAAAACCTAGTTTTTCGGACTCTCGATATAGCCAATCATCTTTATCACATGCGGACCGACGGGATTTCCCTCAACAAGCTCGCACGCAAACAAGGACTTTGAGGTGTTGAACCTCTCGGCCCGAGCTTGGTTCTCAAACATGCCACACAGTCCCGAATAATAGTGTGAGCATCGCTGCTCTCATATTGCTTCGGGGGACATTGTAGCTAGCATGAGACAACTTATATCTAAGGCATCATTAGTGTGCTTCTCGTAAGCCCTCCGTGCGTTGCGGTGGCATTATTAGGCAAATCCTCGGGATAGGGTACTTCAAGAACGTACTCCTTATGCTCTTGCTTGAGAACAATTCTTAAGTTGCGATACCAATCCATAAAGTTTGTTCCATTTAATTTTTCTTTCTCGAGAATAGATCGCAAATTAAAAGAACTGGGTGTAGTATTAGCCGCCATTTATTCTACAAGTAAAAAGCAAAGTTTAGCATAATGTTTATGCTATGTCTATTGTTAAACAATTTAACATTAGACTCCCGTTACGTATTTTACACCTTCCCTCTAGGTTACGTATTGGGTCAAGATCCACATGTTAGTTAATTTTCTAGTGAGCTTTGGCATCACTTGCTAGAAAATTAGCAACATCGGTAAGCAACTCCTTGCTAATCACATCTCTATGTGACTCTTGTTGTTGGTGTGGCATCTCCATGCCCCGCTCCAACCTATGCCCCAAGGCCCGAACAGTTTGATAGCCTTGTTAAGTAAACCAAATGCTCTGCCGTATATGTCCGACATATACCCCTCGTGTTATGATAGAGAATGGCACTCTGCTTTGCGGACCCACCATTGACGAGCATAACGGTGACGGTGCAACATTTGGAAGGGCATCATTACCACTTAATTTTGTGAGGGATGCTATCCTATCAAACAAACATATCACATATGAAAGCAAGTAGAATAGCATATAGTGAAATAGTATGGCCCCCTTCACATGGTGATCTCCATCTCCATGCCGATGTAGAGGATCTCCATCTTCATCACCGTTCTTCCAAGTGCCGAATGATTGATTTCTTCAAACTAAGCTACTACTATAGAAGCTCTAATTGAAGATTACACCGACTCGTAGGTCGTGAAAGAATATTACAAGCATTGCATGTAAGAAAGAATATTACAGGGATTGCACATATGAAAGAATATTACATGCATCACATGCATCTCATACATACAATAGGGCCATACCATCTCAAAGCATTCTCTGCAAAAACAAATTAGGCGTAGAAACGTTTTCTACTTATCGCAGAGCTACGGCATCGAGACAACCTATAAGGGGTACACCACACGAAATTCATAGATCCAATCTATGAAATCGCTTAAGGAAACCATGTCGGCGTAATCACATTATGCCGTCCCGATACACTATCAAGGGAGATGGTTTGCGTAGGCGCGAGGCAGCAAACAAGATCGGACTATGAGATAGCTTCGGCATAATCACATTATACCGTTCCGATACACTATCAAGGAACGCTATCTCGAAGCCAACTCAAACCGAGTTCTATGGATATTGCTTCGACATAATCACATTACGTCGTTCCGATACACTATCAAGGAACGCAATTATCATCAACTCTCCTCAACAGATCCCGTAAAACCGATTGATCTAATCAATCCATGTGCTAAAATTGTTCCAGATCCAATCTAAAACCCGAACTAAGCAATATTAGCTTTGATACCACTGAAGGGTTACGCGGAGGCTACGCTAGCCGAAAAACAAAACTTTTTACCGTGCAAACCAGGAACACTTGCAAGTAAGGGCCGATAGATCGTTACCGATTGGAGTATGCAGCGGAATTAGCCAATTAGGGCTATCCGATCTGGAACTGTGCTGCCGATTCCCGCAAGCCGCCCGATACCCGGGGACAGCCGATTCGCTAATCAGCCGATCGCTCCGATTGCAGGCCCGATCCGAAGCCGATCCACGGCGCACAACGTAGCGGCGCCTCTACCGGTATCCACACGTCCGGGACGAACGCCGAACACCCGTGTGCTAGCACGCGATGCAAGGCTAGGCTCGAAGGTAGGGAGGGTTTCCGTGGAGATTGATCTCGACCACTTCTAAAGCCGCGTGTGATCAGATTGATTTCGGCGCAATCAATTGACTTGATGTCCTCCTCAGCTCTCCACCCCTCACCCCTTTATATAGAGTTGGCCGACGGGACTCGTGGCCGATCAGGACTCTATTTTGAATCGGATCCTATCCGAATCTCATAGAGTTGGCCGCCCATACGTCGTAAGCCCATAGGACTCTATCCGATCGGATCCCTATCCGATCGAGCCGTGTCGAGTCCAACTCGAATGCCCGTTCTTATCCCCTTAAGCGTGCGACCAGTAGGTTCGGTATACTCGGTTTCAGCTATAGTCTAACTTAGCCGATCGTCGGCTCGAGTCCAACTCAGCCGACCACACAACGGGCGCCTAGCAAGCACATATTGACACCATAGTATACAAGAATAATCTCGGCTCGAACCGTACTGTGTACACAAATTCCTTTGCCTCATGATACCGTTAAGCTATAGGCAAGATGTGTGCCATCCCTTCAATAGCTTAACCTTTCACTCGAACCGTATTGGATTATCTGCTTTGATTGACTCCTCAATCAACTTAGCATGGCCATGCATTTCCATAATCCAAGTACCTCGAGGGGCCCAGAGATATCTCTCCAAAGGAGGGGCAAATTCCATCTTGATCACTCACATCCCACTCCATGTTTCATAGCAAACCCGAAAACTACCTTTATAACTACCCGATTACGGGATAGCATTTGGTAGTCCCAAAGTAGGCTACTACACATGTTGGAATCCATGGTGATCTCGGTGTCTAAGGACTTTGTACCAACACTACCCGAGACCAACTAATGGCACATTAATTCCTGTAGTGTCTCATGGTGGGTCTATCCAACAATGTGTTCTCCAACACATGTGTCCATGTTTATTGATTTGGTATCTTCATACCCATGATCTATGAGACATGATCATCAATCAATAAACATGCCGATCTTAGAATCATATTTGTTCCGACAATATGACATATGATCAGGGATCATTTAGAAATAGATTCATACATAAAGAGTCTCATAAATAAGTCACGTACTTATTGATCAATACAAGACGTCTATTTCATGGAACTGAATAACACTTTATTCATAATTACATAAACATTGACGTAATATCCAACATCTACATGTTGCCTCTAGGGCATATCACTAACATGGAGGACATCTTCTTGGTCTTTGACTCAATCTGCAACTTGAGATGTGCAAGATTGGGCCTCATTAACTCAGCAAACATAGTCCTGCTTCCCAAGAAAGAAGGGGCAGAGAGAATCTATGACTTCAGGCCAACCAGCTTAATTCACTTCATAGAAAATATCTTTTCCAAAGTGCTAGCTCCATGATCTCTACGCCTCAAGCTGCTTCTGAGCTCCATGATCTCTGTCAATCAGAGCGCCTTCATTAAAGGGAGAAGTATTCATAACAACTTCTTGTACGTCAGAAATATGGTCAGGAGATTCCACCGCTCAACGAGGTTAATGTTACTGTTCAAGCTAGATATAACAAAAGCCTTTGACTCGGTTCGATGAGACTATTTGTTGTCTCTTCTGCAACGGAAGGGATTCCCTCCAAAATGGACTGACTGGCTATCGTCCCTACTATCTACCTCCACTTGTCGAGTTTTGCTAAACAGCATCCCTGGGCAAAAAATCCAACATGGTAGGGGGCTGCGACAAGGAGACCCCCTCTCGCCACTCCTTTTCATTCTGGCAATAGACCCCATCCAGTGAATCCTTGATAAGGCAATAGCCTTAGGGGCCCTTACCAAACTTCAAGGAAGACCAAATCGCCTTCGTATTTCATTGTATGCTGATGATGCGGTCATCTTCCTTAACCCCGTGCGGAGGGACGTGCAAGCTTTCACGGAAATCATTAAGCGTTTCGGCACAGGTACTGGCCTAGCGATTAATTTCCACAAGTCCCAGGTGGCGCCCATTAGGTGTGGCAATATAAACCTCTATGAGGTACTTGAGGGGGTTCCGGCTGTACACGCTCATTTCCCGCTAAGGTACCTGGGCGTTGCCCTGGTGTTGGAAAGATTGCTCATGATAGACTTGCAGCCAGTTTTTGATAAGATCTATGGTCGTGTGATGGGCTGGAGGGCAAAGAACATGGGGATTGCTGGGAGAACAACACTCATCAAGTCGGTAATTTCATCACAGCCTATCTACCTTTTGACCGCTCTTAAAGTTACAAAGGGTGCTTTGGAGAAGCTAGATAAGCGGCGAAGACGCTTCCTCTGGGCTGGCACGGGGGACATCACAGGGGGGAAGTGCAAAGTAAATTGGACGAGAACGTGCATGCCAACCAAGCAGGGGGCATTGGGGTGCTTAACCTGGATAAATTCGTAAGAGCCTTACGTCTGTGTTGGCTGTGCTATGAATGGAAAGAGTCGACCAAGCCTTGGGTGGGTCTAGGCACACCTTGCGATGAAACTGACAAAAGCCTCTTCGCAGCGGCAACGGAACTCCTAGTGGGCGATGGAAACACAACTCGGTTCTGGGACTCGCCTTGGCTTCAAGGAGCTAGGCCGAAGGACATCATGCCACTTGTCTACGCAATTGACATGAGCAAGGGGAAGTCACTGCGCCAGGGGAAGGAGAATGATGCTTGGGTTGGTAATTTGAACCTACAAGCGAACAACCTCTCACTCGATTTAGTCCAACAGCTTGTGACTCTTTGGGAAGCGACTCGTAATGTTCAACTTATCGATGAGCAACTGACTAGATCTCTTGGAAGTTCACCACTCATGGCCAGTACTCGGCTTCCTCCGCTTACCAAGCTCAATGCCTAGGAGCTCCAGGCTCAACCTTCGATTCGCTAATCTGGAAGGCTTGGACGCCTGGAAAGTGCAAACTACATGTGTGGTTCATTATTCAGAATAGAGTCTGGACATCGGACAAGCTAGCGGCCAGGGAATGGCAAAACAATGGCCTATGTCCTCTTGCAGAAGAGCCAATGAGACGGCCAAGCACCTAGTTGCAGAATGTCGTTTCTCTGGGAGGACCGATTGGGTAGGCACTGAGCACCTACATCCCACTCACTGGGAGGCCACAGGCTCGGTACAGGACTGGTGGGAACGACTGGCCAACACAGCAGAGTCCCAAAGAAGGGCTTGCGTACTCTCATACTCCTCATCGAATGGAAAATCTGGAAGGAAAGGAATCGCCGTATCTTCGAGCACAAGGAATCTACAGTGGCCATGCTAACAGCTCGTATTAAAGAAGAGGCTAGATTATGGATGCTGGTTGGCGCTAGACGCTTGTATGAGTTGTTAACGAACTTTGTATAGTTGTGTAGCACTCTTCGCGGCCTCTGTTCCTTTTCTTTTTGTAAAGTTTTAAACCCCTAGGTGTTTTTGTCTTCCTGCTTTATTGAATGAAAAGGCATAGTCTCGTGTTGTTTTCTAGAGCAATCGTCCAGTATAAGGTGTAAAACGAGTGGGAATAATTCAAATCTAAATTTAATACCGTAGAAACTATATAGTTTCCGTAATATCATGATTTGTACTTTGAGAAGAGAGAAAAAGAGAAGGGATAAACGACATGCTCTCTCCATCCCAAAATAAATCAATTTCTAGGTTTAAATTTTATTTCAAAATAAACCAGCTTCTACCATCTTACCTATCATCGGTTCGCAAATCAAAAAATTTATCCTTTAAATATATCTCACCTACCCATCACAAATACAGCTTTCATAATACAACTTTCATATTAATTAAGAACATTTTGATCTTTTATCTTCCTCCTTAACTTTACCTTAAAAAATTGGGTTTGATTTTTTGATTTTTTTTATGGTACCGAGGAAGTATTCGATGGACAAGGGAGAAATTTGAAAAAAAATGCCGCTTATCGCCACACCTCGTACAAGTACAACAGATATATTGATTATACGTATGTGAAGAAAAGAATATAAACTGTTCGATTAGATCTGCTAGGCTGTGTTCTCTGGGCAAAAAAAATAAGGTTGCTTGTAAGCACATAATTAATGTAAGCATATAATTAATTAAGTACTAATAAAAAACTTAAAAATAGATTAATATATTTTTTTACAATAACTTTTTATATATATTTTTATAAAAATACATCGTTTAGTATAGTTTAGGAAACGTGTAAGCGAAAACGAGAGCGTGAAGGTTGGAACCTTCGCTACTTGAGAACACAGCCCTAGTACATATCACTACAGGCAATTTCTAGCCCGTGACTATACACGAGCGGTTGCATAGAAAAATCAGCAACATGTAATTCTGGTGTAGTTGTGTTACACCAGTTGAGCTAAGCAGATGTCCTGCCGGAAGGATATGCTCACAAGTCACAAGTCACGACGCTTCAGTGGTCTTTCTTTCTTTCTTTTTGAAAAATCAGACTTGGATTTTTTTCCTCCTATGTGCAGTACAAGGATAATACAGTGGATTAGTGGACGATTGTAGAATGCTGCACAATGCAGTTATTTTTTTTTGTTCTTACTGCTGCAAGAAGAAAGAAACAGCGGATTAAAAAAATAGTATTACGATTAAGGACTAGTAGACGAAAACTACAAGTCAATGAGACAATATATTTACTTACCTAACATGCATGCTAAACCTCCATGTCCTTGAGATCAGAGATCAGTTTTAATAATTAATGAAAATGGCCGAAGGTTCAGATATTTAATGTTTTCTGATGAGCAACCTGTGTGCCGCCAAAAAGAAAAAAAATGTATTAACGACACAGAAAACAGATGAAGTTTATTCATAACTGAAGTTTTATTTTTGAAAAAAATCAAAGAAATGATCAGAGAATTAGAGAAATACCGAAGTTGAAGTCTTCATCAACTCCCTAATAGCCATTGTAGCATAAGATGATGCTGGTAGAGTAAATGCTAAATTTACTGCCAGCTTCTCCAACATATCCGAGCTGCCAATAGATTTGGGTTCTACTAGGCTAGCTCCACTCATTGACTCAGAGACATTCAATGAAGCTTCCAACCCGGAATCATGTGATGTGCAGCTGGAAATCCCATCTGATAATAGTTCATTTACTTCTAATGGCTTCGTTTTAGACAAAACATCTAAATCCGTTTCTAGTAAAGGTGTTTTCTCATCAGTATAAGTGATGAGATCCCTATATAAAACAACAAGTTAAATGAATATCAGCAGATATCCAACAACTGTACACAGAGGTGCATGGAAATTTGTTTGTCTAAAATTTACTTTACTGTATAACAAATAAATTGGAACCTAAAAAGGTGAACAGCATGGTATGATACACTTGGTTGCACATACCATTCAAAATCAATAGGTCGCTGGATCACCTGACGATAACCTCCTTTCATGCTTGTAATAGAGAAGTCCCTTAGAAATTACAATTGGCCCATCCAACACAATAGTCAGTAACTCAGTATGCATGATTTCAAATTAAAAGAACCTATGAGTATATAAGTCATAATATTGTATGTATGAACATATGATTCATAAGAACTTGCTCTAGAGGTTTACAAACACAACAGCGTGCAATGGAGGAAAAAGGAGAAGTTCTAAGACTAGTGAAGGCCCAAGACATGCTGTTTGCATGGGCCAATGCTGTATTTAAATCCCTGTTTTCCTTTGGATGCGTGTGAATTAGCTGCTACATAAAGGTTCATCTTATTACAAGAACCATGCATGACTTTAAAGTATGCTTCAGAAAGCAACATACAAATAAACATATTATTACAAGAACCATGCATGACTCTAAACTACGCTCTAAGCAACATACATATATATAAATATAAGCAGACTAACTTACTTGACACCATGGATACTCTCTCTCAGATTAATGCCGTCCTGGGTAATAAAAACAGATAGCACATTATATCATTACTCATTACAGAAGAAGCCATTGTAAGGCTTAAATCTTCATTACTCTTCCATAATATGACTAAATAGGATTTTATTCCACAAAAAAATGCTAATAATTTGTTTCTCAAAGATGGAGATGGACTATGTTAAAAGGACAACTCAAACCAAATTCACAGATCGTAGCACAATAAATTTGTTACCATCCACAAATTCATATATTGATATAAAACTTGTCAACAAAGTAAACTTATATAATTATTTGGTAAGATGCACATAACAATTCCCTAGATATTACACAATCTACAGATGAATTTATATTGCATGTTAATTATCCAAATACTACACATCTACACCTAAGATTTTATCACTATTTAAAATGCAAAATTCATGATTCAATAAAATATCCCTTTATTTTTCATGTAACAGTAAATCTGAGTTAATCATAGAATTGATGGTAAAATATCTTTACCCTTTTAGCTATTTCATGATAAATTCCAGCAACTTCGTTCCCAGGAAACAATGTTTCTGAACTGCAAATGCAAAATGGTAAGCATAACACTTGAATTAGACAAGTGTAAAACATAAAGTAAGCACTCATCACCCAGGCAAAGGGAGGACTACATCCTCAAATGTGTACATCGACTTCAATAAATCTTCAGAATCCGCTATCTACAAGACAAATAAACAATAGTAATTCCCTAAAAAGCAGTAGTGCAGACGTCTCACTGTTTTTATATGTAAGTGTGCTTTAAGTTAATTTTCTATAGCAAACCTTGACAGCCTGGATCATTTCTTCCGGAAGTGTTTCACAACACGTGTTCATTTCAGATGAATTAGTTTGATCATAATCTTCTGAAGTAACCTTCACAGCTCCTTGCTCAAAAGGGGATTCCTTTTTGTAAACCAAATCACCTTCTACAACTCGTGAAATACCTGCGATGGTTACCATTAGCACACAGTGGTGGACGCAGAATTTTGTAGGTGGGTATTCGAGATTTAAACATGACATTGTTTCAAAAAAAAATCATGTCATCAGTGAAATATTTTTTACTAGACTAGCCTAGACCCCATGCATTGCAACCGAAAACAAATTGAGTTTCTAGCTTATTAAATTGATTAATAAGCATTTATTTAATCCAAGTAATTGTCAAGGACCTCGGGTCCCTGGGTAGCTGGACCTCGGCTACGTAGTTCGTAGCCGCGATCCGTCTTCTCCGGCGAGGTTTTCCCCTCCGCCGCAGGCTTGGTTTGGTTGAAAGAGAGAGAGATTAGGGATAATACTTTGCTTAATCCTTTCAGCTGTCACTGAGTACAATATAAATGGCCTGAGGCCCAAACCAACCAGCGCCATGCGCTCCTACAATTTAGGAATAAAAATAGTAACTAATGAATAGAAATGGCAACTAATCCTCGAATAGAAAGCAACTAATCCTCTCCTTCCTCTCAGCCACTGATAGCTGGTCCGGCCTGAGTGTCTGGCGTGCGCGCGCGTTCTGCGCGTTCGGCTGCTCGCCGCACGTCCCTGGCACGCCGGCGCCTAGAGTATGTCAAGCCCCACATGACAGTAATACTATGATTTTTCTTATTGAACAAGTAGAGGATTTGAAAATTTGAGGGAAGCCAATAGTGAAATGGGGTAGAACTTGTTGAAAGGTGATGTAATAGTATAGATTGTGAAGCCCAAATATCAGTGATAGGGGTGATGTGAGAATGAACACCATCACTACTAACATTTTAAGTAGTATAAAAAATGTGATAAAATGTAGTAGTGAATCACATATCTTGTTGGCTTAACAGCATTTTGGAACTTAATGGATGTAGTTTTGAAGAAAATATAACCAGGTTATGAAAGAAAAAGAGAAAGACATGAAGAGAATAGCCTGCAGCAAAGTATGAGGTCCACAGGGATCGAATTCTGAACCTACTGGGTGCAAGATTCACACAATTAACCAACTGAGAAACAAGAGCTTTATGATATGCGGAATAGCTACTGTCCAAAAAAAAGGGCATTCGACTGAATAACCATGAAAGTTTGCAGGTCCACCCCTGAGCATACAGAGGGAAAAGAAGAGTAAATAATAGTCTTTTAAAAGCCAAAACTTAGTTCCCAAACAAGTATAGCAGAACAAAATGCATAAATTGATCAACAGAATGCGCTAACCACAAGCTTAGTGCAAAAATGCACAAAGCTCATAAATAGATGGTCCATTTCTCTTTTAAAAAGGGCTTCAAGAAACATGTTCAGTCATTGCCAAACTAGACGTGTAACATAATGAATCAAAGAAGATATGATACACCAAAATTATGCAAGATGGTATAACAAGTGCAAAGTTTTAAGGCAAGTAGTGGTCAGAAAGTGGATACGCATCAAATATTTAGTCCAATCAACTTTCCGAATAGAGCTAGTGACATAGTATAAACATAAAATTTACCATCATAGAAGAGTTCAAAACTAAGGAAGACCAAGACCAACCTGGTCTGGCTACCATGGGCCAAGGCTCTCCTCTGACAAATTGGTTAGCCATGTCTGCTACACTGTTCCTCATGGACCAAAGTTTATGTATTGCTAGTAACTAGTAGTCACATGACCAACCAAAAGTCGTG
This sequence comes from Oryza australiensis, assembly GCA_019925245.2. NCBI lineage: Eukaryota > Viridiplantae > Streptophyta > Magnoliopsida > Poales > Poaceae > Oryza > Oryza australiensis. Next base: position 5,404,138 of record JAIFGZ020000048.1, on the reverse strand, counting down.
TCTCTCTGTCCCACAAGTTTAGTCAATGCTAATGTGTAGAGATGTGTATAGTAATGGATAAATGCATTGATTGGAATAAACCCCATCCGGATGCACAAGGATTAGTCTCCGGAATATACTGCGCCCTGTCTTATCTAATGAGCATATTCCATTGCAGTTACCATCGATAAAGCAAAGAATCAAGATGTATTTCGAAAATGACAATCACTCCTAATCTGAAATTACCATCCCTATTGAGCAAAAGGTATACTGACCATATTTTTCAACTCTCATACTTGCAGCATGGTTCCATAGGTAACTCTGGTAACTATGCACATACCTGAATAGAATAATCAGAACAACTTAATATGTAGAATTGTATAGCCTAAACTTGTGGTAAATAAGAAATAATTACATTAATTTAGGTGTTGAAATCTCAAGACAAAATTTCAGATAATGAATATTACATACATCAGTCTCAGTGTTCTAGGTATAGCCATTAGTGCTTGTAGATAGTTGCCAGGGTACTTCTTCAAGCGCTGAAGCTAAAAATAAAAGAAAGCAGAAATTTATGGCTTCCACATTAATGTGCTTTGAATCTGATTGACAACAAGAAATGTCAAATGAGATGATAAAAGGGAGGATAAATGCTACCTTCATGATAAATTAGTTAATATATTTGGGGCAAGAAAAGTGAAAGCTCAAAATCAACATACAAATTCATTAATGAAGCAATTCCTTCTTTATAGTATCTTTCAGAATAAGCTGGTAACTTTTTCTATTATGTAGGTAATTCTCATGCATCATCTACTAAAAATTCACATTCTGGAGCATACAACAAATATACGTGTGTTCCCACATAACTTGTATGTTCCTGAAAACATCACAAGTATATCTCATCTCTAACTCCTTAGAGTATATAGCACATCCAGACTCCAAGAGCACTGGGACCAATCAGATCCTCCCAGGAACCTCAACTCAATTTCTGGTTTCACTAAAAACTTGATGGAAGATTGGAGGGTGCAGCAAAGATATCTAGTAATAATGCTAGGGGAAAAAATGGTGGTGACAATATTAAAAAATTACATCAGCATCAAAAGTAAAAGAAAAAAATACTTACGATAGCCCTCTCTGTTATGAGATATCGAGGGAAGTTCCTAAGTGCCGTGCCAATGTCACCATGTTCCTTAAAATGCTCCCTCACTTTATTTATGCTATCACATTGTTTGGCACAAAGTTAAGTCAAACAAATTCATACATTTAAACCTACATTTTCTAGTGGACATGTTAGAAAAAGAAAACAAGGATATCTCCTTCCCTTGGAGCAAGAATCAATTTAACAGCATTTCTCCACTCTCCTCTAAGCAAAGCAGCACCAACTTGGTGATTTGGCACTGAACCACTACCAAAGCGCTAAGCACACAACGAAGACTTCTTTACTAGTCAGAAGACAACATAAAAATAGTTTGAACCACATGAAAAAGAAAAGGGCAATGTTGGCTTTTACACGCCACACTTGGTTTGCATTTGCTGAGATAATAACACTTTATATTTCAGCTTTCAAAAGGGAAGGGGTTTTTGACACCCTTTTTTTCTTTCAAAGCAATAATGTCAATAGGTTCGGTGTGTTCCAGCAGATGACCACGATTTCATATTGCCCATCAGCATAGAATTCTTTTTGTCATGTCTCAGCAAATGCAAAACAAGTGCAGTATCCCGGAGCCTACTTTAGAAAGAAAAAGGGGTTGAATTCTTTTACTTGTAGACCATAATAATTGATAAATCCACTTGTTATTAATCCGTCAACAGCAGCCTTAATCACATCTTCAGACTCTGCAACAACACACCTGACAGATAATAGAAATGGAAAGTATGAATTATCCATTTTCTCTGTAATTGAAGAATAAAGAAAGAAGAACAAAAGTATGGCAGGTCATTCCTATAGTTTGTACCATCATGAAATAGCAGAAACATTGCAATATGTCAGAAGCGGAGCTAGGATTTTGTCATGGCCCAGCCATAATAGATGGGCTAGTACTAAGTGAGGCCGCGGCACTATCACTACATGGGCTATGAACTGGCAAAATTTCCATGCCCTGGGCTTGATTCCACCCTTGCATCTGCGTGTCACAGCCCTTCTTCAGCACGCATTTTTCAGAGCGCAAAAAAGTTCACCAAAAATATTTCTAATATACTACCATTATAATAAAATGCCATCAGTAACAGGGAGAACATGCACCTCAAAGTAATTGTAAATCGGTTCCCCATGAGTTGGCCAAGAGCAAGACCTTCCTTCACATAACTATTACAGGTTAAACAAATCACTGAGGCGGTCAATTGCTTTGTCAATGACATTATATTGATGCTGAAAGAGGGAATGACACATCTAATCACTTTTTTACCTGAAGTCTCCAACTTTAATGCCACTGAGCTTCCTATTAAGAGCAACCAACCTACTGGCTTGCACCTTGAAAACCGTGACCTGATCAGAAGCCAGAGAACCAGGAAAATCATGACTACAAGAAATGTTGAACACATAGCCCTTTCTGTTTATTTTCGAACTATAGCACCCATTCTTCCTTGAGGTGACAACAGCCAATACCAACAACCTCTCTTAATTTTTTTCCGTATAAATCATTAACTTATGTTCTTGGTATAGCAAGTTTCTTATATTAAATATGACCCAGATTGCGCAACAAACCCATGAAAAGAAATTCAGAAAGTTGTTATATGCATGAGCTTCACAGCATAAATTACTACACAAGGATACCTGTTGGGTTGTAACAGCGCGTTTATCCTTTGTTCCTGCAAACCCGAACGATCGAGGCTGTGGGAAGTGTTGTCACCAATCAATTAGCAAAAAGCTGAATGAATTTAGAAACTAAAAAACAGGAAACCCTGAAAATACTTCAATGAAACAGCAGACAACATGCACCTGAAGCCCTAGCATTTTGCCTATCTTTCCTAGTGCCTCTTGGGTGTCCTTGTTCTCCTTGTAAAGATGAAACCTAGCATGTGAATTACATACTGTAAGTCAACGGTGCAGTGCTTTACATGCTTACGCAAACAGAATAAAGATGATTGGGCACAATAGGTAGTTAGGCACGAAACAGAACAGATGACATAACCTTATGAACTTCCCTAGATGGTCAGGCCAGATTATAGATCCTCTACTATCAAATGGCCTATCATCTCTCCAGCCCGAACTTCCCATGCCTTTCCTATTCCTCCCCCTCCCATCAACATCTCTCCGTTCACGTTTCCCCGGCCTCAACCGTACCCTGATACACCTCTGGATTCCATCGCGGTGCTCAACTGTATCTGTAAGCAAGGACTCGAAGTTCCTCTTGAAGAAATCATGAACTTCCTAACAAAAAATAGGACCAATGACTACACGCTTCCAGCTTCTCACTCAATGTAAAACAACAACAACAACAACAACAACAACAGTTACAGAAGATAGCACACCGAGCGATGAGCCTTGTCGGCATCAGCAGAGAGAATGATCGGTGAGACATCGCCCTCGCCTCCCTCTGAAGCCCTCTCCAGAAACCCCCTCAATGCCTCACAGTCCGCGTCACCGCAGAGCAGCCGGAAAGACTCCAGTGCCTGCGCTTCGTCCACATCGCCTTCCCTCGCATCTACACACTGCGAAGCCACAAACGGAGCTAGGCCAAATTAGCCGAAGTCACGAGCTTCACAGCTCCCAAATCCAGAGCAGGAGAACTGTATGGCAAAGCAGAGCAGAAACAGGATCCTGGGAGGAGGGACCTCGCCGTCGGGGAGGTCGAAGGAGGTGAGGCGGACGAGGGAGCCGTCGAGGGCGACCTCGTGGACGACGAAGTCGGAGTAGCGCTGCTTGAGGGCGCCGCGGAAGCCGGGGAGGGCGGAGGCGAAGCGGGAGATGCCGACGTCGGGCTCGGACAGTGGGGCGCGGCGGGCGGCGGGCGGCTGTGCTACGGCGCGGTGGCTGGCGCCGCGGCGGGGAGCGAGGCGAGAGGAGGGGGTTTTGGGTAGGGGAGAGGGGATAGGAGAGGGCTTAGGAAATGCCGGCCTCGCATTCGGGCGGCGCGCGGTGAGACAGTGGCCTACGGCGGCCGGGTGGGTGGTGGGTGCCCGGAGCGCGGCGGCGACGGCGGCGGACTCGTTCGCCGGGGAGGGGGAGGCTCTGGTGGCGGCAAAATCTTCTCCGGCGCGGGCCGTCCTTCCGACGCTGGTGTGTGAAGGCGTGGGTGAGGAGTGAGGATTGAGGACGGTGGCTCGGAGGCGGAGGTGGTTCGGTTTGTGATTGACGGCCTCGATTGAATTCACCCGTAGCCTCTGCCTCCTGGGCCCGGATGGGCTAAACTACTGGAGCACCATATCGAATTTTTTTGCATTTTTAATTTTATTTTTTAAAAGATTTCCAAAACTAATTTTTGTTTCAAACAATTGCAAAACTAATCTCTCGCCGCCCCGAAAGGATAAGTTTTTAAAATCGCTCTTTCAAAGGACGATTTTGATGACGTGGTAGACGCATTGGTCGCCGCTCCCGCCGCACGGAATTTTGCAAAATCGTCCATTGTCACCTGTTGGTAAGGGCGATTTTTAACTGTTCATTTAGGGGTTGTCTGCAAAAGAACGGGCGCCCTGATAATTTTGCAAGCGACCCTCTTGTCGTCCTTAAATATCGCCCTCTGCAAGGCGTTTTTTGGCTGGCTGGGCCCAAAAAAAACCCTAAACCCTAAACTGCCAACGGCTTTTAATTTAAGTAGAGTTCCATTTAAATCAATTGACAATTAATTTAAAATGTAAATATAAATTTAATTTACAACTTTTTAGGAATTTATAAGTATAATAAGTAAAATGTTATCATGTTTTGTAATGTACCCTATTATTGAAGCTATCGTACTTCTGTTGTATACATTACATGTGCTCATAATCTGAACTTATCAAAGCATGAGTTAGATAGTAGGATGCTCCGCAGTTGACACGGTGAATAATTTTTTTAGTAATACAAGCATAACTCATCATATATTAATGATGCAATACATGACATATGTTTCATAACAATTTTTGCACGTAATTCAACCGTGGAACGTATGCCATGGATACACGATACAAATTAATCAGACCAAACGAGTCGAGCCTCAGCTTTCTTACGGACCCTTTCCACGGCGTTCAACGTGTCTTGCATTTTCCCAGTCCTTCTCGGCCTTGTGCTCTGTTTGTATTTCACATTCAGTTATCTTTTGGCCGTTATATTGGAGAATGACATTGTCGATCCATATAGTGAATCCGCACCTCCTTTGAATGCCCTGATAAAGAAACATAGGTAGTCAGTTAGAGTGGCAATACTATATAGACGTTAGTGGAATTGAAAAAACGTAAGACGTATAATGAAGTCGTTTTCTAAGTTGGGACAAATGAAATATCTTCTGCCATATGTTCGTGATTCAAAGGAGGTAGCCATCTTGCAACGATCCCTACAACCACACCTGGGACGCTCCGCCCATTCAGGGTAACCTAATGGATTGTTCCTCCAATCTAAGCTTGCTATTTCCGTCCGACGTACGTACTCCATCCATGCTTGCATGAATTGTTCGGTCGACTCAAGCTGCATTACCATCATACCGATGAAAGTAGGTCTCAGCGTATCGATCCATTGTGTGAATCGACACTGCGTACAGCCTCCTGTTTGTACATTTATGATAGCAGAGGTTAGACAATAAAACAAGTGAGTAGCTTTACCGGGAAAAATTGATACTCATGACAAAATCGTCGTCAACAATCTCAGGACACACGAAGCATCTTTGTCCTCAAGTTGCATGTCTAATCGACCTTATCAACTGGCAACGGGGACCACAATGACATTCTGGACGTTCCCGCCATGTGGGTAGTCCGAGCGGATCTAGAGGCCAATCCAAAGCTTCCGCAACAATTCGACGTTAGTACTCAGCCTTTCGCCGAAGATAATCCGACCTTGTTTTGCTAAGTGGGTAGAAACGTGTTCCATCGGTTCGTGGGTTCTCCGTATCTATCCACTCAATGAAGTTGCACACCCGACGATATGCCTACATAAGATGTTACCATAATGTAGGAACAAGTTAGCGTTTTGTGTATTAAGAATTGGTGTTACAAATTGTAGCACAGTAGTCATACCTGATCCATGTTGGCGTATTGGAAGAATCGCCTCCCCTGAGTTTCTGAGTTGAGGGGCGACGTAAGTATACAGGCATCCCCATAATGGCACAATGGACGGTCACACCATAGTGGAATCCAACCGGCCAAAGGATGGAGTCGCCAGTCCAAACGCTCAGGAAATGAATGATCCATTCTACCTATAAGTATAGGAAACAGAACGAAGATATGAAGAGCTCATATTCGGATGGTGTAATATATAGTGGAGCAAGCAAAGGCACATCTCAAGCTAACATGAGTCCACTTATTCAATGGATGGGACAACACGTTCACGCGCCAACACAAAGTGATTGATTCTGCCATAGAAAGCAGTGCCAAAAGCTGAGTCTGGATGCCATCACACGCTGAAAGATGATAGCGACATAAAGGACATGTCTCTCACGCGCCAAAAGCTGATAGCGACCTATCGTACAAGTCTCTCACACGCCGAAAGTTTTTCGTCGTTTGGTTGAGTAGATGTTGTGCATACTGTGTATCGTACGAACGAGCTGATCATGGGCGAGCACAAATGGCGTGAAAGTTGCTCGTGGCATATCAATGCGACGACCGAACACACTTATATACAAACAAGTAGCACAAAGTTACTAAGGGTAAATATTACAAACAGGTAGCACTAAGATACTACTGACGAGGCCTCTTACCCCTCCCCATCCTACCCTGCGCCCTAACGTGCCCCTGGGAGTATGTCAGCCTATCAGGGGGGCACGACACGTACTGCACGGACATCTGGTGCGGGCGTCTCCTGTGGCTGCTCCTGGGTCTGTGGTGGTGGTGCTCCGCCAAGCTGGGAGGCGCCGATGACGTCTTGCTCTCGGTCCACCAGGTCGTCGAAGTCGTCGCCACCACTTGACCCGCTTGCCTATGACGAAGATGTGCCCGAACAAAAAATCCCCGTCGAGTAACCTGCTGGAGATGTACAATGGTAAGCAACAGTCATGAGAACGAGTATAGTTGTATTACGCAATGAACGACGCTTGCTCACCTCGTGACTGACTGAACGGACGAGGGATCGACGAACCGCTCGCTCCAGCAAAGGCCTTTGTAGGCAGAGCCGGACCTACTAGCCATGCAATTCGTGAGAATGTGCACAAGGTTTGTGTAAAAATTAATTTGATACGGAACTAACCTGTGGACGGTCCAGCACCATGGGAAGTTGATTCGGGGATAGGGGCGCATGGACGTGGAACTACAGGCACCGTGGAGGTATCGCGTCCATGGCGGAACGACAAGAGAAGACGCACAAGATCGAACGTATCTTCGTTTGCATCCGCTCGAACGTCAACCTCTGCTCAGCGTCGCTTAGGTGCAGTCCAGCGTCCAACCTGAGCATCACCGCGTTGATATCAGCACTCACGGTTCGTGTGGCGTCGGCCTGTGCAAGACAGTAGTAAGTAGGTCTGTAACTCTCATATATACCAACCGAACAATACGAAAGTAAGAAGTCTGCGATAGATGGACGTACCCCCATGAAGTAGTCCTGGTCACGGTGTGAGGGGTACGTGTCCGTGACACATGCCTGGTGGAGCTGCGGAGCGGCCGAGTGAAGGTCACACGGGCACGCGTGCGCGGCAAGTACCAACGAAGGTACGCAATGTAGTTATCCTCGGAGTAGGGGAAGACCTTATCGATCACCTCCTCGGTGGCTATCAACCAGTCCTCCACGTACCGGTTTAGCCGCGGTTCCCACAATGTCCCTGCTTGCTGTCCCTGGCGAGTAAACCTGCAAAAAACATTACGGTTACCGATCTGTTTAAAGCAATAGACATAATAGTAGTAAAGTGGAACAAAAATTACTCACTGGTGGTCCTGGGGGACGGGCATCGCTGGGTTTGCTGGAAACCCCTGCCTCAGTCCGAACTGCCTCATAACACGGTGCAGGCAGTGAGGCTCGACGAAGATGTCGAACACCATCGGCACCAACGTCAGCCAGTACGCCGCGTCACGCATGCACAAGGCAGACAGACCTAGAGGAGCTCTCCCGACGACGGCCTGCTCCGTGTAGGGCTCCCAGACGACGTCGGTAGCCTACAGATGGTCAAACTCGAAGACGAACTCCGGGTAGCTTCATCTGACCTGGACGTGGGCGTAATGGCGCTGGGACACACAGAGAACCAATTGTTGAGAATAGAGTTGCAATTAATCTGAAATTTTAAATCAAGACAAATTGTACTTACATTGCGACGACACCAGTAAGTGCCCATCATCGGCCCGTCTTCTGGGGCGTCGGCTGCGGGTCCCGACTCGTACCGAGCGGTGTCAACGATCGGTCGTCTGATCGTGAACCGCTCAGCTGCCCAGAGCTGAATAAGGAGGGGGCAGCCAGGGAAGATCGCCCCCGCATCCCCTTGTAGCAGGCCTCGCACAGCGCACGGTATGTGGCCGCGAGGACTACCAATCCCCAGCTCTACTGCGGCACACACCCTAGGTCAGCATCCACGATCGACCGAGCATAGTGGATCAGGCCCTTGTCCACCACGTGGCCTGTGGTGCTGATGAACATCACCCAGCCGAACATCCACAGGAGGTACGCCTCTAGGGAATGTCTCACGGAGTACTCGTCGGCGTCATGGTGGAGCTTGTCGGTCTGCAAGAAAAAGCAAACGATGTTACAACTAAGAATATTTCTGGAAAATAACAACACTTTCAAGTAAACTTATTGTGAACTGAAGCAACCAAGCCTTCGTAGGCCCGGCGGTGGTGTACGTGTGCAGGGGAGCAACTGGCGCGATCCTAGGAAGCCTCATCACGGGCGCGAATCGCTCCATGATATCGTCCTCCGCTCACCCGCATCGTCCACTGGCCCGACAGCTTCTCCGGCTAGTGGAAGCCCTAGCAGGTACGTCACGTCCTGCAGTGTGGGTGCCATCTCCCCATAGGGTAGATGGAAGGTGTGCGTATCCGGCCGCCACCGATCTGCTAAAGCAGCCATCAGCAACCAGTCCGCATCCCAGCGCTTCGCTGGGTCCTTCTCGTCTGCCCCTTGCCTCAACAAGCATATCGCAATCAGGCCTGACTCACGCAACCTGCGTACCGTCAACTCGAACATTAGTACCACATTGTTCCAATGAAGCCAAAATTTCCATCAAGTAAATGAGTTGAAACATACCATGGAACGTGTCACGGATCGACACGCAACAACTCGCGTGACGGGCGTGGACGGAAGATGCTAAGCTACGCACCCTCCACTGCCGACAGGTAGGACCGGTGGTTCCTGTATAGTCCCCTGTTGAACAGCTCTGGTGTGTCGTGCACCATACTTGCATACATAGGAGTGATTACAAATAAGCAACATATGACTGAATCAAAATCATGTGCAACTTAAACATAGAAGCAAAATTCAGAGAGATGAATAAAAGACATTACACAAACATTACAACATAAAGTACAATTTTAGAATTGTTCAAACATTGCACAAATTGTTCATTACAATGGTAATTCAAATTGCTAAAATACACATTACAGAAATGACACCAACATAACAATACTTCATGTTTCACAGACATAATCAGGCCATTGCATCACCAGCCGAGGACGTAGTCGCCGCACGAGAACGCCTAGGACATGGTCGCCTCGTTGTTGTTCCTTCTCCCGATGGACAGCTGCCATCGGTTGCTGTCCAGATGGACCCGCACCTGGGACGCTTGGAGCTTCAGCATTCTTGGGGCATTTCTTGTAATTATGGCCACGCTCATCCCATTTGCTGTATCGTAGAGTCCTCCTACCTGCCTCTGACTCGTCCATGTTGTTTCTGATGCGTCTCGACTGACGCCGTCCCTTTTTCATCCTTAACTTTGACGGATCTGGAATGTAGAACACTTGTGGCCTTAAGAGTTGTGTAAGATCCAGATATCCCGAACCCATATATCTCCTCCCTCTATGTATGAAATATTGCTTCTTTCTTGTAGTAGGTTGAAACATATATATCGAAAAGTATGCCGAATCCCCAGCTATCGCAAGTACGTGTGAGCAAGGCAGATGTCTAAGCTTGGGCTTCATGCAACTGCAACTACAACCGTCCTCCGCATGCAACACACATTCCTGCACAGCTTGGACGCTGTTGATTTCACGCCTTCTCCTGTCGACACACATTATCTCGTACCTAAGAACTTGGGTACCTTGGGGAATAACTCTGTGCTTCATAGCCTTTGCTATTATGTCTTGCATATATTTTGTCACCACATTTCCAAATACAATATTGTTATCAGCCATCAATAGAGCAATTTTCTTGTATCTATCCCTGAAGTATGCCTGTGTGCCATGAAGGATAAATTCGACAATACCGACCAGTGGGAGTCCTCGCACTCCTCACATTACCCAGTTGTACACCTCGGCCAGGTTGGTTGTCTTATACCATATCGAGATCCGCCAGTGTTATACAACAGAGACCACTTTTCTTTGGTACATTCTTTATTCAGTGCGAGAAATTACGGAATGATGATGCGTACCTTCTTTTTATTGTGGACGGGTCATCATGTAGTGGACCAAGAGGTACTGGAGGCTCGTCATCCTGTGGCCGACGAGATTGCTCATCGGTTTGCTCCACTGTCAGCTCATCCAACCTCCTCCACACCTCATTGAATTTCTTCTCTTGATTCTGACCACATAGCCTCTTAAAGAGATTCATCAGGTGCTTGTTCTTGAATTGCTTGTAGAAATTTTCTCTCATATGACGCATGCACCATCTACACCGAACATCATGCCACCTAGCTGGAAGTCCCCTCTCCGGCCAACCATTCTGCAGGTAGTCAATTGCCTTCAACATGCTCGTATGATGATCATGTATGAGGCAAACATTGGGCCTCATACGCATGACTTGGCAGCGAACTCTCTCCAAGAACCAATACCAGCTTTTGGTGTTCTCGCTCTCAACAAATGCAAATGCCATAGATAACACCTGGTTGTTCCCATCGGCTCCAATCGCCGTCAGTATCTGACCTCTGTATTTGCCTGTCAAAAAGGTTCCATCTATGCACAACACAGGACGACAGTGCACAAATGCGTTGATACAAGCACCCAGCGAGAAAAAGACTCTTTACAACACACTCTTGCTCGGGTCATTAGACGATGGAAATGTCTGAATGTCGTAGTAGGTATTGAGGTTTCTCTGAGCAATGGTGGCTAACAAATGAGGCAAATTGTCATAGGATGCTTCAAATGTGCCATACCTCATCTCTAAAATATTTTGTTTCGCCCTCCAGGCCTTGGAATAGCTTATAATATACTTGAATTTGTTTTCAATGTGTCTAATAATGGAGCCCGGTTCAAAGTCCGTGTTACAAACAACATCGCTGTATATCTCACCGGCAACAAAGCTGAGATGATGTTGCGGTGATACTTATCCACCCCTGGCAATCAACATGTGTGCTCGGTCATAATGCTCACTTTCTAGTAGTCATTCCATTTGTCCTTATATGCATGAACACGCCACGGACAATCCTCTTTCATGCACTTCACTTCATACATAAAGTTGGTTGACTTCACCACCCTAAACTCTCTATGCAAGGAGACCACCCAATGCTTCACCGCCTTTTTCATGTCTTCCTTATGAGCATACCTGGCATCCTGGATTATCTCGATATCCTTGTATTCAAATGATACTTGCTACCCCTCTGACATAACAAGTCCAGAGAAATCTGTTTTTGTCCAATCAACAGGCATTACATCTTCTTCCTCGTCGGATGATTCATTGTCCTCCGTCTACTCATTTTCAGAATCTTCCCTCTCCATTTCCTCAACAATTGCTTCGATTCTCTCCCCCTCGTCCGCCACGCCCATCGCCTCCTCCAACCTTGCTTTATTACCCCCAGTTCACACCAATGGTCTAACATTCTTCACCATATTGCTAGGACCCTGACCATTCTCTGTGTGCACTGTAACACTGGTATCGATTTCATGCAATGCCACAAAAATAACAAGGGACGAGGACCTTTCAAAAGCCATCTCCACATAACGTCTCTAGGAATTAGTGTTATCTATAGGCATTAGTTCCCAATAATATCATTCTGTTGCACGACTCACTACAAACGGACAGAGACATTGCGTTCACTCTTGTATCCACTTTAAATCCATGTAGCAACCAACTATAAACTGACTCAAATGTTTTCTCGGCAGGCCTATCGATGCCCTTCGATTTTATCCTAAATTCAGACATATCAACTCCATCTGGACCAAATGTCACGTTGCCTTGACCGTGAACTATCTAAAATATGACCTTATTTGCCATTATGCCTGATAAACATATTTAAACTGAGTTTATTTTATACTATCAATATGTTGCCTAGATCAATTTGTGGCTAAGTTAAAGTCTCTAACAATATGTTCTCTATTCTAGATCCTAAAAATGGCCCTTTTAGAGGACGAGATTAGGGCAAAAATCACCCTCTACAAGAGCGACGAGGGGGCCGCCTGCATAATTGCTAGGCCGGTCACCCTTTTTGCAGGCGGCCCCTGGTCAAAGGGAAAAAATCGTCCTTTGCAAGGGCGGCAAGGGGGCCGTCTACAAAAATGTCAGGGCGGTCGTCTTTTTGCAGGTGATCCTAAATGAGCAGTTAAAAATCACCCTTGCCGAGGACTGCACGAGGCGATTTTGCAAAATTACGCAGCGGGCAGACGACGACTAATGATCGTCTGCCACGTCATCAAAATCGTCCTCGATTTTAAATACTCGTCCTCCTGAAGGACGACGGGAGATTAGTTTTGCAATTGTTTGAAACGAAAATTAGTTTTGCAATTTTTTTTAAAAATAAAATTAAAAATACAAAAAATTCCACCATATCCACGTGAATGGGCCGCAATTAATATGTTAGTGTCATTGTTCACCTTTTCGTACTAAGATTTTTTTTCAAATATAAATTTATATGAGCACGCACACATAAGTACATAACCCTATGAACATACACCGCCACACGCACACATATAATTTAAGTTTGGTTAAGTCATATACTTAATAATAATTGTTAACGAGCATGTTGTTTAAAACTAAATATTACCTAGTTCCATCACAACAATCGAGCGTAACCAACCGACATATGTCCAACAATTTTTTACCACAACATATACTTATAATAATTTGGTTTTCTAAAAGTATATTTCAAAACCCAATCCTACGACAACCTAATTTTTTTTCTCTGTTTAGATCCACCCAAAAACTTTACACCCTATCACGAACACATAAATAAAGTATTAAATATAGATTAAAAAATAACTAATTGTACAATTTGCATGTAATTTACGAGACGAATCTTTTAAGCCTAATTAGACTATGATTTGATAATAAAGTGCTACAGTAAACTTGTGCTAATGACGGATTAATTAGGCTTAATAAATTTGTCTCGTCGTTTACAGACGAATTCTGTAGTTTGTTTTTTATTAGTCTATGTTTAATACTTATATGTATTCATTGAAGTAACATTTTAACAATTTTTTTTATACACAGCCTTTAACCATTACTCTTTTTGACCCGTTAGTGATGGCACAACTCACAACAAAACAAGACGGACACTTCGATGCTTACTTTAGATTAAAGAAATATTGACACTTCAATGCCACGGTTGCACTATTGCAAGGTTTGGATAAATGTGATACTTTGGCCCTCTTTAGTTGTATATTTTGGGTGTAAACTTTATACCCTAAAATTTTGGATGTAAACTTTATACATGTTTACTTTCTCATATAAAGTTTTTATGATGTTATAATAAAGATAAATTTGCCCCTATTAAATGTTTTATTTGGTTCAATTTTTTTGGTTGTGGCATATATATCAATCTTCACATACAAGAGCTAATGCCACAAGAAATTACTCTGTTGCGATCATAGAAATCAAGAGAGCAGCAGCCTAATGGAGCATCAAAGCAACTTTGCTTGCTTGCTTTCACCGAGCAAGAAGAAAAAGAGGCTCCTGTCCCGGTGAGGATGCGTACGCCGCCGCCCCCGCGTATGCCCCCGTCGACGTCGCCGACGCTGTGGACGCCGCCGCCGTCACCGTCGCCTGGATCCAGTGACACCCCCATGTCACACTACGAAGAGAGGACGAGCAAAGAGAGAGAGATGAACTTACAAGGAGGAGGAGAGGATGCAGACGCCGGCGGGGAGGATGAGAGGACGACGCCGCCGCCGCCGATGCCGCGGACGCCGCCGCCGCCGTCACCGATGCCGCGGACGCCGTCGCCGACGAGCGTCGCTTGATCCGCCGCCGCGCGTCTTCCTCCGGAGACGAAAGGGAACGGGATGCGAACGCGCGTCTTCCTCTCGGAGACGAAGGGGAAAAAATGCATGTGCGCGGGGGTAGGGAGTCCAAGACGTTCCTCAAAATTTTTGCACTTTTTGGCTCCCAAACCTCCTAAATCTAAAATTTTTACAACCTAACTTTACACCTACATGTTTACTTCCAAAATGCCAAAAAGTGACTAAAATCTCAAATTTTTACAAAAGTTTATAGGAAGTAAACAGGGGCCTTAACCATGCTACACATCGGAAGCAACTCGCACGAACAGAATGGTCAAATAAGGTCCCGTTTACTTTCAGATTTTAGATGTAAACTTTACATCTAAAATATAAAGTTTACATCTAAGAGAGGTGTTTACTTTCAACTGTGTAAAGATTTGGGATACTATAAAAATACAAATTTACCCCTCTCTCTTCCTCTCCCCCACACCTCATTCCTCTCTTCCAAATCTAAAATCCTCGTTCTCCCAAATCCAAAATCACCGTCCGCCATGCACAATGTCAGGCAAAGCTCGAACCTTTCTGCCCCCTAATCAACCCAACACATCTCCACATTTCATAACAGCAAACTAATACACACAAATGATTCAAACAGAAATTAACCAAGAACAGAAGGACTGAATCAAGCAGAAAGATTGTCAGACTAACCCGTGGATTCAAAAGAATAAGAATATATATCTCTTGATATTAAGCCAGCCACAGAGGGGCACAAATCTCTCTTACTTTACAAGACACAATAGATCCCAAATACAACAGCGGCATCATTAGCAGCAGCAAATCAAACAAAGGAATATTAATAGTAGCTAATAATAAATAGTAGAGAGAGGAGTGGCACTGCAAGAACATAAGAACAACAGCTCGATTATTTTGTCTTTTTTTGGTTGTTTTTTAACCTGGCGACGAACGACGTTAGCACCGCCCAAGAACCAAGCAAAGATGGCATCTTTGGCGGCGGATCCAGAGGCGACGGCTGCGGTGGAGGAGGAGAAGGAGGAGGAGATCACCCGCGGCAGCAGGTGATGTGGGAGCAGCTGTGGTGGTAGGGGTTGGCGGAGGCGCCGGGGCGGCAGTTGTAGTAGCTAGCGCCACGGCGGGAGCATGGGATCAGATCCGAGCGGCGGAGGTGTCGACGGCGACGGCGACATTCGTGGCACCGGCGCCGCGTGTTCGAGACCACCATCGGCCGCGCGCCATCCGGCGAGGCCGCGCGCGCCATCCGGCCAGATCCGAGCGGCGGAGGCGTCGACGGCGACGACGACATCCGTGACAGGCGGCACGCGTGAGAGGAGGCGGCGGGGCGTCGACGGCGGTGGCCATGCGTGCGCGGGCGGGGCAGCGGCCGGGAGGCCGTCCACGGGGTGGGGGTGGGGAGTACTGTTGACATAGGGATAGGGGTGGGCAACACTTCTCCCAAAAATTTTTTTTGCACTTTTTGGCTCCCAAACCTCCCAAATTCAAAATTTTTACAGGCCAACTTTACACCTATATGTTTAGGTCCAAAATACCAAAAAGTGACCAAAATCCCAAATTTTTACTAAACTTTACAGGAAGTAAACAGGGCCTAAGTCATTTTTGGAAGAAATGTACTAGGTGAGTTTGTAAGAAATAAAATATAGAAAACCATGCATAAACTGATGTTATTTTTCCATGGTGTGGTGTTTGTATATGTGACAAATAAATCACATATACAAATAAAGTACTCACCTAACAGTTTTTTAAAAAATAAAAAGGTGAATGCAGAATACCTTAAAAAAATTCCAAAACTATCAACAGATGACTCTGCTATAAAGCCACAACAGAGGACAAACACATCTTTCATGCCACCATCAACATAAAAGATTGAGGGCCTCGTAGTTTTCTCCACCCACTGTCAAAATTTGAACTTTTACACTTAATTTTAAAGTTGATTCTAAAATTTTTCAAATTTTGACACTTAATTTTAAAGTTGATTCTAAAATTTTTTTATTGAATTTTATGTTTCAGGACACTATAAATATTATATAAAAGTTTTACCTATAAATTATTATTATTATTTTGTTAATACATCAAATAACGTATTATTTGCATTTGGCCAAACAACAAACGCCCGAATATGAAAATGATATAGAGGTGTTTAGGACGGATGGTGAAAATAAGTTCACAGTCATTGAAGTGGCTTATTCATACCACGAATCAATTCAGAGTATATTTTTTTCTTAATGTACAATAGGAACTAAAAAACTCATATAATGTACCATGCAAAACTCGATGCAAAAAATTATGTTTATATTTATATTATGCTGTATCGTTATAAAATAATTCTGAACAATGTTTTAGTTTTTAATAAAATAATCAACATAAGGATTTAAGCTAGTGCACTAAACCATCTTAATTCAATAGATGTTTGAGTAAACAATGGTACTCACCGATACAAGATAGGAAAATGATTGTGTTTGAGAGGTCAAGATTCTGTATTTTTTCATAGATGCCAACTTTGTTCAGTTTTTTACTTATTTCTTTCTGCAAATCCCATTTTACATGCTCAACGAAATGAAAGAAACCAAAAGCGCCAAACAATGCCGAGGAAGTCAAACCCAAATGCTGATCCATGGCCAAAAAAACCGGTGGGGGAGCTCCCAAACACAGACAATCAAGTGCGACACGGCCCAAACACCCATCCATCCGCCACGCCCCCTGACTTGAAAACGCAAGTCGCCCACCCCACCCCGTCTCCCGTCTCCCGTCTCCCATCCCGAATGCTCCACCACCAAACCACCACGCCTCCACCGACGGCACCGGGAGGCGACCCAGCAACAACACCACCACCACCACCGCATTAGCATTACTCCCCAGCGAAAAGACCACTCCACCCCTCCTCCCCAACCCCCGCCCAAGACGAACCGCGGGGGCAGATTCGTCATTGCACGAAAACCCCCAACCCAAACCCAGCGCCAAGTCCCAACCGGCTCGCACCCGCTCCCCTGACTGGAACTCCTTCCTCTTCCTCCTTCCGCCCGAAGTCTCCACGCTCCCGTGTCCCATTTAAAACCTTCTTCTTCGCTTCGTCCCGACTCCAGTTGGGGCGCATTCTTTTCCCTCTCGCGTCCAATCCCTGAATCCGCCGGCCCGCGTCAAAACCTAGGGGCGGTGGCGGTATAGTCGTCGTCAGATCCAATGGGGGCGGCGCCGTCGACGCCGAGGCTGGGCGCGGGCGGCGCGGCGTCGCCGGGGGCGGCGGAGCAGATGTTCGCGGCGCTGGTCGGCGGGAAGGCGTACCCGATCTCCTCCGAGTTCTGGAGGCAGCTGCTCGAGCTGCCCCTCACGCAGCAGTGGCCACGGAACCGCGTTCTGCAGGCGTGCCACGCGTTCGGTGAGTTTGCCCCTCTGCCTCCGCCGGCTCGAGATCCGCGCGGTTGCTCTGATCGCGCGTCGGTTTGTTCTTTTCCTTCTCAGTTTTTTGCTGTTGGTCAGTGGTTGCTTTTGCCCCCTCTCTGCGGGCTTTGATCCGAGGGGCAATGTGAATCACGTGGTTTCTGTGCGCGCGCGCGGGGGTGCGCCCACCGCAGTGGGTTTAAGACTTAAATGTGGTGCTTCGAGGCGATATGGCTAGATTCACATGGTTTTCACGGCGTTTTTCCTGTGTTGGTGTAGTCGGGAGGATTTGGGTATCGATTTGTGTGGATTGTGAGCTGCATTTGTGGTTGCTCAGCTCTGATATATGACTTTGCGGACATGGCTATAGTCAACAATATGAACTGTTGTGTTAGTAAAATTCTTTCCAAGTTCAGCTTACTGTAATATCAAGACATCGGTGGTAAATTGTTACTTGTAGTATCATGTTTTGATTTATAATCGTCTCATGCTTACTAGCCTGTGCTATGTGTTTATGCAGCCCAGAACAACTACCATACAAAACATCTCGCAAAGATTTTGATCCATTTGGTTTGGTGCTTGCAAGAGTGCATGACAGATTCTTCTGTATCTCACGTGGCGTATAGGAAGGCTATCAATGCTGCATATATATCATCCATATTTCTCAAATTCATTATTGAAAATGCAAAGACTGATAATTGGCAAGAGCTAAGTCTTGAAATTGACAAGGATGAGAAGGGGCTGGAAAATTTTCCTTCTGGTAATTGATTATCTAAATAAACTAGTTCTTGCATGCATATATTCCAAAACACTGATACCATAAATCACTTTTTAATTATTGTGATATATCGATTGATCTGTCATGTTTTCCTGATCTCACAGAACAAAGCGTGGAATATTTTCTGATGAGAGGTGTTCTGAAGTACATTGGTAGTGTCGATGTAAGGTAGATCGATCGATGACTTCTATCTTTATTTTTTTGTGTGTGTTTTGAAATGATATTTTGCCATTTGCATCTCACTGTTTTTTATCCTTCATATGAAGTCCGGAGTCATGCTACCTACACCATGAACTTCTAAACTTGATGCTAGTACTTATGTCAACTCAATTGTGTTGTGGACCATCTCCTGAACCAAAAGACGTGCATCCTTTCATTGATGCGGCTATGCTTCAGGTAAAACTGATAGCTGCTTGTGCATTATATTTGCTGGTCTTTTTGTGGACCCTTTTTATGTCTGAATTTGGAATGTGCATCCTTGCCACATATTCTTCTACAGGACAGTTCCATAGTGTCCTCAGTAGTTCAAAAGTTGCTGCTAAATTTTGTAAAGCGACCACGGATCCCTTTAAACGGTTCACACCCTGCTTTCTCCGATGATGGTGGACCTGGTGTTTTGCAGCGAGTTGGTTCAGCAGCTGGTAATGTGGATACTCGCTTCCAGCATTTTCCTTCTAACAATTGGTCCATGCCTATTTTTTTCATACCTAACCTTAGACAAGTGTGGCAAAGTTAGGCAAATATTGTACTAGAGGACGTTTGAATTATGAAAATCTTTGACTTTACTTATTTGTTACTGCAGCAAATTTTGTACTACTGCCATATTATACTTTCAACTACCTTGTGAGCTCAAACGCTGAAGGTGCATCAAGTCAATTGGCAGAGAACAGTTTACTTGTGCTGCTTATTCTGATCCACTACCGGAAGTGCATTACAATGAGCTTTTCCGTTCCAAGCAGTACTGTCTACACAAGTGATTTAAATACCAATGTCAAGGATGCACCGGCTTTTCATGATAATCCGTACTACAAGGCATTAAGCAATGCCAAAGACAGTCAATGTAAGATGAACCTGTCGTTTGAAAGGAATTAAGTGCACCTGTAGTACAAAGAAACTGCAGCACTCGTATAGATCACTAACAAACAGAAATGGACTATGCAGATGATCGTGCTGATATTGAAGGAAATGCTCAAAATGGGCTAGTTGTCAGGTTGTCTTTTGCATCGCTATTTGATGCACTTGGCATGTAAGTAACACTTCATCATGCTGAGTGGTATGATCGTACTGTTACTTGTTAGATGTATAGAAGTTTGCCAAGTGTGATTCTAATTAAAACAATGAAGTTCTCTCTCTCCTTGCAAACAAAAATGTACTGATGAGTTGGCATTTGTGGATTATGGAAAAAGTTAAACAGTTCTCTCCAGATGGAATTATGTTTAAGGGATGTTTAAGAAATAATAATGCACTTCTGTTGATGGAAACCAACATTCTGCTCTTAACTTTTCACATATTTGTGGTGATCATTATTTAGAATACGATATATCATTATTAACGAAGATCAATCATAATGTCCAGTTATCCACTATCAATGCAGATGCTTAAAAGATGAGAGCTCGGTTCTACTGCTCTATTCTTTGGTCCATGGGAACTGTGACTTTCAGGAGTATGTTCTGGTTCGAACAGACTTGGATACTCTGGTATGTTAGCTTAATAACAATATTTCCGAATCATATTTATTGGAACATGAGGGCATTCAATACATATCTGGACATATTTGTTTTGAGTTCATAAAACTACTCCAATTTTAAGTTCTGTTTCTTTCCAATGTGATGAATAGATGATATTGGCATTTAATGTCTGAAATATTGCAATTTGGGGACTAGATTCCATATTGTACATAACAGAACATGAAATTGCTGGACAAAATAATAGCCGCTTGGGAACTTCAACTGTATT
This sequence comes from Oryza australiensis, assembly GCA_019925245.2. Classification (NCBI taxonomy): domain Eukaryota; kingdom Viridiplantae; phylum Streptophyta; class Magnoliopsida; order Poales; family Poaceae; genus Oryza; species Oryza australiensis. The sequence goes on along the minus strand of JAIFGZ020000048.1, from coordinate 5,383,671 downwards.
CTCCGAACTAACAATGGCTTACATTTGCTAAAAATTATCACTCCTATTGACTTGCTGAAATTGCTGCCTTGCTAAATATTAGAATGTTTTTTGCTAAGCTGCTGGATCCTTATACAACCAGGCAGATAATTGTCTTGTTCAAAATTCACAACTTCATTATCAAGCCGCAACTCACAAAATTTGAATTCATCCCCAAATGCACAAATATGCAAAATTGTTTATTATGGACTGGAGCATACCCAAATCCACATTTAACTATCACCCTCTTGCTAATTTATTTTGTAAATTTTGTCAACAGCTGATGCCTATCTTGGAAATGCTCTACAATGCATCAAGAAAGACTTCCAATCAGATATACATGCTATTGATAGTTCTTCTTATACTCAGTCAAGATTCAACCTTCAATGCTAGTGTACACAAATTGGTAAGCAAGTTGATTTACCATAAATTTATATTATTCAAAAACTGTTAATGCTTTTATGTACTATTCTAGGTGCTTCCGAGCGTCCCTTGGTACCATGAGCGCCTCATGCATCAAACTTCTTTGGGATCTTTGATGGTTGTTATACTAATCCGGACCATCAAATACAACCTCTCCAAACTGCGAGTACGTATCAGAATCTTTGTTGTTTTGCAACGGAAAGTTAGTAGCAGTATGTACTTGATCTTACCTTTTGTGAAGTTCTTTTTTTGTATCTTCTTGCTATCCAATTGTACAGCCTATGCAGTGTACCATGTGCTAACACTACACATGGTTCTTGTTTACTAACAAGCTTATCCACTGTAGGATGTCTACCTTCATACAAACTGCCTTGCAATTCTAGCAAATATGGCCCCTCATGTGCATAGGCTGAGTGCATATGCATCTCAAAGGCTGGTTAGCCTCTTTGACATGCTCTCTCGCAAGTATGCTCGCTCAATCTTTCTCCCAGTTTATTTACCTTGATCTTTTGTTACATAAAGTGACACCTAAAGTGACCTTATCTTCTGCTTTTATGCGACATTCTTCAGGTATACCAAATTAGCTGAGTTAAAAAACAACAAGGCTATCAAAGTTATATCTGATCAGATTGAAGCAGACATCTCAGATGATACGGTACTCAACAGTTTTTTCACAATGGTCTTTTTTTAACGTATTTTTTCACTAAAGAGTGGTTTACTTTTGCAGTCCACAGAACTTCACATATATACCGATTTCTTAAGAATTGTTCTAGAAATCATCAATGCAATTCTTACATATGCATTGCCTAGAAATCCTGAGGTATGTGCTGACTAGCAATTATATTTACTCCGTGTCTCATAGGGAGAATACTACTGCTTCTAATATGTGTATCAACAGGTCGTGTATGCTATCTTGCATCGACAAGAGGTTTTTCAGCCATTCAAAAACCATCCCCGTTTCAATGAATTGCTTGAGAATATTTACACAGTATGTGTTATTGCTTTTCTTACATGAACTTGCCAAAGTACAAATACAAAATAATCAACTAAGGTTTCCTTTCCGCAATCTCACCATGTTATGAATTTGTCTGGAAGGTATTGGATTTCTTCAATAGTCGAATGGACATGCAACAGTTAGATGGAGAATGGTCTGTAGATAAGGTTCTTGAGGTTATTAACAAAAACTGCCGTTCATGGCGTGGAGAAGGAATGAAGGTGATGCTTATAATACTTAGAAATTACTGTTTTAATGACAGTCCTTTGATGATTGCACATTTTCTTGTTCTCTGAGCGCTTGAATATATTCTGGTGTCCAGATTGATGGCTTGACAATATATAATGATATGTTTTCCAGATGTTTACCCAGTTACGGTTTACATATGAGCAAGAAAGTCATCCTGAGGAGTTTTTTATCCCATATGCATGGCGGGTTGTCCTATCACGAGGGTAATGCTTTCCTGTTCTCTCTTAGGCTTGTCATGTATAAAAAAAAAGAGAATAATAAAACAGTTTGGTCTTAGGTGTGTAGCGAGCGATGACTGAAAAACGCCTAAACTGTTCTTAATCCAATGTCTTGGTTTTGATTATGGCATCTTACCTTGCAAGGCTGTCAACTTGTCATAAGTTTTCACATGTTCTATGAAATTTCCTTATTTAGGCCAAAGTTAACCAAACAGTCAGACAGGGTGGGTGAAATTTCTCCAGCTTTTTATGGCCAGCTAGATTTGTTTGTCTTTATTACTTGCTTTTTTTTCTCATTTCCAGAAAAGTATGTCTTTGTTCGTGGCAGGGTTCTATGTACTATCCTTTTATTGACGTCGTAAACTTCAAATCCCCACTGATTTGTCCTAAGCTTGTTCTCTTCATTTACCAGATTCTCTTTCAATCCTGGTGCAATAAATCTGTTCCCTGTGGAGATTCATGTTGATGTGAGTTACTCTCTTTGGCCTCACTTTTTATAAGATTGTCACTCTCTTTCCTAACTTTTTTTTTAAAAAAAAAGAATCAGATCAGGTCGGTATATATATGCTTAAACCTGAAATAAAGCATGGACACCATGGCGCTGCATGAATTAATAGAACAGATTTCACACCTGAAATGATACAAATCCTTTGGATTCAGTTTCTCTTAGAAATTGCCAGTGTTGCCATCACTTACTGACCTTCATTTAGTTTGTTGCATTTGTAATGACATTTCTTCTTCCAAAATGAATTCCCCTCCAGGATGAACCATCCGGTGAACAAAAGGTCTAAGAATAATCCTGAATGTTCGAGTTCTGACTACAGCAGGATGACATATTCCATCCACCGAGGCAAATAGATATTGTACATAGGAGGCATATACCAGACGATCAACATGTATTCTTATTCATTTGTGTATATTTCCGTTTCCTCATAATGTAATACCATAGGTCAGCGGGAGGAGAGGCTGATATTGAGGTGGTAGAGAACTATGTAGGATACAACGAATAGTTCTTTCATAAGTTAATTTCTGTACTGCTTTTTTTAGACTTAACGCGTGAACGCCACCCAGGTGTTTCAACATGTCTTCCTACCAAAGATACCTTAACGGTCCACCTTGATGCTGCTTTGCTCGAAAATAACCAACCGATAGTAGTAGCATGCTAGCAGAGCAGAAAAACGAGAAGAGTGTACAGGGACATTGCACAGAGAAGCCGATGGCTTCATTAATCGGAAAAGTCGGTTCAATTTCATTGTCTTTCTGGCTTTCGAAAGCCGAATGAATCACTCTTAAATGTTTTGTGCTGTCTAAAAAGTACTCGGGTAGCTGCATTCTGCTGAAATATCAACAGTTGAAATGTAGTATGGTGATTGGAAGTTATTAGTAAGTACACTCAAAGTACTAAACCGTTGGTATTTCTTTGTTTGATGTTTGAATTGATGGTACCTCTTTTACCTTCCAAACACTGGGGGACTCCTTTCGAATGCAAGAATTTTTACAGGATTTTCATAAGAAAAAGTGCATTTTCTCCAAAATTCCCGCACAGTTCCTCCCTTCCAAAGGCGGCTTGAAACGTTTCCCAAAGAAACAAATGACTTCCCTGAATAATGAATTCATTCCGAGGGTCAACAAAGGAGGCCTATCTAGCCTTGATTCAATAAACCACAGGAGAAAAAAATTAGCGAAGACAAAATCAAGGATTACATGCTCCCACAAGCATCCATGAATTGGGCTGTATCCATTAGTTCGATCGGTCAGCATGCACCCCCATATATTGGTTTAGTACATTCTGGAATACCTGCATTAGAGAACATATATAAAACATGATAAGTTGGTGCTAGCAAACATGAAAGCTAATAGTTTTGATTTAGAGCTAGTGAGATGATAATTTTGATGTGAAGATAGCAATCACATCAGAAGATATTTCCGCATAAAAATTTCAGCAGAACACCAGAAGGCAAGATAACTGCTCAGTTCCTGGTAGGTTGAAATGTGCGCTGTTAATAGATCAGATCGTTGTTTATTTTGCCATTCTATCTTAGTTCAAGGGTAATGCACTGATGATAGTGTTTTGAAATGATTTCTAGGAAAGAGAAGCACCTGAAAGGAAAATAATTCTTTCCCATTAAGAAGTGCATCCATGGCAGCATACTGGTCATCAAACACGCTGTAGAATGTCTTGTAAAACTCACTCCTGTATCATGCCATTCAACAGTTTAGAAGCATCGACATGATGTGCATTAAGAAAATTACAGGAGAGGGCAAAAAGTACTAACTGCTGCTCTTTTGTGGCTTGTTGGTCCATCTCGTCGAACTTCCTTGTCAGTATCTCTGCTCCTATCGGTCCAAGCATGTTGAGGACAAGAGCTTCTAGAGTCCTTGGGAAAGTATGCTGAAAAGCATGGATGCTTAGGAGTAAGTTTAATTTCAGCAAAAACCTTGTTTAACTGTATGAACAGTTCAGATGCGGAACAAACTATAAACCATTATTTGTATGAGTGATGATGTTCCATGCACATTGATCAAGGTTTGCATAGTACATTGGAAATAATAATAACTTCTTTGCTTCGACATTCTAAGGCCAAATATGAGGGCCAGAAAGTACACAGATGAAAAAATGATATGGAATCAGCAGATAAAATTCAGTTCATAATACATACCGCCATGACAAGCAGCATGCTCTGCAATTCAAGCGGTTCAAGTGGTGAAATTATTTTTGCGATAGCATCTTTCTCCAAGAGAGATGAATCATCTGCAGCAATCTTCTTTCTTTCATTGCTTTGGTTGCAAGATGCATCCTGAGATGTAGGTTCTGTTACTTCATTTTTGCGAACCATTTCAACACTGTTGTGAACCAGTGAGATGAGTTCATAAAGTGCTTGGAGGGTGGATGGTTCCAAAGTTTGCAATGGTGAATCTTTTTTGCCAGATGAATCAGAATTTGTAACCTGGTTGTGTAAATTCAATTGCTCGCAACCTGTTAAATGATCAACAGAAGTTCTTATGTGTGTGAAAATCACAAAAAAAGTAAATTAAATATAAAAGCAATATTATGGATCTAAACCATTGTTGTGTTCCTAAATGACAACAGAGAAGAAAGGGTTACTGCCACATTAAATTTGGAATGACACTATAGCACTCAGCTGCTGTCAATCGAAATTTGGAATTACTACAACAGCAAGTGGTGCTGAACTTAATTGAAGTAAATATAGGCTAGGACAGAAAGCTTAAGTTGCAAACATATTGACCTCCTGATGCTTTATCCGCAGGCTGAAAAACTGTGCTACCTTTTGAGTGACAAATGGAACTCTCCTGCACCATTTTGTTCTGCCTCATGAGAGGAACAAAGTTACCACACAAAATATCCATCCAATGAAATGTGAAGGATGTCTAAAAAGTAGGAACAAAGAATCAAGAAGTACAAAGAAAAAATATTGCAAAGTACAAGCATCTAATACTGCATGTAAAGAAGATAAATTATATTAGCTATAACAGTCAGATGTGGGCAAGGATAGAAATGGATCATATGGCATAGAAATGGATCATATGGCTATTTGAAATCAGTAGCATACACAAATAAACTGATGAAAAAAGGGCAACAGAGCGTACCATCTCTTTATCCACCAATCTTCACTACAAATCATGTTTAGATGTAGACACCCGCGAGATGCCAAAACAACATGAAATCAGTCAGAGTCGGCTTTCATTGTGACATAGACACCCTAACTCCCTAAGTAAAGGATAGAAAATAGGACATGAATAATTCTCTATGTCCTTCAGTTGAACAACCACGTATCCTGCTCTTATTTCAAAAACATGCAACTGGCAATGAGTAAAGTTATAGCAGTTGTGGCCAAATATCTTTGTCAAACAGCAATTTCATTAAATCCTTCTATTATAGAGTCATATCAATTGCAATGTCAAATATGCTTGTGTCACAGTGTTACGACCTATTAATACATTGGTTACTAGGAGTGGTAAACTGAAATGCAATGCAAAATACAACATGCTTCTACACTGCATTACAATAGAGTTACAAACGTTTACTTTGGAGTTTGGTGTTTGGTGGAAGTGCAGTGCATAACAATTGTAACTGAATGAAATACTAATACCTGCTCAGGATTCGTCGTAGATAGTAGGCATCCATATGTTCTGACATTTCAGTCATTATTCTTGATTTCCACCAAAAGTTAATTGCTATTGTCACATCATCACTATCAACTTGATGATACCTGTTAATTGAATACTCTAGAGTGTTACCGTATTAATTTTCCATCTGTTTGTTTTCCCAGATGACAATTCATAGAAGAAAAATTCAAGAAACAAAGCTAGCCACATGACCATTATATGACCTATCACATATATTCAGGAGAAGGTACATTGAACTAGAACATCACTTTCGATATTTAGAGCAATTTAGATTGGTCCTATGAAAAATTAAAAACTTAGTAAATTTTAGTTCATAAACAAAAAAAATGGATTGCTATACTTTGTAGCATCAATAAAGAGATGCTAAGAACTCATAATGAATTGCTACGAAATGATAATTGAAAAGAAAAGGTTCGGCAACAAAATAGCCCAAGGATAATAAAAAAAAGATGTACCATCCTTCTGGTATGAAAAGAGCATCGCCACAATTTAGAATGACTCTCTCAGAATAATCCTTCATGTATCTTGCTCTTGGGTAACTTGAATAATCTGGTTCCTCAATGCTGACATAACTGCCAAATAATATTTGGAGATCAGAGGGATACATGTCATAACTGATAATTTTCAATTAGTCCAAGACAACTGAATAAATAGAAACAGTTCCTGTGTGAAGGGTTTTACCTATGATTGGAGGCCTCCCCATACACAGGCATTGGATACAAATACGGAGATGCTGAGGGAGGCCACAAAGTTACTGTATGAAATCAAGAGAAAGCAACAATTACCACAGGTGTTCTGCTAGAAATTTATCACAGGCTGTACACATACTAGTAATTTATATTTTCAGATAGCTACAACGATAGGAATCCTTTGCGAGAAGATTGTGAAATCAAATTTGAAAAGAAACAACATCAACCATAAAACAGAAGTCCATCATTTGTAATTGCAGTAGAAGAAAGTAATTCCTGATTTCCTATGTTCAGCCAGATACAGAGCTGACAAAGAATTTAGAAGAATTATTTGAGGCACCACTAATTGCCAAAGAACATCAAACTACAGCATACTCAAAATATTAACACCCATTTACACACCTTTTTTGCAACCAGCCACCACACAGAGAAGGTTTTGATGGGGATCATAATGGGTACTTGATCTCAAGTGAGCTCTATTCATCCAAATGTTTATTGATGAAAATGGTTTTCCTCTTAAAAATGTAGGCTGTTAAAATATAAACAAGCAGAAGTAAAGAACAACTCATTTATGGAACTTCACAGTCACGTATGGAGAAAATTTGGCTAAGAAAAAACACAGTTATGTCAGACCTCCTGAATGTCCTCTTTCAAAACTTCCAACGAGCATCTCTCTCTGTTCTCAGTGTTCAGAATTGATACCTGCTTACAGTGAAACTCATTCCCAATTAAATTACACGCACATACTATAACCGCTGTGAAAAAAGTGGGCTCACTTGTGCTAAATAGACTTGGTCATAACTCTCTAAGCTGCTAGAGCACCCTGCCGCTGAAGAAGTAGGCTCGTTGAGGATTTCCTGCGCTTTGGATGAGTCACTAGAGGCATTTGGGTACCTCAGGTAAGATTTGCACGAGTGAATGAATTTGGAGAATGGAACAAGCACCTGCAACAAGCAGCAATAGCACGTCATGCAAAACGTTGCACTTCATACAGAGTGAAAGGTGAAAACCCACCCTCTCATGGCTTCTGAGATCCCCATAGAACACATGCCCAGTGCTCGACATCATAGCTTCCACATCAACATCAGGTCCAACCTTTTCCTGAAGTAAATATTGTATCGGAGATTGCACAACGCAAAGTAGAATGATACAGAAACAATATAATTTTTTCCAGCATCCTCATGTGAGCTAGATAGAGAGGGATTGATCGAAACCAGCAAGTAGTCAAGGCCGCCACGGCGAGGATCCCACCGGGAGGAAGCCGTCCAATCCTTCACCACCCCACGAAACACCTGATGGGGGATAACACGCACGGAATCGTATCAACAACTGATGGAAGCAGAAAGGGGGAGGACGGTAAAAGGGAAGGGAAGGAGGCGGCTTCGAGAGGATTCGGGCGTGGAGGTGCTCTACCGCGGGGGCGTTCCTGGGCTCTATGGCGGCCGCGAACTCATCGGCAGACGGCGGCAACGCGAACCGCGCGGCGCGGAGGCCGGTGTCCAGCCGCGCGCCCACGAACTCGCCGCCGGCGGCGTCGTCCTCCGCTCGCATCGCTTCGCCGTCTCCCATCACCAAGAAGCACTAGGCTTAACTTGCAGTAGTCTAGTGGACTAGTAGTCTTGTGAATGGGCCTGGTCTTGGACTGGCCCTCTTTGGGCCTGAAACTAAATATCGGCCTATCGTCTGAGCTATGATTCAAACGAGAAAATTATTTTTTAAAAAGATCTTTTTTTAGTAAAAAGCCTACAAATTATAAAACCCCTTTTTAGGGATTATAATAAACCCTTTTTTTAGGGATGTAATTTTTAAGATTCGATATGAAAAAGGAATATTGGTTGGTGTTTTTTTTATTTTCCGTTGGTACCTCTAATTTTCGCAAGAATTTAGAAAACGCGTAGAGGATGATTATTACTCACAACTAAACATTTTCATCGAGAAACCAGAGATGGTACATACTCCATCATCTATTCAGATATCCTGAAAATATTATCTAAATTATAATATAAATTTATAGTACTAAAATATATTATATCTTGTCACTATTAGAGAAACCATCATTAGTTGAAGTGACAAAAACCACAATAGTCCTGGTTTGAGTTGCACCCGGGACTAGAGATGATCTCTACGGATTTCTAAAAATATTAGTCCCGGTTCGTGTCACGAACCGGGACTAAAGATCACCTCTAGTCATGGTTCAAATATTATCAGAGTCTGTCAAAGCGCCGGACATCTTTAGTCCCGGTTGGTAACACCAACCGGGACTAAAGATGTTTTTTTTGTCCTGGTTGGTAATATTAACCGGGACTAAAGGGCACAGGGGATCTTTAGTCCCGGTTCTTTACCTTAACCGGGACAAAAGAGAAAAAAATCTTTATCTTCTCGTATCCCGTGCGCAAACTGCACTTAGCTAGCTCCTCTTTCCTACGCACTTATCTTCTCCTCCACTTCTTCTCTTCCTTATCTTCTCCTCTTCTTCTCCTTCCTCTCCAGATCTCTCTCTCCCTCTCCATCTCTCCCTTTCAGATCTCCCTCTCCTCGGCTGTTCGGTGGCGGGCGACGACGGCGGTGGCCTCGCGCGCGGCGCGCGGCGCGGCGGCGGCGCGCGCCCCGCGTGGGCGGGCGATGATGGCGGCAGCGGCGGCCCCGAGCGTGGGCGCGGGCGGCGGCGACGGCCCGCGCGTGGGCGGGCGACAGCCGGCGCCATGGGCACGGCGACGGGCGGGCGGAGGCGGGCGGCCGTGACGGCCGATCGAAATTTTGAATTTTTTTGATGTTTGATGATATATAATGTGATTTGGATATGTGATGTGATAGTATTTGATCTGTGATTTTTGTGGATTTTGAAGGTGTATTTGATATGTGGAGAAAAAAATGAAAAAAACATTTGGGATATATATTGTTCATTGCTATTTATGAATCGTGATATTTGATTTTAGTATCTCGTGATGATTTTAGGATTTTGACAAGAAAAAACAAAAGAATCGAGGGCGTGGGTTGGAGAAAGGACAAATTAAAAAAATTAAAAAAATCTTTAGTCCGGTTGAAGCTACCAACCGGGACTAAAGATGGAGAAGCCGATCACGTGGCTCGCCATCTTTAGTCCCGGTTGGTGGCTTCAACCAGACTAAACATACATCTCTAGTCCCGAATTCGTAGTCCCGGTTTGACAACCGGGACTCAAACCGGGACTACTGAGGGTTACGAATCGGGACAGTTGTGGCTTTCTCCAGTAGTGTGTATTACAAAGTATCATATCGTACAAGATTTGTTTTTTACTGAATGGATGATACATGAACACCAAAGAGGACTGAGCGTGAGATGGCACGTGCAAGCGCACAACTTTTATGCGAGAAAAGAAAAGATCTCTACGAAAGCATGCATGCGGCGGCGTGCGTGCCGTTTTCAGAAAACCGAATCCTCCGACGTAGAGTAATCTACGTCAGAGGGATGTTGGCGTCGCTAGGCTGCTCGTTCGCATAGGATGGATGCGAATAAGCATAGCATACTAATAGCTCCTTCTCCGTCCACGCCAGAAAAATCAGCCCAGTTGAGGCTCGCTCTTGGCTGCTTCACTCGACCACGCATGGCCGTCGAGTTCTTCGTCGACGGTGCGATAGTGCAGGTACAGCACTCACGGCGGCCTCCGTATCGAGCGTGTGGTTCACGGACTGGAGCCTGTTTGCCCTAGATGATTGACTTGAGCTTCTCCACACGATGAATCCTCAAAAGTTGCCACGGTCGTGTGTCGTCGCCTCGCTCCTTGCCATCTATGACAACCTTAGCCAGGTCAAAAAATCTTTAAAAGATCAACCATACACATACATAGATAATTTAAACATACTTTGCCATCACATTGGCTTAAAGCTGAAGACTTGGGGCGTGTTCGGCTGGTCCTATAAGCCACCTGATAAGACAAACCGGCTGGTTTGCTGTGAGAGAAAAATATTGTTCGAACGGCTGATAAGCCCGGCTGGTAAGACAAGCGAATAGGGCCTTGATCTGAAAACAGCGGCCTACGTGGCTGGTTGGCAATTTGGTGTGAAGAAGCTGACCTGTGGTGGATACATCGGGCGGCGTCGAGTTCCTTGTCGTCGACTCGTCGTAAAGGAAGCCAGGATTGTCCGGCATATGGCTATATTTCTCTTCTAGAAAGCCACGATGGCGACCTGTGCCTGAGACACGCTTCTCTTTCTGGCCTTAATTTATTGAATAACTTAACCGAATAAACCGTGAGAAATTTAACCTAGAACAAACTTTAATTAATAAATCCATTTAATTTGTAGAATTGGCTTGATGGGATTTTTCTTGAGTTCCTCATGCTAAAAAATATTAACAGAATTTTTAGTGAAATTTACAGAGCAAAGAAATAATTTTAATAATTAAAATACGATTATCGAAATTAAATTAAATCTAAATCCTGTTTTCTTTTTTTCTTTTCTTTTTTCTTGGCCGTGGGACGCGCCCATCTCCTCGCCCCCCTCGCCCGCACTCCGCGCCTCGCCTTCCCACCGCCGGGTCGATCAAGGCCGCAGCCCGCCCGCACCGCCCTCGAGACGCGCCGACATGTGGGGCCTATCTCGTTAGCTACGTTCCCAACCTCCGGCCGAAGAAGGCGGGGCTGACGTCAGCCACGCCGTTGCCCTCCTTGAGCCCCTCGTGCCCGCTCCGCTTCCCCGGGATGCCGAGGACCCTCTCCCCCACTCCTCCAGTGCGCGTCGCGCCCAAATCAACAGGGATTTGATTTTCGAATCTGCCGCTTCTCTCTTTATCTCTCCTCCACGTCGCCGGCGGATTCGGTGCCTACCCAGCCATGTCCGAGCTCCCGCGTCCATAAAAAGGATCCCCGTCCTCCCCTCCCTCTTTCCCCCCACTCTCCGACCTCTCTCGCGCTCTCTCTCGCTCCCGTGCCGTGCAACCCTAGCACCGCCATCTTCCACCGCCTCTCGCCGCTGCTAGCCACCATTCGGATCACTGTCTAGCCGCGCCACCGCCACCACCATGCTCGCTGGGTCCATCCGCCCCTCGGCCGCCATTTCACGCTGCCGGTTTTCTGTTGGAGCGTCGTCCCCATCGCTCGCCAGTGAGCTCGTCATTCCCTTCTCTCCGGTCGGCTTTGTTGCTTTCCATGTATCGCCATTCTCTCTCTAAACTCCCCCATTCTCTTCCTTAGGTCAAGACAAAGCCAATCTGTTGCCTCCATCACCTTCCCCGTCGTCGGTTCGCTGTTGTCGATGTCTCCCTGAAGCCGTCGTCCCCTCCTCTCACCGTCGCCGTCCTTGTGCCGCTCCTATCAATACAAAACCCTCGGTGAGCCGTCTCTTTCCCCCTCCGGACTCCCGCCTTGTCCCGCGCTCGCCGCCACACCGGGTGGTCGCCGCCGGTGACCATCGGACCGCGTGCGCCGCTGCCTCCCTACCGTCCAATTTGCCCCGGGCAGATCATGACCGCCCGTCCGCCCATGTGGATGTCGCGTCGGCGCCACATGTGTGCCATGCGTTGGCTCCCCTCGATGACGTCAGCCCTCGGGCTTTAATACGCATTAAATAATTATGGACTTTTCGTTTATAGGAAAAACACAGTGAATGTTCTGAAATTTATAGAAAATTAATCCGAGCTCTGTTTTAGTCCATTCAAATTGCAATAAATTCATAAAAATGCCTAGAATCTATTAAAATGGTTTTGTTTCCTGTTTCAGTAGACTTATAGCCTGTTTTCTTGTGTGCTTTGTTTGTCGTGCAAATTTTGGTAGTTTCGACACTCCGGTTTATTTTGAAGTTATTGCAGAGGTCCCAGCAGCACCAGGACAAGGCAAGTCATGCATTTCTCATTAAACATATTGTACCTACTTGCAAATATCTTCCTTTCTATTAAATTTGCATTATTTTATAATGTCATGTGGGATGGTTCCTATTGTACTTAGCCTAGTTTGTTTACCCTATCTCATTGATAGCTTGGGAATTAACATGAATAGATGTTGGCTTAGTAAATGCTTAGCATTACTTAGATCAACTAGCTCATTATGGAGAATATCACTACTACTCTATATCTTTGATTAATAAGGATGATCATGAACATGTATCACCATGGTATTAATTCAACTAAAATATGCCTAATGGTGGCCTGTGGGCGTATGGTTTTGATAGATGCGTTCATGGCATTTAAGAACCACTTCATGGGAAACCTTGGAAGAATTACCGTGCCTACCACAAGCCAGGATGGGCAGCGACTGGACTTGTGATGTAGCTTTTCTCTGTTTGACGTACCCAAGCAAGGGTGAGTGTGATGGAGTTTGAATGGGCCCTGTGACGGTCTATGCGACTTCTGTATTCACCCAGCCACAAGAGGGGTTGCCTACCTTGGTTTTAAAGGTAGGGTAAAACTTGAATTATGGTGCGATTGGTTAGAAAGGGTTATCCGAAGGGTCCTGTCACAATTCCTTTTTGTATGTTATGGTGGCATGTCGGCGCATGGAAACATATCATGGGGCTGTGTCTTGTAGGTACAGTTGTACACCTCTGATCAGAATAAAACTATTCGAATAGCCATACTCACGGTTATGGGCAATCAACCAGATTCACCATGATTAGTCTTATTATTAATAAGTAGACTTAATGGAACTGGCATAGTTCAAGTGGATGGTTGGGCCTGTCGTAATATGTTGTAGCGTTGGACAATGATGTTTAATATTGCTTAATTAACTTCAACAGTTTTTTGGCTTTCAACTACTGCTCTTAAATGTTTGTTTTATGTAAAAGAACCCCTAGCCTTTTTGGAATTACTGCATCATACCTTCTCTTGCTATGACTTGCTGAGTACAGTAGGTAGTACTCAGTCTTGCTCTATCTTTCCCACCCTAGAGCTAGAGTACTACTCGGATGAAGGTTACTCGAAGGAGTAGGCTTCGTCGCTATTGTCAAGGATGCCCGTGAAGTGGAGTCGCCATGCTGCGAGCATCAAGTTGCTTAGACTAGCTCGTTTTTACTTTCTGCTGCATTTGTAAGACATGAATCTATATGCCAATTTTTCGTCTGTGTACCCTAGCCGGTCTGAACAGGGTTTAATGCACATTCAGTTTGGAATTCTGGTTAGTGAATTTCTGGGCATGACAGACATCGGCCTTGCGTGGTTGTTGTCAGCGCCGGCATCGCTGTGGGAGGGAGGGAGGGGGCGCCACCGCCATGATTGCCTTGTTCCATGGGGTGAGTGAAGCATGGGCAACGGGATGAGGAGGCTGCGGGCGTGGACGTTCAGCGTCGACGGCGTCAGGATGAGACGCCTAGCACCTGCTACGCCTTCATATGCCGAGAGACGATGGTGGGTGGCGTGGAGGTGATGAAGGAGATAGACTTGAAGGTACAGGACCTTCCGCCGCCATCGGCGAAGCACTCGGCAACCATGTGTGGATCGGTGTCCCGAGGAAGCTGTGCCTGCGTTGTTGCACCATCGACGAAGAACTCGACGGCCATGTGTGGGTGAGGGAAACAGCCAAGAGCGAGCCTGTTGATGCCCTGATTTTTCTAGTGTGGGCAGAGAGGAGCCTGTTGGTGTGTAGTGATCGTTCGCGTCCGTCTGATGCCAAACGAGCAGCCTAGCGACATCCAACTTTTGACGTAGATTGCTCTACGTCCGAGGATCCGGTTTCCGTTCTAGAGGCAGCTATTACAGAAAAGCTCGAGCAAGCTAGTTACAGATCAAATTGCCGATCTCTAAGTCCAGTAGCATAGGACGCGCGCCTGCCACTCACGCTAGCTAACACTCTACCCCAATTAGAACATAACTTGTGTGACCCATAAAAGCTGGGTAAGCATGTTTAGTACCATGAAAGCAAGGACGAAACTAAGTTATAATAGTTTGTCCCTTGAATCATATCATTTCCGAGTTAATTTTACATACAGCAATCCTTCAAATGGGTTAGGCTGCACGGTGGGTCAGTGTGCAGGCCTATATGGTTATGCGTAACCAAATTATAAGATCAGGATGTGTGTGATGCGTGATCGTTCGCTCCCCGCGAACAAGTTACGACCGCGTATGTTTTTCTAAGCCGACAGTACTATATGATATTCAGCCTCATGCTTTTGCTTCATATCAATATTGTTGCTTTCATGTGATTATTCTATAGTAATTAGCATATGATTAGTGCTCACTTAAGCATATTAGGCTTGCGCTCCTTGTTTATTTGAGTTAAGTTGATTTTCTAAATAATTTTTTTAAATAAGTGTCAATTTAAATTTTAGACTTTAAATAAGAAAATAATAAACTTTATACATATAAACTTTCTACTTAAGGTAAAAAAAGACTTTAGACCTAAATTACATTTTTAAACAGATAAAATTGGGTTAGAATTGTACAGTTAAATATATTATCAAATTAAAAGATAAATAAAACACATCGAATAAAATACAAAAGAGTTATAAGAGTACTTTGCTAGCTAGTGTTACTTTGGTAATTAACAATTCAAATCACTATACGAGAAAAATATCGTACAACTCCTACTACTCTCTCCACATGGACTGGCCGAGCCCACCGAGCGTCCCGCACATGGCGCCACCGAAGTTTGTGAGAAACGTGATCGCGCGTCCCGCGCCCGCGCGACTGATCACGCAATAGTATTCGCGCAAGTGAAAGAGGAAGGATGCAACGTTCACACTGCACGTCCTCAGATCAGCCCGGTGACAAGGCTCTGACCTCGACAGTGCGGTGTCGTGCCTCTCTCCCTCGATCGGCCTGAGCATGAACGTCTAATTTGAGTGCTTCCTCGATCCAACCTCCACAGCATGGCGTCATGCCTCTCTCCCTCGATCAGCCTGAGTACAAGTAGTGTCTGATTTGAGTTCTCCCTTAACCAGCCTATAATTTGAGATCCGTGTTCTTTCTAGGAAACCGCGCTCCCTTGCTCCGACCTTCACAGCATGGCGTCGTGCCTCTCTCCCTTGATCACCCTAAGTATGAGCGTCTAGTTTGAGCTCTCCCTCGATCCGACCTTCACAACAAGGCGTCGTGTCTTTATCCCTCGATCAGCCTGAGTACGAGCGTCTAATTTGAGCTCTTTCTCGATCAGCCAGTAATTTGAACTCCGTGTTCTTCCTGGGGAACATTGTGAGACAGACGTGACGTAGAATCATTGACATAGCTTGCTCAATTTGAGCTCCCTGTTCTTCCTGGGAACCGCACGAGACAGATGTGACGTAGAATCTTTGACATAGCTCTCGTGGGCTGAACGACACATGCAAGCTGAACGACACATGTGTGCATCGTGAAAACTAGTATGGCTATCTTGTCTTTATTCAAAATATAATTTTAATACAATCTCAAAGATATTTTGACTAAGATGATATACACACATAACCAACGTCTAATTTGAGCTTTGTGTTCTTCGCGGTAAATGAGATCCTCTGATGTACGTCAGCTGACTTTGTGTGACTGACATGTGGGTCCATCGAGAGATGGACCTCGATGGACCCACATGTCGCTGATACAAAGTCGATAACGTTATGTCGAGGAACCACTTCCTCTTTGTGGGAACTATGTGAGACAGACATGACTTAGAATCTTTGACATAGCTCACTCGGGTAATTTGAGCTCAGTGTTCTTCCCGAGAACCATGCGAGACAGACGTGACGTAGAATCTTTGATATAGCTCGCTTGGGATGAACAACACATGCGAGCTGAACGTGCAGTGTGAAAACTCGGATGACTATCTTGTCTTTATTCAAAATATAATCTTAAATATAATCTTAGTACAAATCTCAAAAATATTTTGACTATATACACGCACATAACAAGCGTGTAATTTAAGCTCCATGTTCTTTGTGGGGAACCATGTGAGACAAATGTGACTTAGAATCTTTGACATAACTCGCTCACGCTGAACCACACATGTGTGCACCGTAGAAACAACAAATTGTGAAAACTTGGATGATTATCTTATCTTTATTCAAAATATAATCTTAGTACAAATCTCGAAGATATTTGACTAAAATGATATAAACACACGTAACAAACATCTACACGTATATATAACCAAAGTTATTGTGGGCACCACACAATACTACTCTATAAAAAGGGGTCCACATGTTTGTTTTAAAATAAAGTTAGCATGTTAGACTCTTTTTCTTTCTTTATACAAGGTATGTCCATGGACATCTATAGCTATACTTATGCGTGCCTTGCAATATAATATATATTTTCATATTTATCACTATCCAATCTAAACTGAACACCTACATCAAAGTGTCGTATAGATTTTTCATATAAAATAAGGACTTGTTTGGGGAGACCACTGCCAAGACAAAGCTTACCCACAAATATCGATAACAATCAATAAAAAAGACATATTAATAATTATATATTTAATTTGTCAATGCATTGTTTTTATTTAAACATGCAATGAAACTCCTTTCTTTACGGTATTGCCTTGTGTCTATGTTTATATGTAATTCTTCAAAGTTGCTGACGAATATCAATATTTTTCCCTAGCTTATTTGCGAAAACTACAAATGGTTTCTCACATAATTTATTTTGTGAAGGATGGGTTAACTAACTAATTTGTAACATACCAATTTTTATATATGATTCATACTTATTATGGTAGATGATTTGCAACTAATTAAACATTAGTTGTACACTTACAGTACTCATATTATTGCATAAGTGCTATATATGGTAAGTGCATATATATTTAGGGTCTGTTTAGTAGGGCTCTTGATTCTCTAATTTTCTGTTTCTATATTCTGATTCTCCTGAATCAGATTCTGAAGAGAATCAGAATCGGTATAATAAAATAATAATTAGAACAATATTTTAGGTGATTTTTAGGTGATTCTTAGGAGAAACTGGTTTCAGGTGATTCTAGGGATAAACTGGTTTTCAGGTGATTCTCACTCCCTATGTAAAACTGCTGAATCATTTGAAGTGATTCTTCTCAGAATCAGTTGTAAAATAACCCGTTTGGCAAGAATTCTACTAATTCTGTTGAGAATCAGGGAGAAGAATCCCTACCAAACGGGGCCTTAGCCATCATCATAGGTTCTAAAGGTGGTTTGATTGGCTACTTTATATATTGTAAGAACACTCTGTTCAAATATTTAGGATGGCTGGTTAAATATGACCAATATATATTAATAAAACTTACATATATAAATTGGAGAAATTTGAAGGTAGTTCAACACACGCATACAGATGTACAATATTAGTTCATCATTGCATCACTTCCTAATTGTCATTGTATGTTTTCTAACATAATTCCTCAAGCTCATGAACATGCATGTATAGAAAGATCACTCTATAGAAGCTATGTATATGGGAAGATAGCTAGCATCTATATATACAACTTAAGATACAACTTAAGGCCAAACAAAAGTTAGTTCAAATTACTGGACAAATATTACGAATAATGCAAGGCCAACGATGTTTAGACGTGTATTTTTCGATCATTATATATGAAAAGTTTCCACAACATATTATGTAACATAATTCTTTTTAGAAAATTATTTGCACACAGAGTATATATGCATATTTGTTCAACTACCTTAGACAAAAATAGAGTTTCCTTAAAGCTTTACATTTGAACTTATGTGTCCAGACGTTGATCGAAACCGCATATATATATGGATCCGCTAGCTCTAACTAGTAGTAAAAATCTCAAAATTAAAACTAACTACGAAAAAATTGAGCATGTTAATTAGACTGCATATCGAGGATCTGTATATGTTTCAGAACCAATCGATCGATTATGTCTGGAAACAAAATAAGGAAAAAAAACAGAGAAGAAAGAGATATACATATATAAATCAGAGAGGATAGAGCAAAAATATAAACTGAAGACGCATAGTATGTGAGAAACAAATTACACGATCTATCATGAAACATCCAAATTAAAGCAGGACGATCGTATAAAGTAAAAAAACATAACTTACGAATTGTATATGACCACATCTATCTATCTCCATATACACATATATATAAAATATCAACTCATCGTTTGAACAAAAGAACGTACTCAGAAGAAATCAGGGAAGATCAACAAGAAATATAGATTTCCCCCCTATCCTAGGTAGCTGCAGCAAATAACCACGTACATGCACTAATTAAATTCGAGGCAGTGAGCAAAAGAACGGCCAGAGAGAAACCATATATATGCATGCATATACCTCGGTTGATCGATCAAGATATGCATGACTGTGATTACGGCAGTTAATATGCATAAGTACCTCTCTAGCTTTGGTTCTATCTCAATCTCCGCTAGGGTTTTTGCATGCAAGGTCTGAGTTGATCAGTCTAGATCTCCTCTATATATTGCGTTTTTTCTGTCCAATCTTCAGATGAGAGATGAAGATCTAGTAACATATGATAGAAAAAAATTCACAATAGTGCATCGATTAGAAGATGAAACTGCGCAGCACGATCTGAATCTTAGGAACCCAATAGTTCCAACCACTTACTCAGAGATCAAAAAAAGCAAAAGATCAGATCATGCTGGCAGCTTCAGCTGCTGAAGGTGCACACATATCACAAAGCCAATTAAATGGAGAGGTGAAGAGTGAAGAGAGGGGCTAGGGCATGGAAGCTCATTTATAGAGCAGAAGCTAGTAAGAAAGTAAGCTAGAGAGATTATATTACAGTTCGTTTGAAACGGGAGGAGCTAAAATTTTGCAGGATTTTAAAAGTGATAAAGCTAGAGGTAAGGTGTGGTCCTATGAGCATGCAGAGGAATATCATTGAAAAAACCGGTGCTTGTCTTTGCATGCGTTTGCTTATGCTAATATGCTACCGAAGCTAGCTAGATTGTGCAATAGTATATATTTGCACCAGGACACCTTTTGTGCTAGGATTAGCCGGGGTGTGCAAATGCAGTGCATAAGGCGAGCAAGTTGGGCTAGCTAGCTGTTGCATTGCAGCAAGGCTAGGTGACCTATATGCGACTAAGTAACGGGACCATATACGTATCCGATGCAATATATTGCAATGCACCCATGTGAGTCAGTTACTCGATCTTTGTAGTCTTGTGAGCTCGATTCGCTGCTTATGATGGATGACACATCAGGAAGATCATGACTAACAACTGGCACATACCATCTTTTTTGTTGACATTCAGAGAGTTGTTGTAGAGAGAGGTAGGACCGAAAATTCTATTAATTCAGTGAAAGTTCCTGTTGGTCCAACAGAAAATTCAACCTGGACAGTCTAGACTGCTGGACAAACTGAGATCATCAGAATTCAGAAGGTCAGCTTCCTCAATTTGGTTGGTTTCTCAATTGCATGCCAGGAATTTTCAATTAATGTGGCCTCGCCAGACTTGAAAGATGCACTTTAGAAATCGTTGAATTAATGCATCTTTTACTTATCTGATAAAATAGTAAAAAATTTTAAAAAAATATAAAATTTGGTCTACAAGAAGATATTAATTGTACAATAATTTGAACGGTTCAGATTTTTAGTTTGAGTTTTCAAATTAGAGATTTAGCCATGCCGTACGAGATGGGGGTTGTGTGGCTATATATATATGAATATGAATATGTATATATATATGTATATGTATATATATATATATATGTATATGCGTGTTTAATTGCTTACACTACGAGAAAGCCCAAGTTTGTCGAGTGCCTGGATGTTTGCCGAGAGCTTTTCATCATATACTCAGCAAACGATTTATTTGTCGAGTGGGCTCTCGACAAACAATTTATTTGCCGAGTGTACTCTTTGCCGAGTGCAACGCTCGGTGAAGTTGCCAACCGTTGAGTGCCAGGTTTCGCCGAGTGTCACACTCGGCGAACCCTGGCACTCGGCGAAGAGCATCGTTACCGTTTTCTCGTCTACCGCTTATCTTTTTTTTTGTCAAGTGCCTGTGCGACACTCGATGAAGTTTTTGCCGAGTGCCCGATAAAAAACACTTGGCAAAGAGCTCTTTGCTAAGAAAAAATACGCTGTGAGTGTTACATTCGATGAAATCTTCGTCTAGTGTATTTCGGTCTTTGTCGAGTGTCACAGTACTCGACAACCTTAGGCTTTTCTATAGTTATATAAGTTCAGATACTGCAAAAGAGTACGATTTACTATTGTTCACTTGAGATTTTTCACTCCGTACGTCGTCGTCGTGTCTTCGTCTTCGTCAGTTCGTCGTAGCAGCAGCGCTATATATATCAGCTGTGTGTGCAGGACCAGGATGGTATCAGGCCGGGCACAATATGCGCACCCTGCGCCGGCGCGGTAGTACGCCGATCAACCGGGATTCCCGGCCGGCGGCGGTGTGTACCGATCAATCGCGAGCTCTCCCAAAGTTGATTTGCAAATTTGCAACAGCGAGCGCGCAAGGCTTCTCGTCTCGGCCCATGCATATATATAGCTAGATATCGAGCAAAGCCAGGTACAATGCCGTACGTATTACTGTTTTTCTCGGATCGAGAAAGAGATTTGCTTGCCTGTCTCATCAACTATATTGTCCGATTAAGACCCTGTTATTTGCTAATTAAGATATATATTTTTATTTCGATTTTTATTAAAATGATGTATTTCGTGAAAAACTATTTCTTATAAATTTATTTTTAAATTTAAAATAATTAAAATTTAATTAATGATGTGTTAACGATTTTTTATTTTATGCATGTCCATATTTTTATATCCGTCCATAGCAGTTTCCAACGGGCCTTATCAATATCAGTTTCTATTCCTTACTAGCTATGCCTATCTCCTGCACGCATAAAGCGCCGCAATTCTCTGCAACTGGCACTACTATAAACATCATAGATGTCGGTCTAATAGGTGTCGGTTTTACAAAACCGACATCTATTAAAACAATAGGTAACGGCTCTAAAGAAAAAACGGCACCTATATATATGTGTCGGTTTTCTTTAGAACCGATTCTAAAGAAAACCGACACCTACAAGATAGGTACTGGTTTTTATAAAAACCGACACAAAAACCGACACCCATCACAAGACGAGCCGAGCCAACGCGGGCGGAGCCTTATCTCTTCTCACCCTCACATCTCTTCTCACTATCTCACTCTCATCCATCTCTTCTCCTCATCCATCTCTTCTCACTCTCTCCACCATGGCCGCCCGGAGGCTCCATCTCTTCTCACTCGCGGCGGCGGAAGCGGCGGGAGGCGGCGCCGGATGAGGCGACGAGAGGCGGGCCGGGCGAGGTAGCGGGAGGTCATGCGGCGGAGGAGGCGGCGAGAGGGTGGGACGGCGGCGGGAGGTGGCGGGAGGCCGGCGTCGGGCGGCGACGGGAGGCGGGCCGGGCGAGGCGACGGCGGGAGGCGGCGAGAGGTTGGGGCGGCGGCGGGAGGTGGCGGGAGGACGGTGAAGGAGCCTCCCCACCGGATTTGGCGAGGAGGTGACGACGGCGGTGGATGTGCCCTCCTCCACCGGATCGGCGAGGAGGCCGCGGCGGTGGTGGAGGTGCCCTCCTTCGCCGGATCCGGCGAGGGAGGTGGCGCGCGGCGGATCACGGCGTTGGGTGCTTCACGGGCGGGGCATGGCGGGGCCGAGAGGCGCATGGCGGGCGGGCGGCGCATGGAGAGGATCCCGACGGCGACCCGATCGGTTCCTTATTGTTCTTAGCTCTGTTTCTTGATTTTGTTGTCCTCCTCCTATGAAGGTTGATTGTTCTTAGCTCTATGTTCTTGATTTTGTTGGTTGTCCTCAAGGATGGAATGGATTTGTTGTTGATGGAATGGATTATTATTGTTGTTGATCGTAAGGATGAAATGGATCTACCGTCAAGTATAATTGTTGTTGATGGATCTGTTATGTTCTTATGATGGATCGATTAGGGCGACTTGAGCCATGGATGGGATTAGGGCGCTTGAGCCGATATGGTGAACCATATTTTTTTGAATCGGGAGAGCACAAAGGTGCTTGGTTCTATAACCAGCACCAATGACCTAGCATATAGGTGCTGAGTAATTGGTGCCGGTTGTGAAACCGTCACCTATGCCAGGTTTGCAACCGGCACCTTTAAAGTCTTCTATACTAGTGGGGTAAAACTAAAGTACGAAATGACTTTTTTCAGCGAGAAAACAATGCGTAGTACTTTCAGTTACATGTCGATCAATCGATCACGTACGACTTTTTTTTGAGGTGAAAGTAATTTCCAATCTATATCTATAACTATCTATAAAGCAAGTAGTGTTTCTATCTAATATTTTTGTCCGTCTGCCTATTTTGCAAAAAACTCCTTACGTGTTTATAAAATTAACCCGCAGTTTCAATGCTGAAAAAAGGGAGGACTTGGACAAAAAAAAGACCTCTTGCGCCCTCCCATTCACATCCGCGCCACATCCCGCCCCACGCCTGCGTCCCTCCCTACCATTACTACTCGAAGCTCCCGTGCCGCGCCCCACGCCGCGTCTGCGTCCCTCCCTCCCGTCCCCATCCGTGCCGCTTTCCAACTTCATTCGTTGCAACGCATGGAGACAGTTGCTATAACCAAATATGCCAAGACGAATCACCGACAATCTAGAGCCAATGAGCCAATTAGCCAAGTACAGAACGGCTGCCCGGGCAGCTCGAGAAAGAGAAAGGAGACTAGCCGCCTAGCCGGGGACCAGAAATTAACTAACCAACCCCAATTGGGGTGGTATGGCACACTGGTCTGGTCCATGGGTCCATGGACGATGTGGTCCGATCGGCTTCGCGTGCGCTGCGCGCCCTTTGGCCCGGTTTTCCTTCCTTCGGAAATTGGCCGTGGTCCTGGACCACCACGTGTGACGCCGCCGGTGCATGCCACGATGCACAGTATTGTAGCGGTACGCACGCCGGTACGGCGATACCTAATACCGCGCATGAATTGGGGCACTGGAAAGCAACGTGGTTTTGTACGCTTTTGTTATCCGTATCCGCAAGCTTGGTATGGCGCGAGGTCAAACAAACGACGAGGGACCAAGCTAGCAAAGCGTGCGTTATTAACAGTGCACATGCATATCGTCTTGCTCCGTATATACTCAGTAATACATGCATGCTAGGGCTGCTAAATTAAGGGCAAAAGAAAATTATGGGCCAATAGATGATGATGTGTAAGGCTGGTTTGAATCATCCGCAATGTGATTGTTAATATTTTGCTAAGCTAAAATGTGAGCACCGATAAAAGTATGGTAAAACGGAGACTGCGCCATGTAGTAGCGTGGATGTCTAACAGCATCTGTAATGTATATTTCTGGAGGAGGTTTCTATCGGTGGGCCTAAGGAGTGGTGGCTTTGTGAAAAAAATATGCATTGTATAGAACCAGTAAAAAGGTGTTATGGTGGGGCCACCGTGATTAAAAAAAGCAAGATACGATGATGGATCTTGTCCTCTTAAATTTATGGGCATCTGACAGGCGGGCCCAAATATATTATCTCTCATATAGAATCTGACTCTTCGGTTGATGTCTGGTGTCACACTAGGAATGGATGGAAAGGAACCATCAATGTATAGGGCCGGGGACCAGGATTTTCTACACCTAGATGATATGGTACCAGTTATTTGAATGTGATTTAAATAGCTATAAAATAAATTTTAAAAATTAAAAACATTAATTGGGATGACATAAGTCTATAGACAAACATGCAACAACAAATTTGATTTACAACTAGAGAAACACAAATAATAAAATTAGTGAATAGTATCATTATCAATGATAAGACATATCTCCTATATTTAGGTTTATAGTGTACAACAATACCATATATTTAAAGATATACGGGAAAATATCCTTTAATTAAAGAAATATGACAGACATAGAAGAAATTGTCTTCTCGAAATAAAAAGTGTCAAAGTTTTATTCGGGGAAGACAGGGTTTCCTTAGCTCATATCCTGTTCTAGTTCTCCTAGGTCACTTAGAGAATAAGATGATCCACGCTAAGGGAGGGACATCGAGTTATGAGTCATAGCTAAAGTCATATCAAGATACAATTCGGAGGAAGCCTAAACCCTAGTAGCCGAGTAGATCTTGTCGGGCCGTTCTCAACGGGTTCTAGTCGATGGATTAGATTAGTCATCCAATTCCGTTATTGTAATCCTTGTGGTGTTCTTATCTATATATTCATCGGTGGCATAGCCAGGATTTACACTATGGTGGTCCATTGTCTAAAATTTTTGACGTGATAAATTAATATGTCGTACACAAGTATATGAATTATAAAACACAATTAAGATAAAAAGATATATAGAGATTCATAAAATAAATGAGTATAATTTCTTAACATAGAATTTAAAAATTACGTACCCATAATAGTTGTAGAGCAATATATCACTTCTTCTTTTTCTTGTCGTCTGCGTCTTTTAATAGCCATGAAAGTGTTGATGATCTCTTCTTCACTCAATTGTAAGAAGATATCACGCTCAATAAAAGTCACTAGACAATCATCCGAAGGCTATCGCCCATCTTATTTCTCGGCTTGTTTTTGCTAAAAGTCATTGCGAAAATATTCTTTTAACACTTGCAGGTAGCCACCGGTAGAAGCAATATCAACTTGATAAGTAAATAGACCCAATGATAAACTTTGTCCCTCTTTGTTTCAACAAGTTTTTGAGAGGTCAACAAGATTATGTATGTCTTTGAACAATTCATCTTTTCTCATGTCATTAATAAAGTTTTCAAGTTGCAAATCGAGTCTTAGCAAGTCTAAGCTTGAAAATTCATTAGGGTAAAATTCAACAAGTCTGTGTACCTTGTTTGCATCAAAAGAAGCGAAGGAATCTCTTGGATTCAAAGCAGCCATACAAGTAAGCAACTCCATATTTACCTCATCAAATCGATTATCAAGCTCATGGCTAATTTTATCAATGACTCCAATATACACTTCTCTTCTGAAGTGATCATCATTTGTTTGGACTGGAGCAAAACGTGTTGATCTTCCATACGGCACATAATTATTTTCCATTGCAGGAACTTGAATGCCAAATTTGCTGCAAAACATTGTAACCTTTTCAAGAAATGAAATCCACCCATCGACCTCATTTGTTGCATTTTACTCTTTGCCAAACGGACTAGTGACATTGCATTAAGAATATCTTGGTCTTTTCTTTGTAAACACTCGGATAATTCATTTGTATGTCCTAGAATGTCAAGCATCAAATGAGCATTAAAAATAAAATCAAATGACTCAAATGCTCCAACCATAGTATGTATTTTTGGCCAATCACCTCTTTGTGAAGTATCTCGTCCAAGAGATATGAGTACATCACGAATTGTGGGATACATAGCAATCATGTTGACCACAGTTTTATAATGAGAACCCCACCGGGTATCACCAGGTCTAGGCAACCCCATCTCTTGATTTAACCCACTACCGATTCTAGTGTACCACACTCAAGTGCTTTCATGACATTATCATATTGCGATGTCGAAGCATTCCATGACGCTTACAAGAACTACCAACAATATTTAGCAAGAGGGATACTCGATCAAAAAACCATACACAATCACTATTGTCTTTGGCAACAAGAACTAACCAATTGGAGTTGATGTGCAAAACAATGAACATAATAAGCGAGATGGTGATTCTTTCATGATCAAGGTTTTAAGCCCTTTAATCTCTCCTTTCATGTTACTAGCCCCATCATAGCCTTGCCCACGGATTTGAGTTATACTCAAACCATGACTAGCTAGTAAAGATTGAATTGCTTCCTTAAGTGATGAAGAAGTAGTATCATCTACATGAACAATTCCAAGAAACCGCTCACATGGTCTCCTGATTTATCAACATAACGCAAGCAAAGGGCTAGCTGTTCTTTATGAGAGACATCACTAGACTCATCGGCTAAAATTGTAAAGTAATCATCACCAAATTCCTGAATGATTTGATCTCTAGTCTCCATTGCACAACATTGAATAATTTCTTTTTGTATGTCGGGGCTAGTTAATGTGCGATTACTGGAGCGTTCTTCAAAACAAACTTGTCCACCTCTTCATTATTTGCAGCAAGCCACCTCAAAAGCTCAATAAAGTTCCCTCTGTTACTAGACTCTTCACTTTCATCATGCCCACGGAATGGTAATCCTTGCTGCAAAAGAAACCTCAAACATCTAAGTGAATAAGTCAACCTGATCTTGTAGAGACGACGCTCCTCATTATCCGCCTTCACAATTTTATCATCAATTGCTCCATGTGGAATTATAAATAAATTATATCTTTCTTGAGTGCGTTGTGAGCACTTTTCACACCACCCACATGTAAATCAAGTGCATCAATTCTATTCCAATTTCTCCAACCACCTTCAACAAATGATGATTTTATACTTTTCTCCTTTCCAAACAAGTAGCACACAAAGCAAAATGCTGCCTCCTTCTTGACACTATATTCAATCCAAGGATATTTATAAAACCATACGGATTGAATTGTCGAACCCTATATCCAATTTTTCTACTTTCAAATTTATGTGCATAGGGTTGCAATGGGCCCTTAATAATATATGATCGTCGAACCGCATCTTGATCATTGACGGGATAATTTGAAATGGGTTGTCTTTCACCCGATCAAGTGGTAGCCGACTGATATCATAAATAGCTTCTTTTTGGGCAAGTGGAGGTGGATTTAGAGGCATTGGAGTTGGACTTACATTTTCTTGAATCACTCTATCTTGATCTTGTCCATCTTCTCGTTCTTCTATTTGCTCTTCCGAAACAGTTGCGTCGAAGGAGATTGAGAACAAGCTTTCTTATTCATATTTCGGAAAAGAGAGGCAATATCACCACTCCTCTTCATTTTTAACAAATCATAACAATTATAAGATGTTATACATATACTGTAGAACTGAATACATATATGTCTGTATGGAAAAACTGAATCAATAGTTATAATGGACTAAAACTGAATATATATGATCATCATATCGAGTCATAGCTAGATTGGATACATAGGATCAAGTGGTGTAATATTAGATAATACATTGAGTAGTAATATAATACATTGAGTACTAATAATACATAATTCAACAATACATAATTCAACAATACATAATTCATAATACATAATTCATAATTTATTGTACTCATAATTCATAATTCATAATTCAACAATACATAATTCATAATACATAATACAAGTACTAATAATACATAATTCATAATACATAATTCAACAATACATAATTCATTCATTCAAATAATCAATAATACATGTGATCAACAATATATATGATTCATTAGTGCATATATAATATATTAGTGTAGTGCATATATAATACATTAGTGCATATGCATGCATTACCGATGATCGATTACAAAGCTGCTGCGCCTTGTTGTTGTTGGCGCTAGGAGCCGGCGGCCGGCGGCTGGGCGCACGGCGCGCGGGCGCGTCTGGCGGCGCCGTTGAAGAAGAGACTCGGTGGCGGTGGCGTCGGACTCGGCGCGACGCGCGCGCGGCGCGTCGGACTCGCGGCGCGCGCGCGCGGCGTCGGACTCGCGCGACGGCGATGGTGCGGCGGCGTGCGTCGGCCTCGCGCGCAGCGGCGGCGTGCGTCGGACTCGCGCGACGGCCGTCCCCGGCCTGGACGAGTCTACCGGCCGGTCGCACGGACACGTAGAATATCGGCGGCGACGGCGGCGTTTTCTTTCGGCGTGGCGTCGTTACTCGTCTAGGGTTTAGGTTTTCTCGCGTGAAACGCTGCGGGCTCACGGAGTCGCGGGGGGTTTGGCGCGCCGCAGGTGGTCCGTGGCCCACACGGACCACCGTAGCTCCGCCACCGATATTCATATAAACTAGAGCAGGTTATTACTCATCTTGAGGACCCGAACTAGTATAAATTCTTGTCCTGTGTCTTCTTGTTATGACTTAGTAGGTCAAACTCAACTGATGCAACACTAAGTATGAAAAAAATCATAAAGTCTAAACAATCAAGCCTTTGACTGATTTTCAAGGTGATGGATATCTTAACTAATCTAGATCGACAAAACAGTTTAATTGATAACAACGAAACCCTAAGTCATACAAAAGTCTTGATATTATACAAAGCCTTCTGTTGTTTTTCATCCCATATAAAATCTTGATCGGCCTTCAACTGTAACAATGGAGTAAACGACTCGATTCTCCCTGACAAGTATGAATAAACTTTCTAACAAAATTAATCTTGCCGATCAAAGATTGTAACTTAGTCTTATTTTCTGGAGGTTTTATGTCTTTCATAGCCTTAATACTTCGTTGACTGATCTCATCCCTCTTTGATGAACAATAAACCCTAAAAACTGTTAGCCGATACACCAAAGACACATTTATTTGGATTCATCTTTAAGTCATATTTCCTTATTCTTTCCAATACCTTCCGTAGATCGGCTAAATGTCCATCAACTTCCTTTGATTTCACAACCACATCATCTATATAAATTTCAACCAGCAATCCGACAAGGTCATGAAATATATAATTCAAAGCTCTTTGATATGTAGCACCGACACTTTTCAAACCAAAAGTCATAACAACCCACTCATACAAGCCGATTGCACCAGAACATCTAAAAGCAGTCTTATGAATATCCTTCTCAGCCATAAAAATTTGATTATATCCTACATTGACATCCATGAAACTTATAATCTTATGTCCAGAAGCTGAATCAACCAATAAGTCAGCAATCGGTATTACTGGTAGGAGTCATCCTTAGGAGTAGTTTTATTAAATCTCTAAAATCAACTCAAACCCTCAACTTCCCCTTTTTTCATTACTGGTATTATGTTAGAAATCCACTCAGCATATCGGTAAGGCCTAATAAAATTAGCATCATAGAGTCTTGTGATCTCTGCCTTAATAGCATCATATATCTCAGGTTTGAATCACCTTGGCGACTGTTTGTATGGCTGATATCCTGGTTTAATAGGCAGTCGATGTTCAACAATTGATCGGCTAAGTCCTAACATCTCATGATATTTCCAAGCAAAACAATCTCTACACTCTTTTAACAATTCTACTAACTCTCTTTTAAAATCATAAGACAATTTAGCACTTACAAATGTCGGCCTCGTCCTATCGCCAATTCCAATATCTAATTCTTCTAACTCATCGGCCGACATAAAACTCTGTCCTAACTTGCCTTCAAAATCATCCATAGTGTCCTTAGAGTAAAAGTTGAGGTCCTCCATCAGAGATTGGTTGTATATCATAATCGGACACATTTAAGAAATCACTTTCCCACACTTTTCCTGATAAACAATCAATTCCATTCATCTCCCAAATAGATAAATCGATAGTAGCAACATCAACTGACCTATCGACTTGCACGATTTCTACCTGGTCTCCTTGCCATTGTATCAAGTTTTGATGCATTGTTGATGGAATACAACAATTAGCATGAATCCAATCTCTTTCTTCTCAGCAACAAGCTACATGAACACTTTCCATCAATGATAAAAAAATATAGCACAAGTAGTCTTACTGCCCATTGTCAACTCTACATTCAAAACTCCTTTGGCATCCGTGAATTCCCACCAAAATCCTTGAGCACCATACTTTTTTTGTTCAAATCTTTTGGAGTCTTCCCAAGCTTTTCATACATGGTATAAGACATTAAATTTACTGCTGCCCCTTCATCGACTAACATCTTAGACATCGACTTCCCATTAACCAATCCATTTATATACAATGGCTTTAGATGCTAATGTTCTGTTACTTTATGCTTCTCAAATATTGCTTGTTGAGAAGACAAAACTAACTATGTTGTCGATTCTTCACAAACTTCTTCATCGGATGTAAAATCTTATATTCTACAGCAATATAAACACCATATTGATAGAAGATGAAGCCTCAATATTATCAACCCTAATAGTTTTTCCCTTGTCAGAAGTTAAAATATTTTTCCTATTGGCTTCAACATCATCAACTTTAACAATTTTGCTTCTTACTCGTCACTTCTTCCTTGTATTCCTTAACCGATGATTAATATCTTCTTCAACTTCTTCCATCTGCTCATTACATCTCATATGTTAAACTCTTCTCTTCTGATTCTTAGTGAATACACCACTTGGACACCATTGAGGATTTCGAACTTGTCTATTTTAATTTTCTTCATAATCTTCATGAATCGACCCTAACCGTTGATGTACTGGCAACTTCTTTTGTATTGGCCGATATGAATCCCTATGTCTTGGCCGATATGAATCCCTATAATCATAAGCCGATTCAACATTACTGCATCCTGGGCAATCTCCAATTGAGGGCAATCTCATCCCTTTATTCCAACAGAATAAAAAAACTTGCAATCTCAATGTGGATCAAAATAAGACATATCTTCATCATAATAATTTTGTCCTTCTCTATCAGGCCGCTTTTTATATTTTTTGATCAAACTGGTTGAGCCGATTTTAGACTTATAATTTTTTCCATCAGCTTCATCTACAGATCTTCTTGGATAGACCATATTTACTGGAAAAGGATATCCATCAATCTTCATCGGCTTTCTATTATCATCAAACTTAATTCTTCCTTGCTCCACAGCCGATTGAATCTGTTGTCTAAGCACCTTGCATTCATTAGTACTATGAGAGCCTGTATTATGTCGCTTATAATATTTCTTTTTCTTTTAACTCCTCAGTCGATGGAATAATATGATTTTGAGGTAATATAATATGCTTCTCTTGTAATAAAAGATAAAAAATTCTATCAACTTTATTAATACCAAAACCAAACATTTCTTCTTTCACATTATCTTTAACCCATTGGCAAATAACTGTCTTCTTATTTTTTGCCCTCTCTGCCAAGCTAATTTCTTGATCTTCATCTTGATCTGAGACATAAGCATAATTGTAAACATTATTGACATTATTGGCCTTCTTGGTAAATCTCTCCCTTT
Organism: Oryza australiensis; assembly: GCA_019925245.2. Classification (NCBI taxonomy): domain Eukaryota; kingdom Viridiplantae; phylum Streptophyta; class Magnoliopsida; order Poales; family Poaceae; genus Oryza; species Oryza australiensis. The sequence continues at coordinate 5,352,168 of JAIFGZ020000048.1, read as the reverse complement.
TTTACTCCTGGAATCGCTGCTCATGAGCCAATATTTTCTGTACCAAATGAGATAATCTTTCAAAGTTTTTTGAAGAAAATTTATCCTTTATTGGCCCCAACAACCCCTGGAACACCAAATCAACCAACTGTGAATTGTCAAGTTTAAACTATAACATCTACTCCTTATATCTCCAAACCTTTGAATAAAATCTGGAACAGATTTATCAGATCTTTGCCTGATTGATGTCAAATCTGATAGCTTCATCTCTTGAACTCCAACAAATAAATACTTGTGAAATTGTTTTTCCAGATCAGTCCATCCTCTGATAGAATTAGGTGGTAGAGAAGAAAACCATGTGAATACCAATCCAGATAATGATAAAGGAAAAAACCTAACTCTCAAAGCTTCTTCAGCCGATGCCTCCCCACAATGAACTAGAAACCTGCTAATATGTTCAACTGCAAAAACATTGTCTTGCCCTGAGAATTTTGAGAAATCTGGAATTCTGTATCGGTTAGGTAATGGAGATCTATCAAAATGCTCTGGATAAGAATGCTGATACATAATTCCAGTGTCCTTTGGATTTAACCCAAACTGCTCCCTCATGACTTCAGCAATCATATCGGCCCATTCTTGATTCTCACGACTCTCAAACAGCTGAGATGAAAATCTTTGAGCAAACTGACTCATTGAGGTTGATACTGGTTAGACTCTCCATGTCGATACTAATGAGGTGATGAGGGTTATTGCTGCTGAGGATTAAAATACTGATGCACGGGTTGTTGATGTGGATTTGACTAATTTTGATATCCATATACATATTGTTGTCCGATTGGTTGTCCTCGAGTAGGTGATTGATGTCTTTCTAAAGATTGAATCGGTAATCTTCCAATCAGCTATTGCATATGCCCCATAGTTGATGTCTGAATCGGCTGTTTTCCATAATATGTAGTCCGGTATTGATCTTGACCCTGATTATTATTAACATCCATTAAACCGAGGACTATTGTATGTTTTTGCTCTCGATCCTCGGTCTTAATCGTCCGCAAGGTGGAAACGTATTGTTTTGAAGATAAACTGGTCCCTTAGCTTGTTCTTTAGCAATAGTCCCATCTACTACCTTTTGAATCATAGATGTCAGTGTATTGACTAACACTCCAGATTGATTTATCAATGCATGATGAACAGATGCATCAATCCTATCTTGCAAAGTCACGAGAGGAGGTTCTTTAGATTTTGTATTGATTGTATCTTCTTGCCTTTTACTTCCTTCATCTTCTGGCCTCAGCATAATAATTTTTGACTTTTGTATTATTTTTCCGTGCCGAGTAACACTGAAGGAATCCAAATACATCTTCTGAAACTCTTGAGTAAGTTGTTTCATCTGCGCCTTTTGTTCATCAGACAGTTTGTCAACAGTAACTCGAATGATGTTTTCTTCTTTTATCTCTGACACGGTGAAGATCTTGATGCCTCACAGGGCGTGCCAAAAGTGTGTTGATGTGAAAAACATGGCGTCCTGGGAGTTCTGTTTAGCTCCAGTGTAGGTCCAAAAACACTGATGAAAAACACAGGCGTGCCAGTTGATTTGATCCCACAACCAAAAAGACATGGTAGACATTAGAAGATGATAGCCAGTCAGCTAATAAGACGATGACGTATCGTGATGACCTAGCCGGTGCGATCGAGTCGAATCGGCCAAAAGGTGGAAAATATTGTTCATGTACTAGATTTGAATTAGATATAACCATAAACAACTTTTCTTTAACAAAATCAATCCTATAGGCCGAACCCAATCGATGCAGCATAAAATTGATATTTAAAGTCAATTGTTATATAATTATATGGTCTGAATGACTAGTCAATGGATAGATATTAGAGATTAGACCCAAAACAATCATGGTCGGGTATAGATATACATAGTATGTAATTACTAATTTAGTATTTCTCTTAGCCACAAACAATTACGATAGATTGGACCTAACTAAAATAGTATTAATTGCTTATAACCAAGATTAAACAAATTAACTATTATATGGACTTAGATCATAGCCGATGAAATAGCTTGGGCGATCAGATAACATATCAGCTAAAATTCCGATATAGTCTTATATAAGATTATCAACCTTGATTAAACCTGCTAAACAGGTTATAACCTCAACAGATCAGACCTAACCGAGACAATGTGAGGCTGATAACAAGCTTAGTAAATTTAAAAGATCGATAAACCTAAATAAGATGATAGATATAACATGTTAAGCAAAATAAATCATGTAATTTAAAGTAAAGCAGTTATACCAGGTAAAATCGGCTGAAACCCCGATGCTACCCTTATTGGCAATCCAAGGTAGGTTAGCTTTTATGATTCTAAGCATGACTTAGTAGGTCAAACCCAATTGATGTGATACTAAGTATGAAAAGAAGCATAAAGTCTAAACAATCAAGCTTTTGACTGATTTTCAGGGTGATGGATATCTTAACTAATCTAGATCGACAACACAGTTTAATTGATAACAGCGAAACCCTAAAGAAGGCCTAGCTGATGCCAGTAAATGGAGCTATCTATTTAGATTAATTAAGATATATGATAAATAGACAGTTGCATAGACTAGATTAGAGTGTCGAAACGATGTAAGCACTAATCCCGCCGATACAAACTGTCATGACAAGCCTTACCCATTGTCAGAGATCAAAGCCGATGCAGCCCAACTCAAAACAAGAACTCGTCGATATGAAAACCTAGAAAACTAAGGTGGCGATGCACTATTGAACTATTGGTGTTTTCTTACAAGACCTCGGGCATCAATTTATACCCAAATATACAAACTTGTCCATGCTAGACACGACTAACTTCTAAATTACAAAAACATACGAATAAGTCCCTTAGTCGGACTCTTATCAAAATATCTCGAATGAATACGACTCATTAATATTCCTAATTAATAGATACAATTGTCTTTAAGGACTCTATCCTTGTTTGGCAATAACTTCAACTGCTCAATTCGAGCCCAATTTGAACCCGAAACTAGCTGTATCGGCTGCCCTATCTGCATCGACTGGCCGAGTCCAATTCTGTATCGGCCGATACAACCCCTTCAGCTGATACATCCTTTAGTCGATGCGCAGTCAAATTTGAAAACCACTCTTTCTCCCGCCAAATCTGCCTCGATTTGTTCTTCGACTCTGAGTATCTTGCCAAATTTTGTGGTTAACACATGCCCCTCAATTCCATCCAGACTTCTCTTCCTTTGAGAAGCTCTGAGCACTGGCCTTTCTTGATGTTGTCGGCTGCCTACTCCAGCCCTTCCTTCTCGAACATAGTTCACCAGTACTTGGCTTGACGCTTCATCTCCTCAAAAGAACTTCATAAACCTAATAAGGGTGTTGTCACCTTTAGCATTTCTGTTCCGAGAACAAGGGCAATAGGCTATACAGGCAATCTTCCTTACTCTAGTATTGTTCACAAAAGGAGCATGAGCTAAACTTCTCGATAAGACAACTCGCTGTCAAGAGTGACGACGACCAAGACGAGATCGTCGCCACTAGTAGTCGACGAAGCATGGCAATTCAGGAACCACTACCATGTGAGTGAGTGGTCTGCTTTGCTGAACGACAATGGTTTCATCTTCAAGACATCTACATAACAGGCGATTGCCCAAAAGATTTAAGGACAAACAGATGGAAGTGTTCTCATGTTCTCAGGAACACCAGACTAGAAATTGTTCTTAGATTATATAAGGCAAAACAAAGAATTACTCTTCAAAATAGGGGAATACGGATTCCCCGACCTCCTCCAGCTCGAACATCATGTCCTCACGGTGCTCATCGGCTCCTCCCTTGACCATCATCTCTTCGATGTTGATCTCGGGATGCGTGAGTTTGAGGCAAGCGAGAACATGGCAAGAAATCAGTCTTGAGCCTTGTCCTCATCGACTCCATCACCTGATCCACCTGGGAACTATGGGGTAGGAGCATGTCTCCCTAAGCTCTTGGTGACCACGTCGAGGCGACCGTAGTTCTCGTGCAAGCCTTGTCGGAAGGATACCATGTTCTCCTTCGAGCCAGACAAAGCTTGCTCAAGCCCTTTTCGTTGGTTCTCCTTCCCCATGATCACCTCCCTCAACTTCTGGTTATCCGCATGCTCCGTCCTCAGCTGAGCCTCTAGAGCAGTGACACAGTCATTGGCAAAAGATGCAGCCTTCGTGAGATAGCCGATCTCCGCAAGGACGTCCTGGGAACAAGCCTCAATTGAATGACAAGCCTGCAGAAGCTTGTTGCTGAAGGTGGCAGTGGGGAAGGACGGGCATAGCCACAGGAGGCGACTTCGAGCACACCTCCTGTGGGCCCCCACACTCTGCTCGGACGAAGGGGAGACAAGCGCAATCAAGAATAATCCAAACAGGTGTAAGATAACCAAGCACTTAGAAGAGCGACAATGTCAAAGGCTATGCACAGAAATCACCTAATCTTAGTCCTCTTCAGGAGCTTATCCCTCCCATTGGAGGTTGGTTTCGCGCTGGATGTGGTCTACAGAGAAGGCAAAGTGAGGTTGATGTCGATATCACAAATTTCAGATAACTGCAAATCAGATCTTACCTTGGAGCCGCCTGTCTTCGTCAGTGTCCTAGCTCTGGTGGTCTTCGCCAACGTCGACAACATTTCCTTTTGGAGCCGCTATCCTCTGGCATAGAGGCCACCACTCCCTGCTCGATCACGACCTGCTCCTTCAGAGAAGCAGAAGCCTGGTGGTCGACCAAGGGACGATGACATCTGTGAGAGGTCATGTCGACAAGAATTCAGATTACTATTCCTACGGGCAAAGATATGATTGACAAGGAAAGTGGTCCAAGTACTTACGTTCACAATGGCGTCCCTTTCTGTTTGCGGGAGGTCACATATCGGCGCAGGGATGTTAGCTGCAGCGGACGGTGGATTGATCACCACCTGTGCCATGCGATCTTTCAAGATTGCTGCATCGAGAACTGCAACAAAGATAATTTCACAAGACTATTAGCTGGGAGCAATTCTCAAGTTCACATCGGAAGGCTATGAGTTGTATACCCCGGTGTGACATCTGTGTCACGTCTTATTCCCCCGTGTATTCATACACAGGGTAAGCACAGGTCTGAAGAGGCTGGATCCGACGACGAACGAAGTCTTGAATGACTTTATATCCGGTCAGACCATGTTCTCAAAGATCATGGATTTTTTTATGAAGCTTTCTAAGGTGGGAGTCAGAGAAGGCTTGGAGGTCCACAACATCGAGCAGGTTGGTTTTTCTTCGGGAACAACAAGACAAGGAGCGTTGTCACTAACGTGGAGATAGAACTATTTCTTTCTCCACTCCTTTCTCGAGGATGGGCAGTTGAAAGGGATGTATTCCTCTTTCATCCCATCCCGGAGACAAAGACCGCAACATCCAAAGATTCTAGACGCTTCCATCCACCTAAGCTCATAAAAGTATCTGAACAAATCTAGAAAGGGTTATACCCCAAGGTACGCCTTGTATAGATGAGTGAAGATGCTTAGGAAAGCAATGGAGTTGGGGTTCAGACGAAGGATATGGATATAATAGAAATCAAGAAGAAGAGAAAGGAACTCGGAAGGAAGAGCAAAAAATCACATTGGACAAATGACGCAATAGCGATTATCTGCCCTAGGTTGGTCAAAGGATCTGTACCTCCTTTCGATCGATCCAGCACTCACGCAATTGGTAGGGCACCCTCCTGCTGCAATTTCGCCATCGTCTCTTAGTCAACGGAGGATTCTGGGAGATCCATGAAGTTGCTAATGGAAATTGGTGGAGCTTGCGGTTTAGGGTTTTGCAAAAGCTAAGGCGAGAGGCTGGGCACACAAGAGGAAAGTGAAAGCACTGGTTGAGCAAACGGAACCCAAATGGATCTCACAAGTGGGATTTATAAGTATGTCCGATGCTTCGAATTTCAAGGAAGAAAGAGAAATCGTCGGCGCAATTATCGTATATTTGTTTATGGCAGTTTAAGTTTTTGACTTCAATCCAAATTCAACTTATGGTTGTGTTCTCGGTCTAGATTGGGCAGAGAACTTAGTCACATACTCTATACCTTCTTGGCCGTCCGAGAATGGTTAGGCTAGTTCGACAACTATAGTTCTAAGGTCTTTGGGCGAGAACATTGTCCTGCTCATTTGCATTGAAGTTCGGGACTACTATCAGTGTTAAGGATAAGTCATACCTCCTATACTTGAGTTTGTGGTATACGACAATACCATATACCTAAAGATATGCGGAAGGTGTCCTTTAATTAAGGAAATACGACATATATAGAATAAAATTGACTTCTCAGAATACAAGGTGTCAGAGTTCTATTCGGGGAAGACAAGATTTACTTAGCTTGTATCATGTTCTAGTTCTTCGACTTCTACTTGGAGAAGAAGTTGATCTACGCTATAAATACAAGGTTCCTCCAAGGAGGGAGGGACATCGAGTTACAAGTCATAGTCAAAGCCACATCAAGATACAATCTGGAGGAAGCCTAAACCCTACTAGCTGAGTAGATCTTGTTGGGTCGTTCTCGACGGGTTCTAGTCGACGAATTAAATTAGTCATTTGATTCCCTTATTGTAATCCTTGTGGTGTTCTTGTCTATATATACATATAAACTAGAGTAGGGTTATTATTCGTCTTGAGGGTCCGAACCAGTATAAATTCTTCTCCCATGTCTTCTTATTATGATCTTGCGTATATCCTAGTTTCAATGTCCCCTGTACCCTCCATATATCATCTTTGGGTATAGCTCGTCGACAAATAGTATCTCTAGAGAGGAGATAAAATTTGTTACTTTTGCTTCTTCATGTAGATAAAATTTGTTATTTTGTTTTTTCATGTGTAGATTGAATCTAGACTTGCCTATTTGTGTAGTGTCTTATATTATCATAATCTGTCTTATCAAATTTTATGAAATTTTTATATAATTGTTTAAACGCATGCATACACTTGGGTGCCATGGCACCTAGGTTTAGAAAAATACTTTCCCATAGTGCCGGCTCTTATGCATTCTCTCTCCTATAGAACCCTCTCTAAACACAACATCGTGCATGCTCTAAGAGCAACTATCGTTCTACTCGACCTACTGCACTCATTTCCCTTCACTAATCAAATCAATGACACTTGTTAGGATGATAAGTTGCAGACAAAGCTTTCATCTCATCTTTCTTTTGAAACTGATCAATAAAGTAAGAAACCTTTTCATCTATCCTATCCCTTGGTAAAGCAAAGCAAACAAGGATACCTACTACTAGAAGAGAGGAGACCTACTAGTTGATATGCATGGTCGCTGGATATGATCAGTTGCACGATTAGCACAGTCTTTTATAAGGCTTATAGCTTAGTCTCGTTCTTATATGCTATCGAGAACTATTTAGAACTTAAATGTTTAAGCATGTGCTTAGTCAAGGAGAAAACTATTGAAGAACAAAGAAGTCGTCTTTGGTCGGTGAACCAACTTTTGCCGAGCCCCCGGATCAGAGTTAGACAAGGAAATGAATTTACATGCATACCTTTAATTGGGAGTATATTCGAAAATAGATGGATAAATAATAGCACTGGTAATTGGTTCAATAAGTTCCTTAGTCGTAATTGGTTCAATAAGACTTGGGGGCGCTAACAAAGTTGAGAGGAAGGGCCTCAGGCTTGCGCATCTCCATGTATGCAGACGATGCCGTCATCTTCATTAATCCCACCATTCGCGGCGTAACAACTTTCACTAATATCCTCAGTCGCTTTGGCACAGCAACTGGTCTGGTAACAAACCTTCAGAAATCGCAAGTGGCAGCCATCCGATGTGATAACTCTGACCTGGAGGAAATTCTTCGCAATGTACCAGCAGTGAGGGCAACATTCCCCCTAAAATATTTGGGACTCCCCATTGTTCTAGGGAGACTGTGGAGAAGTGACATGCAATCGGTCTTTGATAAAATTTCCGGTAAGGTAACAGGCTGGCGAGGCAAAAACATGGGTTTGGCGAGGAAGGGCACCTTAGTTGAGTCAATTTTATCAGCACAACATATTTATCTTCTGACCGCCCTCAAAGTCACGAAAGTAACTCTTGAGCAGCTTGACAAGCAGCGGAGAAGATTTTTTTGGGCAGGCACAGGAGAAATCACAGGGGAAAGTGCAAAGTCAATTGGAGAAGAACATGCTCGCCAATAAATCAGGGGGTCTAGGAGTGTTGAAGCTCGAAAAGTTCACAAGGGCTATGCATCTACGTTGGCTTTGGCATGAATGGAAGGCCCCAACCAAGCCATGGGTTGGTTTGGAAACACTGTGTGATGAGGTTGACAAGGCCCTCTTCACGTCATCAACAATAATAACGATCGGGGATGGCAACACAACCCGCTTTTGAGACTCTGCTTGGTTGAATGGACAAAGGCCGAGAGATCTAATGCCACTAGTCTACAATATCTCAAAAAAGAAGGGGAAATCCCTACGACAAGCCAAAGAAAATGATGCCTGGCTTCATGGTCTAGCCTTCGATGCAAGTACTTCTTGGACGGTCAGCCTTATTGAGCAGCTAGTAGCCTTATGGGAAGCAGTGCAGGCGGTTCACTTAACCAGAGCGGTGACAGATCAGATCGTCTGGAAGTTCACAAACCATGGCTGCTACACGACATCTTCAGCCTACAAGGCGCAGTTCTATGGCGCGATCAACACAAACTTCAAACAACTGATCTGGCAGGTCTGGGCGGTTGGAAAATGTGAACACCATGCATGGCTAATCATCCAAAATAGGATCTAGACCTCGGATCGCCTGGCGGCCAGGGGCTGGAGAAATAATGGACAATGCCCTCTATGTCAAAATGCTCCTGAGACGGCTTTGCATCTTGTAGCCGAGTGCAGATACTCACGCAGGATTTGGAGTCTAGTGGCCAACTGGGTGGGATTCCAACAACTGCAACCGACCGAATGGAGGGATGCCCAATCAATTCATCAGTGGTGGGAACAACTAGCAAGCACGCAATGGGTGCCAAAAAAGGGGTTGCGATCTCTCATTTTGCTTGTAGAATGGGAGATTTGGAAGGAGAGGAATCGAAGAATCTTCGATCATAAAGAGGCAACAACGAGTCATCTGCTCGCGGTAATCAAAGAAGAAGCTGCGGTCTGGGGCCGAGCAGGCGCCAAACGTCTGCGAGCAATCATGTCTTCCGCTGTGTAAACCCTTATGTAAATCGTTGGCCATTTTTTCTTGATTTTCTTTCCCTATGGTGTATTTATTCCTCCTTTATGCAATGAAAAGGCACTATCGTGCCATTTTCTTTCAAAAAAGTTCCTTAGCCTCTTCATTGGTTTGGCTGTCCCTATATGGGTTGGGCAGTATGTAAGGAAGTTATAAACATACCCTTGCAAAGAGGGGGAAAAAGGCATAGGGGCAAAGTAGGGCCTGTTGGATGGAAGCTTAACGTGCCAAGGGCTCCTTGTATAGGAAAAATACAGGATTACAATGTCATGGTTTTTTCAAATACATAGGATTGATAATAAGAATGATTGAAAATACTATGTTGTTTGGATGGTTCAAAGGAAAAGAGTAAAGGAATTTGGAGAGAAACAGACACGAGTTAAGTTTTCCATGAGGTTAAACCTCACGTTAGAAATCCTCTAAATTTCATAGGGTCATAGGAGAGTCATTCTTTTATTCCAAATGAACACATAGGAAAATTTTCCATAGGATTAGAATCCCCCAAAATCCTTTAAAAATCCTTTGTTCCAAAGAAACCCTTAAGCTAAAGTGTGGCATGGCATAGATTGTGTGGAAAGGAAATAGTTGGCCATAAGTTAGACAAGAGATGACTAGAAAATGTATCTATGACATGTGGGACATTAGGCTAAGGTTTTGTGGTAAACCAAAATTATGGCATCAAACCAAATACTTGTCTAAGTTGATCAAACAACCTTATCAAACCTATGGTAAACTGTGTCCTCTAACCAAACACTCCGGTAATACAATATTTTTTTATTCAAGGGGCCTCTAACCAAACACTCCGATAGTACAATATTGTTCTATTCAAGGACCATCGAGCTTAGTTTTCATTCTTCAAGCACCAGAGTTATGAGATGTAGTGGCTAATCATTACAGTGGCTTGCGACTGTGGTCCTATTGTCTATTCTCCCATGTATTCCTTGGGCAACGCTAGTTTTTTCCTACTCTTCAATTGCCTTTCTCGCCTTCAAATCCCCGTTGGCTGACCCAAATTCTCTTGTGGGGCAGTTGGATATTTTCGATCCTTCTAGCATTTGAATGTGCTTCGAATCAAGCACTGGGCGTCGTGGTTGCTTGAGCTCGTGCATTCTTTCGAATTCTAGAAAAGATTGTTAGCAGGCTCAAAGCTTCGACAGATTTGGAGGAGGTGATCGTCCCTGTTCCGACAACACTAAGGAGGCTGTTTGGCAGAGTTCTAGATCTCAAATTCTCATCACAATGAGATGGAGCTGATCAGAAACATCAAGTGATTTGGAAAAATAAAGGAATGAGTAAGGCCTAGAGTGAAAACCAAAACATCAAGTGATCCAAAAAAAGGGAGTAGAGCAGGGCATAGAGTTGACCTGAAAACAACTTTAGAGAAGTAGCCTTAACCCTGCTCTACTCACTCTGGCTTTGTGTGTTTTTTAAGCTAAACTTTAGTCAAACACTCTTTCATATAGATCCAAATCAGTGGTGGAGAGAATACACCATGAACGTAAATCTAAAGTAGCAAATTATAGATTTAGAGCCTGCCAAATACCTCCCAAGTTTCTCACTTGTTTTGCATGGCAAAAGGATTCGATAAATTTTGATAAAGTTGCTTAGGCTTTTGTACACCCAGCTTTACTATAATAATCCCTCTGATTTCATAATTCTTGACGTTTTGAACAATGACACGGTCTCTAAAATATATCTTTGACTATATTTTTCTATTATGATATATACAATAAATTAATATTTTTAATTTTTATTATAGTACTTCGTAAGATAAATCTACCTGTATTGTTTTAATACTTTTAAAGTTATTTAAATAACTTTTAAGTTATTAATAATTAAAGGTATGAAAGTTTGACCTTACATTGACCAAAACGTTAAAAATATGGAACCGAAGAGAGTATATTAGCAATGCCTTTTTTTTCAATAAACCAAGTGAATCTACTTCTCCGTTGGCATTGCCAATTTTATGGTGTGGTTGATTTGGAAGGTAAATCAAACAGGACCGTAGTCTAATGGCGGTGCCAATTTATTCTGCAATTCCACTGCCAGCAGCCAAATATGCAAATATTTGTCGATTAACAGACAATATATAGCCATGCTGTTGGGACTGACTGCAAAAGAGGTGTGCCAGAGCTGCAAATAATTCCAAGCAGTAGATGAGATGACCACCTCCCCCTTCAATCAGTTCATACGAAAAAAATTTAAGTCCTATTCATACCAAGCCTTTTTACTTGGAGCAGGATGAGCAAAGGTTACAGCAAGGAGCACTAAGTTCAGAATTTATAACCAGTCAACAACTGAATTCAAGAATTAGAGATGTTGATAGCAATCATACACACATTTTCTAGGGAAAAAGTGTTAGGTGGAGAACCACTTCCACCCTGTGCTACGGGAGCAGCACAAGGACCCTGTGGAAGTCAGGGTGGCAGCAGAAAGAGGAGGACGTGTAGGCCATGATTACACCAAAAACTTAACAGCACCAAAGGCTTATGTCCCTCTCCAACTCAACAGGATCCAAACTTTTAGAGGCAAAGAAACCTTTGAGATGATGCCTCAGAAAGAAGACCCTGAGACAGGGAGCATGACTCAAGACGAATCGAATGGGTCTGTTGGCATACTTAAACCATGGAGCTTGCGCCGAAAGCTTGATTGGTTGAAAGAAATGCAGCTGAGCTCTGAGTCATCACATCTTCTCTGAGTGAAAACAGGAGCCCCCCCTGATGTAGCACTGTATACATTAGACAAATAAGAGAAATGATGTATAACAAATACTCTACAAACTTTTTTTTTGCCGGGACGGGTAGGAAAACCGTCCGAAAATTAAGATTAAAGGGAATAAAGGGTTTTACACATCAAACGACACTACTGTGCCGGGCCAGATCTAGGAAATCCGATCATGTTTATTCAGCAGGGGAGGGGAGGGGAAAAACAGAGAAAAGGAAACTATCTAGCCATGACAGAAAAGCATTAATACCACTATGATTCCTATGGATATTCAGGGAGAAAGTTTAATTGAACTTCATCTTCATCTAGGGAAGGACATGATGCGAAGGTTTTTTTTTTTTGGGGGGGGGGTGGGGGAAGGCTTCAGGACTGCACGATCACATTTGTTGAAATAAGGTATAGGATTTGTATTATCCAATTTGGTGAAAGTATTATGAGAACTCATCAACATAGCTTACAGAAAGTAAATGAACTCCTGTTTCTCCATAATGGTCCATGTTCATGTCTCTTCAGCTGATTAAATCCAGTGCTTCCATTTCCTATGAACATGCAGATTCACAAGAACAGATTGGCATAACAGTGAGATCATACAGTCAATATATAAGAGCACCACAAGCAATTAAATTTTACCTTTGTGTCAGTTAAAAAGCATAAAGCCATCATGCTAAATCATGCACCCAATATGAACAAGCCTTTATGATTTTTGAACAAAAAAGGTTCCGCTTTCCTGCTACACTGCAGTAAACTGTACTCTAAACAAATTTAGTCATTGATGAAAGATATAATTCAAAGACTGTTGGACCATCTAATCATATCTCTGACTTTAGTTTCCTCAGCTTTTCTTATGATAGAGAGGAAATGGTGACCTACAAAACTTGTTTTTTCCTAATGTGCTCCCTGCAGTACAAATACAAGGAGGCTCACAGGGGAATTGTGCTGTCCTATTGCACTCTCTTTAGCTAACCTTGAAGTGTCTGCCACCATCATGGTATGCGGTGCTCACTGGCGCTTCCCTTGTGTTTTAATAGCCTCTGTTCCATAATGAGCTTGATCTGACTAAAGGACTGTTTTAATTGCTCTTACTTCTTAGTACTTCAGAGCTTGAGCTGAAAGTGTGATGGGTAATGAGATGGGCAACAACAATGTCACCGGTCAACAAGGTATGCACTATGCTAAATTTTATCTTCTATCTAGAAATGACTTGAAATATAGGATTAATTAGCTCCTTTTGCTATGATCAGTATCAGAAGAGACAGCTCAGGGTTTCGACAGAACCATTGACCATTTGGATGGATCACCTAGCCTAAACAACACAAATGGTAAGAAGCATGTAATCTAACTAGAACTCATAAAAAAATATTTTGGAGATGATGAATCACCACTGTGAATATTTGATCACTAATCTTATCTGTATTTATTTTAGACAAGGGAAAGGATGGCACCAAAGATCTAGACAAGTCAAAGCTCTCAAAGGACCCTGTCATAACAAATGGTGGAAATGAGCAGATGGTCTCATTTAAAAGGAATTCATCCATTAAGAACAAAGATTTAGATGATAAGAACAGGGGTTCACCTCAGGATCACTCATTAACACAAGATGATGACCAGAGTTGTCATTTACCATCAACTCGAGGTTAGTTCAGTAATCAGAATCGGTTTTTTAGCTAGCTTGTTTTATTATCTTTATTGCATTCTATACCCAATTAGCATAGCTGTTTATAAGCATGATTTATTTCGAGAACATCAGAAATATTTTTTGTAGTATGGGAAAGAAAGAAAGGCAGGTAGTTGCTTTCAGTAGTGTGGTATATATGGGAACATGGTTGCTACCCCTTACAAAAACAATGTCGCATTTTACAATCTAAAATAGATAAGTAGAGACATGTAAGCAGTGCTCTTTATTTTTGGCCGCTTTTCCTATAGCGTTATTGTAACAAAATAAAAAAACATGTCACAGATGGTGAACCATTGAACAACAAGGAAACTGAAACGGCCACAAATTTGCCAGAAACAACTGCCCCTGTCAGCACCGCAATTGAAGATACGACAAGCAACAAGGACAGTTCAACATTAATTGAAAAAATCAAACTTGTACATGAGACAACAGAGAGATCTGAAGATATTAACATAGCTTGTTCCCAACCATTGCTAAAGGGAAATATGGAAGGGGCACTAGAAGATGAGGTATCAGAAGATGAGGTATCAGGGATGGGTCATGATCTAATTGGAGAAGATAAAGTTGAAAATCTAGACCAAGGACAGACCGGGGTGTCAACAGTAGAGGATCCGTTGATGCCAATGCAAGGAGGATATACATCATCAATAGAAACAATTACCACTGCCTATCTTGATACTGATGATTCTGATATAAAGGAGGTTGTCATAGAAGATGAGCCTACAGGTAGGGGCAATTCCTCGTATGTACAACCAACAGAGATATTTAAGAATGACAAAGCCCGTGTACCAGAAGAGAAGGAAGATATTAGTGAAATAAGCCAAAGAGCAACAGTAGAAAGTGGGTTTGGAAGCTGTGAAGTAATAGATGAAAACAAGAACCATGGATTGAAAGACCAGGACAAAGATACATGTGGTGCTCTTGGTATTGGTCAAATTGTTTCGAAGTTCCAGTCATCTCTAACAGATACAAGTGCAACAGATGTCATAGAACTGGAGAAACATGAACTAAATAAGAGGGGAGATGATGTAGCAGGAGAGATCTCTGATTCTCTAACTGGAACAGAGGAGCAAAATGTTATTGAAAGAACACACACGGAGCAAGAACAAGGTGCCAAAGATGCTGCAGTGAAGGATCCAGCGGATGATTCCCATGAAAAGGAGTCTGACAGCACCCATGATGTAGTCAGTCTTGTTGAAGTCAACGGAGAAGATTTTACAAGCTTAGACTCATTTATGTCCTATCAGCTTCATATTGTGAATGAAGAAAATGTGCATACAGAAGTAAGAGAAAGATTATTTAAACCATCATCTCCTCACCATTTGATAGAAGATTTTCACAAGAGAGATCTAAAAGTTGATGGTCCACATAATTATGAAGAGACTACCATCTCCACATATGAAGTAAAGACTACAGATATACAAGATACTCTGGCTGCCTCACAATTTGACAAGCCTCAACAAATGCTGCTTGAGGAACCTGAAGTTGTGAAATTTGAGAATGGTGGTATTCTTAGCAGTTGCATGCAGTTAATGGAAAACAGTTCAAAGACAAGCACATTCTTTCCTCATGGCTCCAAACATGAGAAAGATAAAGCAAACACTACAGCCATAGGTTTTACGTCTGAATCCAATCTGGAGAAAGTCATGGTGAAGGTAGACTTTCCTGCTGAATCCTACCAAAAGAAAATCATCACGAATAATAATAAGGCTAGTCAGGAAGGATATCTGCTACAGGTACCAGCTCCAAGGAGAGATGCCGGTGAAGAGACTCCATTGCTTCAGATGGTAGAAAATCCGAGTTCTTTCAGCTTCTCTAATGAACAGCATAGCAAAGTAGTTGAGTGCATCCCCACGGCTAGCATTAAAGATGATGGTGACGAAGAATATGAGAAGAGTCCACTGCTGAGCCCCAGGGAACAGGAAGGAGAGAACTTCATAGTACCTAACCATTCTGCAAGAAACAAGAAACCACTTGAAAGCTTAATGACAGGGGAATGTGTTGCTATGAAGTCTCCATTGAAGGAACAGGAACCAGTTTCAAACAACAATACCATGGTTAGTTCCCCCAGAAGTACAAGAAAGCAGAAGGCAAAATCTTCCCTTTTTGCCAGTTGCATGTGTTGTGCCACAGCTACAAACTGATGTATGCCTCAATATGTTTTCCTATTGTTGTCAGTTATTTACCTCGTTGATTACTTTGTCATAAATATTCAATGTTTGAGTGGTTTACTGAAGAGTAATTTGCAGTTGTTGGGAAATTTCCAGAGATACCACAACTAGTATCTGCTTGGAAGTTTGTACAATTGTCTTTGATACAGAGAGTATCCAATACCAATGAGAAGAATGAATGCCTTGGATTTTGTATCAGTTTTCATGAAACCAGTGCTCCAAAAGGGTTGTCAAGTTACATACATAGAATTTTTATAGTGCAATAATTTTGACATTTCATGGTTCCTCAATAGTTGTTCTATAACCATAGCAAGGATGCATATTAATAGATGAGGAGAGCAATGATATTTACCCTCACCTAGGAGCACCCCTAGCCCCTCTTGGGGACCTTGAGCCATATTTGGTGTTTCTAAGCTAGTTTGCTTCTGATATCGTCTTTCTCTCCTATTTTTCCTTTGCAATTTCCCTGGCTTGGTAAAACCTTTTTTGATATTCTCCTATCTACAAAGAAAAGCAGAGCTCCTGTTATTTTCTCAAAATATAAAATCAATAAGACATCAACATCTTGTACCTAAAACTTTTACAATAAATTGATTCTTAGCAGTGAGTAAAAGAAGGTAGACACTTAGATAACGGAGGTATTCATTTGTTCATATTTCATAGAAAATTTGGAAGGTATAAAATAAATTAGCAAGAGTATATGTAAGTATTATTTTGTTACCACCTATAAATATTTTTACACCTGTAATTTGTAGGTCACCAAAAAAACAACCACCGAAATGGCTAGAATTTCTTTCCCCAGTCATTGCAAAAGATGAAGTTAAACATCGATGCATCAAGTGATCCAACTATTAGGCAAAAACAGCCATGTATGTGTAACATCCGTTAGACGCGATGACGGTAAAACAAGAAGTAAACAAGATCAACTGCAAAGAAGACACGAGATTTAACGTGGAAAAACCCTCCCAACACGAGAGGGAAAAAACCACGGGCGCCAGCCAGCAACAATCTTTACTATATCTTGGTGAGGTTACGAACGCCCGAGATTTACAATGAATCAACTTATCCCATGCGGCGGCTTATAGGAACTTAAATAAGGTGAAAACCCTAAGCGGGTAAGTGTGGACGGTCCAAGCCCAAGCCTCGCGACGGGCCCAAGCCTCGGCGACGGGCCTCCGCTACGCTACGGCCGTAAGTCGGCCTTTGTTTGTAGATGAATTTGGAACATAAACAACATACTCCACCTTGAGACAAATTCCTTCTGCAGCATCAATCAATCCCCCACCTGAAACATAACAAAGAAAAAATACCACTGGCACCATAGCCTCATGGGCTAAGCTGAAATACCAACCAAGCTTGAGCAAATCTCAAACTTGGTAACGAACTGGCTTGGTCATCATATCACTTTGGATTGTCATGTGTACTAATCTTGCACACCTTTAACTTCCCTTGTGCAATAGCATCACGCACAAAATGGTACTTGATATCAATGTGCTTAGTTCTCTCATGAAACATCGATCCTTAGTGAGACATATAGCACTTTGACTATCACAAAATAGGTTAATGCAAGAATCAACTCCACATAACTCGAATATAAACCTTTCAACCATACCAATTCTTTTGTAGCTTCTACAAGCGCCATGTATTCTCGTGGTAGATAATGCAATAATCGGCGCAATATTGCTCTCCACTCACAACAGCGCCAATAGTGAACACATATCCCGTGAGTGACCTTCGCCTATCTAAATCAGCAAGCATAATCCGAGTCCACATATCCAATGACTCCACCGTCGTCCCCCAAATTTCAAGCGGGCATCTGCGTCCCACGAAGGTACCGAAAATCCACTGAATCGCCCTCCAATGTTCTTTGCCGAGGATTAGACATATATCGACGACCAAACTCATAGCATGTGATAAATCCGCGCGAGAGCAAACCATAGCATACATCAATGAACCAACAAGACTCGAATATGGCACCTTTGACATGTACTCAATATCATCATCGGTACTAGGATATTGCTTTGCGAGACAATTTAAAATGAGGTGCAATGGGAGTGCTAACGAGCTTTGCATCTTGCATATTAAAGCGTTTAAGAACCTTCCGAATATAATTGTGCGACTAAGAAATAACAAACCGATTTCCCGTCCCTAGTAATTTCCATACCTAGGATCTTCTTAGCGCACCAAGGTCCTTCATATCAAACTCGCTACTCAACGGCTTCTTCGAGTAGCAATTTGTTCCTTGCTCTTGGCAAGCAATCAACATGTCATCAATATATAACAAGCAAATACACGGGTGATCCATTCACAAATTTGATGTACACACACTATCATAATTTGACCTTTTAAAACCATGTGCCAACATAAATGAATCAAACCTTTTATACCACGACGAGGGACTGCTTCAAACCATACAAGGACCTCTTTAACTTGCAAACATGATTTTCTTTTCCAGGGAATTTGAACCCCTCAGTGGTCCATGTATATCTCCTCATCTAACTCTCCATGCAAAAATGCTTGTCTTGACATCTAGCCGCTCAAGCTCAAGATCATGCATAGCAACAATACTGAAGAAAGTACGAATAGAACTATGTTTGACAACGGGAGAGAACACATCATTATAGTCAACACCGGAATCGACTAAAACCTTTAGCCACTAACCTTGCCTTGTACCTTGGAGGCTCGCTAGGAGATAAACCCTCCTTTCTCTTGAAGATCCACTTGCAACGAACGGTCTTCTTCTTCTTAGGCAATGGTACAACGTCCCAAGTACAATTCTTCTCCAGTATTGCATTTCTTCTTGCATTGCTGAAATCCACTTTCCACGATCACCGGATGCAATAGCCTCGAGTATGTATTTGGTTCATAATTATTCTCCACCTGTTCAGCACAACTCAAAGCATAATAAATCATATTACATTCTTCAATCAACCGCTTAGGAGCCCCACGACTTCTCTTCTCTCTCGCGGAGTGCAATAGGTGATCATCTTGCTTGCAAAACAGGGGTGAGTGCTGAACAATATCAACATTGTCATCATAATTTTCATCAATAATTTCTTCTTCAGAACATCCATGTGCTCCACCTCAAGACCAACCCTCTGCTGCTCATTATCGAACGTATGCGGCACAATATCAATAGAAGCACTTGTCATTGAACATAACCGATTCATTAAAGACAACATTCCTGCTCATAAAGGTCTTTCTTGTTTTGGGATTCCACAATTTGTATCCTTTGACACCCGAATCATAACCAAGAAAAAGACATTTAATAGCTCTAGGCTCTAACTTTCCATTATCAACATGAGCATAGGCGGTGCTACCAAAAACTTTAAGCCGTGAGTAATCGCGGGTTTGCCGACCATACCTCAATAGGAGTTTTCTTATCAAGTGGAATACAAGGCGATCTATTTATCAAGTAACATGCGGTGTTGGCGGCTTCGCCGTAAATGCTTACTCATCTTTGCGTTGGACAGCATGCAACGGGCCTTGGAGATGATGGTCCGTTCATGCGCTCGGCCACACCGTTCGCGCGGAGTGTACGGAATAGTGTGGTGTCTCACGATGCCTTCTCTCTGCAAAGCTTTGAACTCATCGGAGCAAAATTCACCACCATTGTCGTCAGAACGGCTTTACCTTTTTGTCGGTTGCCTTTCTATCATGGTTTTCCACTCTTTAAATGCAGCAAAGGTATCATCCTTACTTTTCGAAAATATGGCCACACTTTGCGAGAATAATCATCAATGATAGTAAGCATATAATTAGCACCACCATATGAGGTCTTACGAGAAGGCCCCCACAAATCAGCATGTATATATTCAAGGATACCTTTGGTGCGATGAACCGAGGTATTGAACTTCACCCTCTTATGCTTACCAAAGATGCGGTGTTCACAAAACTTCATCTTGCTCACGTGTGCACCATCCAAACGAGTTTCTCTTCATCAACTCGTCATACCGAGTTCACTCATATGTCCAAGGCGCTTATGCCACGAGTCGATCTTATTATTATCGAAACACTTGCATGCATAGCGAATTATGCAAAGTAGAACCTCTAAGGACATATAATTTAATGGGATTTAAATCACCAATCATATAAACAAGCGAACCTCTTGAAACCTTGAGAACTCCACCTCTAGCGGAGTACTTGAATCCTTCATCATCAAGTGTGCTGATCGAAATAAGGTTTCTTGCCATCTCGGGATATGTCGCACGTTCTCCAGTGCGCACCATGCCATCATGCATCTTCAACCGAACGGATCCAATACCAACGATTTTACACGGGTTATCATCCCCATGCGCACGACATCTCCATTCTGCACGAGACTTATATGAACCGAACAAATCTTTGTTAATGCGAGATATGAAAAGAGGCTGCGAGTCGAGTATCCATTCATCATGACTAGCAACACAACCCGCAAATACAACGAGACAATCACCGAGTCATTAGAGTCGCACGAGACAACAGAGGCATTACCTTCAACGGACTTATGTTTCGTTGGTGCACATTCTTCCTCTTCTCCTTATTTTTTAACTTCAAGCAATCTTCGATGAAGTGATTTGTTTTCTTACGGTATTTGCAGAACATCTTGTCTCTAGACTTGCTACGTCCACGGCTCTTGTCGCGGTTGTTGTTCTCGGACTTACGCTCGATCCGCCACGACATGCGCGCCTCGCCCTTGGAGGACGATTGGCCATCACCCCGCACCATACTCTTCATTTTCTCCTTACTCGGAGTGCCTCATAAACTTCCGCTAGGGTTAGTTCATCACGGCTTATCAATATGGTATCACGAAAATTGGAATAAGAACTAGGCAAAGAACATAATAACAGAAGTCCCAAATCCTCATCCTCAAATTCTATTTCCATGGATTTTAGATCGGCCACGATCTCCTTGAAAACAGATATGTGAGACATTACCGATCCTCCCTCCTGGAGCTTGTGCGAGAAAAGCTTCATCTTCAAATGCATCTTACTGGTTAGATCCTTTGACATGCAGATCGATTCCAGTTTCAACCAGAGTTCTGCAGCAGTTTTCTCTGCGAGCACTTCTTGCAAAATATCATTAGAAAGATAAATCGAATAAGCGACAGAGCCTTACGATCCTTGCGGATCTCCTCGGAGTCCAATCTTTCTTGCTCTTCTTTCCGAATCCTTCCAGTGCCTCATCCAGATCCTGTGTTTGGTGGGCGAGTATCGCCCTCATCTTCACTTGCCACAGCGAAAACCTCGTCTTGTAGTCGAGCGGCTGTAGATCAAACTTCATTGACGCCATCGCGACTCCCTGATCTGAAGAACTCAGCTCTGATACCACTTGTTAGACGCGATGACGATAAAACAAGAAGTAAACAAGATCAACCGCAAAGAAGACACGAGATTTAACGTGGAAAAACCCTCCCAACACGAGAGGGAAAAACCACGGGCGCCACCGACAACAATCTTCACTATATCTTGGTGAGGTTACGAACGCCGAGATTTACAACTGAATCAACTTATCCCATGCGGCGGCTTACGGGAACTTAAATAAGGTGGAAACCCTAAACTGGGTAAGTGTGGACGGTCCAAGCCCAAGCCTCGCGACGGGCCCAAGCCTCGCGACGGGCCTCGCTACGCTACGGCCGAAGTCGGCCTTTGTTTGTAGATGAATTTGGAACATAAACAACAACATCATGAGCGATAAACCATCGGGCGGATGCACACAGATCAAGCAAGAATACCGCACACAATTTCAATTGGAACACTAGTTGATCTTCTCCGGATCTCTGGTCTCTTGCAAGAAGCTAAACTGAATCACAATATTGGTGCAGCCGCGGATGCAAAATGGCAATATGAATAATTATAATTTCTTGGAAAATCAAGGCATTATTAAACTTGTTGGTGTAAATAGGCAAATGTAAAAGGGGCTATGTGTAAAACTATAGAGATAAAAATAGAGATAGTGAGGGCAAGGCGAGTGACGCTAGAAGCTTCCCAAATATCGACATGGTATCATAGCAAGGTTCGAGAGAGCGAGGTTCGACGGAGAGGGTCCTCACCCTCGGTGGCGGCGGCGTGGTGACGTTGGAGGAGGTGGAGAAGAGGGCGGCGCTTCTTCCCGTGTGAGGCGGCGGCGGGTTGTTGGAGGCTTCGGATCCGGGCGTAACCCTAGGAGAGCGGCACCGCTTCGTGTGAAGCGAGGCGGCGGAGTGGCGCGGCGGCGCGGCGGCTGTCGCGCGGCGCGAGCGGTGTGGAGCCGCCGCGGCGCGCGCGCTCGCGCCGGCGAATCCGGCTCGAGCGGCGGACTCAGGGGACTCGCCGTGGCGGGAGGCTAGGGTTTGGGTCGCCACGTGGTGCCACGCGGCCCGGGAGCGAGCTGCCTACTGCTGCTTGCTTGGTTCTTTCTAGCTAAGAAGAAGGAGGAGGAGAGGATATCCTCTCACATCAAAGGCGAGGATTCAGCTAGAGGTGGAGCTCCACGCGCTGGAGAAGGAGAAGGACAAGGCAAGCAAGGCCCGGCTGGTGGAGGTCAAGAAAGAGCGCACGATTTGGGGGAGCAAGATAAAGGCGGCGGTGCAGTGGCGCACTTGCTTGCGGGTGTGTGTGAGTGGAGGAAAGAAGAGAGAGCTCAGCTTCACTAACTATTGAAGGAGGTGAGACCAGCCAAAAGGAGATTTGGGGAGGAAGATGGATACAGGAAAAGAGACAGGGGAGCCGGTGATGGCAAGGGCGTCGTGGAGGTGATCCACTAGTTACTAAGGCTCGAGTTGAAGAATGAGATGATGTCCATGATTCGGGCTTATCGAGATGAATTTGATTGGCCCTAGGGAGGTGCGTGAGCTTAAATTGGAACTTGTTCCAAATGATGTGAAGCTGGAAGGGAGTAAGAATTATTTGAGTTGGTCTAGAAGAGTGCAAGTGATACTAGCGGAAAGGGGTAGAGAATTATTTGAGGGAGGATTGTGTTGAGCCACCAACAAGTTTAGCTCGAATGGAGAACTTGGCACACAACAAACTCTACTATTGTGGCGTGGTTCTGTCATCCATGTCACCATCGGTTAGTAAAGTGGTGGAAGCTATGCATACTGCACAAATATGGAAAACTCGAGTAACGAGATATTCCAAGCAAAGGAATGTAATGGTGATGATGAAGATTCGAACAAGGCCAATGCGGTGAAACAAGCGGGAAGATCGGTGGAGCAATATGCGAGTGAGGTACAATACTTGTGGGGAGAGCTGGATCACTACGCTCCACTCAACATGAGAGATCCACAGGATGCCCGTGATGTTCGAAATGGATTGAGGACGGGAGGGTGACTCATTTTCCGAGAAACTTAGATCTTGAGTTTGAGAGCGAAGGGCTGCCTTTTGCCACCGGGGAGAGTCTCCCTACTATGGAGGAGGCTGTGTCAGCCATGGTTATTGAGGAGAGCAGATTGAGGATGATGAGTGGTAACAATCCTATAAAGTCAGCCTACACCTCAGTGGCGGAGAGAAAGTGCTACGATTGTGGAGAAGAGGGACACTTGAGCTATAATTGTCCCCATCCCGGGAGCTATGGTGGTAGAAGTGGAAGTCGTGAAGGTCGTGGTGGTACTCGTGGTGATCTAGGAGGTCGTGGTGGTCGTGGTGGAGGACGTGCGGAGGACGTGGCGAGGCCGTGGTGGTTCTTATGCCAATGTTGCTACCACAGGGGATCCTCCATCTATCACATTGATTGGAGAGCAGGTCAAACAGTGGGAACAATGGCAGAAGATGAAAGGATCTGAAAGTTCCAAAACCACTTCAGATGGTCCTGTGATTGCCACCACCAGTCACTTTGGTAACTTTGCCAACTATGCCCATTTGGGCAAAGGTACTCAGGCACAGGCACTTGCATCCACATATAGGCATAACTTAGAATGGATTATCGATTCAGGAGCATCCAAGCATGTCACAGGCATATCTAGTTCTTTTAAAACTTACACTCCACATTGTTACTCTGAAACTATTCAAATTGCTGATGGCACATCTCAACCCATTCGTGGTGTAGGATCTGTAGAGTGTACCCCATCCCTTTACTTATCATCTGTCTTGCATGTTCCTTCTTTCCCAGTCAACCTCCTCTCTGTTAGTTCACTAGTTGATCAATTCAAATGCATCGTTACATTTGATGAAAACCGTTGTACTTTTCAGGAGAAGAGGACGGGGAGAGTGATTGGGACTGGAATCGGGCATAATGGGTTGTGGGTTATCAACCGGGGAGTCGGCATTGGCGGCGGTTGTTGGAGCACACGAGCGGGAGATCTACTTGCTTCATTGTCAGTTAGGACATGTGTCTTTTAAAAGTTTAAATAAATCATATCCTGCTATGTTCAAGGGGGTGGACAGAAACAAACTTGTGTGTGATGCATGTGAACTTGGAAAACATACAAGGTCAATCTATCCTAGTATTGGTCTTCATAGTTGTGAACCTTTTATGCTAATACATTCTGATGTCTGGGGTCCCTGCTCAGTTACATCATTAAGTGGGTTTAAATGGTTTGTCACTTTTATTGACTGTCATACTCGTATGACATGGATCTACATGCTTAGGGGTAAGCATGAAGTTCTCCGATGCTTCCAAGACTTCCATAATCTGGTTGTCAATCAGTTTAATGCGAAGATTAGAACTATCCGCACTGATAATGGAAAGGAATATGTGAATAATGATTTTGTAGCATACACGTCGAGTCATGGTATACTGCATCAAACCACATGCCCTAATGCTCCAAGACAAAATGGGGTGGCTGAAAGGAAAAATAGACATTTGTTGGGGGTGGCAAGATCAATGATGTTTCAAATGAATGTGCCTAAGTATCTCCGGGTGAGGCGGTGTTGACAGATACATACTTAATTAATCGTATGCCATCTAGGATCCTTGGAATGAAATCCCCAGCTGAACTTTTATTGGGACAACAGAATTCAAGGTACCCCCAAGGTTTTTGGTTGTGTTTGCTTTGTCGGGGACCATAGACCTTCGATTGGCAAGTTAGACCTCGAGCGGTAAAGTGTGTTTTTGTTGGATATTCCTCTACACAAAAGGGTTACAAGTGTTGGGATCCTATTGGAAAGAAATTGTTTGTGAGTATGGATGTGACTTTCCGTGAGTTTGAACCATACTATGTAAAACCATGGGATCTTGATCCGTTCTTGGAAGAATTCTCTTCGGTCCACGAGAGTGACAGAGAGAGGGGAGAATGAAGGAGGCGAATGGAGCTAGTGCTCAAAAAGAGGTGATTGTTGGTACCATCCCATATCCAATGGATAGGTCTGGAACTCAGGAGGATAATAGTGTGGATGTGAGGAATGGTGAATGTGAAGGCGCAGAAATAGTTGGTGATGAGGTAGGTAGTGATGGGAATGTAGAGACAATTGATGGAGGAAGTGAAGAGAACGGGGATACGGTTGCAAAGGAGCCAATTGTGTATCAAAGAAGACGGTTTAAGAGTCGGGGGAGCAAGTTGGTACACCACGCCCACAACACTGTTTCAAATGTCCCAAATCTCTCCTCAGACCTCTCTCCACTGAGCTCCTCGACCCAATCTGGGTCAACGGGTAATGTCTCTCCTACTCCTGAGCATGTAGAGTTATCTCTTGCACAACGTGAGAGATACTAGGCCTAATTTTGGAAAACCTCCTGTTCGATATGGATTTGAGCATCCTAGTACAAATCATGACATTGCCAACTTCCTCTCATATTCTCGTCTTTCACCGCATATAGAGCTTTTGTTGCATCTTTACAAACGAGCCTATTCCGAGGGACTAGAAGTGTGCAAAACAGGACCCTAAGTGGAGGGAAGCAATGGAAGAGGAAATGCATGCTCTTCAAAAGAACAAGACATGGGAATTGACCCCACTTCCAAAAGGTAAAAGAGCTGTGGGATGTAAGTGGGTCTTCACTGTGAAGCAAAATCCAAAAGGAGAGGTGGAGAGATACAAGGCAAGGCTAGTTGCAAAAGGATATAGTCAAACATATGGCATTGATTATGATGAGACCTTTGCCCCGTGGCAAAGATGGGTATTAGGACCTTAATCTCCTGTGCGCTTAATTTTGGTTGGCCTCTACATCGGATGGATGTGAAGAATGCATTTCTTCATGGTGATTTACATGAAGAAGTCTATATGGAAATCCCACCGGGATTTGCTAATAGTCAAACTGTTGGCAAGGTGTGTAGACTTAAAAATCACTCTATGGACTAAAACAATCACCTCGGGCATGGTTTGACGGGTTTAGAAGGGCGGTTTGTGGTATGGGCTACACTCAATGCAATAGTGATCATACGGTTTTCTATAAGCATAAGGGAACATTTATCACCATTATGGCGGTGTATGTGGATGATATTGTGATTACAGGAGACGATGTGGAGGAAATCAAATGCTTGAAGGAGAATTTGGGAAAAGCCTTCGAGGTAAAGGATCTTGGACCACTCGGGTATTTCCTTGGGATTGAAATTGCTAGGTCACCTAAGGGGATAGTTCTCTCTCAGAGGAAATATGTTCTTGATTTATTGACAAAAGCTGGGATGTTAGGATGCGGACCATGCGGTACTCCTATTGATAAAAATCATCAAGCTAGTGCCGAGTCCGGAGATTCGTTAACAAAGAAACATATCAAAGGCTAGTTGGAAGATTGATATACCGTGCCATACAAGACCTGATATTTCTTATGCGGTGAGTGTGGTAAGCGGTATATGCATGATCCTAGAACAGGACATATGGAATTGGTCTACGAATTTTGAGGTATCTAAAAGGAACACTGGAAGAGGGGTATGGTTCAAGAAGAACATGCATTTAGATGCGGAAGGGTATTGTGATGCGGATTGGGCAAGTAGCGAGAGATGATAGAAGGTCCACATCGGTTATTGTGTGTTTGTGGGAGGCAACCTTGTCTCATGGCGCACAAGAAGCAAGCGGTTGTGGCGCGGTCTCTGCAGAGGCCGAATATAGGGCAATGGCCTTAAGCTTGTGCGAGATGTTGTGGTTAAAAGGTTTGTTGAAAGAGTTGCGGGTGTTGAGAAATGAGACCATGGTGCTTCATTGTGACAACGTAGCTGCAATCAATATTGCAAATAATCCGGTCCAGTTTGATCGCACCAAGCATATTGAGATTGATAGATTCTTCATCAAGGAAAAGCTTGATAGTGGGGTTCTAAGACTAGAGTATGTAAAATCACGTAGTCAACTAGCGATTGTTTTACAAAAGGTTTAGGACCTAGTGAGAATGGGTTGAGTTGTAACAAGATGGGTATGATAGATATCTTTAGCCCATCTTGAGGGGAGTGTTGGTGTAATAGGCAAATGTAAAAGGGGCTATGTGTAAAACTATAGAGATAAAAATAGAGATAGTGAGGGCAAGGCGAGTGAATGCTAGAAGCTTCCCAAATATCGACAAAACTGAATCATGAACCGAACCACTTCACGGTGATTTTCAATAGTGTGACATTAAGCATCTCAAATCTTCATTAGAGTTACTGTGCTGTGCTCATAGAGAATTTCAACTCAAATATCCAAATGAAGACTTCAGATGCTCAATGCCAATAAAACAACAAATTGAACACCAGAAAATAAAAGAATAACCCAAATCCACAATCGTGGTCGTACAAGGCAATGAGCATTTCTAGCCGCTAACTTCCCGATGAATTGGAGAGTTCATAGTTGCCTAGCCTCAGGAGCTTGTTGCTGTAACTAATTCACTCGTCGTGCCGGTGTGGATCAAAGACCATTGCCGCCTATGCACATAATTCATGGGAAGACGGCGGAGGCTTTGCGGATTGAAGCCGGCGGCGGCGGCGCATAGTAAGAGCAAGGCCGGCCGGCTGCGCGCGGCGCAGATCGAGGTCGCCACGAGGTGCCGGTGGCGAAGCAGAAAGAGATATTTCCTCCGTCTCATCACAAACTTATTTTTAGCTTTTTTATTTGTTTCAAAATAAATTTATTTTTTAAGTAATTGTTACATCGAGTTCAAAATAAAGAATAGTTATATTAGAAATAAGTAAAATAATAAATAGTTACATTAAAATTTGATAAAATAAAAATATTATTCTATTTTTTATGTATGAGATGATGAAAAATGAGACTGTCTTATTCCGGTCATATTGGGCCAGTAAATGGCGGGAAATTTTAATATGGGAAAATAAGTCTAATTTTCCTCTCGTCTCTTTTTGATTGAATCGTCTTCCTCATCTTTTGCAAAACCAGGTATAGCCCTCTCACATCTCTAAAAAATCGACTCAAAGATGGAGGAGGTATTATACCAGTTTTTCAAGATATGAGGGACACGATTCAATATTTGTGTCATTTTAAAATCATACCATTTTTTGATAAAATTAACAAATAATTGTTATCAAATATTAGTGATACATAGAAAATTTTGACAACAACATATTTATCCTATTCTACAAAACTTGACAGTATTGTCAACTTGTTAAATTTTGTTAAATTTTGATGTTGCCAAATTTTGAAAAAGGTTTGACATTAATCTAAACATGGCCTTACTCAAGTGCTACGACCTATAGAAAATAAGTTCACTTTATGTTCCTTAATAATTTGTATCATCCCTAAACCAAAATATCAGGTATAGACATACCATAACCCACACTATCATGTTAAATATAGTCTGGTCGGTTTTGGCTGACGTAACAAGTAGGACCCATGTGGGTCTTATATGTCAGTGACCAACTCTTCTCCCTCCTTTTTCCTTTGCCACTTTTCTTTATCCGCGTCGCCCTCCTTCGGCTTCCCCTACTTGCCTGTCTAGCCGGCAACAAGCGACCCCGTCGATGTCCACTGTCAAAGTCGTCGCGCCAGTCCATGCCGACGACCGCCTTAACAACACCGCCGCCAACTTCCACGCATGCGCAACATATGGCTAGCTAGTTGGTTGGATTGTGTTTCGTCCATACACTAACATGCATGGTTGATACATGGATTCCAGTATAAACCAGCCACTTCGCATCGTCACGTAGAGTGTGAAGCTCTTGTACACCCACACCGCACCTGCGGAACCATCTAGGCAACTTGCTAGTCAGCGCCGCCGTAGATTGGGACGCCGTCCCAATTTGACTTTGTTCGTTTAATCTCTCTCATAGTGGGATTGATGAGGATTTGAAAGGATTTATTCCACAACTATTGAGATTAAACGAACAAGCCTTTAGTGTTGGTGCTTACCGTTTAGGGCGCGAGGGAGAGGGGGATGCGGGCTCGGATGATGACATCGAAGAAGAGGTCTGGGTCAGCGAAGCAGGAGCAGATGTGGCACTCGCCGTGTGTTGATCCCAAATCGTACTGGAGTTAACTTGGAAAACCACTCACTGGCCTAAGAGATTTGCTTTACTCTAATGCAGGTCCAAAGTATTGCTTCTTAGGTTCGTAGGCGTGCCAGTTGATTTGATCCTGCAATCAACAAGAAACAAAGAAACAAGTATTAGTCTGCAAACGATAGCCGATCGGCTGGTGGCCGATGACGTATCGTCTGATGTTAAGCCGATGCGGTATGCATTGAATCGGCTAGGATAATTAAACCTAATCGATCGACTAAAGATATTCATAATATATAATTTGAATATCAAGATATGTTTAAACTAAGTGATTGGGATAGATCGGTAGTGTATCGAGACAGTATAAACCACTTAAGTTCAAAAGTACTTTAATATGCAGATTATATATATTTATAGCATAACTGATGTCATAGATTTAATGTGTATAGGCTAGTACTCCGATACTACTTTATACTAAGATATCATTACAAACGAAATATATGAAACATGAACCGATTAGATATTAAGATGACTTAACAGATCGATAACACGCTTAATATATTTAATGACAGTAAGATCTTGATATAAAGAGCAGCTTTAACATATCAAGTAAATATAAAATATACAAGACAGTCAAAACAGATAAGATCGGCTGAAACTTCGATGCTATCTCTAATAGTAATCATGAGATAAGATAGATCTTTTATGATTCTAAGAACGACTTAATAGATCGGACTTAACCGATGCAACATTAAGTATAAAAAAGCATAAGATCTAAACTAATATATGAAGACCTTTCGAGATGGTGGATATACCATATAATCTAAATCAACGATGAGATCTAACCCTATCGGCTGTTATCTATTAACAAACTAGCCGATTAGGGTTAGATCGCACTATCGATTTAGGTTATATGGCATATATGATATCTCGACGATTTACATAACCAGGATTAGAATATCATAATGATGAAAGTACTAATCCCGAGAACACAAGCCGTCATGACAAGATTTACCTTTTCGCTGGAGATCGAACGATGCAACCCAACTAGAAGTAAGAACTCGTCGAAACTATTAAAAGAAAAAGATGGTGCTGCGTCGAAGGTTGTATTGAACTTGATTGTTATTTGTTTATACGGTCCTGGGTCATATTTATACCCAGATATAAGATAAGTTCGTGGCGGACACGATTCCTATTTCTATTACAAATTAAATTATAGATATGCCTAAAACAAACTTTCACCGACATTATCTATAAGGAAATTATTTAAAATGTACTAATTAACAAATACAATTGTCTTTCCTGGACTCTATCCATGTATGGCAATCCTCATGAAGTACTTTAATTGAATCCAAAGATAACTCCAATGTCTTCTCCTCGTGATTGGTCCCACCATCCATCCTTATCAGAATCGGCTACATCGGCTATCCTTGTTCGATTCGGTATCAGCCGACAGTCACCTTAGTCGATTTGATCACCAGCCGACGAACTTCTTAGCCGACTCGGTCAGTACTTGGCGCACACTCTATCTTCAGAAGAACCCTATTCTCTTCGAATCGGCTTCGGCCTCAGATCCAAACCTGATACTTTGCTTACTAAATTTGGTTGTTAACATCGTGTCCCGTCGCCACCTCAAGCTGGGCAACGTTCGACACCTGGGGCCACACCGAAAGGACTCTCACATGGGCGTTAGAGAGCGAGTTGCTAACGATGAGGCGGAGGTAGTACATTCAGGAGGCGGGGCGAGGACATGCTTGGACACCGCCCAGTGGAGCACCTCCTCCCAGAGCATGCCTCCTAGGATGTCGGCGAACTTCAAACCGATAGGCCGACGACGAGCTGCATGCGACGCAAGAGAGCATGCATGTCAAGGACGAGGTCGCCCAGGGGCATGGCTTGCTTGGGCACCGAGTGGTCATTCCCGCGGGTGGCCACGGTCAAGTGCACAGTGCGGACCAACGCACGGATGGCGCTGGCACGTTGTCCGCGCTTGCCATGTGGACGAAACACGATCCGACCAGCTAGCTAGCCATATGCTGTGCATGCGTGAAAGTTGGCGGCGGTTTTGTTAAGGCAGTCGTCGATATAGACCGACGCGACGAATTTGATGGCGGACGTCGACGGGGTGGCTTGTTGCCGGTTGGATGGACAGAAAGGAGGTGGAGATGAGCGGGGAGTAGGGGGCGAAGCTGGAGAAGAGCGACGCAAACGAAGGAAAGAGGGAAAGGAGGAAGAAAAGTTGGTCACTGACATATAGAGTTTACATGGGTCTCACTTTTCACATCAGCCAAACCCGTTATTATATTGCAAGGGACCAAAGTTGACATGTGTTATGAGTTGGGAGATGGCTATTTCGTAGGGACGAATTTCAGACTCGGCGATAAATTAAGGGCTTATTCCTAAAAACAACGTTTCTATCCAGTCAGTACAAAAGGTCATGGGCCTAATTTATTCCGGTATTAGGCCGTCGGCCCATTCTCCACGAATCGCGTCTGCATCTTGGAAGTCCAAAAGTGCCCGATATCTGCAGTACGATTACCGAAGGCGTACAGGTACAGCGTGCTGCGTGCTCTCTATCATCCCCATGCCCACCTCGGGCCCGGACGCGATGCAGCCGGCTCTGCGACGGCGGCGGCGGCGCCGAGGCTTCCTCCTCCCTTTCGCCTGCCTCTCCGCCGCCCTCCTCGCCGCTGCCCTGCTCCCCGGCGCCGCTGTCGCCGATGGCGTCACGCCCTCCGAGGCCCGCCGGCTCCGCGACGAGGTAGGGCCCGCGCTCCTCAGATCCGCCGCTTAGCTCCAGTTTGCTGTAGTCTAGTTTCATTGATCCTGCGCGCGCCGGGAGGCGTTGTCTAGTTCGACTGGTGTGAGTTGATGCTAATTTGCTGCATAATTCTCCACGAACCGATTTGGGCTGGTTTTGCAATCTGGTGGCGGCTTACTCAGCGATTCGACCGGTTTCCGGTTTTGATCATACTCATCGTTACACAGTTACTCGAGGAACTCGATTAGTTATATACGTCAGGTATTCCCGTTGTTTGTCTTATGTGAGATGATCATAATGCAACTCTGGTATGATTCATAGTTCTCACTGGTGTTTTTGCTGAAAGCTTGACTAAAGTTCATTTCTAGGTTGATTTTTGAATGTGTGTGTCACAACGAGATATGCTGTACTGTAGCTTTTTTTAGCAGAAAACTTATCACACTTGAATTTATGGATTTTGTATAACCGAGCCAAATTGACTGGTATAGTAGTTATATTAGGTTGCTAACAGAGGTAATGCTTGTGGTTCAAAGTTTTTTTCTCTAATTGATGCTGAGATGCCAAACCTCATGAAGAGATATCTTCCACAATGCTCTTCCACTCCAACAAGACATTGACTTGTTTACAATCAGTCATGTGCAGAATCTAGTAATCATATGGAAATGTCTTTGATGTAGGTCAAAGATATGTTCTATCATGCATTCGATGGGTACATGCAACATGCTTTTCCACTTGATGAATTGCGGCCTTTAAGTTGCCAAGGAGAAGATTCACTTGGTGGCTATGCACTTACTCTTGTAAGCAATTAAGGAACTGCTTCCCCATGCACATTTCCTATCATTTTTTGCCTTTATGTATTATCATCATTTGTGTATGCTTATTCATTGAACAGATTGACTCTTTGGATACCTTGGCTTTACTAGGGGATAAGGAGAGATTTGATGCTGCCGTGGAGTGGGTTGGTAAGAATGTCCGCTTTGATATTGTAAGTAAACACGTGACATTTAGCGATTTTTTTTACTAATTGCATATATCAATTAATACGCACCATGGTGACACCATAACTAATTAACCATTCAACCATTATTGGCATATGATAAATATACAGTATTTTTTTGCTTGTATTCAGTCTGTCCTATAGATTGAAGCATTTTATAATTTAGGATTAGCATATTACATGAATATTGAAGCAGATAATATGTCATGTTGGGTGGTTTCCACTACATACCATATTCATTGATTCAGAATGAGGAAACATGATGCTTGACAGTTTAGAGAGATTCTTATTTGTACCACAGTCCAATAGGTCAGTGTTGAAGATTATTTCTGTTGCATGGCTTTCAGTATTGCCTTTCTCAGATTAATATTATTATATGGTGCCTCTTACAGCATGATTCACAATCTATTATTGTTGGTGATAGTGATATCAATGCACTAAGGAATAAATGTTAGTCCTGTTACCTTTTTTTGGTCTAATACTTTGCACTGTGTATATTTTTAACGTTCCTTTCGAAATACCAGTTTTTGCATTTGAAATGAACATAACCTTAGTGTGTTTTATATGTTCTGTAGATACATCTATATATTGATCTTTCTTTTTCTTCTTAGCCTACTTGTTTTACTTGTGCGAAGGTTGATGTGTTTGGTTGCAACTTACATTCATGATTTTGTTTCGTAATCATGTTTCCTCGCTGTATATGCAGAACAAAACTGTCTCAGTTTTTGAAACCAACATACGCATTCTTGGGGGTCTGCTATCAGCTCACCTGATTGCCAGTGATTATGCAACTGTATGTTTGTCTGGTCCTTTTTTGGCCAGTGTTGTTTATCACTTCTCTTGCTGATTTTCCTGATGATCTTTGCTTGAATTTCTGTTAATCTTAAACACAAACTTTTTTAGTCCAACTTGAAAAATTGTATGCAAACCAAATACTAAAGTGAACATGAAAATCTGATTGGAGCAAAGCAATGCCTGTGCTGAGACACTAAACCGCTTCAGAAAGACCATATTGATAACGTGTAAGCTTATTGACACCATGGCTATTGTGGTGTTAATGGAGGCGTGGCATGGTAGACAGGTGCCTTTTCTGCCTGTTCAACATACTGGCCATAATATTAATGGTTCTTTCAGAATACGGCTGGTTAGAATAATTCTTTAATATGGCACATATGATTAGTTATATCTTAAATATGATCATGCTGACGTGTTCAGTTACATTCTTAAGAAAGTGCACAATGAGAAGATGTCTCAATCTTCCTAATCTTCTATGTTACTTTCTCAAGATTTACTCAATGAAGTATTCCTATGTTTATTTTAGCTTCTCGTTGACAGGGAATGAGAATCCAATCTTATGATGATCAGTTACTTCATTTAGCGGCTGACTTAGCTCAGAGATTGCTACCTGCATTTGACACTCCAACAGGTTTACTACTTTGTCTATTAGTTACTTTGTGGACTCACACATGTTTCTTAGAAACAATGGAATATCTGAATATGTTATGTATCATATCAGAAATTTGATCCCCCAATCACCACTGCTCCCAACCCCCCAGCTCACCAAAACACACATCAAGCCAAACCCTTCCTTTTTTTCAGCCAAAGCTGTTTGTGTAACAAACTTTTCCATGGCTTGGGATTGTAACTGGACTACTGAATATAATTACAAAAATGTCATGTTCCATCGCAGTAAATACACCCTCACATACACGCTAAAGCAGACATCCATTAATGTATACACAAATGCACATACGCTAGAGTGCGTGCACATTGCACTCTTAATGAAAATATGCCGACATTTGAACATTTCTTTACGATGGAAAGTATCCCATGAGTTATTCAAATGGCAAAGAAGTAAAAGAAGAGCTTTTTCATCCTTTTAGCATCATGATATGTTGTTTGCTTACTATGTCCTGCTTAATGTGTGCAGTTCTCATTGCAGGTATTCCATTTGGATCAGTCAATTTATTGTATGGAGTCGATGAAAATGAAAGCAAGGCAAGCTTTATTTTGTTCTACTTTTTGTTGTTTATAGAGCTTGCAATCAGGAACAGATCCAGAGTTTGGACTCATGTTAATTATGGTCGACATGGAGATTAGCAGAGTTCCAAATTCCAAGTGTTTGCACTGTTGCTTGAGTAACTTTGGCATGATATAACTTGAAACATTATATTGCTTTTGTAACCACAAAAATAATATACGAGAGGTACACACACACACACATTTACCAGACTTCTCAATTTTCTTCCGTTCATTTAGAACTTTAATACTAAGTACTATCCCATCAACCATGCCTAATTTCCCATGTTTATGTTTGGTTCATCAGTACAAGCTTTGAAAGTAGAAAATTGTACCTGGCTAAGATGGACATAAACATTCCTGAGATTGATTACTGACACACAGCATTTTAGTAATTACAGATAACTTCAACAGCTGGTGGTGGCACTTTGACACTGGAATTCGGTGTCCTGAGTCGTTTGACTAATAATAGCGGTTAGTATTTTGCAATATATTTCATTCGTGCACTGTTTTGTTGAAAATTTCTATATCATGTATTCTACATTATTACACAACTGCGATAGCTACCATGTGCTAGAAAGATGGCCCTACTTGTTTTGGCAGTTTATGTTCTGAAGTCTCATATTTTTCATGGAATATAAATCTTATAGTTGAATACTCTCAAAGTATATTCTTACTGGTACTTAACAAGTTCTTTAAGGTGCTGAGTCATGATGTCAACATCTGTGTCCATCGTTCTGTGTTAGATGTTCAGAACAAATTTATGCATATCTTTGACCACAAACTTCCCTAGCCCCCATAGAGACCGTGTTTATTATTATTGTTCTTTTTCTCATGCTTCATTAGTTTTGACTTTTTATCCTCTGAACACTAATTTTAGTTCTAATTGCCAGTCTTTTATTCTTTGTTAAACTTACTGCTTGTCACGATGCAGTTTATGAACGAGTTACAAAAAACTCTGTGCGTGGAATATGGGCACGCAGGTCGAAACTCGACCTTGTCGGTGCCCATATAAATGTCTTTACTGGTGAATGGACACAGAAGGTATTAACTTTCATTATCTCAGTAATAGTTTTGAAACTACTTAATGTTATATTGCTTGCATTATGTCTGATATGCAAACTTCTTGTTGTAGAATAAACTACGTCGTGTCATTTGTGTAGGCATGCAACATACTGTTACAGATAATTTTTTCTTGTCGGCAGAGCAACCGAATAGTTTTGTTTATCAATTGATATTTGACTGATAAGTTCA
The DNA here is from genome assembly GCA_019925245.2 of Oryza australiensis. Lineage (NCBI taxonomy): Eukaryota > Viridiplantae > Streptophyta > Magnoliopsida > Poales > Poaceae > Oryza > Oryza australiensis. The sequence continues at coordinate 5,316,124 of JAIFGZ020000048.1, read as the reverse complement.
GTTGACTGGATAGATGTGGCCATTTTGCCATGTACCAAAGAAGCTCCCTTTTCCTTCTTGAGTGACTATGCTAACAATTTACTAATATAATTGTCATTATATGGTACATCAACTAGCAACATGTGCTTTCAAATTTTATGCTATTTTTAGTTTTATGAGATTATTGATCAATGATCGTCATGAAGTATTTTCAGTGGAATTCTCCCTAATTGCAGGATGCAGGAATTGGCACAAGTATTGACTCGTTCTATGAATATCTTCTAAAGGTAAGGAATGCACTGTTATAACACTGTATATTTCAGAACTGTTACATACCTGTACTCTAATAAACAGGATTTTACATACCTTTACTGTTACATACCTCTATTTTCCTATAGCATGCACAAAACTTGGGGGTCATCAACTAGCTGGTTATCTCGTCATTTCCCTTATTTGTTGTTTTAAATGTATTTTAACAGTTTTGTGTGTCAACACTCAACAGGCATATTTATTATTTGGAGATGAAGAATACTTGTATATATTTCAGGAGGCTTACAAGGCTGCCATGCATTATCTCCATCATGATCCCTGGTAAAAGAATCTTGTTAATGCAGTGTTGAATGAATTACAGGTGACCTGTCATTGTTTGAGGATATTTAGCTAGTACTCAGTGAACAAAATAATGGATTAAATATGTCTATATTTATGCCTTTGATATGAAATTTTAGAGGCATAAATACATATTTTCAATCATGTTGATGATTGGATAGTTTAATTGTACATGTTACACTAGAGGTACTTCAGTTGCTTTCTTTTCATGTTTCAAATAAAAAGCTACAAATTTAATTCCAGGTATGTGGAGGTAAATATGAATTCTGGTGCTACTGTTTGGCCGCTATTCAACAGTCTCCAGGCATTCTGGCCAGGACTTCAGGTTTGGATTACTCATATATTAGAGAAAAAAATGATGCAGCGCTTCAGCGCACATTATAGATGATTTCTTATGCTGCTTAGATTTAAGGTATTAGCTGGAGATGTTGATCCTGCCATTCGAACTCATGCTGCCTTCTTCAGCGTATGGAAAAAATATGGCTTCACCCCAGAAGGGTTTAATCTTGCTACATCCACTGTTCAGGTAGTTATCTTTTTTCCTAAAAGAACTTTGGGTAGGATCCACTATAAGCTGTGAGCCTCATGTGGAACCATGCTTTTTCAAGAGATATCAAACAGAACGATGAACCGTTGAGCTTTTGGTTGAAGAGTTGATTATAAAGTTTGGGGCACCAAAATGTTGAAGCACAAAGTACATGCCACTTATTTATACTTGCATTAATCCCACCATTTGGTATATTTCACAGAATGGACAAAGGAGCTACCCGCTGCGACCTGAGTTGATCGAAAGCACATATTGGCTGTTCAAGGCTACTAGAGATTATAGGTGTGTCTTTAACTACAAGGTGAAAATAGAAGTTATTCTTTTGTAATAATGCTCTTAGATTTTTAAATGCAATTTCCCCACTGGTGAAAGAAATGAGATTTGAGCGAAGTTCGACATATGGCCATGTATTGTTTTCTTATGGCATGCTGATGTGGACAAAAGTATCAATGGTTTGACCGGATTATTTTCAGCTACAAACTCAAACTGTAACTTAAAGTTGTCATGAATAATACATATGCTTTTTAACTGACTCTACTAAGTTGTAAAACTACTTTTAGTTAATTTTTTCAAAGTAATTTCAGTTAATATTTTTCTCTCTCTTTAATACTTTTGTGCCCTGGATTTAATGTTTTAGCTTTAATACTAAATGCAGGTACCTTGATGTTGGAAGGGATATATTAGCAAGCCTTCAATATGGTGCTAAATGTCCATGTGGTTACTGCCATATATCAGATGTGGAAACTCACCAGCAGGATGACCACATGGAGAGTTTTTTCCTTGCAGAAACAGTGAGTTTGTTTTCTAATATAATGTGGCTACATCCATGATTTCTCTCATGAACAAGCTTTACAGATATAGCCAGAAACTCAGGAGTAACTTTGTAACATGTGACATTAGCTAGCATGCCTTGGCATAACTACTAGTATACTAGCAGTAAACATTTACGCACTGGTTTTGGAAGGTATTTAGCATCAACAAACACAAGGGAACTGAAACTTGCAAATATATTTAGATCTTTGCTTAAATAATCAGCAATGCAACAATTTACTGCATATTTTCCTTGAGCTATTCGTTACTAGTTAATTCTAATTATTAGCGCATTCCAGGTCAAATATCTCTGGCTTCTTTTTGATTTAGCTGCAGGCCCTGATAACATTGTTGAAAATGGGCCATATAAGTAAGTAAGACGTCATAGATTCAATAAGTTCAATTGTTTACTCAGACGTATCATTCCTGCTTACTGTGAATCAACTCTGCAGATACATATTTAGTACAGAAGGTCATCTGTTGCCCGCTACTCCTCAGATAGCCTTATTAGATGAGCATTGCTTGTATGCTGGAGCATTCTGCAATGGTACTGCAGGCCATGGATATGGTACCAGTGATAGTTCTAGTAAGCATCAAAATGCAAATTCTGTTCCGTTTGATGATAGTCGAACACTTTCTGATCAATATTTGTCCAATATTTTGTCTACAACAAGAGGATACATCAAGGTATTGTCTGTGGCATATCTGATTTACAGTTTTTCATTCGTACTGCATTTATAAACATTATTGAAGAAAAATGAAACCGTAAGGATTATATTGCCCAAGTGATGCATCACATGAAACATATAGGTTGGAGTTGTTAACATCAAGTTGTCAACAAAACCTTCATTGCTGCACAGAATGATAAGATTTGCAATGCAACATAAACTATAAGCAGTTGGAGTACCGCGCTAGCTAGCTCATTATATATTTGAAAGGCCTAAATTTCTGGCATTATTTCAAATTCTTGCCTTGCTAAGAGGATCGTCCATGAAAGTTATCACTTTGATCATGTAATACATAAGCGTAAGTTAGATGATGTATCCATTTAGTAGCTTCCTTTTTTTTTTCTAACCACAATGTTTTTTGGGTTAGGGAGTTTGTCCAGGATTAACTCATGCACAGAAACTTGGTATATCATACTCTGCTGAGGATAACTTAATACAGCAGAATTCTGGAAGTCGTGAGAATCCTGATGAATCACACGTGGTCAAATCCGGTGTCCAAGCTCAATCAAGTCCTGTTATATTGATATATCATCCAGTTGCAGGCCAAACTGAGGAACCTGCGACGAGCAGAAGTCAGTACAATGCAGACATGGTGGCAACTGCTGAGTCTGTAGGGACTGATGCTGCTGGTGCTGGTGCTGGTGCCTCGTCCCAAGGATACCCCGGGGATCTTGTTGGGGAAACTGAGAGCGTCTCTGAACAGACAGAAATCAATGACAAAGAGATCGCTTCTCAGGATAGTCAACCGAAGGAAGATACCTGACCTTTAGATAATGTAGGAACCAAAAAGTTCGCTTAAACTGGTTACCATCATTTCAGGGCTTACCATATTACAAGTCTGCACGTCAGGTTACAAACCAACAAGTGTTGATACAAGGCCCATAGATCAGTATCTGACCACAGTTGATTTAGTGAAAATGAAAAATCTACAGTTGTCGGGAACTCGCAATGGGAGTATCCTTGGGTGGATTATATAATCTGCGGTCTCGACAAACAGCACCAAGATTTACCATCAGGCATCAGCTGTGTTCTTTCTGACAAATTTACTTCAGAACGAGCATTCCTTAATTCATTCTGTTTGTAACTTTGTATTGGTTGGACAGATTCTTCTGATCAGATAGAGAGTGTAAAGTATTGTACACTAGAACAATCAACAAATTGTATGGCCAAATGACTTGTACATGCGCCATGTTATGTTATATCCAAAACACAATTGTGCAAATTTATCTTGTTATAAGTTGCCAGATGCGTGCACAATCCCCATGGACGCGAAGTACTTTATCTGATGCTAAAACATCTCTCAGAATAGAAACAGTTTAAATACAACACAGCCATGTACGTTCTCACAACCACCATGTTTACACACGCAGATGATCGTAGGCTCTTTAAAGCGAGAGGCCACCGGACTCCTCGTCCTCCTCGAGGTCGGAGGTGTAGATGGTGTAGAGCGACCAGATGAGGCCGAACACCCCGAGCAGGATCCACCCCAGCAGGTTGTTGCTCAGCCCGAGGCTGAGCCCGGTGCCCTCCGTCGACATCCTCTCGTCGACGAGCGCCATCGCGGGCGCCGCCGTCGCCGCCATGGCGAGCAGCGACGCGCCGGCCCCCTTGACGACCGCAGGTGTCGGCGCCTCCTTGGAGTAGTTGCACCTCACCCTCTCACTCCTCCTCGCCCTCATCTGCGGCAGCCCTGCACATGTATACCACGCTCAGACACAACGACGTACGACGACCCGTGCAAAATGGATCATGCATGGCATGGAAGTTGCCATACCTAGTGGCCTGGCGAGGACGCTGCGGGCAACGACGGAGGTCGCCGCGGCGGCGCTGACGGTAGCCATGGTGGTGGCGTTGATCTCTCGCTAGCTGCTTGCCGCTGCTGGGGAGTGGTGTGTAACGTGTGTGTGGCTCGCGTCGGTGGCGTTTCCTTTTAAGGCGATGTATGCCAAATTATGGCGAGATCGATCAGGCGTGGCCGCGAATCGCCTGGCGCCACCGGGATTGGGTGAGGCGGGGGAGTGGCTAACCTTGCGAGCATGGCCTATCCGTTCGTGGCCAACCCGCGCTCGCCACATGGACGTTTCGATGCCACGGCGGAAACGAATGAGTGGACGCCTGCGCAGCGGATTCAGTTGTGCACTAGGGCTAGTGTAGCGGGCCAAACCGGAATTCCCTCTAGGCCCTGGAAGCCCAGTTTTCGGTCTAATCCAGGTGTAAAATATAGGCCTAAAATATTTTACAAGGTGAATACACATTTAATGTTTGGATGTTACTTTTAGACCCCTTTTGATTCAAAAGAAAATCATAAGAATTTTGGAGCATTTTTCTATATACCCCTTTGAATCAAAGGAATGGATACCATGAAATTCCTATGAGATGTCCCATTTCATGCAAGTTTTGAAGAAAATTTAACATGAGGTATGTCGGAGAAGCGGGAACCAGAGCCTCTCGTCTTTGGTAACTCGGGGTGTGCTGCGGCCTGCCATGGAGCGATAGGTGATTGTCCCAAGGTCTCAAGGAAGGATGTCCACGCGCGCCGGCTCGGGAGTGCCCTAAGGTAGGAATGGTGCTTCGATGATAGTGCCAACTGCGTTTTGACTGGCGGTCAATGGGTCGGTGCCCCGAGGTCTATTTTGGGGGCGGAGGCCTATCTCAGCTACACCACCGCAATTCAGGAGATGTGACCTAGCCACACATGCTCCGTTATCGTGTCATTCCGCATTAATGGTGGAATGATGTGGTTCTTGTGGAAACTTGAGGGCCATCGAGGGCAACGGAACGGGTTGTACCTCCCGCCGCTTGCCCATGCTGTCCTTGAAAAAGGGGCGATGAACGTGTTGCCAGGCCACGCGACTTGGCTCCACGTCACCTGCCTTGGCCCGTCGGTTTTTGGCCTCCATCCAGTCTCGGTGGCTGATAGGTGGCCCCAACAACATCCAGGACTCATAACTCAATCATCCCAGGCCACACGTTAGAAGGACAAGTAGGGCTCCGTGCAAAGCAGGGGCCCCCTTGGTTGTGATGATGGAAGACCAAGCTTGTTAGCTCATGTAGTTTAGGTCCTGCACGTATGTGTCGAGGCACTGTGGTATCCCCTTCTTGTAAAAGGAGGACCAATGTATCTGGAAAGGGGTTGAAAAACTTAGACCACTCGAATTCATTCTCCAACGTCCACCAACGTCTCAAGAACATCTTGTAAACAGTAGCTAAGAAAAAACCATAAGAGTAGGGTACTGCGCTCCCGAGTGGCCTGAATGTGTCTACATCACTTGTTCATTGCTTGCGCATGCAATTTACACTTGAGCCTGAATGCCCACACCCTGGCCTAATACGATGAAAAAACAATGTAGCCTCGGAAGGCCATACTATTTTTCCAAGAAATGTTGAGTTGACTTTGAACTATCGTCCTCTCAACCCATCTTGCAGTCGTCGACTCGTCGTGCAAAACGAGAAAGATCCTCCACCCCTTCGTCGACCTCGAGCATGACCACTTCACCACATGCAGAATCCTCATCGTTCCATCGCAAATCTCATGATTCATTGGAATTGGGTTTTCACTCAAAGCCTTTCACTCAATATAGAACACCGCAATGATGCCTCCAAGGTGTAGAATGGCGCCCAAAGGCATCACTATCACTGGCATCGGCAGAGCCAGGCAGGGTTATTACCCTGGTTCACTGCAACCACAACATGTGCACAAAAGACGATGACGCCGATTTGACCCATACTGCCATCCATGGAGGCACTGGCAGTATGACACCCTTCTGTTGGCCAACCTAGTCTGCTCATCCCCTGCACGTTTGGTGTTGCACCTATGCGCCACATCGCCGGTCATCACCCCTGATCTACCAAGCTACCACTCCTCCATGTGAGGGAGCCCACGTCTGGGCTTGCCATCACTAGATACCATACCATGGCCTCCATCATGGCCACAAAACATATCCCTAGGGCCTGGGGGAACACGGGGATGTCTATCCCAGGGCCAGAGAGATGCGAGGATGTTGGATCTGGCCATCGAGCTGCTAGATCTAGCAGTCCGGCTAACGTCGTCCCATTCACCCCTATCATCATTATTTGTCCCGATGCATTTCTTAGATCCGAGCATGTATGCCCAACATCCGACCATGCCACATTGCCTCGCGACCATTGCTAGAGTCACATGCCCACTTTCATGCCGACACGACCTCCTTCTCTGTTGTCGAGGGAGCAACAGGAGCATCTCTTCCTTTAATCCTATGAGTATTTTATTTTATTTGTGAAACCAATATGAACGTTTTCGGAGGAACGAGGACGGGGACCCCATTCCCTAGGTCCTGGGGGAATTGACCAAGTCCTGCTCCTGCATTTATGTGTTAGCACTATGGACTCCTCTTGGCTTATAAAAGGAGGATCTATACCGACACATAGGAGGTTGAATTGATAACCTTTAGAGTCCACACAAGTCTCATATCTAATTGTACTTCATATTCCTCACAAATAACCCACGACACACAGGAGTAGGGTGTTACGCATCCGTGCAGCCCGAATCTATATAATTCCTTGTGTCTATCTAATTTCTAAGGGTGACTCGGGCTCGACTCGCCTCTCGACCAAATCTTCAAAGGGGTCTTCATTTTCCCGTTGTCAGGGTCCCGTGCCCCAACAAATGTAATGTTTATTAGTTCATATACATGCACATACTCACCCTATAAACATACACATGTATATCGTTTATCACTGAAGTAGTTAGTCGTAAATGCAAAAGCTCGTTCTAAATCTTTGAGATATATATGAAAGAATAGGTTTCATCATAAAAAACCTATACTCGGTTCGCACATGACAACCTAAATTTTCTTCATGTGGTAGGCCAAGTAACATTCACGGTGTATTACCATTTCGCATTTTTACCAAACACAGAGCTCGTATCTACATCCCCGGTTCTAGAATCTAGACCTGGCCGTGCACGTTTCTAAAACAATTTAGTAGATTGCATCAGCATGAAGGAAGCAGATCGACCAACCACATGCGGGAAACGGGAGGGGGTGATCCAGGCGAAATCGATCTAGTACGTGGAGCACGTGACGGTTTCAAATGTCGACCAGACGGCCTGACCGCTGTACAGTGTTTTTTACCACGGTTGTTTTTTTAGTATTTTTTAAATTATTTTAAATTACTAAATAATATATTTCGTGTGAAAATTTTACATATCAAAGTTGTTTTAAATATCAAATATATCTGTTTTTAATTTTATAATAATTAAAACATAGTTAATTATGTGTTAATAGGTTTTTCATTTTATATGTCCGCTTTTAATCTTAATTAAAAGAAAAACGAACGGGACCATGTAGTTACTTCTCTCCCAAACCCACACCAGCATAACTTCCCTCGTGTTTGACCAATCGCGCGCTACCATTTTCTAAGCTGATTAACCATGCCAATTAATTAATTCCAGTATCGAGCTATCTAATCTACTCCTATACTCTAAGCTGTGTACCTCGCGCTCGACGACAAGGTCACATGCTGCGCACGCGTCATCGCGTGCGTGCAGCGGAACGCGGGAGGCGGGACTCAAGCGCAACACGTCGCACCAACCACTTGGCGATAATAAGATGTGTATATAGTATTACGTGACGTGACTTCCATCAGCAAAAGCACACGTACGAAGAAAAATTAACCAAGGTTATCTGTCAAAACTTTACATCCCGTCACATCAAAAGTTTGACACATAAATAAAGTATTAAATATGAACTTAAAAAATAACTAATTACACACTTTGCATGTAATTTATGAGACGAATCTTTTAAGCTCAATTACTATGATTTGACAATAAAGTCTACTGAAAACTTATGCTAATGACGAATTAATTAGGCTTAATAAATTCGTCTCGTCGTTAGTTTATATTTAATACTTCAAATGTGTGCCAAACATTGATGTGACATTTTTTACAAAACTTTACACCAACTAAACAAAGCCCAAGTCAGTTTTCTCCCGTGAACTCTGAACCGGTTTAAGTGAAAATGACTCTAAAACATCTTTTTATTTTTATACGTATTCAAATAATTATAAAAATAATAAAATAGATCTCTTCGTAAATAAATAAGTTTAAATTTGATTACAATAAAAACCAATTTAACTATTAATGCAGGCTAAGTTGCTAGTGTTTAATTTGCTATTTCTCTTTCAACTTGTAAAATCTATCTTATTAATTTTTTAAAAATATATAACTAATTATTTAGATGTACGTAAAAGAAAAACAAAAAAACGAGCCATATCCTCAAAAGTATAAAATGATTTAAGTGGTTAACCCACCCGGCCATCCTCTACAGTGGGACCGGGGCGTGCCTTCAACGTGGCCGCGTCCTTACTGGTCAAACTAGCCGTGCGCGCGTAACGACCAGTCGTCGTGCTGTGCGGCTGCGCGCTTCGTGTGCGTCGTACTCGTACGTAGCAGCGCCGTAGGTTGTATATATAAGCGCAGAGACGCGTGGGGGACAGGCGCCAACACAGCGGCATGCATGCACAGCCATGGAGGACGACGACGTGGACCATCCCTTCTACTTCGCCCACGACGACGCGGCCGCCGGCGGCGTCGTCGACGACGAGGAATTGCTGGCGAGCCTCGGATTCCTCCTCCCGCCAACGCTGGCGACGGTGCAAAGCGCCTTCGCGGTGTACCAGAGTTCGAAGACGGAGTCTCTGAGCTGGCGGTTTCGTTCCTCTCCGGCGAACGTCCACCGGAGAATGCATGAGTACCTCAGGAGCATCGACGACGGCGCCGGGGCGGCAGGGGCAACCGTGGAAATGCAGGTGGAGGCGGGTGAGCAATCCGTCGAGCAGCAGGTGGCGCCGGGCGGCGGCGGCGCGCGGTTCCGGCACATCATGCGGGAGCGGCTGCGGCGGGAGCGCCTCAGCCAGGGCTACGCCGACCTCCAAGCCATCCTCCCCACCGGCGCATCATCATCAAAAGTAGTAACAATCCATCAAAAATTCAACATCACTCGGGCACGCACTACGTGAGAATGCATTCTTTTCAATTGATCGATCGGCCGGCTCGAACATCATTTCGCCGCCATCTGTAAATTTGCACGCGCAGGGTGGCAAGAACTTCATCGTCGGCGCGGCGGCAAAGTACATCCGGGAGCTGGAGGGCAGGAAGGGGTGGCTCCGCGCGCAGAACGAGGAGCTGGAGCGGACGACGCCGAAGCCCGGCGCCGGCATGGTGGTGAAGGTGCGCGCCGAGAGTGAGTTTGGCTCGATGGTGTTGGACGTGTTCGAGGCGGTGCTCCGGCGGCTCAAGGCCATGGACGAGCTGCAGGTCACGGCGATCCAGTCGTGCTTCGGCGCCGGCGGCATGTGGATGGACGTGGCGGTGGAGTCCAAGGTACACACAATCACACATTAGTACATCATCAATAATTAATGTTCTTAGGCACGCAATGAGAAAACCTCCGATTTGTTAATTAAGCACATCAACTATGTGCCATGGATTGATAGTTGAAATTTTTTTAAAAAAACAAGTTACCAGTATTAGTAACATAGTAAAGAAAACGAATTAAAGCATTTTCAAAAGACTCTTCATATTTTATCTAAATGTCAGAAATAAACTACCATTCAACAGTTTTATTCAACGGTTTTTCTAAATGATCATCCAAATATAACTTTTTTATTTTGAATTTTTCATTAGTTAAAAATAAAAAACAAGAATGACTCATGAAAAATGAAAAATGAAAAGTAATAGAAAACGATTTTTACATAAATAACTTTTTAATTCAAATGATAATTTAGATAGTGAAATTTAAAAAGTCTCGCTCGGACGTGCTACTTGGTCATCATGTAAATTAAAAAAATGGACTGATCGTTGACTTGCGTGACTTTCTCTGTGAGTCATGTAGACGGTTTTATATATGTGGATCAAATTAAACTATATATTCAGCTCACTGGTTAGTACTGTCGCTAGTGCCAAAGTTAAGTATAAACCCCACATTTTGCCGTGGCCAGATAACTTAATGTAAAGCTAAACTTGTTTGTTTATTTACTACAAGCAGTGTCAATTGGATATGAACTTGATCCCATTGCTTTCATTAAAAAAATGACATGAATTAATCAATGCACAAGAAAGTAGGAGAAATATACTACGTAGGCGCTGAAAATTCTTCCCCTGTCAGAATTAGTTCACATATTTAGTTGATTCAAATTGTCAGATTATATATATATATATATATCTATAACTATATCTATAAAATAAATAGTAGTAAGTAGTGTTTTCATCCAAATCTTGTTTTGTCTGGTTATGCAGAAAATCCATTGAGTTTTTTAATTAATCATGCATCCCATCGACTATTTTAAAAGAAACTCGTTAAAAAGAAAAAAAAGTTATTTTGCGAAAAACCTTGACTGTTTATAAAATTAACCTACAGTCTCAATGTGAAAAGAAAGAAGTGTTTGGATGAAAAAAGACTTTATGTGTCTCTCTCTTCTACCCTCGTCCACGCCGCGTGTGCGCCCCTCTCTCTCGTCATCGCTCGAAGCTCCCGTGCCGTCGCCTGAACCTTCGTCCTTCGTCGCTTCCCTCTCCGCATCGTCTCGCCGCAATGCACGAAGATTTTCTTAATATATATATATATATATATATATATATATATATATATATATGAGATAGAGAAAGGAGAGAGACATAAGGCTTCCGCAGAAAATTTAGTCCGTCATTAATTTGATTTCCGAATTTTGTTCCCATCTTGTTCGCACGCGCCCTGGCACCAGCCACCCGACCGACTTCATTTGTTACCTCGCCACACACTTGCCCGTCGCGCGGCAGCTATGCCCGCCTGGCGCACCGTCCGCGCGAAAAGCAGAACCGTTTCCAGTTGTGTTTACATGCAAATTTCATATTTGATGGGTCAGGTGAGGTCGAAATGAGCATCTTCAACAGACTCTAAACGATTATCTAAACTCATTTTTTAAGATTATATTTGAAAAAATTGCTCCACCAGAATCTTTATTTGCATCTAAAAAAGATATCTTCATATTACGAGATTCAGAGCATGTTCAACAATGATCCTAAATGTCTTTAAACTTGTTTTTTGAGAATTTATGGATAAAAATAGCTCCAACAGATGCTTCATATAAATCTTTAAAAATATAGGTTCTCTAAAACACGGATCTCGTTCTTAAAACTGAAAACAGAAACTTGGTTCTCTAAAATTGCTCCCGTCAGCGTGAGGATTTTTTGGCACGATATCCTGGCATATGAGACTGTGATGTGGCATGGCGCTGCTTTGGGCACAGCGGAGCGGCGTGGATGAGGCGACGGACGAGCGGCACGGAGCGGTGCAGACGGGCACGACGGACTGGTGCGGTGGCGTCCGGCGCTGGTCTAGGCTTCGCGGCGACGAACGAACGGCTAACGATCGCCTGCTGAACTCCCCTGCCGAATGACTGCTGATCTGTCGCGCCAACACTTGCCGAACGGCTGCCGATCTGCCACGTCAACTCCTGCCGATCTGTCGAACGCCTGCCGATCTGTCATGCTAATGTCCCTGTCAAACGCCCCTGATGAGCCCTGATGACACAGTGTCACGCCGCGCACAATAAAAAAACGACGTGAGATTGATACCTTGACGGTTGATAGGGCCCAATTAGTTATAAAATAGAGAATGAGTTTTGAGAATCGGTCGTATCAATTTTGATTTTATCCTTTATTTTCTTTAGGAATTTTTTATATGGTCTTTTTTAAATTGGTTTTTAAAATCTGTTAGGCATGCTCTTCCAAGCTAACCCAAACATAAAGAATCAGCCCGATTAAATTCGAGTCAGAAAGAGTTCGATTTATATAGAAGACCTTGCATTTTTAGGATATTACTTAACACGCATAATCTCGATATATGATTCCCCATGAAGATTTAAACTAAAGTAAGAAAAAGCTTATATAATTTCTACGATCTATAGAGTAGGACTATTCAAACGGTATCCGCATGCCATAAATTGCTGATGCATCAACAAGCACCAATGTAAAGTTGAAATCCAGCCCGTTTTTATCCTCTTCCTTCGAGATTATTCTTTTAAATTAATTTGTTATGAGCTATTATATTTTTCTCTATAGTTTGAGAATTTTTTTAGCGAGCAAACGCACGGGAGAGTGAAAATAACTTTGGTTAAAAACAAATATTTTTAGTGTTTTAGTTTAAATAATTCTATTTTTTACATGTAGCGAAGCACAGAGACAGAGAGTGTGTGTATATATTTTGACGCAACTTTATTGAGCACTTCAAGAGATATTCCCAATAGCTGGCACTGAATACCATCGATCTTGCAATTTTGTGTGGTTTAAGGCCACTTCTAGTGGAAATTTTATTTTTATTAAAATAGAATGTCATCAGTATTTTTTATGATATAGTAAAAAATTAATAAAGCAAGAGACGAAATGAGTTTTATCTAGATAAAATCATGTCTATATTATTTTTAATATTTGTTTATCTCATGTACTACCTATAAAACGACAAAAATAAATCATACATTGTATGAGTTATTTCAATCACTTGTTGTTTATGTGATATCCTTGGAAATATAAAAATGATGACACCTTTGACAAGTGAGAACTCAGCTCCATCCCACTCACTGAGACGCGATCAAATTTGACACAGTCTTCAAAACTATTTTTTACTTTAAATTTTTATATACTATAATATTTTTAGCAACAAAATCAAAATTTTTATATACTATAGCAACAAAATCATATAAAAGTAAATTTAAATGATAATACAATAATATTATTTTCATCAAATAAAATTTAATTTATAATAAAATATTTATTGGTTAAATATTTAGAGAATTAAATTTTAAAATGTGTGTGCGTCTTAATAAGTGGGAGTGGGACAGAGGGAGTATATATGTGTTGTTCTGCTTAAGAGAAAATCAAAAAATATCATTCATAAATGCCTAATTTTAAGAAATGCCACCGATAAATACGAGTTTCATCAAATGACATCATACAAATGACTTTGAATCAGAAATGTTCATTAGGATTTCGTTAGTAGCTCTGTTAAGTGTTATATGATAAACAATGCATTTCACGATAAGGGATGGACATAATTTGTACAATGTTATTTTATAAAACTTATACTTATCGATTGTATTTTTTGAATTTGGGTGTTTTGTCAATGTCATTTCTTAGATTTTTCTCTTTTCTTAATTTTCTTGATTGAACTGCTTGCTAATTAACTTTTCCATTTAATTTTCTCGTACGCAAAGATATCTTCGCGTGAGGTGGACAGAGCAATAACAAATGCCTTGAGGGAGCTTCAGGAGATCGAATCATCCTGCTTGCAATATCCAATCAGCAGCAAGACGAGCTTCAGTTGTCAAGTTGAAAGTGGTGTACTACTAATGAGTTGATTGTTCTAACAAGTGACGATGTTATTGACAAGTAAAGAAAAGGAAAGAATAAATGATGATGCGTCTAGCTGATTATTCAGTGATGGAAGTCACATTTTACTTCTTAGAGGCTACGCACATCCTAACCTTTTAATTTACGCCATTTTATATAGTTATAAAAATATAAAATGATTTATACAAACATTGATTATAGTCCATGCAAACACACGACGCTAAACTCAATTTTACACACGACGAGCAAAAATACTTTAGCAATGACTTATTCCTTCATATGCAGAAAAGAATTAGGCCCGTTCGAACTTACTGAAGATTATGTATGGGTATATAAAACAGAAGAAACTATTAGCGCATAATTAATTAGATTTTAATTATTTTAAATTTTAAAAATAATTTATCTGATATTCTAGAATAACTCTATAGAAAATCTTTGCTTGAGTTTTCATACGAAACATTTAAAAAAATGCTACCGAGATAGCTAAAATCTGCATTTTAATTAAAAAGGGACCTTAGCCTTGTGCACGTGTTTGTCACGTGAAATATGACACCATAAAATTAAGAGAAAATTCTCTCCATACCTTTCAATTTTTTTGCAATCTCTTCTGTCCCATTAATTTTACTTCATCCTCTACATGCCCTTGAGTTTCATGTTAGATGTTGTTTGACATTTTAGTCAAGGGACTAAAGATTAGTCCCTGGACTAAAAATTTTAGTCCCATCCTGTTTGGTTGCAGGGACTAAAAGGGACTAAAACTCATTAATTGTACTGTACAAAGACTATATTACCCATATTCATTTGCACCTCATTCGCGCTGCGGGAGAGAGAAGGGCATTCACGAGAAAATAAAGTTTTAGTCCCAATTAGCTCCTCCAATAGGGACTAATGGATTAATGATATTTTAGTCTATTTTAGTCCCTCCTGTTTGGGAGTTTAGGGACTAAAAGGGACTAAAATGGAGGGACTAATGTTTTTAGTCCCTCAACCAAACAGGCCCTTAATCTCCTATATTCCCATTTCTTTAGTTGACCGTGAGTAGACTGTTAGATTTTTCTAAAATGACTATAGTGCCCCTTTTCATACTTATGTGCTACCTACTTCCCAAATTATAATGTGAAAAATTGTAATTGAAAATAAAATCAAATGGGGCAGAATCATTTGATGTAAAAGTTGAAAACCAAATTTAAATTTGAGCAATTTTTTACTAAATCCGTATAAGAGTTTCATCCATAAAATGAGAACCAAAATTATTTATTTTTTGGTTAGATTTTGGTGAATATGGTGTACGAATTTCGTAAAAATTAATTTGAAATTATTTAAAAATTAAAAATTTATTTTTTAAAATTTCTGGTCAAATAATTATATTCTCTTTGTTTTTTACAAAATAAATCCTTATTCACATAAGAACTATGTTTTTAATACTAAACTATCACATAATTATGACAGAGGGGCAATATAGTCATTCTGAAAAATATTTAACAATAAACTCACGATTAACTAATGGAATAGATGCAGAGGAGATCAAAATAAAAACTCCGGAGTATATAAGGGATGAAGTAAAATTCAGGAACACATAAGAGATTGAGCGAACTCTCGAGGGCACGTAGGAACTTTCT
Organism: Oryza australiensis; assembly: GCA_019925245.2. NCBI lineage: Eukaryota > Viridiplantae > Streptophyta > Magnoliopsida > Poales > Poaceae > Oryza > Oryza australiensis. The sequence continues at coordinate 5,300,470 of JAIFGZ020000048.1, read as the reverse complement.
CATAAATTAAACATTAATTGTAATATTAACATGCATGATGAATGTGTGATATCTTATACATTTTTATACAATGCCTGCATTGACCATTATGCAGAATGTTCTTACTATACAATAAAACTGTTTATCCCCTTGCCAACTTGATGGAAATTAATCCGATCCCCGCGTTCTACTGTAACTTACGAGTTCCAACGATCGAACCCACTGCATGCACTGTCACAATCTCTAAATAAAATCGTCGCATTTGCATTGCGCGTGACACGCTTATACCGTTCCTCGTAGAGGTCGACGTGACGCGTGTACGCCCCCCACCGCGCTGGAAACTGCTGAGAGACCAAACGAGTCAAACGAGGTCGCAGCGATAGAATCCTCAAATCTTCAGCGATCGGTCGTTGCGTCTGCATCAGAAGATGGTTGTCCAATCCCGAGCCTACGGAGCATGTATAGTGCCTTTCAGCTCGTCTCCCCACGCTACCGTACGTACGACCACGCTCACGCGCCGGGACGCTCGTGCCCGCACGACTAAGTCGTGCCCGCGCGCTCGGTTTCATGCTTGATCATCGTGACGAGTGGTTACATCCACGCAACCGACGGTCACACCCACGCCCACCTGTAATCTATTTCTGTATTTGTGTTCCGGTCTTGCCTGCCTGTAGCTGTAGAAAACACGGGAGATCAATCTGCATTAGCGCGCGCGACCGACCAACCGAATTTTTGCTTTTTAGCCCAAAACTTGAAAGATTGTCACAAATAGATCCCGGTTAGAATTCTGAAATGGACCCGATCTCGGCGCCAATAGTGATGGCGTCGAGTTTGAACAACTCGGCGCCAATTCTATTAGCGCCGATATTTTTGCGACGTGGCAAATGTCGGCGACACGGGGCCGCGACGTGGCAAACATCGGCGCCATTTATAGTGGCGCCGAGCTAGGCGCCATAGATCTTGGCGCCGAGCTCGGCGCCATAGATCTTGGCGCCGACCTCGGCGCCACTATAGATGGCGCCGAGGTTTGCTTACACGTGGGGTCCCGTCTTCCTCGTAACGCGCCCGACGCCTCGAGTCCCAGCTCGCATGCCGCGCAAAGCCCGTCGTCGCCGCCACACGAGCCGCCGCACGCCGCCGCCGCCAAGGTCGCCGCGCGCGCCGCCGCCGCCCGCTGCCGCGCGCCCGACGCCCCGGTCGCCGCGCGCGCTCCGCCGCCGCGCCCTCCGCCGGCGCCGTTGGCGGCCGCGCCGCGCGTGCCGCCGCGCGACGCGCGTCGGCGGCCGCCGCACGCCCCGCCTCCTCCCCGCCCGTCGCGCACGCCCACATTCCGTCGCACAAAATTGTAAGTATTTTTCGAGTATGAAATGTGGATCAAATTAAAATTTATAATGTGGAAATTAAGAAATTTCATTTAATTTAGAATAGACAATGTAGATACAATTTGAAAATATGTAAAATTTAGAAATGCAACATATGTGATTTCGGATTGGAATGCAACGTAATATAGGTAAATTTTTCTCTAAATATCCCACTATATAACATAAGTAACATATATATATATATATTTATGCCTTTAGTTGGACATAGCAACATAACAAGACACATAAAAAGCAGGAGTACTTGCTACTACTTGTCACTACTAAAGCGAAGACGTTATCAACTTGGACAGTTTCACTTGTACGATCCGGACAATCGATTCATGCGCTATTATATTCGGGATTGGATTAGTTTACGCGAAGGTAGATCTCATAAAGAAGAAATGAAAGGATTGGATAATTTCGTAAGGGCTAGAGTTTTTTGCGAAAGTTTGTATGTTTTGAAAACTATAGTGGCTTGGACAAATTTATTAGTATATAGCAATTAATTTGGACTGAACTAAATATATTTGTAATTTTTTCGAACTACTAGATGGACAACGTAGTGATCATATATCATGGAGGCACCGTGGCAAGAGATTGTTATGGATATATCAACTTTGTTGACATGCAAAGCGAGCCTGTTATATTTGATGAGAAGCCAACATTTAGTGAATTGCTTGAAAGGGCTCGGGAGAAGCTACATTGCTCGGAGATGATTCCATCATAGTTGAGGGTGTACTTCACGTAGTATCTCCTTCCAACATCCTAAGGAGGCTGACCCTAATAGGTTGTGCGGATAAGTGGAAGAAGTATGTGAGATCTGTTATGAAGAGTCAACTCCCAAGCTTGGAGGTGGTTGTGCGTCGGGTGGTGGTTGAACCAATTCGTCGTGAGGTTTCCCATTGATGCCGATCAGCCATATCTTGCCATAGATGTTCCGGAACCACTTCGCTGCGGAGGCTGCACGTACGGTTCCGGATGCTCAATCTGCTCCCAATGAGGTCGAAATTGTTGAGACATATGGAGATGCATGTCCATTGGATGGAAATGTGGCAGTCCTCCTCGGGAGATCCCTTTGACACGAGAATCATCCTAGTAAGTTTGTTCGTGATCGTTTCTCGTCATCATTCACCCTTCGTTCTACCGCTAATATCTTGCATTCGTCATATTTATGCATATGTTGCGGGCGATATTCCCGACAATGTGGCTGATCCTTTTTTCCCCAATTTCGGGACTCAAACAGTGTTGAAGTTATGAATGATTTAGAGCCTTATGAAGTCGCAAGAGCTATTGATTCCGATGATGATCGACCGTTGGAACTGACGGAGAGTGACATTGAGATGTTAAGGCGTATCTTCCCCGGCCGTCGTGATCCTAGAGTTCACGAGTTCGGTGATCTTACTCTTTCCGATCAGCGTTTGCTGAGGGACGTGATGATGAGCCGATGGAAGCTCCGAGGCGGGACCTAGCATAGAAATTGTCAAGGACGGGGTTTTCAATGACCTTCCCGCATTGAAGCGTTGGTTGCGGGCGTTTGCGGTGATACGAAAGAGGCCTTACAAGGTCCGCACTCCTATGCGGAGCGACGGTACACGGTTGTCTCGGAACATGAAGGCGCCCATGGAAGGTTTGTGCTAGGAAGCAAAAGGTCGCGGAAAATGGAAGATAACAAGAGTTGTGGGGCCTCACACTTGTGCCTCACTTGAACTCAACACGAAGCATCGGCAATTGACATCTACCCTCATTGCCAAAAGGTTGATGGGAATATTGCAGGAGAGCCCAACATGAAGGTTAGGACAATTATCACGACGGTTAGCGAGATTTACCAGGGATATGTGATAACTTACGGTAAAGCATGGAGGGCTAAGCGGGGCGTGGAAGATGATATATGGGGATTGGGAGGATGGTTACGAGCAGCTACCAGACTTTTCAATGCAATCAAAGCGGTGAATCCAGAATGCATTACGAGTACATCCCTAGACAAGATGCATGGATGAATGGGAGGCATATATTCTTCCGTGCTTTTGGTGCTTCCCTCAATGTGTGCAGCTTTGAGCACTGTCGCCCTATCTTCTCCATCGATGGTACATTCCCGATTGGCAAGTATCGGGCACACTTCTTATAGCCATAGCTCGTGACGCAAACAACAAGCTGGTTCTTCGGCCTTTGCTTTGGTTGAGAGGAGAACAACGATAGTTGGGGATGGTTCTTGAGGCTAGTGAGGGTACATGTGGTCGGCCCTTGTAGAGAAGTTGGGGTCATATCGATAGGCACCGGGCATACTTAATGCCGTGCGAGAGGAGATAGTGGGTTATGCACCTTTGCACCATCGTTGGTGTACACGACACCTTGCCGAGAATCTTCTCCGGAAAGACGGTGTGAAGGCAAACTTTGATCTTTTGCGGGAGGCAGCTCGACCTTGAGGACCGGTACTTTCGAGAAAGCTAGAGCGAGTTCGGACCGCATCAAATGCGAAGGCGGCAATGGCTTACGGGGTTGATGAGAGATTTGGACAAGTGGACAAGAGCTCACGATGCCGGCGGATGGAGATACGAGTTCCAGTGCAGCAGCAACATGGCGAGTCCTTCAATAAGCCTGCTGGGCATACGTGGTATGCCCGTGAATGCCATCGTGCAATTCACCTTCTACAAGCTTGTTGCCCGGTTCAACGAAAGACACTCCCATGCATTGCAGCTTGCGGAGAGCGATGGTCGATATGGGCTCCTAAAGCACATGAACATCTCGAGAAGGCCAAGGAAAGAACGCACGCATGAGGTTACATGTTTCGACCACGCCGTGGGCGTTACGAGGTTAAGCAAAGCGGGGTACGACGTCGATGGTGAGGTTCGAGAGTCGAGGATTCATGTTGCGCCCTTCAAGATTTCTCATGCACCCGTGGCAAACCAAGGCGTACCACTTTGTATGTTCTCACCTTGTTGCGCTGCTAGGCATCGCAACTATGACTTTGAGAGCAGGATACCTCGTGAGTTCGGTGTTGGACACACTTGTGCAAACTTGGAGCCCTCGTTTCGAGCCTATTCGGGACTCTGGAGAGTGGCCTGCATACGACGGTCCAAAGTACATTGCGGATCCAGCTTATCGTTGGAACAAGCGAGGTAGTAGGAAGAGGACTAGGCATAGGATGGTCATGGATCGATACTGGAAGAACAAGACGTGCAAGATCGACCCTTTTCTTACCGACCCCGAGCAGATGAGTGTGGAAAGTGCGGTAGACTAGGCCACAATTCACGGACTTGCCGTTGGCAAATTAGTGAGGTCGTACTCGTTCTTTTATTATATTTTATGAACGTAAATAATATTGGATCAAGCTTGTACATTGTTTACTTTATAGTTCACTACATACAATAATTTCAATTTTTCTAACATATTTCGTTTTGCAGGATGGCGCAATTCCACCTTCGGATCCGGCGTACGACGCGACCCACCGAGGACATCTCGTCGCGGAGGGGTAGGTACTAAATTCTTACTAATTATCGCTACATTGGTTTCAAAGTATAGAAAAGACGTGCAAGACTGAAATATTATCTTCCTTTTTGATATTTCCGTAATCGTTGGGAATTTACATTTGTGTTAATATGAGCCATGCAAGGTTTAGTTTCTTTTATTCTCTATTTCTGTTCACATATTAGACATACAGGTAGCATCATTTTGTTGTCCTAACAATCTTAGTACTGAAAGGATTCACTCATTGAAGGTACGCCATCCGAAATATGACCCGTTGTGCATATCTTCACCTTTCGTGTTATTGCTGTTATCTTCTCCCGCAATATTATAAACTGCTCCTGCAAATAAAGTCACTCTAGACTATTAGTTTATTTAAAGTAATGCTTTGTTGTATGCTCCATTATCTTTAACATTGATCAATGCCATTACGACTTCGATTCATCACTCATACTTCCTTTCTTACATTCAGACCTTCCGCTCCTCCGTCCTAGAGCCCACGGTGGGTTCTGGACATGGTGTACGACGATAGGTACACGCCTTTTCCGGAGCGAGCTGGCCTTGACGTCATATCGTTTCAGGTTCGTCGTGGCCTCCCCACGTTCAACTCACCGCATTGACGACACTAGTTGACAGTACTATATTGGAACGTTCCCATCTATCTTACTATTTTGTACACACACTTCTCTTTACATGGAAATTAATAGTGTGGTTATTTACAGATGGCGACCTGAGACGCACACATTTCACTTGTCTTTTGGGGAGATGACCGTCACGCTACAGGACTGTCAGAAGTTGCTTGGCTTAAGGATTCGTGGTCGTGCGAGTCACGGGTCCGTGCGTCGAGACGGATGGAGAGCTCGGATTGAGGCCTTCCTTGGGCGTCCGGTTGGTGAACACGGCACTCGCTCTTCGGAGTGCCAATTACAGCCGGGCGGAGTTCGCCCAATGCCCCGATGGGCGGAGGAGGAGACAGGTTGCGCGCTGCCGTGCGTGGATCCTGCATCTCTTCGCCTGCGTGCTCTTCCCAGACGCGACGGGGACAATGCTTCATGGATGTGGATCCACCGCCTTACTGACCGGGACCAGGGCGGGACAGTACTGGGATCGCGGTTAGCTTTCCTATACGGCAATGTGCGAGGCTTGTCGTCGTTCTTCGTCGTCCGCCTCGGTTGGTGGATGCGTGTACCTTCTTCAGCTGTGGATGTGGTCGAGGTTTCCAGTAGGTCGGCCGCAGGTGTTGACTCCTCGCGAGTGGTTCGCGGGTCAGGACGCACGTCGACAGCCGACGTGGGCCTATCTTTGGGACCAGGTCACTGTCCCACACGCGAGAATGCAGAGGGCCTACAAGGAGTACACGAATGAGATGGACAGTCTCACGGCAACAAGTGTAAGCCTTGTTTACTTGCTCTATTCGTTTGCAGTGTTTACTTTGTAATGTATCATGTTGTATCGACATGTTGCGGGTGACGTGGGAGCCGTACATCCGAGAGGTGGCGCTGCCTTTTTGGTGAGCAACTTGTGCTCTAGCGACAATAGCGTATAGGATGAGGTGTCCCTTATCTCGCTTCTACGCCGTCGAGTTTCACTTGCCGCATAGAGTTGCACGTCGCTTTGGACGGCGACAAATATATCCACGATCCGGTTTCTCTTGGATATGACCTACATAAGTCGTGAGATGTTATTTACAATTGTGTCCATCATTTCCTATTAAATGATTGAAAACTTACCTAACTTACCGACGAAACAAGTCTAACATCAACAAGGCCTTGCAGGCACGGCCCGCGCGCACGCCTACCCAGCCAGTACGTACTCTCTCTATTTTATATTAAAAATTGTTTTGATTTTTTTAATCATTTTTTAATATAATTAAGTTTATAAAAAATATAATAATATTTTTTAGCATAAATAATTATATTATAAAAATATATTTACGTTAGATTTAATAAAATTAATTTAATATTTTAGATGTTGTTAACTTGATCAAAATTAAATTTAATAAACTTTGAATAAGAGAAAGTTTAAAGTGACTTATAACATAAAATAGAAAAAAAACGTACTTCCTAGCTCTTATGATCGTCTCAGGGTGTCCTTCATGTCTCATGCGTGAGCTGCCCTGCGTGTGTTCATTGGCTCATGGCCGTAAAAGGGAGTTAGGGATTTAAAAGTTTTTGCGGGATGTGCTCTCAGTTAAGTTTTATTTGTTTAATTTTTATAAAGAAATAATTGAGCAGATTAATTCTTACATCTTACTAAGTATGAAATTATTCATTTGAAATTAATGTCTTTATGGGTAAGATTAAACGAACAAACCTCTCCGGGAGGCATCGGCACGTCGACGTGCTTAGGCACGCCGGTACACGATGGGCTGCCTTCGAGCAATGGACTGATCGACGAATAACATGTCAGGCACGTGCAGACGGTGCAGTGGTCGATCGCGAGAGGCCATTGGTGTGTTTTCGTCGCCGTCCTGTTCGCAGTGTGTTGCCCGTTCTTCCCTCTCCTCATAAGTTTAGTGTGTAAACGAACACGATTCATCCTTAGGAGTGGCAGCTCCAGATATTTTTCGTTGGTGTGCCTACTTCATATTTAAAATTGTCACACACTACAAAGATAACTTAAATATATAAATTTTGTTTAAAATATGAAATGAATATAATAGAATTTGCTCAAAATATAATATGCATATACAAATATTCCAAAATCTAGGGTGGTCCAAAAACCTACATAAACCACCCCTTGAAAGCCGACCACTGTTAAGACATATGTGAGACATGATTATTATCATAGATTATTTTTTATTGCAGTTATGGACTAAATATTTTAAAAAAACAAACTTACCTAATATATGCAATAGAAGGAAGTATTTTAAGAAAATACATTTATAAAAGTATTTTAAGGAAATACATTTATAAATGTGTGACGCAAATAATATGGTAAAGTAGCTAAAAACAATCCGGTATGTGTTCGGATACAGATGTTAGAAACTAATCCCCGCGCACGCAGAACGGAGCAACTTATTAACGTATTTATGTAACTTTTATATAATTTTTTAAGTGACTTTTATATAATTTTTTTAAGAAATATAATATTTAGCAATTTGAGAAGTATATTTATGAACGTCGAGGGAGATGAGTTGGAAAAGATAACTGCCAAACACACAGCCTAATATACATATCTAAGTCACCTCTATTGCCGAGCATATATCGTTGGCTCTTACTAAAAACTACCATGGTAGCAATCCCCGTATTTGTTAATAGGGATGAGTATGTGCTCATATCACCCGTAGTTGTGCTACGTTCAAGAAAAACAAGACTATATATTATTTATTAGATGGTTCTTAATTCTAGACTTACCATCTGAACGGATTAGACATAAATTACTAGTAATTAGTTGTATAAGAAATACAAACACCGACAAAAACAAAAGGCTATTTTCTCTTTTTTTTCTCAAACCAAAAGCTATTGTAATTTGTAACTCGTTTTGAATTGGACGGGCTTTTTTAGGTTTTAGCCAGTGCGTTGCACGGGTAGTTAGTTGTTGGTAGCCAGATTTTGAATTTTGAATTAAAAACATGAAAAAAAGGGGGGAAAGGTTACAAATGAATTTTGTGACAATTGTTTTATTTTTTCAATTCTCTCAAATAAGGTTTTTCACGGCAAGACAAGGACTGCAATATCTATGGTACCTTTGAGTATCGATAACCGCTCAAACGGTCTGGAAAACCATGCTTTGGGGCATCTAGAGTGCCCGCATATAACTCATGGATTGTGATAAACATTCAAGTCACGAATTCAATCTTCTATTTTGATAAAATATATCAAATGCATAAGCGGCTAATCGGCGAATAAATAAAGAAGGCCTTTGATGGAGAAAAACGAAGCATATCTCTCTCTCATATATATATATATATATATAACAAGTAGTGTTTCGCTTAAAATTTTCGTCCACCTAGTTATTTTGCAGAAAGCCCCTTGCGTGTTTATAAAATTAACCCGTAGTCCCAATGTTGAAAAGAAAGAAAGAGCTTGGATGAAAAAAAAGACCTCTTGCGCCTCTCTCCGTCCCGTCCACGTCGCGCTGCGCCCCCACTCCGTCGTTGCTCGGAGCTCCGCGTTGTGCTGCGCCTTTCCTCCCGTCGCCGCTCGGAGCTCCGTTTCCTGTTTCCTTTTTGTGTCGTCGTCTCATTGCAACGTACGTGCATTTTTACTAGTATATATATAAAACAAGTAGTGTTTCTACCCAAAATTTTCGTCCGACTGGCTATTTTGCATAAAACTCCTTGAGTGTTTATAAAATTAATCCGCAGTCCACCTAACTATTTTGCAGAAAACCCCTTGAGTGTTTATAAAATTAACCCGTAGTCCCAATGCTGAAAAGAAAGGGATGGCTTGGATGGAAAAAAGACCTCCCGCATCCCTCCCTCCCGCGCCCTTCCTTCCCGTCCCCATTCCCGCCACGCCCCACGTCGCGCCTACGCCCCATCCTCCCGTCGCCGCTTGGAGCTCCGCGCGCGCCCTGCGCCTTCCTTTCGTCCCCATCCACGCCGCCGCCTTGACTTTCGCCCTCCGTCTGCTTTCCTCCCCGCGTCGCCGTCCCTGCTGTCGGCTCACCGCTCGGCCGACCCAGAGGCGGACGCCGGAGGCAGTGGCTCGCCCCCACGCCCGTCGATGCTGAATCTGAATCATAATCCATGATGTGTCCGTGTTGAATTCCTCACTAAAATAAAATGACGTCCGTTGCAACGCACAGGCATATTTGCTAGTATAAATATAAAGCAAGTAGTGTTTCTACCCAAAATTTTCGTACGCCTGGCTATTTTGAATAAAACCCCTTAAATGTTTATAAAATTAACCCATAATCCCAATACAATTTTCGTCCTTGGCTATTTTATAGAAAACCTCTTGAGTGTTTATAAAATTAAACCGTAGTCCAAATGCTGTAAAAAAGGGAGGGCTTGGATGAAAAAAAGACCTCTTGTGCCCCTCCCTGTCTCGTGGAAATAACTGGGAAAAAAAGAAATAGTTAGATGTTACCGTAGATTTTACCGAGCTCGTTGGGTCTGTGGCAATATTATGTGCAAAGTTAGAGTTAGTCACATTAGATTTTTTATATGATGTTGTTTACATACTAGCTTTAGTTTGTATTTTGCAATAGAAAAAATAACAAACTCATATTTGAGATCCAAATTAAATTAAATTAAATCTAAATCATTTGCCCAAGCATGTTTAGTATTCCAAGTGTCTTAGGATAATAGGCCTCAGGTGAAGACAAAAAGAAAAATATAAATTGGAATTACATGAAACTTCAACTTTAAAATAATTATGATAAAATAAAATGACGCCCGTAACTATGCACAGACATATTTACTAGTATATATATAATAATTTATAACTATCTATAAAGCAACAAGTAGTGTTTCCACCAAAAATTTTGTTCCGCCTGGCTATTTTGTAGAAAACCCCTTGAGTTTTTATGAAATTACCTCGCAGTCCATCTGGCTATTTTGAAAAACCCAGTTATACATACGATAGAGCTTATCTTAACTAATTAAAAAATCTATAACTTTTCGATCATCAAATTGTTTTTCGTCCAAATCTATAAAATTTGCGATCCGTATAACCTCTTGCTCCATTGTTGCCTCGCTTTCCTCATCTCCAGCAGGCAAGCCTGACTCACGTGCCTCTTGCCTCGCCGTGCATTGCCTTGAGCGACGGCCGAGCACACACTGCACGCGCGAGCTAGCGCGCCGCCGTCGAACAAGGGAGAGAAGCGCCTGTGAGGCAGGATGCGTCCCTGACGTCCTCCTATCGCCGGCGGCCAAAGGCATGGCCGAGCGCTGTCACCTTCCGCGTGAGGACGGGAGGAAGACGACATCATGTAGCTTTTGACGATTTTATATTTTAGTCTCATATTTGTGGTAAATCACAGACATGTCTTAGAGGCTACATGAGGCCACATTGGATGTGATATTTGACCGTAGTCAACTGGGGTAAGTACATTATAAGGAGATGCAGGGGTTCGCATGCCTGATGATAACATGCACCTTATCCTATTCATCAATATATTTTTCTAACTAATAATATCCGAGTCATAAATATTTTAAGCTTTTACTAAATTTCTAATCGGTTTAAAGTATCAGTAAGTCAATATCTATTTTCATTATATCTTTGACTTAATTTGGTGAAATTAAATTAACTTAGACTAAATGTCTATCTGATACTATTTTTTAATTAAGGTCCAGTGGTACACAAAGTTAAAGACACCCATGCTTTCAAAGTTATATATATAAAGCAAGTAGTGTTTCTATCAAAAATTTTCGTCCGTCGGTTATTTTACGAAAACCCCTTGAGTGTTTATAAAATTAACCCTTGAGTCCCAATGCTAAAAAGAAAGGGAGGGCTTGGATGAAAAAAGACCTCCTGCGTCCCTCTCTTCCGTCCCATCCGCGTCGCACTTGCGCCCTCCCTCCCATCGCCGCTCGGAGCTCCCGCGCCGCCCGGACCTTTACCTCCGCCTGCTTCCCTTCGCATCGTCGTACCATTGCAATGCACGGACATTTTGCTAGTTATCTATAAAACAAATAGTGTTTCCACCCAAAATTTCGTTCTACCTAGCTATTTTGTAGAAAACCCCTTGAGTTTTTCCAAAATGGAGGGCCGCGGCCTAACAGCGATCCACCTCGAATTTGATCCAATTCTGAGGCCATCTCGCGCCCAACATGACCAGGCCCGAAATCCCTAATGGACGACGAGGTGCATGGCTCACTATGCGTGCGACCACTTCCGTTTTTGGCTCATTGGTTGTTTTGGGAATTTTCTTTTCGGTCGCACTGTGCGATCAATTCGATCCGTTACCAAATTTGGCCGCACGTTTTCAGACTTTCACTTTTGTAATTTTTTATGGGCTTTATTATTTAGCAGGCCGGCCCAATTCGTTCACACACACCAAATCGGGTTTTTTAGCAGACCAAATATTCAACCTATGTATACACTTTGTATATATACGTACACATACAAAGTATATATATTTATAACCAGCGCACGACCACTATGCGTGTGACCACTTCCGTTTTCGGCTCATTGGTTGTTTTGGGAATTTTCTTTTTCGGCCCAGCCTCTGCGATCAATTCAGCCCGTTACCAAATTTGGTTGTACGTTTTTAGACTTTCTCTTTTCTAATTTTTTATGGGCTTCATTATTTAGCAGGCCGGCTCAATTTGTTCACACACACCAAATCGGGCTTTTTTTTCGAGCCTACTATTCAACCTATGTGTATACAATTTGTATAGGTACGTACGCATACAAAGTATATATATTTATATCTATATATATATCTATATCTATATCTGTAACTATCTATAAAGCAAGTAGTGTTTCTACCCAAAACTTTCGTCCGCTTGACTATTTTGCAAAAACCCCTTGAGTGTTATAAAATTAACCCGCGGTCCTAATCTGAAAAGAAAGGGAGGGCTTGGATGAAAAAAGATCTCCTGCGCCCATCCCACCCGTCCCCATCTGCGCCGCGCCCCAGCGCTGCGCCCCGCCCTCCTTCCCATCGCTCCGGAGCTCCGCTCTGCGCTGCGCCCTCCTCTGTCCCATCCGCGCCGCGCCCGAGCTTCACCGTTGCAACGCACGGGCACGATTGCTAGTATATATATAACTATCTATAAAACAAATAGTGTTTTCACCCAAAATTTTTGTCCGCCTGGCTATTTTGCAAAAAAAAACCCCTTGAGTTTTTATGAAATTAACCTGCAGTCCCGTGCGCCCATCTATCTAGCACGTCAAAAATCCACCTCACTGGGTCGGACCGACCGAGCCCAACACACCGCATAGCTCAACCATAATATGTTAGTGTTCTCATGGTTTCTGGGGCTGCTCATCATCGGCATCAACTGTACTTCCTGAGCACGAGCTTCGTCGGTTGGCTCATCCACAACGACCTTTCCAAGTACGCCAACGTGCTCGTCGGCGCTGCCGTCTTCCCGCTCATGCTCGTCTACATCGTCGCCGTCGTTTACCTCACCGTCAGGAAGGACACCGTCGTCACCTTCGTCGTCGACTCCTCCCTTGTCGTCGTCGACGCCGAGAAGGCCGCCGTCTCTGATGCCGACGACGTCGATGGTGCCACCGGCGATGAGCCCTTGCCGTACCGCGAGGACCTGGCCAACATCCCGCTCCCTTTGTAGAGAAGAAAAGACACACCTATGGTATAGCGTATGTATACGTACGTATGTATGCATACGTACATTGTGAATATATGTATGGATATACGTATGTACGTCCTCTATGAATCACATTGCCACGTGTGAGCCGTTCATTTATATTTGTACGGTTCAGATCGCTTGCAGATCGACAAGGGGTACAATTAATATATATGCATTTGAGGGGAGATGGCTTTATGTGTCCTTGTAATTATATGTATGATTTATCATAATTCATGGCAGAGCCAAGCTAGCACGTCCTTCAACTATATATATATGTATATATATATATATGCCCGTGCGTTGCAACGAGCGTCATTTTATTTTATCATAATTATTCCAAAATTGAAGTCTCATGTAATTCTTTATATTTTTTTCTTTATGTCTTCACCTAAGACCTATTTCAGTATTTCAGTATTGGGACTATAGTTTAATTTTATAAACACTCAAGGGGTTTTCTGCAAAATAGTAGCCAGGCGGACTACGGGTTAATTTTATAAACACTCAAGAGGTTTTCTGTAAAATAGTCAGGCGGACGAAAATTTTGGATGAAAACCCTATTTGTTTTATAGATAGTTATATATATATTTATAAAATTAACCTGTAGTCCCAATACTAAAAAGAAAGAGAGGGCTTGGATGAAAAAAGACCTCGTGCGCCCTCCCTGCCTGCGCCCTTCCCTCCTATCGCTGCTCGGAGCTCCCGCGTCATGCCTGTGCCCCTACCTCTCGTCCTCATCCACGTCGCACCCCGACTTCACCCGTTGTAACGCACAGGCATAGTTGCTATATATATACACACACACACTAGCAAAATACCCATGCGTTGCAATGGAACGACGATGCAGGGAGGGAAACAGGCGGAGGGCGAAGGTCCAGGCAGTGGCGCGGGAGCTCCGAGCGACGACGGGGAGAGGGGCACAGGCGCGGCGTGGGGCGCGGGGCGGATAGGGACGGTAGAGAGGGACGTAGAAGGTATTTTTTATCCAAGCCCTCCCTTTCTTTTTAGCATTGGGATTGCGAGTTAATTTTATAAACACTCGAGGGGTTTTCTGCAAAATGACTAGACGGACGAAAATTTTGGATAAAACACTACTTGCTTTATAGATAGTTATATATATATATAAAACTTTGAAAGCAAGGGTATCTTCAACTTTATGTACCACTCGACCTTGATTAAGAAATAGTATCAGATAGATATTTAGTCTAAGTTAATTTAATTTCACCAAATTAAGTCAAAAAATATAATAAAAATAGATATTGACTTACTGATACTTTAAACCGATTAGAAATTTGGTAAAAGTTTAAAATATTTACGACTCAGATATTATTAGTTAAAAAAATATAGTGATGAATAGGATAAGCTGCATGTATATCGACGGCGGCGCGTTGGCTCACGTGTGCAGCGTGCGCTCGGCCGCCGCTCAGGGCAATGCACGGCGCAGCAAGAGACGCGTGAGTCGGGCTCGCCTGCTGGAGGTAAGGAAAGTGAGGCAACAATGAAGCGAGAGGTTATACGGATCGAAAATTTTATCGATTTGGACGAAACAAACGATTTGATGATCGAAAAGTTATAGATTTTTTAAATAGTTAAGATAAGCTCTATCATACGTATAACTGTTTTTTTAAAAAAATATTCAGGCGGATTATGGGTTAATTTCGAAAAAACTCAAGGGGTTTTCGCAAAATAGTCGGGCAAAACAAAATTTGGGTGGAAACACTACTTGCTTTATATATAGTTATATATATATCGATTATAGATGTATAATCTATAATATATATATATAACTATCTATAAAGCAAGTAGTGTTTCTACCCAAAATTTTGTTGCACTGCTATTTTGCGAAAACCCTTGATTTTCCAAAATTAACCCGTAGTTAGGGGTGGATACCGGCTCGGCTCGGCTCGTGAGCTGGCTCGAGCCAGCTCGTTTAGCTCGCGAGCCACTTTAATACAATGCAATTTATGTACAAATTACATTTTATTTTTTTTAGCTATTAAACATGCAAATATGCAATTGAAAAAAGTAAAAAGTGATATATTAAGTCCATAATTAACGTAATAACACTTTTTCATCGACAATTATCCATGAAATGTAATGATGCAACTAGATTAGATATTATTAGTATTATAATCTAAAGCATTAGATTCATATTGACCATCACAAAATCATAAAAATTATTGATTTATTGTCACATCAACAACAAAACAAGCAAAAGAATAGCAAAACAAGCAAAACATTAGGCCCTGCTTTGTACATTGCATCTAGCTCGTTGAGCTCACGAGCAGCTCGCGAGCTGACTCAAGCTGGCTCGTTATAGCTAACGAGCTAAACCCATGGCGTAGCTCGTTAGCATTTCTCAACGAGCCGAGCCGAGCCGAGCCAACCACGAGCCGAACGAGCTAGCGAGCCACGAGTATTTCGTCGCCCTACCCGCAGCCCCATCTGAAAAGAAAGAAGAGCTTGGATGAAAAAAGACCCTCTTCGCCCCTTCCTCCTGCGCCCCTCTCCTCCCGTCCCCATCTGCGCCGCGCCTGCGTCGCGACTACGCTCCTCCCTCCCATCGCTGCTCGGAGCTCCCGCGTCCCTCTGTGCCGTCCCCATCTGCGTCGCGCCTCGACTTCACTGTTGCAACGCACGGGCACAATTGCTAATATATATATGTACTAGCAAAATGCCGTGCGTTGCAACGGGCGACGACGGAGGGAGGGAAGCGAGGCGGAGGGCGAAGGTCCAGGCGACGACTTAGGAGCTCCGAGCGGTGACAGGAGGGAGGGGTGCAGGCGCGACGCGGATGGGGATGAAAGAGAGGGACGCAATAGGTCTTTTTTTATCCAAGCTCTCTCTTTCTTTTCAGCATTAGGACTGCGGGTTAATTTTATAAGCACTCAAGGAATTTTCTACAAAATAACTCCTTTTTAGCAACAACATGACGAGCAACAACACCAACAGCGAGACGCAATAAAAACGAGTTCAGATCAGTAATTTTACATAGATCTCAAATTTTTACTCTTCTTCGTTCAGGATAGGTTCTTGATTTCTCTCCTTCGGTTTTGATAGCTCGGCCGAGCTGTGCAGTGGGCACATGGTATACACTTTCTTTTTCTTTTCTTCTTTCCTGGCCTTGCAACAGCAAAAAGTTGTATTAATTCATTGCTTTTTCTTAGTTCTTTTCTACTAGAAAAACAGCTGTTGATACTTCACGGTAATAATCGATACAATAATAAGTAGTATAATAATAGTATCATCCCGAGAATTTTGTACAACTGGCAAAGCAACAAAAGAAAAGAAACAATGACAAATTATTATACCCTCTTCTCTACGTGTTTGTTCATATCCTCGGATATTTTTATCTAACACTTAAATGTCATCGCTTGTTTCGTTTCGCTTTCTTCTCATTGGCCTTTCCAAACCAAGTCACGGCCAGGCCCGGCCGACCGATTAACTCTCTCGGTCTCTTGGATGTGAATACGATAATTGTGAAACGGAAATTTTTAGAGGAGACCTCGGTGTAGACCCTCGGGTTAATTTTGAAAAACTCAAGCGGTTTTCTATAAAATAGCCGAGCAAAACAAAATTTGGATGAAAACACTACTTGCTTTATAGATAGTTATATATATATATATATATCGTGCAAAATTCATCGGCAGTAGTAAAATTCAAACACATGTACAACCTATCATATACGCGCGGCAAGTCGCCAAGGAGTACTTACTACTCCTATATCATCATGAACTGATTGAAGAAATAAGAAAAAAAAGAAGGGAAAAGAATCAAAGAAACAGGAAGAGCACGGCTCCGCCCACACCTGATCGCTAGCTCGGTTTACCTGGTCTACTAGCCGCTCATCCTGAGTCCCGACGCTTGCCGCTCGTGGTGCTCGCTGTTGAAGCCACCAGGTCTGATGTGGGCGGCAGTTGTATCTAGTGGCTGCTCGCTGGATCTATCATTGTCTGGCGGATCTGGTCGAGCTCGAACCGCGGCAACGTGTTGTTCTCGTGAGCGGGGACGAGCGAGGCTAGTATATCCGGTGCTTGGGCTGAAGAGAAGTGGTTAACGTTTGACTTATCTGGGTAGGTTCATATGCCAATGACATAAAATTAATTGACATATAATTTCGTTTTGGTCGGAAAGACGACAGCCGTAGCTAGAGGTGAGATTGGCTAAGCTCTGGTATGACTGCACGAGAGCTATGGATGACGCTATGAAACAAAGCTGGATGACACTGAATCAAAGCCGAGATCAAAGAGAAGACGGAGATGACCCAAAAGGTTAAGAGGAGCTTGCTTCAAGGTGAATTCGATTTGGTGTAATGCAATACAGTCCGGAGTCAGTCAATCTGGTGCACGAGCATTAATTTCCTTCCTGCTCCTGCGTATATCGCGAGCCACCGTGGGTGAGTATGGATTTGAATTGGAAACCAAAATGGTTACTCGTCGGACGACGTGACGCACGTATGACGGATGAACGGACAATGGAAGTACGCGTTTCCTTGGCGTCGTCCGATTTGGACGCGAGTCGGACGAAACAGGTCTATGACGACGGACCACGGGCAAAAACAATTCGTATTTTAAAGTAGTACAGAGATAGAGATTTAGCACAGATTTAGATTCAAAATTTACTAGCTCTATAAATTTTTGAATTTGGATCGTGATATCAAATAAATTGATATCAAATAAATTATTTTATTTTTATTTTAGAAGAAATATAAAATCATTAATCACTTTAATTTAGCTGAGGCAAACGTGGCCTTAGAACGGGCTTTATACTTAGAGTTGTTTTAACTTTTCTTATACAATCATCATTAGCCACCTCTCAGATTTAATCTAACTGGTCCAACTAAATGGGACGCCACGAGCCCATCCAGAACAAATGAACAATGGGCTCATGTGCCAAGCAAGCCTTCCTCCTCTTTCTTGCGGCACAAGCCCATCCCTGAACAATATGCTCGAGTGGGCCAGACGAGCTCCTCTCTTCCTTGCAGTATAAGCATGCTCCCTCCTCCTCCTTCCGTTCCGTGGTTTCCAGAAGCAAAAAGGAATCAAACTTGTAACGGACACCACCGCAGCGTGAGCGTCTCGTGCCATTCGCCACCCCGTCCACAACCTCCCCTCCCCTCCCGTCTCCCATGGCTGCCTCTCCGCCATGGGCGAACCTCGTCGGCGCCCTCGTGAGCGAGATCGCCAACCGCCTCCCGTGCGAGTTCGACCGCGTGCACTTCGCCGCCGTCTGCCGATCATGGCGCGGGTCTCTCGAGCAGCAATCGCCCCTGCCCGTGCCTCCCGCTCTGCCGTTTCTCATCCTACCGCTTGTTGAGGGGCCTGCCGTCTCCTGCATCCTGAGCAACTGCGCCACCCACCCAGACGTCCTCCCGGAGTGGCCGCACTACGCGCGCTACATCTGCGCGTACGACGATGGCTGGGTCTTCCTCTCCGTTGCTCCACCTCAAGGTCCTCGAGGGCACCACCTCTTCGATACCTACGACTTCCGTCCTCACATCAACCTCCCCACCGAGTTCATCGCGCACCAGGCCGGAGCGCCCGGAGAGGTCGGGCAGGAACGGCAGTTGCCGTTGTCCATCGTCGCCGCTACCCTCTCGTCCCAACCAAACGACGAAGGATGCGTCTTCGCCGGCATCATCAACGTTGGCCCCGTCCTCCGGGGCCAGCCGAGGATTGCGTTCTGGCGCACTTCCGATCGGGTGGTCCCTCACTTGTTCGAGACACCGAATCCACACTGGGATGTGGAGGACGTCGTGCTCTACGATGGAGCCTTCCATTTCCTCACCCAAGGGGAGCACATCATCGTGGGAGATCCGGACTTCCATGATGGGGATCCGATTATGCCTCAAGTCGACTGGGAGATGCGCGCCTTCGCGCACTTTGGGCGAGAATACGAGCAGTACGTCGACGCGCGCTACCTCGTGGAGTCCCGCGAAGAGCTGCTCATGGTCGTGAGGTGCTCCCCTCAGCCTGGACAGCCGACGTCGGAGTTCAAGGTGTTCCGGATGGCGCAAGCCGGGCCGGACCACGTGTTTCCGTTTCTGTACTACGTCTGGCTGAAGCTGCCCTCGCTGGAAGGCCGGATGCTGTTCGTCGGGCGCGGCTGCTCCAGATCCTACGAATCGGATCAGTACCCTGGCTTCGAGGGCGGCGTCTACTTCTTCGATGATCGGGTCATGCAGGATCCGGCGATGCTGCCGCTGGGCGCGCCTCTTTTCCCCTTCAACGACTGTGGGAAATGGACGAAAACACCTGCCCCCATGGTGGAGCGCTGCTTCCCGGCGATAGGCTACACCCCCCAAGGTTGGTGTCTCCCTTGAGACGGACAAGGCAGCACGGTTCGGGAACATTGCTCGATCAACAAGTCAAATTAGTTTGTGATATTATCTGTGCTTCCTCTGCATTGTGTTTGTTTCCCCCTCTTGCTGAGTGTGATGGTATTGTAGTGCTGAGATCGTAATTAGGAGAAGCAGGACCCCTCTTCTAGTAGAAATCTCTTGCAGATATGATCAATGTGCAGTACTTCAATCGGAGTACATCGTTTGCTAGCTATACTTCTGTTTCCCTTTTGGATCATCAAGACTTGAAGTAGTTAACAGTACATCATATCGATCCTTGTGTTTGCAACTGATATTCAGTGTGCAGATGTGCATGACTGTGTGCTTACATTTTGTTTGACGGGAGCACACCCTTTATTGATAGATTGTGGCGTATTTTTGCCTTGCGTTAAGTGGATTATATTTTCATCGAATTTGATGTTTGGTCATGCAATTCTGTCAGTATATGCAGGGCTTCCTGAGAAGTTCCTGAAGAAAGTCTGAACATCGAGGTTCTGTGCTGAATGCAGCCTCCAAATTGTCCTGAATGTTAATCTATTTTCTATTCTTTGCCATGAATTGCCCACTTCTTTTTTGCCAAAGTTTGGTTATGCCACTCTAAACTTCCTATGCAGAACTCAATTCTGCAGAATTGAGTGCCTGCAGATTCTCCTGATTATTCCTGGTTAAAGGCCTGTTTGGGACTGCTATGCTCCACCTTTTCTAGCTCTGCTCCCAAACTTCCATGCCAAACAGGTCCAACTCCACGAACTCTGCAAAAAAGGTGAAGTTGAGGGCCAACTCCATGTTTTTTCCGAAGCTCCTCAGGGGGTACTCCAAAAACAGGTGTTTCTATGTTCTCGTGGAGTTGGTAGGTAATTACCCATAATTGCCACTGGTTACACAGAAAACGTTTCGATCTGTTCCGTGCGCCCTCACCCCCACCCAACCCATGCGCCCTCTCCCCTAGTCGGCGCCACCACGGCGCGACCTCTCCAAAACCCTAGCCGCCGCCGCCACGGCGCGCGCCCAACCGCGCCCTCACCCCCACCGAACCGCGTCGCCCTCACCCTCACCGAACTGCGTCGCCCTACCCCCACCCAACCGCGCGCCCTCTCCCCTAGCCGCCGCCCTCTCCTCCTCCAGCCCGCAGTCCTCTCCCAAATCGTGCCGCCAGTTTTTCCGGCCACCACGGCGAGCAATCTGGCGAGGTGATGGCCGGAGAAGATAGATCCGATGATCCTGTACTCGATCCTCTCTTTTCTTACCCCCAAATCCCCTCCATCCCCCAAGTTTTGCTGAAGCAGATGCCGCCGAGTCCATGAGTCTAGGAAGCTCGCCGGCTCCAAGGGTGGGGATGCCGAGGCCTCCTCCGGCGGTGGCGCCGATGGACTCCGTCCAGGCCGGGACGGGTCGAACAAGGCCGGCGCCGGCTGCTGGCCGAACAAGGCCGCCCGCCCCATAATTGGTGGCCATGGATTCCATGCCACAAGCCACAGCCGACCAGCGCCCTCTGTCTACTTCACGAAAACGACCACCATCGGGGAAGAAAGATGAAGAGGTATTTCTCCTCGCTGTAAACTTCAAATGAGTTGGTTGATGCCTTGAATAGGTTGTATATGTGCGACAGTGGTTGCAAAATTCAATAGATTATCATGAATGCTTGAACATACTATTGCAATATCATGGTCAGGGTGATCAAATCGACTGGAACGATGCAAATTTGACATTAGCCTGTGAGTTGATGGCTGAACAAGTTACTAGAGGCAATCACCCAAATACTCATTGGTGCTCTAGATGGTACTCATATCCGAGTTTCTTTGCCACCTGACGATCAAGTAAGATATATTGGAAAGTCTGGTATACCTACTCAAAATGTTCTAGCATGTTGTGACTTTGATATGAGGTTCACTTATGTGTCCACGGGACAGCCGGGCTCTATGCATGAAACTAGTCTCTTGTACAATGCAATTAGAGTGGACGAGAGCTTTTTTCCACACCCTCCAAAAGGTATTAAAAATATTACCATGCACTTTGTTGTTTGATCAAATTCTTACAATTGTAATCTTATATGTTTTTTCTAATAATTATAGGCAAATATTATGTTGTTGATGCGGGATATCCTAATCGTCTGGGATACCTTTGCCCTTATAAAGGTGAGAGGTATCATATGCCGGAGTGGCATAGAGGAATGGAACCAAAGACTCCTAAAGAAAGGTTCAATTGGGTTCACTCATCCATCCGCAATGTTATTGAGCGAGCATTTGGAGTGCTAAAAATGAAATGGCAAATTCTATACAAAATGGCGTCCTATCCGATGTTCAAGCAAAAAAAGATTGTCGTGGCTTGTATGGTCCTTCACAATTTCATTCGTGACCATGACGGTGAAGACTTGGACTTCACTCGGTGTGACCGTGATCCAAATTATGTTCCAGAGACTCCGGAAAGGTACCTAATATATGTGGCTAGATCAAGTGTCTCTACCGATGCACCGAATGCTCCTAGTATGGACAAATTCCATGATGACTTGGCCACTGCTCTTTCTCTAGCTTGGAACTAGAATTATGTATTAGTCACTATTCTCTAGTTATCTATGGACAACTATTTCTATTTAGAATGATGAACTTTGTTATCTTATTTATCATTAGTCATGTATGGACAATTATTTGTATCCGAAATATGGACTTCGTCAATTATCCATCAAACGTGACAAATGTATGGAATTATTTGGATGAAATATTTGTTTCTTACTTTTCTCCAATAAATTAAATGATGTTAAATTATTTAAACTATATTTGAATTGTTTAAAAAATATTCAATTATCCATGCTCTCCATACAACAGATCATACAACAAACATCGATCAGGGGCATAGTAGACCTCTCCTAGACAAACCTCATGTTTCCAGAGCTGGAGTTGGCTGTCTACCAAACATGTTCACCTGCTCCAGAAACTCTACAGTGGAGCTGCTCTATGGTAGAGTTGATGGAGCAGAGCTGGAAAAGGTGGAGCAGAGCAATCCCAAACAAGCCCTAACACTTAATAGGTTACTTCAATATAATACATTACTTTCTTCTATCTTGGGATCCTGTTCATTTTGATGGTAGTGCCTTTTTCTGGGCTAGTGCAAGAAACACGCATCACGTCACACAGTCCATTTTTGTTGTTCAGATGAAATAAAGAGCAGTTTGGTCTGAGACACTCATGGCCTGAATAGACCGTTGTAACTGAACATTGTCTTGGCACTTTCTTGCTCTGTCCTTATCTTATAACTGAACAATATCTTAGCCTTTCGTTCTTTCGTTTAGTATTGCAACCGAGCTAGCATTAATTTGTTGCACTCCTATGATGGATGGATGCTTAAACAAACTGATTTTCACAGAGTTCGAAGATAATATAATAACTTGTTTTACCTATCTTGTTATCATACGCGGCTGTTGTGGAGGCGTATCCTCTGCCCTTTGCCTGGTTAGATAAAACGAAAGCATCAATCTTTTTTCTACCTGTTAACCTGGTTAGATAAAATGAAGCATCAATATTTTTTCTACCTATTAACAGTAAAATTTGGCATATTTCATTAAAGAAGAAGCAGTCGCGAAACGGGATTGATGGCGTAATTTCAGTTGCCAGAAACAGAGATTGTATCAGCTAGGAGTGTAACAGTAGGCATCGGCAAAGTGATATCAGCTATCAATTGATGACACGTAATAAGAGTTCGAGTTATTGTTGAATTCAGTTGATGAGACCAATGCTATTACTAAAAGAGAATCGAATTCGGGAAGGAAGCGATGCGAAGAATTATAATTAGGCAGTTTTAATTATTTTATTTTTATTTTGTAATTTTAGGAAATATTGAGTTGAGTCTGGTTTTAATTTGTAATTTGTGTTTTATCTTTAGCAAAATCTGTGTCATGTCCGATATAGATTTATTTATACTCATGGGTATAAATATGTACACCCGAGCCTTGTAAAAACAATAACGATTCAATAAACACTCTCGGCGCATTGTCACCCTAGTTTTCTAGGTTTTTCATCTCGACGAGTTCTTGTTTCAAGTTGGGCTCCATCGGTTAGGTCCGATCTCTAGCAAAAGGTGAGTTCCGTCTATAGTTGCTTGTATTGGCGGGGCTAGAGCTTCCATCAGTTGGGTTCGATACTCTATTTCGGTCAATACAAGCATTAAGTTAACATATAAATTATCTAATATAAGTCTTTAGTACCGTTTATCCATATCAAATGATTCATTTAGGGTTTACTAATATCGGTTAATATGTTTTTGACGATTTAGATCGTTTAGTGTATCTACCATCCTGAAAACAATCAAAGACTTGACTAGACCTTATCTTTTCTTTCATACTTAGTGTTGCATCAATTAAGTTTGACCTACTAAGTCATGATTGAAATTGTAAGAACTAATTTGCTCTTGATTGACAATAAAGATAGTATCGAGGTGTTAGCCGATCTTATCTGGTATAACTGTTTTGTTTTAAGTTACATGCTTTATTTTACTTATATTGGTTATATCTATATCTTATTTAAGTTTATCAATCCTTTAAATCTACTAAGCTTGTTATCAACCTCGCGCTGTCTCGGTTAGGTCTGATCTGTTGAAGTTATAACCTGTTTATAGATTTAATTAAAGTTGATAATCTTATATTAGGCTATATGGGAGTTTTAGCCGATATGTTGTCTAATCGTCCAAGCTATTCCATCGACTATGATATGAGTCCATATAATCTTTAATTTGTCCAATTTTGGTTATAAGCAATTAATACTTTCTCGATTAGGTCCGATCTATCGTAATTGCTTGAAGATAAGAGAAAGATTGAATCAATTATTATATGTCATTCATATCTGTCCATGATTGTTTTAGCTATAAGTTTCAATATCCATCCATTGGTGGCTAGTTATTTAGGTCATATAATTGTGCAACAATTGACTTTAATAGTCTCGGTCTTATGCTACATCGATTGGGTTCGACCTATAAGATTGATTTTATTAAAAAAGATTGTTTATGGTTATATCTAATCTAAATTTAGTTCATGAACAATATCTTCCATCTTATAGCTGATTCGACTCGTTCGCATCAGCTAGGTCATCACGATACGACATCGGCCTATCGGCCAATCGACTATTGTCTTCTAATGTTTACCATGCCTTGTTGGTTGCAGGATCAAAACCAACTGGCACGTTCATTTTCCACCGACGTTTTGGATATGCACTGGAACTAAGCAGAACTCCCAGGTCACCGTGTTTTCGCATCGACACGTTTTATGCACGCCCGGTGGGACATCAAGATCTTCTCCATGTCAGAAATCAAAGAAAAAACATCATCCCAGACACCATTGACAAGTTGTTTGATGAACAAAAAGCGCAGACCGAACAACTCACTCAGGTGTTTCAAAAGATGTATTTGGAATCCTGCAGTGTTACTCGACAAGGAAAAATAATACAAAGATCTAAAATTATTATGCCAAGGCCAGAAGATGAAGGAAGTAGTAAGCAAGAAATTAGACTAACACGGAGTCTAAAGAAGAACCTCCTCTCATGACTTTGCATGACATGTTTGATGCAGTTTCATTATGCCTTGATAAATCAATCTGGGGTGTTAGTCAACACATTAACATCTATGATCAAGAAGGTAGTAGATGAAACTATTGCTGAAGAACAAGCTAAGGGACCAGTTTGTCTTTCAAATCATACGTGTTCGATGTATAGGACGATTAAGACTGAGGATCCGAAACAAAAGCATACAACAAGTCCCAGTTCAATGGATGTCAATAATCAGAATCAAGATTGGTATCAGACTGCATATTATGGAGGCAACCAATTCAGACATCAATTAGGGGGCAGATACAACAACCGATTGGAAATTTGTCGATTCAATCTATAGAAAGACATCAACAACCTACTGGGAGGCAACCAATCAGATAACAATATGTGCATGGATATCAAAGTCAGTCAAATCCACATCAACAACATGTGCATCAATATTTCAACCCTCAACAACAACAGTAGCCGTCATCACCTCATCAGTATCGGCATGGGGAGGCTAGTCAATATCAACCTCAGATGAATTAGTTTGTCCAAAGATCTCCATTACAACAATTTGGGAATCGGGGGAATCAAGAATGGGTTGATATGATAGCTGAAGTCATGAGGGAGTAGTTTGGGTTAAAGGCAAAGGACACTGGGATTATATATCGACATCCTTATCCAGAACATTTTGATAGAGTTCCACTGCCTAACCGATACAGAATTCCAGACTTCTC
Source organism: Oryza australiensis (assembly GCA_019925245.2). Lineage (NCBI taxonomy): Eukaryota > Viridiplantae > Streptophyta > Magnoliopsida > Poales > Poaceae > Oryza > Oryza australiensis. Next base: position 5,274,872 of record JAIFGZ020000048.1, on the reverse strand, counting down.
AAAATTTTCAGGGCAAGATAATGTTTCTACAGTTGAACATATTAGCCGATTTCTAGCTCAGTGCGGGGAAGCATCAGCTGAAGAAGCTTTGAGAGTTAGGTTTTTCCCATTATCATGATCCGGATCGGCATTTACATGGTTTTCTTCTTTACCACCTAATTTTGTCAGAGGATGGGCCAATCTGGAGAAACAATTTCGTAAGTATTTCTTGTTTGGAGTTCAAGAGATGAAGCTATCAGATTTGACATCACTTAATCAAAGATTTGATGAATTGGTTCCAGATTTTATTCAGAGGTTCAGAGATATAAGGAGCAGATGTTACAGTTTAAACCTGGTCGATTCACAATTGGCCGATTTGGCATTCCACGGATTATTGGGGCCGATAAAGGATAAGTTTTTTTCACAAGACTTTGAAAGTTTATATTAGTTGGTACAGAAAATATCGACTCATGAAGAGCGATCCCAAGAGTGCAAAAGGGAGAAGTTTACTAACAAGGCCAATAATATTAATAATATTTACAATTATGCTTCTGACTCAGATCAAGATGAAGACAATTGTTTGCCAATGGGTCAAAGATAATGTGAAAGAAGAAGATTTGATTTTGGTATTAATAAAGCCGATAGAATTTTTGATCTTTTATTGCAAGAGAAGCAAATTATATTACCACATAATCATGTTAGTTCGTCGGCTGAGGAGTTAAAGAAGAGAAAATATTATAATTAGCATAATACAGGATCTCATAGCACTAATGAATGCAAGGTGTTCACACAACAGATTCAATCGGCTATGGAACAAAGAAGAATTAAGTTTGATGATAATAGAAAGCCGATGAAAATCAATAGATATACTTTTTCAATAAATATGGTTTATCCAAGGAGATCTACAAATGAAGCCGACGGAAGAAATCATCGGTCTAAAATCAGCTTGATCAGTTTGATTAATAAATATCAAAAGTAGAGTGAAAGAGAAAGGCGAAAATATTATGATGAAGATATGTCTTGTTTTGATCCACACTGGGATTGCGAATTGTTTTAACTATGTTGGAATAAAAGGATGAGATTGCCTTCAATTGAACATTGCCTAAGATGCAGCGATGTTGAATCGGCTTATGACTATAGGGGTTCTTTTTGCCAATATAATATAAGGGATTCATATCGACCGATACAAAAGAAGTTGCAATGCATCAACAATTAGGTCCGATTCATGAAGATTATTTGAAGATTATGGAAAAGATAAAAATAGGCAAGTTCAAAATCCTCAATGATGTCCAAGTGGGGTATTCACTAAAAATCAGAAGAGAAGAGTTCAACATTTGAGAAGTAAAGAGCAGATGGAAGAAGTTGAAGAAGAGATCAATCATCGGTTAAGTACTAAAAGGAAGGAGTGGCGAGTAAAAAGCAAAATTGTTAAAGTCGATGATGTCGAAGCCGATAGGAAAAAGATTTTAAGTTCTGTGAAAGGAAAAGCTATTAGGGATGATAATGTTGAAGCTTCATGTTCTATAAATATGGTATTTATATTGCCTGCAGAATATAAGACTTCTACATCCGATGAGGAAGTTTGTGAAGAATCGATGGCACAGTTGATTTTATATCCTCACACAAGCAGTATTTGAGAAGCCTGAAGCAAGAGAATATCGGATCTAAGACCATTATATATAAAGGGATTTGTTAACGGGAAGTTGATGTCTAAGACGTTAGTCGATGGAGGGGCTGTAGTGAATTTGATGTCTTATACCACATATAGAAAGCTCGAGAAGACTCCAGAAGATTTGATCAAGACTAACATGGTGCTCAAGGATTTTGGTGGAAATTCATCTGATGCCAAAGGAGTTCTGAATGTAGAGTTGACAGTAGGCAGTAAAACTATTCTTACTACATTGTTTGTCATTGATGGGAAGGATTTGTATAGTTTGCTGCTTGGGAGAGATTGGATTCATGCTAATTGTTGTATCCCATCAACTATGCATCAAAGCTTAATAAAATGGCAAGGAGACCAGTCAGAGATAGTGCAAGCTGACAGGTCAGTTAATGTTGCTACTATCGATTTATCTATTGGGGAGATGAATGGGATTGATTGCTTATCAGGAAAAGTGTGGCAAGACGATTTCTTAAAAGTGTTCGATTATGATATACAACCAATCATCGATGGAGGATATCAATTTTACTCCAAGGACACTGTGGATGATTTCGAAGGCAAGTTAGGACAGGGTTTTATGTCCGTCGATGAGTTAGAAGTAGATATTGGAATTGGTGATAGGCCAGACCAACATTTATAAGTGCTAAATTGTTTGGTGAATTTAAAAAAGGAGTTAGTAGAATTATTAAAAGAATATAGAGATTGTTTTGCTTGAGAATATCATGAGATGACATGACTTAGCTGATCGATTGTTTAACATTGACTGCCTATTAAACCAGGATATCGGCTATACAAACAACCACCAGGGCAATTTAAACCTGAGATGTATGACGCTATCAAGGCAAAGATCACAAGGATTTATGATGCTAATTTTATTAGGCCTTGCTGATATGCTGAATGGATTTCTAACACAATGTTAGCAATGAAGAAAAATGGGAAGCTAAAGGTTTATGTTGATTTTTTAGAGATCTAAATAAGGCTACTCCTAAGGATGAATACCCAATGTCAATTGCTGATTTGTTGGTTGATGCAACTTCTGGACACAAGATTATAAGTTTTATGGATGACAATGCAGGATATAATCAAATTTTTATGGCTGAAGAAGAGAATCATAAGAATGTTTTTAGATGTCCTGGTGCAATCGGTTTGTATAAATGGGTTGTTATGACTTTTGGTTTGAAGAGTGTTGGTGCTACATATCAAATAGCTATGAATTATATATTTCATGGCCTTATCGGATTGTGGTAGAGATTTATATAGATGATGTGGTTGTGAAATCAAAAGAAGTCAATAGACATCTAGCCGATTTACGAAAGGTGTTAGACAGAACAAGGAAATATAGCTTAAAGATAAATCCGAACAAATATGTCTTTGGTATATCGGCTCAACAGTTTCTAGGTTTTATTATTCATGAAAAGGGAATCGAAATCAATCAACGAAGTATTAAGACTATCAAGGATATAAAACCTCCATAAAATAAGACAAAGTTGCAACCTTTGATCAGCGACATTAATTTTGTTAGAAGGTTTATATCAAACTTGTCAAGGAGAATTGAACCATTTACTCCGTTATTACGATTGAAGGCCGATGAAGAGTTTGTATGGGGAGAAAAATAGCAGAAAGCTTATTAAGGAATATTTGAGTTCTCCTTCGGTTTTAATGTCACCACAAAAAGGGGTTTCATTCAAGTTATATTTATCAGCCGATGAGAAGTCCATCGGATCGGTTTTGATTCAAGAGTTTGAAGGTACGGAGAAGGCTATATTTTATCTTAGTAGGAGACTTTGGATGCTAAATCAAGGTATACCCCAGTGAAGAAATTATGTTTATGTTTATATTTTTTGTGTATCAAGTTAAGGCATTATCTCTTGTCCAATGAGTACACTGTGGTCTACAAAGCTGATGTGGTGAAATATATACTATCGGCTCTAGTATTGAAGGGAAGGATTGGAAAGTGGATTTTTCTTTTAACAGAGTCAAATTTTCTATTGAGAACTCAATTCTTCATAATGCAGAATTGCAGGCCATCTTTTCCCTCTGGTTCTTGCAGATTCTGTTGATTCTTTATGGTTAACAGGTTACCTGGTAATGTAATACACAAGACACCTCTCAAAAAAATGCAACTCACAAGACGTGATGCTTGCTAAGTTGGCATAGTATATCTTACCTTCATCTATTTTCGAGTTCGTGTTTAACCTGTTCATTTTGTTGGTATCATATTTTAGTCTGAGATAAGTAATAGGTAAACATTCTCAGGAACCAGGATGCAAGAACCTATATACCTGCTGACCGCTCTTAAAGTCTCAAAAGGATCCTTGGAATAGCTTGACAAACAACAACGAAGATTCCTTTGGGCGGGTACATGAGAAATTACCGGAGGGAAATGCAAGGTCAACTGGCCTAGAACGTGCTTGCCAATCAGCCATGGCAGGCTAGGAGTATTGGACCTCAAAAAATTCACAAGAGCTCTGCGCCTGCGCTGGTTGTGGCATGAATGGAAGGATCCGACGAAGTCATGGGCTGGCCTAGAAACGCCTTGCGACAAGACGGACAAGGACCTCTTCGTTGCTTCAACGGTAATTACGGTCGGTGATGGCAACACAGTCCGTTTTTGGAAGTCCACCTGAATGGATTGAGGCCGAAAGACCTTATGTCGCTTGTCTACAAACTTACCAAAAAGATAGGTAAGTCTCTGCGCCAACGCAAAGAGAATGATGCATGGTTATACGATATGGCCATTGGTGGAAGTACATGTGGACAGTGAGCCTCATTGAACAGTTAGTCACCTTGTGGGAAGCGGTGCGGCGAGTTCATCTAACCAATGGGGAGGCCAATCAGATCATCTGGAAGTTCACCAACCAAGGCTGCTACACGACATCCTCGGCCTATAAAGCGCAATGTTAAGGCACACCTATCACAACCTTCAAACGTCTGATCTGAAAAGCCTGGGAAATGTAAATATCACGTGTGGCTAATCATCCACAATAGGGTACGGACCTCTGACCGGTTGGCGGCCAGAGGGTGGAGAAACAATGGCCATTGCCCTCTCTGTCGTACCTTGCCCGAGACAGCGTTATATCTCGTAGCTACGTGCAGATATTCTTCCAGAATTTGGAGCCTCGTAGCCAATTAGGTGAGATTCCAGCAGCTCCAGCCGACTGAATGGAGGGATGCCTCGTCAGTAGAGCAGTGGTGGGAAAATCTAGCAAACACCCCGGGTGTCCTAAGAAGGGTCTTCGATCCTTTATCCTACTAGTCGAATGGACTTATTAAAGGAGAGAAACAGACGAATCTTCGACCATAAAGAGGCAACAACAGGCTACCTCCTTACGACAATCAAGGAACAGGCTAGTCTCTGGGGCCTGGCAGGCACTAAATATTTGTGTGCGATCATAAATCTCTTAGTCACCCTTTATAGCCTCGACCTTTTTTCCTTTAACTTTCACTTATGGATGTTTTTATTCTTTCTATATTGAATGAAAAAGCACAATCGTATCTTTTTCCTTCAAAAAAAATGATGCCAGAATAATTTTTTGCCTGAACTTTGCGTGCAACATACATAAAGTCACAGTCCAATTTTGTTGTTCAGATTGAAATAGAGAACAATTTTGTTTGAGGCCCTTGTGGCATTCTGAATAGACCGTTGTAACTGAACGTTATCTCCCATTTCTTGCTGTGTTCTTGTCTTATCATTTCTTTCTTGTTTTTGATTTTGCAACCGAACAGGCGAACATTGAGTTAGCACTTGTTGCATTCCTCTGAACTCTGAAGTAAGGATGTCAAAAGAAACTGGTTTTCACAGAGTTCAGAGATATAATAACTTGTTTTCCCAGTTCTGTTATCGTAGTAGGGCCTGTTGCATATCCAGCACACGAGTTTGGTTGCTTCTATTTATTCTATAGCATACCAATCTGTTTTACTACAAGACACTCGTTTGCGTGCTCTCCATAAAATGTGGATGCTGAATTGCTAAGCCAAGGGACCCTGGCTAGTTCCAGAAAAGGCCACCGAAAACCTCTAGGAGACAATACAATTTTTTAGGGTATTCTTAAGGAACTTCATATTACTCCTTTACTGTTTTTATCTAAAAACAAATACCCCTTTTACTATAGTGCAGTTGTAGAATATGTGGATCATACAGACACTAGCAAAGGATATGTGTGAGATACAGTAAGATGTCAGTGTTTTACCAAGGTAAAATCCTTCATTTCAAATAGCGAAACATGACCGAAATGCTGTCGCTGTTACCTTCTTTTCGCTTGCAGCGCTGTACTCGGGCCCCTTTTCAGGCCTAATATGTATCTAAGCCCAAGTGAACGAAAAACTGCAGAGATGGGTCCTTCAACAGGAAGATGGCTCGAGCGTCGAGGTGCGAAATTTTGGCATTTATAATTTTAATTTTTAAAGATTTACAAAAATAATTTCCGGATTCAAAATTTGCAAAACTAGTCCCTTCCGCCCTCGGGAGGGCGGGATTCAAAACCCCTCCTAGGGGCGTTTTATCCGACGTGGCGACGGCCGTTGGGTGTCGTCGTCGCGCGCGCGTGTAATTTTACATTTTACCCTCTTCCCGCCCTTACGAAGGGCGTTTTTCACTGTTCATTTCTGTTCACCACTGTTCACTATACTTTCGCTACTGTTCACTATTCACTGTTCAATACTGTTCCACGCACGGTGAAAAACGCCCTTTGTAAGGGCGGGAAGGGCAAAATGCAAAATTACACGCGCGCGGCGGACGACACCCAACGGCCGTCCACTCGGATAAAACGCCCTCCTGGGAAGGCGTTTTTAATCCCGCCCTCCCGAGGACGGAAGGGACTAGTTTTGCAAATTTTGAATCCGAAAATTATTTTTAAATCTTTAAAAAATTAAAATTATAAATGCTAAAAATTCTCGAGGTGCTGCCTGTGTAAGACGGCCCAGTTAGCTCAAGTAGCTATGGTCCATCAGCGCATCAGCACGTGACAGATGACACGATTCCCATTCCGTTACGTGTAGAGAAAAGTCCATCGCTGACGACGGATGGGCGTGGCATCGAACGACTGGTCAAACGTCGATGCCATCATCAAACAGTAGAGTTGGTGCGCGGAAAACAAAGAGACCCGCCTGCCTACTACGTCACCACGACACGTAGTACGATCGTGTCGTGAGCGAACGAACGAACGCATCGGTACATGCCTCTTGTTGCTGTGCAGCCTACGGCGAAGGGAAGCAGGCCTCGCTGTCGAGGATGGCCTCCCTGAGCTCCCGCTGTATCGTGGCCCTGACCGGCGACGCCACCAGCTCCTCCCACACCGACCCGGCGCCGCCCGTCGGGTGCCCGTCCGGGTACAGCTCGTGCACGCCGTTGGCCTCCTCGTTTATCCTGCTCACCCTGTCCAGCAGCCCGATCTCCTCCTCGTCCACCAGCAGCCTGCTCCCCACGTCCTTCCACCCTATCAACTGCCGCACACATACGCACGTACAACTTCTCAACATAAACAGCACAGTATCAACGGGGAATCGATCGGTGAACGGATTAGTAATAATACCTTTGCGCCGGCGATGGTGTTGGTGCTGTAGATGCTGGCGCTGTCGACGAGGTCGCAGTACTTCCGGAACGCGCCGGCGAACCGCTTGTGCGACTTGAGCTGCGAGCTCACCCGCACGGCTCGCCCCGATATGATCGCTCGCCTAACGCACGGTAGATTGATCGTGTCAGTCAGGCTCGATGCCTCAATCAGGCGCGTGCACGTTAATTGTAGTTGGTTAATTACCTGATCCCCCTGACGACGGCGAGGTAGGCGTCGCAGATGATGCCGACGAGCTCGATGCGGTAGGGCCTCCTCCCGCTGGGCTGGGCGGCGCCCTCGACGGGCTCCCAATACTGCTCGGTGGTGGCGCCGTCGGCGGCGACCTTGTAGCCGACGCCCATGCGGTACCGCTGCCGGTGCACGGACCGCGCCATGGCGATCGTCTGCAGCACGAACGGCTCCCATGACAGCGTGCCGTCCATGATCACGTCCCGCCCCTCGTTCAGCGCCGTCACCAGCAGCGACGCCGCCGCGTCAATGGACGACTGGTGCACCTGCAAGCGACGCGTCGACGCGCGACACCGTACGTGTCAGACACATCCAGATCACCCATACAGACCGAGCTAGCTGACGATCGAGCAGGTTCAGCGAGCGTGGTACGTACCAGCTCGGCTGTCTGCAGCATGTCGTTGTGGTGGCCGCGCGAGCTTATGGCCTGGTAGATGACGTCCGACTCCTTGAACGCGTCGGCCTCCACCACCACGGCATGCGCTGCCGCGCCGGACCAGAACAACCTGCATTTTGCACGGCACAGTGGTGGTCAGCTCAATCGCCGCGTCGCGTGCCTGCTCGATTCTGTGATCGAAGTGGACGGACGAACGGACTCACCCCTTCATGATCTGCTTGAGCACGGTGCTCTTGCCGGCGCCCATGCCACCGCCCATCAGGAGCAGGACCGGGCTGCGGTCGCGGTGAGCCGCCGGGACCATCACGTCGGCGTCGGCGTTGCGCAGCTGGCCGTCGTTGCAGCTGACCCCGATGACCTTCAGCTCCTCCACCAGCGTGGAGAACAGCCTCGTCACCTTCAGGTCCCTTGTCACCCTCTCAAACCTCATTTTTCTTTTTGTCCAAAAAGGAAAATAAACAAGAACCAGATTCCATTCTTTCTTGATCATAATTCTACCAAAATTAATAGAATCAATCCTGGCTAATTCTTGCAAAAATTATTCCAGATTAAGAAAGCATAATTAGTTACCTAGTGGCCTCTAACACCATGGTTTTGAGCTTTCTTCTAGGCTGCTCTGCTGTTAGGACCTAAGCAATCAAGTGGCTCCAACATTTCAGTATTCAGAGCATCTCAAGGACTAACAGTTGAACGGGATGTGCAAATCTTTCCTACCTGTGTGATTACTTCAGTGGCAAATTTCCAATGGAAGGAGAAGTAACCGAGTATACATTTGTCTAGCTCCTCGATTAACAGCACGAGAAGAGCGTCCGAGTTTATTTTGTTATGGAAGAACGCGAGTAGGTTTTGTTCATAACCCTTGGTCTTCTTCAGATAATCGTAAGCTAGTGCACAAAGGTGGGGGCACTCATTCACATCCTCAATCCCTATCTGCTTAGCTGAAGAAAAAAAGTATCATTTGATTGATAATTAGGATAATGAACAAGCCGCGCAAATTTAGATGGACTAGATAAAAGTACAATTGGACTTGTTGTACAACACTCTTTAACTTTTGATTCCGCAAATATAATTATATTTCATCTATTATGTCAACTCTTAACTTCTGATTCCAAAAATATAATTATAATTTACATATGATCAAATTTGTACTTAATGTTTATAAAGTGACATATTATATATAAATACATCTTATCAATATTTTTCAAATCCTTTATAACGGACATATAGATGTGAACAGCAAGGTGAATTAGCTAAGACAAAAACACTGATGTAATCTAACACCTGAACATACAGTTGAAAACTGTATGGTCAAAACTTGAAAAACTTCCCTCTAGAGTTGTTTTGACCTAAACGCCTTCACAGGCTGCTCGGACCGGCATTATGATGCCGTTGTATCAAAACGATCTGTATTTCTTCTCTCACTCTTAATGAAATTGGATGACCGGCGTTTTCCAGTCCTCCCAGCCAAAAAAAAAGGAAAACTGTAGGGTATACTATTACAGACGATCATTAAGAAAAAAAGGCTGTTGAACTTATCGAATATTGAGAAGGAAATGTTTTGGTCAATGTGAACTTTTTATATTACAACCCTAGCTTATCCAAAATGTCCAGATGCATAACTCTGTGCATCAAATCCGATACAGAGAATTTGTCCAGACTCCAGACTGACTCCTAAGTTGCTTTTCCTGCATTCAAGTTTTTTTCCCTAGCTGTGCTTCTTTGCCTCATGTTACGAATGCAAAGCTGGTCCCGATGAAAATCATTATAGGAATTCGGAGCATGCGTCTCATATGGAATTAAGAAATTCAGAAACGACGCGCCGCGCTGGCCAACAACGTGAGTGCAAACCGTAACGTAAATGCAAATTTCTCAAATTAGGCGATCGATCGAGAGAAACCGTACGTACCAACGTAGTGCGAGAACCGCTCGATCTCGTGCACGCGGCCGCCGCCGTACACCGCCAGCCTCGGAACCGCCGCGGTCACGTCGCCGCCGTCCTTCCTCTCTTCTACGTCGTCGTCCTTCCCCGTCGGCCGGCAGATCACCAGCCGGTCGCGAGACGACGACGATGCAGGCCGCATGGTGGCTCACAACACGAGCGCCCATGCATGCATCGATTGGTCGATCTGTCCGTCAAGGGCAGCGTCGTCGAAGTTAATTCGCCCGTGGCTTGGGGGAAAATAATGCGTGTCGAGATGCCAGGTTAGTTTGAGGCCAGGAGGTGGGAGAGGGAGATCCAAAAGTGTGCGGGTGGTGGAGGAGGGCCGGGTGCGCGCGCGCGGTAGGGATGCATCGCTCGCCGCATGCATGGGCGAGGAAGAAGCGAGGCAAAGGAGGTAAACATCGCCCGCAGGCGCAGCGTCGCAGGCTAGCAGCAACGCTGCATCGCGTCATGTTTCGATGGTTTTCTCGAGCTGAAACGGACGCGCGGGGCTGGCACACGATGATTCTTACTACAGTTTTTAATCGTCGCGTCGCGCGAGACAACCGCCAGGCAGGCCGGCGCGCACCCGCCACGCCGCTCGCGCGACGCGGCTCTGGCGCCCAGCTGATGGGGCGCTCGCCGTTCGACGGCGCGGCGCGTGATCTCCGTTAAAACACGGGCACGCTTAAAATTCTTTTTCATCAGCATTATATCAGCAAACTTTCTTGCATAAGAAGGTGTTACATCATAAAAAAATATATTAACCATTGGATAAAAAATTTAGATAAACAATGGTCATTGGATCAAAAGAATACATGCATTTAATAAAAAACACAAATGGGCTAAACATATGAGAATTTCCGAAGGTTGTTAATGCCTCCTCTCAGACACATGATACAAATAAAAAAAAGGCAAAAACAATGAAGAAAAAATAAAACAATGAAGAAAAAAATCCTAGGAGGCTTACAGTGATTCATCTTATAATAGTGTATCTTAGCTAAAACTATTGTTTACTAGGTCAATCGATATTTTGTAAAGAAAATAACTTATCTCAAAAGCTCTTAAAAGCAAAGTTAAACTAATAAACCATATAAAAACTTCGCGACTACGTGGCTTGTAACTTTGAAATTTATAATATTTAAGGGTATTTGGTTTATTCTTTTGTACTCTCAGATAATTATCGTAAACTTACTTACATCCATCATCCGTCGGAGATTAGAGACCAGCATGTATGAAATATGATTTTTTTTTCTTATTCTTCAAGGAAGTATTATATTCAGCAGTAATAGTACAATCGCACAGCTCTGTGACTGTTAGTATCTTCCTATTCACAGCAGATCGGATGAGCAATAACAACTCGTACACCAGCTCATCCCATCGTAAAAACAAATCGTCAAATCCTGTACTTAAAATACAGCTGATTTCTCTCTCAATATACCAAGAACGGTGAGGATAGCAATCCCAGAAGTACAGTACAGAACTTAGCCTGACCGGTAGTGATGATGCTTGCATCGCCGGAGTTTTCAGACCAGAGGCAAGCAAGAGAGAAAAAAACCTCTGTAATTGATGTTGGTACTGCCATCTGGAGCTGGGGCGTTTGTTTTGCTTGTCGCGTTTCAAGAACGAAGCAGCTCTCTTTCTCGTAGCTTCGTATTGAGTTCTTCTTGTGAAGGCAGTTTCCAGCCACTCTTCATGGCAGCTGACCACCATGCCTTCAGCTCATCCTAGAAAAAGACGAAATTCATTTATCTTAGACTTTGAATTATAAGCACTAAAATTCCCTCCAACAAAAAGAAAGATTTGACTTCGAATTTTTTATTGTTGTTCCGTGGTCCTTAACACCTTGGACAACAGTACTATCTTTTCATACATTACCTCGTGGAAGTCATGGTTGGATACAAAGCGAGAATCTACTTGGCAAGTTGAATTCCTGATGGTCACAGAAAGGCGATTCCTATCCAGGACTCCTGTAAGAGAAGGCATATCAGTTCCTTTTCCTTTTATCTAATTGTTTTTCTTTTTTTTTAAAAAGAAAGGAACACATTATTCTGCAAACAGATCTTTTTTGTTGCCAATCACCATATTAATATATTATGCACATTATTCTGCAAACAGATCATATACCATTTATCCTGGCAACATGGTATCCGGTGCCACCCAATGCTTCCTCCCATTTACCAAATCGTAGACGCAAGAAAAAGCCGTCTAAGGTGGTGTGCATGACTGGTGACCTCATCCATCTGTCAAGAAATAGTAATACAAACACATGAATCAAATATCCGTTCTCAGGATTTCCCCTAATTTGCAGGGCACTTACACAGAGAGGGATACCCCTATGTACATTAATTTGCTCAATGAATAGAACTCCAGAACACACCGATATTAGTATTAAACTAGAGAAAATGCCCAATAACACTACAGAGACATATTGTTTCAATAATATTTCTGAAAGCTATTATAATTACAAGGCACCAGCTTTTTTTATGTGCTCAGTAGCTCGGTGACTTTTCCCAGTTACATTATATGGTGCAGTCAACCCTATGAAGTAAGAACTACTTGATAAATGGAAAACAGCAGACTACCATATGAAGCTATTCATTACAATTGTCCAATCAAATATTCCTTAATGCCATTCTTTCGATGTTCCCTTCTTTTTAATATAGAAAATGTTATGGAATCCCCAAACGCAAGATTTCATGATTTAGATAGAAGGTAGAAATGATTAAGTAATGGAACTCAAAGATGAATATGTAAAATCCTTTAAAGTACCTTATTATATCTGAGCGAGACAAACGGAGCCTCTGCAAAGCTCCAAAAACTACACTTGATTCGTCACAAACATCATTGGGCACAATATCATAAGGTACCATTTGTTTGTTATCTGTCTGATAATCCATGGAATTTGATGCCCCTTCTTTATTTTGTAGTCTCTTCAGATCAATATCTTCAACATACATGTTTGTTTCTAAATTACATTTAGGAGGTACTGCCTTTTCATCAGAGCTCCCTCCACAATTCTGATGTTCATGCTCAGACAAAACCTTTTCTCCTAATTCTTTGTCATTCCCAGGAGATAATTGTTCCTTACCTTTGTCACCTATCCATAAAATTATTCTTCCTTCACCACTAGAAGACTTGTGAGTTTTTTTTACAGACACTTGCTCATCGTGACTATTGTAACTAACAACAAACGAACTTGTTTTGTGATTACGCCCTTTGGATATTCCATGGTCACATGTGATAGCCAGATGTACTGCTGATGTCGTTGCATGTCTAAGCGCATCCAATCTTTTAGCAAAAATTGATGCCATTGTTTCTGATTGCTTATTATCGTCTTGGGGTGCTGCACATTTGCTACTTGTAGTTTCGTTGTCACTTCCTTTGCTAGTTAAGTGTTGTGCATTGTTTAATTCCTTCTCCACATTACAATCCTGCGGTGATGAACTATCACCTAAACCTTTTGGGTTGGCAGCACAAAAATCAGTTTCTTCATCACAGTGCGTTGCGTGCATCAATTTCATGGGCGTTTTTGGCAAAAGTCTACTTACCCATAAGCTTTCTGAGAAATCATATTTATGTCCCGTTGCAGCATTTGAAGAGCTTCCATGGAACCCATTTTGATTTCTTTCCGCTCTTAAAGGGAAAATTCCAATTTGATTTTGAAATGCCCCTCTATCACCATCAGAATCTATTTGAATTCTGCCCGCAGCTAAAGTCTCACTAGCCACATCAAGAGTTTCTCTGCCCATGCTAATTGGTTTGCTACTCTTGAAACCCAGTGTTAGCCTGTTGGCGGTGTAACTGCTTTCTGACTGGTGGCAGGCATTTCTTGAAGTTATCATAACATTCTGACTATAAAGAGATTGGAAAAGAGAACTGAAGCCAACAGATTGCAGCGGAACACCACTGTTGTTTTGGAGTGGCACAGGGTTTGCTGGAAATTCCTCTCCTGTAGCTGCTGAAAACTTCTGATTAAGTGGAACAGCAGTAGCTTCATCAAACACCTTTACTCCATTAGTGAGAGTTGACATCCAGTTAAAGAAAGAGCTATCATTTTTGTGGAATAATCCTGAACAAGAACTCTCATTGTCTGCCCTTCTATATCTTTTATTTCCAGACGTTGTCTCAGCTAAAGAAAATTGGCCATGCTTTCGCTTCGGAGCTTTTGTGCTTGGGCAGCTCTCTATGCTCTCATTGCTGTCATCACCTTCATTTGTGTTGCTAACACAATTGCTCATATCATAGATAAGCTTTTCTTTCCCCTTATCAAGCTTTCCAGGATTACAAGATACTGACACGTGTCTTGCAAAAGGATTAACACCAGATTTTAACTCACATCTGGCGACAGGATTTACAGCAGATGCAGAGTCACATCTAGCAACAATAAGCCCGTCCTTACGATTTTCCTGCATAGCCTGATCTTGGCTACTGTCATTTCTATTACCTAGCATACTTGTCAATTTGCCTGGCATGTTTTCTTTATTACCAATGCTCCCAAAGGCTGAAGTTGAATGTATATTGTCTGATTTCTTTGGCAAAACAGAATCCTTCTGACTAACTGCTTTTACTAATCGAGCACGCCAAGCATTGGCTGCCCAAGATCTTTCATCATGGACAGTGGTTGCACAGAAAGCCTGTTTTTCAGCAATAGTAGGCATGACCTCTTTTCTGGAAGCTGAACCTGTAAAATGCTATGGTAAGGTCTTGACTGTCAGGAATTGAAAAGAGCAGGGTTCTTAATTGATTATACCTAGACCTTGGGAAGTATCGTTGCAGTATCTTGTGGGACAGCTACCCACTTCGTCCTCTTTCTCCAGCTTATCCACACAGAAGTTGTCAGACGTTTCTTTCCCTTCATTCATCACATCCATCCCACGACAGCATTCTACCAGTATTAAGCTACGCATTAAGTGAGGAAATGGCCATCCAATGAAAGTAATGGAAAATCCATAAGATTTTTATTCTGTTTGGACAATAGGTAACAGATTTTCATAGCAAATAAACAGTAGATATGCTTTACAATATTTCAGATATTGCAATTTGTGCTGATTATACTAATTTCAGCAGCCTCTTTTTTTTTGAAAAGTTAATTCAGCAGTTTCTATTTTTTTCGAAAATTTAATTCAGTACTCTTGTTAGATTTGTCTGAAAAAGTTATGCTTCTTACTAGACAAACAACATCTGATAAATGCAGATCCTTAGGCCAATAAAATCAAAGCATCAACAAACTGCGTTTGAACTACTCAAAACCTTCATGTATTTTAAACTTACTTGAATCTTGCCCATGTGATCTTATAGAAGTAGATTGTTGAGCATCAATGTTTCTTATTCTAGTTGGGCTAGACATGAACACTCTCGCTGAACTGTCACTGCAAGTTCGTAATTGGGATGGCATCTTTTCTGCGTCTTCTATTGTAGCATCTATGATATCACCACTCTCCCCATCACCACCACCACTCTGTTGAGGTGAAGATATTACTATGCTCAACGTATCTGCATTCCAACGAAGAGAAGCTTTCCTTGTACTTAAGCTGGCCGCTGCAATTTTAATGCTCAAACCCTCATCTGGAGACCACACCAGCTCAGAGACAGATCTCATGCCGAATATTGTGACTGCATTTACACCTGCACCTGAATGCCACCATATGCCTTCAGTAGACTATAAGATATAAGAGGATTTTTTTTAGCTAAAAGATAAGAGGATTATTTGCAGGACATATGGCATGTGTCTGTTTTTCTTTTACAGTGGAGCATATCTAGGACCCTCTGAAAATATTAACAGATAAATAAAAAGAAAATTTTCTTTTCATAACATAGCATACATGAAAGGTAGGAAGTAATTATAATATAGAGCTCCCTTACAAATGACAAAAGTACATCTTTTTCTTACACTGCAGTATAATAGTAAGGCAGTTGGGCATCCATCTAACTGATAAGAGTCATAGTCAAGACTAGTCCTTTATAAGTTCTTTTCCACTCATATGCAAGAATCGAACTATCCTGAATGAACTAGTAGATGCAAAAACTTCAATCTTTTTGTATCCTTTTATCCAAAAAGGCAGATATTCCCAGCTTCTTGATACCTTTCGGTCTTAGCTAGACCCAAACGAATCCGTGGATGGATCAGGCGACCAAGACAAGAACTGAACTAAAAAGAAAAAAAAACATCTACGCTCAATTTGCGATTTTTCGTCTTTCAAAGAAAAATTTGTGATTTTTATACGTGATAAGTAAAAAGGAAACAAAAAAAGCTTTACAGAAAAGCAGATTAAACGGCATAAAGAAACCATCAACAAGAAAAGGCGACGTAGTATATAGATTTCTAATAATTAAATAAAGAAAGAAAAACAAACAGCAATCTCTGATGCAGCAGCCCACCTCGGGGAGTAGCGCATCACCATCATCTCATCTCACAGCTTTTCTCCCATCACCAGATCCTCCCAACTCACCCCGCGCGCTCCTCCGTCGTCGATCGGATCACCAAACAGCGCAACAAGGATCACCAAACGGCGCAACAAGAAGAAGCCGCTAGCCACCATGCACGAGCTAGCCTCGGAGCGGGGAGGCCGGGAGAGCTAGCACGGGAGGGCGAGAGGGGCAGCAAGGGGAGAAGGAGAGGAAGAAGAAGAGTGCATCTGGCGGCGACCAAGCGAGCGAACCAAGCGCAGCGCCGCTCGCAGCAATGCGGGAAGGGAAGGGGAGGGATGTGCAGTGCGCTAAGCTAGGCTGCATGCGACCCCCGGCCGCGGAACGCGAGGCGGTGGTTGAGCCACGTAGAGGCCGCCTGGGACACAAGCTCGGAGGCCGCTACCCTCTTTCTTTTGGTTTCCTTTGCCTGCCTAGTTAATTCCCTACGCAGCGCGCGCGGCGGCATTTTACTACGGATGCCGCGGCGACGACGACGACGACGAAGACGACGGCGAACGTATGCGTGATTGGCGGGGATCCGACGGCCGCGCGGCGTCGGCGACGGGGGGACGACGGCCGCCCGATGCGGCTCCTGGGGGGAGCTGTCCATGGTAGGGTAGAGGGAGAGGGATGGGGTGACAATGAGCTGGTTTTTTCCCCCCATTTTGGCCATTCGGATGCTGATTATCTTATCCCTGGATTTGCATTTCCAAGCTCTGGATTTGGCATTTATCACCAGGTACCACGCGGACGCCATGTTATTCACACGTTATCCAGCGAAAACACATAAAAATCAAGTGCTACTAAATAGTGGTGGTGACCGTCGCTATTCTCAGAGCGTGCGGTAGTATCTAAAATAAGAGACGTTGAGATATAGTAGCCGCGATAGCAGCCTAAGAGCATCTTCAAAAAAGCTTTAAAAGGTTTCCTAAACCTGTTTTTTAAGATTTTATTAGAAAAATTTGTTCCAACAGAGTCTTTATATAGATCTTCATAAAAAGAGGTTCTCAAAAATTGCTTTTTCATTCTCGAAACTAAGAAGAGTTGATCCATTCTCAAAAATCGTTTTTTCGTTTTCATGCGCGTGCAAATCCACTCTAAAATTTCAGTTGTGTCTTGTTCTATCAAAATATAGCAATTCGTACTTTTTATTTCTACAAGACAATTTGTATTTTTTCGGTGGTTCATTAGCTCTGCACTAGCATAAAAAATGGAAATGGAATAGTCTCAATAGCTTATGTGCTTGAGAAATTTTCACATTTCGTACAATCGGGTGTCACTTAACATGCTAAAATTTCATTCGAAAATTTTCAATCTGTTTGTGTGACCCAGTTAGTTAGTAAATAGGGAAGCTCCTAGAGAATCTGCGTACAATTTTGATTTCACGCTAAAATATTTAGAAGATTTCTATATACTCTTTTTAAAACCATATTACGAGATCCTGTTGGAGATGCTCTAACAAGCGAAATAATGGACACTACTTTAGATAAAGGTAAAGTTTGAAATATGAATTGTGAAGTTTGAATTGCCAACTACTATTTGAATATTTATACATCTAAACTATCGTTTAACTAATTGACACCACGTTTCATGCATATATTAATGAAGTATATGTAGGGGCAAAGCCCAATAGAAATGAACGGGTGCACATGAATCTAAAAATAATCAGTGCTTACTATCACATTTTGGCCCATTATAAACCCCTTAGGCCAACAAACTGCAACCCCCACAGCCCAACTTCCCAAGCCACTAAACCAGTATCCTGCAACTCAATTAAATAAGCTGTACCCTCCTTCATTTCCCTCTAGCTTCGCCAACCTATATGTATATGTATGCATGTGTTCTAAAGTTTTAGATTTATACTTAACATTTTGTTGTGTTACGAAATGGGACTCTCTGTATAGCTAATAAACGGTTTTTTTTCAAAAATTTTCCATAAAAATTGCTTTAAAAATTATATTAATTTATTTAAAAAATAACTAATAATTAATTAATTATGTGCTAATAAGTCATTTTGTTTTACGTGTCCCAGAGATTAGCTCTCAACACCATGCTGAGTCATGCCTTTGTCAATTTCGCAGACATTTTATCTTAAGACAGTTTTATCTTCAGGTACAAGCAATTCGCTGCATGTTTTGCCAAAGGTTTCGACATATGTATGTATCCGAATCAATCAAATTTCAAATCTTATGATTAATGGTAGGTAGCGTACATTAGGACCATAAAAGGATTAGATAAAATGGCTTGACTAGGAAAAAATAATGCCATTTAATTTTGATGTCATAAAAAAACTTACACAATCTATAGACATTAAATGTGATAGTTGGTAGTTGACAGTTAAATTCGCTCCTCTCTCAGATAGGTGCGGAGTGATGAACGGAGGTCCGGGTGATCCCGCACCCTGCCATTTGGGAAAGCGGCGGCCTCCAGGCAGCCCCGAGCCGAGTCCCCTTTGGGATGGCCACATGGCCGCCCGTGACCCGGACCCGCATGAGCCGTTCAGGGCAAGTCCCTTGGGCGCCCTGGCAAGCGAGGACGTCTCCTTTCTTCAGATATCGCATTCTCGTCATTACCCCTGGACCCATATCACCGACAATAATAAAATTCCAATTTGAAAATATAGGGTGTGTTTAGATTGCACCCAAACACAACCAAGCCAAAGATTGGCAGTGTAAAATAATAATCGGTTGTTTGGTTTGTAGAAACCAAATTGACATGCCAAATAATATTTGGCTTAGTTGAATGTAAGGATGTAACTTTGGCCACAAACCGAAGGAAGTCTTTGTGAATTCTCACAAAAGAATTGCAATGGCCAATTCTTATCATACCAAAAAATTGGCAAGGTTAAGAATGGGTATAAACGAAAAAGGCTATACAACAACACTGTTGATTTTAACGTACGTTTAACCATTTATTTTATTTAAAAAACTATACAAACATAAAAAAATATGCCATGATTAAATTATCTATAATAATAAAACAAATCATAACGAATAAATAATAATTAAATATTTTTAAAATAAATGATAGTAAATTACACTGTAAAATACATCAAAATATGTTTTGAAATCAAAATATAATATATTTAAAAGTTAACAACGTTATATGTTAAAAAAATAGTAAATTGCACCTTAAAAATATCAGATTTAAGCTGTAACTTCAATGTTTCGGGTATATCAATGTTTCGGGTATATTTGTTATAGCTTCATAACGAGACAGTTAAATGCGATGATAAACCAAAATCATAGTTTACTATCATCGTTAAAACGACCACCAAAACAATATTGTGCTCTTCCGGAGAAAGCAATCTACTTTCTTCATAAAACTAAATAAAATTCTCAGTACCATTCTAAACATAACCTACATTCGATGATCCATAGGAATAAGTTAAATATTGAATCGTTTCATTCTTATAATTCCGATGATCCATAGGTTTTAAATAAGGATTGAAAACATGAACGTTTTCAAAAGAAACTTAATTGCTGGAAAAGTAAAATGTTGTCAGTTGATGGAAAGCTAGTCTTAGTTAACAGTCTTAGTTAACTCTGTGTTAAGTAGTCTTTAAATGTACATGCTTTCTTTTTTTAGCTACCTAAAGGGGTTTTGAAGAAACTTGATTTCTTTTGGTCTCGCTTTTTCTGGCAAAGTGATGAACACAAGAAAAAAGGTTAACGAGATGGAATATAGTCTGCACTCCTAAAGACATAGGAGACTTAGGAGTACTTAATTTAGCTGCCCAAAACAAGTGTCTCCTAAGTAAATGGCTGGTACGATTGTTTAATAACGATGGCATGTGGCAACAGGTGATTAGAAATAAATATTTGCACAATCGATCTTTGACTCAAGTTCAATATATGTCGAGGGACTCTCATTTTTGGGCTGGCTTCATGAAGGTCAAGGATGAATTTCTTTCTATGGGCAAGTTTGACTTAGCTGATGGGTCTCAAATTAGATTTTGGGAGGATGTGTGGATTGAGGCGCGACCTCTAAAACTTATTTTTCCGAGTTTGTATAGTATTGTGAGGAACAAAAGTGTGTTAGTGAGTACGGTTTTGTTTATAGTTTTATTAAATGTAGCCTTTAAAAAATCTTTGATGGGTGATAATTTGTAAGCATGGTTTAAAATAGTTGTTATGGTTGCTGATGTTCAGCTAACAAACGAAAGGAATCATTTTAGGTGAGGGTTCCATCAAAATGATCTGTTCTCAATAAAATCTATGTACAGAAGGGACATCACAATCGTTGTCTTACAATTTATTTATATGAAAACGAAAGTTACCTCTTAAAATAAAAGTCTTTGTATGATACTTGTATAAGGGAGGTATTTTAACAAATGATGACTTAGGAAGACGATATTGGCAGGAAGATAAGAAATGTTGTTTCTGTTCTGAGAATGAAACGATTCACCAATTTACTTTTTGATTGTCATGTTGCTAGTTTCCTATGACGAATTATTCATGTGTCATTCAACATCAACCACCTTCTAGTATGCATAATTTATTTACGACGTGGTTGACAGGAATTAATACAAGCTCAAATCTTGTACTCTTGTGGGTGCAAGTGTAATCTGTTCGACAATATGAACATCCAGGAATGATGTTGTGTTTAATAAAGCATCAGTAACTTTTTATTTATAGATTTTGTTCAAGGAGACGTATTGGACCAAAAGTATTGGTTAGCACTACAGAAGGAGGAAATTCGCCCCTGGATGAAAGCGGGTTGTGTGAAAAGAGAAAGTTGCTATGAAAATGTTTGCTAGTCATAAATAACGGTTTACTAATAAAATTGCTTTATAAGGATAGTTGTTCTTTTATTTTTTATTCTCTCATGGATCAAAACTTTGTCTTTGAAATTTCTTAAATCTTGTAATAATGAATATATATATATAATACAGAGGCTGAAAATATTAATATATTTTATTTTAAAAAACATAACCTATATTATTTCGTAGCTATAAGTTTTTTTTCGAGACGAAGGGCGTACTCGGTGGCGGCAGATAGCACGGATATTGAGATAATGAGACGGAACAAAATTAAATTTGACTGCAATCAGCGGGAATGAGTGGTAAGCAGAACTCTCAATGATAGAGTCAAACTGTTGGCTATACACGTCACATCATTAATACTTTCGCTGTCCTAAAAAAAATAAATATGCATATACTTCCTCCATCATAAAAAAAAACTTAACACACAACCTAGAACTTATCACATTTCCATTTGGATTGAATTTTTTGAGACAAGATTGATTTTTTTTACAGAGGGAGTACTTGCCTCGTCTCATTCTCTTATAAGTCCATTTATCTTCTCTTTTCTCTAACTCAGCCAAACAAAAAAGCTAGCAACCTCTACAGCCCAATTACATTACATATTATACCAGATTTAAAAGGGTCATGAACCCTTTAGCTTATGCACGACTAACTAAATAAACTACTCCGCCGATTTCTTAAAATAAACATTTATATGTTGTTTATAATGAAGGGAAAATTCTAAGCACTTGTTTTGCTGAAAATGCTTTGTGTCCTCGTGCATTAGCATCTGACTCAGAGTACTACTAATGCTTATATTATATATAAAATTTGAATACTACAATGGCCCGAAAAAACAATTTGAAGGATTTTAGTTTTATAGGAAAAATTCCTACAAAAGCAAGGCATTTGAATTAAATGATTTAATCATATCATTCTCTTTGAAATTTTTATGGGATGGACAATCTATTTTGAAGGAAAGTTACATCTTTTAAAAAATCTAAAAATTTTCCTTTTTTTAGTCTAATCAAACGACTTTTTTTATTTTATAATCATCTGTTTACAATTATATTCCTATCAAAATACTATGTATTTTTTATTTCTTTATTTTTTAATTCTGTGTTTTAAGGATTATATAGTGTGCTAGAAATGCTTAAGGACCGATGGATAGTAAGTCTTTTTTTATTTCACTACTGAAATATTGCATTCTCTGTCCGCTTTCTGATATGTCAACGTCAATCCCCTACTGTCCTACTATACACCATCCGGTACTTGTTCCAAACAAAAAACTACGAGAATAATAATTAAAAAACTAGAGTGTGTTGTCAACCATTCCTCCATAAAATTCCAAATATAAAATCGCTCTACCCTTGGAGAGAATGAAAATTTCAGCTGAGAAAAACAAAAACAAATGAAAATTTGTCCGCATAATTTGTAGGTCTATGTGTAGTAATGACCTCCTATTTGGGAAATACAGAAAATAGTTTCAGTCCTTGTTTCCAAATTTATATGAATCATGCTAGAATATTTAGTTGTGTGCAACCTCCAGTTGATATTTGTCCATGTCCACAATTATCATGCTTACAAGAATCTTAACTGGGCACTGAAGAGAGCTCCATATTAACTAGAGAGATTTGGATGCTTATTAGGTGGATTGTGTTGTCGTCTAGAATGTATTGAGAGTTTATATTAGACAAAACATAAAATTGAAATACAATGGCTCTTTAGTTTTATTTTCCAACATAAAAAAATTGGAACTAACAAATATGAAGTTGTATGGATTCTCAATTTGATTAGTATTTTATTTACTTAATTCTAAGATTTGAAATTGATAGGGACTAGTAGGTTATACTCTTATTTTTAATCTAAAATATATATTTCAGAAAATAATTAGCATGTTGAGTATACCAGTATAGCATCCGTGCATTGTAATGGGTATATCTTTTAAAAAATAGCTTGTTGTACATATCTTAATACCTATAAAAATTATTTCTATTGTCTAATATATATCATCGTGCTATTTTTTCATGTGACTACTGAAGGTATGAGTTACTAGCAAAGCCTTGTCTCACTGTTTATAAGCTTCATTTGATAGTTGGGTGTTATTTTTTTTATAGTAGTATAGATATGATTAAATATTTAATACATATAATATAATATAATAAGAGGTTGTGCAACGTACAGGTTGTTAACTACTCCAGTTTAACTCATTTGCAAAGAAACGTAATATGAGTTGATTACTGTTGATTAACTCCATATAGTCTGCGCATAGCTGGCAAGCAACGACTGGCAGCAGAACAGTCTACTTCACTGTAGACCACATCCGGCATTCCGGCGGTATTGTGAGACCAGTCAAACCATATTAACACACGATTCACTCTTTGGAACATTTTAAATTCGTGCGATTCAATTCAAAAGGTTACATCAAACAACTAAATATATCCAGAATCTTAAGCACTTATCATTTTCTAATCTACTATATCCGTTTCAAAATTATATAAACACTTTTGTTTAGCATATAATGAAAAGATTCATGTTTAGTCATTTCATTAGTTAAAATTTAAAATTTAAAATGCTTAGATTTGTTTAGATTCTCTTCCAAGCATACGATTGTATTTTTAGTATTGAAATAAGTATATCTTTGATATAAATTTTGGACACAGATTATATTTGTGAAAATCCCAGAAAACGGCATCAACAAGTGCCCCAATTCAAAAAATATCATCGATGAACCCCTCGAAATACCTTTGACTTTAGGTTTCCGTTAATTCCACACTGTCACACCCATTATATCTTATAGAAATACCAAAATTACCCTTACGACAAACTACTAACATACTAATCCACGGTCAAAAGAAAAAGTTGAAATGAAAAAAAGGGACTATTTGTATTTATGGTGCCACATTTTTTTAATAAAAAGTCAAATTTTTCTTACATTATAAATTATATATATTTACATTGTAATTTTTAAAGTACTCGCTATATGGGTGAATTATGTCAAAATGATAAACTATCGACACGATTCTTTCAAAAAAACACTGCTAGTGCAAGTTAATACATGCAAAAGTATTTCGAACGTGCATGTTTAGTTCTGTGAAGCTAACTAACGAGGCTGCAGTGATGCCCACCAACTTGATAATTGATAAAAAAAGAAAAGAAATGTTACTCCTGAGATAATTTGTTTAAATTTATAACGAAATTGCCATTAAAGAAATGTGTGAAATTCACATCAATGAAAAAAAAAGTGCTGTCTAAGAATTGGACAGAGTGCAAGCTCACAGGAAGAGCTCATCTGTTACAATTCGTAGGAGTAAAATGATTTTTTATTATCATTTAACAGATGTCTGCTAATAGAAGATTGACAGCGACGGTATTTTGATAGCGAAGTTGGGTTCTTCGATGACACGTTTGTCGGTGTTATTTGTGAATTTTCTCAATATATTTTATAAGGAAGAGAGTAATTCATCGCTCATCAAATTCATAAAGAAATTTACGTTCCAAAATACAAAATTTTCTATTGCGGAGGAGACTTTGCTAGCCCGATGGGATGAGAAGGAAGAGGCAACTACCGGGCTACCTTTCGGCTGGCTGGCTGGGTGGCGTCGCTGTCCGGGACCGGCCGCCCTGCGTAGCCGACTTTCGGGTGAGTCGCCCGCCGGCCCCTCCCCGGTGGGGGGCGACGCCCGCCGCCGCCCCAGTGGCCAGTGCCCCACTCCACCTGCTCTCCCTCTCTTGGCTTTGTCTCCCTTCCCTTCGTTTTTGGCTCGTTCCAGCGGGTGGGAATAATATAGCGCAGGCAAGGGCGAGTTGGTCGGCGCATGCCACCTTTTCCGTCTCAGCATCTGCTGTGCTCGCGGGCCTCTCCTTTTGCCGTCTGCTCCTGCCTGCCGCGATCGCAGATCGGGATCTCGGGTCAGCGCGCGCGGCGACCCCGCTGCAGCCTGCAGGTAGGTTCTTGCTTGGATGATCCTCGAACAGATTCTGGGGTTTTTCTTCTTTTTTTCCCCTTGCTTTCTTAGCTTCCCGAGGACGGCTTCGATCGTTTATAGGTTGCTTGTATCGTTCGTGAGCTAGGGAGCACACCCGGTGCTTGATTTTGCTGGGATAGTGTGATTTCGCTCAATTTTCTGTTCTTACATGGGAGATGCTAGTCAATTCTAGGGGATTCCACTGTGCAGACTATAGTAGTGCTAGGCTGCTAGCTTTATGCTTATTGCTCTCTTTCTTTGATCGGATTTTGTTCTGTTGCTGACTTGCTGGAAGAGTTCAGTTTGTTCTGGTGTTAAATTTTCAAGCTTTGAAAGAGGTTCTTTTCTTTCTCCCCTTTCAAAAGAGACAGTTTGAGCTGTTCTTTCATCATCGGAGTTTGGGGGATTATAAAGAAAGCTCTTTTGTGTAGCATCACTGTTTTTAATGCTTCCTGAAATTGCCCTGTAACAATTACTTGACTGATGCTTCCAACATTCTCTTGGTCCTGGGTCTATTGATCACCATTATGGCTGCTGCTAGAAGCCATTGGCTTCTGTTTTCTAGTGGTTTTCCAACTTGGTGTTCGGTTTTCCTGTCTTTTCTCCAGCTAAGCTCGCCTTTAATTCACCAAAATCAGGCATATCCGCTACAATGACACCGCCATCATTACTTTCCCGTTCATTATCAGTGCTCAATAATGAGATAAAAGGCCGTCCTAATCCTACCAAACTTTGATGTTTACAGCTTTTGATGAGCAGTTGCTATGTTATTCAGAACAGCATATCATTACTCATTAGTAGGATCAGTTATACGCTTCACTCATTAAGTTTGTTTGATTCCTTGTAGAAATTCTGGCTCAACACCAGCCACCTTTCACCAATCTAAAGAACTTGAGTACAGCGGTTGTGAAGAATTGCGTATATACTGTTCAAAGATGGGTACAAGGATGCCAACCTTACGGAGATTGTCAGCCACACTGTCATTGGCGTTGCTCGAGTGGATCTTGATGCTGCTGCTGTTCATTGATGCAGTTTATTGCTTCTTGGTCACCAGATTTGCGCGACTCTGCAGATTACCGGCGCCGTGCCCTTTCTGCTCAAGGCTAGATCATGTCCTGGGTAATGAGAAACCATGCTTCTACAGGGAATTGATCTGCAAAACTCACAAGTCAGAGATCTCATCTTTGGCCTTCTGCCGCCTACACCAGAAACTTGCAGGTGCCCAAAGTATGTGTGAGAGATGCAGTGACTCACTTGCAGAAAACAATGATGACAGCACCGATGAGCCAACAATGGCTGCCAGTCTACCTGATAGTAATCAAGGATTGCATTCCCATGATACAAGAATTTGCTCATGTTGTGCACAGCATTATACACAACAGAGACTGACAATGTTTTCTCAAATGATCACGGAACTAGAACCTGCTGAGGCTGTTCGCTCACCAAAGATTTGCACAGATTATTCCATACTTCATCAAGTGGACAAATCTTTGGATAAAGATATTTGTAACCAGAGTGATCACTCCACCCATGAACGATACAGTGTGCTGCAGATGACATCTGGCTCCGAGGATGAGGCTCCCTGTGCTGCTGATGGCAAAATTTCGCACCATGGTAAAACCAATTGTGTGGAGGAAGACTTGCATGAAGATGCCACTGCCAACAGAGTAGCTGTTTCTTCCACTGAATTGATCAAGCCATTAGAAATGAACGTTCCAATGGAACCCGATGTTGGTGACTCATATGATATATCCTCGCCCTATGTTCTTGTAGATGATTATCCTGATAGTATAATTGGTGGGGGCCAAATGGAAGCAAAAGATGTTTCATTAGAAAAACAGACATGCCAGCATGATCCCTTAGCTGTCAAAGAAGAGTCGGGTTTGACAGGTACTAACTACGTCCCGTAATAAGTTCATTTTTAGTTTCTTTCATTTGTCCCAAAATAAGTTTTTTTTAGAGTAATAGTTACATCGAAGTTTGTGAAAGTATGAAATAATTGTATTAGGAGTAGATAAAGTGAAGAACAGTTGCATTGGGATTTGATAAAGTAGGGTATTTTAGTCTTTTTGGTTTTGTATTGGTATGTGTGGGATGGATAAAAAATTAACTTATTTTAGGACGAATGTAGTAATTGTTAGTTCCCCAAACTGGGACGACTCCCACTAAACTTCTTTTTCAGTTAAAAGATTAATAGCATAGATAATCATGCAGATGGCAATGTTCCGCAAGTTCCAGTTGCATTAAGTGTTGAGTCACCTCAGAATCTTGGGTACAGCAAGGCATGTCATGGGGTGAGTGAAAGCACCACTGAACCATATTCATCGCAGTCCACAACACTAGAACAAAACATTGCTGTTTCAGAACACAACAGCACAAAAGGTATATCTTGATCATAGTTTACGATAAACTGAATGGTATTTTCTTCCTATTCGACTAACCCCCATCGCAATAAATAAAATGTCAGATGATCTGGGAGGTCACAGGTCAGAGATTACTGTTACATCAAGTAGAGAGTTTCACCAGAAAAGTGCATTGGTTGATGATAATCCAGGTAAGGCTGTATGTACCTCAGGACTGACTATTGCTTCAGAAGATATATGTCTGAAAGGTTTCTTTATTCCGACCTGTTGTTTTCCCTTTCAGTTAATTTTGGAGATGACCATGTTTCACAAGTTAATTCTAGTTCTGAAGCTGTTGATGAAGCTGAAGATTATGCTAAGAAAGCTGAAGAGGCTTATGATATGGTAACACATGAACTGACACTTGAAGATCCTTCCAGTACAGCTGCCAAAGATCCTAAAGAAAAAGGTAGGTTCATTTCTACCTTCCCTCAAGCAACAGTATTTTAAAAACTGGCACTTATATTTATCCTTTTTGGTTAGGTTTTGTGGAAGAAGCTCCTATATCACCACATACTATTAGACCAAGCAGTGAGGTATCTCAGGGTCTCAATGTCATCGAAGAACACACGGAAACAAGTGCGACCATCAGTGAAAGGAGACCATCTCTAAGCACTCAGATTAGCATGAACGAAGCCTACAAGCTTGCCATTGGTGCCAAGAGTAGTTTGCCATCCCCCACCTTGACTGATGTGATTCTTGGAAAGGACTCCTCTTCTAGTGTAAATGAAGAATTGAGGTTACTGCTGTCACAGCTCTCAGCTTCTAGAGGACTCGAGGCTCCGTGGGTTGACCCAGGCCCTAGCCCACGCGCGTATGGGCGTGGTGATGATTTGATAGTGCAGAACATCACGAATAGAATTTCGATTGAGAGAAATGCATCTGGTTTGGAGTCACTAGAAGGTAGCATTGTAAGTGAGATGGAAGGTGAAAGTGCCATTGAACGGTTGACACGACAGATTGATCTTGACCGAAAATCTATACACCTCCTCTGCAAGGAACTGGAAGAAGAAAGGAATGCTTCGGCAATTGCTGCAAGTCAAGCTTTGGCTATGATTACCAGGTTGCAGGATGACAAAGCTGCAATGCAGATGGAAGCTTTACATTACCAGCGAATGATGGAAGAACAAGCAGAATATGATAGCGATGCGCTTGCTAAAGCTAACGAGCTACTTGCTCAGAGGGAACAACAAATAGAAGAATTGGAAGCTGAGCTCGAAAACTACAGGATGCAGTTTGCGGGTGGACCAACAGAGAAACAATCCAATCAGGTCTCCTTTAGAAAAGAAAATACTGCCGAAACTTTGCTTGATGAAAGTGGTCTTGAAGCTCCTGCAATTACCACACCAAGTGGTATAAATTCATCAGTGAGTTTTGAAGATGAGAGGGCATATATAGCAGATTGTTTGAGGAAGCTGGAGCAGAAGCTTCACTCCTACTCCAACAACAGTACTTCCGTTCACTTGTCAAATTCAGATGTCATAGAAGACTATCTTTCCAACAAAATGCAAGTTATAGATGATGGCTCACTACAATGCCAAGAAAGCTCAAGAGAGGCCCAGGAGCCTGTTTTCTTAGCTAAAGAAGCTCAGTCTTCAACAATGAGTAGGAGACTGATCTTAGCACGCTTCAAGAAGAAATCTCAAACTTGAACAAAAGATTGAAGACGCTAGAAGGAGACCGCAACTTTATTGAACACAGCATAAACTCACTCAGGAATGGCAAAGAAGGTGTGATGTTTATTCAGGAAATCGCTAGCAACTTAAGAGAACTGCGAGCAATTGCTGTTGGTAGTAAATAACACGCACAACTTGTTTTTAGATTTTTACACACAATTTATTTGTATAGCAGATTCCCATCATCATGTACATCGTATACTAGGTAATCTGTTATAGTTTGACGGAAATTGCATAGAAAAAGCTTGTATTATACACAAGGCAGACATAATTGTAAGCTGTGCATGTTTTTCATTTTTGAGCTTTGGGTGTGCTCATAATTTTTTTAATTGTATTACTCCAAGACAGATTTGTTCATCTTAATAGCAGCAAAGGAGTCATGTGGATATATAACCTGAAGTTGAAATAGACTTCGACGGTACCTTCAGTTTTGAATTGCTTCTCCAGGTTGCATACTTGCATTATTTGGACCCTGGAACATCTCAGCTCCGCTACCTTGGCATCCAGCTTTCCGACCTGCCACTGAAAAATCACAAGCCTTCTTTTGCTTCCCAGCTCCATGACAGCATTTCTTAGGCATGTCAGAGAAAACAACAAGCATGTACACAATATAACGCTACATGCAAAATCTGGAGCTTCCAATCCGATGGGGTAATCAGAAATCTCTTATGGGCTGACTTGTTAATTCGGTTTTATACTCCAATCAAAAAAGAAATAAGAGCAACCATAAAACCATAAAAGCAGCCGACAGAAAATTTAACGGAAACTGGAATGCTTTACACAATGTATTATTTCTTTGCCCCTTTTAAATTAAAAGTTACAACCTGATGGCCATGGCGACGCTTACATCTGCCACCATGGTCTGTGACAACTTATAGCAGGATTTATTATCAACTGTGTACAGGCATCACCGTTGCCCGTTGGCATGGCGATACAGATGTTCTCCATTCACCCTCCCACTCCCTAAATTGGTGTAGTTCCCCATTTGCTGTGAAAATCCATTTGGGTTCACCGCAGGATTTGAAAAATTATGTAGCCAAGGTTTTGAAGTAATCGAGTCCATCCTTCCATTGGAATAAGCATCCAATGTGGAAAATTGCCCCTCTCTTAACCTATAAAGAGCATTCAGCCTGTCATAAGCCATGGGGTAGCCCTCGTCGTAGTAATGGTCGGTCAAGTTTAACCGGCCAGAACTACTTATGGAAGTCACTTCAGATTCTACTAAGTTTCCTCTAGAAGAATATGGCAAGCCAAATGCATGGTATCCGTGGAGAGTAGACTCTGCCATACTCCCACTGCTTTGTTCCTCCTCAAGCAAGTCATTGATGATATCAAGGTGTGGAAATTCTTCTCCCACTGGCCCTGGCAATTGGTATGAGACAAGGTTTGTTGGAATCTCGCTCTGGAACTGCCTATGTTGAAGCCCCCCAAATTCGCCTTGTTCCCCTGTTCCACTGCAACCCGCTTGCTGATAAGAATTGTCCTTCCAAGATCGGGTACGTGTATCACCCTTGGTCATTTGATGGTAAGGAGAATCATCTTTCCACATGTGTTTGTTAGCATCACTATCACCTTTCCATGGGTTCCAGTTATCAATCACTTCTGACTTGCCCTGCCCAAACATGAAGCCCTGTTTACCTGGTAATTGGCCATTCCTTCCGACAGGAGGTACTATGGCAGATGCTGCTGATGCATATGATGATAGTGGCTGTGAAAGTGCGATGCTTTGGCCAAAAGAAGTTGAATGATCAAGACTTGCTGATGCTGTATCAAGATTACTCTTACCAATGATGGCATTTCGGTAGGTCTGTGCTGCATAACTTCGGACAGAAGGGGAGGGTTCATTCCTCGATCGTCCAGCCAGAGTCATTGAGCGGGAAAGCATTGGGGGAACTTGAACTGCTGGTGTAGGTGGTAAAGTTGATCTTGGTGCCTGGAACAGAGGAGCACTTGAAGGCCTCGATATTGTGGGAGTTTGGGAAGCAGACAGGACTGCGGCTTTCTTGGGAACAATAGCTTCTCGAGCTTCTGAATTAGACGTGGAAGGCATTTGCTTTGATGCAGGGCCAAGTGGCGTAACCTTGTCTTGTTTTGGTGTCGGGATGGCTTTAGCAGCCTTTTCAACTTGTGGGGCAAGTGATTTTGGGGGCACCAGAATAGCTTTAGCGACTTTCTCACCCTGTGTAGCAGGTGATTTTGAGGGAGTCGGAACAGCTATAGAGACCTTATCAACCTGTGGAGCAGGTGATTTGGGGGGAGCCGCAATAGCTTTAGAGACCCTATCAACCTGTGGTGCCGGTGATCTAGACGGAGC
This sequence comes from Oryza australiensis, assembly GCA_019925245.2. Lineage (NCBI taxonomy): Eukaryota > Viridiplantae > Streptophyta > Magnoliopsida > Poales > Poaceae > Oryza > Oryza australiensis. The sequence continues at coordinate 5,243,599 of JAIFGZ020000048.1, read as the reverse complement.
TGGAATAGTGTGACCAACAAGCAGCATGCCTGAAGGAAGGGTAGCAGTTTTATCGACTTGCAGTGGATTTGAGGTGATTGGAGTATCAATTTGTGGAGTTGAACATGATACATGCTCTTCACACAAAACTGGCTCAGCTTTACTCAGAGTGGGAGCAACAGTAGGCACAGGCTCAGTGCTTAGGATGGTGGTTGGTGTTGCTGGAGTGACTTCATTACTGGCACCACTATTGGCTACAGATACAGACTTTGGAGGTGATGCATTAATATCAGCATCAGAGATAGTTACTGAAGATTGATCTGGGCTCTTCAGATCCTCTGGAGTCTCTTCTAAAGAATTGGATGAGAGTGATGAGGATGAACCAGTTGCTGCCTCAGCTGCTGCCTTCTTTTCCAAATGAGCCTGGAGTAGTTTCCTGCCCTCAATTTCCTTCTGTTAACAAACATAAATGGAAATAGATACATCAATCTTCAGTAGTACAAAAACAATTTCACAAGATAACTGACTATTGAAGTGTTAACAAGACAACAGCTTTCTAATTTTCTATATCACCTTATAAACGGGAGTAATGGTGGTGGTGGTTCTGCCACCACCCCCACTACCAACTCTCAAACTTTCTTTTAAGGAAAAAAAATGACGGGAACTATTCCCACCAACTCTCTACTTTTGATGGGAAGAAAAAAAGACTAGTAGAAGCTAAAAAGGTCCACGCGCAATTAACAAACATGTATATCAAGATGTTAATAATAATTTTCTTTAAATAAAATCCCGTTGCAACGCACAGGCAATATGCTAGTCACCTTATAAAGGGAAGTAGTGGTGGTGATGGTTCTACCACCATCCCCACTACCAACTCTCAACTTTCTTTTAAGGAAAAAAGTGACATGTCACATGTGGGGCTAGAAAGCCCATATGTTAACTACTCCCACCATCTCTCTACTTTTTGTGAGAAGAAAAAAAAAGACTAGTAGAGGCTAAAAAGGTCCACGTGTAATTAACAAATATGTATATCAATTAAGAGACCTAAGAACATGTTAATAATAATTTTCTTTAATTAAAATCCTGTTGCAACGCACGGGCAATTTTCTAGTCTATACTAAAGACACTAGTGGTGGTGGTGGTTCTGCCACCGCCACTACTTTTGCACTTTCACAAATTAGTCCCTAATATGTTATGATATATGTAATAGTTTTCAATCAAGTGAATACCATATATTAAAATAAGCAAATAAGTAATACTAGCATATTTGATATAAATATATATTTTATCCATGACATATTGTTATATGTTTTCTTTTACCCAAAGCAAAGCATGGGCATTTTGCTAATACTACGAAGTAACTGCAAAATACTAAATAAGATTCCAATTCAGGAAGTGAATTAACCAAAGCATATTGTGTCAGGAACATATCCATGCAATGCATCGGTATGATGTAAGCTTGATTTTTTCACATTTTGGTCCTTTTGAAAAACTTGTTCTATAAATAGATCCCTAAAAAAACTTATTATAGGAATGGACCCTTTTCGTGACGCCAACATCATTGGCGTCGTGGTCCAACAAGACGGGGGCAATGACGTTAGCACCGTCCTCTCGCCCTAAAGCTAAGTCACTAATGTGAAGAGGGACGGCGCCAATATCGTTGGCGCTGAGGACCTATTTATAAAAAAAATAAAAAAGACCTCTTTGTAGCAGAAAAGGACCTATTTGTAATAAAAAAATATTTATAAATACGTCCTCAACACCAATGTCGCTAGCACCACGCTGAGGACATATTTGTAAATATTTTTTATTACAAAAATAGGTCTCGGTGCCAACGACATTGATGTTGTCCCCCTTCACATTAGTGACTTAGCTTCCAACGGGGGACGGCGCCAATGACGTTGATGCTGCGAAAAGGATCATTTCTAGAATAAGTTTTTTTAGGGTCTATTTATAGAATAAGTTTTCTAAAAGGATCAAAAGGTGGAAAATCCAGATGATGTAACACACTGAATTTGTTTAAGGATCTATTGTATCTTGTGTCGTCCTCTGTTCTGTACTTGCATTCTCTAGCTTGTTGTGTGCGCATTTGTGATGCTGATGTAATATTAGTCGTAACACCAAAAAAATAAAGCAAAGTTATGTTTTCATTTGGAATGCCATCTAGCAGTATTCCTTACTGTTTATTCAAAGACTGGGAGCTGATCGGTGCTTATCATCCTTACAGTAAAAAACAGGAAGAATGGTACAGTTAATCGGCAAATGGTAAAGAAGAGTTTTACAAGTCTAGCCAAACATATTGTTAGCATAGTAAAAATGGCTCTCGTGTTTGCTCCTATGATTTAGTCTAGTTAAAAATTTCAAACTCCTTGCAAACCATATTGTTAATTGTTGCTAAATCTATCATCAGCTAGCTAACCTATTTCATTGCCAACATAAACAAGCAAATTCAAAGCACTATTAGACATAACAAAACTATAGAGTCCATGAAACCAATGGTGACGGTGATATGCTTAAGATGACCATTTCGTAACATAAATGAACAAGGCAACAGTGGAAATATAGCTCAATATTTTATAAAAAATAACTTGACCTCATGTAAACGTTGCCCAAGTTTCCGAAGCCTATCTTTCAAGGTAAGTAGAACAGTCTCTTGATCAAGCTTTGGAGCTGGGCCACAGCCTGATGTATTCCTGTCTGAGCTAGTTGTGCTTGATGGAAGATCATCCACATCCTCGGTAATGTTCATATTGCTTATGCTCCTGCCGCGCTGGGCTTTCCCTCTGTGCATAAATTCAATTAAGACAAATCCTAGTTGCCCAGAGAAACAATGCAAAATTAAGACAGAATGCTAACCAACCTATTACGTGATATCTGATCTTTACTCTCTAACAAGTTATTTCTTTTGCCTTGCGTATTATTCATAGTAGCAGACTCAGATGAACATGACAATGACTTATTTTCTGCAGTAGAACGTTTCTTCTGAATCTGCATATTTTTCATCTCAACGTCAACATCATTCATCCTATTAACAGGTTTTGAAATATTATCAACTGTGTCAGTTTGGCTTTGGCATACCTCAATTGACCCATCTAAGTTGTCTGAAACATCTGAGGCACCTTCTTCAGAGGTATCTACTTTCGTGGATATTTGTCCTGCCTGTTTAGAGTCTTCCCTATCATGAATTGTGTTTTCATCTTGACTTCTTTCTGGAAAACTTGAATCACATTTTTCTTCTCTATCTTTGTCTTTAACCTTACGATTGTTCTTCTGCTTTGCCTGAAAATGATAATCGATCATTATGAGTAAAACGAAATCCAATCTAACACAAAATAAATGACGACGTGACCATGTTAAAAATTAACCTGTTTTTTCTTTGCACGTTTATACTTTTCAGCGGTACTGCCACGCTTCCCCTTCATCTCATTTTCAAGGAGCCAGGCTTCTTCCTCTTCACGAATAAGCTCCTCTTGCCTCTTCAAAGCAACAGCTTCTTGATAGGCAACCTCAATCCCACTAATATGAAAACAAAATGTGAGAGGCAATGCAAAAGGATGAAAGGTTATCTTGTGCAAATCTAAGAGAGAATGGACTATGCCAGTATATTTCTAAGAGAACTTGAGGATGAGCTCCAATTTTGTGTTGCAAAACTGTTTGTTTGGTTTTATGGAACTTTAAGGGAGATACTGCAATGTAAAACACCAGGAGGCTTCATGGAAAAGCTTCGTGCTTACTCAGTAATAATAGAACTCAAAAGGTACACTCTCCAATGTAAAACAAAATGAGATGTATGGTGGAGACCTACTATGGGGTATGGGCAAGTCTACAAGACTTCCATAGGTACCCATGTCAACTACAGCAGGCAAGGCAAGAAAAGTTCGGTTGAGTGGGAGCCATGCAACAGGAGTCCAGTTAGGGGCATGAATTCATAATCCTCATGAGCTAGCCATTTGCATTGGCAAAATTGCATTGAGCGAGGAGGATTATGAATAAAGATAGATTAAGTATTGCCACATTAATAAAGGTTAAGGGCATACATATGAGGATGCCATGTGTCTTTTATGAATTTAAGAAAGAAAAAAATTGAGCCTCTGTTCCAATCACTCTATTTACTCTCCACCTGTACCGGTTAACATTCTTCTGCCACCACCAGACCTGTGTAATGCTGGCAACCTCAGCATACGGTATCTCACCCATACTAACTCGGAAACTGACCACACAAAATCACTGAACCACTTCACAATTACACAGTGATACAAGCCAGAAGAAAATTGAATGTCACCACGTGAATCCAGTTGATAAAGCACTAAACAAAAGATGATACTAATAAAATCACATAAAAGAAGATAACATAGGACACAAATGGTTTTTACAAATTTATGATATGTACCCAGAAAACCAATCATGTGGAGGTAACAAGATGATTGAACTGAAACATATTACCTGAATATATGGGATAGTGCAAATGTTTCGATTATCTTCTGACCAAGTTCAGTTAGGCGCCTTTCTTCACGCTCAATCGAAACTTTGTTAACTTCTCCAGAACTGCCATCCTAAAAAGATGAGAATGACAAAAACTGAGCAGTGAAATAATAGCTATACTGCATTCAAGCAATACAAATGCTTAGAATCTTCAGATACGAAGACCACAAAATGCGAAAGTAAATGAAAATGAAATTCACTCTCATTCTACTACTCTTCAAGTCTCATCACAGATAAGTGTTGTTTTGATTCTCGGTCTCCAAGGTACAACTTTGACCACCAGAGAAATTTACTCCTAGAAATTCTATTCATCCAACTTGAATATTTAAGAAAGAAATATTCTCCTGAATAAAGTATAGAAAGATGCCAATCTGGAATTTCAAAAGTAAAACCGCTGTTTGAAGCTTATATGACCAATCAAATTGAATTGTCATAAGAAGAGCTAGTAATGAAAATGAATCGCTACAGTTTGGAGATTGTTTTAACCACATTTATTCATTGAAACCAGAAAGTTCAAGAAAACAAACTCCGAAAATAAGAATCATTCTTGTGTAACAACAAACTATGGAGTAGAAAGCATGAAAAAGGATGCAAGATTAAAATATTAAATAGGTCAAATAATGATGGAAACTGGGAAGACAAGGAAATAAGTTTGACATAGGATGCAAAGTAAAGAGAGTTGAACTAAACTAAATTAATTCCATATCAGTGAAACAAGAACTACTAAGTACCAGTAAAAGTTTGGGGCCAGAAACTCAATATTAACTGTATAGTCCAGAAACTGAATGAATAAATCATACGAAAAATACCTACCTTAGTGCGGCTCTGGGAACATTTGTCATCCTTTGGAGACACAGGCTGACAAGGCAAGGGTTCTAAAGATGCCCTCTCAAGCAAAGCCATGAAATCGCCAGCCAAAACAAACATGTCCACGTCAACATGGACCATAGGCACTGGCAGCTCTTCAAAATCCACCGAGTCTATTATGCCTTTCTTGCTCTGGTACTCAAGCGCCTTCAGCCCCGTATACAGAGAGTCCATAACTAATGTTGAAGTTACTTCTTTCTCCACAAAGAAATGTTTCACTATTATTTTCAGTATGACGTCACTCTTCTCACTTGACATGCGATGCCTTGTGTTTTGGTCAATTGCAAGCCAGAAGGCACGGAAACTGCAATACAAACAAAGATATGCATGCGTTAGTATTATTTTTTAAAAACACACACACACACAGATACTTAATCGTTGACAGGATAACAGGATGTTGACAACTTTAATTGTTTAACCTGGACCATCTCATTTTGTCCTCAATGAGCTTGCAAAGTCTACTTCTGCGCTCTTCAACAAAGCGTCGGTAAATTTGCTCTATATTCGTCATATAGACACGGAGTAATTCTCGTCGATAAGGGCGATCGAGGCAACGAAATGGGCGATCCACTTTCTCCCTCCAGTATTGAAAAGCAGAAGAGAACAGTTATTGAATGTCCAGCAATCAATTTATAAGTATATAAACAAATTTCTGAGCACATCATAGTTGAGCATTGACAAATTAAACATAGAAGCTAGGATTTAAATAATTAGAGAAAATGGAGGCATTAACAAAGAGAGATCTTTGGATAAATTGCAGTATAACATGTAGCAACTTGCAACAAAAACAAAACAAAGGTTTATACAGCTCACAACAGGGTATAATTGAGATTTCAATATGTCGAAACTGCACATGAAGAGTAAAACTTGAATTAAGGAGAGCATAAATGCCCCCAACAAAATCATCTTAGCACAAAAGCATCGTAAGAACAATTAAATGAAGAGATCATTCGTGTTTCAGGGACATAGGAAAATATATCTAAAAGCATATCTGTGGAATGTTTTACAGATAAGGCCATAGATATGCAATTTATTTCAATCTATAGAATCGCAAACAAATTTTACTCTTTTAGGTGCTAATCCTGAAAGTTGGTAAACTGCCTACCTGATAACTTGAACTTGAGCAATGATTTCAAGAGCATCATCAACAAGGAAACCATCTTGGATTTTTGACAACTCCATAAATTTTTTCCATCCCCAGTCATGTTCTTTCTTCCAGAATTTGTGCAGGGTGTCTGCAAACTTACTTAGTTAACCTCTGAAACAGAGTGTTTAATTCAAACGAGAAGAATCACAGGTCACCTCACCTGAATATTTAACTTTCTTTGGATCAAGATTGCCCACAGCTATAGTAAACTGTGCAAAATGGCTCCAGCCTGAAAGGTGTTAAGGGTGTGATTAAATACTGTGACGAACACATAAGATAGTTTAGCCAACATAATAACAGCAAACCTGGGAGAAGTTTGTCATGATTAGCAACACAGAGAAATAATGACAAGTGATTAGAGACATCGCATCCTTGAGGGTAGACTAGAATGTACCTGCACAAATAACAATTAGTGATGAGTGATTTGTCAATTAATGGAATAGAGAATCTAAGCAGAATGCATTACAAACTGAGCTACTAAGCAATTTAGAGATCCCAACTCTGAAAAGAGAATTGCTGGGACAAAATTTTCTAGTAAGTTACCATCAGGAATCCTACCATTTGTAACCACCAGCTTCAAATGGTTCACTTTTCATTTCTCTTTTTTTCTCCTTTGAAAAGTTTTCTATTCTCCAAGTATATCGCCCAAATAAATCTGAAGGTCTAGGCCCTGAGGTAATTGACAGAGATTAGCTAAATGAATGTAACCGCAATTATTCAAATACAATAAAGAAAGAAACATCGCTAAAGAAAAAAACAGGTTAATTTGGAGATGGAACTACAATTACTATTGTGCCAAGAACTATAACCGACAAGAAGTTCCCAGGTTTATCACTTCTGTCAAACAAAAATGTTGGTAAATACTAATAACATATATTAGTAGCCATAGACAGCGCCATGTTTACTCCAAAACTCTTTTTATGTCCTAAACCCAGTTCAGCTTTACAAAAACCAAGAATAGAATGGACAAGAACATTCTACGTGGATAAATAATTCATATGTACAAGGGCAAATAATACTTTTGGAGATAAGTGTTTAGGAAGCTTCATTAACTTAATGACATGGTGATATATTGACATGGATAGGAATACTCGGCATATGATGATGACATAAAAATATGTCAACTTTAACATAATTTATTTGGGATGCAAGCAAGAAACACATGCTTTCAGGCAACTGTTTATGGATACAAGCAGAAATATGGTGATTAGTGGATAACCAAAAAAGTGAATTAGCTAACAAGACACAATTAACCCTTCTGGGCTTCTGAACTGTCCTGTCAACCCAGCTAAACAGATACTATCAAGCTAAACAGTATCTTAGGTTGACTGCGTCTGCAGCCAAACACAAGAAATGAGTTAACCTAGTTATTTTAACCCTGAGTGAAACATAGACCTTAAGGTAGAGATAAGTACAGGTGGACAAAAGTGCAATATTCAGAAGGGCAACTGCATTGCAGTGGCTTGTTGAATGTGTTATGTGTACAAGAGGAAGAAACAATAGGAGTAAACAAACTAATGATACTTTTGAGTATGACTAGAAAAAATAGTTCTTTCAGGTCTTCATAGCAATAAGCATGTAATCTCTGTCCATAGTCCATACTAATGCGCATCCCTCATGATTACAGTTTCCAGCACTGGTCTGCCAGCCACATATTTCAACATAATATTATCTTCCTAAGGAACTAATCATAATTCTTAGTTGAGAAATGGTTGTTTGTTTTTCCATACATAGTCTATCAAAATTTCAAGCCCTAGTGCTATCATTTTAAATTATTACAGTAATTATCATCACGGTGAACAAAGGTAGTGTATTTGCATACCAGGATCGTCATCTTCACCATCAGAGTCCCAAAAGGGAGGGGCCGTGGAAGGGCTCCCATTCTCCACATGCTCGCAGGACCGACAATCAGGCAGGGAAGAAGTGGATACACCGTGATTATTGGTCTCTATCAATCCACTTGCTCCTAACCCATTAGTTCTAATAAAATCTTCAACTGTCATATCATGCTCCATCAAATAATCGTAGAACCGCACAGAGCCTGAATTCGGATCTGTGTACAGAAACAATGAAACGTGTGCTAAATTCAGCATGCTTACTTTACTGTCTCAAAATGGCAGGGTGGTCAAACATGTGCTAAGCCCTCAAAACTCAAGCCAAACCAGCTCCAGAATAACTAATCCAACCACAGCAATCCATGATCACTGCACACAAGTACCATCCATATAAAACCAAAAGCCCTTCATTACGGAGCGCAGCAACCGAATTTCACTGGAAATATATAAGGAACGCAAGCTACAAGCAGGCGGGAGAAACTCAAGTACGCCTCCCAGCGAGACAACGTTGAATTCCTTCGCGACTCCAAAATCCCCAGCAGCCAAACCAAACAGGCCGGCACGCCTAACCCTCAAACCCTAGTCCCCAAGAGCTCCCGCCGCAACCGTATCTCATCAGCGCCCGCGGCGCCCACGTGGGGCGGGAGGCGCGCGCGCGCCTCCCGATCCCGTGGCGCCCGGGAGGAAGGACCTAGCGTCTCACCTGCGTCCGCAGCCGGTAAGCCGGGCGCGACGGCGAGCACAGGGAGCCGCCGCGGTGGCTGCTTCTGCTGCTGCTGACTCTACTGCGGCGGCGGCGAGACGAAAAGGGGGGGCCAGGAGGGGGAGGAGAGAGAAAAAGGGGGATGGGTAATATTTGGATTGGGGAATTTATATTTCGGCGAGTGGGGGAGACGAGTTTGCGCCTTGCACCGTCCGGTCCATCACTGTAGGGCTGTAGCCTTCTGACGCCGACATGCGCACCCGTGCGGCGGGCCGCGTATGGAAGTGGACTCGTGGAGTAGTGGACTGAGCTACAGGAGCGCGCCGCAAGACCAAAAAAAACGGTGGTCTCGTGGTGAGGAGGACCGTGAAAAAGGAAGTTCTCGCCGTACACCATAGCCATGTAGCCGAGGTTTTGAAATTAAGATCTACTAGAAAGAAGAAAGATTGAAAGAATAACATGCCGAGTGAACCCTGGTGTATTTAGAACAACTCTAAAAGATTGTTAATTTTACCCTCAATATCTTATTTAAAGAAAAAAAAGGTCTCCAACAGTTTCTCAAAACTCCCATAAAAGATTAGCAACGTCAAAAAAAACATCCCTCACCGCGCATATATTAGCGACGCCTAACTGGCTCAATTCTCTTCCGACCTCCTTCCCGCGGTGCCTTCCCGTAATTTTTTTCCGCCTCGGACACCTCTGCACCTCTCGTCTCCCCTAAAAGATTAGCAACGTCAAAAAAACATCCCTCACCGCGCATATATTAACGACGCCAAACTGGCTCAATCCTCTTCCGACCTCTTTCCCGCGGTGTCTTCCCGTGATTTTTTTTCCCGCCTCAGACACCTCTGCACCTCTCGCCAGTCGTCGCCCCGCGCCACGTTTCGCCTGGGTTAGACCTAATTTTGATGTCGTTGCCTATTTTGAATATTTTTAGCGCTCTGCTGTGAGATGAGTTTTTTTAGAACAAAATTTAGCATAGTCCCTAATACCTCGTCTTGGAAAAAAAATTAAGTTGCTCTTATTTATCATTTTGAGTCCGTATAATATCTCGTTTCTTCGTGCTAAGCGTCGCCAACGTGCATCGGTGGGGCACCTGCCTGACACCATCGGAGATGAGCAAGGTCACCAGCTACAGAGCTAAGTTAGATCTCACAAAAATTCCTACAAAGGTGAGTGTGATTTGGAGGGTTTAGTATTTGAAAAAGACATATTCAACCACCGTGATGGTAGAAGAGAAAAAACATTAATACTAAAAATATCATAGACAAAGCTCGATCTTCATCTACAATGAAGATAGGGATACAGAGTAGGTAGACGAAGGGGACGCAGGGGTGAAATATAAAAATGGGGAAGATGGTGTGAATTAGATTAGGAGGGTTCGCGCGTGCCTTGTTTCGTGGCGCGATATATATATAAAAAGAAAAAAAATAAAAAGTTAATTTTGTGAAGATAATAGGTTGATGACCTGTACAGAGGGCACATCGTGTGGATACGTTCCAAAATATATTTTTGGACATTTACTAGTCGATCAAATAAAACGCGTCACACGATATACGAGATCATTTTGTATATAGAACATGTAAATTCTATGTTTATCTATGTTTATCTAGTATAATATAACTTGGCAACATGTCATGAAGAGGGTTCATTATTTCGTACGCGCGTACCGTGCCGTCTCTCTCCTCCCGCGATAGCGTGGTTTTCACGTGAAAACCATAAAAAACATGAATAGTAGTTTTCACGACGTTTTGCCGTACCGTGGTTTTCATCTAAAGTGCGTAAAAACCGTGCCAAAAACCGTAAAAACCGTAAAAAACCACGCAAACCGCGTTAAAAACCGTGAAAACCATAAAAACCATAATTTAAATTTAAACCAAATTTAAATCCACGTCGTGTCGCGGTTTTCGCTCAAACCGCGCGAAACCACGCCACATACAGCGGTTTTCGTGGCAAACCGCGTGAAATTTATTTTTTATTATATATATATGTGTTAAAATATTTTTTTCAAGTTTTTTGAATTCGTACGAAATTATTCAAACGAAACCGCCGGGATGTCGTGTCGCACCACTGTTATACACACGAAAACCGTGAAAACCGCATACCTAATCAGCAAACCAGACCGCTTTGAACTGTTTGAAAATCATTGGCTACAGGGGAAATTCGAGCAGATTATATCAAAAATTTAAAGTTCAGTTCGAATTTTTTTTAACTTGTTCGGCTTATGGAATGATTTGCGATCTCCAGTCGGTCTGAGACGTCTAGTTTTCGCAAAAGCGAAGCAATTTTATATCAGTTTTGTAAACCCTGTTTGACAGATTCAACGGTGAGAATTGTACTAGTAGGCAGGCGCAGCATATTCCATCGATTACGGGTGATATGTCTTTGTTTCACCCGTTCCACTGTTCGGCCGCTGAATCCCATCCTTGCTCCACGACCAGCCCCGTCTATCTCCAATATCCATCACAACTTCAGTGTGGTCGGCCTTGGCCAGCGCCCAGCGGCAAGCCCAGGGGCCAGGGTGATAAAGAGGGTTTGCCACCGAGAATCCAAGAGGGTTTGCGGCAGGTTTTTAAGATAGTTTCAATGATTCGAATATGTGACACCCGGCAAGAAAATTCACTCATGCCTATTCCAACCATATAACCTGTGTGACAATCATACTACTGTATACCTGTATTTAGTAAAACACAATCGCAAAAGGGCTTAAGTTTCATGACGCATCCTGTGTTGACACATGAACCAATAAGGATTTTTTTTATTCAATACCAGCAATCGCTGGTGTTATATTAAACTGGATAAGAGATAATTACAGGTTCACCAAAGAGTGAAGAAGATTTAACCTGACAAACCGGGAACAAAAAGAACAAGAGTGGAACACACAGGAAGGATTTTTTTTCTCTGTGTGTGTAATTCAATTTGGTCGAATGAATGTAGAACTAAGCAATATACGCCGTATCACTTCATCAGAACAAATGATTCTAGTGGCCGCGAAAGTATGTTGCTAGTATTGGCCTTTTCACTTGCCTACCTAAAAAAACGACATTTTCATGTCTGAATGTATCCGCAACAAACTAATCTAATCAGAATGAGACATCAAGTTTTCGAAATTTTGGTATTTATAATTTTAATTTTTTAAAGATTTACAAAAATAATTTCCGAATTCAAAAAATTGCAAAACTAGTCCCTTTCCGTCCTCTCGGGAGGGCGTGATTTAAAAACGCCCTCTCGGAGGGCGTTTTATCCGACGTGGCGGACGACCGTTGGGTGCCGTCTGCGCGCGCGTGTAATTTTGCATTTTGCCCTTTCCCGCCCTTAAAAGGGTGTTTTTTACTGTTCATTTTACTGTTCACCACTGTTTATTGCACTGTTCATTACTGTTCACTGCACTTTATTACTGTTCACTGCACAGTGAAAAAACGCCCTTTGTAAGGGCGGGAAAGGGGCAAAATGCAAAATTACACGCGCGCGACAGACGGCACCCAACGGTCGTCTGCCACGTCGGATAAAACGCCCTCTGAAAGAGCGTTTTTTAAATCCCGCCCTCCCAGAGAGCGGGAAGGGACTAGTTTTGCAAATTTTTGAATCCGGAAATTATTTTTATAAATCTTTAAAAAATTAAAATTATAAATGCTAAAAATTCTCAAGTTTTCAACCTCAAGCTGAGGTAAATAGGCCGGCCCATTTCGAAGGTCCAGTTATTCCCGGCCCATCATGGGGGAATGGACCGCGAGTCCTGTGGGCCATCAAACTTGAAGTTATCGTTTTGTGAACATGATTGCCGTTGGTATTAATTACTCTACTGGTCTGGTTAATGGCGCCAACCATTCGAGTCCAGCATCCAGATTTTCCGGAGCCACCAATCAATCGCAGCATTCACAGGCACCAATCAGATTATTGTCAGACAATTCACGGTGCATCAGTATCACTGCCATCATAGTACAATCACATCTCGATTCCCGCATCCGTGCCTCCCTGGTGAAAAGAGGGATCCTCCCATACGCCCATATCGCAGCTCTGTTCATGGCGCAGAGATATAGATGGCAATGGGTATCCGAAACCCGAGTACCCGACGGGTTTTACCCGATAAAAAAACGGGTATGGGAGAAATTTTCTACCCACGGATACATTTTTGGATAAAAACACATACCCATCGGGTATGTCGGGTACGAGTACGAGTGTGTACTACCCATACCCGTCTACCCGCGGGTAAGAAATATCCGTATAAAAAGTCTAGCTGCCATCCCTCAGCAAATTTAGCCTATAAATATGTTGTTAACCTTGCTACTTGCTGTGAATTTAGAGGTTGAAATGAAAAAAATTTGTGTGTCTTGCTACCTTGCTGTGAATTTTAAGGTTAAAATGGAAGGATTTTATGTGTGGGATGGCCTACATGTACATACTTTGTCGGGTGCGCCGACGGTACGGTAACCCGTCGGGTAGAATTACCCGCGCGGTACGGGTATGGAAGTACTTTCTTACCCGCATGCGGGTACGGGTAACCCGACGGATAAAATTTACCCTAGCGGGTACGGGTATGGGTGGACACTACCCATCGGGTATATACCCGTTGCCATCTCTAGATATAGGTGGCCAAACGGACGATCCGGGCATGGTTGAGGCATGATTTGTCACGGTACGGTTCGTTAGACATGACTACTGTGACGGTTATGTCGTATCGGTCCACGTGTCTCGTCCCCGGCCCAAGCATGACCCACGGGTGGTCGGGCCGTGCCCGTGCCGGCACGACACGTCAAAGGCCCACGTGCCCTTCTGGCCCACAAGCCAAGGGCGGCGGCGACGAAACCCTAATAAAAAATAAAAATCAGCGAAGGCGGCGGTGCGGGGCTCACAGGCGGCGTTGGGTGGATGGGATGCGGTCGCCGACGGCGGAGAGATGGGCAACGACGACGATGAATCAACGATGGCCTTGGTGGCAGAGAGGGAGACGAGCGGCCGTGCGCGGAGAGGCGACGACGGCCTTGGCGGCGGAGAGAGAAAGACGAGCGGCTCTGCTCGGAGAGAGAGGCGGCACTGCGGCCTTGGCGGCGGAGAGGGGAGAGGCGGCGAGGGAGTGGCGGGCCGTGCGGCGAGGAGAGGCTACGCCATGACCGCGACTCCGCCTTCGCGTGCGGGACTACGCCCTGCGATGCGGGACAGCAGGTGCGGCCATGTGGGATGGACCGGTGGAGTGGAGGCGCCCGTGGGCCATGCCGTGCCCGGGCCGACACACACAGAGTAGTGTCGTGCCGTGCCGGCCCACAGGCTCGGTCGTCGGCCCAAGCACGGAATGCCCGACCGGCCCACCGTCTCCCGTGTCGGGCCGGGCCGGGTCGGTGAACAATGTCGTTGTGCCCGAGTCGGCACGCCTTGGCCCGGCCCATCTGGCCATGTATACGCAGAGAAGACAAACATTTTATTTTCGGGGACATCGCTCGGAACGACGCATCATCCCGCTCGCCCTCGCCTCGTGCGCTTCATTACATACATGGCCAAATGGGTCGCACGGCACGGTCCGGCCCGAGCATAGCTACGGCATGGCCCGTTAGGCATGGTCCGTTAGGCATGGCTATTGTGACGAACCGTGCCGGCATGGCCCGCATGCCACGCCCTCGTCCAAGCACGGCCCACGGGTGGTCGGGCCATGTCATGCTGACATGGACAGGCCAAAACCAGCCCATAGGCCAAGGCAGGCCCAACCGAGTACTATTACTCATAAAAAATAAAAAATAAAAACAAAACTATTTCTTTTCTAAAAATTCATAAAAAATATATTCCTTATCCGAAAATTCATAAAAAAATATTCTTTATCCAAAAAATATTTTTATCAAAAAATATTCCTCATCCAAGCATGTATGAGGACCGTGCCATGCCGTGCAGCCCACGGCTTGGGCGGCGGCCCAGGCACGACACGCCTTAACGGATCGTGCCGGCACGACGCATCTCCTCACGGATCGTGCTGGGCCGGGCCGGTAAATAGTGCAGCCGTGCCTAGACCGACCCACGACAGCACGACCCATCTGGCCATCTCTACTTCATTGACAGATATCTCTTGGTTAGAATTTTAATCCGTGTTACATCGAATATATTTAATATCAATTTAAAAAATAAACATTAATTAATTATAAAAATAATTATAGAATTGAAGAATAATTCGTAAGACAAATATATTAAATTTAATTAATGTATATTTAACAAATGTTTATTGTACTATTATATCGTTATCGTTAGATCATGATGTAATTAAATTTATTAAATTTGTTTCATGGTAGAGATTAATTTTAATCAGTTAACCAAACAACCCCGTGGTAGAACCAAACAGCCAGCCAGCCAGCCACTTGCGTACGGTGGAGGGGTGGAATAACACCGACACGGGTGTCATGTGAGAGACGAGAGACCTCGCCGCGGGTGCGCATCGACGGAAGAGTCACCTGGTCGCGTTCCCGCCGCTGCATGTCGCCGAAGCCATCTCTGCCCGAACGCCGGCTTTTCGTCTTTACGCGTCGTCTCCGCGCCAAAGCGGGGGAGAGACTTGCTGCTCGGCAGCGGGCGGGCCATCCGTTGATCCGGCGTTTCTGCTCAGCTCCGTGCTTCGCCACTCGCCTGATTTTCGGTTCAGTGAAGTCTTCGGTCTTGTAATGCTAAAGTGGATGTGTTTTGTGCTTTCGTGGCGTGGGACTGATTGGCGGGTCGATGAGTAGCTTAAGTGCATGAACGGAATTTGCAGCCACGAAAGTAGCATAGATCTTTTGCAGCGTGGAGTTGGGCAGCATTGTACTTTGAGTATTGAGCAAGGCCAATAGTATAGCCTGCTATTGATTCTAAAATATTCATATCAGCATTATAATAATCTAGTAGTAAGGATAATACGTACAGTAATAAGCTATTCATAAATTTGCATGTATTATTTTCTAATATTTTAATCTAACTTTTTCTGCCGCTCGCAGAGCTTTGTTCCTACATGGTTTCACATAAACCTCATCTCACAACCGTGGGACTAGTAGAAATTTACTTGATGCTGCTTCGTTTGCGTTGGAGCCCGTGTATCGTCCACGATAAATTAGGCCATCTTCAACCCAAAACTATTAAATAGTTTCTGTTGGCATCTTTTTTAACAAAAGGCATGAACACGATCGAATCACCTAAAGCCTTGCGGTGGTTCTTGGTACAGAGTCATCAACCACTTCAATCTAGCAAGAACTAGAACAAAGTGGGTTTTGTAGATCAAATTGGCTAGCGGAACCGATTTAGATAGATAGATTGATAACTACGTGTCTCGTGAGCAAACGGAAAGTTTTCAAGACAAACTTACAAAGAATTGTCGCACTCTCGCAGCGGCGGCGGACGATTTATGACGCAAATCGACAAAGATGGACTAAACTAGGTTAAAGTAGAAAAATATGGCTGAAAAGTAAAGAATATTGAAAAAACGATTCTAGATTGTATTGTATGTTGTGTGTTGGTTGTTCTTTACAATTGAACCGACCTTGACCCTTATATAGGGGTTGGTTTTGCCCTCTACAGGCCCTTCTCCATGTCCTATTCAGGATAAACATATTTGGAAACCCAAGATACAACCGTATAAAGAAAGGAAACCCGAAGACTAACGAAGTCGTCTAGGTTTCGGACTCTGCCGGTCAGACCGGCCATATGCCTTCGATCTGACTGGCCCCACTGCCCGGTCTGACCGGCCTATACACAGCGGTCAGACCGGCCTCCCCGAAGAAACCGGCAAATTTCCAAATATTGACAATCTTTCCTATTTTGATTCCTAAGTGCCAATTTTGGATGTAAACACATGCCTCCCTGCCTTTTATGATGAACACCGTGAATCTAAAAGCATAAGACATGTTTTAACTTGGGACGATAACTCATTTATCGGCCACACAACTCCCTAAGCATCTTGCCAAATACTCGGGAAGTATTTCTTTAGATATTTACCGTTGATAGCCCGTGAAACCGTTCTCCTTGAAGTGTCTCCAAGAAATATGCATTGCCTCGAACGATTCCGTATATCCGATAAGGTCCCTCCCAACTTGGCGACCACTTACCGAATTCTTTAGATTGGGAACCCAAAGGCAAAATAGTCTTCCACACTAGATCTCCCACTTGGAACGTCTTTGCCTTCACCCTTTTGTTGTATGCTTTGGCCACTCTCTTCTTTTCTTTCTCTATCTCTTCCAAAGCTTTCAAACGTTTGTCGACCACTTCATCAAGATTATCACTCATCAAGGACTTGTAGTCTTCGGTGACAAATCGTCTTGCTTTATATATCGAAGAGAACCAAGATTTACCTCAACCGGTAAAACGGCTTCTTGTCCATAAACAAGCTCAAAAGGGGTCACCTTGGTAGCACCATGCTTGGACCTATGCGCCCATAAAGCTTCAGAAAGCACTTCATGCCACCTTCTTGGATGTTCCTCGACCTTCTTCTTGATTAGCTTCAACAACGTCTTATTACTAGACTCGGCTTGTCCATTAGCCTGAGCGTAATAAGGAGACGAACTCAATAGCTTAATTCCATAAGACTCGGCAACATTTCTCACTTCTTTAGACATAAAAGAAGCTTCTTGATTTGTAGTTAATGTTTGAGGAATGCCGAATCTATGAATAATATGCTTCAGAATAAAATCAATTACCTCCTTATGCGTCATATTCTTGAGCGGCACAGCTTCGGCCCACTTAGTGAAGTAATCTGTCGCAACTAGCACGAACCGATGCCCCTTTGAAGATGGAGGATAAATTTGACCAACAAAATCTAAAGCCCACCCCCGGAACGGCCATGGCTTAATTATAGGATTCAACACCGAAGCCGGAGCCAATTGAACATTGCCGAACCGTTGACAGACTTCACATCCCTTATAGTACCTGAAGCAATCATCAATCATTCCCGGCCAATAGAACCCCGCTCTTCTGAGCAGCCAATTCATCTTATGGGCCGATTGATGAGTCCCGCAAATTCTCTCGTCAACTTCACCCATAGCAACCTTAGATTGATCGACATTTAAACATTTTAATAGTACACCATCTATATTTCGGCGATATAACTTTTCATCAAGCAAAGTATACTTATATGCTTGCCGCCGAATTTTCCGATCAACTCTAAAGCTAGGATCCTTCAAATAGCTAATCAAAGGAATTCGCCAATCATTTACTATTTCCAAGGCACACATGTCCAAATTACCACTTAATTCGGCTCCGTATTGAGAAGATTGTGCCCCAAGACCTTCTCGTGAAGTCGGTCGACCGACCAAGCAACTCGGTCGACCAGGCAACCACCCACCGGCCGACCGGCCACAAAACGCTGGTCAGACCGAATGCCATCCACGGTCAGACCGGCGATAGTGCGCTGGTCAGACCGCCTACAGCCTGCCTCTTTGCCAATTTCGCTCAAAAAATTATAATCAAGAACCGGTTGGTCTAATATGAAAAATAAACCTCTTTTGATGCTATACCAGATGCTTGTTGAGCTAAGTCATTGTTGAGCTAAGTCATTTGCTCTAGAATTTTCATTCCTAGCAATATGCTTAATAGTAAATTCATCGAAACGGCAATAATATCTAGGCATTGATCTAAATACTGTTCAATGATACGTCGAAGCATTTGTAGACCCCGGCAACTTGTTGCACCACCAATCTGAATCACCGAACGCTTCTACATATGTAGCTCCAACGATCTTCATCACTTGTAAACCGAATAACAAAGCATTGTATTCGGCTTGATTATTTGTACAATAATATTCTAAACGAACCGATGCTTCAAAGCATTGACCATTGGGCGAAATTAAAACTACACCTATGCCTTGACCCTCCTTACACGAAGAGCCATCAAAATAAACTTTTCAAGGTGTAACACTAACTACATGGACTCCATCTCCACAATCAACGTCTACATGATGATCTACTATAAAGTCCGCCACAATCTGGCCCTTCATATATTTCAATGATTCATAGGCCAAATCATATTCAATCAATGTATACGCCCATTTGCCAATCCTACCACTTAGAATTGGCCTTTGCAACATGTGCTTAATGACATCGGTCGACAAGCAACTATACATGTACTAGATAACAAGTAATGACGCAACTTGATACAAGCATAGTATAAGCAAAGACAAAGCCTCTCTACAAATACATACCTCGTTTCGGCATCCAGAAGATGGCGACTTAAATATGTAATTATGTACTCCTTGCCGTCTTCCTCTTGTGTCAAAACGGCTCCAATAACTTTGTCTTCAGCAGCAATATACAACCGAAACAATTCCGGCTTTAGGAGCTCGCACCACGGGCGGAGTAGATAAATATTTTTCAAACCTTCAAACGCCTCTGTTGTGCGCCCCCAAGTAAAATCGGCTTCTCTCTTCAAACGTAGAATAGGCACAAAAGCATTGATTTTACCTGCTAGGTTAGATATGAATCTTCTCAAATAGTTCACTTTACCTAACAACCTTTGAACTTCCCTCTTGCATGCCGGCACTTTGAAATCTTAAATCTTTTCAACTTTCTTAGGGTCAATCTCAATCCCTCTCATGCACCATGAATCCTAAGAATTTTCCCGCCGACACACCGAAGGCACACTTGAGTGGATTCATCTTCAATCCATACCGACGCATTCTCTCAAAAGCTAACCTCAAATCGGCCATATGTCCATCCATATCATCCGATTTAACTACAATATCATCAATGTAGATTTCTAGGATAAAACCTAACAAATCATGGAAAATTAGGTTCATCGCCCTTTGATACGTTGCGCCGGCATTCTTTAACCCGAATGTCATAACTACCCACCAAACAACCCGACAAATCCTGGACATCTAAAGGCTGTCTTATACATATCCTCCTCTGCCATGAAGATTTGGTTGTAGCCGGCATTGCCATTTAAAAAGCTAATCACTCGATGACCCGAGGCATCATTTATTAGCATGTCGGCAATAGGCATAGGATACTCATCTTTAGGAGTGGCTTTATTTAAATCTCTAAAATCTATGCAAACCCTAATTTTGCCGCTCCCCTTCTTTTCTACCGGTACTATATTGGACACCCACTCGCATACGGCATGGCCTAATAAACCCCGTTTTCAATAATCGGTCTATCTCTTCTTTGACACGATCATATATAAGTGGGTTAAACCGACGAGGAGGTTGTTTATAAGGCCTAAACCCGACTTTATCGGAGCCGATGCTCAACAAGATCACGGCTAAGTCCGGGCATTTCATGGTACTCCCATGCAAAGCAGTCATTATATTCTCTAAGCAATTCGATCATCTTAACTCTATGATCGGCTCTCATGTTTTTATTTATGAAGGTCGGTCTTGATACGCTCCCAACTCCTATATCTATTTCTTCTAATGGGTCGGCTGACGTGAACCCTTGACCGAGCTTCTCTACCTCGTCAAAATCCTCTATAGTTTCCCCAACATCGTTCTTTGTTGAACGATATTCTTGAACCCTCTTTTGTAACCATTCCAAATTGGTTGCTTTATTCATCATACAAAGTAATGTCACCAAGCCGTGCTAAACTAGCCGGCTTTACAGAAATGGGTATAAAGCCTTCTTTGGAAACACTAATAAAATCAAAACTAGAAAGATCTAGCCCTGACAAGCACTCCATGTCTCCATGTTTCCATCCCACAGAAACATCGGCCATGGCAACCTCAGCCGATGTATCCACCTGAATTACCTCAACCTCATCACCATCCCATTGTACTAGGCACTGATGTAAAGTAGAGTGGGATGCGCGAGTGGCATGGATCCAACACCGCCCCAAGATGACACTATAGTTACCTTGTACATCAACGATGAAGAAGGCGGTAGGCAACGTCTTGTTCCCCACCGTAAGCTCCACGGACAAGATCCCCTTCGCCTCGTTGACTCACCATTGAAGCCGTTGAGAAACATGTTGGTCTTCTTCAACTCCGCCTCTGCGACTCAACTTTTGAAGAGAGAGTAAGGCATTAGGTTCACCGCCGCGCCTCCGTCCACTAGCATCCTCGAGACCGGCTTCCCATCAATGTGGCCCTTCGGATAAAGAGGCTTCATGTGACAGTTGGACTCGTCGGGCTTCTCGAAGACCGCATCCTTTGGACCTAGTGACATTTGAGCGACTTCGGCCTCGTCCATGGCGCAAAACTCCATGGGCAACATGCAAACCATGTTGATCTCTATGTTCTCGCTGGACGATGCCTCCACAGCCGGTTGTTCACCCTTTTGAACAACTACCGGCTTCTCAGCAGTTAATGACTTACGTTTCCACTCCTTCGCAGGTGGTGGTCGCAACTCATCGAACTCCCTGTCTCTCCTCTCTTCGGCTTCCTTCTCCCTTAACTCAAAAGCGCGAAGACGCTGCAGCCTTCTCTTACGGGTAGCCGTCAAATTCCCAAGCATCCACCTAGGATTTGGCTCTGTTCCAGAGGCAAATAATGTCCCCGTTGCCTTTACCCGAAGAGGGAGTTACTCTAGTATCCTTCTTACCAGAACGTCGGTCAGACCGGCCCTGGTGGTCGGTCAGACCGGTATTGTGCCTGCGGTCAGACCGACGACCAGGCCCGGTTGGACCGGAGCGAACATCGACCGCCGATGGCGCGGTCGACCGGCTGACGCGCGCGGGCCAGGCCGAAGGCTCGGTCGACCGGCTATCGAACTACGGTCGACCGGCCAGATGTCCGATCTCGACCGTCTTCCCGCGCGGCATCCTTTGCGACTTCGGTTCGGGGGCCAAATATCAACTTAGCCTCCTTGCCAGATGGCACTGGCACATCATACGATCCTATCTTGATCGTGATCGCCTCCGAAGCCCTCTCCTCAGGCTTGGCACGCTTGTGTGCTCTTTTCTCATCGTCAAACCGGTCCTTTGTGGGGAACCGGCTTCCACTAGAAGTAGATGCCTGCCTTCGCGGCGATCTTCTCTCCCCTCTCCATCCTTGGTGATCCTGCATTGAAGGCATGTTGTACATAGGCGGGTGTGCCCCCCAAGGCATGAAGTAAGGGAACGGATAACCTGGAGGCGGCATCGGGCATGGTCCCCATGGCATAACCTGAGGGAGATGGGGAACGACGGCTCCAAAACCTTTGACGAAGGACCAAATCGCTCCTTAGGGGGCGATCTTGGTCTTTTTCCTTTGGCGCGCTCCTTCTCGGCACTCTTCTTTTTGTACTTGTCAAGGAGCATGTCGAAGGTCACCTTGGGCTTGTGGGGCTTCCTTGACGTAGATGTCTTGGCCTTGTTCTCTTTCCACGTCCCAACCTCCGGGCCTTTTGGCACAAGCATCTTGGGCCTAGGCTCCCCGATGACAACTTCCTTTCCCTTAGCTGATTCGGCTTGCTCCGGTCGAATCAACACCTTCTTGCCATCAAGATCGACGGTATTTACCGGGAAAGGATCGCTGTCAAGCTTCATCTTCGGGCCCTCAGTGAATTTCAATCGTCCTTCATCTATGGCCAATTGAACTCTCGACGAAAAACATTACACTCATTAGTAGAATGTGAATAAGAATCATGCCATTTACAATAAGAACGGTGCTTTAATTCTTCTAACGAGGGTATGATATGGCCTTTAGGTAATTTGATTTGTTTCTCCCGCAAAAGATAGTCAAAAATCCTATCACATTTGGCCACATCAAAGCTGTATTTGATCTCGCTCTGCCGATCCTTGCGAGGAGTCGGCGTCAAACTAGAACAAACAAAGGGTTTGTTCTTGTTTGTCCAAGACCACTCAACATATACATCATGATCACCTTCATCGGACTCGGAATCACTAGTAGGACACGACCATGCTAACATGAGGTTTCTTATCATTGGGCCTAACAAACTTTTTAGCATCCCTGACCCGGCTTTCCTGAGCCAGAGCCTTCTGCATTACCTGACTAACATCGAGAAATTGTTGGCCATCTAACCTTTCTTTAATGGGAGTGAGCAACCCACTGAACGCGATGTCGGCCAAGTCTCTCTCGGTTATACTCAAGCTAAAACACCGGTTTCTAGCATCTCTAAACCTCTTAATGTAATATGTAACAGATTCATTATGTTTTTGCCTTACCGATGTCAAGTCACAAAGTCTAAGCTCAGTTTCACCAGTATAAAAGTAATCATGAAATTTCTGTTCTAACTGAGCCCAAGTATGAATAGAGTTAGCCGGTAAAGATGTAAACCAAGTAAAAGCAGTACCGGATAAAGATAACGAAAATAAGCGCAATTTAAAAGCATCTGAAGTGCTAGCCTCCCCGCATTGCGCTAAGAATTGGCCGATATGTTCCCATGTGGTCCTATTGTCATCTCCGCTGAATTTGGTGAATTCAGGGACTCTATAACCACGAGGATATGGGATTTATCGAAATAGTCAGGATACGACTTTTGGTAAACCTTAGCACGATTCCTGGGCTCAATTCCGAACGACTCTCTAATGATGTTTCTAATTTGTTCTTCCATATTTTCAGGCCTAGGCGGGTCGGCTACGACCAGCGGCCTAAAAGGTGGCTGTTGCGGCGCAATATTATCATATTGGCCATCTCTCGTGTCGCGCGGATATCCCCTATTAGGATCATTGTATTGATTGGGGACATGCGGGGGAATTGGTGCATGGACAATAGCCACAGGGGAGTCGTGTGCGGGAACACGGTATAGAACCGAGTTGCCCGTGATAGGATCTATCTCCTGTATTGGCACCAGAGCACCAGTCTGACCGGCCATGGGCCCGGTCTGACCGGCCAGGTAAGGCGCGGTCTGACCGGCCAGATAGCCGCCGGTCAGACCGGTGTAGTATGGGTGCGGGCCGGCCTGACGGCCGGTCTGACCGATGTAGGGTGAACCGGTCAGACCGGCCATAGGGTCGGTGATACCGCCGTAGTGTGTTCCGGTCAGACCGGCCGTCAGGCCAGTCAGACCGAGATATGATGGGCCGGTCGGACCGGTCTTAGGGCCGGTCGAACCGACGTAGTGAGGGTCGGTCAGACCGGCCGTAGGGCCGGTCAGACCGAGGCGGCAGAACTACTTTCGCCGGGGCCTTGGACAATTGCCCCGTCGGTTTTGCTAAATATGTGGTTCACAGGAGTTTGGTTCCCCCCTGAAACCGAGGTAGGCGGCAAATCGGTCGCGGGAAGACCGGATTTACCACTCATGTGCACTTTAAACAACCTATTAAAACAAGCCTCCATAGCGGATTCAACCTTATTGTTCACGGCGGCGGTAACGGACTCATCAACCGTACTAGCAACAAGTTTTTGAATAGGCATAGAGATGTGATCAGCGCTTACCTCGTCGCGAGTTACCTTGAGCGGGCTCCCGGGCTTGATGATGACGCCCTGTCGCGTTTTGGTGCAAGATTGATCTAGCACCTCCTGTGTGATCGCTCGTATGCGCTCCTCCATTATTTCGCGGGCTTCCCCATCCAGATCGTCCAACGAGATGTGGACAACGTTGGATGGCTCCACGTCTTGTGCCGCTTGCTTAGACATGGCGGCGTCGAATCCGAGTTGGCGTTGCGTCGTCCCCAGTGGAGTCGCCAGAAATCGTGTTGGCACCTTTTTTGGCAAAAGGCACGAACACGATCGAATCACCTAAAGCCTTGCGGTGGTTCTTGGTACAGAGTCACCAACCACTTCAATCTAGCAAGAACTAGAACAAAGTGGGTTTTGTAGATCAAATCGGCTAGCGGAACTGATTTAGATAGATAGATTGATAACTACTCGTCTCGTGAGCAAACGGAAAGTTTTCAAGACAAACTTACAAAGAATTGTCGCACTCTCGCAGCGGCGGTGGACGATTTACGGCGCAAATCGACAAAGATGGACTAAACTAGGGCAAAGTAGAAAAATATGGCTGAAAAGTAAAGAATATTGAAAATACGATTCTAGGTTGTATTGTATGTTGTGTGTTGGTTGTTCTTTACAATTGAACCGGCCTTGACCATTATATAGGGGTTGGTCTTGCCCTCTACAGGCCCTTCTCCATGTCCTATTCGGGATAAACATATTTGGAAACCCGAGATACAACCGTATGAAGAAAGGAAACGTGAAGATTGACAAAGTCGTCTAGGTTTCGGACTCTGCTGGTCAGACCGGCCATATGCCTTCGGTCTGACCGGCCCCACTGCCCGGTCTGACCGGCCTATACACAGCGGTCAGACCGGCCTCCCCGAAGAAACCGGCAAATTTCAAAATATTGGCAATCTTTCCTATTTTGATTCCTAAGTGCCAATTTTGGGTGTAAACAGTTTCCATACTTGCCATGGCACATAGACACCATGTATAGAAACTATATATACAATGGATGGTGTCTTTAAATTAAATTCTCATCCAATCACCTCTCTTCTCTCTCCTTTTATTCACCTATCCCCTTATTTTCATTATTGGTTCTTGTGTAGACATGATTTCTTGCATGAGAAATGGTTTCTTCATCTTTTTACCTCTCACCTCATTACCTTTTTGCCACATCAGATTTTTGCCTATGTGGCATCCTATTAAATGTCATAGACACCATCCTACATGGAGGGTTGGGACTGCTCTTAGTCGCCCACTTTCACTCTCCATTCATTTCTCCTCGAGATCATCGCTTTTGCCATCACGTACGTATTATCGTTTGTTTAAATCACCTACTGTACCTGTTTTTATAGTAAGTTTAATAGTAAAGCTCTGTTATCGGCTGTAATTCTTTTCACGTGTGTCAATGCGTGTGCTCGACACGCGGGGACCCGGGGGACCCCCTTTTTGGTTCGGCACAGGGGAGCGGTGAATCAGGGTTTGAACTCGCGGTGAGGTAGAGCGAACATAGGAAGGTGGAGCAAAGCCGCAATCACAAAGACAGAGACGAATTATACAGGTTCGGACCGTCGGGGAGAGTAATACCCTACTCCTGTTTTTTGTGTTATGTGGAGGATGAATTACAAGGATGGGTGTGGTTGTTCTTCCCCGAGGAAGCTAGAGCTGATGACTGAGGTGAAAAATGCTCAAAGCCCAAGGTTGAAGAGGTTGAGCAAAGGATCAATCCAGGAACCCCGAAGGCAGAACCCGTTCTACGATGGACTTGGGGCTCCTTTTATAGTGCAAGGGGACACCACAGTAGTCCTAGCCTTCTATACTCCTCTCCCCGCGATGGAGCGGCTCTTATCCTGTCTTGTCGGGGATCTACCCCCATTCCTGCTCCTGTTACCACGTTGCGGGAGTTGGTGAAGAGAAACCGGCGTCGTGGTCGCCATGCTGCTGACGTGAGGAGGGGTCAACTTACCTACTCCAGTGGGGCCTACCTGTCAGTTGCCCTCCGCCTGGAGAGGGGTGGACGTGACACCCCCAGCGCTCATATCCTCTCCCCCACGCGGCCACCTAGCGCATTTAACGTGACTGGACGGGGCGTGCGTGGGATGACCATTCGGCCATACTACGGTCACCGTCAAAGACTTTCTGTCCTCTCTCCCTCGTAACGGGCAAACAGGGTGATGATGAGCGGCTGACAGACATGCCTCACATCACAATAAATGCGACGGGGCAGGCGTCTGGCCTCTCTCTAGGCATTAAATGTGGTGGTTGACAGTTGGCAGTTGGTCTCGCTCCTCTCTCGGAGAGGTGCGGGGTGATGGACGGGGGTCCGGGTGATCCGAACCTTGCCATTTGGGAGAGCGGCGGCCTCCGGGCAGCCCCCGAGCCAAGTCCCCTTTGGGATGGCCACGTGGCCGCCCGTGGCCCGGACCCGCATGAGCCGTTTAAGACACGTCTTTGGGGCGCCCTGGTAAGCAAAGGCGCCTTCCTTCTTCAGATATCGCATTCTCGTCATACCCCCGGGCCCATATCACCGACAGTAGCCCCCGGTGTTGACCGGGACCGAAGTCGGGTTCGGGCGCGGTTAACACCATATTCCTGAGCAGGTAGGCCCGGGTACTGGATGTACCGCGCCGCAGCAAGAGATAGGCGTGCGTGGCAATTGACGCGCTTGATTAAGCCTTTCCAGACGGGGGGCGTGTTATTTGGGCCGCGCACACGGGGGGCTCATCTAACCGCCTAGCTCCCTCCGTCCCGTGTAGTGCGCCTGGCGGACGCGAAATCCCAGGCGGCGCGAAACCCAAGTGGCGCGAGAACCGAAGAGACGTGAAAAACGAAGGGACGCGAAGCCGAATAGGCGCGTCGTGCGGTAGTGGAGCGAAATTAATGCCGTAGAATTCGAGGGGGCTGGGGTTACCTATAAAAACGGATCCGCGAGAGGGGGATCAGTTTCTACGCATTCCTCAGCCATCGCCTCTTGTCCTTCCAGCACCTTTGTCCTTTCGACTCCTTCCTCCCCGCGACCAGTTCTCTCCGTATTCCAGCGCTTTCCTCGAAGATGACCCGCGATGCGCCCCTGGAGCCCGGGAGCATGCTCCCCAAGTCCCTGGTTCGCTCCGCGGAGGCTCGAAGCCTCTTCAACAAGTATCTGCCGTGCGGCACATGTAGCGGCGGCGACATTCCGGTTGAGTGGCCCCCCACGAAAATGGTGTTCTTCGCCTCCTTTGCCATGGTCGGGTTGGTGCCGCCCTTCTCCGGTTCTTCTTCGATGTGCCGGAGTTCTACGACCTTCACCGCATCACCTCACCCCCAACGTGGTCTTCTACCTCGCCATCTTCGCCTACACCTGCGAGATGTTCGTGGGGGTGATGCCCTCACTGCATCTCTTCCGGCAGTTCTTCCGCGTATGCCGGGCGGGGTCCCCCGGTGCGGTCGGATATGTTGTGATCCAGCCGCGCAACGACAGGGCCATCGACACCGCCTTCATCGACATCCACCCCCGCTCCAGATGGGAGAACTGGAGGGCCTACTGGTTCTACACCAGTTTGGGCGACCACCCCCGCCTTTCCCTTCCGACGGGGATCCCGGTAAACCAGAGGAACTGGGGGGCGCGGTCGCGCGCTGGGAGAGAGCTGGACGGGGTGCTGGAGCGGATCAGCTATCTCCGGAGGGGGGGGCCTGTCCAGCCACGCTGTCTTTCGAGACTTCCAGACACGGCGCATCTCGCCGCTGCAGGAGAGGCCGCGCCCAGCCTATATGTACACGGATTTCAATGATGACATGCGCACCCATGTTGGCGCTCCCTTCGACTGGAACGAGAACGACCTCGTGATCCTGGTTCGCCGCACCCTCGGCGTCACGGCGATGGACGTGACGCAGCTCCCTCCGTGGCTAGTCCCGTTGTGCCAAGATCCGACGCGCCCGGAGATCCTACACGCTCTGCGAGTGGTGGGCGATGGCGTGGGTTCATCGTCAGCTGCGCCAAGCGCCGCCCCGGGGGGTGGCGACGACGACTACGATGACCAGGTGCCGATTGGGCGGCCCGGGCCGCCGAGGCCCGGGCAGGAGCGGACCGGGGGGCCCAGACCCGAAGGGGAAGAGGAAGAGGCCAGAGCACGACCCCGTGCCTCCCCCATCACCACCTCGTGGTGGCGGCGCGGAGCGCAACGCTCCCCCCACAGGTCTGGAGGCCCGCAGGCGGCAGGCCGGGCCCCAGGGGCCACTCCGACGAGGGCCAGCACGGCCACTACGACGACGTCCCCGGCGGTGGCCGGTGGTGCACCCACGGCGAGCGCGACGTCGGCGGAGGACGGCCGCGGCACCTCTGCAGCGGCGGAGTCTGCGGACTGCAGCCCAGTGAGCCCCTCCGGTGGCCCCGCGAAGAAGAAATGGGCCATCTCCCGGGTCTCATGGAGCTTCAACGCCGCCCGCAGGTAACGCCTTGGAGATGCATACATTTCTTGTGAGCCCTGTGTCTTTTTTCGGGCTATTTGTGTTTTGATCTCTCGTCGCGTTTGTTTCTATTCCCAGCCGCGAGCAGCAGCATTTTCACCCCAAGGTTATACCTAAGGGTGGTTCTGCTTCCAGCTCTGTGGGGGAAGCGCAGGAGAGGCCCGGGATGGTGGAGCCCACCGGGTCCGGGTCACCCCCTGCGGGTTCAGGCTCGGGTTCGACGCGGCACGAGGAGGGTCCACCCGGATGCGGGCGTCGATCGCCCACGGGGAGCAAGGCGGGGCCCTCCGCCGGTGCATTCGGGCGAGCCGCCGTGCGGAGGTGGAGGCGGCGACGGGCAGCGAGAGCAACCCGGGTCCTCACCACGGCAACAATCGCCGCCACCGAGCCCGCCGTCGCCCGTGCCATGCCAATTGACACCGTCGCCCCGCCGGTCGACTCCAACACCATCGGCGCTGGTCCATTACGACCCGCCGACGCCGTGAGCAGCCTCACTGGAGGGCGAGGCGACGCCGGCTGGTGAAGCGGCGGTGGGCGGCCCCAGCCGAGGGGTGCCTTCGTCTCCCCATCCTGAGCTGGTGGTCGACATTGGCTCGAGCTCCAACTCTGAATCCGGGGACGCTCGGTCAGGGTTTGTGATCGCCTTGGACACTGAGCCCCTCGTGCGATCGCAGGAGCGGCCGAGGATGATCGTGTCCCGAGCGCTGGAGGAGGCCAACGCGGTCTCCCTGGAAGGGCTTCGAGCTCAGATTCAGGCCTTGACCGCCAGGGAGGTCGCGGTGGCGCGGCGGGAGACTGAGGTCGCGGAAGGCCGCCGCGAGTTGGCGACCACGACGAGGGTGGAGGGCCTCGTCCGGAAGCGGGAGCTGGCGGACATCGAGTTTCGTCGGGGTGAACTCAACCAGGTGTTCGAGGACAACGTCATTGAGCGGCACACCGCCGACTTCCGCAAGCAGGCAACCGCTACCGCAAAGGAGAGGGTCCGCACCACCGTCGGAAAGTTCATCCGCGACCTCAACGAGCGCGCCCAGGAGCTCAACCGGCGCGAGAGCGTCCTACGCGATGCCGAGGCCGCCGCCGCCAGCACCCACATCGAGCTCCAGGCCCGCGAGGATGGCCTGGCAAAGCGCGAGAAGGCTCTGGAGGCGGCGCGGCGGGCGGTCGGGGACAAGGAGGCCGCTGTGGCCAAGGCCGAGGGGGACTCCGCCGTGCGGGAGGAAAACGTGGTGGCCGAGGAGAAGACCATCTCCGAGCGCGAGGCCGCGGTGGAGGGGCGCGAGGTGGCCGTGCTACAGGTCCAGGAGGAGGTATCCCGGTGCCTGAAGGCCATCTGGGAGCGCGAGTAGCAGCTCGCGGCTGCCTCGTGCCACCGGCGGGAAGAGCTGGAACGGTGGGAGCGGGACCTCGCCGCCCGAGAGCAGGCGGTTGGCGACGTGGAGGCGCAGGTGCGGGAGCCCCAGCCGGCCCCTCGCTCCAGCGAAGTGGCGCCAGACTTGGAGGAGGCACGGCGCCGGATCGCGGAGCTGGACCACGCCCTGGGTTTAGGGCTCCGGACCGTGGCCTCGTCCGTCGCGCACCTTCGGGAGGCGGCCCGTGAGATGGGGGTCGTTCGCCCCCGCGCCGCCGTCCCTACCTTGGGGGGATTGGCCACCCAAATAGATGAGCTGGCCAAGGGGATCAAAAGGGTGCCGGAGGAGGTCGACGAAGTGGCGAAGGAGTCGTCGTACGACTTGTCTCGCCAGGTTGCGACGCTGATCCTAGCAAGCTACCAGGCCCGCGACCCCGGCTTCAACCCGTACATCCCCACCGAGGACTTTCCCGAGGGCACCGAGGAGGCTGCTCGGCGCCGCGTCAAGGATGCCGTCGACTCCATCATGATCGGCTTCAACGGAACTCCGGCGGCATTTTAGCTTTCTACCGCGAGGACCCGCCGGACGAGGATGACACGGAGGACGCCCCAGTGACCCACTGGCCGCCTAGGACTCCCCCGCCTTTTGCTTCTATTTGTACTTGTAACAACATTGTAATACTACTTATGTTATCAATGAACTTGCCTTTCTCATGCCGGATTCACATTGTAGCAGCCCATCGTGGCCGACTCTGCAGATGATGATTCATATATATATATATATATATATATATATATATATATATATATATAATGGGAGCCCCCGGCCAACTTGGCGCACACACGGTGGCGGCTAGTTGGCCCAAGCCCATGCCTGTTCGTTTTCCTGCAACGACAGTCCGCTCTTTAGTTAGTTTAACCATTGTAGGAATATTGACAGTATGGTTTCCTGCTATGATTCATCGCATGTAATAGGGAGCTGGTCCAGGTTTGGGAGCGTGCATCGGTCGGCGGCTGGTGCCTTTCTCGGGGCTCCGGGTAGAAGTGAGGGCATGAAGGGCCAGCGGGGGTAGCAGCAACGGGGGATCGGGACAGGCGTGACAATACGCACCCGAGCCCCCAGGCTTTGACTACCCCGGGGCACTTGCATGGAGCGTCGCTCTACCCTCGACACCCTTAGGGCCCCTCAGCCTAGGACGGGCAGGGCCAGAAGACCACTGGAAACCAGTATCCGCAATACATGTTCCGGAACATGGAGGGGGAAAGCATACTGCAATGCAGATATTTTGTAAGGAAAAGCATAAAGAGTATAAATGGGCGAACTCATTGTTCATGCCACCCGGAGGCAGTGAACATGCTTCCATATATATTAGGGATTCAACACACCATGCGGCTTATGGGTAGAACTTGCGCAGGTGGGAAATGTTCCACGGGTTCGGCAGCGGAGTGCCGTCCTCTGTGGCTAGGCGAACTGCTCCTGGACGCGGGGTGCCGATAACTTTGTATGGCCCTTCCCACATCGGAGATAACTTGCTCAGCCCCGCACGTGTTTGCACTCGGCGCAGAACGAGATCATTGATTTGCAGCGCTCGGGGGCTGACTTTGTGTTGGTGATAGCGGCGGAGGCTCTACTGATAATGTACCGCGCGGAGCGCTGCGCGGCGCCGTCTTTCTTCGAGGTAGTCCAGGTCGTCGCGACGTAGCTGTTCTTGATCTGCTTCGGTGTATAGTGTGGCTCGGGGCGATCCCAGGGTGAGCTTGGAAGGCAAGACCGCCTCAGCTCCATACACCAAGAAGAATGGTGTTTCCCCGGTTGCACGGCTTGGTGTGGTCCGGTTGGCCTAAAGGACCGCTGGCAGCTCGTCAATCCACGAGTCTCCATGATTCTTGAAGACGTTTGTTAGTGATATGCCCTAGAGGCAACATGGAGATGTTGGATATCACGTCAATGTTTATGTATAAATGAATAAAGTGTTATTCGGTTCCATGAAATAGACATCTTGTATTGATCAATAAGTACGTGACTTATTTATGAGACTCTATATGTATGAATCTATTTCTAAAGGATCCTCGATCATATGTCATATTGTTGGAACAAATATGATTCTAAGATCGGCATGTTTATTGATTGATGATCATGTCTCATAGATCATGGGTATGGAGATACCAAATCAATAAACATGGACATATGTGTTGGAGAACACATTGTTGGATAGACCCACCATGAGACACTACGGGAATTAATGTGCCATTAGTTGGTCTCGAGGTAGTGTTGGTACAAAGTCCTTAGACCTGAGATCACCATGGATTCCAACATGTGTAGTAGCCTACTTTGGGACTACCAAACGCTATTCCGTAATGGGTAGTTATAAAGGTAGTTTTTGGGTTTGCTATGAAACATGGAGTGGGATGTGAGTGATCAAGATGGAATTTGCCCCTCCTTTGGAGAGATATCTCGGGCCCCTCGAGGTAATGGATTATGAAAATGCATGGCCATGCTAAGTTGATTGAGGAGTCAATCAACGGACGGATAATCCAATACGGTTCGAGTGAATGGTTAAGCTATTGAAGGGATGGCACACATCTTGCCTATAGCTTAACCGGTATCGTGAGGCAAAGGGATTTGTGTACACATTACAGGTTCGAGCCGATATTATTCTTGTATATTATGGTGTCAATATGTGCTTGCTAGGCGCCGTGCTGTGGCGTCGGCTGAGTTAGACTCGAGCCGACGATCGGCTAAGTTAGACTATAGCCGAAACCGAGTATACCTGAACCTACGGGTCGCACGCTTAAGGGGATAGAATAGATATTCGAGTTGGACTCGGATACGGCTCGATCGGATAGGGATCCGATCGGATAGAGTCCTATAGGCTTACGACGTATGGGCGGCCAACTCTATGAGATACGGATGAGATCCGGTTCAAAAATAGAGTCCTGATCGGCCACTAGTCCTAGTCGGCCAACTCTATATAAAGGAGGGAGGGGTGGAGAGCGTGACACATCAATTGCATCGCGTGCAACGAAGTCGCCGAGATCAATCTCCACGGAAACCCTCCCCACTTTCGAGCCAAACCCTAGCCTTGCATCGCGTGCTAGCACACGGGTGTACGGCGTTCGTCCCCGGACGTGTGGATACCGGTAGAGGCGCCGCTACGTTGCGCGCTGTTGATCGGCTCGGATCGGCGTAATCGGAGCGATCGGCGTGGTGGAATCGGCGCGGTCGGGCGCATCGGAGCGAGGCGTGAGAACGCGCCGAACGACTCGAATCGGGCGATTGGCGAATCGACTGTCTCCGGGAATCGGCTACACTGTTCCAGATCGGATTGCCACGATTGGCTATTCCGCTGCACTCTACTCCAATCGGTAACGATCTATCGGCCCTTACTTGCAAGTGTTCTGGTTTGCGCGGGAAAAGTTTTTGTTTTCGGCTAGCGTAGCCTCCGCGTAACCCTTCGGTGGTATCGAGCTAATCTTGCTTAGTTCGGGTTTTAGATTGGATCTGGAACAAGTTTTGCGCACGGGTTGATTAGATCAATCGGTTTTACGGGATCTGTTGAGGAGAGTAGATGGTAATTGCGTTCCTTGATAGTGTATCGGAACGACGTAATGTGATTACGTCGAAGCAATTTTCAAATAACTCGGTTTGAGTTGGGTTCGAGATAGCGTTCCTTGATAGTGTATCCGAACGGTATAATGTGATTATACCGAAGCTATCTCGTAGTCCGACTTTGTTGCTGCCTCGCGCCTACGCAAACCATCTCCCTTGATAGTGTATCGGGACGACATAATATGATTATGCCGATATGGTTTCCATAAGCGATTTCATAGATTGGATCTATGAATTTCGTGTGGTGTTCCGGCGCGCCCGGAAGCCCGCGAGGGCGGCTTCCCCTCGACCCCCGCCCGCCGTGTGCGTACCCCCTTATAGGTCGTCTCGGTGCCGTAGCTCGCGATAAGTAGAAAACGTTTCTACGCCTAACTTGTTTTTGCGAGAGAATGCTTTGAGATGGTATGGCCCTATTGTATGTATGAGATGCATGTGATGCATGTAATATTCTTTCATATGTGCAATCCCGTAATATTCTTTCATACGTGCAATGCTTGTAATATTCTTTCACGACTGCGAATCGATGTAATCTTCAATTAGAGCTTCTATAGTAGTAGCTTAGTTTGAAGATATCAAGCATTCGACACTTGGAAGATGGTGCCGAAGATGGAGATCCTCGCCGAGACAT
Organism: Oryza australiensis; assembly: GCA_019925245.2. Taxonomy (NCBI): domain Eukaryota; kingdom Viridiplantae; phylum Streptophyta; class Magnoliopsida; order Poales; family Poaceae; genus Oryza; species Oryza australiensis. Next base: position 5,209,304 of record JAIFGZ020000048.1, on the reverse strand, counting down.
GGAGATGGAGATCACCATGTGAAGGGGGCCATACTATTTCATTATATGCTATTCTTCTTGCTTTCATATGTGATATGTTTGTTTGATAGGATAGCATCCCTCTCAAAATTAAGTAGTAATAATGCCCTTCCAAATGTTGCACCCGTCACCGTTATGCTCGTCAATGGTGGGTCGCAAAGCGAGTGCCATTCTCTATCATAACACGAGGGGTATATGTCGGACATATACATGCAGGGAGCATTTGGTTTACTTAACAAGGCTATCAAAACAGTTTTGGGCCTTGGGGCATAGGTTGGCGCCGGGGCATGGAGATGCCACACCAACAACAAGAGTCACATAGAGATGTGATTAGCAAGGTGTTGCTTACCGATGTTACTAATTTTCTAGCGGTGATGCCAAAGCTCACTAGAAAATTAACTAACATGTGGATCTTGACCCAATACGTAACCTAGAGGGAAGGTGGAAAATACGTAATGGGAGTCTTATGTTAAATTGTTTAACAATAGACATAGCATAAACATTGTGCTAAACTTTGTTTTTCGTTGTAGAATAAATGGCGGCTAATACTACACCCAGTACCTTTAATTTGCGATCTATTCTCGAAAAGGAAAAATTAAATGGAACAAACTTTATGGATTGGTATCGCAACCGAGAATTGTTCTCAAGCAAGAGCGTAAGGAGTACGTTCTTGAAGTACCCTATCCCGAGGATTTGCCAACTAATGTTACTGCAACTGCACGGAGGGCTTATGAGAAGCACACTAATGATGCCCTAGATATAAGCGTCTCATGCTTGCTACAATGTCCCCGAGCTTGAAGCAATATGAGAGCGGCGATGCTCACACTATTATTCGGGGTGCGTGGCATGTTTGAGAACCAAGCTCGGGCCGAGAGGTTCAACACCTCAAAGTCCTTGTTTGCGTGCGAGCTTGTTGAGGGAATCCCGTCGTCCGCATGTGATAAAGATGATTGGCTACATTGAGAGTCCGGAAAACTGGGTTTTCCCCTTAGCCAAGAGTTGGCTACGATGTGATTCTTCGGTCGCTCCCTCCGAGCTTCGAGCCATTCATATTAAACTATCACATGAACAATATGGATAGAACCTTGGCTGAATTGCATGGGATGCTAAAGACAGTGAGGAGAGTATCCAGAAAAACGGTCATCATGTGATGATGATGCGAAGGCAAAGCGCAAACCACTGTCAAGAAACTTTGCACCAAGAGGAAGTTAACTCCCGATGAGATCGCGAGTGCCTCCAATGCAAAGAAGGGCAAGAAGGGGTCGGCGGCATCGGATGCCGTTTGCTTCTCTGCAAGGAGACAGCCACTTGAAAAGGAACTGCAAGAAGTACATGGAGGATCTCAAGAAGAAGCAAAGTACGACTTCTGCTCGGTATTAATGTTATAGACATTAATCTCGCTACTTCACCTACGACTCTTGGGTATTTGATACCGGATCGGTAGCTCATATTTGCAAGTCGTTGCGGGAATGAGAAGAAGTAGAGGATTGAGAAGGGGCGAGGTGAACTGCGCGTCGGCAATGGAGCAAGCGTTGCTACGCTTGCTTGTCGGCACGTACCACTTCATCCGCCTTCGGGATTAGTTTTGGAATTAAATAATTGTTATTGTGTTCCAACACTATGTCAAAACGTTATTTCCGCTTCATGTTTGCAAGCGGAAGGATATGATTTTAGATCAATGAACAATGGTTGTTCAATATATCTCGAGATATGTTCTATTTTCATGCTCCATTGGTGAATGGATTATACGTTTTGAATCTTGAAGCGTCTCCCATCTATAACATTAATACGAAAGGCAACTCTCTAATGATATAAACCCCACGTTTATCGGCATTGTCGCTTAGGCCATATAAATAAGAAACGCATGGAGAAGCTCCATAAGGATGGATTGCTTCACTCTTTTGATTTTGAATCATTTGAGACATGTGAGTCTTGTTTACTTGGTAAGATGACAAAGGCACCTTTCACGGGACACGGTGAAAGAGCAAGTGACTTGTTGGCACTCGTACATACCGATGTATGTGGACCAATGAGCTCAACGGCCGAGGTGGTTATCGTACTTCATTACCTTTACGATGACTTTAGTAGATATGGTTATATCTACTTAATGAGGCATAAGTCCGAATCCTTTGAAAAGTTCAAAGAATTCCGAATGAAGTAGAATCATTTAGGGAAAACAATCAAGTTTCTACGATCGGATCGTGGAGGGAATACTTGAGCCAAGAGTTTGGTAATCATCGAAAGATTGTGGAATTGTTCCACGTTAACTCCGCCAGAACTCCACAATGGAACGGAGTGTCCGAACGGAGAAATCGCACCTTGTTGGACATGGTGCGGTCGATGATGAGCCAAAGTGATCTTCCGTTATCTTTACGGGGATATGCTCTTGAAACATTGCGCTCACACTAAATAGAGTTCCATCTAAGTCGGTTGAAAAGACACCATATGAGATATGGACGGGGCAACCCCTAGTTTGTCTTTTCTCAAAATTTGGGGATGCGAAGCTTATGTAAAACGTTTGACGCGACAAGCTCACACCCAAATCGACAAGTGCTTCTTTGTGGGATATCCTAAGGAAACTAAGGGATATTACTTTTATAATCGGGAACAAGGCAAAGTGTTTGTCGCCCGACACGGTGTCTTCTTGGAGAAAGAGTTTCTTTCAAGAAGGGTTAGTGGGAGCGGGGTGCATCTTGAAGAAGTTCAAGAAACACCGAAAACGTTTCGGCGACCACGAGAACCACAACGGGAGGAGCAAAGTGTTGCGCCACCGGTTGTAGACACACCAGCCCCACGGAGGTCGAAAGATCACGTCGTGCACTGATAGGTACACAAGTGCGGAACAACGTGATATATTGTTGTTAGACAACGATGAGCCTAAGACCTATGAGGAAGCGATGGTGGGACCCGATTCCAACAAGTGGCTTGGAGCCATGAAATCCGAAATAGAATCCATGTACGACAATCAAGTTTGGAACTTGGTTGATCCACTGATGGTGTCAAAACCATCGAGTGTAAATGGGTTTTTAAGAAAAAGGCCGATATGGATGGAAATGTTCACATCTATAAGGCGCGATTGGTGGCGAAAGGTTTTAAACAGATTCAAGGAGTTGATTATGATGAAACCTTCTCGCCCGTCGCAATGCTTAAATCTATTCGGATTATCCTAGCGATTGCTGCATATTTCGATTATGAGATATGGCGGATGGATGTCAAAACGGCTTTCCTGAATGGAAACCTAAGCGAGGATGTATACATGATGCAACCTCGGGGTTTTGTCGATCCAGAATCGCTGGAAAGATATGCAAGCTACGAGAAGTCCATTTATGGATTGAAGCAAGCATCTCGGAGTTGGAATATTCGTTTTGATGAAGTAATCAAAGGGTTTGGTTTCATCAAAAATGAAGAAGAGGCCTGTGTTTACAAAAAGGTCGAGTGGGAGCGCAATTGTATTTCTAATCTTATATGTAGATGACATATTGCGATTGGAAATGATATCCCTATGCTAGAATCCGTCAAGTCTTCATTGAAAAATAGTTTTCCATGAAAGACTTAGGGAGGCATATATATTGGGCATTCGGATCTATAGAGATAGATCCAAGAGGCTAATTGGATTAAGCCAAAGTACATACATTGACAAGGTGTTGAAAAGGTTCAACATGCATGATTCCAAGAAAGGTTTCTTGCCCATGTCACATGGCATTAATCTTAGCAAGAATCGGTGTCCTCGGACACATGATGAGCGGAATAAGATGGGTATGGTTCCATATGCTTCGGCAATTGGATCCATCATGTATGCCATGCTTTGTACACGCCGCATGTCTCGTACGCTTTGAGTGCTACGAGCGAGATACCATCGATCCAGGTGAAGGTCACTGGATGCCGTAAAGAATATCCTTAAGTACTTGAGAAGAACTAAGGATATGTTCCTAGTCTATGGAGGTGAAGAAGAGCTCGTTGTAAGTGGTTACACCGATGCTAGCTTCCAAACAGACAAGGATGATTATAGATCGCAATCGGGTTCGTGTTCCGCCCGAACGGAGGCGCATCAGTGGAAGAGTTCCAAGCGGGATACTGTTGCGATTCTACAACGGAGGCCGAGTACATTGCGCTTCGGAAGGCTGCAAAGGAGGCTGTTTGGATCAAGAAATTCGTTTCGAGCTTGGTGTGATGACTAGTACGACTGGTCCAATGTCTCTCTATTGTGATAATAGTGGAGCCATTGCGCAAGCCAAGGAGCCGAGGTCACATCGAAGTCCAAACACATACTTCGGCGATATCATCTCATCCGCGAGATAGTGGACAGAGGTGATGTCAAGATATGCAAAGTGCACACGGATCTCAACATAGCCGATCCGCCGACAAAACCTCTCCCTCGGCCGAAGCATGAGGCGCACACAAGAGCAATGGGTATTAGATACTTACATGATTGACTCTAGTGCAAGTGGGAGATTGTTAGTGATATGCCCTAGAGGCAACATGGAGATGTTGGATATCACGTCAATGTTTATGTATAAATGAATAAAGTGTTATTCGGTTCCATGAAATAGACATCTTGTATTAATCAATAAGTACGTGACTTATTTATGAGACTCTATATGTATGAATCTATTTCTAAAGGATCCCTCGATCATATGTCATATTGTTGGAACAAATATGATTCTAAGATCGGCATGTTTATTGATTGATGATCATGTCTCATAGATCATGGGTATCGAGATACCAAATCAATAAACATGGACATATGTGTTGGAGAACACATTGTTGGATAGACCCACCATGAGACACTACGGGAATTAATGTGCCATTAGTTGGTCTCGGGTAGTGTTGGTACAAAGTCCTTAGACCCGAGATCACCATGGATTCCAACATGTGTAGTAGCCTACTTTGGGACTACCAAACGCTATTCCGTAACTGGGTAGTTATAAAGGTAGTTTTTGGGTTTGCTATGAAACATGGAGTGGGATGTGAGTGATCAAGATGGAATTTGCCCCTCCTTTGGAGAGATATCTCTGGGCCCTCGAGGTAATGGATTATGAAAATGCATGGCCATGCTAAGTTGATTGAGGAGTCAATCAACGGACGGATAATCCAATACGGTTCGAGTGAATGGTTAAGCTATTGAAGGGATGGCACACATCTTGCCTATAGCTTAACGGTATCGTGAGGCAAAGGGATTTGTGTACACATTACAGGTTCGAGCCGATATTATTCTTGTATATTATGGTGTCAATATGTGCTGCTAGGCGCCGCGTTGACAGTCGGCTGAGTTAGACTCGAGCCGACGATCGGCTAAGTTAGACTATAGCCGAAACCGAGTATACCTGAACCTACGGGGTCGCACGCTTAAGGGGATAGAATAGATATTCGAGTTGGACTCGGATACGGCTCGATCGGATAGGGATCCGATCGGATAGAGTCCTATAGGCTTACGACGTATGGGCGGCCAACTCTATGAGATACGGATGAGATCCGGTTCAAAAATAGAGTCCTGATCGGCCACTAGTCCTAGTCGGCCAACTCTATATAAAGGAGGGAGGGGTGGAGAGGCTGTGACACATCAATTGCATCGCGTGCAACGTAAGTCGCCGAGATCAATCTCCACGGAAACCCTCCCACTTTCGAGCCAAACCCTAGCCTTGCATCGCGTGCTAGCACACGGGTGTACGGCGTTACGTCCCCGGACGTGTGGATACCGGTAGAGGCGCTGCTACGTTGCGCGCTGTTGATCGGCCGGATCGGCATGTCGGAGCGATCGGCGTGGTGGAATCGCGCGGTCGGGCGCATCGGAGCGAGGCGTGAGAACGCGGCGAACGACTCGAATCGGGCGATTGGCGAATCGCCGTCTCGGGAATCGGCTACACTGTTCCGGATCGGATTGCCCGATTGGCTATTCGCGCACTCTACTCCAATCGGTAACGATCTATCGGCCCTTACTTGCAAGTGTTCTGGTTTGCGCGGGAAAAGTTTTTGTTTTCGGCTAGCGTAGCCTCCGCGTAACCCTTCAACGTTGTAGGTCTTTATATTGAGGCCTTTCAATATTTCTGCGTTTGCACGCTCGGACTGGCCGTTGCTTTGGGGGTGGGCGGGCGAGGCGAAGCAGAGCTTGATGCCCATGTCGTCGCAATACTCGCCAAACAGCTCACTCGTGAACTGGGTGCCGTTGTCGGTGATGAGCCTATTGGGGACCCCGAACCTTGTCGTGATGCCTCTCATGAACCGAACAACCGATTGCTTGTCGATGACGTTGACTGGATAGGCCTCGGGCCACTTGGTGAATTTGTCGATGACGACATATAGAAATTTGCAGCCGCCACGTGCCTGCTTGAACGGGCCCAAGATGTCCAGCCCCCAGACCACAAACGACCACGAGAGTGGGATGGTTTGAAGGTCCTGGGCTGGCAGGTGCGTCTGCTTGGCGTGAAATTGGCATGCCCGGCACCGCCGCACGAGGTCTGCTGCATCCTCCAGCGCAGTGGGCCGGCCAGTAAAAACCTTGGCGGAATGCCTTTCTTACCAAGGTTCGGGAGGCTAAGTGCGCGAGATTCTCCCTCATGGATCTCGGCCAGGAGCTCGAGACCTTGTTCCCGAGCGATGCATTTCATGAGCACTCCATTGGCACCGCGTCGATAGAGTGTCCCTTCCACCAACACGTACCTTTTAGAGATGCGGGCGATGCGCTCGCTTTCCTCACGTTGCTCGGGCAATGACGCATCTTGCAGATATGCCTGGATTTCCGAAATCCAGCCATCGCGCGTGATGTCGGTCCCGCGGGGACAGGTGTGGGGCCCGCCAGGTCCGGGCGTCGGGCCGGCCGACTCCTGCCCCCTAGGGGCGGTTCGGGGCACGCCGACGGCTCTGTGAGTCTTTCCTCAAATGTGCCTGGCTGGGCTGGGGCTCGCGTGGACGCGATCATAGATAACACGTCCGCCAGGGTATTATCTCTTCTGGGAATATGGCGCAGCTCGAGGCCATCGAAATGGCGCTCCATACGCCGTACTTCCTTGACATATGCTTCCATCTGGGGGTCGGTGCATTGGTACTCCTTGGAAACTTGATTCACGACTAGTTGAGAATCGCCGAGGACTAGCAGACGGCGGATGCCCATGCCTGCTGCCGCTCGCAACCCCGCTAGGAGCCCTTCATACTCGGCCATGTTATTGGTCCCCCGAAAGTCAAGTTGAACGATGTACCGGAGTACGTCGCCCGTCGGGAAAGTTAACGCAACGCCTGCCCCGGCCCCCTGTAAGGTGAGTGAACCGTCGAAGTTCATCACCCAATGCATGGTCCATTGGCCGCGATCCTCCGCACTCTCGAGTTCACCCGGGGGTGGATCATTGTCGGCCACTGGCGTCCACTCTGCCACAAAATCAGCCAAGGCCTGGCTCTTGATCGCGTGGCGAGCTTCGAAATGCAGGTCGAACTCTGACAATTCAATAGCTCACTTGACTACCCGTCCCGTACCCTCTCGGTTATGCAAGATCTGCCCGAGAGGGTAAGACGTGACTACCGTTAACTGATGTGCCTGGAAGTAGTGACGCGGCTTCCTGGAAGCCACGAGCACGGCATAGAGAATTTTTTGGGCTTGCGGGTAACGTTTCTTTACGTCCCGTAGCGCCTCACTGATAAAGTAGACTGGCCGCTGCACCTTGGTGCGGGCCTTAGCTATTTCACCAGGAGCAACAGGCTCGGGTGCACCGGGGCGGGTTACCTCAGTGTCCGGGGCTGCCGGCCATCGCCTTTCTCGGGGCCCTCAGGGCCGCTCTGGGTGGAAGGGGCCTCGGGAGCCCCAGGACTAGGGGGCTGGGTGGTTCCCTGGGGCTCGGGGGCCAATGGCCGCCTCCGGTCCGGTGCTTCCTCGCCCAACGCCGCTCCAAGGCCTCCCGCCTCCCGGTGTGATGAGGTCAGGCGTCTGGGAAACGGCCCATCGTCGCGCTCCACGACCAACGCTGCACTGATCACTTGGGGAGTTGCCACCAAATATAAAGGGAGGGGTTCTCTTTCTTGAGGTGCCACCAATACGGGCGACGAGGAGAGATAATGTTTGAGCTCGCTCAAGGCTTTCTCCGCCTCATCCGTCCAACTGAAGGGGCCAATTCGCTTTAGCAATTTGAATAGAGGGAGCGCCCGCTCTCCCAGCCTTGATATAAAACGACTCAGGGCTGCTATACAACCAATGATTTTCTGCACGTCCTGAGTTTCCTAGGGGAGCGCATCTCCTCTATCGCCTTTATTTTTGCAGGGTTGGCCTCGATGCCTCGGGCAGAGACCAAAAACCCCAAAAGCTTGCCTGCCGGTACCCCGAACACGCATTTCTCTGGGTTCAACTTCATGCGGGAGGACCGGAGGTTATCAAATGTCTCGGCCAGGTCCGGGAGCAAGGTCTTTTGGTCCCGGAACTTGACCACGAGATCATCGACATACGCCTCAACATTGCACCCTATTTGGTCTTTCAACGTGATGCGGACACCGCGTTGGAAAGTTGACATGGCATTCTTTAAACCAAAAGGCATAGATATGTAGCAAAAGGTACCCATAGGGGTGATAACTGCAGTTCTCTCCTCATTCTCTATAGCCATGCGAAACTGATGATAACCAGAATATGCATCTAGGAAACATAAAAGGTCGCATCTCGCAGTGGAGTCGACTATCTGGTCTATTCGGGGCAGAGGATAAGGGTCTTTAGGACATGCCTTGTTGAGGTCGGTGTAGTCGATGCACATGCGCGGCTTGTGGTTGGCCTTCGGGGCAACCACCGGGTTCGCCAACCACTCGGATGCGTACCTCCCGGATGAAGTCGGCCTCCTGGAGCCGTGCCACCTCTTCACGGATGAACGCCTGTCGCTCCGGGGCCTGTCGCCTCACCTTTTGTCGGACCGGTCGTGCATCCGGCCGCACAGCAAGTCGGTGCTCAATCACCTCCCTGGGACTCCGGGCATATCCGACGGCTTCCAAGCAAACACATCGGCATTCACCCGCATGAAGGAGACGAGCGCGTCTTCCTATTTGGGTCCAATTTGCCGCCAATTCTGGTGGTCTTGGATGGGTCATCGCCCAGCTGAATGGACTTGATCACCACCTCGTCGGCAGAGGTGATGTGACTCTTGGGGGCCCGGGAACCCGAGGCCTCCCCTTGAGGGGCTTCGGGTTCAACGCGGTCGGTCGCCGCAATATCATCCACGTGTGCCTCGCGCAATCCGCGCGGTCTTGACGTCGGCATGGATGGTGATGGGGCCTCCAAGGCCGGCATCTTGAGTTGGCGGTAGGCGTAATGGATAGCCGCCATGAACTTCACCAACGCTGGCCTCCCGAGCACAGCGTTATAAGGCAGGTTAAGGTCTGCCACATCGAAGTCAATCCTCTCGGTGCGAAAATTGGTGGGGCTCCCAAATGTGACCGGCAGCACAATCTGCCCAAGGGGCCACACCTTCTCGGGCGTCACCCCAATGATGGGGTAGGATGGCCCGAGCACCATTCCTGGGGCCTTGATCACATCGAAGGCCTTCGGGGACAGGATGTTGAGAGCCGCACCCCCGTCGATTAAGACTTGGGCAACCTTGACATTGCAAATGGTGGGGGAGGTCACGAGGGCCAAGTGACCACTTCGTGCGATGCTCTCAGGGTGATCCGCCTGGTCGAAGGTGATTGGCACCCCCACCCAGCGCGATTTTCGGGCTGCCTCATGGGATGGCACGGCAGCGAGGAGCTCGCGCCTCATGGTCTTGAGGCTCCGACGGGACACCTGGGCGCATGCCCCTCCGTCGATGGTGGCGACGATGTGCTTGGGGTCCTGGTAGCCCAGATCGTCATCCTCGCCTCCGACGGGGGCCGCGCTCTTGGCCTCCTGTCGTCGGTTGTCTGTGCGATCCGCCGGGGCTTTACCCTTGCGGCGGGCTTCTTTCTCCCTCTTCCTCCTCTCCTGCTCGTACTTTTGTACCCGCTCGGCCAAGTTCTTGACCGAGTAGCACTCGGAGAGGTCATGGCGGGAGGTCTGGTGCACCATGCACCACTTGTCCCCGTCCTGACCCTGGGGGCGAGGGTCCGAGGTGCTCCTACGGTTGCCCGCGGGCTTGCCCTTCCGCGAGGGCTTCTCGGCATCGTCGGCGGCGAGGACATGGCCTTCATCTCCACTGCGCGATGGCTTGTGGTTCCGCCGCCGCTCACGCCGTTCCTCTTGGGACGCGGAGGGGGCAGCGTTGGTGGAGGTTGGAGCGGGATTCCTAGGATTCCAGATCCGAGCCTCTTCCTTGCGAGCCACCCGGTCAGCAAGCTCGAAGAGCTCGGTGGTGGTCTGGGGGCCCTTGGATTCGATCTTCTCCAGCATGACGTCATGGCATACGCCGCTCCTGACGACAAAGATCCCTGCATGGTCAGCGATGGACGGTATGGTGTTGCATACCTGGCAAAAACGCTGGATGTATTTGCGCAGGGACTCGTCCTCTCCTCGCCGAACCATGTGGAGGTCAACCTCCATTCCCGGGCGCGGGTACGTGCCCTGAAAGTTAGAGGCGAACTGCCGGCACAAGTCGTCCCACGAGGTGACCGACTGGGCCGGCAGGTTCATTAGCCAGGAACGGGCCTGGCCCTTGAGCGCCATGGGGAAGAAGTTAGCCATGACGAGCTCGTCACCTCCAGCGACCTCGATGGCCGTGGTATAAATCTGGAGAAACTTGGTGGGATTCACCGTGCCGTCATACTTCTCCATGAGGGCCGGCCTAAACTTGTCAGGCCAGCGCACATTGCGAAGGTTGGGGACAAAGGCCTGACAGCCGTTGCCGACTGGCGGGTGCGACGAGGGCTGGGGGGCCCCTTGGGTGCCGCGGAATGTCCTGCTCGCGGCTGGGCCACCATAGCCGCTAGCCATGCCCTGGGGGGCTCTCCTTGAGACGGGGGTGCTGCGGCCGCTCGCCGAGCATTTGCGCCTCCTGACGAGGAAGCGCAGTCCTGAGCCCTCCCCGTGCGACGTTCGTCGCGGCGCTGCTCAATGTGAAGACGGGAATCCCGTTCTGCGTATAGCAGATCCCGAGGCGCCTCTGGTAGGGCTGCAGCCGGGGAGCTATCGTCTGCCCTCGCAGCGGCTGCTGCCCTTCGACCTCGTCGTCGAGAGGACGAGCTGACCGCGGTGTGCGACCACACGGTCAGTGACTTGAGGAAGCGAGGTCTGCGGCCAGCTGACGCTGGGCCGTGCCGACTAGCTTTGCCACGTCGTCGAACCAACATTTGGTGTTGGACCCCTCGTCCGGTGTTACCGAGGGGTGGCGCAAGAGCGCCTCCGCCGCCTAGAGGGCGCCCTCGGGTGTGCCAAACTCCAGTCGGCGATGGACGTCGCTCCGGCGCGGCTCGTCGGCACGCCCGCTCGGGTGTGGCCCGAATCCTGCAGGTGCGTTGGCGACCCTGGGGGGCGCCTGGCCTCCTCCGCCCGCAGCCGTTGTCTCAGTGGGGGGCAGGGGAGGTGGTACAGCTCTGGCCACTGTCGCAGCCATCGGAGGGGGTGAGGGGGACAACGATCCACCCTCCTCCGAGCGGAGATGTCGGAAGTTGGGGTTGTGCCCGCCCGTATCGACCTCTCGACCGTCTTGTTGGCCAAGTCACACTCGCGGGTAGCGAGTGAGCCAGACGCGGTCCGTAGAACATGGTCGTGGACCATGGCGAGGATAGAGGCGAGTGGTTCCACCGGGAGACGGAAGGAATACGCGAGTTTAAACCTCAATGCAGCGCGCTCCCCCTACCTGGCGCGTCAGCTTTCGATGCGTGTGCTCGACACGCGGGGACCCGGGGGACCCCCTTTTTGGTTCGGCAAAGGGAAGCGGTGAATCTGGGTTTGAACTCGCGGTGAGGTAGAGCGAACGTAGGAAGGTGGAGCAAAGCCACAATCGCAAAGACACAGACGAATTATACAGGTTCGGGCCGTCGGGGAGACGTAATACCCTACTCCTGTTTTTTGTGTTATGTGGAGGATGAATTACAAGGATGGGTGTGGTTGTTCTTTCCTAGGGAAGCTAGAGCTGATGACTGAGGTGAAAAATGCTCAAAGCCCAAGGTTGAAGATGCTGAGCAAAGGATCAATCCAGGAACCCAGAAGGCAGAACCCGTTCTACGATGGACTTGGGCCTCCTTTTATAGTGCAAGGGGACACCACAGTAGTCCTAACCTTCAATACTCCTCTCCCCGTGATGGAGCGGCTCTTATCCTGTCTTGTCGGGGATCTACCCTCATTCTTGCTCCTGTTACCATGTTGTGGGAGTTGGTGGAGAGAAACCGGCGTCGTGGTTGCCATGCTGCTGACGTGAGGAGGGGTCAACTTACCTACTCTAGTGGGGCCTACCGGTCAGTGGCCCTCCGCCTGGAGAGGGGTGGATGTGACACCCCCCAGCGCTCGTATCCTCTCCCCCACGCGGCCACCTAGCGCATTTAATGCGACTGGACGGGACGTGGAGGGGGGCGTGCGTGGGATGACGGTTCGGCTATAATGCGGTCGCCGTCAAAGACTTTCTGCCTCTCTCCCTCGTAACGGGTAAAAAGGGTGATGATGAGTGGCTGACAGACGTGCCTCACATCGCAATAAATGCGACGGGGCAGGCGTCTGGCCTCTCTCTAGGCATTAAATGTGGTGGTTGGCAGTTGGTAGTTGGTCTCGCTCCTCTCTCGGAGAGGTGCGGGGTGATGGACGGGGGTCCGAGTAATCCCGAACCTTACCATTTGGGAGAGCGACGACCTTCGGGCAGCCCCCGAGCCAAGTCCCCTTTGGGATGGCCACGTGGTAGCCCGTGGCCCGGACCCGTATGAGCCGTTTAAGACACGTCTTTGGGGCGCCCTGGTAAGCAAAGGCGCCTTCCTTCTTCAGATATCGCATTCTCGTCATACCCCCGGGCCTATATCACCGACAACGTCATTTACAGACAATAGTATAATTAACTAGTACAATAAATAGGCTCTAATACATTAGCTTATCGTTTCACAGCAATAATATTTTATTCTCCATTCATCCTTTTAGCTTTCTTCCTCTGCCTTTTTCTTCTAATCTGTCATGAGCCCTGACCGACATAGCATTAGTAGTGGGTCTCACTTTTTTTAAAACACGTGTGTAGCCAAACGACTATTTAGTCGCCTGCTCGCGCTCTCTTTCTCTCATACATTCTTTCCATGAACTCATCACTGCAAAGTACATGAAAGTACGTCGCCGTTTTCTTTGGGCGGACACGGAGAAAGTCACCGGTGGAAAATATAAAGTTAAATGGATAAATACGTGCCAACCCATAAATCAAGGGGGCCTAGGAGTCCTAAACTTAGAAAAATTCATCGGGCCCTTACAGGTACTGACATGAGTGGACCCAGTAAAGCCTTGGATAAGAATGGAAACGCTATGTGATGAAGTCGACAAGAATCTATTTGCGGCGACAACAAGATTAATCATCGGGAATGGAAAAACGACGTGCTTCTAGGACTCCACTTGGTTGGAAGGTGGACGAAGACCGAAAGACGCGATGCCCCTGGTTTATGCAATCTCAAAGTGCAAGACCTGGCACTCCAAACAAACATCCTTATAACGATTGACCTCATCTGTCACCTGGTCGCTCTTTGGGAAGCAGTTCGACAAATCCACCTAAATGATGTGGAAATGGATCAGATCCAGTGGAAATTCACAAACAATGGAGTTTACACGACGTCCTCGGCCTACCAAGCGCAAAGATGTGGAACAATCAACATAACCTTCAGGACCCTAATTTGAAAAGTGTGGACACCAGGGAAATGCAAATTACACGCCTGGCTTATAATTAAGAACAAGGTTTGGACTTCAGACCGACTGACGATCAGGGGGTGGCAGAATAATGGGCAATGTCCTCTGTGTCGTTGTGTTCCAGAAACAGCCTTACACCTTGTTGCACAGTGCAAGTACTCCAGGAGGATTTTGCGCCTCATAGCAAAATGGGTGAGCTATGGTCAGTTAGAGCCGACCCAATGGCCCCAAACAGATTTAGTACACCGTTGGTGGGAAAACATAGCAAGTGTAGCTGGCGTGCCAAAAAGGGGGTTGAGATCCCTGATCCTGCTGATTGTTTGGGAGATCTGGAAGGAAAGAAACCAAAGAATCTTCGAACACAAGAAGGTGTCGACGGCTTATCTCCTGAAAAAATCAAGGAAAAAGCTAAGCTGTGATGTCTGGCGGGAGCAAAACATTTGAGAGATTTCTTACCATATACGACATAGTCTATACAGGCTTATGTAAAGTTTTGTATTTTTTTCTTCCTTGTCTTATGGTTGTATTTTCTTCTGCTCTATTAATCGAAAAGGCACCATCATACCGTTTTTCCGTTAAAAAATACTAGTTGTAGTACTGTTCGACCTTTGATGCTATTTTGGAGTAGTATAACCTAGAATATCACTATCCGATGTATATGTGAGGCCCCAACGAAGACAGGAGTTACAGTAAGCATTGGTACGGCCAATGGACCGACAAGCCAAAACACGTCAGGACCCTGTTTGGATCCATGAGCTAATTTTTAGCCTCTCACCTTTTAGTCCTAATTTGCTCTCAATGATCCAAACAAAAAAGCTAATTTAGGGCTTAAGTAATATTTATTTGGGCTAATTTGACATGAGTTTCATCAATTTCACGCGTTTCTATGGGAAAACAGTAAAGATCGGAGAAAAAAGTGCGTCGTCTCGTCTCCCATCCTCCGCCTGCTTGCGGCTCCCTGGCCGAGAAAGACGGCGCCTTGATGTGCTTTCCGTTTGGGTCCGTGCATGCGTGCATGTGCAGGAGGAGAAGGTAAAGGAGGCGGCGGCAAAGAAGGGGAAGGAGGCGGTGGTAGCGGAGGAGAAGGAGGAGGGGGCGGCGGCGGCGGCAGGCGAGGAGAAGAAGGAGGACGCGCCACCGCCGCCGCCGCCAGAGGAGGTGGTGATGCGGGTCTTCATGCACTGGAAGGGTGCGCTCGCAAGGTCAAGAAGATCCTCAAGGGATTTGATGGTAATGGTGAAAGGCTGTTTTTTCCCTTTTATCTCTAGCTTTCTTCTTGTTTTCTAACTGTGTTCTTCACTTCTTCTTGTGCTACTGTAATGTTTCTCTGTGCTTCAGAGTTCAGACTTTACAGAGTTTACACTTAACTTGATAATAAAATGTGGTACTTCATTGCTTGGTTCTCGACATGTTCTTTTACTGCATTAAACCTAAGTGATGTCTTATGGGTTTTTTAACGACAAACAATTTAGTCATTTAAAGTATTGGACCAAGTGTTTTGTTAAGTACTTTTTATTTGATGCTTTATAGTGTAAGTTTAGTGCCTCCAGAAACTTTTTGAGATTGAATTGACAAGTTTTGTTTTGAGGTGTGCTATTTTTCTTTGAAGGGTTATTCAAAACTGTTATTGCAACATCCGGCAGCATTTGAAGAGGTTTGACATCATTCATATTCGCTTAATTAGACCTTCCTTTCAAGATTTCACACGTGCATTTTCTGTTAATGATGGGGAAAACAACTCCTGATGCGGTTAACTTTTTACTAAGAGAATAGGATATGTTAGCTCGAGTGCCATAAAGATGAATCGCAATTGCTGTATGTTGATGCTCTTAAAAGGAAGTTTAGATTATCTTTGAATGTTGAATGTAAAGACATTCATAACACATTTAAAACTTCCAAGTTCTGTACTAGCACTCAGTGATTCAGATCACAAGGCACACACTTATTTTGCTGACCCAATGAAGGTGGTGCAGCGTGTGCAGAAGAAGACAGGTCGCAAGGTTGAGCTTCTATCACCGATGCCACCTCCGGTGGAGAAGGAAGAGGAGAAAAAGGAAGAGCCCGAGCCACCAAAACCTGGAGAAAAGAAAGAGGTGAACTCCAGAAGAAAGAGGTGACTTATTCTTCCAAAAACGTCATCTAGTCATTCATCCATACTGACATCAACATATAACCTACTTGGGCTAGCTTCCATCATTTCGCTTGCGTTGTATACAATGTTGTTTGTGCGATTTTGACACTGAGATCTTGATGTCTTGTTTTGTTCATTAACCCACGGTGATAGCGGTGGTCCTGAAGGTGCATATGCATTGTGAGGCCTGTGCCCGCCCAACATGAATGTTTTCAGTTAGCTAATGTTTTATTCTATGGATTATAAAATGAATTGTAAAATATGTAAGTTTCAATTCATAAATGACTTGTATATTTGTATGAGATTTCAATTGTATGGACATATTGTGTGGATATACTTCATTTCTATGAGACTTCAATAGTATGAGACATGTATGTTATAATTATATATTCACATGATTAATTTCTGTTTATTACATGCATTATTAAATAAGTTGTTGGAGCCAATGATTAAAACATAAGCATTAAAAGCAAATTGGCTCATGGATTCAAACTTAAAGGAACTAATTTTTAAAAAGTTAATTATTCAAACAGGGCCAAGTAACCATGGCCAAGTAACCATGATACAACTCGTCAAGGAGCCAGATTCTGTCACTAATCTGTTCCTAGTCCATGCGGAACAGGGTCTGAACCTGTTGATGGATCAGTGATTGAGATATCTTGTTCTTGGGTAACTACGACGCTTCGAAGGAGTAACTGGAGGCAGACGCCGACTTTTACCGGCAAAAAACATTGCATACATTTTGCATGAACTTGACACATCCCTCTGTACAGAATTATCCCCCACATCTACACATCAGATTTTATTTTCTTTTTTTTTGCGAGGAATCTACACATCAGATTAAGACTAACTAATCACCTCCTATGATTCTTACTAATTACATGCGCCTAGCTAGCCGTCATCTTGTTCCTCGTCTTCGTTTCAGGACTCCGCCAAGTGCGGCGGCGAGTCGAAGATTCCCTGGCCGGTGGCGAGCATGGCCCGCGGGTCGAACTCGGCCTTGAGCCGCGCGAATCGAGCCCACCTCGCGCCGAAATGGGCCTCCCACTCGCGCTGCGCCTTGTGGTTGGGCAGGTACTGCTTGGCCCCGATGCCGGCCTCGTCGCAGAACTGGAGGATCTCCCGGTTCTGCCGGTCCAACGCCTCCAGGCTCTGCGCCGGGTCGGTCGAGCCCGGCACCGCCGACCGCAGGAACGCCACTAGGTAGAACATGTCCTCCTCCGGCGTCACCACCGAGCTCCTCGGGTCCCATCTGCGACGTACGCAAATCAAGTTTTAGTATAAATGCACACCAGAAAAAAAATAATGGAAAGAACGAGCAGAGTAGGAACAGAAGCAGCAAAATCTGTGCTGATTCCGATCGACACGTCCTTTCAGGTTAAGTACTAATGTGAAAGCGACAACACATGTACAATCTGGCCACTAGCGAAGCTAACAATTGGTGCCGTGGAAAGGCGATGGGGAACGGGAGCGGCGCGCGCCGGGTTAGAATAACCGGTCGGCGCAAGGCGGTGAAGGTGACTGATGATGCGCGCCCCCGGCTGTTCTGTTCCTAGCACTGTCATGGCCTGTCACCCTAGTGCGCGGTATGTCCGCGGTCAATTCAGTCATCGGAGACGCGGCGGCTGCGTTTCGGAATTAAAGTGTGGCGGCAGCCGGCAGCACGATCCATCCTGTGCAATCTGCGGCCAATCTGGAGGTATATTTGTTTATCCCGCGCCAATCATGGGACACCCACCCGCGCGCGAGCACGCCGCAGCCCATCGGCCACCTGTGCGCGCGCCCTCCCGTGTTGCCGCATGTGAGAGGATGGCCGCGCGCGCTAGTGCTGCATGTGACGCTGCGGGCGCGGGCGGCGGCGATACACGAATGATACTACTGATATGACAGGTAGATTGGCTGGATATAGTAGGATGGGTGTGGCGAGCTGCTTACTTGTGCCTGTTCATGGGGTAGATGAGGATGGGCCCGCCGGCGGTGCGGCTGCCGAGGACGCCGCGGAAGACCCCGCGGTCGAAGTCGGCGATGCGGGACGCCGGCACGAAGAGGTTGAGCCACGGGTGCGGGACCTCCCACATGCCTTTGCCGCGGAGCTTCAGCTCCGCCTTGTGGACGCGGTCGAGGAAGTCCACGTACGGCAGGTCCGTCGTGAACACCGTGCCCGGGATGAAGTTCAGCTCGCCTAGCAGCGCCTCCACGTCCTGTAAAGAAACATCAGAATTTAATTAAGCTCCTGGTTTAGAATGATCTGCTCTACCTCGTCTTATCTTTTTTTCATCACTTGCATAGTACACTAGTGGTACTGCGTAATTAATTGATTAATTAAGTGGTCGATAAAATAGTGCATGTTTTGTCAGTGGGACTAAGATCTAGACAGCTAGTACGTTTGCAAGATCCACCGATCCACTGTGCTCAGCATGTGGGTGCAATCATACAATCATCAAGGGCTTGGATTACACTAGAGAGCTTGACTAAACAGCCCGTAACTAACTAAAAACATGGCCCAATGATTGGCTAGGTGCCATACCATTAGAGTACTAAACTACTCCAGTAGGAATAATCAAGAAATTTCGTCATAAACAAATGGGCGGTCAGGGGGAGGCAGAGAATTATTGGTGAATCAGGAAAGGCGGCGCCGGCCGCGCGATCGCGTGCGCACGACGGACACGCACCTGGTCGACTGTTCCGGCGGTGGAGTCGTCGTAATTCTTGGTGACCTCCAGGCAGTAGAGCACCCCGGAATGGTGCTTGAGCGAGCTGAGCTTGACCGGGTTCTGCGGCGAGAAGAAGGACGACCTCCAGTTGTTGATTAGGCCCTCGGCGGCGACGACGAAGCCCTCCACGTAGTCGAACCGCCGGGCGCCGTGCTCCAGGGAGATGAGCCGCTCCTGGTCCGCTGTGAACTCGGTGAAGTTGGAGTAGAGCGCCCGGATCCAGCGAACCTGGCAAAGTCAGAACGCCAAATAAATTAGTACCCACCGGCCGTACCGATCATATGGACACAGCTTAATCAGCGTTAGATCACACACGCTTAGTTAGCATGGATTAGTTAGCTAATTGTGCTGCATATGACAACAAAATATTGTGAATGATCGCACGATCAGCTAACCAAACGCTTCTATATAGAGTGTACGTATGTATGTGTATACACACATATATATATAAGCAGACCACCAATTGGTCAGCACAAACTATTTAGTCGATCCATCGGGTCGGCCCCAAATTCCCAACCAACCTGGGCCACTACCTGACCCGACGCGCACACAAAAAAAAAATCCCATCTCCAGACGCTTTTTCTCGGAGACCGTAGACCTCAACAGCGACCCAACATAAAGTTAATACTAACCCCAGCTCGGTCTCTGGTCGATCGATCTGTCCTACGTGTCAGCTCCCAGCGGTGACTTACCTTGCGACGGCCACAATTGGCAACACGTTTCAATTCGGTGCCCTTCGTGTGCGGGGGCGACATGTGCTGAAATTTCCGTACCTAACAAAAGATCCGCCGAGGCCATCAGCCAGCAGCGCGCATCGATCAGTCGCTCGCTCGCTTTCCCTCGCGCGGCGTGGCGCGCCCGGCCGCCACTTGCATGGCTGCTTGCTGATGCCTCAGTTCCCTATTGGGCCATTAGTTGGAAAGCGAGGCCGCTGACACAAAAGAACGGGGTCGTCGTCGCGTCGCGCTCCGTGCCAAGCCCTGGAGGGAGGGTGAGGTGACGCGGAGAAAGGGAAAGTCGCACGGGGAGCAGCGGGTGGATTAGCGGCATCGCTCGATCAGCTCAGCGGAAGGAGGAGGAGGAGAGTGAGGTGATCTGATGATGTGTGCGACTGTGTCGCGTGCGCGTACGCAGTGGTGGGTGTGACGGGCCGGGTGGGATTTCGGGGTGTTACCCTGTGGGGAGCAGGCTCGAGGGCGATGCGCGCGCGCGTGATGATCCCGAGCTGGCCGAGCCCGCCGAGCGCGCCGAAGAAAAGGTCCGGGTTGTTGGACTCCGAGCAGGTCACCACCTCTCCTTTCCCTGCAAAAGAATTGCGGTGACAGACACGCGTCAGAACTTGCGAGGGATTACTACTGTCTATGCTTGCATGGCGGAAGGTTGGGTGGGCGAGGAGGTGGGGAAGAAGTTTGAGGAGATGGTGTACAAGTCAGTCTGGTGCTCACCAGTAACGACGTCGAGCTCGTAGACATTGCTGATCTGGGGGCCATGGTGGAAAGCCTGCCCGCTGATGCCGGCGTTGGAGAGGGTGCCGCCCACGGACAGGTAGAGGTAGTCCGTCCACGACCGCGGCGCGAGGCCGCCGTGCGCCAGCGTCCAGTTGAGCACGTCGATCCACAGCTCGCCGCCCCACACGTCGATGTAGTGCCCTCCGAGCACCGGCGAGTACACCGGCAATGTCCTCTCCGCCACCTCCGTGCGCCACCCGTGGCTCATGTCCACGACCACCCCGCCGGCCGCCTGGGCCTGCCCGCTGATGGAATGGCCGTGCCCCCGCGCCGAGACGCGGATGCCGCTGGCCGACCCGTACGCCGCCTTCACCAGCGCGGCGACGTCGCCGGCGCCGCGCGGGTGGAACACGGCCAACGGCTCGGCGCTGGTGAGCCGCCCAAAGTCACGGGACGCCGTCATCACATCAGACGGCTCCACGCTGAGCCGCCCACCGCCGACGCCGACGCCGCCCAGCTGCATCGCCGCCTCGTCGGCCGGCTCCACCGGAAGCCCGACCGTCGAGATTAGGCAGTAGATCAGGAACACCATGAACACCAAGCACCGCGCCATTGCCCACCGTGTGTTCTTTGCAGGCCTGGTCTCCACGGAGAGCTAACCTACTTAGCTAGCCTTGTGTGCGCGTAGCGTGCACTATGACGACAACGAGAAGGAGAAGAGATGGTGATGTGTTGCTCGCGAGGAGGAGAGGTGAGTGTTGGTGGCGAGGCGAAGGGATCGGTATATATAGGCGAAAGGCGGAGAGAGAGGCGGTGGTGGAGTGACGAACTGACAAAGTGGGAGGGGGGGGGGAGACCGAGGAAGATAGGAGAGAGAAAAAGCTCTGACGCAGGAGCACAACCCGGCCGCCCTCCAGAATAAACAACTCCTGTGACGCGCCACGACTCATGCACATCTCGCGCGGTCGCGCCTGACTCGCCCGTCCCAGCATATGATGGCCGGTGCAGAATTCGGAAATTACAGCTAGCCACGCCCAACTGGATGCAAAAGAAAAAGGGAAACAAATCGGGCTTTGAGTGATCGGCCTGAATGTATCATACGGAACCAACGACAAGAGGTTCAGAGATAACAAGATCTCACTTCTCTTGTATTCTGTCTGGGTTCGTTCATTTTGATCGATCGATCCAAATTGGCAAATTCTAAAGGCGACGTACGACGCCGGCCGGCCGGCTCCCCGTTCTGCTGCTGCCATGTGCGATGAACTTTCTAGTGGAGTTCTTTAAGGCGTGTTTACTGGAGGGAAGACCCAAATGCACGTAATCCAATCTCAGGGTCGCTAACTAACTTTTTGAGGGAGATGAGATCAGGTAGTTATTAACCAAAAGAAATCAAGATCCTTCCCCGTTTCCGTATCTTGACCGACCTTTCGTTTGGGCATGCAGATGGGGAGAATCTACAGCAGCATCGACCTTTACCCCGAATCCGCTAGCTTTCTGCGGGATGAGGCAGGCATTTCACCAAAGTACGAGCTGCACCAAATCTTCAGCTAAAAAGGAGAAAGATGTGCAGCTAGCAGTGTGCTAGTAGTAATAACAGCAGCATCAGCAGCAGCTGATGGTCAATATCTCGGTCTCAGTGTTCAACAAAAGGCATAGCTGCGGCTGCTCTCCCACAGTGGATGGCCTTGCAGGCTTGCGCGCACACATGCTCCGTATCTCATACTAGGCTGCTTGCGTGGATGGCTAGTGCCAACCGTAGCTAGCTTAGCTAGGCGCCACCTAACGGCAAGAACGACGGGGAGAGCCGGAGAGATCGATCAAACAGCATCCGTTGCTTGTGTCCATCCACATGCTCGATTGCACAGGATCGCGGCAGGATACGCTGCGTCCGCGCCTTTTTGCCTTTTTCCGAACGCTCTCCCATCGACGACGACCCCTGTGCTGCACCGCACGCCACGCCCACCAGAATTCGGCCATGGTTTCGGCCGCGCGAGCGGCGCGCGCTGGGGAATCGGAGCGGAGGACATGGTTTTTTTTCACATGTGCTCGCGCGCACGTGAGGGACAAGACATGGTTGGCGGGTGGGGATACGAGCGACTTGTTACATGATGCGTGCGACGCGGGGCCCGGGTCCGGCCGGCCAGGCCAGCCGGCCGTCGTCGCTTGCACCCACGCACGCGCGCGAATTAACTCCCGGTAGAGATAGAGAGTGCGTAGTGCGTACACGTGCTTGGTCGTGCAAGCTAGCTACGTTAAATCTAGCTCTCTACATGTAAAAGGTGATCCGGTTATGATCGCATCCTGCAGCCGGGCGTAGCTCTAAGATATGCTCCGAGGCAGGTCCGTGGAGTTTTCTAGCGGCCGCAATTTTTTTCTTTAAATTTATATATTTCTAAATAATTTATATCACTTATAATGCGACAACAGTTCAGATCTAATATATTTCTCTTATTCACTCATAATCCAACGGACAAAAATTAAAGTCTATTTTTTTCCATATTATCTTTATTTTTATTGTGTGCATCCATGTATGAATTTAATTGCGAAATGTTATTGAAGATTTGTTTCTTTTTTATGGCTTGCATACATGCAGGTTATTTGAGATTAGCTTTTTTTTGGCTTGCATACATGTTTGAATTTAAAAAAAAAGTGATCGATTATATTACTGTAACGTTAGCACATGTATGTTACTGGTAGAGTCTAAAAAATAAAGCTTAAAAAATCCAAGTTTCGTAAGTGATTAAGATTTTAAGTTAGATTATAAAAATCTGTAACCGTAGAATCTAGTAAATAAAGCTTAAAAATTCAAGATTTTTTTAATTTTCACCGACTGGTTAGAATCTCGAGCTCCACCAAATAAAGACTGAAAACTAACATTCAAGAATGACCTAATTAATTAAGGTACGCAGCTCAATCGTTGAGATCAAAAAAACTGAAACATACGATAAAAAAATGTGAGTGTTCATCGTGAAGAAATAAATCAAGACACTAGTCACACTAGTGAGGGTTTGTGTACGTGGATATATACACATTATAACACGCATGCTGTGCTGAATACATGGTGTGTGTGTGAACCGATTGAGTGTGGTCCATGTCTTGATTGATCGCGATCATGTTGTTAGATTTGCAACTTGATACGGGTGCACCAATCAAGTATCAAACGTGCATGAAAGAACCAGCTAGCTAGCCATGCGCGAGCTATAAGTTGTTATACTGTTGATCGATCCAAGACATCGAGCTAGCTAGGGGACCAATGCAAGGAGATCATAATCGATGATTTAACTTGTGTTGTACGCACGTATATACGTACAGTACCTGTGATATGTTGCGTGGTCTGAACGTACAGCACAAAGTGTACTGTTTGTAGTACCGATCTCCATTCCAAAATTCAAGTGACGACACGTACCAGCTTTTTCCCAGCCTCATCTCAAATTAAAGCATTCTTGCGGTTTAGTTTTGCTTGCACGCTCTGCCGTAATCAATCAGCCCATACTGGTGTTTCAAGCTCGCCGAAATGTTAATTTTCATCTTGTCTACTACAACTTTACAACAGTATATATAATATAATGCTCATAAAAAGAGTTCATGGCGCCAGCTGGTAATATGTTTAATGTTTTACTTAGTTATTCTAGATTGTTTCAAACAAATTGATGCATGGTGACACATATCCTCATACACCAAATAATAAACAAATACACTTTAGAACATAAGAAAATTTCAATCCACCTACAGTTAGATTGCGTCTGTTGCATGGTGGGCATCTAATCTGCGACATCTATTAGAATGTAAGTCAATTTATCCTCTCTGCTACAACGACTTACATTTTATAACAGAGGGAGTATCTTTTACTAGCAAATTCTCGAAATCTTACGTACTAACATTACTATTGAGTTATTGAATTAGAAATATTATTTTTATCCTCTAAATCAGAAGCATTACCGGCCTATATTGCTTTATGGAGGCACATTTTTCTTTACTCTCCCCTTCTCACCACTCTTTCTAATCAACGCTTAGTTTAGTGCGTCAGAGCTTTTAGAAGTGTGAGACATGCATGCATTGTTGTCATCCCGATACAAACGATGCTACGTACCGTCCTAACTAAAGCGACTCCACGGATAGTGTGGATGATAGATGGGAGGAGGGATGAATTGGGAGGTACAAGAAATGTTGGGTCATTGTTGACACAATAATAGCACATGCAGTTTTGAGCTTTCAGTTGGTATATATTTTCTAAAAAAACTGAAGTATATATGCATGAGAAACCAAATAAGGAGTGATAAAGTCCAACTTTCAAATTTTAAGTTTTCGAAATTTTGATGTTTTAGAGATTAAAATAAAAAATTTAAACTTTAACTATTAACGACTTTTAAATGTTTAGATTGAAGACGCTACTAAAACATGATTATAGATTAGTGTTAAAAATATTTTAATAAACTTAAATATTTGTTTAATTTTTATAAACATAATAAAAATCATAGTCAAACATATATTTTGAAAATCATGTTATTATCTAAAACATCCAAAATTTATGGAACCGAACGTATTAAAGTAAAAAACTTACCATCAGTTTTTGTCTCATTGAGCGCGCGTGTCGGTTTGTGTGTGCGTTTTCTACCTAGTAAAAAAGATAAATGATGCTTTCCTTTTTTTTCCTTTCGGAAAAAAATTAGAGCAAGACTAAAAATCAAGTCAAATGGCAACCAGAAACGGGCCTCGCAAGAGCATAATTCAAGCATTAATTGCCGTGTTCCGGCAAATCGACCGATCGATCGCATTCCATTTCCTTCTACTAATGGCAGTACGTACTTATTGCGAGCTAGCTAGGACCATTCGACCGGACCAGCAGCAAGCAAACGGACATGCCCATGCATGCATATGCTTACCTAAGTTTTCGATCTGAAGCTGACCTAAGATTATTCCCTCCGATCCAGCAGCACCCTATACCGCTCTCGATCGATCGATCGACCGACCGCCCAGCCGCGCGCGCGCCCGGCGCGCCGGTAGATCCGTGTGCCTTCCTTTCTCGAATCGGTAGCTAATTAACCGTGGACGGTTTCGCGTGGCCACCGGCGTTCGATCGCCATCGATCCATATCGCGAGATCCCCCCTGCCCGATTCGGTCCCGCGGAATCTATAGCTCGCACGTTTGTCGATCGTCGGTCTCTCGCGTGCGTGCCTGGTCGTTGCGCGCATGCGACGTACGTACTCCTGAGCCGCGCCGTCGCCACGACGCCACCTCGCCCGCGCGCCCGTACGTGCCGACCCCGGCGTGTGTGTCCCCTGCTGCTTAATTTGGCCGCGAGTTAATGCGCGCCGTCCCCGTTGTTGCCGGCCGCGTTGCTCCCCTCACCTATGTAGCATGCGATGCATGCATATGCCGGCCTGGCACGTAGTAGTACGTACGTACGCCAGGGGTCAACTTATGCATTTATAAGACGAAGGCGAGGGCACCGGGTACGTACTGTACGCAGCGTTAGGACGTGAAGCCGATCGCGTGTCAGTACGTCTTCATCCACCTTGATTTGAACCGCTCACGTACTGCCGTGGCACGCAAACTTTTTTTTTCGGTCAATGTTAAAAGACGTTGATTGATCGATCGATGTGTAATTCTGGACGGCTCACCTGATTATACTGTGATATGCACTGTCAATTGTCATTATCTACTACTACTATCCACTATGCTTTCCTAATGCCAGGGAGAAGGTCCCGTCGTCGTACGTACGCTGCATCGACCGATCGCTCCGATTGGAGAGATCGTCAAGACGAGCAATCAATGCAGCACGTACGTACCGCCCGTTACATCTTTGATAACACAACGATGAAGGTATCGACTCGATACTGATGTAGCCGGTCGGCCGCTGGCTCAGGCTGAGGAGCCGTGTCTCGGTCCGGCATGCACGCACAGTGTCGCCGGAGGGGGACAACGAAAGGGAGCCGGCGCCCGGTCCATCCACCGATCGAGCCCAGCAGCGGTAGTACGATTCCACGGCGCGGCCAATGGATAGGAGCGCACGCGGGCGCGCGTGGATCGATCCGATTAGTTTGGTACACATGGTCGGTACTGGCACATAAATGACATCGCTGCAACAACCTTGTGCCAGAATTAAAAGCGCAACCTGGAGTACGTTTTAGTGATGGTAAAAAACATGTTGAGAGCAAAAACCTAATTATACTTTGCTGCGTAGGGGAGTACGATCGCATCAGCATGTGGGTGGTTTCATGCGCGCACGCGCAGGCCGTGAGATAGGCAGATAAAATACGTGACGCGACACGGTTTGTCCCGGCCCGCATGCACGGAGAGGAGAGGAGCGGCGCGCGCCGCCGTCACGCCGATCGAGATGATCTCTTGCGGGATGGATCCGCCAAAGTGCGTCACGCGAGCGCCGCGCGTGTACAGACGACGTACTCGATCCTGCGGGCGTTTCAAACAGTCAAATTCCGGAGAGATATGATGAGGCGAGCACTAATTTTGGCTCATCTCCATGAACTCGCCGAGATCGCATCGCATCACATCGATCGTGTCACCCGGCTTTGCACATGCAAGCGAACCAACGATGTCCTGCATGGTCAGCACGTAGCTAGCGAGGACATCTTTTCTGATGTCACCGTACCGTACCGTGTCTGGTTTGGTTTTGTTGGGTTCTTCTCCACACCGCTATATATCTTAATTATTTGCACCTCACGATGATTATTTTGATCCGACTATATATGGTTGTAATTGTAGGTGATTTTTTACCAGCTATTCCGTGAAGTTGATATATACTAATTTGCACGTGGCTCTCACGTTAATCGCGAGCTTACACCGATCCAAATTAGGATTTCCGTTTCTTTGCGTAAGTGCGTGTGGTGCGTGTCAGCGTGTATTATGTTGCGGCCAATACTACAGAAATATATAGATAGATGTAGGTCTGTAAGTCTATGTAGTATCGGGTTATGCAACCATCACTACATAGCAGTAGTGATAAGCCATTTTTTTGTCGGTTTTAGAACTGACATATATAAGAGCTACATCGAGAAAAAAAGAAAGAAGCCGACACTTCGAGCCCCATATCCCCTGAGATTCAAGTCCAACACAAATCAAAAACATCTATTACATTTATGAAAAAATAAATCAAGAACTCTTGCATAAATAATAAAAGCTAGTTATATTGCACATATCAGCTCAAAAAGTACATCTAGCCCCGCGGTGGGTTTTGGTGGTTAATGTCGAAACTTGGTATCCACAGTTAATGATAAAATGGTTAAGGGACTAATACGTTTTAATTAAGATAAGTGCGAATGATTAGTCCCAAAGTGTTTAGGTGTATAAAGTGTGCGTAAAGGAAACCCCCAACAACAAATGCAAACCGACGAGAGGATTCAACACCTTATTTAAATTTTTATTTCATTTACTCTTGAGTTTTATAAAAATCGTACTATGAAGAAGGGTTTCAAGTTATACCCTAAGAAGATCTAAGTGCTCAAAGTCGAAATCCCGAGGAGAAAGTTTTTTAGCTAATTTATAAAAATTTGCCCCATCCAGGACAGAGAGTCCAGACCAATAATTCCAGGATTCTTGACCAGAACTTCCAGGCGTCTTCGCCAACAAATTTCCAAAGTGTTGACCGGAAGTTCCGACGGTCCCTCACCGGAACTTCCGGACACCTCTGTAGTCCAAATGTGAGTAATGGCTAGATGACATAAGTACATATTTATAAATATCTCACACCCTCTCCAACTCAATTTTGGCAATCCAACTTTCGTTTTTTATCCCCTAGCCTCTATCATGGTATTCTAGACCACTCACCTTGTTCTTGAGCCTAGGGAATGAATCCGTGGAGAATTGAGGGTTTTGGAGAGGTTTTGTGAGAGTGAGAGAGCTAGGATGACTTGAGCACTTTGTGATTCTCGTTGGGCTGTGGTTTGATGCTTATTACTCTTGGAGGATAAATTTCTAGACGGTTAGGTGTCTCCCATGAGTATCCGTCGATTTGTGGATTGACCCAGGAGGTTTGTGAAGGTTTTCCTCACCTCTGCAAGAAAACGAGATATGTTTAGTGAAAATTCGAGCTGAGCTTCGGAGGTGGTCTTGGTAGAGCGATCCTCGTTCGTGGTGCTTGCTAGGGATTAGAGTTGAGGATCTTTGTGGTCATTTGAATCCTAGCGAAGAACCTAAGGACGTTGGATTGAAAACCAAAGACTTATTCTTATGGCTTTTCTTGGTGAGGTAAAGGGTTAATCGAAACCTAGCTCTTTGGAGTTACTCAACAGAGAGTATGATTCTTTGAATCTGAACTTCGGAAAAAAAATTTCTTGTCTCCCTTGTGTATGTTCTTCACTTTATGTTAAGCTTTTCTGTATCCTGCTTATTTTAACTTGTCACCTGCACATAGTCTAGTCTTGAAAGTCCCTAAGAGTCGAGATTAGAACCTTGAAATGCTAGAACACCGAAAGTTCCTAAATAAAACACCAGAAATTCTGGTCAGCCTGAGCTGTCTGAAATCCAGAGTTCCTGTCAGGAAGTTCCGTTCATTATTGTTTTTACCCGCTGCGATTTCTAAGTGATTTCAGGAACACCTATTAACCCCTTCTAGGTGACATCTACGAGCTTTCAAGTTCATGTTGGATCGAACGCAAGCTCACAGGCCCTAGAGCATGAACTCCCGCACATTAATATTAAGAGGAAATATTTTCTCGTCCCAAAGAATCGAGAAATCCCAACACAAAAGGAAGCATCAGGAGACAAATTAGTTGTTAGATGAGGACGAGCCATCGTGGTCGTGTCTTCATTGTCGTCGGTCAGATCCGGCTACCCCTGACCTTCACAAGACCACAATGTCATATCCGCTGACCTGGCCACCGGAGCGAAGCGGTTGCAGCAACCTCCTTTCGATGTGGTGGAGGAGACGGCACGGGGGCCAGATCCGGCGGCACCTAAGCTCGGGCTCATCAGATATGGCGTTCATGCCACCATTGTCGCCGTTGCTGATGAATCTGACAGAGGTGGCCGAGGCAATGGAGTCGTCAGCCACCGCCGTTGCTCGAAGAGGTGGGGAAAGAGAGTTGATCAAAAAAGAAAGATGGGAAGGGTGAGCAAGAGAGGGAGAGATAGAGGGAAAGAGAGAGTGAGTGGAGGAGGAGATAAGGTTGCATATGTTCGGCTCGGCTCATCCTAAAGCGCTGGTTTTTAAAAAACAAGTATTTTATGTCATATAAAAGCGCTGATTTATTTAAAAAAGACACATATAATATAGATGTCAGTTATTTACTCTAAATTTGTGTGATGAAGAAAAACATCATATATATTAATTTTAGATGAATCTATACATGTAGGTGTTAATAGAGGTTTTGTAGCGGGCGCATGGTATACTACTCCTGTCATGGTGGTGCGTGCCCACGTCCATGCTTATACTCTTCGTTCCAGTGGAAGAGCATTGAGCATACAGAATAGGGATACCATGCATGTACTTAATTAAGGCTTCGAAATGACCTTTTCCTGAGAGGAATATTTCCAAACGAGATAGTTTCATGGCGTAAGATATGGACCCTGTGAAGAGGACCCAAAGTAGCAACCAAAGCAGACAAACAGTACTACTACACGGCCTAATATATGCTCGGATATGATTGCTGTTGCGCATGGAAATCTTATGCGTGCATGCCTAAGGATCGTGTGCCCGTACGTGCGTCTGTTGATGAATGCGTGTGTGCGTTTCTAGTATCCATGAACATGTCATAGTACGTAATGCACTATATGTATGGGTGGGTTTCATGACGAGGTTTTAACTAATAAACTTTGAGCTTTGGAATAACTTTACCAACTAGTAAAATGAATATTTGTAAATTAGTGGTCGATCATCCATAATATATCCCATCAACCTACCATGTAAGTCACTAACAATATGTCGTACATCATTGATATTATCAGATTGACTTTTAGACTAGTTTTTTTTCTTACCTTTTTCAACTCCTATCATCCATTTTTCACACACAACCTTCACAAAACATGTTTTTTAAAAAATATTAAAAATTTATTATAAAAATTATATTAACTTATTTTTTATGTTTTTTAATACTTAATTAATTATGGGTTAATAAGCTAGTGCAGGAAAGTTTTCTAACTCAATCAAACAAACCCAGCCTGACAGTGGAGTTGAGTCTTAAGAAAACACTTCTTTAACAGATTGAGGGCCAGCATGCAACACGATGATAATTCCATGCATTTATTCCTCGAAGCAACACAGTAGCAAAACTGCATGGCAGATTAGTCAGAGATCAGTGTAGCGAATAATAGCACAAACTAATCGTGTTGGCGTACGCAACAAATTACAGATAATGTTTACGCAGCTGCATGCGAGAAGATAAATAAACGCCAGACGAGTTCAAGTGTGTATATACATGTCGGCAAGAAATGTTGCTAACACTGCACCACACCCTAAGGTACTCCGTAGCATATAGAAAATAAAATAGTACGTACTACTTGCTACTAGCATAATCACTTTAATTGGGATTTTGGAAATGATACGCCATGAAAAATGAGATTTGGTTATCCAGTTCATTGCGTGACCTAACACGCCGTGATGCAGCAGCGCTAGCTTGCCCTCGGTGTTGCATAATTATACCGACCATATACGTGTATTTTTATGAGAAAACTAAAAATAAATATATATTATACTCTTTTTATTTTTTAATATATTACGCCGTTAACTTTTTCAAAATATGTTAAGTACTTATCTTATTTAAAAATTATATAATAATTATTTATTTTATTATAACTGGATTGATTTATTCTTAACCTTTAAAGCTGACTTGTATTTATATATGTTTTATATATATTTGTAAAATTTTAAAATAAGATAAATAGTTATATGTATATAAAAGAATTAATGATATCATATATTAAAAAACGATATTTTGGTATATGTGCTCAAATATCATCTTCAAATACCATCTATTTCGCAAGTAGACGTATATAGGCGTACGTCTCCTTGTAATTAGGTGTACGTTCGTCGTTCGTACATGTGCAGTTGTGCACAAATTCAATAGCATGGATTGGTCGGCCTATGTTGATATTTACTCGGTTGAAAACTGGAGATGCTGCAGCCTGCAGGCCGGTTTGCACTTGTGCATACTAATAATGGCGTGGATTGAAAATCTAATTAAAACTAAAAATATATTGCCACCAAATCTGTAAATTAAGATTATAAGAGCAGCGTGTGCTACCCAGGAACTGAGATAACTAGACAGATACTGAGATCCCATCGTCCGCCGTCCGGCCGGCCAAGTCACGTGATGCCAGCGCTGAGGTTGGCAATCGTAGAACTCAGACCAACGTAGGTAGGACCATCCAAGAAGCTAGTGCAAAGAACGTCGTTTCTACGTTGACCCCCTCTGTTTTTTTAAATATAGGAGGCGGTTGGCTTTTAAACAAACTATTTTATCATTCAGCATGTTTACATATTTAATATAAATATATAAAATTATCAGATTTGCTTAATATCTTTCAACAGTAGAAGAAAAAAACATCTATCAAATTTCTAGCTGTCACATGTGTTTTAAGATTCACACGCGGAGATGAGAAATAAGAAATACGTGTGTGCTCAGCTCCTGTGACTACCCCTTCACGCAGAAGGTGGTATTCTAGCACTAAGTTTTGCATGATTACACATAAGTTATAATTAATGTAATTACATTATAGTTCTATTTGACAGATTTTAGTGATGATTTCCTGTGAAAAGTGGTATAGCTAGTCCCTGAGAATATAAGTCATGGTTAATTCACCTTTAACGGTAAGAAAAATGTTGACAAAATAAATGAAATTTACACAATTTTTTAATAAAATGAATGATAAATCTTTATGTCAAAAAATTATCAATGTTATATATCTAAAAACAGAGAGGAACTGGTAATTATATCTTTACTCGCGAATATTCTTAAATAGATCAGGGGAAAAACTTAAAAAGAAAAATATTTTTATGTTAAATCTCAAAATGTTTCTTTTTTGCTTGTTACGTTGTTTCAATCTTAGTCATTTTAATCATCTCACCTAGACAAATGTCTATAATTTATCAATTAATATAAAAACTAGCAAGTTAATCTTAGAGTGCTCAATTTATTGGTGTGTGTATATATGTGTGTGAGAGACTGTGACTGGATTGCTTAATTAGTACTTTCTTTGTTCCATCAAAGTTTAACTTAGGATTAAACCAAAATGTCTTCCATTCTATAACGAAGGGAGTGTGCATGACTTAAACTAGCAACAAGATTCATGTACATTTACTTTATTTATTTATTTATTATGTATCAAGTATGCGTTATTCTTAGGATATGACGTTCTCCCAAATGGTATGCTTTTTTTCCGATAATTGTTATGCCAAATATTAATATTAATATTAATTAATCTGTATTCAGTCACATGTTTGTAAACATGGTAATTAATTAGTCTTAACCAAGTAGTACGGTCAATCGACTGGACCGCTACAAATTAAACAAACAGCTATAATCCAAGTTCAGATTAACCTGACTGATATCGTCTATACATGTCAGAAATCACGCGTGCATATCTCTGGTCAAAAGCGCCACTAATATTATCTGGCCAGAACGGCCAAACTATATACGATCCCCACTTAAAACCAAAGCACTACACGCAGAATCTCTCTTAAGGCTAACTAGTAACACTAATGAATCATGGGAAGAATGTGGTTTAATTTAATTTAGGGATAAGTCGCTGTCACGACCAGGTCGTCGTTGCGAGTCCACTCACGGCCTCAGTCAAAGGTCCACGCGTCTTCGCTCGCCCGGCCCCCCTGCGCCGCACGTGGCTAGTCTAAGCTGCTCGTTGACTAGCGGTCAACAGTCCTGGAGACACTGAAAGGGAGGCGCCACCAGTAGTTTTTTTTGCCTTCGCTGCCGCCATGCATTACACTGCCAAATCACCCATTTTCTCTCAATCACACGCACGAATAGTACGCATCAGAATTAGAGTTGGATTATATTTTTTAACAACTCTATACTCGGTTTTTTACAACTTTCAGTTATTTTTAACGTTTTAAACAACAACAAAAGAATCTCCAAAACATATGTTTGATTATATTTTTATTATAATATAAAAAATAAGTAAATATTTAATTTTATTAAAATATTTTTAAGACTAATATCTACACAACGTTGTGCTGTCTTCAAACTAAAAATTGTAAAAGTTATTAATAGTTAAAATTTTATTGTTACTTAATTTTATCGAAAGCATTAAAAAATATAAAATTAGAGGAAAGAGTATAAAATAGGACTGAATTCTTTTCGGCAAATCAAAATAACAACTTTCTCTTTTTTCGTTACCATGTCGCTTGCTGCTAAACGATATATTTTGTGCAAAAGTTTTCTTCACAAAAGTTTTTTAAATCAAATAAATATGTTGTCAAGTTTGTAATGACTAATACTTGATTAATCATATTAATGACTTGTCTTATTTCATGAGCCGCCAAATCGCTCCGTTAAAACACTAAGTTCTTGTTTGGGGAGTTAAGATTCTGAGAAACAGTTGGTTGGTACCTAACTTTAGAGATTTTGGAGCTTTTAGCTTATAGTTCATTTTCTAGATTTTATAGCTACTTATTCTCAGAATTTGGACTGTTTGGGGAGCTAGAGCTTCTGAAAAAAAAGTTGCAGTAGCTAGAAGCTCCCCCAAACAGGACCTAGGTCGCCTAAGCGCATCCATGCATTTGTAGTACAGTAGTATGTGGCATAGTACTTGTCGACTTGTACAACAGCTAGACTACATGTTGAAATTTTTATTTTTTTAAAAAAATATTTTATAAATAGATCCTTGAAAAAACTTATTCTATAAATAAACATTTTTCGTGACGTCAACGTCGTTGGTGTCATCCCCTTAGCCTCCCGCGAAAGCTAAGTCAATGGTGTGAAGAGAGTCTGCGGCAATGTCATTGACGCTGAAAACCTATTTATTTTTTTAAAAAAGAACTTATTTGTAATAAAAATATATTTACAAATAGATTTTGGTGTCAATGACACTTACGATTAGAACTTGTAAATATTTTCTATTATAAAGAAGTTTTTTATTACATATATGTCCTTTTAATTTTTTTACAAATAGGTCCTTAGAGTTAGTATTATTGGCGTCGATCCTTTTCACAACAGTGACTTAGCTTTTGTAGAGAGACCATGTGAACGATATTAATATTATTTGCAGCATCATATTCAATCATGGTGTCAATGACGTTGGCGCTATAAAAATAGTTCATTTCTCAAATAAGTTTTTTTCAGAAGTCTATTTATAAAAATAAGTTTTCAAATCCACATACTGCATGCTTAAGCTTTCGTATGGCACATTAGTCCCGAACCAAAAAGATCGAAATGGTACTAGCATTGTAGCAGCGGTAGCTAGCTGCTGACATTGCATTGCACCGATATCCGTGATCAGTTGCGATCTATCCACCCGTCCGGTGATGCATGGTGGCACCCCAGGGCCATCTATGATCTATCCATCCATGCAGGCCACTAGCGGCGGCAAGCATTGTGCATTTCTGCAAAGAACCAAATCCCCAAAGGGGTTCTCCGTCCAAGATCTGGGCCTAGCTCCCTCCCTCTACTCCCTCGTCTACACCAGCATTGCACGTTGAGCAACAAAGCTACAGCTACCTAGTGCCTTCTGCATTCCGTTTGCCTCCCTAGCTAGCTCCTTTGCCTTTGCAGAGATCGATCGATCTGATCGGATCGATCAGCTCGATCTGCATGCACTCGCACGTACTTGCAAGGTATAGGAGAGATTACAGAAGATGTGGATAGAGACTGGTGGTGTGGTGTCCCCTGCAGCATGGCCATTGCCATGCAGATCAGATGGAGATGGATCGATCGCCGGTCGATGCGTGTAGTACGTGTGTCAGCTAACGCATGTACTACGACATGTTTAAATGCGCGCATGTGCGAGCCAGCCGGCCGTGCTATCCACTGGAACGGCCGGCCGTTGGTGTCCCTAGCTTTGATCCTTTCTCTTTTCGATCGATCTCAAAAGGCACAGGATTTGGTCCATCCAGCAACTGAATGAACTGATCGATGATCATATATGCTCGAAATCGAGAGGCATGACTTGATGAGTCGATCGATCGATGGCCGACCCAGTTGGAGAGATCGAGATCGAGACTGGATACGAGAACCATATCAGCTAGCAGGCAGCAGAGATAGCTAAGCTGCGAGAGGCTCAAGATGAAGCCTTATCCGTCAGAGAGTTGGGGGTAGAGATCGTATCACAGGGTAGTACAGCTTCAGATAGGGATCAATCGAGCTGCAGGATATATCTCTATCCATCTTGCCGGTGCGTACGTGGAAAGCCCTGCACAGGGATGTGGGTGTCTGGGAATTTGGCTAGTGCTGTGCTGCATATGCATGTGTGCATGGAGAGGCACTTTGCTTTTAACAAGATCACCACGAGAAGCCTCTAAGATACTAGTCCCTCTGTTTCGAGCTATTCATCTTATTTAAAAATCATATATTTATTTTGTTGTCACTTACTTTATCATTAAAAAAACTTTAGACACAACTTGTATTTTTGGTATTTATATTAAAAACTTTAAAAAAATCAGGGGGTGTCCTCTATTGAGAGATATGGACAGTACTGACTGGTGCTACTCTTCACAAATTTAATATTCCATCTAAGAGTAATGCATATAGTTCATGTGGAAATCAGGTTAGCGAGAGAATTAGTAGTGGGTGTTGAATATATTATCCGCTGGACAAATTTGCAATTCAGGGATACTTGACTGCTGCTCACAAAGTTATTATTCCCTCGCATATAATTCATGTGGAAATAAGGTCACCGAGAGAAGTAGTGGCTGTTGAATATATTATCCGCTGGACAAATTTGCAATTTAGTGTAGCTTTCCACTTTGCTCCTTTTTCTTGGAGGTTTATTGATTTTTTTAAAAGTAGCAACAACTTGGAGTTTCTGCTTGGATGGCTAAAAACACATGCTAAAAATTACTCCATCGCTACCGGGGGGCAAATCCTGAACCGGAAAAAAAGAGTGAAGAAGAAACAAATCCTCAACATGCCATGTCATGGACGCAGCAGGGAAAAGGCCAAAAGTGTGGCCTCAATAGGCAATAGTAATGATTCATGGGTACATGACTTCAATCATGTTCGTATATATAAATGTGCTTTCAATAGTATTTTAGGAAGATTATATATGTGTCATCGATTTGTCTCTTGAAGCGAGTGATAGGACACATATTTTCGAGATGTAAGTATAAAGGATGTAAGTATAATGTTACATGTGTAGTGATGTATTTATAGGTCTATTATATAATAATAATAAGACAACAGTAGCCTCGCTTAGTTTAATCCAGTGGCCATGACTCACTCGAGCCCCCTGGTTCTCTCTCGTCTTTCACGAGTCCCAAGGAAGATTTTGGCAACAGCGGATATCTCGTTCCAGAAGCGGCTCGCTTTAAGGTGGCAGCTCCTCGCCCGACGCGACATGCGTTCCCCCACCGCCACAGGCCACACACCGCACCTCGCCGTGCAACGGGAGGACACCTCACGCGGCGTCGCGCGCCACGCATGGCACGAGACGTACGTCGAACTGAGCCATTCCGGAGCACGCACCACCGAGGCAGAGGCCAGGGGCGGATCCAATGGGCTGCACGAGTATGGTGTGGCATACCCTAGGTCCAACCCAACAAAAATAATACCCCAGCCCAGCCTAATAAGAAAAAAAAGAAAAAACTATTCTTTGCTTAGCTCCCGTGCGCGAACCCCAGCGAGGCCCCCGGCGACGCGCGGCGAGACGGCTGGCACGCGGCGAGGCGGCTCCGCGCCGACGCGGCGCGCGGCTCCTCCCGGCGCGGCTCCCGTGCGCGAACCCTAGCGAGGCTGCGAGGCCCCGGCGGTGCGCGGCGACCGGCGAGGCGGCTCCGCAGCGCCCCGCTCCCGGCGCCCGGCGTGGCTCCTCCCCGGCGGCGCGCGGGCGCAGCCGCAGCGGCTCCACCACCTTCGGCGTGGCGGCTCCCAGTGGCGGCTCCACCACCACGAACCGGGGCCGGCTCGACGCACTGCTCCCCTCCACTCTCCAGTGACCCCTGGACCAAGTTCGAAAGTGAGTAAATCCCCATCCAAAATTGATTTTATTTGTTAATGTGGAAGAAAATCATGGGATTTGGTCATGCATTTAGTTGGCAAAATCCCTAAATTAATAGGATCTGTGATTTGCTTGTAGAATTTGTGAATTGTGAACTATGAAGAAGAGGGATGGAGACATTGCTTCAATGTTTCGAAAGCATGATGCAAAAAAACATGCTTTAGCTTCATCTCCCGTGGTGCAAAAAGAAAATGAAGAGCAAGAGCAAGGCGAAGAGAGTAATTGAAGAAGTTGTTTGTACCATGGCAGATGTAGCTACTCCTACACCACCTACTCCATCTTTAGAACCAATTGGAGATGTACCTCCACCGCCACTGCCACCGTCACCGCCACCACCACCGCCACCGCCACCGCCACCACCATCAGGTTTTGATATCAATCTCCTTCTACATAATCCAGGTGAAAGGTTGCCTATTGCAAGTTATCATGTTAATGATCAAGATGCAGTTAGAAGAGCATATATTCTTAAAGGGGCATTCCAACCTTATGCACATAAATTTCCAAAAAGAAAAATTGGCAATAGAGATCGTAATTTCACATGTATATGGTTTGCCAAATATGATTGGGTTGAATATAGTATCAAGAAGGATTCTCGTGTTTTGCTTTTTCTCGCTACTTGTTCAAAAGCAAAAATATAAGGGCAAGGGGTCTGATAAATTTCTTGTAGATGGTTGGAGAAATTGAAATGTAGGAGACAAGTCACTTATGAAACATTGTCGCTCTGAAGCACAGAGGGAAGCTCATGAAAAGTACATTGGCTATTTAACTCCTGCTGCAGCTATAGATGATAAAATTGAAAAGTGGAGTGATGAGGAAATAAGGGTTTATAAAATCAGATTGACTTATTCACTAAGATGTATCAAGTTTCTTTTGCATCAAGGGTTGGCATTCCGGGGACATGACGAAAGTGAAGAATCTAGCAACAGAGGGAACTTCATAGAATTGTTGAAATTTCTTGCAGCAAATAGTGAAGAAGTGAACAAGTTTGTGCTGAACAATGCTCCAGGTAATTGCTCATTGACTTGCCCAATGATCCAGAAGCAAATTATTTCATGTTATGCTATAGAGACTAGAAAAAAAATAGTTGAGGAGATTGGTGAAGACCGCTTTGCTATCTTAGCTGATGAGTCAAGTGATGTGTCACACAAAGAACAACTAGCTTTTTGTTTGCGTTTTGTTGATAAATTGGGAAGGCCACATGAGCACTTTGTTGGAGTAGTTCATGTAGATGATACTACCTCTTTATCACTTAAGAAAGCAATTGAGTCTTTACTTGTTAGTCATGGCTTGACTCTAACTAGCATCCGCGGTCAAGGATATGATGGGGCTAGCAATATGAAAGGGGACATTAAAGGTTTGAAAACATTGATTATGCAAGAGTCACCTTCTGCTTATTATGTCCATTGCTTTGCACATCAATTACAACTAGTTCTTGTTGCTGTTGCTAAGGACAATACAACCCTCTTGCTAAATATTGTTGGAGTTTCTTGTAAGCGCCATGGGATGCTTCGAAGTGCTAGACTGGAGAGTATCATGAAAGCACTTGAATGTGGTGAACTCAAAACTGGGAGTGGACTAAATCAAGAGATGGGATTGGCTAGGCCTGGTGAGACTAGGTGGGGCTCTCATTATAGAACTATGTGCAACATCATTTCTATGTATCCTACAATCTGTGAGGTACTCATCACTCTTGGAAAGGATACAACACACAAGGTTGATTGGGTAAAAATTCATTTTATGGTTGGAGCATTTGAATCTTTTGATTTTGTGTTCAGTCTACACTTAATGTTTGTTATTCTTGGATATACAAATGAATTATCCGAATGTTTGCAAAGGAGAGAGCAAGATATTATCCATGCAATCCAACTTGTTAATGTGGCGAAAAACAGAATGCAACACTTGAGGTCTGAAGGATGGAATCAATTCCTTCAAAAGGTCACTTCCTTTTGCAATAAACATAGTGTTGAAGTTCCTGCAATGGAGGCTAATTATGTGCCTTTTGGAAGATCACGGCGGTTTGTTCAAAATCAAACAAATGATGATCACTTTAGAAAAGAGGTACACATTGGGGTCATTGATAAAATAAGTCAAGAACTTGATAGTTGGTTTAATGAGGTTAATATGGAGTTGCTTTCTTGTATGTCTGCCCTCAACCTTCCAATTCTTTTGCATCATTTGATGCACAGAAGGTACGCCGACTTGCTGAATTCTATCCTAAGGACATATTTGGCTCTGAATTGCTAAGGTTAGAATTGCAACTTGATACCTATATTGATGTCATGAGACAAGATGATAGATTCAGTGGCCTAGAAAATCTTGTTGACCTCTCAGTTAAGCTAGTGGAAACAAATAATCATAAAGTTTATGATTTGGTTTATTTGATTCTCAAAATGGTATTGCTTCTACCTGTGGCGACTGCAAGTGTTGAGAGAGCATTTTCTAGTATGGATTTTGTCAAAACCAAGCGAAGAAATAAGATGAGTGATAGTCTCTTGGATGATTGCCTTGTCACGTTCATTGAGAGAGAAATTTTGAAAGATGTGGATGAAGATGATGTACTCAATACTTTTATGGCTATCAGAAAGCGTAGGCCAAAAAAATAGTGTTCTATCCTAGTTTACCTCTATCAATGTGCTATTTTAAACTATTTGTAATTTAATTTAAGACTTACTATGCCATTTATGCCATTTAGTAGTTGTGTATCGAATTGTTGGACAATTTCTTTGAAACTTTACCGAATTGCTAAATAGTTTTTACCGGTTTGCATATGGATTTTTTGATTTGGCATACCCCATATAAAAATCCTGGCTCCGCCACTGGCAGAGGCATATCTCAGCGAGTCGCGTCGCTGTCTCTCCCCACGAAATTTCAGTGCTCGGATAGTTGTTGGACTTGGCGCCAAGGTAGCTAGGCGAGGTAGAAGAAGAAATCCCCGTAATTCTATTACAACTTGGCGTAATACTAGTATACTACTACTAGATGAAATGCGTCACTAGTCTACACTACTCCATCCCCAGTCTTTCAGATTTGCCGAGCAAACTCCCAGCTAGGGGATTAACTTTGCCTCCCGCTGCATCCATCCATCCATCCAGGTCGGTGAGATTCTCCGAGACCGTGAGCCTCCCTCAATACTGGAGAAACGATTTTTTTGGACGATGCCCCAAATAGGTTTCAGGCGGGCCATAAGAGGTAGCGCCTGGAAAAACCGGTCCCGGGGGGCCCGGCTATTGGCCCGCACGGGATAATGCATTATCCCATGCGGTCCACTTAAGAAACCGCACGGGATATTATCCCATGCGATCGCTTAAGAGGACTGTACGGGATAATGTGATTATCCCATGCGGCCCACTTAAACAACTTATCCCGTGTGGTCCACTTAAGGACCCGCACGGGATAATGCATTTTCCCGTGCGGGCCTTTAAGTGGATTGTATGCGATGATGCCAATTGTTGCTATATTTCTTTGATTTATTTTATTTTCATAAATTTTTTTGCCAAGTCTCACATTTGAACTATAAGTGATTAAAAAATAGAATAAAATTAGTGAAAAAAATTATATTCATGTTGTTTAGACATTCTTGAGTCATTATCTTGTAAATGAGAATAAATTTTGAATTTTTCTTCATGAAACATGATTAGGAACCTATTGACCAAATAATTTTAAAATTGTATAAATAGCAAACAAAGTCGGAAAATCATGAAAATTATCTGGATGTCATGATATTATACGTAGAGGCTGTGGTAAAAAATTGATTCGGCTTCCAATATTTTATGAGATACGTTATCGCGTGCGGTCGGCTTAAGGGCCCTCGCACTCGACAAAATTTTGAAAAAAATTTCTTCTCCACCCTCCAAACTTTCTCTACTATGTAAATACAACATTTAACTCCTGATTATAAAATTTGGTAATTTTTTGATTGGTTTTGCTATATTTTTTTGATTTATTTTATTTTCATGAATTTTTTTGCCAAGTCCCACATTTGAACTACAAGTGATTAAAAAATATAATAAAATTAGTAGAAAAATTATATTCATGTTGTTTAGACATGCTTGAGTCATTATCCTATAAATGAGAATAAATTTTCAATTCTTCTTCATGAAACAAGATTAGGAACCTATTGACCAAATGATTTTAAAATTGTATAAATAGCAAACGAAGTTAAAAAATCATGAAAATTGTCTGGATGTCATGATATTGTACGTAGAGGCTGTGGTAAAAAAATGAGAAGGTTTCGATTATTTTATCATATATGACGCTCACAAAACCGAATATTCTCGAGAGAAGATTAGAAGTGTTGAGAAGGATTGTTTAGATTTGGAGAGAAAGTGACGGCCGAATTGTCTTTTGATTTCAAAATTTTTTTCATAGGCAATAATTAGCATATATTGATGTATGGAAAAATTTGGTAATTTTTTTGAATCTGTTTGATAATTTTTCATTAATATCCAATTTGATAAAAAAAGAGAGAGGGGGTCGATTATCACGTACGGGCCGCTTAAACCGCCCGCACGAAAAAATATCTTCCCGTGCGGGCCGCTTAAACTGCCCGCACGGGAAGATCATTTTTCTATGCGGGCCACTTAAACCGCCCGCACGGGAAGATCGTTTTTCCATGCGGGCCTCTTCAACCACCCGCACGAGAAGATCATTTTTCGTGTGGGCTATTAAACCGCCCGCACGGAAAGATGGTGGCCTATATATACTCGCGCGCGGGCTCCCAAATTTTTCTAAGTCCCCAGGTGAAAATCCAAACAACCACCACGCCTTCCGGCTGCCAAAATCTAGCGCCACCGCTGGATCCCCGCCCTGTTCGCCATCCTGCGCCGCCAGATCCAGCGCCGCCGCCGCCGCCGTCGCTCAACCCTAACCCTCGCCTCACCGCCCCATCCTCTCTCTCTCTGTCGGTCGACAACAAGACTACTGCGTCGCCGTCCGTGCCCCTTCACCGACCTCACCGCCTGTCGTCCGCCCCTTCACCGCCCCCCTCTCTTTCTCCGTCGCCGTCGTCGACCTCAAGACCACCCACCACCGTCGGCCCGCCCGCACGGCCACCTTCACCGAGACTGCCGTCCCTCCACCACTCCACCGCCTCCTGCCTGCCCCACCATCGACCTCAACCGGCGCCCCTTCACCGCCGCCCTCAAGATCTTCACCTTTCACCGCTCATCGTCGCCGCCTTCAAGACCGTGGCCGTCCATCCCCGCGCGACCTCCGGCCACCGGTTAGTACTCCACCCCGGGAATGTGGATGTTTGCTATGTTCTTGCGAGAAGATGATTATGCTAAGTTGATTATATGGATGTGGATGAATGGATTATGGATGTGATTGTACTGTGATGGATGTTTTTGGGATAGTAGTAGAGTATAGAAAAATATGATGTGTTGATAAATGGATTTATAGAAAATGAATGTGGATGAATGGATGATGTATGAATTTTAGATAAATTTTGGATGAATGTTAGATAATTTTTTGGTGATTTTTTGATATAACTTTAAAATAAACTTTTATTTATTTGATGGAACTCTAGTTAATATTGATGGAAATGTAAAATGGACTGTTTATTTTTTGATGGATTTGTCGATGATTTTTTTTGTGTGAAATGATGTGTAGGACTTCAATTTTTTGATGGAAATGTAAAATGGACTGCTATTTTTTGATGAATTTTTTCATGTGAAATAGTTGTTGTGAAATTTTTATGTGAATTAGTTGATGTGAACGAACGGACGCACGAACGAGCGAACGAGCGAGTGTTCGTTCGTTCGTGGACGAACGGACGAACAGACGTGGACGAACGGACGGACTAACGAACGAAGGACCGAACGAACGACCGAACGAATCGAACGAACGAACGACCGAACAAACGAAGGAACGGATGAACGATTCATGCGTCCGTCCGTCCGTTCGTTCGGTCGGTCGTTCGTTCGTTTGTTCGTTCGGTCGTTCGTTCGGTCGTTTGTTTTAGGATGAATTTTAGATTTTAGGTTAGATTTTAAATTTTCAAACACATATACCCACCGTCTCCTCGGTATATTCTAATCTCCCTCTCTCCTCTCCCTCTCCTCGGTCTCTCATCTCTCATCTCTTTCCCTCCCCCAATCTCACCTCTTCTCACGGACAAAATAAGCAAACATATATATTTTCATCTCTCGTCTCTAATAAAGAGAAGAAGGAAATAAATACATTTTTTTATTTTTCTTCTCTTTAGTTTTTGTCTCTATATTTTTTATGTATGTCCTTAATATTAGATAATATTACAAGTTGTGCGTTCACAAATTTCACAAGTTGGGTGTTATGAACAACTGTAGATCAAATGTCGAACGAGAAAGCTCCCTCCGAGGCATGCAACGTCGAATCAATGGAGAAGTCTTCGAGCGAAGGCACATGGCATGAACCAAGCGATCCGTTCATCGAAGTTATGCAAGCACCAGCACCACCAGTTGAAGAAGACCCAGACAACATCCCTATCGAGCAAGCAGTAAGTCCAGCCATATTGTTATGATCCCGATCGTAGGATCTCGTTTAAC
The DNA here is from genome assembly GCA_019925245.2 of Oryza australiensis. NCBI lineage: Eukaryota > Viridiplantae > Streptophyta > Magnoliopsida > Poales > Poaceae > Oryza > Oryza australiensis. Next base: position 5,165,606 of record JAIFGZ020000048.1, on the reverse strand, counting down.
GTTATATGTTGTACGTACAGATGGAAGCAAGGCGCCGCTCAAAAAGAAAGGCCGCCAAGTCTGTCGTCCGGTCTGCTAAAGTCAAGATGGACACAGCAACGTCCGGTCTGGTAGAAACCGACACGTCTGCGAGCGCTGGAGGATGTCAAAAAAGAAGACGTGGTCATAGAAGTAAGAACCAACCCCCAAGAAGACATATTATATCACCTCTCGAACTATGATGGGAAGCCATTAGAGCCCAAGGTCGCAATGACAAAGTTCGGCGGCGCTTGGGTACCGCGAACCCACGACCCTTTAAATGTAAATTCCGGGAGCAGTGTGGATGACAACTTGAAGAACTTCATATGGAACGAGCTGCGAAGTGGCTTGTATATCCGCCCGGTTCGAGGCTCGGGAAAAGAGTTTGCATTAAAAACGATTGGGGAGAGGTGGAGGCAGTGGAAATCGGACTTGAACACTCACTACGTGCAAAAGAACAAGTCCCCATTCGAAGACTACGGCGGGATTACGCCCGCCGAATAGGATAGGTTCGTGGCGAAGATGACAAGCCCTGAAGCCTTAGCACGGAGGAAGAAGATGTCCGACCTCGCGAAACGGAACAAGTACCCGCCTGCACGTTGGGCTCTAGCGGCTACGATGGCCACGTAGAGAAGTGGCGAGCAACCGAAAACAGCTTTGTTGCCCAAGGAAAGCCCCTACTTGTGGATGCACTAAAAGAAAGAAGCAAAAACTGGGTGTGGGCACGCAGTACGGGACAGGTCATTGACGAGGGAGAGATCCTGTTCGAGGATCCGGATATAGAGCGTGTGACCACAAGTCTAAAAGACATAGCCGAAAAGGAGAAGACGGGAATTTATTGCTAAAAGGGAACACGATCAGTTGACAGCTGTATTGGGCAACCCTGAACATTCTGGACGAGTAAGGGGTGTATCGTCAAAGACAAGTTGAAAAGAAGGGTTTCCTCGGAAAGCTGCAAGTTACAAGAAAAGAGACAGGTACAAACATAAACTTGAAGAAAAGATAGCAAAACAAGTTGAAGAATATTTCTACTTTCTTGTTGCACAGAATCGCCAAGTCTTCCCTAACTTCTTTCAGCAATCCGAAGAAACCACAGTACACATGCCCAGTAGCGTCGGGTCAGTTGACACCGCACCCTATCCCGTGGATACCATAACTGGCCCGACACCGTGCAGCCTCCTCGTGCCGATAGGAAGGGCTGGGAAGAGAAAGGAGGTGGGTACAGGACTTGCTATACCAGGGCGACAATTTCACAACACTCCAATCCCTAAGGAATATGCAAGGGTGCAGGTGGCTAAGGTGCATGCAGAGCATAAAAGCTTAGAGCTAGACATTTCAGCACCTGAAGGGATAGAATTGCTTGGGGATGCGGTGAATCAATTCATTCTATGGCATCGACAATATATCTTACTGGTCGGTACATCGTTAGCATCCCTAGTACAGTCGGTTCCTTAGATTGCTGATGCGCCTGCACTGCCTTCTCCACCAGGGCCTTCTTCCCCACCTCGCTCCCCACCTCGGCATGCTTCCCCACCTCGCTTACCACCTCGACATGCTTCCCCACCTCGCTCCCCTCCTAAGGATAAAGGTCCTGATTCGCCAATGCCGTCAGCCCCGGAAGTCATTGCACAACATATTCACCAATCTCCTCCGACACTGCAGTCGGCATTGGCGGTACCCCAAAGGCCCCTTCTACAAACAATAAGCCTTCCAAGTCCGAGCAAGCTCTCTCGTCAGATTATCCCAAAGATGATTCGATCAAGCTATGACAAGGAATTAATGGCCAAAGACGAGAGAGACTTAGGGTTCTTGGCTTTTAGGGGGAGGGGGCCGACTGACAAGCCGCAGGATCAATCGACCAAGTTGTCGGACTCACAACAATCGTGAAGAACAAAGCGGAGGACCCGCAAAATTGGACTTCGGACGAAGTGCTAACAAAATACGAGTACAGCAAGCCGTTCCTGCCGTGGCACGTCATGGAAGACATGCCCTGGGAAATTAGGCTAATGCACGACTGGTACCTAAAGGCATCCAAATTGGGGCTCAGCATGCTTACCGTGAAGGTCCCGGATGATGCGTTCACCAGTGGCCCAAATGAGATGCTGGTCATCGATTTCAACGACCTTCATGCATTATTCAGGATGGAAAAAATGGATATAAATCTTGTTGCAATTACCTGTAAGTATCAGCCTAACTTAATGTCATTAAAGAATTGATTTACAAACTAACTTGTGAATAATTAATTACTCGCTGCATTGCTTAAGATGCAATACGGAGACGCGAAAAAGACCAACTATCCAGCTGCGTTCGTTAACCCAACAAGGATATGCTAGACGGAACACGAGTTACATATTCATGAAGACTCCGCTGAGTTCAAAGGCAAAACGAAGAAACAAAAGGACGCGATCATCAAACAATTGGACAGGGATAAGATGATCGCGGTAGCCTTCTTCTTGGGCCGTGCTATGTTCGAGCACAGAGACAAAGATGTCCTAATGGTCCCTTATGCGTTGCAGTAAGTAATATTCATCCGTAAAACCGATATTTTACTAATATCCCCTACAATTAACATATCTCTTCGATCTTTCGCAGCGATCACTACATACTATTTATAGTATATCCGCGGGACCACTTGACCGTAGTGCTTGATTCGGCACACTACAGCCAGGAAAAATTTAAAGAGTTCCTCGTCATTTTAAATTTGTAAGTACTATCATGCATCATTTAACAAGTTTTGTCTGTTTTTACTATCGAATAATTAAACAATTGATCAGTGAAATATGCAATTATTTTTTCTATAGAGCATAACATAATTATGTAAGGCAAGGTAGACCGGTCAAGGATCCACAAAAGAGGAAGCTTCTTGTGAAGACAAATTGGACGGTAATTATATGCTCGATATATGCCGATATTTTATACTGTGTTTAACTTCAAATTACTGACGCATGCACATAATAAATTTTATTCAACACAGTGTTATAAGCAACCATCAGACACTAATCTTTGCGGCTACTACGTGTGTGAGATGCTCAGAATCTACGGGAGATACACTACTAAGTTCGAAGAAGTAAGTTCATCAGAGAAATATATCTCTACATGTTATCGATCTTGTATAATTTTTCTAATCGTATGTATATGTGTACTATTTTTTCTTAAACAGATCACGGAAGTTCCAGTTGTAGCGAACCGGTTCGACGATAGAACCATGCTTAACTTGGTTGCAGATCTTTGCCGCTTCATCCGTCGCGATGTCTGCAACCATTTGGGCGATTTCTACGATCCGGAGAGCGAGCTGGCGACGGACGATAAATTCAAACGACTTAGGGAGTGGGAAAAAGAGCACCGCCATTAATGAATAATTTGTAAATTGTTGTTGGACTTCTGTAATTTGCGCGAGATGAAACTTGATATGTATATAAACATACATGCATGATCTGGATACGTACATTTATATCTTTTATGAGAAAATAATATAATTAAATGTCTTTTTTTCTCGTACGAATATATATATATATATACATGCATCTTATCGATCGACCCATGTATTTAATATTACTGAGAGAGAGAGGAGAGGAGAGAGAGAGGACAGAGAGGAGAGGATCAGAGAGAGAGGAGAGGAGAGGAGAGGAGAGAGAGACCCTCTTCCCGTGCGGTCGACTTAACGGACCGCACGGGAAGATCCATTATCCCGTGCGGTCGAGTAAAGTGGCCCGCACGGGATAATCGATCTTTCCGTACGGGCCGCTTAATCCGACCGCACGAGATAATTGATCTTCCCATGCGGTTGGGCCGCCCGCACGCGTAATTGGTCTGTTCCCAGACCTTTTCACGCATGCGGACAAACCTTCCGCATGGAAAGATGCCTTTCGGCCCGCATGAAAAAATGGTTTCTCCAGTAGTGCCTATCACATAGTATTACCAATTATCAATGCGCCACTGTATCATTCTATTCTCTAAGTCTCATGGACAAATAAAAATAAAAGTAAATTTTATTTTGTGTCAATGTTTTACTTTGGATTATCTTTTAACTAATATTTTTATTTTGGATTAGTTAATCTTATCTTTGATTAACTTTGAACCATCCTATTTTTTTAAGCATATGAATGATCTCGAGTACGTCCGCTTCTATTCGTCAATAAACCCCTAAGTTATATGTAGACCGTTTTTTTGACATGTGATAAATTGAATGTAGATGGATAAAAGAGTTAAATGATGGTTCAAAATGACACTATGATAAAATTTTTTAAAAAACATTGGTTGATGAAACATCGATAATAAAAGATGAAAAAAGTGAATTTTACTCTAATAATAATAAGGATGTGAAACCCTGAGACTGAAAATTGCAGCTCATTGTTTATGACGGCGGGAAAGCATTGCCTGGAGGATGAACATGGACGGTTTCTTTTCTCTGCCCTTCGATTCCTTTGCTTCCTCTCCTAAGATGATCACGTCCAGTGGGAGTTTAAAACTGTCCAGAGCGAATGCATCCGACAGGTTCGTGGCCCTGCAATTCCTTTTGGCGCTCTGAATTCTTCCTCCCTTGGCCAGAAAAAAGAGGGCGGCAATTTGGACGGACAGAACCACAGAATATTATCTCTCTCCATGGATGTTCGTCGCAGCTAGCTGAGCTAGCCAGCGAGGTTTTTATCAAAGACAAATCATGGCACCGGCTAAATCACCGGCATTTCGTTAGTTAAGCACACCAGCACACACACGATCGTTCGTGCGTTGTGTCTGATCGGTGGTGGAATATAAGCTATCCTGCTGTAGTATCATATTTTGGCAAGGTTCATCCATCCTTTTAAGACTTTCAGGTTTCAGCCACATGGCAGTACTACTAGTATAGAGCGTCCACTGGGCTCGAATTGTGCTAGTTGGTTGCTACTAGTGAACATGCCACTTGCTTGTTCCTCACCCACTTCACCATCATCCGGTTCTCTGAATCTCTGCAACCAGTGTCACAGCTAGAGTCCAAATTAGCATTGATACTCCCTCTGCATTGCTCTCTCCACCAGGTTGGGCTCAAGAACATGGCATGTTTAGTGTTTACCAGCAGCAAGCACAAAAGCAGCAATTTTAATTCTGAAAGCACATCAAACATCACGCATGCATTCATGCATTGCTGCCTTTGATGTCACGAGTGAAAGAAAGAATAATGCCGCTATGTCCTCATCCCATAGCGACTCCACCTCGGAAACCGGCTGGGCAAACGTAAGACTAAACCGAAACATGACAACGAAATCGTGATCAGATCACAACCCCTTTTGGTGATCTTTGACACGACAGAAAGTTTAGTCTGATCGGTAGGCCTATCACTTCTCTGAAAAAACAATTCCATTGCTGGAGAGAACCAAATCTCCAAACCAGACACATAAATCACATACATTCTGATATTTTTTTGTTTCATATGGAAGATGATCAAATCATTCCAGGCCTCTGCATCTAGGAAATGCACACAGTTAATAATTTTAAGTTTACACAATAAATCACACGCATCCTGTATATATGCTCCACGGCTCCTCAACACAAAAGCGAGAGTGACTGGAACAAACTGGTTAACTAGTTCATGCAGAGCTCAGAATTCTGGAATGAGCTAGCTTTCCACGTAAACAAACAATCAAACCGCACTCTTCAAAGCTGAAAGCGTTTGAACTTCAGATCAAACCACTCTTCAAATTACAAAATTTAAGGACGCCTCTATAGTGGAAAACCAATCGTCACACCGATCTGCAGAGCTCAATCAAAACAGGTACTTGAAGATGTAGTACTTAGAACTGGGAGCTGCATTTCTGTTCCTGTCACCCAGCCAGTGCTGCATGTGAACGCCAATGGCGTCCAGGTACTGGCCGCTCCGGCCATGGAAGCCAACCACCTTCCCTTCCGTCGTCGCCGAGCTGAAGTAGGTTCCGACCTCCTCGCCGAACGGCCCGTACTTCCCCCGGCTACTGACGAGAGTGATCGACCTCAGCACTCTGGGCCCTTCCTCCGGGCAGGTGTTATAGTAGCCGTATATGCAGTTCAGGACCTCGTGTGGGTAGTCCAGTTTGATCTGCACCGGCATTTTGGTGAACAGCTAATTAATTAGCATCATACAAATCTCATCTTTAAGTCTTAAGCTTTGGTTACATGAGACGGGTTGATGCTTGCAGTGCAGACAATTTTATCTCCTATGCCACATTGTCTCAGATCATTATGAACAGCTTGAATTTTTGTACTGAAAATAAGTTGGCAGTTTGAGTCGAACTCACTCTGTGTGTTATCTGGCCGCCATTGCCGTGCCTTGTGGACCAGATGGATTGGCCACTCCTGTCGTACTCAATCTGTATAGAACCGATGAAATCGACTCTCATGATGTAGATTTGCTTCACTCCTGTGTACACGCCGTCATCCCAAGGCTTGCCTCCATCGCCACCCCAAGGTCCTGGCCCTACTGGTATTGGTTCTTTTACCACACCATACGTAACCTACAAAAAAAAACACATTTTTTCATTAGTCATACAATCATACTAGTAATTCACTATCACCAACACAGCTGAATACCTACTAATACTTCTTGCAATTAGCATTTCAGAAATGTTACATTTACCTCATCTCCTGTTTCCCTCTGTGCTATTGCAAGCATATCGGCGTGGCGAGACGGGCTCGTTTCGGTCAATGCTCTGTCAGCTCTCTGTGACAACACCTTGCCTTCAAGGACATGGACTCCAATGCTGTCAATGTACCACCCTTCCCTGCCATGGAATCCTACAATCCTACCTTCGGTCAGGCAGCTGGAAAAGAACGTTCCAGTCTCATCCCCGAATGGCCCATGACTCTTCTTCGTCGTGTGGAATGTCAGAGATTTGATCACCGTTGACCCCATGATCATCGTCGAACCGAAGTAACCGGTTATATGAGTTAAGATCTCTGATGGAAAATCGAATACAACCTGTCAAACAAAATCTCCATACCATCAGGACTAGTACAAGTAATGGTACATCACAAGTCTGAAACTGAAAATTCAGAAGCTGAAGTGAAGTTTCAGAGTAATTTTTCAGAAGCTGAAATTCAGAAACTGCATCACCTTCTCAGCTCTTGCTGCCCCACTGGCTCCACGCTTATCACCCCATATAGCCTGCCCATTTCGATCGTAGAGGACCTTCATCGACGATATACCCAATCCCCGCGTTAAATTGATCTGTCGAACACCCGTGTATATACCGTCATCGAATATGGTGCCACCATTTCCACCCCAGGGACCAAATCTCACCGGAGTGCTTATTGTCATGGTCCCATTATCCGAATAGAAACTAGGCAATGACACCATCTGTACATCACAGCAAAATTCACATACTAATAAATCCCTTTTCAGCTACAATATCCACATTTAAAACTGAAGAACTCTGAACCAAGTAATCACTGTAGAGTTTCTGAATTTGTCCTACCTTGTTCCACAGAGTAGTATCCTGTGATGGGTTAGGATACTGTTCCTTGGGATTGTTGCTAGTCAGGACACTGTAGCTGTCACCTCTATCTCTGACGGCAAAAACCATGTCGTACCCAGCATTGCTGTCTGCATACCTGTTGCCATTCTTGTCATGAGGTCTCGTGATGCTCCTGAGCGCTGAAGGAGCATTGGACGATGGAATGGCGTTCTTCTCCTTCTTGAAATGGCAGCCGATCGAGTCGAGAAACCACCCGGATTTGCCATGGAAGCCGACGACCTTGCCAGTGACCGCCACCGGGAGAGAGAAGGGTGTCCCTTCCTCGGCACCGAAGGGCCCATACTTGGAGAGGTTGCTCGCGAATGTTAGTGATCTTACGACGACGCAGCCTCCCAGTGATCCGTAGTAGCCACTGAGAGAGGTGAGGATTTCTTGAGGGTAGTCGAGTTTCACCTGTTGGAACAGCACACTTTGTCAGTCTGAAACTCAAAAGTCTGAAGCCTAATGTTCTTGCATATGTGGCTTTTTCAGGAATAGTAGCAAGATGTTCATTTCTTCTGTTTGCAGAAAACAAACTCAGTAATGCATTTCTAGCTTAATCTGTTTAGCAAATTAGCACAAGTACGACATGTCCATTCAAGAGGGTTACTTTTAAGTAGCATACTTGTATAGACGGAGATAAAATTGTGATCATATTGGCACATCTATGCTTACTGAAATTCCCAATCGGGGACTTGGAGACAAAATTCAAGGCCTGTTCAGATTGATGCTATTTTAAATCATACCATTATTTGATAAAATTAACAATTATATAGCTATATTTAGTTGTTACCAAATATTGGTAATGTCTATAAAATTTTTGCAATATTATATTGAGCCTATCTGTTAACGCTAAAATTTGGTAAGATTCCTTGACAAATTCGGTTTAAGAGAAAAGATCAACCATCCGATAAAAATTTATCCAGAAGAGGTTATCTATTAGTTAGGTATGGTTTAGTAATTTTTCTTTTTATCTTTAAAAGGTGTGTTTAGTGTTCGATGATAACTTTATACTTTTCCTTTTTATCTTTAGGAAAGTTTGTGTCGTGTTCAATTAGGACTCGTATTGGCACGTGGGTATAAATATGTACACCCAGGGTTTTTGTAATCCATCTTCACAGATCAATACAATTACTTTCGACCATCGTCACCCTAGTCTTCTATGTTTTATTTCGATGAGTTCTTGTTTTTGAGCATGGGCTGCATCGATTGAGTTCGACCTCCGACAAGAAGTGAGTTCTGTCATCTTCGCTTACGCTAGCGTGGCTAGGATTTCCTCGGTTGAGTTCGATATTATATTGGGCCGACGCAAGCGTTGCCTATCTGTTGTATCATCTCTATCTTTAGTTTCACTATTTATAGTCACATCGGCTTAGTTAGGACTTTCTCGGTTATGTTCGATATTCTAATCAAGTTGATGTTTCTTTAAACATAATGTCGCTTTAGATAAGTTTGTTATATCCATCACATTAGACGGATTTATTGGCTCATTGAGATGCTGCATTGGTTAGGTCCAACCTATTAGATTATTATTAATAACGTAAGTCTTGTTAAATCAATAAGTTTATGCTAATCTTTCATTGGAGAGTTAACCGATTTTATCTGATGTGTTAAATTTTTCTTTGATAGTTTTACTGTCTTTGTTAAATTTAATATATGATCACTTTGATCGGTGTTATATCGGCTGATTTAAATCTATCAGACAATTATCAACCTTATGCTGCAACGGTTAGGTCCGACCTATTCATGGTTATAAGTTAGATTTATTTAAGTCAGTAGCTATCAACATCGTTTCATCGAGATTTCAACCGATGACTTATCTAGACGTTGCATCGTCTTACAAGAATTATATACAAGTTGGTTTTAGCCGATTGCAGCAAAGGTCTCATTGATTACTTAATCATTTGAATTTAATGACATCAGACTTTCAGTCGATGTATGCTTTAACCATCGAATCAATATTTATTCTGTCATATCATTGTTATTGACCGATTGGTTTGTATTAGATTATATTATAGTATTATTATAAGTTCTCACTGCTTAGCCGATTGTCTTTATATCATCATTTATTCAAGTGTCAGAATCTACAACCGATTGCTCAAACATCTATTGACATCGGCTAGTATTGCTATATCGGCTATTGGCTCGCATCAACAACTATTTGATATCGTCTATCACGTTATTGGTCGATTCTACATCAGGCTATTGGCTATCGGTTGACATATATCTTTTGGATCTCTTAGCAAGACCTAGACTTCATTTCATCGACATCAATCTGTTGGCCGATCAGCCTTACATCTTGTCAGTTGTAGGATCAACGCCTACATCTCATCAATATTTTAGGACCTACACTGGAACTAAGCATATCTCACAGCCCGTTGTGTTTGTCGATATAGTTGGCGTCAACACAAATTTAGCACTATAGGCCTATCGTAGATTTTTTGTCAACACTATCCTAACAAAACTTCACAATAGTATCAATTTGTCAAAATTTTGACATTGCCAAATTTTGAAAATGTTCATTTTGGCACTAATCTGAACAGACCTACGGACAAACCTGATCAGTTTTGGTGCCTCCATCACCTCCATGCTTCTCTGACCAGACTGACTTTCCTTTCAGGTCATACTCGATCTTGATGGAATCAATGGCTGCACCATGAGTGATCACGATCTGCCTCACCGTGGAGTGCACGCCGTCGTCCCAAGGAGTTCCTCCCAGCCCTCCCCATGGCCCGACGATTATCGGATTCTTCCCGTTGAATCCTCTAAAGCTCTATTGGACATGAACAGATCATTATATTTGTGTTAGGTTCATGATACATCATGAAGTAATCCACCATCTATTAGCACTTAAATCAATATAATTTGTAGTATTAGACTCATCTTGACTAACAGGATTTCTGTGATCATTGCATATCTATGAGTTATGCACCTAACAAAATTCTACCGACCAACAAAAGCTAAGCTTGGTTCAGTTTCTCCCTTTTGCAGGATAGATATTTGATGTCAGGAGTCATTTTTATCTTATAACCAAGCAAGTTACTGAAATTCTGAAAGTGTAACCTGGAAACTGAATGTTTACTTCAAAGATATAATAAACTAGCAGGACAAACTACGAACAATTGTATAACAGTTTTCTGAAGACACTAAACATACTCCCATATAAATGCTCGTTCCCCAGAGAACACTACATCAAAGAACCATCTTTTTTCCTTTTACATCCCTTCTTTTTGCCGGCATGCATGCAATCAGTCATACATGCAGATAAATACACACAGGTTCATGAACAAACAGGGAGAAATTACCATGTCCCGTTGCCCAAACATAATCAGCTGACGGAGAGAATTGACTAATTAATCTTTTCACGAGCTGGTGCCAAGTGATGAGCTTACCATTACGAGAAGAAGCAGTCACCGGCCTATTTATAGTGGAAAGGCCAGGAAAAAAGAGCAAGCATCATCAAAATTCACAGAGCAGCTGGCAACCACTGCAGCGTAAACGGCTCAAGAAACTTGAAAGCTACTACTGGGGAAGAACTGGATTCGCTTACCTATAGGTCTTCTCCGATTAGCCCGGTTTGATTCACGAGAGGGCAAAAGGTCGCCGCCGGAAAGAAGCAATTTTTGTTTTTATTTTGCCCACCGCTCGCTCTCACCTTTCGTGATTCCCGGCGTTTACGATGGAAAACTAAAGAAGTTGGCACTTTTGTATTCCTTTTCCGATTCTATGAAAATTTCGAGAATTCTCTTCCCATGGTATTGTCACTTTCTCTGCTTTCCTTCATCTTTTGGGTTTGAATCGAACAGTTGATATGGCGAAATGGACGCCATAAAAAACATCAATATTTTGTAGAGACCACCATCAGGCATCAGGCGTAGTACCGAGTGCACATTCTAAGAGAATTTTGAGAATTCTCCTCCCATGGTCTTGTCACTTACTCTGCTTTCCTTTTATCTGGGTTGAACCGACCAGTCGATATGGCGAAATGGACGTCATAAAACACACCAATATTTTGTAGAGACCAAGCATCAGGCATAGTAATAAGTGCACAGTGGATTGGCTCAGACCGACGATATCTCTGCACGAACATACAGAATAGCTCAAGGTTCTGATATGTACAACTTTTGATGACGTCAACGGGTAAAGGAGAAATGGAAAACTGTAAATGAGGAAACAACAGTTATACAACATTCCTCTTTCGATGCAGATGATATTGTTGGTACATCACTGATGATACTGTTTAATCCAGAAGGCGGTTTTCTGAATAATATGTGCATGAGCATCCCGTCGCTTGCTTTCACGCAACTGTTTTACACATTCTGAAGGGAACTCTGGTGGCCATAGGACTGGAGCCCTGGAGGTGATCTTTCTAACGATTGATTGGTTGCACCTTACTTGTTCAGAAAGGCCTTCAAAGAAAATGGCGGGTAAGAATCCTGCTCCAAGAGTTGAAATGTCATGTATGCATCATGATGTTAAAACACACCAATAGTTAAATCTCTGTTTAAGTGGACTGTAGTAACTTAAGATTATGGAAAAACATGCACCCCAATAAAAGAAATAGCAATAATTAAGATAGACAAGAACAAAAAAAGCTGTTTCAACAAGATACGATGCAGTCGTACAGAATCATGATTGATCATGAGATAAAGAAAAAGATAGAGATGTTACCTTGCCAACATCCTGCTGTAGGTATTGTCTAACCACAGTTGCTTGCTGTATCACTCTCTCCAATGATGAATATGCTGGTCGATTAGCATGTGCTGTCATTGATCATGAGACAAAGATCACAATCATGTCATCAGCGGATGAGACCAAACCAAAAGAGTATCTTAGAACATACCAAGAACAGCCCGATTCAAGCTATCTGCAACATTCTGCCTGTACTCTGGGCTTAGTAGATGAAACATAGGTGACTTCTCAGGCTCCTCATAAGCCAGGAGGGCCATAAAGTCCTATACATATAAAACAAAAGTAAACTTTTCATAGTATTCCATGCATAGCATTATAAAACAGCCAATCAGAAGTTCGATATACATATAATATGTCATCATATCTTCCATATTTAATTTGTTGAGCGGCACCTCTACTCCAATCATTTTTACCGTATGTTGCATTTAATAAATATAATACCCAATGACCAGTGTTGATAATGATGAACTACCTAGCATTGGTACTTGGATAAGACAGTATAGCACCAGCAATTACTAAACAAATACAATAGAAAAACCACGCCACCATTTGAATCTGATGTATTTAATAAAGATAACAAAATACATGATACCAGCAAACAGCCCAAAATAACTTCGATGTCAAATCAGATCTACAATGCGGCAACATTGGGCAAATGAAGGTGGGCCAGGTACCAGTACTGTTTTGCAAGTAGCCAAGTACTTAAATAGACATCTATATCTCATGCATAGTGATAAACTAGATTCACCATACTGAGTTTTTTCAAGACCAAGATTTTCTTTTTTGACTCTTTTTGCATCGGAAAAGAAATGGTAGTGAAGTTCTTTTACATCATTGCCAATTCTCTAAATTGATGGCCTGACAACAAGACAGAACTTGCATGATCTGAAATCTGTATAATATAAGCATATGTAGGTTTAGGAAAAGTTACCTCTAGTTTCTCAACATACTTGGGTACTTTCCCAAATGGCGTCAACTTTTTCTGACCAAACTCAAGAGCTTCTGTGCTGTCAGTCAAAACATCCAGATTAACTAAAAAACATAGCACAGTTATTTTTGTCCAAAAATAAAGCTATTTACCATTTTCTAGAACGGACTAACTCAATGAAGTGAAGACTTAAAAGATCAAAATGCAAATCCATATCATTCTCTAGCAAGTTAGGTGCCAACTCTTCTGTCAGGTCTATAGCCTTCAGGGCATTGCCTTCCAACACAAAACTAAGAATCGCTGAAAGAAACCAAAACAAAAGCATTAAATGCAAGTGCATGTGACTAGACAAACAGAATGAAGATAGTCATTTTTTAATACTGGCACAGTGTACATGTTCATGATAGATTAGATACAATCCATACTATCTGCTTTAACCACCAATTATTTCATATGAAGTTACAAATTCCTTCCATCCAAGATAACAAAGCATAGAAAATTTCCAGAAACCCCCTAATTATTAATTTATTATTTCTAAGGACTGTATTTAATCCTAAATCCATGTATGTGGAATGCACAAGAAAGTTAGGCATCCATGTATGTGGAGTATTGAGGTAACAGCACTGTAAAGAGTCATACCATGAAATAAACCCTATATTAATGGCATACTATTAGAAAAACCTGTCTTACACTTTATACGGAAAAGGTACTAAAGAATAATATAGCTATACACAATTCTATTACTTCATAACATGTGTAAATTATGTAGTAAGTGTTCAATAAAACTTGCATTTGCATTTATGTGCAACAGAGATCACATCCAACAAGTTCAGTAATAATTGACAGCAAACAAGTAAACAAAAACTGCATCTATACTGAACTGAAATGGCTCCATGTTGCACTACCTAAATTATGCTGCAATTCCATTGATGAGTTGATTTTACAAAGATTATTTCAGCTAATGAGTGGTGGCGTTAGCACAGCCTTTTTGTCCCTAAAACAAGAGAGCTGAGAGCACATCTTTTATTAGCACGAAACTTGAAATGGGAAGCTGGATTGTGTAGACAAACAAAAACATGGGCATTCATTTTAAGAAACAAAGGAACTAACATAACAATATAAAGTGCTTACGCAAGCAATTTTACAAGTGTTGAACATCCAAACAAAGGTACAAGATTCAGTGTTGGCATGTGTATAAATACCTTTACGTTTATCTACATCCACAGTGTAATCAACAGGCAGTTCCAAACCAGTGCTGGATAAGAATGTCTCAGCAGTCTCCTTAAAACAGTTGTGCATAAGATAAGACAACACTATGTTGCGGACATCATTATCGCTCACGGACTGGAATTAAATGAAAATTTAGTGTCAATAGCAGTATATACCTTCAACATATATGAAGGTAAACATAGACATCCAGTATTAGCCGAAATTTAGAACAAGAAAACTTTCAAGCCTCGACAAATGACAGTTATAAGTAGATTCTGTTTATGGAAAATATCAGCAGTGATATTATTATATACTTGCTTAATGAACACAGCTACATTTATGATCCACGCAAACAAAAAGATATTTCATCTTCCTGCAACTAGCATTGTCAATAATGGTTTGATGCTGATCGAGCGATGATAAAGGCAGGAGTATATATGAGCAGATAGCACAGACCAGCATCTGATTCTAGGGCAACAACAGAAAGACTTCAGCACCACATTTTCGCTAGCTTTGGTGCCACATCAATTTATGGAAAAAATATCAGGCATACCCCTTTTACCTAGATTTTACCAAACGGGCACTACAGTCTAAAATATTCCAGTATTCCAAGGTCTTCTTCAACAAATACATGACAGAGAAACATGTACACTGTTGGTTCAAACTTTACACTCAACACAACCTGTTCAACAAGGATCCCTTGCCGGAGAGAATGACACGTTAAGCTGTGCTTGCTGGTCTGGCATGCCGCCTAAGTCATAACCAGTATAATGCCAATTAATTCTGCTGGATCCCAGCACTAATGCCGATTAATTCCGCTCGATTCCAGTGCTCCTAATTAGCAAAAAATCCAATCTTTTCCTGCAGTAGAAGCCACACATAACGAACATAGTTCCTGATTTGGCCACTACAACCTACCTCATCGTCGAAGTACTGATCTTTTTGCACTGCAAGCACCTTACCAACATTCAATCTTTCTTCACCAAAAACCCTAGCAAGAGCGCCCCCAACAACCAAACTAACCATCACATCCTCTCCACTAAACGGATCCAACCCACACAGGAAAGCCGAATTCGCACCCAGACGGGGAAAAGATCAAGCAAGGACACATAATGGCAGCGACTGAAGCAAACATAATTCGTTAAAGCACCTACTTCACCCCCTCCTCCAGCAACAGCAGATGGGTTCCTAGAAAACCTACCTACCAACAAGGAATACTAAAGTAATCGAGTAGCGCGAGGTAATCAAAGAGGGGAGGGGAGGAAGGGCGCGTGCGTAGGTAGAATAAGAGCTTACGACGTTCTCGTAGAGGCGGGGATCCAGGTCCATCATGGCGGCGGAGGCGGAGATCCGTGCCGGATGCGAGGTGGAGAGGGGGACAGTGGAGGCGCAGGCAGGAGGAGGAGGAGGAGGAGGAGGAGGAGAGGGAGGCTGCCGTACCGCCGCGCTGCCTGCCGCTGGGGAAGCCGGAGATTCCCCCCCAAAAATGGGGATTTAACGAATTTGCTAAACTACACTATTTAAGTTACACGAGTACATTATTTTTCTCAATTTTTGTCTTGCATCCCTTCAGGTTATGACTTTTCTTTCGATGACTGAAGACGTGCCAACAGGAAAAACGAAAAAATAAATCTATTTTTACTTTCTCAAACTAATTTATTAGATTATTTAACCTGCTGAATTATTTTCTTATCGTTTTACCCCTAATTATTAAAAGGCTTTCACTCTACTCTCTAATAATATTTTTAAGTAAATTTCACTTTATGTCATCTTTTATTACCCATATTTCATTTTGGATAAATCTTTAGCTAATGCTTTTATTTTGGACTAGATAATTTTATCTTGTTTCACTTTGAATCATTAGACTCTGAACGACCTTGAGTACATCAGCTCCTATTCGTTAATAAACGTCTTTAGTTTCTTTCACATATGACAAATTAAATGTATAAAAGAGTTAAGGGTGATTTACAGTGATACAATAGTAATTATTACTCAGTCCACAGTAAAAACATGGGTTAAAGGGTGGTCCAAAACGAAACACCAACAATAAAAAGCCCAAAGTAAAATTTACTTATTTTTTTTCTATAAGCTACTTTATATATATTGTAAGATAAAATTTTGAATAGTCATATACAACACCATTATCAGAGTTCTAAAAGTACGTTCAATTTTTTCCATGACTTTATATTCTCCTTAAATCGATTCTAGATGCTTCCAACCTAGATAAACAGTGATAAAAAATAAAAAAATATTAACATATAATCATCTTACTAAATTCTATTGAAAAATACTACTTACACATGGAGGGAAAAAATGAGGAATACCATTACTAAGTAAAGTGAATTATTTTTAATAATTTAGAGGTTAAAACTTCAGGAAAATAGTTTGATGGAGTAAAATAAATTTTTTGAGATTCGGCCAAAGGATGTGCCTATTTAATCTCATCAGGTTTATATTTGTTTAAGATAGACTAAGCTAACTGGCGCACATGCCGCGCGGCTGGCGCTTCTACGCCTCACGTTTTTTCCCCACTTTTTTGCGATTTTTTATTTTAGAAATTGAATCTTTTACCTCTAATTTCAGTTGAAAGTTTTGAATTTGAGCTAAAATTTTTTAAAATTTGAGTTAAATGTTTTTGAATTTTGAGTTGAAAATTTTTAAATTTGGGTTGAACGTTTTCAAAAGTTGTTTTCGACGGGTGCTACCTTCGCCTACGTCGACACCAAAACGACATCGCCCCATGAGAGGGCGTTCCACCGGTGGTTCTTCGCCAGCGACATCCTGCCGTTCAACGACAACCTGTACTCAACGTTCCTCGACATGAGCAACGGCGTGGCGGCGTTCGCCGCGAACCGGTCGCGGTCGGGAGGATGCGGCGGCGACACGGGCGTTCGGCGAAGCACCAACACGGGGGTGGCGGGCGCGTCTTTGGCGCGCTTGCGCGGCCGGCCGCACGCCGCGGATGCGTCCATTGCCTTGAGGACTCGGCGCGAGCAATGCGGAGATGCTGCTGGGACGCATGGCGGCCGGGAGAGAGAGTCGCCGTCATGCTGAGCTACGACTGCGTGCTCCAATTCACCATGGCCTCTCCGGCGCCAAGCCTTGGTGGAGCTCTCCGTCCGTTTACCCTCGCCGTTGGAGCAACAGCTCTAGCAATAATCATGTAGTAGTCATGTTCGAATTGAGTGAAGACAATTTGCGGTAATCACCGGTAGGTAAGCTTTCATGGAGTCATGGTGCTCCATCGAGTAGTAGAAATACATGGTCATGTAGTAGGGATTATGTTTAGGATGGTTGTCTGAGTCAAACAGTATGTGGAGATTATGGCAATCGGATACCCACATGGCAAGCTTATCCGACTGGTCATAGGGATAGGTTACGCCTGCTAATTATGTAAACCGGCTATGACTTGGGTGTTACGTTGCCGATTAGATAAGGCAACGGCTCATAGTCATAACTTGGAAAGATTGAGGAAACCGACTTAGAATAAGATAGGGTATCCGACTTGTAAGACCGTCCCTCAAGACTATATAAGGGGGGTAAGGGGCGTCCCTTGAGGGATATGAGCTTTAGGAGCAAGAGATCAGACATATGAGCTATCAGCTTTAGATTCAGGAGATCAGATTCATAAGCAACAGATCTTGAGATCAATAAACACTCGGCGGATCGAATCCCCGAAACAGGAGTAGGGTATTACCTCACGAGAGGGCTTGAACCTGTCTAAACCTTGTTTTCCACTTAACCCATCGAGCTTGGCAATCTTGACTGCACCCTCAAATTTCTATTGCCGAAACCAAGTTTCGACAGTTGGCGCGCCAGGTAGGGGCCCGCGCGTCAAGATTTCTTCTTCAATCTCGCCGGCAAGCACGATGGGATCTTCATCAGGCATCGACGACTTCACCGCGAAGGATTCAACAAGCTCTCTTTCCCCGACTCGGATTCGGACCAGTCAGGAGGGGGAACCCGCTCGGCGCCGTTCGGGCTACCGAACAACGGCGAGATCTACGACAAAATTCTGACTTCCGAGTTGGGTTCCGCCCACTTGGAAGGAGGAATCCACTCGGCGTCGTTCGGGTTGCCGAACAACGCCGAGATCTACGACAGAGCTCTAACTTCCAAGTTGGAATCCGTCCACTTGGAAGGAGGAATCCACTCGGCGCCGTTCGGACTACCAAACACTGCTAAGATCTTCAGCCACCGTCTCACCTCCCCGTCAGAATCGATTCACTCGGGAGGAGAAACCCTTTCGACATCGTTTGGGTTACCAAACGCCGCTGAGGTCTATTGCAAACTCCTCTCCTCCGAGTCGAAATCGACGCACTCGGAAGAACCCCCATCATCAAGCTACGACCTGAACTGGAACGATCCAGATTCAAGCGATCCGGGTTCAAGGGAAGTCGCCGTCATCCTCCAACCGTTCGGGTCATGCTCATCCACGGAGCTCGACGAGTACCTCAGCTCTTCAGGCTTCGACGATCTCTATGGGATCTCCACGGACGAGGCCAACGACTCCGACTGCGACAAGGATTACGAGCCGAAGTGCTTCGACGTTCTCATGGCTGAGGTGGCCGAGACCGACTCAGCCATGGCCCGCAGGATCGCAGAGGAAGAACAAGCCAGGCTTGAGCAGGAGCGCAAGCTGGCAGAAAACGAGAATAGGCGCAAGGAGGAAGCTGACAGGAGAAAGCGAGACCTGAGGGCGACCGGACGATCCGCTCGGGAGGCCATACTTCAGACGCGAGTCGACAACACTAACATCTTCCAGACGCCTCAACAGAACACCATGGCCGCCCTTACCCTCCTCGACACTGTCATCGAAGCGGCACCCGCCACGGTGACACCGATCCTGGATAAGATCAAGACCATCATCGCGGCCACAGCCAACTGCTCTCCATCCACCTCAGCACGAAGGCCGACTGAGTCCGTCGTAGAGACGCCCGACAGAAGCCGACTCCCGCCGCTGCGGTCGAAGGATTACAAGAAGCCCGAACAAGATCGGACGACCACTAGGTCAAGAGACCTTCGCCACGAGGCCACACGGAAGCATCAAGAGCAATCGGCTGACTCCCGCAGAAAGCGGCATGGACAGCCACCTGTCCACGACCGGGTCCGCCGGAGCAACAACTCGGACTACCGAAGTAGCTTTCCAAGGACCCCGCCGAGTGATCTGCGGGAAGTCCTTGACCGACGCTACCAAGAGCGAGAGCAGCGCTCCCACGAAGATCGAAGGAGATCGCCCGACAGCAACGACGACGGAGTACCTGCGTTCACTCGGGACCTGCGCCGAGTGCATTAGCCGAGTGGTTTCAAGCCAACAGGAATCGAGAAGTACGACGGAAAGACCGACCCCGAGTCGTGGCTGACCGTGTACACCCTCGCCATCCGCGCAGCAGGAGGTGACAACAAGGCCATGGCTAATTACCTACCTGTTGCCCTCGCCAACTCAGCCAGGAACTGGCTCATGAGCTTGCCAAGAGGCTCAATTAGCTCATGGAGCGAACTCCGGGACCACTTCATCGCCAATTTCCAGGGCACCTTTGAAAGGCCCGGGACCCACTTCGATCTCTACAATGTCATCCAGAAGCCAGACGAGCCGCTGAAGGACTACATCCAACACTTCTCGAAAAAACGCAACAAGATCCCCAACATCACTGACGACATCATCATCGCCGCCTTCCAGAAGGGAGTTCGTGATGAGTTGTTGATCGAAAAGTTTGGGCGTAAGCCATCGAATACGGTGAAGCAAATGTTCGAAATAGCGAACTCCTATGCCAAATCCAACGACACAATCGAGACGACACAGCAAGATCGGCTTGACAGAAGGGACGACAAGCAGTCGGGAGGTAGCCGGCATCCTAAGAAGGATAATGGCAACAGCAATTTGGGCCAGAAAGATCGCAAGCGCCGACCCGAAGACCTGGTTGCCACGACCTCCAACTCTCAACGCCGTCCCCGGGTCACGGCCTACGATACGATCATGAACGCCCAGTGCACGCATCACCCAAATCACAAGCATGCGGCCAAGGACTGCTTCATTTACAAGCAATTCGCCGAGCAATATGCGACACAGCTTAACAAGAAGCCGACTGACGAAGCCAGCCCATCGGGGACCAAGAAGAATAACCCGACTGGAAATTCGGAGCCTTTTCAAGACCCCGTGGGCGAGCTGAATCACATCTTCGGGGGGCCGCAAGCTTATGAGTCCAAGAGGAAGCAAAAGCTGACGGACCGCGAGGTCAACGCGACACAACCCGAAGTCCCACAATACCTATGATGGTCGGAGGTGGCCATCACGTTTAACCGCTCGGATCACCCTGACCGAGTGGTTCACCCGAGGCGGTATCCCCTGGTACTAGACCCGGTGGTCCGCAACATCAAGCTGAAGCACGTCCTCATTGATGGGGGCAGCGCCCTCAACATCCTGTTCGCCAAGACTCTGGACGAGATGCAGATCCCAAGATCCGAGTTGAAGGCAAGCTCAGCCCCCTTCCACGAAGTTATCCCGGGGCTGTCATCCACGCCACTTGGGCACATCGCCCTTCCAGTCACCTTCGGAGTTCGGGAGAACTTCCGAACGGAGAACATCACTTTCGAGGTGGCCGACTTTGAGACGGCCTACCACGCAATCATTGAAAGGCCTGCGCTCGCCAAGTTCATGGCGATACCACACTACACCTGCCTCTGCATGAAGATGCCCGGCCCCAACGGCGTCATCACCCTGTGCAGCGACGTCAAACAAGCCTTTACCTGTGACAAGGAAAGCTGCGACATGGCCCAATCTCGTGAGAGATCACGTGGCCGGGAAGAAATCCTATTGGCTGCATCAATTTCTGGAGAGGGTGAAATCCCCGCGAAGAAGATAGCCAAGTCGGGACAAGGCGACGCCAAAACGAAGAAAATCTCCCTTGATTTATCGGATCCTTCCAAAACCGTTGTAATCGGCGCCTGAGCTAGATCCTAAATAGGAAAGCACGCTCGTCACCTTCCTCCAAAATAATAAAGATGTTTTTGCTTGAAAACCATCTGATATGCCTGGAATTCCTAGGGAGGTGATCGAGCACTCTTTACACGTCAAAGATGATGCGAAACCTATCAAACAACGATTACGCCGCTTTGCTCAGGATCGAAAAGATGCCATCAAGGAAGAACTCACAAAACTCCTAGCCGCCGGTTTCATCAAAGAAGTCCTCCATCCCGACTGGCTGGCTAAACCGGTCCTGGTCCGGAAGAAGACAGAGCAATGGCGCATGTGCGTTGACTACACCGACCTCAACAAAGCCTGCCCCAAAGATCAATTCGGATTGCCTTGAATCGACCAAGTCGTGGACTCAACAGCCGGTTGCCAGCTCTTGAGTTTCCTGGACTGTTACTCGGGCTATCACCAGATCAGCTTGAAGGAATCCGACTGCCTGAAAATATCGTTCATCACGCCGTTTGGAGCTTACTGCTACATCATGATGCCCTTCGGTCTGAAGAACGCCGGAGCCACATACCAGCGCATGATCCAAAGATGCTTTCAGACGCAGATCAGGAAAAACGTGGAAGCTTACGTCGACGATGTCGTCATCAAGACCAAGCAGAAGGAAGACCTGATTGCCGACTTAGAAGAAACCTTCGCAAATATTCGGGCCTTCAGAATGAAGTTAAACCCAGAGAAGTGCACGTTCGGCGTGCCATCAGGTAAACTGATCGGCTTCATGGTGTACCATCGCGGCATTGAAGCTAACCCAGAGAAAATCAACGCCATCTTGAATATGAAGCCCCCGAGTAACCAGAAAGATGTTCAGAAGCTCACTGGTTGCATGGCGGCGCTAAGCCGATTCATCTCCCTGCTCGGCGAGCGAGGCATGCCTTTATTCAGGGTACTGAAGAAAACCGACAACTTCCAGTGGACTACGGAAGCCCACAAGGCCTTTGAAGATTTTAAAGAATTTCTCACGACGTCGCCCGTTCTAGCCTCACCTCAGCCGCAAGAACCTCTGCTATTGTATGTCTCAGCAACCCACCAAGTGGTCAGCACGGTTCTCGTTGTTGAGCATGAGGAAGAAGGACGAGTCCAGAAGATTCAGAGGCGAATCGACTTTGTTAGCGAAGTGCTGGCAGGAGCCAAAATTCGCTACCATCAGGTACAAAAATTGCTATATGGTGTTCTGATAACCGCGAGGAAATTGGCGCACTACTTTCAGGGTCACTCGGTCACCGTCGTCACTTCCTTTCCACTCAGCGATGTCATCCACAACCGGGAGGCGACTGGGCGCATCGCAAAATGGGCCCTGGAACTGATGCCGCTGGACTTAACTTTCAAGGCGAGGACGTCTGTAAAGTCACAAGCCCTGGCGGATTTCCTGGCCAAGTAGACCAAACAACAAGAAGATGTACCTCGAGAAGACCTACAATACTGGACCATGCACTTTGACGGATCCAAGAGGATCACTGGCTTGGGAGCGGGAGTCGTGCTGATCTCCCCGACTGGGGAAAGGCTAAGATATGTTCTTCACCTTCACTTCTCCGCCTCACACAACGTCGCCGAGTACGAAGCCCTGCTGCACGGCCTACGTCTTGCTGTTTCACTCGGGATACGACGGTTGGTTGTGAAAGGAGATTCCCAGCTGGTTGTCAACTAAGTAATGAAAGACTGGTCCTGTTTAAACGACACCATGGAGGCCTATCGGCAAGAAGTTCGCAAACTTGAAGACAAGTTTGACGGATTGGAGCTATCCCATGTCTTGAGACATAACAACGAGGCAGCTGACGAGTTGGCGCAGTTCGGGTCCAAGCGAGAAGCCGCTCCAACAGACATTTTTGTAGAGCATCTCTATGAGCCGACTGTTGCAGCAAAACCAACTCCCAACGAGCAAGCTGCAAATCAAGTCGCCATGCTCGACGTCGACTGGAGGACACCGCTCATCAAATTTTTAACTCAGCAAGAGCTGCCGGAAGACCGGGATGAGGCGGAACGAGTCCGACGTCGTTGTCAAGCTTACGTCATGGTCGACTCCGAATTGTACAAGAGGAGCCCCTCTGGAGTCCTAATGAGATGTATCACTTCTGAGGAAGGACGACAACTACTCCAAGATATCCACTCGGGTATATGCGAAAGTCACGCGGCAGCACGCACCTTGGTAGGCAAAGCCTACAGACAAGGTTTTTTCTGGCTTACGGCGGTCTCCGACACCGGCAAAGTGGTCCGAACGTGTGAAGGTTGCCAGTTCTTCGCTCGGCAGAGCCATGTTCTAGCCCAAGAGCTACAAACGATTCCATTATCATGGCCGTTCGCAGTATGGGGCTTGGATATGGTCGGCCCCTTCAAGAAGGCACCATGAGGATTCACACATCTATTCGTCGCAATCGACAAGTTTTCCAAGTGGATCGAGGTTAAGCCAGTTGCAACGATCACCGCTGACAAGACACGAGACTTCATCCTCAACATCGTGCACCGGTTTGGCGTCCCAAACAGAATAATAACCGACAATGGAACTCAATTCGCCGGAGGCATTTTCAAAGAATTCTGTGAAGACTTCGGCATCAAAATCTGCTATGCATCGGTCACGCACCCCAAAAGCAATGGACAGGTTGAGCGCGCCAATGGCATGTTTCTTCAAGGCATCAAGGCCCGAGTGTTTGACCGGCTAAATCCTTATGCCGGCAAATGGGTTCAAGAGTTGCCCTCGGTTCTATGGTCATTACGGACTACGCCCAGTCGGGCCACCGGCCAAACTCCTTTCTTCCTGGTTTATGGGGCAGAAGCCATGTTGCCTAATGAAATGGAGTACGAATCTCTTCGAGTCCACAGCTTCAACAACGAGCGCTAAGATCAAGACCGAGTGGACGACCTGACCCGACTGGAAGAGGCCCGTGAGGCAGCCCTGATCCAGTCGGCAAGATATCTTCAAGGACTTAGACGATACCATAGTCGCAATGTTCGTGCGCGAGCCTTCATTGTCAGCGATTTGGTTCTACGCAAAATCCAGACCACCAAGGACTGTCACAAATTATATCCACTATGGAAAGGGCTATATATAATTGCTGAGGTGACTCGGCCAGGAGCATATCGACTAAAGCGTGAAGATGGATCCATGGTGGAGAACTCTTGGAACATCGAACATCTTTGACGATACTATGCTTAAATTGCCTTAAGTTTCATATTATTCTCGACTGCAACCTCAAGCAAGATGACTTCTTGAGTTAGCAGTCGGAGGCTGCACATGTATCAATAAAGCATGGTTTTCCTCAACAACTTGTGTATATTTGGTTTTATCATTGTTTAATGTTTTTGATTCGAGTTCAATGGATAAGGACTGAGAACTTTTTGATGACCTAATCAAGCTTAGGCTTGGTGACAGTCGGACGAAAATTACTTAAGAAATTTGACATAAAGACTCGGATCAAGGCATTAACATAAATAAGCTGAATATTTACAAGTCCACAACAGAAAGTTACATACAAATGTCGGCAAAATAATCAGGACCGAAAATTGTTCACTACATCAGCGACTACTTTCTTGGTCGACTCCTGCGCTTCACTCATCAACTCCAAGGCCCGCTCGTCAAGTGCCATCGGCGAAGCCCTCCCCGACTGAGTCA
The DNA here is from genome assembly GCA_019925245.2 of Oryza australiensis. Taxonomy (NCBI): domain Eukaryota; kingdom Viridiplantae; phylum Streptophyta; class Magnoliopsida; order Poales; family Poaceae; genus Oryza; species Oryza australiensis. Next base: position 5,140,713 of record JAIFGZ020000048.1, on the reverse strand, counting down.
ACATCTATCCGGGGATAGAGTGACTTGGTCTGCGCAAGAGCGAAGCCCGCTCCCATGGTGGCCGCCTCTGAGATGTTGGCTAGGTATTGATCTGGGGCCCTCCTAAGCTTGTCGAAAACCTCGATGGCGTCCAATGAACGGTGTTGAGCCCATGATGGAACAACGACAAGAGAATCGGTGTCGCCGCGTTAGCAACATCGTCCCTTACGCTCTCGGCCCTTCGGACCCTTTCAATAAAGACATCATACTGGGCTCGGGTTTTGACTTTATAAGCTATCAAAGACATATGATTACACAAACACTCGAAGATGAAGCAAAATGAAGAATGCTATCTTGAAAGAGTTTACCTTTGAACTCAGACTCCAGCTCGGCTTTGCTGGCATTAGCTTCTTCCAGCTGGGTCTAGAGCGTGTGGACTTCCGACGAGTTCTCTGCAACAAGAAAAGTTGCTGATGCCAAGATCGAGACAGATTACAAATAAAGGCATAAAATGACCGAGAGGATTAAGCTTACTCCCGACTGAACCTCGGAGGTCAAGGTTCTCCTCCCGGAGCGCGGCTATCTCTCTCCTCAGAGCAGCTTCTCTCGACGCAGCTTCTTCTCGAGTAGTTTTCAGCTCCTGCTGGATGTTCTCCAGGGAGTTCAGGTGTGGGACCAGCTTCTCGAGCGCATCGGACTTGGCCATTGATCGGCAGTATACCCTCTACACGCGAGTTCAGAGTTGGTCAACTAAGAGAAACCATAAGGCTAAGACAGAAAAGAGCAAAACTTCCGTTTAGCAGCCGGGTAGCTTCATTCAGGCTGTCGACGAGCATGTCCCTTTCTTCATTTTCCTTCTGCTTGTTCAGGATGATGCCCTGCTTCAAGCCCTCGGAGTCGTGCCACTCAATTTTGATTGGAGGGACCCAGGTCTCAGAGGACTGCAGCCTGGGGATCTCCTCCACTTTGGCTGATCAATTCAGAGAGGGTGAATGAAGACAAAGAAAAAACAGATTGAAGATTAAAGTTGGAAGATCGCTTCAGGGCTTACCAGCTTCGGTGGTCGAGTCCTTGACTGGTACTTCCCGGCTGCGTTTCTTTTCTTGGTTCTTACCCGACTGGTTCTCAGTCGGGGTTCCTTGAGTGGCAGCAGGGATCTCTTCTTCAGCCGACTGGTTTCCAGTCGGGGCTTCCTGGCTAGCAGTCGGGGGCTCCTTCGCTGGGACATCCTCACTAGGAGGTGGGGGCTCTCACTCGGAGCGCTCTCACTCGGGAGAGGACTTCGGGATTCTTGTTCTGCAGGCCTTGTCGCTTCGGTTGCTGCAGATGTCTTTGGGCCAGTGGGGTCTAACTCTGCCCAGTGGGGTCTATGTTTTGAGGCCTCCTGCAAAGAGAAAGACGGGAGCAATCGGGATCAAGGCAGAAAGGTTTTCAACGAAGGCTTGATTTCAGTTATGAGACATACCTGGTTGATCGGCGGATCTTGGGTACAGATTTGGGGGATGGACTCGGAGGGGTCACTTCTGCCTGAGGAGCTGGGATATCGTCATCCGAGTCGTCAATCACCAGCCTCCTCTTATTCGCCCGTTTGCTGATATCTTCGCCGGCAGCGGCCCTTTTGCCGATCGGATCACTCTGGATCTTCATGCCTCCGGCTGGTTTCTTGGCAGGCCGAGGTGGCGCATCGTCATGATGCACTTTGTACGGCTTCGAAATAATGAAAGCATTTCCCTGAAAGGAAGATTTTATCTACACTGAGAGGTGAAACATAAAGATTGAAAGATGATAAAGAGGTTAAGTCAGCTTACCGGAGGAGGAGGACGATACAAACTGAAAGGGAGAACAGGCAGCATGAGGCTGCGCTCGACTGTGATCCCAGAAGAGAAGATCTTGTACATGCGAGTCTACAGAGTTTCGTAGCTCAGAGAGTCGCGGTCCTTCCAATTGGGATCCCTTTCACCCTCGTACTCGAATGCGGCTTGGATCTTTCCTTGATAGGCGCCAATCGGTTCTTTATGAAGTGCCGAGTAATCTGTTCACCCCGAAGGCCTTTTTTCTTCATCTCCAGAATGTTGGCCAGGAGCTTGTTGGCCTCATCCCAATCTTGGGCTACTGGCACGGTGCTCCAGTTAGGCCTTGGGACCGGAGGAAGGCCGACGAAGTTGGGCAGACTGGGTTCAAGATTTGCGATATAGAACCAGTTTGCATGCCAACCCTTGTTAGAGAATTTCAAAGGAAGAGAAAAGTAGTCTCTGCGGAGAGATCCGCGGAGCTGAAAGCCGGCCCCACCAACAACGCAGGGCTCATCCTTGTTCGGATGAGGCTTGAGGTAGAACATGTGGCGGAAGAGCTGGAAGTGGGGAAAGATGCCGAGAAAAGCTTCGCAAACATGGATGAAGAGATCAATGTGAAGCATAGAGTTGGGGTCAGGTGGTAGAGCTGAAGGCCGTAGTAATCAAGAATACCCCGGAAAAACTCAGAAGAAGGGAGGCCGAAGCCACAGTAGAAAAAGGAAGTAAATACGACGATCTCACCGGTGTTGGGAGTGGGGAAATCCCTACCGGCCGCCGGCCGCCAGCCGATGATTTCTTTAGAAGGAAGAACTCCGTTCTTCACCATTTCCTTAAAAGTCGACTTCTTGACATCTGAAGTCGCCCATTGCTCGAAAGGGATTTCCTTCTCTCCCGCCATGGATGCGGTTTGGGGGAAGCGGATCTAGCTCAGGAAATGGGGATTTGAGAAGGGGATCTTGGGAGCTGGATGCGGAGGCTAGCTTGTGGTGAAGCGCGAGCTCCTGGATCGATGGATTTGGGCGTGCGCGTGAGCCTAGGGTTTTCCGCAGGGAGCTGGTGAACAGTACTGCGAAAGGGGAAATTTTTGGGAAGACGAAGTGGCGGGGATGACCTCGAGGCTTCATATAAAGATTTGAGGGTTTTGCTAAGTCATCTCGCGATTGGGCCGAGCCCATGAGAGACCTACAGCCCAGCTAAGGTGTGGCCTAACACGTGTCCTTAGGGACTTAAGTGGATGGACTTAAGCAGATTTGCCTTGGCAATATGCACGTGTCACATAGCCCAATACCCTTAAAATCCTTTCATGCCACAGTTTGTACAACTTCATGAGAGGTTGGCATGATGCAATTTGAAAGGTGACAAACAGTTAAGTTTTTCATGGCTGTCCTGATGACAGGGACTGTTTGGTTTTTGAGCATTTGATTAAATGATTATATCAATGCTATTTTTCCACATTGGTGAAGATATTTTTATATTAAGACCAATATTATGACATGAGTTATTTAATATTTTGGTCGTTTTTTCAGATGACTGAAAAATTTGTCCTGAGATAACTCGGGCGAACCAACTCGGATGAGCTTGAGCTTGCCGAGTGAATTGGTTTTTTACCCATAAGGGTCGATTAAATTATTTGTTCTGAGATGACTCGGGCAGGTTAATTCGGATAAACATGAGCTTACCAAGTGCTTTTTACCCACGAGGGTTGATTGAGCTATTTGTTCTGAGATGACTTGGGCAAATTCACTCGGATAAGCATGAGCTTGCCGAGTGATGAGATTTTTTATGATTGCTTTAGCTTTAGCTAAGCATTTATATGAGAATGATTTTTTATAATTCTTGACTATATGCTTAGTCTGTTTTTGACTAACCACATAGTCAGGGGCTACACCTAATTAGGTGCATCAGGAGATGCACCTAGATATTTATTTTTTGAGAACTTTTTGGATGTTTTTCAGCCCTTCATAGTCTTTGGAGCCACTCGGGAGATTCAGGCAGAGATGATGGAACCACTCAGCGCCAGAAGCACTCGGCCAGAGAGTAGTTGGATGTGTGTTATCTTGGTTCAAGGCAAAGTTGTCTCGTCGACTGCGAAGGACTCGGGGGCTACTGTGGAGATTATGGCAATCGGATACTGTAACACCCTGAGGTGTTTTCCCTTTTAAAAACCCAAAAGAAAAATCGTAAGAGAAAATTGTTGTAATTAACTGGAGAGAACAAATAAATTTTAAAAACCAAATGTTGAATGGAAATGACATGGTAGGATTTTTCCTAAACTCTACATGTCAAAATACACTAACAGGATTTTTAGTGGAATTTTCGAGCACAAGAAATAATTTTCAACCAATTAAAATCAAAATCGAAATTAATAAATCCCGGGTTTTTCTTTTCTCTCTCCTCCCGTGTGTTTCCCGCCCTTTTCGGCCGTGGGCTGTCGGCCCGAGCCGATGGCCCATCCCCTCCCGCGCGCCCCAGCCGATCGGCCCAGCCGACCGGGCCGTCCCCCCCAGCCGACGCGCGTCCTCCTCTCTCTCGCGGGGCGGCAGAAGGCCATGGCCCGCCAAACCCTCGCGCCTGCGAATAAGTCCAGTTTGCCTCCCCTCTACCCCGAGACGCCGACAGGTGGGGCCCACCTGTCAGCCCCGTCCCCTACCTCCGGCTGCCCCGCCGCCATTGACGCCGCCTCTGCCCCGCGCGGATCTCAGCCGCCCGTCTCTCCCGCGCGCCCTAAAGGCACCACCTTAACTTCCCCGTCTCTCCCGGCGCCATCAATCGCCCCGGCCGTCGCTCCCGCGCCCCTTAATGGCCGAATTTAACCGCCGGCCATTATTTCCCCAAAATTGCGCTGGCGAGCAACTGCACCCTTATCCGGTCGCCGCCGACCTCCCCATTCCCGATTTAAGCACCCCCTTGCCCTCCCCGAGATCCCCACACCTCCACTCAAGCCTCCCTCTCTCTCCGTCGTTCCCGCGCCGTGCGTCCCTGCTTCGGACTTCGTCGCCGAGGTTCGGTCGTGTTTCCCCGCTGCTCCGAGGCGTCCCGAGCTCCGCCGACTCCTTCCTCCTCGTCGCCGGTGCCAGCGCCGCTTCGGCTGCCCATTCCCGAGTGCTTTTGCTGTCTTCCTCGCCGCCGTCGCCGTCGTCTCCCTCAACTCCGGTCGCACCGCGGTGAGCGTCCCTCCTTTTCCCCTCTCGTCCGAACACGCGCCACCCCTCCCGAGTGCGCACGGCTCCGCCTACGCGTGAGCGACGGCCTTCCGCCGCCCCCGCCGCCGCCCGAGTGGCACCGGTCGGTCTCCGGCCGCCGTGCGTCATCGCCGGCCGATCGCGCCGCCCGTGCCCCTCTCCGGCGGCGTCCGATCGCCTCGGATCGGGGCCGTCTATCCCCGCCGGCCGCGTGGCCGCCGCGTCGGCGCCACGTGTGCGCCACGTGGTGCACCGCTCTCCTCTCGGCCCGTGGACCCGGTCCATCGTGGACCGGTGCTCCCGCGCCGATGATGCCATCGCCGATGTCGCCCTAGCGCCGACGCAATTCCGGGATTTATTGCGCAATAAATTATTAAGGATTTTCCTGTTTTAGTAAAAACACAAATAATCTTCTAAAAATCATATCTTTTCAATCCGACCTCCGTTTTAGCCCATTCAAATTTTATTAAATTCATAAAAATGCCAAAAATCCATTAAAAATTGTTTTGTTCCCTGTTTTAGTAGCTTTTTAGCCTGTTTTGTTGAAGTGCTTTTTTGCCGTGTAGATCCCGGTAGTCCCTCCGTCCCGGTTTACTTTGAAGTCGTCGCGGAAGTCCCCCAAGCCGAAGAGCAAGGCAAGTCATGCTATATTATTGATCATATTGCTCCCACTTTGCTAAAACACATGTTTTACTCTATGAAATTGCATGTATTTTATATTGTCATTTCATGGGAAATAATACACCTTATGCTTAGTTTATGCCTTAGGTTTGACACCCCAACCCTTTGATCAAACTTGGGAAAATAATGTGATTAGATTCAGGACTAGGTTATGCTTAGCCTAGCTTAGTTTCACTAGCTCACTAAATGGGTCATTTTCTTACTTAATGTATCTCTCCTGGACTTCGGTTCGGAGGATTAATAATTAGTTCTAGGTGAACCGGACTAATAACTAAATATGACAAATGGTGGGCTGTGGGCGCTATGGTTTTGGTTAGCGGCGCCCATAGCAATTAAGGATTGGTTCACGGGACCCCTCGGGAGAATGACCATGCAAACCACAAGCCGAAATGGGTAAGGTAGGTCCCGTAGTGTAGCCTTTCCTAGTTGACGAACCCATCGGCAAGGGTGAGCGGGATGGAGTTTCAGTCGGCCCCGGTATAAGGGTTGCTGGGCTGCCGGATTCACCGAGGCACTCCGGGGGGGCTGCCCACTCCCAGGGTCCGGGAGTGGGGGCGAAACCTTGGTGGGGTTCGCTTGGTTAGAGGGGGGTTATACGAAAGGTCCTATAGCAGTTCCCTTTTCGGGGTACCACGGTGGTATTCCGGCGCACGGGAAACCGTGTTGTGGGGCTATGTCTTGTGGGTACAGTTGTACACCTCTGATCAGAGTAAATCTAATCGAATAGCCGTGCCCGCGGTGATGGGGCGATCGACCAAGCTCTCCGTGATTAGTCTCACACTTTTTCACCCTAAGTTTTGGAACATGACTAGTATAGGTGGATTGTTTGGGCCTGTCGCAATGTGGGGATAATGTTGGATAGTGTTGGATTCAAAATACTTTAATTACTCAATTTATTGTTGTTTTGACTGTGTTCAAAATTCGTATTGTTTGGAAAAACCCTTGTCGTTTGCGCAAAAGCAAACCTTAGCCAGACCCTTGTCTCCCCTGCATTCATTCTTCTCCTCTTCCGGCGTGACTTGTTGAGTACGTGGAAGTACTCATCCTTGCCCCTTCACCAGAACCCGAGCCAGAGGTTGAAGACGAAGACGATGTGGAGTAGGCTTGTCCTACACTCTGGAAGCTGCCTGTGGAGTGGTCGAAGCCGCATGGCCAGCGTCAAGCTTAGGCTTAGGCCTTTTTTTTTCTTTTTCCGCTGCTCTTTTGTAATCTTTTTGTATTGTTTCTAAGACGTGAAACTGTAATATCAACAATTGTCGTATGTGTACCCTGGCTGGTCCTGGATAGGAATTTTCAATACACATATAGCTTCGGAAATTCGGGTCTGAATTTTTGGGCGTGACAGATACCCACATGGCAAGCTTATCCGACTCTAGTGATAGGTTACGCCTGCTAATTATGTAAACCGGCTATGACTTGGGTGTTACGTTGCCGATTAGATAAGGCAATGGCTCATAGTCATAACTTGGTAAGATTGAGGAAACCGACTTAGAGTAAGATAGGGTTTCCGACTTGTAAGACCGCCCCTCAAGACTATATAAGGGGGGTAAGGGGCGTCCCTTGAGGGATATGAGCTTTAGGAGCAAGAGATCAGACATATGAGCTATCAGCTTTAGATTCAGGAGATCAGATTCATAAGCAACAGATCTTGAGATCAATAAACACTCGACGGATCGAATCCCTGAAACAGGAGTAGGGTATTACCTCACGAGAGGGCCTGAACCTGTCTAAACCTTGTTTTCCACTTAACCCATTGAGCTTGGCGATCTTTACTGCACCCCCAAATTTCTATTGCCGAAACTAAGTTTCGACACAGTATCTTATCATGTGTATTTGTGTATGGACTTAATTTGGTTGGGTGAGCTTCTGTCCGTTGTTTGTTTGCAAAGCGCTATGCCCAGCTAGCCGCTAGCATTACGAGCGTCCACCGCCAACCCATTCTGCAGAGGCAAGCCTTGGGTTTGCCCTATAGTTGGCCAGACGGACCGCCCGACATGGCCCGTCTTAGGCCCGACAAAAACACGGCCCGACAAAACATGGCCCGACCATGCCCATGGGCTGCACCTACGGCCCAGGAACATCCCAATAGGACTCGAGTCGTGTCGTGTCGGTCCGAAGGCATGAGCAGCCCATCATGCTCCTCTTTGGAATAAGTCTATTTTGCCTCCCTTATCTCTTTGAGCTGTGTATTTTCGGCTGAAATAAGTCTATTTTTCATCCCTCGTCACTTTGGGCCATGCCTTATATGGCTAAAATAAGTCTATTTTGCCTTCCTCTTCATTAGACTGGGTCGTGCCCGGCCGACACGTCGTGCCGAGGACAAGGCCCAAGCACGGCCCAACGATCGGGCCGTGCCATGCCAGTGTCGTGCTTTTTGGCACCGAGCCCATGCCGGCCTAGTGGGCCTGACCTGTTTGGCCAACTATAGTTTGCCCACGCGAAAGATTGGACCCTCCTTGATCGGCCACGGGGCGGTGAACACAATCACCCCGTACGACGAATGTTCGCCGCGCGCGTGCGACTACACGACCGTGATGGGGTGGTCCGTGGTCTGTCTCATCCATTCTGTGGATCATCAAAACGACGCAGAAAAAACAGGGCAACATTTGAGGCCAGTCGCAGTCTCAGGGCAGGGCGGGATCGATGTGTCGGACTGCCGATGCGCCACCATACTGTGAGAAACTAAAAGATCTCACAGTTCACGAGTACGTAATTTTCGCGAACGTGCAAAAGAATTGCACACCAATATATTAGGGAAAATAGTTTTTACAAGCACCAAACACTCAGCCAGACCGGCTAAGGCCAAACAGGGGACGGACACAAACCCACGAAATAGGCTACTCTCCCAAAAGAACTCCAAAAATAGCGACACCTGCTAGCGACCATAGACGGCCCTTCGTGAAGATAGAGTCCAGCACTGACGAAACCGAAGCTAGGCACGAGTAGAAGACCCTAGAGTTGTGCTCCCTCCAAAGCCACCAAGAGATTAGGAGAACCAAGGAGTCGAAGCCGGCTCGCAGGGACTTCAGAAGACGAGACCGGGAAGCCGACCACCAGTCCTGCAGCATACTCCCTAGGGAGGGAGAGAGGGAGATCCAGCCCAAGGACAAAAGCATTCGGAGCCAGATCTGACGAGCGAACACACAATCAAGAAGGATATGGTTTGTAGTCTCAAGCTCTTGTGCACAAAAGGGGCATGCCGAGTGGCTATCAAGGCCGCACTTCTGCAGGAGATCGGCTGTCCAGCAACGCTGCTGAAGCGCAAACCAGAGGAGAAACTTGCATTTAGCTGGCCCCTTGGCGCGCCAGAGAAAGGAAGCACAGGCAAGGGAGCACTGCCCAACGAAAAAGGTCTGGTACGCTGAGTGCACCGAGTATCTATGGTCTCGTGTCTAGCGCCACGTCGGCCGATCTTGGACACCCGGCAGGAGCTGAATCTGCTGCACCGCATCCCACACAAGAAGAAACTGGGAGATGACCTGGACTGTGGTGGCACCGCGGATGTCCGCAACCCAGGAATTGCTCACCAACCCGAGGGCAACTGTGCAAGAATTGCGGAAGCAACGGGGCACAGCGAAGAGGAGGTCCGGAGCTAAGGAGGTAACAAAATGACTGCCAATCCACCGATCCGATCGGAAGAGCATAGATTTCCCTCCCCCAAGAAGGAGAAGGTAGACGCCTCAAACAAATCGGCAATTGGCTACTCCATAGGTGCCTTAAGACTGCCCCAGCATGGGTGACCTATGCGTTGTAATCACAACCAGCGGGCACGCAAGGCGAGGCCCACCAACCTGAGGTCTGGAATTCCCAAGCCCCCGAGGACTCTAGGCCGACAAACACTTGTCCAAGCCACCCGACACTGACCTCCATGGACTGCATCAGGACCTGTCCAGAGAAAAGCACGGCGCTTCTTATCGATCACCTTTATAACCCAAGCGGGCAGCCCAACCGCCAGGGCCACATGGACCGACACTGTCGAGATAACAGACTGCACCAGAATAGAGCGCCCTGCCAGGGTGGTGAGCTGACACTTCCAAGGCGGGAGACGCTGGGAGACTTTGTCCACAAGCGGCTGCAAGGCAGCCTTAGGAAGTTTGCGGACAGAGAGCGGAATGTCGAGATAGGTACACGGGAAATCAGATATTGAGCAGGGGAAGATGGCCTGAATTAGCTCCAGGTCTCCTGGCTCACCACGGATCAGAGTGATCAAGCATTTGGCAAAGTTAGTACGCAAACCCGAAGTTGCACCAAAAAATTTCAGGATACCCTGCATGAACTCGAGATCCTGACGAACCGGAGAAAGAAAGAGAACCAAACCATCCATGTAGAGAGAGGCGCGGTGTTGCAGGGCGCGATTGTTGAGCGGAAGGAATCCACCAGAAACAAAAGCTTTACGGATCAATGCGTTAAGCACATCCATCAGTAAAATGAAAAGCATGGGAGAAAACAGGTCTCCCTGCCGAAGACCCCTCCGATGGGAGAAACGCGGACCCAACACTCCATTAACCAGCACGCGGGAGGATGAAGCATCTAGGCCCCATTATTTATTTTGGTAATTAATGACAAAGCGCTAATTGTGGACTAACAATACTTTTAAGTTTCATATATTTGAGTCAGGTTCACATGATAAAAAGTGCATAGATAATTACTGAGGATTATTTGAGATGGCACAATGCAAGAAGATTGAAGACGGTAAAATTTATAGTTTATTCTTATTGATCGAGGAGTTTGGGCGATCAAATTTTATAGATTATTTTTATAGCTTTGCTATACTATCAAGAGGGGTAATGACCTAAGCAAACAGATGATCAAAATATCATATTAGGTCATTTGCATTCCAACTTCAATTTCTTCACCTTCTGACCAAGGCCGGTCTGATCGTGGATGTTGATCCGGTATGACTGGGACTTGAGTGCGGTCTGACCGCAAGTCTTTGAGCGGTCTGATCGGCCCTTTGTGGTGGTTTGACCGGATCCCTTGATCCCCTCCGGCCTGGTGATCCAGAGCCGCCAGAGCCACAGTCGGTCTAACCGAGCCGATGGCGGTCTGATCGAGCCGAGGGCGGTCTGACCGGCCATTTGGCCTTCGGTCTGACCGGACCCCCTGTTGTCAGAGCAATGATTGCACTCTAACGGCTAGTTTTCTAGCCGTTATAACTAAGGCCGGTCTGCCCGGTCACCCTTCGTCGGTCTGACCGGCAGGCAACAGGGTTGGAGGATTTCGACCCCAACGGCTATTTCACTTGGTGTGGGGTATAAATAACCCCCTTGTGGCTACAAGGGACTTCTTCTTGGCACTCTCTTCAATTGCATACATCCTTGCACTTCTCTCACACTCATTTGAGCTTTGTGTTCATCCACTTAGTGTGTTTGAGAGTTGATTTAGCCAAGAGCCAAGTGCATTGCTTCATTGTAGAGCTAGTGTGACACTTGATCATCTCTAAGCCACGGGATTACTTGTTACTCTTGGAGGTTGTCGCCTCCTAGACGGCTTGTGGAGGAGTTGCTCGGTGACCTCTCCGAGAAGATTGTGGAGGAGGCCCGGTGCCGGATTGTGAGTGGTTTGGAGTTCACCACCTTCGGAGCGAAGGAAGAACTACCCCTAGTGATCGAGGCTTGGGTAGTCCTCTCCGTGGGCCGGCTCCCACCTTGCCCACCCCTTGACGATTGGGGCGTGCGGTGGCTTCGTGGTTGAGCGGTGGAGTTGGGCTCGCCTCAACGGGGACTAGGAAACCGGCGAGTTTTCAAACCTCGGTGAAAAACTCCTTGTCTCTTGTCTCATTTACTTATTACATTTACTTTTATGCAATTACATTAGTAGAGACATAATTGAGCCACTATCACCCTAGGATTGCAAAACTTAACTTGGTTGCTTAGTTAGACTCATCTCCCACTAAGCCTAGCAACTTGGGTTAGTTTTGAATTAGTGTTACTTAGTTTTAAATCGCCTATTCACCCCCCTCTAGTCGACATATTGATCCTACAGAGAAAGAGGCACACAGGAAAAGGGAAATCCAGTCTTGCCAGCGCTGACTGAAACCCAAGTGAGCGAGAACTTCTAGCAGAAACGGCCAGCTGACCGTGTCAAAAGCCTTCGCTATGTCCATCTTGAGGAGGATGCGAGGAGTGTGCCTCGCATGAAGAGCCCTCACTGCAAGCTGGACAAAACGAAAGTTGTCGTGCAGGGACCGGCCCTTGACGAAGGCGCTTTGGTTTTGCGCCACCAGATCATTGAGGTGGGGAGAGAGGCGCGACGCCAGAATCTTAGAGAAAAGCTTCCTAAAACTGTGGATCAAGCTGATCGGTCTGAAATCTTTGACATCGATCGCATCATCCTTCTTAGGAAGGAAGAAAATAAGGCCATCGTTGAGGAAGGAGAACCCATGTACGTTAGCCAGAAAGAGGGAGTCAAGAGCTGCCAAGACCTCCGACTTGATCACCGGCCAACACGACTTGTAGAACCTCCCTGTGAACCCATCAGGGCCAGGGGCCTTGTCAGATGACAAGGACTTGACCACCGCCCACACCTCTTCCTCAGAGAACGGGGCATCTAGCCCAACAAGCTGAACCGGGGACAAGCCGAGAGAGTGGAAATCAAGAGCGAGGTCCCGCTGAACACTCGTCCCCAGAACCACAGAGAAATGGGAAGAGGCGAGGTCCTGTAGCTCCTCATGCGAGACGGCCAGCTGGTCGCCATTCCGAAGACGAGAAATGAAGTTCTTATGCCTCCGGCCGTGAGCGTGCAAGAGAAAAAGCTTAGTGTTGGTGTCACCCATCTTTGAGCCAGGTCAAACGCGAGCGCTGGTGAGAGCTTGTCCGCTCTAGCGAGGCAAAGCCGAGGCATTTAACCTTCAAATCCCGTCGAAGCCAGGCCTCAAGGGGGGAGAGGGGTTGCCTCTCTTGCACGACGTCAAACCGAAGGATCAGTTCCTTTGCCATCTGAAGCTTGAGGCGGACACTACCGAAGTGATGGTCACTCTAGCTCTGCAAACATTTCGCCGTATTTGCAAAGCACCAAGCCAACTTAGGAAGAGGGGCCAGGTTGGCTGGCGGACGCCAAGCATCATGCACAGCTTGAAGGAAGTCAACAAACTTGGACCAGATCGCTTCAAACCTGAAGCGATGCGCTCGCGGTGAGTCAACACAGGAGTGAAGAAGGAGGGCACAGTGGTCAGAAGCAACAAAAGGCCATCTGAAGGAGACAGGACGGGAAAAGCTCCTCCCAATCCTCCAAGTAAAACACGCAGTCGAGCTTGACAAGGGTAGGAGAGTCCCGCTCGTTGCTCTAGGTGTAACAGCGGCCATGGAGAGGCAGCTCACGGAGATTCAACTCATCAATCAAACGACGAAAATGTCCCATCATCCAGCGATTGAGGTTGTGGTTATTCTTATCTGCCGTGTCAAGGATGAGGTTGAAATCACCGGCGACGACCCAAGGGCCAGAGCGGTACGAACGCACTGCACATAGCTCGTCCATGAATCTCAGCTTGTCCTGCTCCTCCTGAGGCCCATAGACCACGGAAAGCCACCAAGGGACAACATCTGAGTGGTGATGGACCAATGCAGTGAGGGAGAAATCCGTGAGATTGACATCTGAGATAGACCAGATATCTGTCCGTCCGTCAGGCAAGCAACACACCACCAGCGTGGCCAACAGCAGACAAGAAAGAATAATCGAAGCCAAAGCCTAACATATCCAGAACAACACGAGAGGGGATTACACCCATCTTAGTCTTCTGAAGGCAAAGGAGAGAGATATGCTTCTTGTGAACTACGTCACGAATCATAACCCGGCGGGCTCGCAAGTTCAAGCCTCACACATTCCACACCAAAATATTTTAATTACAAGAGCCCATGGAGAAAAAGCTACAGAGAGAAGAAAGAAAAGGAGAATGAGAGAGATGAAGGTCCTGTTTGGTACTGCTCCACGAACTCTACTCCACAAACTCCACCGTGGAGCAGCTCCACAAAAAACTGGAGTTTGTGGAGTACTTTTTAGGTGCTCTCACAACTCCTCCTTTTTTTCTGAAGTTGCGTGTGTGAAGCTGAATCCATTTGGCTAAAAAACATGGAGCAGAGCTAAAAAAACAGAGAGCGGAGCAGTCCTAAAAGAGACCCGAAATAGCCTGCAGCTAACTCGCATGCGTAGCAAGCAATGGCGACCATGCTTGCGGTCACAGAGAAGTTGCCTAGCTCGCAGCAGGCCAGTTTGCCTTTGTCATCACCACGGTGAAAACGGTCACCGAAATTACCGATCAACCAAATAATATAAAAACGATAACTGAAAATAAAAATGATAAAAAAATATATAAACGATTTTTTCACGAAAATTGTCATTTTTATAATACGATAATCACCATATTTTTAAATATCTTAATATTTTATTATCCATGTATCTGTTTGACCCATTGTTTTAAGACCCATTAATTAATCAACCAATTCCCTAATTTAAATATATGGCTAGAGAAGAGACAAATATTATATAGTCATGTTAAGTTAAATATGTATTTTAGATATTATATAGTCATGTTAAGTTTAATGCATTTTAATATTATAGAGTCATGTTAAATTTAATGTGCATTTTAATATTATATAATCATGTTAAGTTAAATGTGTATTTTAGACTAATGTTTTCGATATTCATATCGGTTCTAATCGATATCGACATGTTTTGCTTTTGCTCTTATAGTTCCGTTTTTATGTCATTTTGTTTCCAATTTCACCGTTTTCAATTCTTTTCCGGGAAAGATATGATTACTACAACGGCTGAGGTTGTTTTCCAACCTTTTCATCCCTAGCCATGGCTTTGCAAGCTATTAATTGCTAGCAATGCTTAGTACGGGAAGGTGCGGTAGTTAGTGACCCATGAGAATGTTAAACTGGTAATACACCATAGGACTTGATTGCGCCGGAGTTTCGTGCCGAACAGACCTGCTAGGAATGAAATTGCTTAAGGCCTTAAGCTCACGAAAATAGAAAGGCGTAGTGCTGAAGCGAGTGAAGGGAGAGAAGTCCAGCCAATTCGAGCAACGGCAACTGGCGGTGGCCGCATCGTCGTCTTTGCATGGCGAACTAGCTAGGGAAACAACTTTCGGCGGAGCAAGTTCGGAGTGACGCCCTCTTGATTTAGCGAATTCGGCGGAGCTTTCGCCGCAATTACCCGTTGCCATTCACAGTGTTTGCTTGCAGCTGGTGTAATGGCGCGTGCTACCTCCCGTGCCATTTCGAGTATGGCACGTGCGTGTCCAGCCGCGCAAAGAGGCAGCTAGCTGCACAGCGTAGTGTCATTGAGCTTGGAGCTGGATCCTAATCTCCGGAAGGAACTTACATCCGTTTTTCACATTGTAAATTTTTTAAAAAATAATAAAATAAATTAATATAAGTTTAAATTAACGAAAATAAGCAGATTAAACTCTAACTAATTTTATGTACTGATATATTACATATTAATCTATTTTATTATTTTTTAAAGAAATTTTTATAGTTATATTACATATTAATCTATTTTATTATTTTTAAAGAAATTTTTATAGTTATTTAGTTGACATGGAAAAAAACAATCCCGAGTGTTTAAAATAGTTTTCCATTGAGGTCAGTCGATCGCGTAACAGTTCGTCTACGGCCTACGGGCCTAGCTAGCTCCCTCCACCGCCATTGCCGCTGGACACACCGTGATATCGCTCATGGCGCTCACGAAGCTTTCTTCCCTCCTCCTCGTCCTTTTCCTCGTTGGCGTGACGTCGAGCGCCACCGGAGCCAGGAACTTCCCACAAAACGACTGTTCGCTGGCGACAACGTCCAACAGCAGCAACGACATGTCGTTCCGCGCGGATCTCCTCGCGCTGCCCGCCGACTTCCCCGCCCAGGCCGCCGCGACGAGGTTGCCTCCACGCGGGCCCGCGGCGGGGCTGGCGGCGGCGACGACCACGAGTTCGCTCGCGGCGTCTGCCTCGGTGACTCCGCGCCGGCGCAGTACCGCGAGAGCCTCGCCGCCGCCGTCGCGGACGTCGTCACAGGCTGCGGCGCCGCCAGCCCCCGCGCCGGCGCCTGGCTCGACGGGTGCTACCTCGCCTACGCCGACACCAACACGATGTCGCCCAGCGGGACTGATCGAGTTCCACCGGTGGCTCGTCACCGGAGACATCCTGCCGTTCAGCGACAACCTGTACGAGACGTTCCTCGACATGAGCAACGGCGTGGCGGGGCGGATGCTGGCGACGCAGGCGATCGACGTCGGAGCCACGACGGGGCTGGCGGGACGCGTGCTGGCGCAGTGCGCCACGGACATCGCGCCGGCGGACTGCGTGCAGTGTCTGGAGGGCGCGGCGGGAGCGATACCGAGATGCTTCCGGGACGCACGTCGGGAGCAGGGAGATGGCGTCGCCGTCGTGGTGAGCTACGACTGCGTCCTGCGATTCGACATGATGTTGGCCCCTTCATCGCCGTCGACGTACGTCAAGCATCTCTGGAAGTGGTCCAAGTGGAACTGTCAAGCTGTTTGCCTTCGCCCTCGGAGCAGCACTAGGAATAATCGTGTCAGTGAAGTTCAATTTGCAGTAATCAACACTAGCTAGCTTGATGGAATCATGGTACTTGAGTGGAAGAAATATGGGCCCTGTTCGTTTGTTCGTATCAGCCGGGCTTATCAGCCATTCAAACAGTATTTTTCTCTCACAACAAATCAGCCAGTTTGTCTTATCAGCCGGCTTATAGACCATCCGAACACGCCCATGTTTAGGGTAGAATGGTTGCCTGACGTTAGCAACTTACCATGTTTCTAGTGCTTTCAGTGACACAGGCCTACCCTTGATTTGGTTATGAGCTACTTCCACTACTACAGGAATCGGTTGGTTTTTACGAGTCCCTCGATAGGTTTCAGACGAGTCATAAGTGGCCATGCCTGGAAAATTGGTCCAAAGGAACGGTTGCATTATCCTGTGCGGCCCACTTAAGTGACCACACGAAAAAAATAGATTATCTCATGTAATTGCTTAAGTGGACCACATGGAATATTATCGCGTGCGGTCGCTTAAGTGGACCGCACGAGATAACTAATTTTCACGTGTGGTTGCTTAAGTGGTCGCACGAGATGATGCCCATATTTTTTAAACCAATTTAGAGATGTAAGGTTTTAATTATCTATAGACCTATTAAATTCTCCATCTAATTTTTGGATATGAGATAGAATCAAATAGAAAAAAAATATTTTTTTCACAACACAAGTGATAATATAACTTTATATGTTGTGATATGAGTTAATGTCAAGGTTATATACAAAATTGAGATGCATACAAGTCCATAACTTCTTATAAGGTATATAAACTTGAAATTTAGAGTTCATTTAGATAAAACTATAAGAGAGTGGCTCCATTGCACATATAATGCTATTTGTGCGCGTGTAACAAGTTTTTGCGTGCATTGTTTCCGTTTCGTCCTCTAACTCGGAGTCGGTTTTTAAAACGGTTATAACTTTCACATACGGACTCCGATCGAGACGTTCCATATATAAAAATCGATCGAAAAACATTTTTGGATGTGTTCTTCCACTGCTTTGCCATGTTCGGTGATTTTATTTTTCCCAAAAAGGCTCAGAAGGTTGCCTTTCGAGTCCGGAAGCTTTTTTTCGATTCTGAGCGTGTCTTCCGAATTTTTCACCGGCCATGTCTTTTACTTGTTTAGGCTCAAATTTTCTGTGGTTACCTCTCGTGTGCTCCTAAGTCAAGAAAAAATATTTTAAAAATAAAAATAAAAATTCAAATTTTCCCTGTCTTGGTCAACAGCAGATGAAAAGAAAAAATAGAGAGGGGCAAAAGAGAAACAATATATCTATAGGAGCACATAGTCTATGATTGCAATGTAAACTCAAGCTTCAAAAGGTATATGTTAATTATATATGAGTTGTCATGTTAACCATAGCTTCCTATAAGATATATAAACTTTGAAACTTAGAGTTCATTTAGATAAAACAGAGTATAACCATTTATGAACAACATATAGTCTCACTTGATCAAAACTGATTGAATTTTTTATGATAGTGTTATGGAACAAAAATAAGTTGTCATTCGATTTATAGAATTTTCTGACCAAATTTAGATATTATTATAATCTTTATAGTCAAATGTAAGGTTTGTAAATTATCGCGTGCAGGCGGCTTAAAGTGCCCGCATGAAAAGATAGTTTTTTCGTGCGGGCCGCTTAAGCCGCCCACACGAAATGATAATCTTTTCGTGCTGGCCATTAAATCGCCCGTACAGAATGATAATCTTTCCATGCGGGCCATTAAGCCATCCGCACGCGATGATCACCACCGCCTATATAGATGTGTGTGGGCTCCAAAATTTTCTAACTCCCGACGAAATTTTCTAGCGCCGCTCACTGACCCGCCTCCTCCTCCTCCGCCGGCTACCTCCTCTGCTAGCCGCCTCCTCCTCCACTGCCTCCACCGACCGCGGCCGCCTCCTCCACTGACAGCGGCTGCCTCCTCCGCTGCTGCCTCCACCGAACGCGGTGCCTCCTTCACCAACCGTGGCCACCTCTTCCACCGACCACGGCCGCCTCCTCCTCCGCCTCCTCCTCCTCCGACCGCGGCCGCCGCCTCCTCCGCCTCCACCGAACGCGGTCGCCTCCTTCACCGACCGTGGCCACCTCTTCCACCGACCACGGGCCGCCTCCTCCTCCTCCGACCGCAGCCTCCTCCTCCTCCGCCTCCTCCGACCGCGGACGCCTCCTCCTCCTCCGTCGTCTCCTCCACCGTCGCCTCCTCCGACCGCGTCTCCACCGTCGCCGGCAGCACCGACCGTCACCTCTACATTATAAAATTTATTGTAAAATTTATGGTAAAATTTGTTGTTAATTTTGTTGTAAAATTTGTGGTAAAATTGTACATGGGAAATTTATGGCAAAATTATGATGATGTGAAATTATTTTTGTGCAATTTGTGATGTGATATTAGTGGTCGATTTAATTCAATAATTCAATATATAATATAGGACGGATATCTTTCCGTGCGGGCCACTTAATTCGTCCGCACGGGAAGATCTATTATCCCGCGCGGACGACTTAACTGGCCTGCACGGGATAAAAGATTTTCTCATGCAGCCGTGCAGGGATAAAAGATTTTCTCATGCGGCCTCTTAAGTCGCCCACACGGAATAATCGATTTTCCCGTACGGTTAGGCCGCTCGCACGTGAAAATTTGGTTTTTCCAGAACATCTCGTACATACGAGCAGGCCTTTCCTACACGTAAAAATCGAACATCTCGTACATACGAGCAGGCCTTTCCTACACGTAAAAATCGATTCTCCAGTAGTGTTCTCTCAGTTGCTCAGCTTGCTGGATGTATGCCAAATTGTCACCCCAGGAACTAGATAGAACTAGGTGTTCCATTACATTGCAGTGCTACGACAGATACAGCTTAGGCTCACTTTGAATGTGCAGTTCGGCTAGAGCTGTTCAAGGCTTGAAAAAAGGTAAATCATTAGCGCTATGAATTACATATTAACTATAATAAATTTGGAAAATGAATTTATTTATTTTTTTAAAAAAAACTTATATATAATTATTTTTCATAAAACACAACGTTTACAACGTTTAGCAGTTCAATAAGCGTGCTAACAGAAAAAGTTGCCGTTTCGAGTTGCTGAAAAAACTCACTCTTAGAAAAGTCAGCAGCAAATGGCTCTTGGGCTGGTTCATTTGTGCCCAACCGTTCTCAAGATCTTCCGTCAAGCGGGAAAGCACCAATTCTCAAGACAAAAATAATAATAATAAAAAGTAAAAATGGAGGATTTTAGCAAAGCGCAAACCTTCTTTACCTTGCAGTAATACAGAATCAGACCCAGGTGCAACTAGTCCGTTTAAACTCATGAGATTTAGTTTACAAAAATGAATCAAACTGTACTTCCTACCCCTTTTAGTATAGAACAACAAATACATGTAAGATGTACCGGAAGAAACGCTATACACTCTACTGGGAGAACTATACTTTCTGTAGAATTACAACTGAAGGCATGTTCATCTTCTCTGTCTTAGCCTTGTGGTATATTACAAATAATATATGATGGGAGGTACAACATGCGCCAAAAATACCTTCATTATACAAGCAGCTTTCGTGATGTGGAATCAACTCTAATTAGTTTATGCCCGCTTCCATACAATAACTGTACCATCTGAATCAGATGAGGCAAGCAAATTTTCCCCATGATTCCAGGCCACTCCAATTACTGGAGAACTATGTCCCTTCAGGAGTGAAAATGGTTTTATTGGCACCCTTGCCATGGAAGCAAAGTTTAAGATTCCAAAAATAGAAGAAGCACTAAACATACCTGCAGTTTATTTACACACGAGTTCTTTGGCCGTGTCAAATCGTAGAAGTAAACATTTGCATCCTCACTGCCCGTGACTTTATGTTCAGGAAAAAAAAGAATCAGTTATAAACAAAAACTCAGCTATGCATTACAAAGAACAGAACATAGGGTACAAAATGGTACACCTATTGCCAAAACCAGGCATCATACATTGTCTCGCTAAGTTCAATTAAAAATATAAAATAATTAATTAACAAAAATTGCTTATGAGAACTTATGCCAAGTGTCATTATCGACTTGCTACTTCACTGAACTAAAATACAAGTTTACAAAGGTTAATGCCAACACATCAAGTGAGGGCAGGCAATGCACAAAATTTGCAGCAGCACTTGAGTGCTAGCTGACATGAACAGTATCAGAAGTGAGAGTTTGGATTATCAACAGCTTTAAGTTTCAGGTAACCAACAAACAACAGCTACAAAAAAGTTTTATTTTTGCTCACCAATGAATTCTCCTTTCTCAAGGGAAAGGAGTGGACAGAAAGAAGCACGGATGCTCTGCACCGGTGACGCCAATTTTAGGGAGCATATGAGGGTCAAGTATCCCTTAGAATCTGTAGCGATGCTGAAATGGCCAACAATACAAATGGTTACAAAAAAAAGTAGAGTTAACAGCATAACAGGCAGTAATAATTAATAAAGTTAGCGCACCTGAAGAAAAACAGGTTTCCATTTTGAACACAAGAAAGGAGGACTGGGCAACGTGCTACCAAAGAGAAGGTGCGGTATTGAATGGTTGTAACAGGAGATTTGCTTTTATTGCTCTTGTTCTTATGAGTTCTAGATAAGGAACCTGTGTGTGAATTCACACTAACAGTATATATGCAACCCTACACATTTCAAGCACCGATGAAAAATATGAACATCATATATTCATTTTAGCAGTTGACAAACCAAATCATTGGATACCTGAGCATCCCCTGCGAAGATAAGTTGTCCTGTGTGATCAATATCCAAAGCTGTAACCGCATCATCAAAGATAAGCTTGCTGACTATTCTCCCAGTGCTAAAATTAATGACCTATAATAGAGAGAGTTATGGATCACAATCATTAACATTAAAAGGTACAAAGCAAAGGAAAGCAAAGAGGAAATGGTAGTGATAAGTTTAGGTGATATATTTTATAATTTAATGAGAAGGAAATCATCTTTAGTGAATGAAATACCAGAATAAGAACAACACATTCATTTTTCCAGTACTATCGTACAACAGAACATTAAGGGGAGGGGTGGATTAGTCAGCAGCAAAACATTGGAGTATATGAATTGTTGGGAGCAAAAGGTCAGGAATTGTACATTGATTTCCCTGTTTGCATTGCCAACTAACAGTAAATTATTATTCACCTGCAACAAAGTTTTTAAAAGAAAACCCAGTAAACATATGATAAAGTAGATAATCCATGCTGGCTACTACACAAAGAATTTTTATGAATGCAAATTGCAAAATAAGATTGGTGCCAACAAGTGGATGGGATAAGTATGTATTCTGCAAAGGTGGGACTTACAGGATGAAAGCAGATACATAGCTGGGAAGAAACCCCATATACAACCCTGATACAAGTGCCTTTTGAGATCTCCCATACTCTCATAGTTTTATCCATGGAGCACGAAGCTATGTACTGGTTATTAGATGAAAAATCAAAATCTGTAGTGCAGTTAGAATTTGAATTCACCAAATACTTGATAAAATATAGAAATAATAGATAGGTACAACTTTAATTTATCCTGTTTCAATCAGCATCTATCCAAATCCATAAATTATTCATGGTTGCAACTTTTTTCTGGTTATCACAAAACTAGTACTACATGTGCAACAATTGTATATGCTCAGCACTAGGAGTTACGATTGATGCTACAACCAGCACGATAGGTATCATCAATATTGGGAAATCACAATTAACTGAAGTATCATTCTATATTATTAAGATAAGTATCGAATCAGACCACAGTAACATCGAGCTTACACTTCAATGCTGATTTTTGCACTTAGCTGCATATGCTACTATATGCAATTTGATTATCCCTATTCCCTAGTAACACCCTGAAACTAAGCACTTTTCTTGCATGTAGGTACATACATTAAACCAGATAAACAAGTAATGAGTGTACTCTAACCTGTGATATCTTTAGAATGCCCTAGTAATTTTTGAAGAACACATGGTGGGTCAGAAACCTGGCAGACTGTTAAACTGCCATCAGAAGCACCATACGCAAGCAGATCTGAACTTGCACGACCAAATTTCAATATTGTAACTGCCAGGAGTAAAACGACCATCCGTTAATATGTTATCCAGATCAATAAAACAATAATAGTTCATCACTGTCGGAGATGAAAGTTTGAAATTGCACACCATGACTATAAGGCAACAAACCTGATGCTCTGCAGTCGTCAAAGATGCAATGCATTCCAACAAATGAGTATGCAGGCTCGGCAAATCTGACATGACGCTCAGGATCACTCTGCTTTGAGCTGATGCTTATACTGCGGATTAATGGTCCGCTGTTCCTTCTCAAGTCCTGCAGCAAACAAGTACATGACAATTCACAAAAAGTTGTGATCACTGCACAAAGGTATCCACACAAATGTAATGGTGTATCAATGATAATTTACAATGTGGCGAATGCAGCAAATAATAAAAGATACCAACCCTGCTAGAACTCCAGCTGTCCGCTTCGGACAATGCAGCATGGGCAGGAGAAGGAGCCCACCTTCCACTGGTCAATTGCAATGTCCACAGTGTTAGAATTCACCTCCAAAATCATACTAATCTTGAGAAGGAACTGGTGAATGAGCGTAAGAAAAAGCTCACAGACAAACAAAGGCAGCAAGCCTAGCAACATTTTTTGTTTTCGTTTCGTTAGGTAAGGGCAGGGCGACGAGGCGCGGAAGGGGAAAAAAATCAAGACGCACCTGTTGCTGGGCGTGCTGGCGCTGCTGGAGGCGGCGCCACCGTCGATGCGGCGGAGAAGGAAGTTGCGGTAGGCGATGTACCCCTTGCCGTTGCACCGCCACTCCTGCATCACCACCCAACCAATCCAACCCAATTCATTCCAAATGGCAAAAAACACATTACGCGCGCCAATGAGGGATCTGAGAAGAACGAGAGAATGGGTGTACCATACGGTGTTGGAGCGCCGAGGGGGACTTGCGGCGGAGGAGGAGGCGACGGAGGGCGGCGTAGTCGGCGTCGGGGCGGGAGGAGGAAGGGGTCGGGGGCTGGAGGACGCAGCTGAGGAAGTCGGGGTCCGTCCCCGGGAGGGGGCGGGCGGGCATGCCGTCGCGGAGGCGGAGGTGGTGGCGGTGGAGCCGCAGGCCGTGGCCTCCATTTTGCCCCGCCGCGCGCGCGCGCCGGCGAGAGATCAGAAGATGTGGCGGCCTCTGGGAGGAGGGCTTGGATCTCGGGCGTACGGGGAAATGAGTTGGCAAAAGTCACTGTTTCCAAATTTTTTTTCCTGTGACTTCTGTCCGTGCGGACGACGGACTAACGGAGTGCCAGTTCGGACTTCGGCTAGGTAGGTGTAGTACGCGATCGATCGCGCCACCTCGCCGCACGCGACCACGTTAAGCCAGCTTCGATGCTACTATGTACGTTTTTCTTTTTCTGAACTATGCCACACGCTCTGCACGATTTTTTTATTGGCTTTGGTTCGGTTTTTATCTCATGGGCTATACGTATTGACTTGTCTTTTGGTTCACATGCTAACTGGTATTTTTACTTTTGGCCCATAAGCATAATGCAACCTATTCATATGCATTTAGACCATTCAATTATATATATAAATTATATATTTATGTATAGTATATACAAACTTTATACCCTATAAATAATTTGTACATGAATTTTCTATATAGAAATGTAAAGTACATATAAACTTTATAATAGGAACTTTACATAAATAAATTTATACACAAAAATTGTCGATTCTAGTGATCGGCAATATTATTTATAGGATGCACTAGATCAAGGAGAGATGGTGACACAAATGTTTATACTGATTCAGGCCTTTGGCAGAGGTAATGTCATACTTCAGTTGTATATAGATTGGATCTGTATCTATGTATGATCAATTCAGATTACCTCATTAGGGTTTCTCGACTCTCCTTATATAGTCACGGAGACGGCCGACTAGATATGGTAAGGTAGCTCTTATAATCTGGATATCTACCATCTATTTTCATCGGATAAATTTGGTTGTCTTATCCTCAATCAATCTCTTCAAATACAAGTAAATCAGATGGGCCCAAAGGACTTGGCCCACCCCATGCTATATGGCCCAAAGGCCAATCGTGGATACCCAAGTATCATGTACCCCACAGTATCCCCCGAGTACTGAGCTTGATGAAGACTGAGAAGTTTGTGAAGTCATCTAGAAGAGGCGAGACGAGCTAAGTACTCACCCCAGTATTGCTGAGTAAGTATTGTTGCACCGAATAATTATCTGAGTAATCAGCTGACTGACTGGCTGAGTAATTATTTTTGGAAGGAGGTATCATAGACCTTATCAAGGAATCCTTTTATGGGTTGGCCGCGAGGCGTTCTGAGTGTTATAAATAAATCGAGCGGGAGGGCCGTTGCCCTGAACCCCAAACTAAACAGTTCTACGCCCCTTTGTCTTCCTAGTCGCGCTGAGTCCTCTTTCTTTCTCTGCTAGGGTTCCAATAGATCGAAGTTTGATCAAATCGATCTTTCTCTAGTCCGCGCCTCAAATCCACCCATCTCAAAACTTTTCCTCTTCCTTCTCCACCATGTCTCAATCCACGGCAGAATCAATCCTAATCTCAGATCAAACTCAATCTTGGGTGAAATACATTGTGACGAAGGCAGATCTGCTGGCGGCGATGGAAGATGGCGTGCTTCCGTCGCAGGAACTCATCGGCTGGCAGGCTGTTACCGGCGAAGAGTTCCCCACCCCCAACACCAACGAGATCATGGTTTTCTCAACCTTTTTCTACTTCGAGTTAGGGCTCCCTGCCGATGACTTCTTCTGTGGGCTTCATCATTACTATGGTATTAACATCCACCACCTTAGTCCAAACTCGATCCTCCAAATCTCCCTCGTTGTTCATCTGTGTGAGGCACATTGTAGGATCTACCCGCCCTTCGGGCTATTTCGGTATCTGTACCAACTCAAGTCCCAGTAGGGGAAGAAAAATCTCTGGGTTGTCGGCGATAGCGGGTTTTAGATCCACCCGGATAGGAACAAAGAGTTCTTCGATCTCCCCCTGCGCTCTACCAACAAAGGACGCCACATAAAGTGGTTTTATTGTTTGAACCTGCTGCCTGGCTTGCCTCCCTTCACAGGTCATGCTCCAGTGGTGAGGGGCTGTTGGTCCTCTCTCCCGGATCGCAGTGAGATGGACCAGGTAAGGGGGTTACTGAAGGGGATCTGGATGCTGCGTGATGTCGACTTGATAGGTGTTGCCATAGCCTGTAACTTCGTGATACGTAAGGTACAGCCCTGAAGAGCCGAAGTCACCCAGCCTAGGAGTACAGAGGCCAGAAGGATTCCACTTGGGAGTTTCCCGGGCCGTGCGACAAGGAAAAAGCTATCGCTCGGTTATCGAGCTTCTTCGAGCCGGGTACTGCAATAAGCATAGAGGGCTGCCCCGAGCCATTAAAGCACAAGTCAAATCGCCCCAAGGTGACTTCACCTGTGATCTATCTTGTTCTCGGGTGCCAAGAGTATTAACCCCTACACCTCCTTGTAGGGAGCCGACAACTTTGTGTCAAATTCACCGCTGCTTGAGACGCCGACGAAAAGGAGCGCCACCGATAGCCCATCGAGGGGACAACCTTTCAAGCGAGTCGTAACCCGGAAGCAGGAGACCCCGAGGACCCGGCAACCCACAGGGGGGCCCAAGGTGGGTGGGGCTACAATAGAGCCAAAGGTTGCTGCGGCCACACCAAAAAAGGGCAAGCAGACCACCGAGTCCATCGGACCGGGTCCGAAAACAAAGAAGAAGGATGCAGCCTACCCGGGCGCCCAAGCTGTCGCGGCAATGGAGAAAACGGGGGCGACAACGGGGGCAGCGGCGGCGGCGCAGGCGATGAGGCCATGGGAGTGACAACGGGGATAACTTCACTTGGATCCACCACCAAGGACCGAGCTAGGCCGCAACCAATTGGTTTCCCCAAGATACACCGGTCCACCCGGTAAGTGATCAAGATAGCTATGTTCTGTGTGCCATCATGTGGATTCATCCATGGTCACTGTTTTGCTGGTCAACTTATGTTCTAGGGTCTCGACGCAGGCCGACCCGGGTAAGGTAGCTACTGCCGAAGAGGGGACCGACATGTCTGCTCAGGCTGAACCCAAGCCAGACTAGTCGGCCATGGTCGTAGCCAACGGCCGCGGATAGGCCGACTGCGTCAAGTGAGGACCGGTTGGGCGCCAGCGAGGCTGCCATGGTGGCTTGAAAAGATGAAGTTGGCCGGGTTGCCAGTGACGCTCCTAGGTCTCCTCCATCGGGTGCTACTGCGAAGTTGTCTTCTTCACTCGGCATTACGCCAAGGTCTTCTCCTCTGCCTGGCGCTATGCCAAGGTCTTCTCCACAGGCAAGTGCCGTGAGCGCCCAGCCAGGGCCAAACACTGTGGGTACTCAGCCGCTTCCAGCTCGCAGGAAGGGCAAGGAGGGCCGCCAGTGCGGACGACAATATCAAAGAGATTTCTCGTGTTAGGCGTGCCCTGCCGTAGACACGGTATGTGTCTTTCCTCTAGACATCTTGGTTCCAAGAGGGCACGAGGAGAGGGGCGCTATGAAGAAAGGGTTCGATGATGCTGCTGACAAGGCCGACGCCGAGGCGATGTATGAGGCCGGGTTAACACTTCTACAGAAAATGCAGGTTAGTATCTATACCAAGTAGCCCTCGACTCCATGGCAGGATGAATGTGATCATCGTGGCGTGGAGTAAAGAAGCTTCCCTTGTTGTTGTTGTTGTTGTTGTTGTTGTTGTTTTGCACCGGGTAGCCCCCGACTTGATGCCATGAGGGGTGAGCCATCATGGCATGAAGTAGAATCCAATTCCAGCTGTGTGTTGTTATGTAGAAAATCGTTAATCGATCGAAAGCCAAGAGCGAGGCATTGAAGCATGTTTTTGACAACGTCCAGGAGATTGAGGTCATCAGTCGAGCTGTACAGCGAGTGGAGAACCAGTGCCAAAAGGAAGCGAAGGATGCACACTAGTGGGAAAGGTCGATTTGAGATCGGATTGAGGAGCTTCATGGTGAAGGTGAGTCCGAATTCTCATGGTTATGGTTGTTGCCGAGAGTTGGAGCTTGATGTTTGTGTTACTCTCAGTTGACCAGGAGCGAGAGAGGGAGAGAGCCGAGGTTTGTCGAGTGGTTGAAAAAGGTGCAGGAGGCTAAGGAGACTGACGAGAAGGCACGGGTAGTAGAACTGGAGAGACATCTGCAAGAGTCTGAAGGTGTTGCTCATGTGTTGCATGATGAGCTTGAGAGTAAGTCCTTTGTCGGAGTCGATATCTGCCGTGGTGTTTGTTTGCAATTTGCTCATGCTATTTTGTTTGTCAGCTGCTCGAGCTGCGACCGCTGTCGTTGTTGCCGAGAAAACCAATGTCGAGGAGGAGCTTGGGAAGAAGTCAGAAATGCTTGAAGGACTCTAGGTGGAGATCGCTGAGCCACAAGAGAGGAACCGGGTGCAGTGGGAATATTTGTAGCGTGAAGTAGATGTTGTTGGTCCTCACGCGAAGGCTT
Source organism: Oryza australiensis (assembly GCA_019925245.2). Taxonomy (NCBI): domain Eukaryota; kingdom Viridiplantae; phylum Streptophyta; class Magnoliopsida; order Poales; family Poaceae; genus Oryza; species Oryza australiensis. The sequence goes on along the minus strand of JAIFGZ020000048.1, from coordinate 5,112,998 downwards.
GATCTAGACCTTGAAGCCAACGCTCCGACTCCTATTCCTAGGTCATCTTGAAGAAGGCAACTTGTGGACGCAGGTGGCGGAGTTGCTCCCAAAGGGGCCGGCGGCTGTGAGGAGTCTATCGGAGGTGGCAGCCGCCTCCAGTGCCGGTCATGCCGTGCAGGTGGTGAAGTCCCACTACCCACGAGTCAATTTAGAGGCCAGTGGGGTGGGGTACACCGCTGGCTGCTCCGAGGGGGATATTCAAAGGATAGAGGAGGATGCAAAGCCCACTACTGCAATTCTTGTTGATGATCTTGGCTTGCAAACTTGTTTTTATTTGGGTCCTGGATGGAACTGTTAATAAGGGTTGTGAAACTCTTTTGTTGTAATATATTAACATTGCTTATTGAGCGTCATATCCTGGTGTAATGTTGCCATGGGAGCCTTGTGGAGATGGAGCGGGCGAAGAAGCCCAGCGAATGTAGTCGATACTTCCGTGGCCGCGAAGGAATGGAGCCCCCAGGCATGTACTAGGAGCGGCGTGGCCGGGTAGGGTGTAACCGGGTCCGCTTGAGCTGCGAGGGGGGTGCCCCCGGGCATGCGGTGAAGGCGGTGTGGCTGGGGAGGACTGGGACATAGCTGAGACCACGTGAACCGTGAGGAAGGTCAAGCCCTCAAGCATGCGGTAAAGGCGGCATGGCCGGTTAGGGCGTAGCCAAGTCCGCATGAGCCTCGAGGAGGGTAGCCTCGCATGTGGTGAAGGCGCCGTGGCTGGTTAGAGCGTAGCCGAGTCCGCGTGAGCCGCGAGGAGGTCAAGCTCCCAAGCAAGTGGTGAAGGCGGCGTGGCCGGTTAGGGCATAACCGAGTCCGCGTTAGCCGCGAGGGGGGTCAAACCCCCGGGCATGCGGTTAAGGCGGCGTGGCCAGGTAGGGCATAGTCGAGTCCGTATGAGCCGTGATGAGGGCAGTCCCTGGGCATGCGGTGAGGGTGACGTCGCCTGGTAGGGCATAGCCGAGTTCGCATGAGCCACGAGGGGGCAACCCCATGCATGCGGTGAAGGCGGCGTGGCTGGTTAGGGCGTAGCCAAGTCCGCGTGAGCCACGAGGGAGGTCAAGCCCCCGGGCACGCGGTGAAGGCGGTATGGCTGGTTAGGGTGTAGCCGAGTCCGCATTAGCCACGATAGGGGTCAAGCCCCTTGGCATGCGGTGAAGGCGGCATAGCCGGGTAGGGCGTAGCCAAGTTCATGTTAGTCGCGAGGGGGGCAGCCCCCAGGCATGCGGTGAAGAAGGCGTGGGAGTCATGTTTAGAGAGAAGTGTCATTGCCGCTGTATTATCATCATGTTCTGATTTACATTTTATACATAAAGCCGCCTGAGTTGCTCAATGTTCCATGAGTTTGTGATGGGTTCACCTTCCATGGTTGCTAGCCGGTAAGCACCTGTGCGTGTGATGGTGATGATAGTGTAGGGTCCTTCCCTGGTTGGCGATAACTTGTGCCGGTCCTTTGTGGTTTGCACCCGGCGTAGGACGTGATCACCGACAGAGAAGGAGCGGTGCCGGATGTTGCGGTTGTGGTACTTGCATTGCATTTGTTGGTATCAGGCGGACTTTATGGCTGCTGCTTCGCGGGCTTCTTCTAGTCGGATTGTGTCTTCTTGTACTGCTTGTTAGACGTTGTCTTCATTGTAAGCCTAGACCTTAGGGGATCCGAGTGCCAGTTTGGTGGGTAAGACTGCTTCAGCTCCGTAACACAGGAAGAAGGGAGTCTAGCCAGTTGCTCGGCTTGGAGTAGTGCATAGGGACCATAATATGGAGGGCAATTCTTGTACCCATTTGCCCGCGTAGGGCTTGAGTAGGTTGAAGATGCAGGTCTTAATGTCGTGTAGTACCATGCTATTGGCGGGCTCCACTTAACCATTACCTATGGGATGGTGTTGACGAGAAATCTCTCTCACGCACTGGCCTGGGAGATCTGCTTGACTCCAGTACAGGTCCTTCTTAGCCGCCTACAATGTGTAGAGCGTGCCAGTTGATGATCTGCCAATCAACAAGAAAGAAGACAAGGAAGTGTTCGTTAAGCGTTAGGTCAAGTCCCCGCGGGATCGGCCAAGGAAATCCATGAACGTATATATGTTATTCCAGACCATATTTGGGCCAAACGACCAAAACGCATCGGCCATGCCGAGACGATCATCAGTCGTCCGATCCAAATATAACGAAGAATAATAAATATACGGATCAACGGACCAACCGATGCTGGGAAACTAACATCAAGTCGGCTGGTATTCCAATGAATCTCGTGCAGACGTAATATTCCTAGATCAAAGATGTAAGCAAGCACAATCTAGACATAAAAGACAACCCCATTACAGATCTAATAACAATTATGTTAAAAGAAATACATTAGGGTGAATAAGATCTCTGAAACCCCGACGCTATCTCCGGATAATGTAAGTCCAAAAGAATAGATTACCGACGATTCTAAAGACGACTCAATAGTTTAGTCTTGATGCAACATTAAGTATCAAAAGAAACATCCAATCTATTACTTTCGACTTACACTCCGTGAGATGGTAGATATTACATGCGAACCAACCAGCCCTTAAACCTAGCCTTGTTGACCACATACCCCCGAAAAGATGAGTCAACTACAAGATAGATCTAAGCACCGAATTGGTTCATATGCACTATATGATATATGTCACAGTAAAACTATTGAATCCAATGTATCATTGCGATGGAAGCATCAGAAACAAGTAATCTCACCACTAACGACAAACATTTACCTGAGTTTGGAGATCGAGACGATGCAGCCCAAAGCCAAACAGGGTGTTCGTCCAAAAGGAAAAGGATGGCGATGCGCCGAAGATTAGATTGATTGAATCGTCTTCATACAGAAGGTCTCGGGTCCCATTTATACCCAAGATACAAATATTTATAACAACTTCGGACTCTATCTAAACTACTTTTTAAAACATCATATCATCCCTAGCGGGATCCATAATGTATTACAACTAACAATTTAACAAACTCCTAAATTACAGATACAATTGCCGTTACAGGACTCTATCCATAAGCGGCAATATCTTTAAACGCGCAATTAACAACCGAATCTCTACTTATCTTCAAGTTTCTGCGTTGGACACGGTTTCATCTCTTCGAACTCGGAATCGGCGTCATGTTCCATTCAATCCATCCTCACCGACCAGCCCCGGCACGATCATTCTTTTAGCCGATACGACTTCTGCCTTCAGCCGATCCGATTCCACTTTGCCTTCTTAGGACTTAGGAACCCCATTACCAAATTCCAGTGTTAACACATGCCCCCAAGTTCGTAACATAAAGTGTTGCGGATTTGTTTACCTATTCAAACTCTCACTCCCTTCTTGGCCCAAATCGTCTCGGCTTCTCCCCAAGGGCTCTTTAAATATCCACCTTCCTCGGTCGAATCACCCACGCCCTCATCGTGCGCTCGGCTTTCTTCCCAAACAAACTTCTTGCCCTTCTCTCTCCCCTCCGGCGACTCCATCGGTGTTTGACACCTTTTCCACACTCTCCGAACCCCACCTTCGTCTCCGAACTTCCCGATGGCCTCCGTCGCGACTTCAAGCACCTCCAACTCGCCGGCCACCACCATCGCGCCAGCCACAACCGCAACACCATCTGCCGCCGCCACCGGAACTGCTCCAGCCGCCACTACGAACGAGTTCCCTCAGGTATTCTCTTTTGCTCTATAATTTCACTCTCAACTCGCTCCTCCAAACATCCCTATACCAATAATCCGTTCGGTAATTTTCATTAGTATTTTATCCCATATTCTTACTAATTAACACTTTTCTCATTCCGAACTATAAAACACCATCATCCCCGATCGAGTACTTTTCTCCCCTCTTCAAACCGTAGCACCTATCTCACCAAATACTCATCCCCAATCCGACACAAGAGGGAAAGTACTTCCTTGGGCCTATCGGCGATACAGACCCAACTGATGTAATTGTGGCCGAAACCAACCGCATGCCCTTCAACACCGCCAAACCATCTCTTTCCCATTGGAACGGGACATTCAAAGCTTGGCCGTCTACTGACGCAGCCTGGACCGAATGGTATAAGAGGATACAATCGGCCAAGTACACCCAATGGGAAGAAAGAAAACTTGCCCAATGCTTGGAACTGTCCATCGCCAGCATGGAAAAAGACGAACCACTCCTATCGGCTGCAACCTACTTTTGGAATGACAGTTTCAATGCCTTCCTCTTCAGGCAAGGGCCGATGACCATCACACTAGCCGATGTACATATGACAACTGGGCTGGACATCGAATCATCGGCTAATCCATGCGTCTTGAACCGAAAAGGTCAACACCAGTTCAAAACCAAAGCTATCGGTGGATGGAGCGGTTTCATTGCCCAAAACATGAAAGATGGAACAGTCAGCCACCGGGAATACACCGCCTTTCTGATGATGTGGCTGGAAAAATTTGTATTCTGCGGATCGAGCTGCGGGCCGACCGCTAATTGGCAAATCATGGCCGAAATCTTAGCTGACGGAGCAGAGTTTGCATTGGGAAAATACCTCCTCGGCTACACATATCAAATGCTACATCAAGCCGCCACGAAAATAGCCGCCAACGCCCCAGTCAACACCGGTGGCCCCTGGTGGTTTCTCCAAATCTGGCTGGTGTTAGCCACCCAAAACGTAGCCGGTCGGCCCCGCCTGGCAGACGCCGGGTTCCCAAGGCTAGAGCCAATCGAAGATGAAGAAGGCGGTCAGATCACCACCAGGCGATGCACGAACTATGGAGAAGCAGCCGCCGCCCATACAGGTTCAAGGCAATCGGCTGAGCTGTTGGCCGATTGGTTCACAACTTTTTACGATGGGCTATCCCGCGACAACCGTACCAAGTATTTCTACCCCGACCAAGGATCTTTTGAGCTGCTGGTCGACTTCAAATGGGATGACCTCAACTCAGCCGACAGTCCAAGGTGTAGAAGGTTGTTCTTCGCCTCTTTGTCTCCCTGCATTCTACCGACCGGGGTTCACCAAGGCCGATCAATAGCCCGGAGTTATGAATTCTACTACCCGGTATCGGCGGCGAGACAGTTCGGTCTCGGGCAACTTCCCATCGGCTTCTTTTATGCCGATAAGATCGAGACCAGAGGAGCAAGCGGCCAAGATCGATGATGAAGGCCGCCGAACATAGCCGGTCCCCTTCGGCGACGCCAACGAATCACCACGTCGACGAGGAGAAGCGCCGCTACGACCGATGGTGGTCCAAACTTAGACGCCACATTTTTCACCAACGGCCGTCCTGCTACATCGACTAGCTTCTGCCGGATGAGATCCCCTCGGTATATCTCTACTCACAGCCGATTATTCCTTTCCTATGATTCATTCATCGGCCGCATCACCGATTTAACATTCGTACTTCGACTTTGCAGAAACAAATGGAGCGGCCGACGGTAAGCGACTCGGACGCCCCATCGAATACAAACCAGGCGTTTTGGACGTGGGGGGCCTTGCTCCATCGGCCATCGGCTTGGGGGGCGCCCAAACTTTCATCTTTATTGCGAGGGCAGGTGCGCCATCCGATCACGCCAAAAAGGAAAACGGCACCACCGCCGCGTTCGTCAGCTGTGCCTGCCCCCAAAAGGGTGAAAAGATAGAACTGATCGCCTCGGCCGACACCTTCCTCCCTTAGATCCGGCCGTCGAGTAATTCCTCGACGCTGCTGTCGATGAAGAGGCGCCAGCAGCTGTCCAGGCGATGGTCGAGACCGGGGCTTCGAGTCCTGAATCGGTAAATGCCCCAACTGACGCTCCGCCAGCCCCAAGCCCGCCGACAAAACGTCCTTCCGTAAGTTTTTACTTCGTTGGTCCGGTTTCGCGACGTTCACCCGTACCTGATTTGTCCGTCCCTCGCAGTTCAAGAAATTGGCCGGTCGCGTCCCTCGCCCCGCTCTGCCGTAATCGATTCCTACCCCTTTGCCCGTGATAATCAATTAGTTCATCCGCTAATCCCTTTTCCTTTTTGCAGCTCCCGCGATCTCCACCGGCCGCTCCCAAGCGTCGGGCGAATGTACCGTGCCCGTTGGGGGTGGCGACGATAACACTGGCAAAGAAAGCCGACGGCCGTGGGGAATGATCCACCAACCAATAGTCCCGATGACGGCGCCGACGGTAAGCTGACTGGTCCCAATCATTGGTCTTGCCATGCCCCTGATCCTTTCTTTCTTCTGCAGCGCATGGCCGATCTCCTCAACTTCGACTTGTCGGAGTTCGAGGAACCCGGTGATGCCGGCGAGGACGCGCTTGCAGCGTCGGCTGAGAACCTGAGTGCCACCCTGGCTGATATCGGCAACCGGTTGGAAGCCTCATTAGATGCGTTGGTGGTCGATTGCGGTTCGATACGCGCACGGTTCAGAGATATCAAAGACCAGCTGCCAGATGCTGTAGCTGTAGCCATCGTGCCAGCGACCTTCATGGAAGCCTACCAGTTAAAATACGAACGAGCCCGGCAGCGAGTCATTGATCGGCGTGAAAGTCAGGCGCGGTCGGCTGCCATCCAATCGACCAAAGAAGCCATTGAAGCCCGGAAGGCCGCCTTCGACCGCCTAAAAACAGAGCCGGCAGCCAAGCTCGAACAACTCCGTGCCCGCCGGGACCAACTGGTAGCCGACCTCATTCAGATTACAAACGAAATCGACGTCCATGAGGAGTATATGGCCGATCTGCCGGCCAGGGTTGAAGCTGAGCGTCAAAGTATCAGGGCGGCCGTTGCGCATTTGCGGGGCTTGGTGCAGAGTGCTCGATCGGTGGCGGGATCCGAGGCCGACGACCTCAGGGCAATCGGCGAGGTCGACCAGGTTAGACTGACAGCTCTATCGGCGATAGCCGATTTTCTAAAGAAATGAGATTGTAAAATGTCCGACCCTGCGAGATCGGCTTGTGTTTCTGCAACATGTGTTTTGTGATGTAACCGGATAGCCTGTATTAATCATGCTTGTAGATACAATCGGCTATGTTTGTACGTAGGACTGCCCCTTGGTTGTGTGCGACGTCTCAACTCGTTTAGTTCGAAATCACTCAGAAGTGACGCCCCAACCTTCCACGTCTATCTTTCGGTCATTCGACTCTCTAGCCATCGGCCGGCAATACCCGATTACGTCGTCGACCTGTCTTCGTAGGCCGACCTCCTCGAATCGTACTCCGGAACCCGTGAGTCCCGGGCGATAGGTATCCGGACTTGCGCACGCGGCTTTTCAACGATTCCCGACGCTCATAATGATGATCTCTTTGACTCCGGTTTGGCAAGACCTTTCACATCTAAGAACCGTATCATTTCTTTCTATAAATGGGCTCCCGCTCTTCCGAATAACTCATGGCCGAAGGCGACAGAACTTTCAATAGTGGAACACCTAGTCCTTTAAGTCTTCGGCTAGGCTTCTCATGGCGTCTTCGAGTTCGTCGGTGAACCAGGTGGTTTCTCAACTCCTCTACTCTCACCGATTTCGTCTTCGAAAACTCGGGGACGGAATTCATTGCGGCCGCCTCACTGCCGGGTGATCCCGGGAATCATGGAGACGTCGTACGAGCCGCTCGGTCCGCCAGACCGACGAGTGAGGGCGCACTGAGCGCTTCGGGAGTTGGAGGCTCGTCACCGGCGGCCGGCCGCCTTTCCATCTTGGTGGCATTCCTCCGCCCCCCATGGCGTACCCGACGCTCGCGCGCCTCGACCGGAGGGTAGGCAAGCCCAACTCGCCAACGAGTTACTGATCACCACCACCGACATAAGGGTCACTCGGTTGGAGCACCTGATCCTGGATGCTCTAGAGATGGAGACTACGGAGCCCGTCGAACGAGCCCTGGCGGCCATTAGGGAGTACCTGGCAAACATGTAATCCAAGACGGCTTCGCGCTGATTCTGAATAAAGCTTGGTTTAATGTTCCTGGGTTCCGTCTGACTTGAGGTTTCTTCAACTCCCTGGCTTGATTAGTCAAAAATTGGCTTTGACTGTTGGTCTTTTCGACTATGTGTATTGTTTGACTGTCTCGTGCATGTGTATGCCCCCAAGTTTTGTTGATAGCTTCGATGTCGACAAAATTTGTGAGTTCGACGCGATCATTCAGTCTGATCTCTGCCGGGGGGTCCTGAGCCGATCATGGGGCGTGGGAGGGGGAAGCGAATGCCTAAAGGCGATGCCTTATAAGGCATCGGCTGTCGTGGGTCGGCCTATTGTGATGATAGCCGACTCACGCATTGATCCACACGCTCGGGTAGTATCTCTTTAGATATTTTCCATTGAGGGCCCTTCCGAATACCTCCCCATCCAGTCCTTTTAGCATGTAAGCTCCTTTGGAGACGTATTTGTGGATCTTGAAAGGCCCCTCCCAATTCGGTGACCATTTGCCGAATTTGTTATCTCTGGATCCGATTGGGAGTATGAGCTTCCAAACAAGTTCGCCTTCCTCAAATGATTTAGGGACGACCTTTTTATTGTAATGTCTGGCTACCCGTTCCTTATCTTTTGTTACTTTTTCTAAAGCTCTCATTCGGATAAGGCGAGATCCTCCGACTCGTCCATCATGAGATTATAATAGTCGTCGCCGTGAGTTGGTCTTGTAACCGAAGGCGTCTTGATCCGATTACACTTTCCCATGGAAGTACGCCGTGTCCATAGACCGGTTTGTATGGGGAACTTGGATGGACCCATGACATGCCATCCGATACGCCCACAATGCTTCGGCCAATCGGGTGTGCCATTGCTTAGGATGCTCAGATATCTTTCTTTTGATCAGCTTGATTAAGCTTTTGTTTGAAGCTTCGGCCTGACCGTTGGCTTGCGCGTAATACGGCGAAGAGTTAAGCAGCTTGATCCCCATGCCATCGGCAAACTGAATGAATTCGTCCGAAACAAAGATGGACCCTTGGTCGGTCGTTATCGTTTGCGGAATGCCGAATCGGTAGATGATGTGTTCTTTGACGAACTCGATTGCGTCTTTAGAATCCACTTTTCGGAGGGGAATCGCTTCCACCCATTTTGTGAAATAATCTGCGGCCACTAGTATAAACTTGTGCCCCTTGCTTGAAGGTGGATTGATCTGGCCGATCATGTCAATGCCCCACCCTCTGAAAGGCCACGACTTAATGATTGGGTTCATGGCTGACGCCGGGGCTCGTTGTACCGTGCCGAACTTTTGGCAGTCTTGGCATCCTTTATAGTATTTAAAACAATCTTCTAGCATTGTCGGCCAGAAATACCCGGCTCGGCGAAGTAGCCACTTCATTTTGTGTGTCGACTCTTGGGTGCCGCAGATTCCTTCGTGTACCTCCGCGATGGCCACTGTGGCTTGATCGGCGCCCAAACACTTGAGCAATATGCCATCGATTGTCCGATAGTATAAATTTTCGTCGAGCAATATGTACCGCAGTGCCTTGTATCGTAGTTTCCTTGTGGCCGATTGAGAAGGGTCTTTGAGGTAATTGTAGAAGTCGAATCTCCAATCGTCGGTTGTGATGGTGGCGACGCCTATGTCGATGTCTCTTAGCATCGGCCGGTAGCTCGATGCCCTTTGAGCCAAATCATTGGCCTCCGTGTTCGCTCCCCGGGAATATGCTTCAAAGTGACTAGCCAAAAGCCTTCCATTAACTCCCGGCACCGTTGATGATAGATCATCAGTGTGTCGTTTTTGCACTCATATTCTCCTGATAATTGACTGATGACGAGCAACGAGTCTCCCATTATCTCGACCGCGTCAGCCTCCATCTCCCTGAGTAGGATTAGCCCTTTGAGAACGGCTTCATACTCGGCTTGGTTATTCGTAACGTGGGGGTCGATGGCGAAAGCGAACTCGAAGCTTGCCCCCTTGGGTGAGATAAGAACTAAGCCGATTCCACAGCCGTTGGTGCACACTGAGCCATCGAAAGTCAGGGTCCAAGGCGTGATTTCTACGGAGCCGATTGAGTCGTTTCTATGTTCCACAATGAGATTGGCTAGGGCCTGTCCTTTTACTGCTCTTGGAGCCTGATACCTCAGATCGAACTCGGTCAGCGCGAATATCCACTTTCCGATCCTCCCTTTGAGCACTGGAGCTGATAGCATGTACTTGACTACATCGGCTTTGCAAGTTACAGTGCATTCATTGGACAACAGATAGTGCCTTAACTTTGTGCATGAGAAATAGAGGCATAGACATAACTTTTCGACGGGTGAATATCTGGTCTCTGCATCTAGTAGCCGCCGGCTAAGATAGAAAATGGCCCTTTCCTTGCCATCGACTTCTTGGATCAGAACGGAGCCGATTGACTTGTCGTCGACGGACAGGTACAGCTTGAATGGCATTCCTTTTTGTGGGGGCATTAGAACTGGAGGGGAGTGTGGAGATTGGGGCAATCGGGTATCTACATGGCAAGCTTATCCGACTGGAGGTAGGGATAGATTGTGCCTGCCATATCTGTAAGCCGAACTTGACTTGGGTGTTACGATTGCCGATAGAGATAAGGCAATCGGCCTATAGTCACGGTTTGGTAAGATTGAGGAAACCAACTTAGAATAAGATAGGGTTTCCGATCTGTAAGCCCTCCTCCCAAGACTATATAAGGGGGGTAGGGGGCGTCCCTTGAGGGATATCTTAGACTAGATCAGATTCTAGATCAACTTTTAGCCTTCAGCTTTAGATCGTGAGATCAATAAAGACACTCGGCGGATCGAATCCACCGAAACAGGAGTAGGGTATTACCTCTCGAGAGGGCCTGAACCTGTCTAAACCTTCTTCTTCTTCTAACCCATCGTGCTTGGCGATCTCGACTGCGACCCCAGAAATAATATTGCCGAAACCAAGTTTCGACAGTTGGTGCTCCAGGTAGGGGCTTGCGCATCGAGACTTCTTCAACAATCTCGCCAACAAGCGTGATGGGATCTCCTTCAGCATTCGGCGACTTCGCCGCCAACTTCTTCGGCGACTCCTTCGACTCGGATTCAAACCAGTCGGAAGGAAAGACCCACTCGGCGCCGTTCGGGCTACCCAATAGCGCCGAGATCTTCGACGACATCTTGAAGACCAAGATGCAATCTACCTTCTCCGACGACGGACTTCACTCGGCACCGTTCGGATTAACGAACACCGCCGAAATCTGCGCCAATCTTCTCACATCCCCGACGGAAGCGATCTACTCAGATGAAGACCTCTCAGTGCCGTTTGGGTTACCAAACGTTACCGAGATTTTCAGCAAACTTCTTTCCCCCGAGTCGGCGGCGACCCACTCGGAGGAACCCACACCCCCAAGCTTTGACTCGGACTGGAACGATCCAGATCCGGGTTATCCAGGATCAAGGGAGGTCGCTGTCATCCTCCCGTCATTCGGCTCATGCTCATCTTCGGAGCTCAATGGATACCTCAGCTCCACCGGCTTCGACAACCTCTACGGCATCCCTTCAGACGAAGCCGACAACTCCGACTGCCGCATGGACTGTGAGCCGAAGTGCTTTGACGTCCTCATGGCCGAGCCGGACTAGTCCGACTCAGCCATGGCCAGAAGGCTTGCCGAAGAAGAACGAACCAGGGTGGAGCTCGAGCGCAAGACAGCCGAGGAGGAGAAACAACGCAAGGACGAGGCTGACAAGAGGAAGCAGGATCTACGTGCAGCCGGACGATCCGCCCAGGAGGCCATACTCCAAACGCGGGTTCGCAACACCAACATCTTCCAGACGCCACAGCAGAACGCTGTCGCCGCACTCACGCTCTTAGATACCGTCATGGAGACGGCCCCAGCCAACGTGACTCCTATACTCGACAAGATCAAGACCATCGTCGCTGCCACGGCTAACGGTCATCCCACCACTTCGGCACGAAGACCGACCGAATCTATGGCCGAAACGCTAGACAAGAGTCGGCTTCCACCTCTAAGGTCAGGAGACTATAAGAGGCTCGAGCCGGATCGGTCGATAACCAGGCCAAAAGGCCCACCTCGTGAGTCCACGCTGAAGTACCAGGAGCAGAAGGCCGACTCCCGCGACAAACGACACGGACGTCCACCCGTCCACCACCGCGTCCGCCGCAACAGCTCCAGCTATCCAACCAGCCAACCGAAGACCCCGCCGAGTGATCTGCGGGAGGTCCTCGATCGTCGCTACCGGGAGCGCGACCGACGCACTCGGGAAGATCGGAGGGGATCATCCGACAGCGGCGACGACGGAGTACCAGCCTTCACTCGGGAGCTTCGCCGAGTGCACTGGCCGAGTGGCTTTAAGCCCACAGGGATTGAAAGGTACGATGGCAAGACCGACCCTGAATCTTGGCTAACCGTATACACCCTTGCCATACGAGCTGCAGGTGGCGACAATAAAGCCATGGCCAATTACCTGCCCGTGGCCCTCGCAAACTCAGCTAGAAATTGGCTCACGAGCCTGCCAAGAGGCTCAATCGGCTCGTGGAGCGAGCTGAGGGATCACTTCATCGCCAACTTCCAAGGTACCTTCGAGAGGGCCGGCACACACTTTGACCTTTACAACGTCATCCAGAAGCCGGACGAGCCCCTGAAGGATTATATTCGTCGTTTCTCCGAGAAACGCAACAAGATCCCGAATATCACCGACGACATCATCATCGCCGCCTTCCAGAAGGGAGTCCGTGATGAGCTGCTCATCGGGAAGTTCGGGCGCAAACCACCGAAGACGGTGAAGCAAATGTTCGAGACGGCGAACTCGTACGCCAAATCCAATGACGCCATTAAGGCCGCCCGTCAAGACCGGCCCGATAGAAGGGAAGACAAGCAAGCGGGAGGAAGCCGCAATCCTAAGAAGGATGGCGGCAACAACGGTAACCAGGCCCAGAAAGATCGCAAGCGCCGATCTGAGGACCTAGTCGCCGCAACCTCCAACACTCAACGCCGTCCCCGAGTCGCCGCCTACGACGCAATCATGAACGCCCAGTGCACCCACCATCCGAATCATAAGCACGCGGCGAAGGATTGCTTTATCTACAAGCGCGCCGAACGGACGCGCAGCTCAACAAGAAGCCGACTAACGAGGCTGGCCCGTCCGGCGCCAAAAAGAACAACGCGGTGAAAATGCCGAACCTTTTCAAGACCTAGTGGGGAGCTCAACCACATCTTCGGAGGTCCGCTAGCTTATGAGTCCAAGAGGAAACAAAAGCTAACTGACCGGGAGGTCAATGCGGCTCAACCCGAAGTCCCTCAATATCTGCGATGGTCGGAAGTGGCCATCACGTTTGACCGCTCGGATCATCCTGACCGAGTGGTTCACCCGGGGCGCTATCCACTCGTCCTGGACCCCGTGGTCCGCAACATCGAGCTTAAGCGCGTCCTCATCGATGGGGCGCGCGCCTCAACATCCCGTTTGCCAAGACCATGGATGAGATGCGATCCGAGGGCCGAACGAAGGCAAGCTCAGCCCCTTCCACGGAGTTATCCCGGGCTATCTTCAACACCACTCGGGCATATCTCCCTCCCAGTCACCTTCGGAGCCCGAGAGAACTTCCGAACGGAGAACGTCACCTTTGAGGTGGCCGACTTCGAAACAGCATATCACGCCATCATCGGAAGGCCTGCGCTTGCCAAGTTCATGGCGATCCCTCACTACACCTACCTTTGCATGAAGATGTCGGGTCCCAACGGCGTCATCACTCCTTCGCGCGACGTGAAGCAAGCCTTCACTGCGATAAGGAGAGCTGCGACATGGCCCAATCTCGCGAGAGATTGCGTGGCCAACAAGAAGTCCGATTGGCTGCATCGACTTCGGCAGAGGCGAAGTCCCCGCAAAGAAGATAGCCAAATCGGGATCCGCGACGCCAAGACCAAGAAGATCTCCTCGATCCGTCGGATCCCTCAAAACTGCGTAATCTGCGCCGACCTAGATCCCAAATAGGAAAGCGTGCTCGTCACCTTCCTCCAAAATAATAAAGATGTTTTTGCTTGGAAACCATCCGATATGCCTGGAATTCCTAGGGAGGTGATCGAGCACTCTTTGAACGTCAAAGATGACGCCAAACCGATAAAACAACGATTACGCAGATTCGCACAGGATCGAAAAGACGCTATCAAGGAAGAACTTGCAAAGCTCTTGGTGCCGGCTTCATTAAGGAAGTCCTTCATCCCGACGGTTAGCCAACCCGTCCGGTCCGCAAGAAGACGGGGCAATGGCGCATGTGCGTTGATTATACCGACCTCAACAAAGCCTGCCCCAAAGATCCGTTCGGGCTACCTCGCATCGACCAAGTCGTTGACTCAACACCGATCGCCAACTCCCGAGTTTCCTAGATCACTCGGGCTATCACCGAGATCGGCTTAAAAGAATCCGATTGCCGAAGACATCGTTCATCACGCCGTTCGGGGCCTATGCTACATCACCATGCCTTTCGGCCGAAGAACGCCGGAGCAACATACCAACGCATGATCCAAAGATGTTTCCGACGCAGATCGGCAAGAACGTTGAAGCTTACGTCGACGATGTTGTCATCAAGACCAAGTAGAAAGAAGACTGATCGCCGACTTAGAAGAAACCTTTGCGAACATCCGGGCCTTCAGAATGAAGTTAAACCCGGAGAAGTGCACTTTCGGTGTTCCATCAGGCAAACTGCTCGGCTTCATGGTGTCACATCTCGGCATTGAAGCAAATCCCGAGAAGATCAACGCCATCTTAAGCATGAAGCCCCCGAGTAACCAAAAAGACGTCCAGAAGCTCACTGGCTGCATGGCGGCATTAAGCCGTTTCATATCCCGACTCGGCGAACGAGGCATGCCATTCTTCAAACTACTAAAGAAGACGGACGACTTCCAGTGGACCGCGGAAGCCAACAAGGCCTTTGAAGATTTCAAAGGGTTCCTTACGACCCCGCCAGTCCTGGCCTCGCCTCAACCCCAGGAACCTCTGTTGCTGTACGTCTCAGCCACTCACCAAGTGGTTAGTACGGTCCTTGTGGTCGAACGCGAAGAGGAAGGACGGACTCAGAAGATTCAAAGGCCAATCTACTTTGTTAGCGAAGTATTGGCAGGAGCCAAAATTCGCTACCCTCAGGTACAAAAGTTGCTCTATGGTGTCCTAATAACCACGAGGAAATTAGCACACTATTTTCAGGGTCATTCGGTCACCATCGTCACCTCTTTCCCACTCGACGACGTCATCCACAACCGCGAGACAACCGGACGCATCGCCAAGTGGGCCCTAGAGCTAATGCCGCTGGACTTGATTTTTAAGGCAAGAACTTCCATAAAGTCACAAGCCTTAGCGGACTTCCTGGCCGAGTGGACTGAACAGCAAGAGAACGTGCCTCGAGAAGACCTCCAACACTGGACCATGCACTTCGACGGATCCAAGAGGATCACCGGCTTGGGAGCAGGAGTTGTGCTGATTTCCCCGACCGGGGAAAGGCTAAGATATGTCCTTCACCTCCACTTCTCCGCTTCACACAACGTTGCCAAGTACGAAGCTCTTCTACATGGGCTGCGCCTAGCAGTCTCACTCGGGATACGACGACTTATTGTGAAAGGCGACTCCCAGCTGGTCGTCAATCAAGTGATGAAAGACTGGTCCTGCCTAAACGACACTATGGAGGCCTACCGACAAGAGGTCCGCAAGCTTGAGGACAAGTTTGATGGACTCGAACTCTCTTATGTCCTGAGACATAACAACGAAGCTGCCGATGAGCTGGCACAATTCGGATCTAAGCGCGAATCTGCCCCAACAGACGTCTTTGTCGAACATCTCTACGAACCAACCATCACGGCAAAGACAACTCTCACCGAGCAAACCACGAACGAAGTCGCCATGACCGATACCGATTGGAGGACGCCGCTCATCAAATTCTTGACCCAGCAAGAGCTGTCGGATGACCGGGATGAAGCAGAACGCGTCTGGCGTTGTTGCCAAGCATACGTCATGGTTGACTCCGATCTATATAAGAGAAGCCCCTCCGGAATTCTAATGAGGTGCATCACACCCGAAGAAGGGAAGCAGTTACTCCAATACATCCACTCGGGCATATGCGGAAGCCACGCGGCAGCACGCACTCTAGTCGGCAAAGCCTACAGGCAAGGTTTCTTCTGGCTTACCGCGGTCTTCGACGCGGATAAAGTCGTACGAACTGCGAAGGCGCGCGTTTTCGCCGACAAAGCCATGTCCCGGCCCGGGAGCTTCAAACAATTCCACTCTCTGGCCGTTCGCGGTATGGGGGTGGACATGGTTGGCCCTTTCAAGAAAGCTCCAGGAGGATTCACACACCTCTTCGTCGCAATCGACAAGTTCTCCAAGTGGATTGAGGCCAAACCGGTAGCCACAATTACAGCTGACAAGGCACGAGACTTTTTCCTCAATATCGTGCACCGCTTCGACATCCCAAACGAAATCATAACCGATAATGGGACTCAATTCACGGGAGGCATCTTCAAGGAATTCTGCGAAGACTTCGGAATCAAGATCGCTACGCATCGGTAGCTCACCCCAAAAGCAACGGACAAGTCGAGCGAGCCAACGGCATGGTCCTCCAAGGCATCAAGGCCCGCGTTTTCGACCGCCTAAGCCCTTATGCTTGGCAAGTGGGTCCAAGAACGCCCTCGGTTTTATGGTCACTGCGAACCACACCCAGTCGGGCCACCGGCCAAACTCCTTTCTTTTTGGTCTATGGCACAGAAGCCATGTTGCCAAACGAGATGGAATATGAGTCCATCCGGGTTCGCAGCTTCAACGATGAACGCTACGACCCGACCGAGTGGATGACCTCACCCGATTGGAAGAGGCCCGTGAGGCGGCCCTCATCCATCGGCCAAATACCTTCAAGGGCTTAGAAGATACCATAGTCGCAACGTGCGAGCACGAGCTTTCATTGTTGGCGACTGGTCTTACGCAAGATCCAGACCACCAAAGATCGACACAAGTTATCTCCCTTATGGGAAGGACCATACATAATCGCTGAAGTGACTCGACCCGGTGCATACCGGCTAAAGCGCGAAGATGGGTCTATGGTGGAGAACTCCGGAACATCGAGCATCTTCGACGATTTTATGCCTAATTCGGCTAAGGCTTCATGTTTTCTTTGACTGCCAACCTCAAGCAAGATGACTTCTTGAGTTAGCAGTCGGGGGCTGTACACATGTAAATAAAGCTCAAGTTTTCCTCATCAACTTTTGTGCATAATTTGGTTTATCATTGATTAATGTCCTTCGGTTTGAGCTCAGTGTCTAAGGACTGAGAGTTTTCCGATGACCTAATCGAGCCTAGGCTTGATGACAGCCAGACGAAAACTACTTAAGAAATTTCACGCAAAAGCTCGAATCAAGGCATTAACATAAATAAACTGAAAATATCACAAGTTCTACATTAGAAGGTTACAGATATGTGACATCTGCAAGACAAAGTCAGAAAGACAAATTAAATCTTGAAGTTGTTTACTACATCAAGGGATATCTTCTTCGCCGCTTCTTGCGCCTCACTTAGCATGTCCAAGGCCTGCTCGTCCGTCGTTCCATCAGCAAAGCCTTCTCCAACCGAGTGGATATCCACTCGGGGTAAAGGACTTGGTACGTGCAAGAGCCGAGACCAGCCCCCATGCTTGGCCGCTTCGGTGATATTGGCCGGGTATCGGTCGGGAGCCACCGTAGTAGCTTGTCGAATATTTCGATCGGCTCAGCGAGCTGGTCCCAACTCCTTGATTGAACAAAGACAGCAAGATCGGCGTGGCGGCGTTGGCGACCTCTTCCCGCACCTCATCACTTCGCTTGATCCGCGCAAGCAAGACGTCGTATTGGGCTCGGGTTTTTACCTTGTAAGCTGCCAAAAGCTCCGGATCATTCAAAGCACTCGGAAATAAAGCAGCACAAGAAGTTCTACTCCAAAGAAGATTACCTTCAAACTCGGCCTCCATCTCGGCCTTGTCGAGGCTGACCGCTTCTAGCTGGACTTGAAGCGAATGGACCTCCGAAGAATTTTCTACAACAAAGGAAGATCATCAACAACGAAATCAACATGGGAATCATGAAGAGAATGGAAAGACGGGCTCACTCCCGATTGATCCTCGGAGGTCGAGATTCGCCTCCCGAAGCTCTGCGATCTCCCTCCTTAAAGCCGCCTCCCTTGACGCGGCCTCCTCCCGAGTGGCCTTCAGCTGCCGCTGAACGTCCTCTAAGGAGTTTAAGTGGGGGACCAGCTTCTCCAGCACTTCAGATTTTGCCATCGAGCGGCAATACTCCTTCTGCGCGCGAAAACAGAAGAGTGATCGACTGAAAGATAATGATGATATAATTAAAGAGAAAGACAAAGGCTTACGTTGAGCAGCCGGGTCGCCTCGTTCAGGCTCTCGACAAGGGCATCCCTTTCATCTTTTTCGGCTTGCCGGTCTAAGATGATGCCCTGCTTCTCGCCATCCGAGTCCCGCCACTCGATCCGAATGGGGGGAACCCAGGTTTCAGAGGACTGCAACCTGGGGATCTCCTCCACTATGGTCGGCAAGCAAGAAGGACAAATGAGGACTTGAAAGGTTCAAATTGAAAGAAGAGAACTTCGAAACAAATCTCACCGGTTTCGGCGGTCGCTTGCTTAGGCGGAGTGGCCCGGCTGGCCTCCTTCTTCCGACTCCGCGCCGAGTGATCCTCAGTCGGGGGAGCTTGAGCCGCGGCCTCATGCTTCCCAGCCGCTGACTGGTTTCCAGTCGGGATATCCCGGCTGGGGGCTGGGGGCTCCTTCCTCGGGGCATCCTTCTTTGGAGGTGAAGGTTGTTTCCGGAGCGCTCGCACTTGGTTGTGGGCTCCGGGGCTTTGGCTCTGCTGGCCTTGGCACCTCGGGAGCAGCGGTTGGGGTCGATTTTTCATTCCCCCCGACAGGATCTATGTCCTGGGGCCTCCTTCAAAAGTGAATACAGCAAGGGTAAAGATAAAGAAAAGTTTTCAACGAAAGAGTTCAGACTTCGGTTTCAGAGCATACCTGGATGACCGGCGAATCTTCGGCGCCGTCCGCGGCGATCGCCTTAAAGGTGGGGTCTCGGTGGGAGGAGCCGGGACGTCGTCATCCGAGTCCTCTATAATCAACCTCCTCTTGCTCGCACGCTTGTTCGAGTCTTCACTCGGTGCGCTCGCTTCCCGATCGGGTCGCCTTGGATCTTGATCCCGCCAGCCGGCTTCTTGGCGGGGCGACGCGGTGCGTCATTGTGGGACACCTTGTATGGCTTGGAGACGATAGAGACGTTTTCCTGCAAAAGAAGAGTGTACAATGTCAAGAGACAAGATGTCAAGATAGAAAGATACTCTGAAGCAACCAATCGGCTTACCGGAGGAGGAGGTCGGTGGATCTTGAAGGGAAGAACCGCGGGAATGAGGGCCCGCTCAACTGCAATTCCAGTCGAGAAGAGCTTGTACATCCGGATCTTCGGGATCTCATACTTGAGTGGATCCGGTCTTCCCGATTGGGGTCCGTTCCGCCTTCATACTCGAAGGCGGCTTCGACCGTTCCTTGATCGGCGCCGCCGGCACTGATGAAGTGCCGAGTGATCGCTCTCCGCGAAGACCCTTTTGTTTCATCGCGGGATCTTCGCAAGTAGCTTGTTGGCCTCGTCCCAATCTTGGGCCACTGGAACAGTGCTCCATGATGGATTGGGGACAGGAGGAAGACCGACGAAGGCTGGCAGGCTGGGTTCGAGATTGTTAATGTAGAACCAGCCCGCATGCCATCCCTT
Organism: Oryza australiensis; assembly: GCA_019925245.2. Lineage (NCBI taxonomy): Eukaryota > Viridiplantae > Streptophyta > Magnoliopsida > Poales > Poaceae > Oryza > Oryza australiensis. The sequence goes on along the minus strand of JAIFGZ020000048.1, from coordinate 5,093,343 downwards.
GTTGGAAGACTTCAGAGGGAGAGAAAAGTACTCCTTGCGGAGAGATCCGCGGAGTTGGAAGCCTGCCCCGCCGACGATGCAAGGCTGGTCCTTGTTCGGATGAGGTTTGAGATATAACATGCGACGGAAGAGATGGAAGTGGGGGAGGATGCCAAGGAAGGCTTCACATACATGAATGAAGAGAGCGATGTGAAGCATCGAGTTGGGGTTCAGATGGTAGAGATGAAGTCCATAGTAGTCCAGAAGCCCCCGGAAGAACTCGGAGGTGGGAAGGCTGAACCCGCAATAGAAGAAAGAAGTGAAAACGACGAGCTCACCGGTGTTTGGGGTCGGGAACTCCTCCCCCGCCGCCGGGCGCCATCCCACGATCTCCTTTGGCGGAAGCACGCCGTGCTTCACCATCTCTTTGAGAGTGGTTTCCTTCACGTCCGATGCGGCCCATTGGTCGAACGGGATCCTTTTTTCCTCCGCCATGAGTGTGGTGTTGATGGGAAGTGGATCTGATCGGAAAAGGTTGGGCTTTTTGACAAAGGAACGTGGGAGATTTGGTTGCGGAGGCTGGTTGTTCCAGAGAGCGAGTTCCTAGATGGATCGATTTGGGAGCGCGCGAGTCTAGGGTTCTCCGCAGTGAACTGACGAACAGTGCTGCGAAAAGGGGAATCTTTTGGAAGATGAAGAGGCGGGGACGACCTCGCATCTTTATAGAAAGATTTGAGGGTTGCGCTAGGTTTTCTGGTGATTGGGCCGAGCCCATAAGAAAATCTACGGCCCAGCTAAGGTGTGGTCCGATGCGTGTCCTTAGGGACTTAAGTGGATGAGCTTAAGCAGATTTGCTCTGGCAATATGCGCGTGTCCGAGTGCCCTATACCTTTAAAAATCCTTCCATACCGCGGTTTGCTTGACTTCATGAGAAGCTGGCACGATGCAACTTGGAAGGTGACCGACAGCTAAGTTTTTATAGCTGCCTTGGTGACAAGGGCTGTTTGGTTTTTTGGCATTTGGTCAGGTAACCTTACCAATGCTGTTTATTTTTTCACCTTGGTGAAGATCTTTATAGATTAAGACCAGTATTGTGGCAAAAGCTAGTTAATAACTTGGTCGTATTTTTCGTATGAATGAAAGAACTTGTTTCCCATGAGGGATGATTGAAATATTTGTTCCGGATTACTCGGACGGATCCACTCGGATAAACATGAGCTTACCGAGTGCTTTTCACCCATGTGGGTTGATTGAGTGATTTGTTCTGAGATGACTCGGGCAAATTTACTCGGATAAGTATGAACTTGCCGAGTAATGAGATTTCTATGATTGCTTTAGCAAGAGCTAGGCATTTACATGAGAATGATTTTTTATAGTTCTTGACTATATGCTTAGCCTGTTTTTGACTAACCACATAGTCGGGGGCTACACCTAATTAGGTGCATCAGGAGATGCACCTAGATATTTATTTTTGAGAATTTTTTATATATTTTTCCAGTCCTTCACAGTCTTTGGAGCCACTCAGGAAGATTCAGGCAGAGATGATGGAATCACTCGGCGCCAAAGGCACTCGGTCAAAGAGATTTTTTGGCTGAGTGCTGCTTTGGTTTGAAGCTGAGTTGTCTCGTCGACTGAAAAGGACTCGGGGGCTACTGTGGAGATTGTAGCAATCGGGTATCTACATGGCAAGCTTATCCGACTGGAGGTAGGGATAGATTGCGCCTGCCATATCTGTAAGCCGAACTTGACTTGGGTGTTACGATTGCCGATAGAGATAAGGCAATCGGCCTATAGTCACGGTTTGGTAAGATTGAGGAAACCAACTTAGAATAAGATAGGGTTTCCGATCTGTAAGCCCTCCTCCCAAGACTATATAAGGGGGTAGGGGCGTCCCTTGAGGGATATCTTAGACTAGATCGATTCTAGATCAACTTTTAGCCTTCACTTTAGATCGTGAGATCAATAAAGACACTCGGCGGATCGAATCCACCGAAACAGGAGTAGGGTATTACCTCTCGAGAGGGCCTGAACCTGTCTAAACCTTCTTCTTCTTCTAACCCATCGTGCTTGACGATCTCGACTGCGACCCCAGAAATAATATTGCCGAAACCAAGTTTCGACAGGGAGCTTAGATAATTTTTTATGTCGTCTAACGCCTTCTGTTGCTCTGCCCCCATGTGAATGTCTGACCGGCCTTAAGCCGAAGCAATGGTGTGAACGGCTCCATTTTTCCTGAGAGGTTAGCTATGAACCGTCTAATGAAGTTTATATTTCCGATCAATGACTCGGAGTTGTCTTTTATCCTTAGGGGTTGAATTGTCTTAATGGCATTAATGCTCCTTGGTGTTACTTCAATTCCTCTTTCATGAACGAGGAACCCTAAGAATTGCCCGGCGACACGCCGAACGCAAATTTAAGCGGATTCATCTTCAATCCATATTTCCTCGTCCGCTCAAGCACCTGCCTCAGATCTGCAATGTGGCTTTCTATCTCTCTTGACTTGACGACGACGTCGTCAATGTATATCTCTACTAGTGTGCCGATCATGTCGTGAAAGATGTAATTCATCGCTCTTTGATATGTTGCTCCGGCGTTCTTTAAGCCGAACGTCATCACCACCCACTCGTAGAGGCCGATCGCACCCGGGCATCGAAAAGCTGTCTTGTGGACATCCTCTTCGGCCATGAATATCTGGTTGTACCCTGCATTGCCGTCCATGAAGCTGATGATTTTGTGGCCTGAGGCAGCGTCGACAAGCAGGTCGGCTATTGGCATCGGGTATTCGTCTTTTGGGGTCGCCCTGTTTAGGTCTCTGAAGTCGATGCATACCCGAAGTTTGTCGTTCTTCTTCAATACCGGGACGATATTAGAGACCCATTCGGCATATCGGCAAGGCCGAATGAATCCTGTGTCGTCGAGTGATTTTGGCTTTAATTGCGTCGTACATGTCGGCTTTGAACCTCCTGGGAGGTTGTTTGAATGGCCGATATCCTGCCTTGATTGGAAGCTGATGGACCACTAACGATCGGCTCAGACCGGGCATCTCGAAGTATTCCCAAGCGAAGCAATCTTTATATTCTTTTAATAATTCAATAAGTTGGGATCTACAAAGAGGAGATAAATTTCTACTAATGTACGTCGGCCTTGGCTTGTCGCCAGATCCGATGTCGATCTCTTCTAACTCGTCGGCCGACGTGAAGCCTTGTCCTAACTTGCCATCGTCTTCGTCCGCGGTGGCTACACCGAGCACGCTGGAGCCCTCCACCATGTCTTGTTCAAAGCAGCAGCTGCGGCTCGTCGCTTCTGATGGGCTGTATTGTTGAATTGGACACGTTTAGAAAATTGGCTTGCCGATTTTCCCAGATAAACATTCGATGCCTTCGATTTCCCAAAGTGGCAAATCGGCACCGACGATACTACGACTCGTCGGCGGCACGATCTCGATCTTGTCGCCGTCCCACTCGGATGAGGCTCGGTGCATTGTAGAAGGGATGCAGTAGTTAATTTGGATCCAGTCCCTTCTGAGCAGCAGGCTGTAAGACCTCTTCCCGTCGATCACAAAAAACGTTGTGGGCACAGTTTTGTTGCCGATGGTCAGTTCGACGTTGAGAACCCCTTTGGTCTCTGATGGGTTGCCGCCGAAGTCCTTGAGTACCAGGTTGTTTTTATCAGGTCTTCGGCCCCTTTTCCAAGCTTTCTGAAAGTTGCGTAAGGCATGAGGTTGACTGCCGCTCCCCCATCGACCAACATTTTGGAAATCGGCTTGCCGTTGACGAACCCTTTAACGTATAACGGTTTCAGATGCCGATTTTCGATCCCTTCCGGCTTGTCGAAGATGGCCTGGTCTGGCGAGATCGTTAGTTTTGTCGGGTCATCTTCGATAGTATCTGCGTCGGCTTCGGGGGCACTGAATTCAGCGGGCAATACGAAGACCATGTTAACCGATGCGGTAGCTTTACTTTTCCCTTTGGCTGCCCTTCTGGCTCGGTTGGCTGGGCTTTCTTCGCCCTGTTCTTCGGTGGCTGTAGCGTTCTCCTGCTTGGGTACCCACCCTCTCTTGCTCTTGCCCAGCCGACGGCGTTGTTCGTATATCATTTGTCTCACCTCGTCCTCTCTTCCTTCACGCTTGAGCCGCTGAATTCTCCTCTTCTGGGTCTTCGTAAATAGATCGAACGGGCACCATTGGGGGTTGGTTGATCCCTCATCATCGGCTTCCTCCTCACCGCGATTGTCTCCATCCTGATTCTCGTCGATGAAGAAGTCTTGATGGATCGGACCGAGCCGATCGTGGACAGGTCGCCGTCTTCGGTTTAGTTGGACGGCTCTGGGGATGAACCGGACTGGGCTTGCAGACGACGAACTCCCGCGTTCGTCATGGTTATGATGATCGTTACATGCCGGGCAGTCTTCCAGTGTTGGTAGTCTCATGCCGGATTCCCAGCAATGCCTGAAGAAGCCGCAATGCCAATGTGGATCATCATGGCTCGCTATGTTCCGTCGGCTTTGGACTCTTGGCTCGTGCCGGCGAGGTGCTTCGTCGTAAATTTCTTCACGTCGAGACTGATATTGATGGTGGTATCGGCTTCGTTCATGGATCAGCTGTCGGTCAGCCGACCTGATGACTGGGTGCACCATGTTAATCTGTGCGGTGTGGTTTCCAATCTGGTCCCCTCCTGTTTCGGCCTCGATCACCGTATCGGCTAAGCCGTACGCCATTCTGTCCTGTCGATCAGCTCGCCCGAGGCCGGCATGGACTGTGTTGACCGGGAACGGATTGCCGTCTACTTTCATGGGCCGACTTGAGTCAGCAAACTTTAACTTCCCGGCCTCGATGGCCAACTGGATTTGCTGCCTGAAGACTTTGGAGTCGTTCGTGGCGTGAGATGTGGAGCGTGCCACTTGCGGTACTTCTTCTTTCTCAATTCTTCGCCGTAAATGCTTTTTTGGGCAACTGAATCTGTTTTGGGCAACTAAATCACATGATTTTTGGGCAACTGAATCTGTTTCTCTTTGAGCAGTAAATCAAAGATCTTGTCGGCTTTAGTGATGTCAAAATCGTATTTTTCTTCTTTAGCCGTCTTCAGTAGCCACTGGCAGACGATGGCTTTCTTGTTCTTAACCCATTCGGCTGCCGCCACTTCCGTTTCATCGTCGTCGGACCCTTAATCTGAATCGACGATGACTTGCGTTATGGTTTTGACGGCCTTCCTGGTTTCTCGGAAACGTTGTTCATGGGCCGTTACCTTATGCGCCAGGTGGGCTAGACTATCGAAGTCCTGCGCAGAGAATCTTTCCCTGATCGGCGCGATCAAACCATGGAAGGCTAAATCGACCAGCTGGGTGTCTGATAGCACCAGGCTATAGCATCGGTTTCTCATTTCTCTGAAGCGTTGAATGTAGTCCTAGACCGATTCATTATGTTTTTGCTCGACGCTGGTGGTCCGACAACTTCATTTCATGGTCGCCGGAATAAAAATAGCCGTGAAACCGTTTCTCAAGATCGGCCCAACTCGAATTGAGTTGTAAGTCAACGAGGAGAATCAAGTGAAGGCCGATCCCGAAAGAGAAAGGGGAAATAGCCGAACTCTCAAGGGTCGAGCCGATGCTTCACCACATTGTGCCAAGAATCGGGCGATATGCTCATAGGTAGAGACGTTGTCTTGTCCTGAGAACATGGAGAAGTCCGGGATTTTGTATCGGTTGGGCAGTGGGATCCTTTCGAAATGTTCCGGATAGGGGTACCGATACATGTTTCCTGAGTCTTTCGGTTTGAGGCCGAACTGATCCCGCATAACGTCTGCAATTAGTTCGGCCCAGCCCTATTATCTTCTTGTATCGGCTCGTATGGGTCATACGGCATGTGTGCCTCGCCGATACATCCGTGGCGGTGTCTCGAGGCCGGTAATGGTGATCCCGACGACCCCTTGGTACGGTAGCGATGATCACGGGCGGCCGAGGTTCCCGTGGTGGCGTTGGCGGGTCTCGGGAACAATTGCCGGCCCCGACATTCTCGCCGCACAGACCAATCGGCTCGGCCGCCGATTATGATGGAACATGTCGAGTTGACCTTGAGGCAGCGCGTTGTCGGTTTAAAATAGTGATCTGCGGTCTCACGGCCGTCCCGCTTGGACTCAAGTGGTCGACTCCTCCCGGTGGGTTAGGTTGCGCTATTAGTGGGAGCGGCCGATCTTGGGTGATTAGTGTTACAGTAATCGAACCGGCCATCCGTGAAATATGTGGGGCTCCGTTGCGCTGCTCGGCCACCTTGGCATCAACCACGTGAGAAATCATATTATTGAGGGTGTTGACCAGATGCCGCTCTGTTGACCAGAGCGTGATGGACGACAGTCGATCCGATCTTGCAAAGAGTACACGGCTTGATCATCCCGCACTTGAGTCGGCTCTTCCACTTTCTGTTTGCCCTTCGCATCACTTGACGAGGATGCTATGGTATCATTGAGGCTGAACTTGTACTTTTGGTGCACAGCCTGCACCTCGTTTGGGTGAAGGATTGAAGATAATTGTTCGGAGTTCCTCCACCATCTTCTTATACTCGGCTTGCTGTTCAGCCGATAGTTGATCCATCTTTACAGGTACGACATTGTCCTGTGTGATGCCAGGGATCTTGGGATTGACCATCTTGCCGGCTGAGTCTATTCGTCCGAGTCGAGCCGACAAAGATAGTCCCACCGGACGTGCCAAGAAGCGTGTTGACGAAAAATCTCTCTCACGCACCGGCCGGGAGATCTCTTGACTCCGGCCGTAGGTCCTTCTTAGCCGCCTACAATGTGTAGAGCGTGCGCTGATTTGATCTCGCCAATCAACAAGAAAGAAGACAAGGAAGTGTTCGTTAAGCGTTAGGTCAAGTCCCCGCGGGATCGGCCAAGGAAATCCATGAACGTATATATGTTATTCCAGACCATATTTGGGCCAAACGACCAAAATGCATCGGCCATGCCGAGACGATCATCAGTCGTCCGATCCAAATATAACGAATAATAATAAATATACGGATCAACGGACCAACCGATGCTGGGAAACTAACATCAAGTCGGCTGGTATTCCAATGAATCTCGTGCAGACGTAATATTCCTAGATCAAAGATGTAAGCAAGCACAATCTAGACATAAAAGACAACCCTATTACAGATCTAATAACAATTATGTTAAAAGAAATACATTAGGGTGAATAAGGTCGGCTGAAACCCCGACGCTATCTCCAGATAATGTAAGTCCAAAAGAATAGATTACCGACGATTCTAAAGACGACTCAATAGTTCAGTCTTGATGCAACATTAAGTATCAAAAGAAACATCCAATCTATTACTTTCGACTTACACTCCGTGAGATGGTAGATATTACATATGAACCAACCAGCCCTTAAACCTAGCCTTGTTGACCACATACCCCCGAAAAGATGAGTCAACTACAAGATAGATATAAGCACCGAATTGGTTCATATGCACTATATGATATATGTCATAGTAAAACTATTGAATCCAATGTATCATTGCGATGGAAGCATCAGAAACAAGTAATCTCACCACTAACGACAAACATTTACCTAAGTTTGGAGATCGAGACGATGCAGCCCAAAGCCAAACAGGGTGTTCGTCCAAAAGGAAAAGGATGGCGATGCGCCGAAGATTAGATTGATTGAATCGTCTTCATACAGAAGGTCTCGGGTCCCATTTATACCCAAGATACAAATATTTGTAACAACTTCGGACTCTATCTAAACTACTTTTTAAAACATCATATCATCCCTAGCGGGATCCATAATGTATTACAACTAACAATTTAACAAACTCCTAAATTACAGATACAATTGCCGTTACAGGACTCTATCCATAAGCGGCAATATCTTTAAACGCGCAATTAACAACCGAATCTCTACTTATCTTCAAGTTTCGCGTTGGACACGGTTTCATCTCTTCGAACTCGGAATCGACTGTCGGTGTTCCATTCAATCCATCCTCACCGACCACCCGCACCTGAGTCATTCTTTTAGCCGATACGACTTCTGCCTTCAGCCGATCCGATTCCACTTTGCCTTCTTAGGACTTAGGAACCCCATTACCAAATTCCAGTGTTAACAGATGGGCGACTGATGCGTAGCAGATCTTGATGCCAGTTTCTTCACAAAACTCTTGGAACACTGAACCGGTGAATTGAGTGTCGTTGTCGATGATGATGCGATTGGGTACTCCAAAATGGTAGACAACGCCTTTGATGAACTCATGAGCGTTTGCAGCTGTAATCTTGGCGATCGGCTTGGCTTCGATCCACTTGGTGAACTTGTTGACGCAGACGAAGAGGTGGGAGAATCCGCCGGTTGCTTTCTTGAATGGGCGCACCATGTCGAGACCCTCGACGACGAAGGGCCAAGAGATGTGTATTGTTTGAAGTTTCTTGGTCGACATGTGAATTTGCCAGGCGAAGAATTGACAACCTTCGCACTTGCAAACGATGTCTTGAGCGTCGGTGTTGGTAGTTGGCCAGAAGAAGCCCTATCGATATGCCTTACCGACGATGGTCTTGGATGCAGCGTGGTTGTCGCACATGCCCGAGTGAATTTCGTTGAGTAAGTCTCGGCCCTCCTGCTGCAAGACGCATCTCATGAGTACGTTGATTGCCCCCTTACGATATAGTTCGTCATGGATGATGCAGTATGTCTTGCTTTTGCGGGAGATCTTCTCTGCTTCAGCTCTGTCGGATGGCAGGGTGACGTTCTTGATGTAATCCAGCAGGGGTGTACACCAGTCGCTAGTGATCGCCAGAACTTGCTTGGTCGGGACCTTGGTCTTGTCGATGAAGGGTTTGCTAAGGATTTCTGGGAACACTCCGGGTGGGACCGACTCACGCTTAGACCCAAAGGCGGGCTAGGGAGTCGGCCTCGGTGTTGTCATCATGCCCGACATGGGTGAGTTTGAGGCCGTCGAATTTTTCTTTGATCTTGCGTACCTCCTGGCAGTATGCAGCCATCTTGTCGTCCGAGTAGTCCAAGTCCTTCATTACTTGGGAGACAACGAGTTGTGAGTCCTGTGTTGCCACCACCCGGCTGATGCCGAGTGTTGTGGCGACTCGCAGGCCATATAGCTGGGCTTCGGACTCAGCGGCGTTGTTCGAGGCTGGGAAGTGTAGCTAGAGGACGTAGCGAAGCTTTTCTCCCTTGGGAGAGATCAACAGTGCTCCCGCGCTGGCACCGGTCTTCGTGAAGGAGCCGTCGAAATAGAGTAGTCGTGTGTCGGGTCCGCTAGAGTACCCGGTTGTTGCTCTTCTGTTCACTCGGCTATGAAGTTGGTGAGTGCTTGGGATTTGATGGCCACCCGAGGCTGGAAAGAAATGTCTAGAATTCTTGGTGCAGAATTCAAACTTAGGAAAACAAAACATTTGTTTCTTCACTCTCTCTCTCTCTCTTAACATTATTGTGCTTCATATTGCCTGGTGTCCTCTTGTGTTAGTTTTTGCTTGTTGGTGACCTTATTTATTGCTCAAATGCACTGCTTGTCACCTTTTAGTTCAATTAGAATTTGTGTTTGTGGGTAGATTGCTCTCATGGTTACTTTGTTTCCGATCTTGACTAGTAGAAGTTTCGGTCCTTGATAGCAAAAGTTTCGGATCGTACTAATCGGCTGCGAAGAAATTTTAGGAAACGTCTATCCCCCTCTAGGCAACATAAGTATCTTCTCAGGATTCATCGAGGAGGGTTGATAATAAGCCTATCACAAGTAATTTTTCCCTACCTTAATAAACATATCATTTGCAAGCAATTGTAAAGCAAGGTTTTAAAATGATGGTAATATCAATTCTTCATCATCCTTATGTTCATCCCCATATTTTAATTATGAAAACTACTCATATCATGAGAATAGAAATTACCCCATGACATAGCTTCTTCACAGCCCATTCTAATGATTTTTGGATTCACCTATGCAGGGATTGAAGAGCTTTACTCACACGATACTTTTGATTTGCAAAAAGCCAAGGACTCACTAGTGTCTAGTTATTACACAATGGGGTCTAGTCCGTCATAGCAATCAAGCATTTGCCAGGCCCACGACAAGGCATAGAACTAGTGTCATGGTTTCACAAATCCTATTTTTGTTAAGGTATGTAACCTGGTCCGACCTCTAACACATGTCCAACCCCTTTCCCCCGCTTTACCCCCGCCACCTACAAAGTCCCACCGTTAGTTGTCAACCCCGCGGTATCGGCGACGCCACCGTCGCCTCGTTGCCCACCGCCTACACTGTCAGTCCTCATCGGCGCCAAAAGGTGTCAATGTGCTGGCTTGGCTCCGCCTGACAGGCCTCCTCCCTTTTCCCTTCACCTCGCTTTTCTCCTATCACCAACACCGGTCCACACCGCTAGCTACCGACGGCACCAACAACATCGTCACCGCCTCACTGTCCACCCTTGTCCGCTGCCTACCACCAGCCTGCCGCCTCCTAAGCCATCCCGCTAAATTTGATCCCTCACTTCCCCCTCCTCAGCGTCACCCTCCTTTCCAACCCACCTCCGAACCCTAATCCTAACTCTAACCAAAGCGCTTGTCGCGAAGCTGATTGGACGCGTTGGTGGCATGCCCATCTCGCGCGAGTACTACTCTTTTCGGATGGCTACCGGCCTATGTGCCATCGCGGCGGCTCAACGCTGCCCCGTCAACCCAGTCAGATCAAGCAAGCAGCAAGGGGACATGCCGCGCGGTGGCGGACGGCACGGCAGGTAGGATTTGGAAGCGGGCCAACGAAAAAACTCAGCCTGCCTGTTCGATGGCACAAGCCAGCTTGCCACAAGCCCAGAATACTCCCTCTCCTCGGATTGTCACATGCTAGTCGCAAAGCCACGAAACCAATGTGTTTATTCAACATCTGGACGTGTACATATGTACGTACACAAGCCTATCAACTCGCAATTTCTCAGCGTTCTTTTTCTCTCGCTGCACGCGAGTTGCGCTTCTTCTATACACAGCCAGCACACAACGTCACAGCCACGAGGAAGCTGGAGCGGAGAACCACCTAGATCACGGCGCCTGCACCAGAGGCGTCCGTCGTGTGTGTTCAAATCGAGCCAGTGCTTATTCATGTAGAAGAACCACAACAGAAGGTAGCAGGTGTAAGTAACCATGTACGACTCACGGACTCAGATCACTGGGAGTCGTCCAAAGATTCATCCGTCGGCTGCCAGTATCTGTTGGTGAACCACATGGCGTCTGCCGCCACCGCGTTGCCATCCTGGTTGCGATGCCATGTGTAGTACGCGTGCGTCCTGTTCTTGATGTCCAGGATGGCGTGCCCGAAGCTCGACTCTCTGAAGGCCGAGTAGCTAGGCTGCGGCGCCATCATGCTGCATTTTTTTTCCAGCAATTGCCCATGATATCTTGTCAGCTTTCAGGAACTGAAAACGGTTGGTGGATGCGAAAAAGGATTCTTACTTGGTGGCCAGTCCTTCCTGGTTTCCTCCATCGCCGATGGTTATGTAGACTGGAGCAGATTGATCATGGACTGGAGTGCACTGGCCATTCACAATGTTGTACGCGACATTTGATATTCTGTGCTGCAAACAGAGAAAATAAGTCTATGTCAGCAGCTCAAGATTAAGGTACTACTCTAAGCAGAGTACCAGTAGTAATGCTATACATGTTCCGTACCAGTTTAAAAAAAAGTAGTAAAACCAAGTACTACTTTGTTTAAAGAAAAGGACAAGCACATTGAACTTAATTTTACTAGATGCAAGTATATAAATATAAAGATGACAAAGAAGTGCGTACTAAAGTTCCTAATTAAGTTGCAAGAAAATTTCCATTTGATTCCCCATGCCAAGTTCTTAACTATTTTTCAGGGACAGAATCACAAAAAAAAAATGTAAGTGCATACTGTCCGTTCATAGGCATGAACATGTCCTGCAAACACGAGGTCAACTTTGTACTTGACGAACCACGGCTCATACATAACTCTCATGCTTTCGCCTTCCATGTAGTGATAGTTATAGCTGTTGTACCACGGAGCATGCAACAGCACTATCAACCATGGCGTTTCACTCCTGTTAACCTTGGGAAACTCAGCTTCAAGCCACTTGTACTGAGGAGTATACTTTCCTGGGAAAGAAACAGAAGAACTGATAAATTACCTTATTCCATCTATTAGCAATCAACAAATGGAGTATATGTTAATATGTGCATTGTTATGTACAGTGTGTGTGTGTGTTTCTGTTTGCCCAAAGCATGTAAGACTGACTACTTATTCACAATGTTGCTCATGTTGTGTTTAATTTTACTTGTGAAGCTTGTCACTAAGTACTTAGAATACAGATGCAAAAGAAAACGCAACTGGATCATGCATACATACCATATGATGAATATGATGCCAAGACAATAATATAAGCAGATGCTCTTTTGACGGAATACCAGAAAGGTGCCGTGCTACCGGAAGCCTTATATGGTGTGGGGTACCTATAGCTGTATGGCTTGAATGGCTTTGTTTCACCCTGCAAATGTAACAGAATTAACATTTGTAAATGCTTATAACATAAGATCCACTGATTATCTAGTACTGAACTGTATATGCATCCACTGAAGATCATTATGCAAATAAAGTTTAATAGAGTACTACACTTACAAGTTCTGGGGCAAAATCTATCTCATGATTTCCAGCTGTCCAGATCCAAGGCTGGTAGGCAACATTCCTCTCTACAAATCTTGCCCATGTATCCCACCTCACATTGTCATGGTATGGGTAGTTATCTGCATAACACAGGTCCCCAACGAAAAGTACTGCTTGCGCCTTTGAATTGGACTCATAATGAGCCAGCGTAATATTCGAGTCGTAGCTCTGTCCAAGATCACCTGATTACAAATGTTGTTTTCAGTGATATAGATCGTTTCTAGATTTGATGAATGTGTATCCTGACATAGCAAAAATGAATTTAGGAATATTGTATACTACCTATTAGACCAAAAGTATATGGAACATCTGGGCCACTTTTTGGAGGGGTTCTGAACCAAAACTTCCTCACGGTTTGTCCAATCCCAACAGCATAGTAGTATTTTGTGTCAAACTGCACAAAGCCAATAGTCAATCTTTAATTTACAGTCCAAACACTAAAGACAACTTTTTCAAAGAACTAATACCTCCAACTTTTTTATTGTACAGTGGTGAATGTATCCTGAGGTGTAGTTGTAGAACGTATACTGAGTGTGTTTTCCATCTGCAGAGAAATTAAGATTATCTTCTGAAGTCCCATAGAGCACAGTGCTTGAGCCTGGCTCAATTGTTGTCACCCATGAGATTATCATGGCAGTGCCATCATGATTTCCTTGAGTGATATGAACCTTTCAGAGAACAATATCAATAAGCATCAGAGTGGAGAATACACCAATGACTATACCCCAGTACATCTTGCATAGAGTTTTTTATGCTAACGGCATATTTAAAAAGGAATGGACATCAATCTCAGTAAAAGGCATCCTAATACTTAATTGAAGGGAGTAAGACTATAAGAATAAGAAAGTTCCAAAAGACAACAAAAGGGTTCGCAAAAGGACCCTGCAACCAATTACTAGTAAATGGTCAAGCAGATAGTATATATGATGGAACTTGGAACACTTCCCTAAAAGTTGGTGTTGACTTTAGAAATGAGTGAAGCAGAGAAAGTGGTGGTACGGAAACGGAAGCTGTATTTTAATTCAAGAACACACCAAGTTTGTGGACAGGGATTAAGCTAAGTGCAAAAGGCATCCCAGGTGACGACCATGAATAAGCCAAATGCTCATCGATAGACTAATGACAGAAACCATGTAACACAAATAGCTAGCAACATTTTATGCCACGCTAAATTCAGGTCTACCAACCAGAAAATACAACAGTTTATCCGATTGAAACGCTCGAATTAAAGACAAACAGTATGACTAAAAGAGGAGACAATTTCTGAAGAGAGACAAGCAGTCAACTTCAGGACCATCGAAACAAAAATTCCTTGCTTGTTTCATGAGCAGGAGACCCCAGGAGACAAGCATATGCACATGGATGACCACCACTCAGCACTCAGCAGGACCAGCGCGAGTACAAGACGAACAGCAAAATACTCCGTAGTAGTATATTACAATCTACAGTAATCGAAGTGCGGCTCACGAGTCACGAATCACGAACAGATGAAGGACGCTACTACCAAAGCATCGACCACAAAAAGGAACAAGCGGAACATTTGATTCCTCCGAAGCTGCACAGATGCTGCAAATAAATCGAGGGCTTCGAAACCTGACACCCCGAAGGAGTCTACCGATGCCTTCCTTCCGCGATGCAGGAAACGACCAATACGACAGATAACAACCTTACAGGGCGGATAGAACATGCAGTGCAAAGCGCGGTCACCTGCTGGGGCGCATTGTGGCCGGGCGGGGCGCGGAAGACGTCGGCGTCGAGAGGCATGTCGACGGCGGACCCGAGCTGGCGCCGGTACTCGCTGGCCTCGCCGGCGAGGCATGCCCCCACCAGCATCCCCACGGCGCACGCGCACCACCCCGCGGCCACCGCGGCGCCGATCCGGTCCCCCCGGCGCCGCCGCCCCACCATGCCTGGCACACACAGGGTTCCTCCTCCTCTGCTCCGAGCTCTGCTTCCTCGATTCTTTCTTCCTCGTGAAGGTGGCGTGCTCCGAGGATGGATTGGGATTTTGGGAATGGGATATTGGGATCGCTTGCTGGATTTATATATATCGTGATCGATCGATGGATGGGTCGGTCAAAGTGGGCGCGTGGGGCGGATGGAGAGGGAGATGGAATATGCTGAGGCGAGGTGCCAAGAAATTAAATCCCGGAGACGGGGACGGCCGGAGGGGAGTCCCGGAGAATTGATTAGTTCACGTTTGAACACGCATGCATACAGGGAGGGAGGGGAGTGACGAGCAGGGTTTCTCGCACCGTTTGGACAAGGATTATCGCCTTTCCTGGTTTTGTGGTTATCAACCATAAAAAATCGTATGAATTTTATGTTACCGTACACGCGATATATAATATACAATTACCATGGTTTAAGATATCAGTACAAATGATTCATTGTATTTTTTTAATTATATGAACTAATCTCTCGATTTTATCCCGTGATTTTATCTTGTTTCTTTTATAAAATTTCTTCACCGTTTGTCACTAAAAATGAGAAACTACATTCATAGTTTTTTTTTATTTTTCTATTTTATTTAAAATTTAGACGAAATTTAACAAACCCTACTATCGATAAACTTATCGTATTATCGTACCCATACAGTAAACGTGGTTATCGTTATAACCGTATAACTTAAGGGAAACTCAAAAAATGAGGGTTGGTGATTTGGTGGACAAGCGAGACGGGTTACTGGCTAAGAACTTGGGTTGAGTTTGTTTGTCAGTCGAGGACCTTTTCCTCGATATAAAAAAATGAAGCAACTAATCAATATATAATTAATTAAGTATTGATTAAAATTATTTTAAAAATAATTAATATAAATTTTTAAAATAAATTTTTTTATAAAATTTTTTTAATAAAAATGTATTGTATCACTTAGCCGTTTAAAAAATATACATATGAAAAACGAGAAAACGAAAAAGAGAAGCTGAAAACACAGGCTGCCGAACACAGCCTTGGTTAGGAAGGGAGGAGACGATCCGTCGATCAGACAACTGACGAGTGAGCGTGGCGAGCTGGATCCAACATGGACTTTGTTGGGATAATTTTGTTGGGATAATTGAGTAGTAGTAGTAATAACAAGAGGAAAGGAAAATAAACTATAATAATATTGGTCGACTCGAACTGTTTTGCGGACTCTCTTTGGCCGAATTAGAGTTTTGGAGTTGGTTTCGGTTTGATGATTCGCGATTAAGAAATCTGGATTTGCGTCTGTAATGTAATCACATCATCTCCCACGAGCTGATTCGAATATGCGATGCAGCCGGGTGTTCTGCTTACTATGTAGGAAGGAGTAGCTTACGCTACGAGCGCACGCAGTTTCCAGTTTCCACGCTCCATAGGTGGCCCCACCCACTGACTGCCCCGCCCCTTCCTGCTCCCACTGCGCGCCACGCTGGGTCGCCGGCAAGTGGCTAGAGCCCGCCACATGCATATGCGGCAGACGCCCCCACATAGAACAGTAAAAACAGACTCAGACGTTAGAGCGCTTCCACGACGAGGACACAATTGCTGGCCTTGCGGACGAGGACGCAATTGGCCTTGTGGGCTTTGCGGCTATGGTCCTATGGAGTATGGACCATGCCGCATTGACGCCGGCGTGCGCAGAAGCCACCGTTTCTTGCAAGTGATGGACCATATCCGCATAGACAAATCGTCCAGGGCTGCGATAGTGACCAGTGGCACGCCGGCCATTACCACGCTATGCGTGTAAAACGAGATGAGAAGCGTTGAACCCCGTTAAGGACCGCACAATGTATTAATAGGCTGAGAAGAGCCCTCAGCGTGGCAGTATAATGGATAAATTTGGATACATATGAAGATACAACAAACTAAACAACCTGAACAACCTGAACAAGATAACTCGTTAACTAACTCATCTTATCTATTTATCATCTAACACTTCCCTGCAATCACAGCTGACCAAGTTGAGATTGTGCCGAAACGAGTTTAATTACCGAACAGATAACGATTTAGTAAAACCGTCGGCGACATGATCCCTGGAGGAAACAAAATGAATGTCCAACAATTTTTGAGCTACTCTCTCACGAACAAAATGAAAGTCAATTTCTATATGTTTTGTTCATGCATGAAAAACTGAATTGGCTAACAAATAAGTAGCTCCAAAGTTATCACACCAAAGTTTAGCAGTTTTGGGATGTGGAATACCTAATTCAGTTAACAAGGATTGTACCCACATTACTTCTGCTGTAACATTAGCAAGAACCTTGTATTATGCCTCTGTACTAGACCTTGAGAAGACAGTTGATTTTGCTTTCTGGCACTCCAAGATATCAGATTAGACCCAAGAAAAACAGCAAAAACACCTGTTGATCTCCGATCATCAACACAACCAACCCAATACGCATCTGCAAAAGCACTCACTAGTGATGATTCTGACATGCCAATCTTGAGTCCCAACTTCACAGTCCCTTGTATGTATCTTAATATTCTTTTCACAGTACTCCAATGCACTGTAGTTGGACAATGCAATAATTGGCAGACTTTGTTTACTGAGAAAGAAATATCAGGACGAGTTAGTGTTAAATATTGTAATGCACCAACAATGCTTCTGTACCTTGATGCACCAGCAGGTCCAAGTTTGTCCCCTTCATACACTGATAGCTTTTCTGAAGCGAGTAAAGGAGTGTCCGCAGCCTTGCAATTGTGCATATTTACACGTTTCAGGATTCCATTGGCATACTCTTCCTGTGACAATATAATTCCATCCCCTGACTTCTTCACTTCTATACCCAGAAAATAATGCAAGGTACCAAGATTTTCAAGACAAAATCTTTCATTAAATCATGCAACAACGTAGTTGTAGCATCAGAGGAGCTGGCCACTATAATATCATCCACATATACTAGGACAAACATAGTTACTTTTCCTTTGCGAAAATAAAACAGGGACGTATCAGCTTTGGATGGCATAAATTCATAGTTAGCCTAGAGTACCATGCACTGGGTGTTTGCTTTAGCCCATATAAAGCTTTGTATAACTTAGAGGCATGCGAAGGAAAAGCTTTATCCTAATACTCTGGTGGCTGATACATATAAACTTCTATAAAAAAACTATAAAAAAGCATTCTGAACATCTAACTGACGCAGAGACCAACCTTGGGACACAACTAAAGATAGAACAAGACGAATAGTGGCACTACTGGACTAAAAGTATCTCATAATTGATTCTCTAACGTTGTTTAAATCCTTTAGCTACCAGTCGTGCCTTATATTTATCTATGAATCTATCTGCCTTTTTAAGTTTTATACACCATTTACAGTCAATTATGTTTTTATTTTTTAAAGAGGAATGTCAGGTTTTATTTTTAATCAAAACAGAAAACTCTGAATCCATGGCAGCTTTCCGAGAGCAGAGTGAATATTTTTAGGCTCTTCCAAAATAGCAGATAGAAGACCATACCATATAGAACCATCAGTGTAGACTTTTGGCTTGTGAATACCTGACTGTGACCGTGTGCGAGGACGGCTCTCAATTGGCGACACAGGCTGCTGGTGTGACTGATTAGATGTCGTCGGAGCTGTGTGCGCTGGTGACTCAACAGGCTGCTGCTCTGGAGCAGCATGTGCTGGTGACGATGCAGTACTGGGCGATGGTGACGAGACCAGCGACGCAGGAGACAGACCGGATGCAGGCGATGGACCAGTAGATAATGTCTCCTCCATGCTGTCAGCGCCATTAGCCACTGGTATAGAAGCAGCGCCTGGTGTAGAGGCATGCATGCCATGCAGCTCTAAGCCCCGTGGAGAAAAAGTTTCTTCATGTACAACATCATTAGCCACTGGGAAATGTGCAGAAGGAGACTCAGTCACAAGTGGTACAATATCTACATGCATGTTCCCCATCAAATGAGAAGGTAACAAAGAAATTTCAGCACGTAGACGTGCTCCTGCATTCGGATGAAGTTGAGAAAAAGAAAGATATTTTCGTCGAAGATGACATCACGAGAAATATAAACTCTCCCGGTGGGAACATCCAGACATATGTATCCTTTATACAACTGGCTATAGCCAAGAAAAACACACCCTGTGAAGCAAAACTCAAGTTTACGCGTATTATACGGACGGAGGTTAGGCCACACTACGCAACCAAATGTATGAAGAAAAGTATAGTCTGGTTGTTGCCCAAAGAGACGTTCAAGTGGAGTGGAGTAGGAGATTACTTCAAGTGCGTGGCAGTTAGGAAAGCCTCGTCTCAAAATTTTAAGGACATGGAAGATTGAGAAAAAGAGATAGACCAACTTTGACAATGTGACGATGCTTCCGTTCTGTTGAATATTCTGTTGATGAGCATAAGAGCAAAAACATGATGTTTTATGCCTATGCGAGAGAAAAAGGAGTTTAACTTCTGATATTCGCCATCCCAATATGTTTGCATAGCAAGAATTTTCTTATCAAATTGCCTTTCATCATAAGATTGGAACTAATGAAATTTTTGGAAAACCTCGGATTTGTGTTTAAGGAGATATATCCAAGTAAATTTGTTAAAGTCATCAATAAAATTGACATAGTAATTATATCGTCCTACGGAAACTGGAGCAGGTCCCCAAACATCAAAAAAACATAAGTTGTAAAGGAGCAGTGTCGGTAATTGATGACTTTTGCCTTCCTGACAAGCATCACATACTGACTCTTTATTTGAATATCTTAAAATAAAAAGTTTATGCTTATTAAGATTTCAATCAACAATATCAAACGAAGGATGTCCTAAATGATTATGCCATTAGGAGGCAGAAGGCTTAATGGCGTCATAGACTTGTCTACTTGGGCTAGTAGGGTTGGATGTCAAAGGATAGAGCCCTTCTCTACACCTGTCGTGAAAAAGGGTTGTCTTAGTTGCTCGGTCCTTGATATCAAAAAAATCATCATAAAAAACTAAGGAGGCATTGTTATCCGCAGCAAGACGATGAACAGAGATAAGGTTTTTGCTAACGGTAGGAACATAAAGAACATTGTTCAAATAAAGATCACGAGTGGATGTATGCAATGTAGTATCACCAATATGACTGATTCTCATACCTGCACCGCTGAGGATATGAATCTGCTCATTGCCGTGATATTTCTCACAGACTGTCAACTTGTCGAGCTCCCCAGTGACGTGATCAGTAGCACCGGTGTCGGTGTACCAGTTCGTGTCGATGCCATAAGAGGCAACAACAGAAGCCGCCATCTTCTCTTCTCCTGTAAACGAGACATCGAATCTTTTGAAGCATTTTGCCATAGTGTGGCCGAGCTTACCGCAAAGCTGGCAGGTAGGACGGAAATGATTGTAGCTGCCGCCGCCGCCGTTGCCGCGGCCCCTGCCACCATGTCCGCGGCCCCTGCCACCATGGCCGCCATTGCCTCGACTTCGACCACCACCATCACTGCTGCGACCACGACCACCACCACGGGTAGCCGAGAAGGCTGATCCGGAGTTGGAACCGCCTTGCAAAATCTGCATACGAGTCTCGAAGCTGACAAGTTGAGCGAACAACTCGTCCACAGAGATCGGCTCGACGCGAGACGCGACTGCCATGACAACGGGATTGTAGTCGACATCTAGGCCGGCCAGTATGTAAGAAACAAGTTCTTCATTGTCGAGACGCCTCCCGGCAGACGCCATCTCGTCCGCAAAACTTTTCATCTTGTTGACATAGGCTGCAACACTCAGACTTCCTTTCTGAGTTGTAGCCAGTGCAAGCCGCGTATTGATGACATGGGCTCTGGACTAAGAAGCAAACATGCCTTCAATTGCTTGCCACACCTCTGCAGATGTCTTCATGGCAGCAACAGTTACTAGGATTTCTCTGGAAATTGATGAGAGAAGATACCCCATTTCCAACTGATCTTGCGCTTCCCAAGTAGCATACTCAGGATTGGAAATAGATGCAACAGTCTTGTCCTCCTTGGTGATCTCAATTTTCTTGGCAGGCGCTAGCTTTGTTCCATCAAGGAAGCCAGCAAGCTAGGCAGCATGAATTGCAGGAAGCACCTGGGCCTTCCAGAGAAGATGATTTGCTTTGGTGAGCTTCTCTGACACCGGATGCCCAAGTCCGGTTGCAAGCGTCGGAGAAGACACAGAGGAACTCGCCATAGATGAAACTTGTGTGGAAGGTTGGCTCTGATACCATGTAAAACGAGATGAGAAGCGTTGAACCTCGTTAGGGGCCGCACAATATATTAATAGGTTGAGAAGAGCCCTCAGCGTGGCAGTACAATGGATAAGTTTGGATACATACAAAGATACAACAAACTAAACAACCTGAACAGATAACAAGATAACTCATTAACTAACTCGTCTTATCTATTTATCATCTAACAATGCGAAGGACATGCATGCGCGTCCGAGCTAGCTCACTGCTCTTGCTTGAGTTTGGACGAGTGGGGACTACTGACTGAAGCCCTCATTCCTCCCTCCTGTACACGCCCTCTCTGCATGTGCTGCAAAGCCGCATCGCTGTGCGTGAAGTGGCTCGTCGGCGTCGCACATGGTGGCGGCTCCAGGCACCGGACCGGGCGATCGATTTGTCGTGCGGTCCAGGAAGAGTCTCTCATTCACACCGTTGTGTGGGGTGCGGGCGACCAGACCTGAAGGCGTGCCCCGCATACCCCGCCAATGAATCCATGATGGAGACTACACTGTTTCGTTAGGCAATCGAGAATCCACGCTTGGCAGCTTGCAGATGTCGCGATCCGAAATCCTACGGGAGATGAGCTCCAATCGGAGGAGCGCGTTCTATCAATAAGAATCCTCAGTGACCGACTTTTTTTTTTCTTTTTTCCTCGAAAAGATTCTTACAAATACGTCTCTAACAATATCAATTCAAAAATAGACTCTAAGCTCGACGTCATCGTTATTGGCACCGAGCTAACACGTCTCAACGCCAACACAATTGACGCCAAGGTCTCACGGTCACGTTGGCACCAAAGCAGACGTGGTGATAACATGGCCGAGCTCGGCGCCATGGATCTTGGCGTCGAGCTCGGCGCCAATTACAGTGGCGCCAAGCTCAGTGCCAATGATCATGGCGCTGAGCTGGCTGTTATAAACCCTAAGTCTGTTTTTTTCTTGCACTCTTTCTCTCTTGTTTTTTCTCTTTCCACTTTGTCCTACCTCATGAATCTGTATATTGGACCGTGAAAACTTGAATTTGATTCAGAGATCTTTGAGAGCAAGGTATCCTCTCCTCTCTTCTAGTTTTTTGCGCATCACTTCGGTATATATTAGTCGTTTTTTGAGTGTAAAAATCAACATTACTTAGGGTTTCATGCACTATTTAATAGTTGTATGTTTTATGTAACCGTAGGATGCCAAGGCGTGAAAAAGCTAGCAAACCAAGGTAACATCAGCGGCTCTTGCGATATTATCCGTTCGTTGTTGTACATCAAATGGAAAACCCTAGGTTTACGGTTTAATGTTCTTGCTTTCTTAGAACAAAATTGGTTGATTTGTAGTTATGGTTGGAAGACCGAAAAATGCCTTCGACCCATTACCTTTGCCTAGTGGTGTTCCAGTGCCCATGTGCTGGTGTGGTGATCCTTGAAAGGTAGCTGAGTCCGATGAAGAGGAGACATATATGTGGAGGTACTAGATGTGTTCATAATCTCAACTTACTAAAGCAGGAGTTTGACCTCCAGAACCTCAGAAGTTCACACGGTACATAACTCGTCCAATAATAGAAGCATAACTCATATTTCATTTAGGTTACAAACATATCATATGTTTCATAACATATTTTCTCAGAATTCAGCTGCAAAGGTCGCTAATCAATTCTGTTTTCGTCGTTTCTGTTTTCAGATGGTGAATATGAATACGATGTTCTTCATTTTGTCAATTTTGATTGAGGCATTCGTGGTTGAAGTTTACATTCTAATTTTCTTCCTCTAAGTTCCAAATACTTCAAAAATCTCACTTCATATTTTTTTGAACTTTTGTCCTTTCAAAATAATAGTCTATAAAATCCAAAATAATAGTTCATACAGTCCATAAAATCTGTATTAACATCTAGCGCAATCTGTACAACAGGTTTCATTGCCTCCTACCCCTACCCTTACCCTTGTGCCCAAGAGCGCCGGTACCTGGAGTGAAAAGGTCGGATGGGCGGCGTCTCTTGGTCCCAAGATGTTGCGTAGGCCGACTCGAGAGAGCGTCGTGTAGCTGAGATGGCGTAATCTCATCGTGTCTCTGATCCACCACCTCCTCCTCCCCCTCCTCGTCCTCCTCATCAGAGTCAATGCCTCTGGACCCTGTACGTGCATGGCTAGACGAACCGACACCTCCTGTGGATGCAGAAGGCACGAGCACGTCTTTCGTCCACTCAGGGCAATGTGCAAACTCTGCTCGAAGCCAAGAGATTAATACTCCAGAGGTATGAGTCCCATGCTCACCATCCTGACGTCCAAGGTAGGCCTCTACCCGAGCTCTCCAACCATCTGACCTGCACGGCCTTGTCACTGCACGACCGTGAATCATCAGGCCAAGCATCTTCTGACAATCCTTTAGCATGACTGTCATCTCCTCAAAAGCCAAGTGAAAGGTGTGCGTCTCTTTCCGCCACCTGCATTTTATTAAAAGCAATATTAATGGAGACTGATAGGCAAGCACTTACACCAATGCTTATGAAAGGAACCAACGTTTCGAGATAATACCTGTATTAACGATAAAATTTGGTAAGGAAATTATCGGGTTTGGATCTAAAGTCGAAGCCGATTTGGAGAGAATCGAGTTCTTCTAAAGACGGAGTGCGTGCCAAGTGCAGACTAAATCGGCTAAGGGTTTTGTCGGCTGAGACCGAATCAGATAAGAATATCTGGCTTAGCCGATTCTGATTGAGATAATAGATGTGACCGATTCTGATGGGAAGGTGAGAAGATCATTATTGGGTTCCAAGTGCTTCAGAGATATTGCCATCTACGGATAAAGTCCTGAAAAGACAATTGTATCTTTAATTAGGATATTTTGTATAGTTTTCTTATAGATAATGCCGATTTGTTTTAGGCATATATGTAATTCAATCTGTAATAGAGATATGAATCGTGTCCGTTACGGACTCATCGTATATCTGGGTATAAATATGACCCGAGACTCTGTAAAATAAAAACATGAAACAATCAATACAACTTCGGCGCATCGCCACCTTTTCCTTTAATAGTTTTTGACGAGTTTCTGCTTCTAGTTGGGCTGCATCGTTTGATCTCCAGCGAAAAGGTAATTCTTATCACAGTGGTTTGCGTTGTCAGGATTAGTGCTTCAATCATCATGATACTCTAATCTTGTCTACGTAATTTGCACAATTATCATATATGCTATATAATGTAGATTGATATCATGGTCTAAACCCTAATCGGCTAGCATCAATCGCTAGATGATAGCCGGTAGGTTTCGATTTCAGTGTTAATCTAGATTATATAGTATATCTACCATCTTGAAAGGTGTTCGTAGACTTGTATAGATCCTATGCTTCTTTTGGTACTTAATGCTGCATCGATTAGGTTCGATCTATTAAGTTGCGTTTAGAATAATAATAGATCTATCTTGTTTTATGATCACTATTAGAGATAGTATCGAAGTTTCAGTCGATCTTATCTGTTTTAACTATCTCGTATGTTTTATATTTACTTGATATGTTGAAGCTGCCATTTATATTAAGATCTCTCTATAATTAAATATATTAAGCTTGTAATCGATTTACTAAGTGTTAACAACCAAATTTGGTAACCAAATCCTTAAGCCCAAGCCAAGATTGGAACGGGATCTGATCGGGGAAATGATCTGCGGAGAAACTGAGACCGCGTCGGCTACGATTCTATCGGCTGGGAAACCAGTCGGCTAAGGTCAAATCGGCTGGGACTGGCCGATAGCCAATTCAGATCCAGAAAGCAAGATGGGACTGTTTCCGATGAAAAGCTTAAAGGTAAATAGTAGATTCGGTTTCATATTATGCGTTGAAGATATTGCCATCTACGGATAAAGTCCTTCAACGGCAATTGTATATGTAAATTAGGGATTTGTTTACATATTCCTATTGTAATGCAGCATGGGACCACATCCCGGGATATTGTCGTATTTGACTAGTAGATTAGAAAGAAATCGTGGTTCATACGGATAGTGTTATTCTTGGTTATAAATAGGACCTGAGACCCTTGTAAATATACATTCACAATCAATACAATCTCGGCGCATCGCCTCTCATTTTCTTTTAGACGAGTTCTTGATCTGGCTTTGGGCTGCATCGATTCGAACCCCGAATAAGGTAAATTCTCGTCGTTTAGTAGTTTATCTCGGCGAATCTAGTGCTTACATCATTATGACACTCCAGGTTTAATGTTATAAAGTGTGCAAGTTATCATATACGACATATAATCTAGAACAATGTTTAGATCTATCTTGCCATCAGCTTGTTCTTCTCAGGAAGCAGCAGTCGACAGAGCTAGATCTAAATGTTTACCTGGATTATAAGTTGTATCTACCATCTTGCATGGTTTACATCGGTCCATATAGATCCAATGCTATCTTTTTGTACTTAATGCTACATCATCCATGACCTATTAATTCGCTTTTAGAAGTATTATGATCTATTCGGCTAGATGTAAATTTATGGAGACAGTGCCGGGGTTTCAGCCGACCTTATCTGTTTTAATATTTCTTTAGTATCATTTGCTATTAGATCTATTAGAACCGCCTCTAATATTAAGGTCCCAATCTAGTTAAATGCCTTAAGCCAGTATCAGTCCGTTGGCATCAGCCGATAGCCGATTGATCTAGGTTTAACGTATTTAGGTCATATCAATATCTTTTTATAAGATATATCGAAGTATTAGCCGATTCACGTTAGACTTGCAGCATCGGCTAGGTTATGAACGCATATATTTATTATCTTGGTGTATATTTAGGTTAAGTGATTCATACTGTCTCGGCACAGCCGATCTATCCCAGTCACTTAGTTTAAATATTCTTCGAGAGAGCAATTATATGCAGGTTGGTTTCCTGAGCCGATCTGGTAGGATCTAACTTTAACCTTAACACATGTATCTGTTTATTCTTTCTTATTGGTTAGCAGATCAAACCAATTGGCACGCCTAGATCATCACAGGTAGCCAAGGACGAACCTGCACTGGAGCTAAGCAGATCTCACAGGCCAGCGCGTGAGAGATTTTTCTCATCAACACGCTTCTTGGCACGCCCAGTGGGACCATCAACAGATCACCAAGCATCGGACGTGATGGTTAACATCAAGAACTCAGAGATCAATGAAGAGAACGTGAATCCAATCACGATGGAACAACTGTCGCCTGAACAACAGGCCGACTACAAGAAAATGGTAGAAGAATTGCAGGCCAACTACCTGCGATCGTTCGCCCATACCCGATCTGGATCCGTACTCCAGAAATACAAGTTCAACATGTATGATTTCAAGGCATCCTCCTCTAGCGACACGAAGGGCAAACACAAGATGGAGGAGCCGAAACAGGAGCAAAACGATTCGGAACTGCATACTTTGCAGGATCGGATCGATTCGGCTGTGCATCATGCACTCGTCAATCAGAGCGGCATTTTGGTCAACACTTTGAACAACATGATTGCCACTGTGGTTGATTCAAAGATCGCCGATCAGTTACAAAGGGGGCCAACCTACTTTGCAGATGGTCAGTTTTCCGGCTACAGGACTATGGTCACCCAGAATCCGCCAATCCCACCACCAGTGCAGCCAGGGCCGTCAGGAGGGGTCCCCAATCAACCCAATCCTTCTGGATCGGCCTCGAGACAGCTGATCAGTATGCTCAATCGGCAGCAACCCTCCCCCAAGATCGGTCGGCCAACATGTTCAACAACGATCGGCAACAGGAGTCGATTGCACATATCGGCCACGGAAGGCAGTGCGACGCTGGTGGCCGACAGCTGTTTTCGGATCCCTAGACGCCACCGCTGCGAATCGGCCGCCTCTTGCTGGCAACCCGCTCCAGTACCAGTACCAAGGAGGCCATCACGACCAGCGCTACCGCCCTCAGACACCGCCACCTCAGTATCGGCAGGCACCCATGCAATATGAACAATATGAGCCGATACAGCAGGTTCAAGACAACATAACTTGGGCCGATTTGATTGCTGATGTTATGCGCGATCAATTCGGCCTTAAGCCAAAAGATTCTGGGAATATGTATCGGTATCCATACCCGGAGCATTTTGAGAGGGTGCCATTACCCAACCGGTACAAGGTCCCAGACTTCTCCAAATTCTCGGGACAGGACAACACTTCAACGTACGAGCACGTCAGCCGATTCTTAGCCCAGTGTGGAGAGGCATCGGCTACATACGCCCTGAGGGTTCGTCTATTCCCACTCTCACTGTCGGGATCGGCTTTCACATGGTTTTCTTCGTTGCCCTACAACTCTATTCAGAGCTGGGCCGATCTCGAGAAGCAATTTCACAGCTATTTCTGGAAATCACGAGATGAAATTGTCGGACCTCACAAGCATCAGGCAGAAGCACGAAGAATCGGTTCAGGACTACATCCAGAGGTTTAGGGAGATGAGGTAACGATGCTATAGCTTGGTGCTGTCCGATTCCCAGTTAGTCGATTTGGCTTTCCATAGACTACTGCCGTCGATCTGTGAAAGGTTCTTGGCTCAAGATTTTGACAGCCTAGCCCACTTGGCGCAGAAGGTGACGGCCCACGAGCAGCGATTCCAAGAATCAAGGAAGGCCATCAAGAAGGTTGCCCACGTCATCGTCGAGTCTGATACAGAAACAAGCGACGGTGACGCAGAAGTCGCGGCAGCTGAATGGGCCAAGAATAAAAAGGCCATCGTCTGTCAATGGCTGCTGAAAATGGTCAAGGAAGAGAAATACAATTTTGACATCACCAAGGCCGATAGGATCTTCGATTTATTGTTGAAGGAGAAGCAGATTCAGCTTCCCGAAAATCATGTGATCCCATCGGCTGACAAACTCAAGAAAAAGAAATACTGCAAGTGGCATAACTCCACCTCCCATGCCACTAATGATTGTAAAGTTTTCAGGTAGCAAATCCAGTCGGCAATCGAGGCTGGGAAGCTCAAGTTTGCCGATTCACCTTGGCCGATGAAAGTAGATGGAAACCCTTTCCCGGTCAACGTAGTTCAAGCCGGCCTCAGGCAAGCTGATCGGCAGAATAGAATGACGAACAACTTAGCCAAAATTCTCAAAGGGGTCAAGGTAGAGAAGAAGCCGACTGGAGACCAAGCCGCACCAATCAACATGGTGCGTCCCGCTGGCCGATCGGCTGATCAACGGCCGATCCGCATGGACAGCCGACGCTGCTTTCAACAACGGTTTTGGTGGGAATAAGAAGCTCGGTGCAACAGGCCTTATGTGAGGGAGGCCGAGGCTGCAGGTCCCCGCTTCATTAGGCATCACAGCGTCTGCGATCCGCACTGGCATTGCGAGTTTTTCCGATTCTGTTGGGAATCGGGGATGATGCTGTCGACGATTGAAAATTGCCCGACCTGCAGTGAGCACCGCGAGGATGAATACAGAGACCCACCGACTCGAAGTCCAACTCGATTCGTCCCCAGGGCCGTGCAGCTGAACCAGACACGACAGTCTGTCCATGATCGATAGTCTGAACCAGACAAGATCAAAATTTTGCCAACCGACAGGTCAGTAAGCGTCGCTAATGCCGATTTGCCATTATGGGAAATTGATGGCATCGATTGTTTGTCCGGAAAAATTTGGCAAGCTGATTTTCTTAAAGTGTCCGATTCTGCCATACACCAATCGCAGATGAGGAGCCGCAGCTGCTGCTTTGAAGGCGTCGTGGAGGGCTCGAGCGTCTACGGCAAGGACACCGCGGACGATAATGATGGCAAGCTTGGGCAAGGATTTATGTCGGCTGACGAGTTAGAAGAAGTAGATATCGGCTCTGGAGATAGGCCTAGGCCGAGATATATTAGTAAAAATTTGTCTTCTCATTGTAGATCCCAGCTTATTGACTTATTAAAGAAATATAAAGATTGTTTTGCTTGGGAGTACTTCGAGATGCCTGGTGTTAGCCCATCTATTGTTGTGCATCGGCTGCCTATCAAGCCGGGTTATAAACCGTTCAAACAATCTCCTAGGAGATTTAAGGCCAACATGTATGATGCAATCAAAGCTAAAATCACTCGGCTATATGATGCTGGATTCATCCGGCCTTGCCGATATGCCGAGTGGGTTTCAAACATTGTTCCAATGATGTAAAAGAATGGCAAACTTAGAGTGTGTATTGATTTCAGGGACTGAAACAAAGCCACCCCTAAGGACGAGTACCCAATGCCCATAGCCGATTTACTAGTCGATGTTGCTTCCGGCCACAAGACAATAAGTTTCATGGACGGTAATGCGGGTTACAACCAAATCTTTATGGCCGAAGAAGACGTTCACAAGACTGCTTTCCGATGCCCAGGGGCAATCGGCTTGTATGAATGGGTTGTCATGACATTTGGGTTGAAAAACGCTGTAGCAACATATCAACAGGCCATGAATTATATTTTCCATGACATGATCGGCTCCATGGTAGAGATCTACATTGATGACGTTGTTGTCAAGTCGAGGAAAATGGAGAATCACATAGCCAATCTTAGACAGGTTTTGGAGCTAACTAGAAAATATGGCCTCAGGATGAATCCGTTGAAGTGTGCGTTCGGCGTGTCGGTCGAGCAGTTTTTGGGGTTTATTGTCCATGAAAGAGGCATTGAGGTTACACCAAGAAGTATCAATGCTATCAAGACAATACAGCCTTCGAAGGACAAGAAGCAACTACAATCGTTGATCGGCAAAATCAACTTCATTAGGCGGTTTATAGCCAACCTCTCAGAAAAGATGGAGCCGTTCACACCACTGCTTCGGCTGAAGGCCGACCAAGCATTCACATGGGAGGCAGAGCAACAGAAGGCATTGGACAACATCAAGGATTACTTAAGCTCACCCCCAGTTCTAATGTCTTCACAAAAAGGGATACCATTCAAGCTGTACCTATCAGCCGATGAAAAATCAATCGGCTCAGTCCTAATCCAAGAGGTTGAAACAGGGAAAAGGCTATCTTTTATCTCAGCCGACGGCTGTTGGACGCAGAAACGAGGTATTCATCAGTAGAAAAGTTGTGTTTGTGCCTATAATTTTTATGTACAAAGTTGAGGCATTATCTACTATCTAACGAGTGCACGATAGTATGCAAAGCGGACGTAGTCAAATACATGTTGTCGGCTCCAGTGTTAAAGGGACGTATTGGAAAGTGGATTTTTGCTTTGATGGAGTTCGATTTGAGGTATCAGACACCTTGGACAGTTAAAGGACAAGCTATAGCCGATTTTATCGTGGAACACAGAGATGACTCAATCGGCTCAGTTGAGATCATGCCTTGGACATTAACGTTTGATGGTTCGGTATGCACGAGCGGATGCGGTATTGGCTTAGTAATTATTTCACCAAGGGGGGCAAGCTTTGAATTCGCCTTCTCAATCAACCCCCACGCTACAAACAATCAAGCCAAATACGAAGCAGTACTCAAGGGATTGCATATTCTCAAAGAAGTCGAAGCCGACGCCATCAAGATAATGGGAGATTCACTGTTGGGCATCAGCCAATTGTAAGGGGAGTATGAATGCAGGATCGACGCGCTGATGGTCTACTATCAACAATGCCGAGAATTGATGGATAGCTTTCGGCTAGTTACACTGAAACACATCCCTAGAGAGCAGAAGACAGAAGCCACTGATTTAGCTCAAGGGGCATCAGGCTACAGGCCGATGATAAAAGAAGTTGAGATAGAAGTTGCTGTCATGATAACCGATGATTGGAGGTTTGAGGTCTACAGCTATTTACAGAACCCCTCTCAATCGGCTTAAAGGAAATTGCGATACAAGGCTTTAAGATATGTTTTACTCGACGAAGATCTCTACTATCGG
This sequence comes from Oryza australiensis, assembly GCA_019925245.2. Classification (NCBI taxonomy): domain Eukaryota; kingdom Viridiplantae; phylum Streptophyta; class Magnoliopsida; order Poales; family Poaceae; genus Oryza; species Oryza australiensis. The sequence continues at coordinate 5,062,779 of JAIFGZ020000048.1, read as the reverse complement.
ACGGTTGATGGTGTGTTGCTCAAGTGTCTTAGTACTGATCAAGCCAAGGTGGCTATCGGAGAAGTACATGAAGGGATATGCGGTACGCATCAATCGGCTCACAAAATGAAGTGGTTGCTTCGGAGAGCAGGGTATTTTTGGCCGACGATGCTGGAGGACTGTTTCAAATATTATAAAGGTTGCCAAGATTGTCAGAAAATCGGAGCCATACAAAGAGCACCAGCATCGGCTATGAACCCAATCATAAAGCCTTGGTCGTTCCGAGGATGGGGCATTATGGACCCCCGTTTTTGGAACGGAAATCTTTTGTGTTCATAGTACCATTTCCCTGGATCGAGTAGTTTGGTACCCACGAAATACAGTACTGAATTATCAGGTGCAAATGTACGAATAGTCTTACACCAAAAGTATTACAATATAGACCCGAAGGCAATATCCAACATATAGGACCTCATGGTCCAGATACAACAAAAAGCAGAAATTAGGTAAGGCAGCGGAACGAAAGGCAGCGGCTTGTCGACTGCCACAGGCAACGACCGGAGACTAAGACCTAGCAGGTGCCATCATCTTATTTGCCCTCCTGGTAGAAGGCATATGGATCCTCCGAGTCTTCGTTCCCACCATCTGAAGGTTTGTGCGTATAGCAAGGGTGAGTACCAACCGTACCCAGCAAGCCAACACGGAAAGATGCACATGATAGGGGATTCTCAAGGAAATGCCGTGGTTTATTTGCATAAAGCCAACTTTGCAAATCTTTTCACAAACCTAGCATCTAGCCAAGTCAAGTTTTAGTTCCATAGTTCATTAAGTCGGCGACGGTTCTGTCTACCATCCATAGTGATTTCAAGGATGGCTTCCCGCCTCCGGATCGTCATGGTTATCTGGGGAGTCTACCCCTTCTCGCCTTTCGAGAAGTTGATCCACCAGTGAATAAGAATCATCATGCAAACCCATCCAATTATTTTAAAATTTAGAGTCTAGCCAAGCGAAAGTCTTGTCACGATGCTCTATATCCGCGAGCACAGGTATTCGAATAGATCGATTCATTCACACTGCAGTGGATGTACACTTTACCCGTACTCCGCGACTGCCCAACAAATGAGCCTACGTCCCAACACATGAGACGTGTCATGGCAAAGCCTTTCAATAACCTCACTTTGGCAGTACCCGCTCCATGAACTTAAATCCTCTTGCACTCTAGCCGTCCTTTCCTAGCAGTGTGAGGAGTTCTGGCGCTCCCGGGGTAAGGGAAAACTTCATTTTTCAAGTTGTAATTAATTTTGATTTTCAATCATCCATTCTCAGTCTCATCTCATACATAAGAACCACTATGCAGGGGTACCACCTCCGCTCGGCTATTTACTCCGCTAGGTCTATATCCATTCGAGAAGCACGGTTGTACTGGCTCATTTCCCGGCTATCTCATGGCTCGGTCCTTAATTGACCAGGGTCGGCACTTGCCTTTTTCCGGAATCCACCCAAATCATCCAGCCGCCCTAGTCTAAAACATTTGTTTGGTATTTCTAGTTTTCATCAAAACTCATTTGACTCATGGCAATGTGGCGCTCATGTCTCCACATGTCGTATCTCAACTACCTTTCCCAAAGGTAGTTTCCCAAGCATATAGCTATTTGCAAAAGCATGAGTATGCATAAATCTAATAATAGCATAGCTAAACATTTTACCGAAGATTTCCTTCGGTTACATCATGTCGAGGGTTACAAAAAATAAAACTAAAGGTAATCAATATCAAGGCATGGCATAACAAGAATAGGTACTTTTTTGTAGAGCATGCACTTTTTAGTTTTAGAATCAACATAAGTTCGCAAATAGGACCAATATGTTCAAAGGGCGTGACCTTGTTGGCTTGAGTCTTCGACGCTCTCAACGGTTTCCTCTGGCTCTATTATACGTGCAAGAAATCCAATTGAATTCGATTAGAATTCAAATAAGAATCACCAAAAGCCAAATAAATCGCAAAAGCGGCTTCTAACACTAGGCTACGATTTTAGGTGAATTTAGGTTCGAGTTTGAATAGAATCCGAGTTAAAATGAACGAGATACAAACATTTGAAGTTTTGCGTTTATCGACTTAATTAATTATAAGGTGATGTAATTTCGAGTTAGTTTATTATAATTTAGAAAAAGAGATATCGGTTGACAATTCAAAAATATTATACCGACAAAGGAAGTGGTTAGTTCAAATTTTATTTCCAATTTTAACGAGCCGAATAATCCTAGGGTTGCAATTAATTCGAATCCTAAGATAATTTATTCTAAAGTGTGTCACTATGCTAAATGATTTAGAATTTAAATTCTAAAAAATTTTATATGACAAGGTTCTAGGTTTTACTAACAAACTCGATTATATTTAAATTCCTAAATGATTCATTCTAAACAAAAGATTGTATTTAATAATTTAAGGATTGAAATCAAAATAAATTTATATGATAAAATTGGGGTCTAATAACAAACTAAGTCACAATTAAATTCCTAATTTATAATTATTGCTATTTTATATTGTCTCCAAATACACTTTTATTCTAGGAGAGAAAATATATTTTCACTTTAAATCTTTTCAAAAATATTTCCTATATTTTTTTCTTTATTTTTCTTTTCCTTTTTTTCTTCTTTTCTCCTTTTTTTCTTTCTTTCTTTTATTTCCTTTTCTTCTCCTCTCTTTTCCTTTCTTCTCCCCTGCCTGCTCTGTTTCTTTCCTTCTTCTCTTCTACCTCTCTTCCCTTCCCTCTCTCTTTCTCTTGCAGTGCGCCGAGCCGGGCCCGGGTGGGCGCACGAGAGCGGCGGCATGCGGCGAAGGGGATAGGGGCAGCGGGGGGGGGGGGGGGGGGGGTTACGGGCGGCGTGTCGGCGACGGAGGCGGCGGCCTACGGCGGGGCTCCGCACGCAGCTGGCGCTCGGCGTCGCACGACGGCGGAATAGGGGAGATGGAGAAGGGGAGGAATCGGGGAATGGCACGGGGAGGAAGAGAGGAGGGGGAATTTATAGCCTTGCACGGGGAGGGAAGAAGCGGCGATGGCGACGGCCGGCGACGTGACGGCGCGCGCGCGGGCGATGGCGATGCGCGCACGACGAGCACGGGGCACGAGGCATGGGGCGTAAGGGGCACGCGCGGCGATGGGACGGTCGGTGTGGCGATGGCGACGGCCACCGGCACGGCGGAGAGGGCGTGGGCGCGAGGGCGCGGCGCGCGAGGGGACGGGGCCGAACACCTCGAGTGCAATGAATAGTGCATTTTTTATTTTTCTGATTTTTCTTTTTCTTTTTCTTTTTTTATCCATCAATTCCTTTTGTATTTCACATATAAACTAAATAGGATTTTTGGCCCAATTGTAATTTAATTAGATTTTAAGTTTTTGCCCACTTTATTATATACATATATATTATTTTAATTATCTATTTATTATTATTGTTTTTATACTTTTTGTTCTTATATATAACTTAGTAAATTTTTGTATTATACCCAAAAGTTTAATATCCTCTGTTCAAAAGTAAATTTTTATTAAATCTTAACTCTTCCCTAAGTCTTTATTTTTTATAATTTTATTTCTGATATTTGCAATTTCCTTTCTTTTAGGATTTTAAAATCCTATCGACTTTCCCTTCAAAATAAATATTTATTTATTTAACTCGGCATCGAAGATTTGTAAATAAGAGGCAAATAAATTCGACAAGATGCAAATAATAAAGATTTTTGTAAGCTCGATTTTAATATTTTGATTTTTAAAACCTCGGATTTTTAGGGTGTTACAGAATCGACATGATCGGCCGATTAATCCACCCTCAAGCAAAGGACATTAATTTATTCTGGTGGCAACATATTATTTTACAAAATGGGTGGAGGCAATTCCTTTGAAAAAGGTTGATTCTAGGGACACAATCGAGTTTGTTGAAGAGCATATCATCTACCAATTTGGCATCCCACAAACAATAACAATGGACCAGGGATTTGTCTTCATATCGGACGAGTTTGTTCGGTTTGCCGATGGCATGGGGATCAAGTTACTTAATTCTTCGCCGTACTATGCACAAAGCCAACGGGCAAGCGAAGCTTCAAATAAAAGTTTGATCAAACTGATAAAGAGGAAGTTTTCTAAGTACCCCAAGCAATGGCACAACCGATTAGTCGAATCACTGTGGGCCTATCGGATGGCATGCCATGGATCTATCCAAGTCCCTCCACACAAATTGGTCTATAGGCATGAAGCAGTCCTGCCATAGGAAAACATCATCGGCTCAAGATGGATTCAATTACAAGACCAGCTCACAGCCGATGACTATTACAACTTGATGGTAGATGAATCAGAAGACCTGGTTTTGTCAAGGGTGAGGGCCCTTGAAAAAGTAACAAGGGATAAGGAACGAGTAGCCCGTCATTATAACAAAAAGTCATGCCTAAGTCTTTTGAAGAGGGCGAACTCGTTTGGAAATTGATATTGCCGATTGGATCAAGAGATAATAAATTCGGCAAGTGGTCACCCAATTGGGAAGGGCCTTTCAAGGTCCACAAATGCGTCTCTAAAGGGGCCTACATGTTAGAAGGGTTGGATTGAGAAGTATTTGGAAGGGCTCTAAACGGAAAATATTTGAAGAAATACTACCCAAGCGTTTGGATCAATGCATGATTCGACTATGTTCTTGCCGATTCGTACTAGCCGATGTCTTGACTTGTGCGAGCATCGCCTTTAGGTCGATTTTACGCTAAATTTTTTTCCTAATTTTTTGCAGATCGGCTAAGTTTGGCCGACAAAGACGACAGTGGCAGAAGTTACGGATCTCATAATTTTGTCGACACTACGAACATCTACAAAATTAGGGGGGCATATATACACAGCAGTTGAAAAAATAGATATCAAGAATTTTTTCAGGTTTTTTGAAGCTAATATGATCGGTGATCAGACATCGGCAATCGATTGATTGAGTATGGATGGTTTCGGTCGAATACAAAAGACAGTTACAATGTTTTGACTTAGCAGGCTATTACAATCGGCTCATGGATGGTTTCGGCCAATTACAAAAGATAGTTACAATGTTGACATTACCAGACTATTACAATCGGCTCATTGTTTGAGGAAGTCTACTATAGCCGATAGTGACTTGCGCCTAATTTCATCGACCTCCTCGATGGCCTTGGCATCGGCTGCGTCGTCCCTGGCCACCGGCTTCACTGCTTTCGTCAAGTCTGTGAGGTAGGACACGACCGCCTTGATGCTCAATCGCTTGTCTTCAATTTCCTTGGGCAAGCCGGCCATGTACTCCTCTTGGATGTCAATCTCGTTGGTGACTTGGATAAGATCGGCTACTAGCTGATCCCTGCGCGTGCGAAGCTACTCAAGTTTGGCAACCCGCTCCGTCTTCAAGGTATCAAATTTGGCATTTTTGCCTTGATTTCCTCTTGGTTCGATTTGATGGCCGCCATCAGCGTTTGGTTTGATCGGCGATCGGCAATGCGCTGTTGAGCTCCCTCGTACTTCAGTTGATGCGCCTCTAGGAATGTAGCTGGCACAATCGCGTCGGCTAAGTCGTCTGGAAGCCGTGCTTGAATATCTTTGAATCTGGAGCGGATGGGGCCGCAATCTGCTACCAGCGTGTCCAAAGACACTTATAGCCAATTGCCGATATCGGCTAATGCAGCTCGAAGGTCTTCGTCCAGTGGCACCAGAGCCTTGTCGCCTCCTTCGTCCGGATCTACGAACTCCGACAAGTCGAAGCCCAGAAGATCGGCTACGTTCTGTAAGGAAAAAGACAGTTAAAAGAAGGGCGAGGGTTGTCAAGACAATTATAAAGAGTGAATAAAACTCACTGGGATTGCCGGGGCGGAAGTGATTTCCTCATCGGCTTGGTCGTCACCTGCAGTCGACGGTGTGCGTTCACCATGGTTGCCGCTAGCAGCCGACGGAGTACGTTCACTGGACTCCTGGGGGGCAGGCATCGGCACGCGTGGAGGCTAAAAAAGAGTGAGTTTTAAGATCGGCTAATGAACGAGGGATGCATGTTAAAGATGCTTACCGATGGAAGGGGAGTCGATTTCTTCTTTGTGGCTAGCTTTTTTCTCTGCTAATGTAAAGATGCGGTAAGGGAGTGGCGAATGAGAAGTATTGAAAGAACAAGTGTTGAGGCTACGTACCATTATCGGGCGAACAGGACGCCTTGGGGGACTTGGTGTTTTTGGATAGATGCCTCGTCGGCGATGGGGTCTCGTGCATATCTTTCCGAGCTCGATTCGCGCAAGCTTCGATCGCTTCGTCATCTCTTCGTCCTCCACTTCCTTTTAGCACTGCTTCGACGTCTGGATCGATCGGAGGGAGGTCGTCGGCTGGGGCTGGTTTGGCTTTCTTCGCCGCTCGTTTTTTCTTCTCGGCAGCAGGAGTAGCGGCAGCCGATGGTTGTGCCCTCTTCAATCGGCGAAGCAGCTCACGAGTTTGGCCGTGGAGAAGTGTGACCACCTTCGGCGTTGAAGCCGATGATGGACGGGGCTAGTCCACAGCCGCCCGCAGATCCCGAGCGCATAATTAATTCCCACTCCTGCGTTGCTAAAGTGAGGAGGGGAGTCATCAATCGTCTGCAATAAGAGATGGTTTGTTAGTCGAAAACACAAGTATTAGCCGATGAAAGGAATGTATTGAAAGGTAAAAATGCTTACCGATGGGACCAAGTCGGGATCGACGATTGTTAGGTACATCGAAGCCGATTGGTGGAATAGGTGTTGTTTCCATTCGTTCCACCATCGGCTGAAGATAGCCGATCTGGACACCACCAGATCAATTCTGCTGATGCTGCCCAAGGGAGGACCGGGAATGCTGATCAGCCAATGCATCATAATGTTGCTGTCAATTTTCCCCTTGGTTGGATCTTATCGGCGAAGTACAAGCCGATTGGCAGCTGTTCCATTCCAAGTTGCCGTGCTGCCACCATTGGGTGATAAAATTCATAAGTTTTGACAATGTTTCACCCATGGTGGATGCCGACGAGGAGGATGCATGGAGTGATGGCTGTGACGAATATTTCCCTCGGCTCAGTGTATTCTTCGGAGTCAAGATCATCTAGCCAAAGGTTGTCCGGTTGTTCAAACTTATCAAAATCTGTGTAGGCAAACCAGATCTTGGAAATATTTGGGAAACCACTATATAGGTGATCAAACCACTCCTTGAAGTTGTCGGCTGTCAGCTTAGACCCAGGGTAAGTAGTGGCGGCTTCCCCATATGACATACATCGCCGAGTTGATTGCTCTTCATCATCTACAATTCTCGACTCCAGCAGAGGAAAATCGGCTTCAAGCGGAGGAGGCAGCTCAACAACCTTGTATAAATGGAGATTGAGCCAGAGTTGTAATAGCCACCATGGCCCTTCTGTGCTGATGGCTTGCTTAGTGGCCAGCCAAGCCGATGCCGTGCTTAACACTTGATATAGATAGCCGAGCAGGTATTTGCCTAGGGGAATCTTCTTTTTTGCTACCAAGGCTTCAGTTATATGCTGCCAGTTGCTGGTTGGACCACAACTCGATCCATAAAACCCGAATTTCTCTAACCACATTAGAAGGAAGGCTGTGTGTTCCCTGGCGGAGATCGGCCCATCACTCATATTCATAGATATGAAGCCATTCCAGCCGCCGATGCTCTTTGTTTTGAAGGTATGCTGGCATTTTATTTTGAGGTCATTGGGACTGACAGTCGAAGTGACATCCAAACCAGTGATCATGGCCACATCAAATAGGGTTGGTGTCATCGGCCCTTGCCCGAATAGAAAGGCGTTGAGGGTATCGGACCAGAAGTAGCTTGCGGCTGATAGAGGTTTTTCTAGCAGCCGATAGAAGGGATTCATGCTTAGGGATATCGGCTATTGTCAGTCCTAAACATTGATCTATCCCAAGTTCAGTCCAATGAGCTTGTTTCCTAGCTGACATCCTAAGGTACCAAGCTGGCCAAGATTTGTCAGTTGACGGCCAAGATTTGAAAGCACTGGTCCAATATGATAGATGTTGGGCTGAGAATCTGTAGGCGATCCGGTTGGTTTTGGCATTGATAAGTTCACTAGGATCCAAATTGCCGATCGGCCCTAAGAAATACTGGTTTGGGTGGTTGAGGTCTGGGATTGCGATTTGATGAGATAAGTGCTACAAGTTGCAAAAAAACGAAGAAATTATGAGGAGACGCAGTAATTAAACCGTGAGAAGAAAAGGAGCAGAGTCGATTAGGATTTACCTTAGGGAAAAGTTGTTGCGGCGCGTCGGCAGGGATGCTTGAAGATGCCATTGTGAGGGGGATCGCCGCCTTGCGGGGTTCGCCGGGAGGATTTGTGCTCTGGGTCGCCGGAATCGCGAGGAGTCGCCGGGGAAGAAGAAGGTTTTTTGTTGGCTAAAGCTTGGGTGCGCAAAGTGACAGCGTGGCTCGTTTCAGTGCCGGGCGGGTAATATATAAAAAGTGTTTTCTAGCAGCCGAAACGGACTTGAACGAAAAATACACAGGAATTTGGAAAAAGGCGACAAATCCATGATATTATCTTATCACAGACTTGGGGGCATGTGTTAACAACCAAATTTGGTAACCAAATCATTAAGCCCAAGCCAAGATTGGAACGGGATCTGATCGGGGAAATGATCTGCGGAGAAACTGAGAACGCGTCGGCTACGATTCAATCGGCGGGAAACCGGTCGGGCTGATTCAGATCCAGAAAGGAAGATGGGATTGTTTCCGATGGAAAGTGTAGACCCCTATTTTTGAGGACGGGAATCTTTCGTGTTCATAGTACCATTTCCCTGGATCGATCCGTTTGGTACCCACGAATACAGTACTGAATTATCAGGTGCAAAGTGCACGAATAGTCTTACACCACAAATATATTACAATAGTAGGCCCGAAGGTAATATCCAATACATGCAGGACCTACTGGTCCGGATAGAACCAAAAGCAGAAATTAGATAAGGCAGCAGAATTTGAAGGCATCGGCTCGTCGATTGCCACAGGCAACGACCGGGGACTAAGACCTAGTAGGCGCCTTCGTCTTCTTTGCCCTCCTGGCAGTAAGCATAGGGGACCTCCAGTTCTTCGTTCTCACCATCTGAAGGTTTGTGCGTATAGCAAGGGTGAGTACCCAACATACTCAGCAAGCCAACACGGAAGTGATGCACATGATAGGGTCATTCAAGGGATGGCTGAGGTTTATTTGCCCAAAGCCAATTTTCATAAATCATTTTACAAGCCTAACATCTAGCCAAGTCAAGTTTTAGTTCCAGAGTATATTAAGTCGGTGACGGTTCTGTCTACCATCCATCGTGATACCAAGGATGGCTTCCCGCCTCCGGATCGTTATGGTTTTCTGGGGGGTCTACTCCTTCTCGCATTTCGAGAAGTTGAGTCCACCAGCACACAAAATCATTATGCATACCAACCCATCATTTTAAAATTTATGAGTCTAGCCACAAGAGAAACTTGTCACGCCGCTCATTATCCGCGAGCACGGTTATTCGAATAGATTGGTTTACTCACACTGCAGTGGATGTACACTTTACCCGTACTCCACAACTGCTCATTGAATGAGCCTACATCCCTCTATATGGGACGGTCACAGCAAACCTTTTCGATAACCTTACTTTGACAGTACCCGCTCCATGAACTTAATTCCTCTTGCACTCTAACTGTCCTTTCCTAGCAGTGAGAGGAGTTCTGGCGCTCCCGGGGTAAGGGGAAAACCCACCAATTCTCATTCATTACTCAACACGTAGGCCACAACCTTATCTCAACAAACAGAACCACATCTCCACACAAGAACCACTATGCAGGGATACTGCCTCCGCTCGGCTATCTACTCAACTAGGTCTATACCCATTCGAGAAGTATGGTTGTACTGGCTCATTCCAGGTTATAAGTCTCATGGCTCGGTCCTTAATCGACCAGGGATGGTACTTGCCTTTGCCGGAATCCACCCAAATCCATCCATCCGCCCGAGTCTAAAAACATTGGTTTTGTACTTTCATTTTTCCATCGAAGTTATTTGCATCATGTTCAAGGCAATGTGACGCTCATGTCTCCACATGCCATATTTCAACTGCCTTTCCGAAGGTAGTTGCCCAAGCATAAAGCTTCTTTGTAAAGTCATGAGTATGCATGAATCTAATATAAGCATAGCTAAGCATTTTACCGAAGATATCCTTCGGTTATATCACATCGTGGGTCACAAAGATTATATCTAAAGGTAAACAATGTCAAGGCATGGTATATCAAGCATAGGTATTAATTTGTGTATGTGGCATGCATATTTGAAGTTTAAAACAACATTATTTCGCAATTGGGATCAATATGTTCGAAGAGGTGTGATGACTTGCCTTGCTCACACGCTTGTTGGACGGGGTCTTCGTGTAGTCGGTGGTTGCTCCCGGATGCTAACCGTACGTGTGAAAAGAAGGGTTTTCGTTTAGAATTCAATAACATCAAATAAAAGCCACATAAATTGCAAAAGCAGTTCCCAAGACAATCTATAGCGTCAAACAAATTTTAAGTTTGAATCTTTCTGGAATCCGAGTTACACGGGCAAGTTAAGAAACGTTTGATTAGCATTTCAACTACCAAGTCATTATCGGGTGAACAACCCTAGTAGTTAGATTTCAAATAATTGATTCTAATGTTTGAATCTATATTGATTACTCTAGATTTTGGTGGCCTAATAATAAAATTAATGTTAATTAAAAAGTTATAATAATATCTTTATTGTAGCCAAGTTTAAATTATATTGGGAAATTTTTCTAACTATTTAGAGTTTGGATAAAAAAATTGTATTATGCAATAATAAATCTTGTAATTATCTCCTAAATAATTTATTTCAGAAAAACAAATTTTATTAATCCACATTTATCCTAAATAATTTTCCATTTATTTCTATCTATTTCTTTCTCTATTTTCCTTTTTCTTTTTCTTTTTCTTCTTTTTTCTGGCTCCTCTGTTCTCTCTCTCCTTCTCTGTTAGCGTCGGCGGCCGACAGGGGAGAAGAGAGCGCCGACGGAGAGGAGGGCCGGAGCTCGGGATCGAAGGGGTTTTTCACCATCTACGAACTACGGGGAACGTATTTTGGGGCTCGCCTAGGCCGGGGAGGCAACGGGGAGGGCTGGCGATGATGAGGCAGCCATGGCGGTGGTGGCGCACATCGCGGCGGCTAACCGGCGCTGGAACGGCCACGGCCAGGGTTCTGAGAGCATCATAGAGGTACGGGGAGGCTACCTAGGGGATTCATTTGGCCGGGGAAGCATCGGGGTGAGCTAGCGGCGTGTGCACGGCGGCGGCCGAACAGAGCGGCATGGCGGGGGTCGCCGGCGGCGGACTCCGGTGGGTGTTTGTCGACCCCCTTTTTGAGGACGGGAATCATTCGTGTTCATAGTACCATATCCCTGGATCGAGTAGTTTGGTACCCACGAATACAGTTCTGAATTACCAGGTGCAAAGTGCACGAATAGTCTTACATCGGAATTATTACAATAGTAGGCCCGAAGGCAATATCCAATACATATAGGACCCACTGGTCCGGATACAACCAAAAGCAGAGTTTAGATAAGATTAGCAGTCGGAAGGCAGCGGCATGTCGATTGCCACAGGCAACGACCGGGGACTAAGACCTAGTAGACGCCTTCTCCTCCATCGCCCACCTGGCAGTAAGCATAGGGGTCCTCCAGTTCTTCGTTTCCTCCATCTGAAGGTTTGTGCGTATAGCAAGGGTGAGTACCCAACGTACTCAGCAAGCCGACACGGAATGATGCTTATGATAGGGTCATTCAAAGGATGTCTATGGTTCATTTGCACAAAGCCAATTTTCACAAATCATTTCACAAGCCTATTATCTAGCCAAGTCAAGTTTTAGTTTCAGAGTATATTAAAACGACGACGGTTCTGTCTACCATCCATCGTGATTTCCAAGGATGGCTTCCCGCCTCCGGTTCGTCATGGTTTTCTGGGGAGTCCACCCCTTCTCGCATTTCGAGAAGTTGAGTCCACCAGCACACAAAATCATTATGCAATCCCATCCCATCATTTTAAAATTTATGAGTCTAGCCATGGGAGAAACTTGTCACGTTGCTCATTAACCGCGAGCACGGCTATTCGAATAGATTGATTAACTCACACTGCAGTGGATGTACACTTTATCCGTACTCCGCGACTACTCATTGAATGAGATTTCATCCCTTCATATGGGATGGTCACGGCAAAGCCTTTTGATAACTTTGCTTCGACAGTACCCTCTCCATGAACTTAATAATTCTAATGGTAATCAACACCAAGGCGGGGTATATCAAGCATAGGTACTCATTTGTATATAGCATGCAATTTGTAATTTAAATCAACATCATTTCGCAAAGTAGGATCAATATGTTCAAAGGGAAGTGTTGACTTGCCTTGCTCGCACACTTGTTGGCCGGGGTCTTCAACGTAGTCGTGCCTCGCTCCCTCGTTGCTATCCGTACGTGCGAAAATCAATTGAATTCGATCGAATTCAATAAAATACCGAGAGATCGAAAGGAACCATAAAAACGACTCCAAATGTTTAACCTAAAATTCTACTCGAGTTCGGACAAGAATTTTTGGGATAAAATCCGAGTTTAAAACGAGTTCGGGATTTTAGGATTTTCGCAAAGCGTCGATCCAATTTAATTAAGGAAATATATTTTTGAAAATGCTAGATCAAGAATTAATGCTCGAGGTTTTGGAGGTCCGAGCACCAAAAGAAACATATTTTTAATGGCGAAAAGAAATAGACAAACTCCGGATTAAAAACGACGCGAAACGAAATATCCGAAAAGTCCGATTTTGATTTCCGAATTTGCACCAAAAATACACAAGAAAACAATATATTTTTGCCCAAATATTTTCCCAAATATTTTCTAAATACTTTTCCTAATTTTCCAGAATTTTTCCATATTTTCCCTTTTTTCTTTTTTTTCCTTTTTCTTTTCTTTTTCTTCTCTTTTTCTTTTCTTTCTTTTCTTTTTCTTTTCTCCTATTCCCTTCTTCCCTTCCTGTTCGAATGTGCCCTCTCCTCCCCCTGTTCGGACGGCGGCCGGCGCAAGCGCGAGGGGCGACGGCTCGGTGGCTTACCGGCGACGGCGACGGCGAGGGAGGCGGCGGAGCACCGGCGCACGGCGGCGATGGCTCGCGGCGGCAATGGCTCGCGGCGGCGCGTAGACAACGACGGTGGCGGCTTAAGGCGGCGCTCGGGGGAAGAACCGGCGAGGGAGGGTGGAGTAAGGACGGCGGCGAGGTGGGGGAACGGGGAGGGCTTTGCCCCTATTTATAGCCGCGACGAGAGAGAAACGGAAAGGGGGCGCGGCGGCAGTATGGAGAAGGGACACGTGGCGGCGCGCGGTTGGCGGGGCCGCGCGCGAACACGGGCGCGACGACGGGGACCGGCGCGGCGTTGGCGCGTGGCACGCGTGGGCGCGGGGCCGGTACGGTGGGCAACGCGGCGCGGCGAGGGGCGGGGTCCGGGCGCGCGGCGGGCGACACGCGGCGCGAGCGAGGCCGGGCGGGGCGCGCGGCGCGGTCGCGTGGCGCGTGGCGCGCGTGGGGGTGGGGGCCGGTACGGAGCGCGGCGCATGTCGCGCGCGTGCACGAGGCCGAGGACCGGGTCGAACACCTTGTGACGCGTGAACAGTACACTTTCATATTTTCCCGATTTTAATTTTCTAATTTCCAAATCCTATTTTCTTTCACTCTAAAAATTCAAAATAAAAATCTAATATTCCCAACATTAGTTTAAGAATATATTTCCGAACTTTTCACCCACTTTTGTTATTTTAAAAATATATATCACCTATTTAATTTAATCCTTTTTCCTAAATTCGAAATCACAATTTTAATTCCAATTAATTTCTAGACTTCATATAAATCCTTTAAAATATTTTATTACCCATTTTATTTTCTAATTAATATTACACAACCACCAAAATAATGTTTCGTTCCCAAATATTTATTTTTATGAATCCATAACCCTTTTCCTATTTTATTTTAAAATTTCCAACTCTAAACTTCGAAATTTTTCTCCCTAATGGAAATCCAAATCGTTTGGTTTTTCTCAAACATCGAGATGAATCGCTCACATACAATTTTATGCAACCAAGTGGCAAATAAGAAGTGAAAAACTCGATCAAGAAGCAACAAGCAGAAAGTTTTTGTGAGTTCCGATTTTTGATTCCCGGTTTTTTAAATTCTCCGATTTTCAGGGCGTTACAAACCTACCCCCCTAACAATAAATCTCGTTCCCGAGATTTCTTACCGTTCGTGGAATAGGTTCGGGTACTCGGTCTTTAAAAAGTCTTCTTTTTCCCAAGTGGCTTCATCTTCAGTGTGGTTGCTCCATTGCACCTTGTACATTCGCCACGTTTTGGTCCTAGTCTTTTTCTCAGCTTCATCCAAAATCTTCACGGGATGTTCAGGGTATTTGAGGTCTTCGCTGATAAGGACGTCTTTCGAGGGAATTTGTTCTTCCGGTACTCGCAAACATTTCTTCAGTTGTGACACGTGAAAGACAGGGTGTACATCGGAATGATTTTTCGGCAGGTCCAGTTGATAGGCCACTTCGCCTCTTCTGCCGTTTATCGGGAAAGGTCCAACATATCTCGGCGCCAGTTTTCCTTTGACCTTGAACCTCTTGGTTCCTCTTAGTGGCGAAACTTTCAGGTACACAAAGTCGCCTATTTTGAATTCTAACTCTCTTCGGCGAGTGTCCGCATAGCTCTTTTGCCGAGACTGGGCTACCTTAAGCCGATCTCTTATCAAACGAACTTTCTCTTCGGCTTCCCTAATGATGTCTGGTCCAAATATGGCTCGTTCACCGGTCTCCGACCACATCAACGGAGTTCGGCATCTTCGTGCAAACAAAGCCTCGTTCGGCGACATCTTCAGACTAGCCTGGTAGCTGTTGTTATGGGAGAACTCTGCATAGGGCAGGCATTTCTCCCAGTCCTTAGTAAAATCCAATGCACAGGCTCTTAGCATGTCCTCCAGGACCTGGTTCATCCTCTCGGTCTGTCCATCAGTCTGAGGGTGATAAACAGTACTGAAGGCGAGGTGAGTTCCCAACGCCTCGTGAAACTTATCGCAAAAATGAGACGTGAATTGAGTACCGCGGTCTAACACAATCCTTGTGGGTACTCCATGTAGGCACACAATTCTGGACATGTATAGTTCTGCCAATTTGGCGCTGCTATACCGAGTCTTGACTGGGATAAATCAGGCAGTCTTGGTCAGTCTATCCACGATCACCCAAATGGAATCGTATCCGGTAGCAGTTTTGGGTAGTCCCACTATAAAGTCCATGCCTATTTCATCCCATTTTCACTCAGGGATCTTGAGTGGTTGCAATAATCCTGCCGGTCACTGATGCTCAGCCTTAACTCGCTGGCATACATCACATACAGCCACATATTCTGCTACGTCTGTTTTCATGTTGGGCCACCAGTATTCCGTTTTCAAATCCTGGTACATTTTGGTGCTGCCCGGGTTTAGCAAGTATGCTGACTCATGGGCTTCTTTTAAGATTAGCTTTCTCAATCCGCCTTTCTCCGGTACGTAAATCCTTTTACGATACCATAGGGCTCCATCGTCGTCGGCCGTGAATTCCTTGGCTAGTCCTTCAGCCATGCGCTCCTTGATGAGTTGGATTTCCTCACAATCCTTCTGGGCTTCCTTAATCTGACTTCGTATGAGAGGTTGTATCTCCAGCGAACTCAGTTATCCATGAGGAATCAACTGCAGGTTAAGCCGAGCCATTTCTTCTTGAAGCTCGTTGGCCATACATTCCATCCTCAGTTGGTTGCACTGGGCCTTGCGGCTCAAAGCGTCAGCTACAACATTGGCCTTACCAGGGTGGTAATGGATTCCTAGGTCATAATCCTTGATTAGTTCCAACCATCTTCTCTGGTGCAGGTTAAGATCTGTCTGGGTAAAGAAATATTTCAAGCTCTTGTGGTCCGTGTAAATATCACAGTGGTTTCCGATCAGGTAGTGCCTCCAAATCTTCAAGGCATGCACCACCGCGACCAATTCTAAGTCATGGATGGGATAATTCTCCTCATGAGGTCGCAGTTGCCTTGAGGCATAAGCCACAACCTTTCCATCTTGCATCAACATGCCTCCTAATCCTTGTCGAGATGCATCACAGTATATGACGAAGTCTTTCCGGTTGTCCGCTAGGACTAAGATCGGGGCGGTGGTTAACTTTTCTTTGAGCTGGTCAAACGCCTATTGACACTGCTCAGTCCATGTATACTTCTTTTCCTTCTGCAATAGTTGGGTCAGGGGTCGGGCTATCTTAGAAAATCCTTCTATAAACCTCCGGTAATATCCAGCCAATCCCAAGAAACTTCTAATCTCTGTTACCGACTGGGGTGCTTTCCATTTGGTAACAGCTTCGACCTTGGCGGGGTCTACTGCTATGCCTCCTGCTGACATTACATGTCCAAGAAAAACTATTTCCTTAAGCCAGAATTCACACTTGCTGAATTTGGCATATAGCTGGTGCTCTCGCAGCTTCTCTAGTACCAGGCGCAGATGTTCTGCGTGTTCTTCATCATCCTTGGAGTAGATGAGGATATCATCAATGAACACTACCACGAACTTGTCCAGATATTCCATAAATGCTTTGTTCATGAGGTTCATGAAGTAGGCCAGGGCATTGGTCAGTCCGAAAGACATTACTGTGAACTCGTACAAGCCGTAGCGTGTAGAGAACGCAGTCTTGGGTATATCCTCAGTCCTAATTTTCAGCTGATGGTATCCAGATCGAATATCGATCTTTGAGAACACACAGGCTCCCTTGAGCTGATCGAACAGGTCGTCGATTCGAGGTAATGGGTACTTGTTTTTAATGGTAACCTCATTCAATGACCGATAGTCTATGCACATTCTCATGCTTCCGTCCTTTTTCTTAACAAACAAGATCTGGGCTCCCACGGTGAAGAAGTAGGGCGTACAAAGCCTTTCTCTTGCAGTTCCCTTATCTGCTTCTTAAGTTCCTCCAATTCGTTCACCGGCATCCGGTAGGGTCTCTTAGCTATGGGGGCGGTGCCAGGCATGAGGTCAATAATGAACTCTATGTCTCGGTCTGGGGACATTCTCAGTAGTTCTTTAGGAAATACATCCAGGTAGTCCTGGATTACTGGCATTCCAACTATGGGTAACATGGTGAATATTCCCATAGCTCGGTCACAGAGCATAGGGTCTTGATCCATGGCTACTGTCATCGGTGATCCCCATGGGGCAGTTAAGGTAACTTCTCTTCGTCCACAGTCCAGTACCCCTTGGTTTTTGGTTAACCAATCCATTCCTAATATGATATCCAGGGTTTGGGGCAGCAAAACCATAAGGTTGGACAGGAATACCACGTCCTTGATCCGAATGGGCACATTAATGCACGCATGGGGTATGGTTACATCTCCCCCGGGTGAATGTGCTATCATTGGTCTCTTAAGGTCTACTCGGTGCAAATTGTGCTCTTTGCTTATTATTGACGATATAAATGAATGCGAAGCTCCAGAATCAAACGGAACTTTAACTGGTGCAGAATGGATAGAAAACATACCCATTAGCACGCTTTGGTCCTCTTGAGCTTCCTCAGCACGCACATGGTTAACCTGACCACAGCGGAATCCGGTTGCAGCTTCCTTTGGTTGGGGTGTTCTGAACAAACTGCGTCCAGGTGCCGGAGCTGGGGTTCCTCGTACTGCGATGGCATTGGCTCCGGTGCGGTTGGGGGTGTTGCGCAGCTTAGGGCAGCTGTTGGCGTAATGCCCGAACTCTCCGCAGTTGAGGCAATTGACATTCCTGGCTCCTGGGGCTGCCAAAGTAGGTGTCGGAGTGCGAGACGGTGTTGCAGGTGGCCTGCTGATGTTGCCGGGTGCGGCAGGGCGATGGGTTGCCACTATGGCTGGCTTCCAACCTGACGGGGTTGCTCCTTTGGGTCGCTGGGGTATTCCTTGAATCGGACAGGCCATTGCAAACCTTCTCTTTCGGTTGTTTTCAACCGTCCTTTGGTCATGCTCAAGCCTTACGACCTTGTTGATGAGGCTCTGGAAGCTGGCGTGGTCCAGACCGATCATCGGTCCTCTCAACTCGTCGTTCAGTCCTTCGATAAACTTGTCCATCTTCTCTTGTTCGTCTGCCAGGTCACTTGTGGCGTAACGTGCAAGCTGTGTGAACTTGTTAAGGTACTCTTATACCGTGGTGTTGCCTTGGCAGCCTACGGAACTCATTTTTCTTCATCCTCATAATGGCAGCGGGTACGAAGTTTTCACAGAAGGCAGCCGTGAATTCTTCCCAAGTGGGTTCGCCGGCATCTTCAGCCCAGGTTTCCTTGTAGGTGTCCCACCAGTCACTTGCGGGTCCTTCCAGCTGATTGGTGGCGAAGACGACTCTGTCAGTTTCCCGTACTCAGACGAGAGTCAACTTCTTCTCTATTACCCTTAGCCAATCTTCAGCATCCATGGGTTCATCTACCGAGGAGAATGTCGGCGGCTTTGCCCTCATAAATTCACCGAGGTTTGATCCTTCGTGTTGTCCTTGGTTGTTGGCTATAGCTTGTAGCAGTTGGGTCTGCAAAGCCATGACTTCCGCTAGGGTGAGGGGTTAGGCTCTGGCGGGTTCTCAGGAGCTGCTGGGTTCTGTGACGATGCGCCATCTGAACAACGGGGATGAGGTAAGAGGCTTGATTTGTTAACGCCACGATACTAAGGAATTTTCTTTGAGTTGTTTGAAGTGATCTTTCAAAGCAAGCTTGGTGGAATAAACTCATTTATGACATAACATGGAACTTCATTATCAGTTCATAGATGTTACATCAGGGGGATACATTGGACATGTATACTCCATACAACACAATACAACATTACTAACATCGTCTTAGGGTCTCATACATAAAAGGGGTAGGGGCATGGTCATTGTTGTCTTAACTCCATCCAAAGCAAGACCAGAGATGCTGCTGGTTTCCAACTAAGCATCCAGCCATCCGCATGATCCAGGTGCTGGCAGAGGGTGATCCTTGGCCGAAGCGAATCGAAGTCCCCATGGCTCAGAGGTAGTGGCCTCAAAGTCATGTCCGATCCTCTTGCTTGGTGGCCTGGTGCTCTTCCGGGCAGTCCTAAGGGTGATAGGACCTCCGGTGAGTGTCATGAGGCGAGTAGGAGCTTCCTCCTCTGATGGTTCGGTGTCACTGAGCTCCCACTTGATCTCCATGGGTTCTGTATTGGATTCGGAGTCAGTGTTGACCTGGATGGGGTTATCCTCTCCCAAACCAGGCTCGGATGGTACAGCCGTGGAAATCGGGGTGGGCTCCAATGAGGTAGCAGCAGTGGGGTCGATCAGGTATGGTCCTGACTCAGTGCTCAGCATGAAGTCTTGCTCCATCATGGCTTGAAAGGTGGTCAAGCATGCTGGAGTCATGAAGTAGTAGTGGTCGGACACAGGGGCAGGGGGTGTTGGTGCAGCTGCAGTAGAAGTACAAGCGGCAGGGGCAGGGTTGAAGCGAAGTTTCTCTTCCAGTTGGCTGACCTGTTGCTGGCTCTTTCTAAGTTGTTCCTCCAACTCAACCAAAGCTTCTCCATGAGCCACATAACGATCAGAGAGCTGCTCGTATTGGGCGCCGTTAGCTTGCAGCTGGGTCTTCAGAAGGTCGATCTGATCTCCACAGTTTTGGTGTTCCTCCACCAAATCATTTAGGCGTCGCTGCTGATAATCTATCTTGAGTAATGCTTCTTCATAGCAGTCATCAGCCGTTTCTACCCAGCGGGACAGACGGGTGACCATAGGATTATAGCAGCAGGGGGTGGCCTCCACGGTGCAGACTGGGTTGCCTTCCTCTCGGTAGGGATGGTGTACGAACTCGGTCACTGTAAGATCAGCACAGTGAATGGCATTAAGGCGAAGGAATGCCTCGCGAGCTGCGTCCTGAAGGGCTGCCTCTATCAGATCTCTGTGGTAACAAGTGTGGAAGCAATAAGGTGTCTCGCTCATAATACGGGCCTCAACTGAAACCGCAGCCTCCCATACTAGATGTCCTTTGGTGCCATGTCTCCTGATCCGATAGGTGGGTGCATCCGGGTATCTAAGGCACCATAGTAACAGCTGGAGTTGTGACACGAATCCTTCCTCCCGCGGAACCTTGATCTCCCAAACTCCAACATGGTCTGACATCTATTTTGAAGGTAACTTGGGGTCAGAGAGGGGTAATAGCAAAAAAAATTGAGCAAAGGAGATGGGGATAAGAGTATGAGGGAAAGTATACTTGTTTTGTGAAAATAGTTTGTATTTTCAGAATAATCCTATGTAGGGAGATCTCCCTTTAACCAGCTATTCAGGGGTAGGGCGTCAGTTGGTCTTATCCTACAGTCGCACTGCTCTGATACCAGCTCTGTCGACCCCCGTTTTCGAGGACGGGAATCATTCGTGTTCATAGTACCATATCCCTGGATCGAGTAGTTTGGTACCCACGAATACAGTTCTGAATTACCAGGTGCAAAGTGCACGAATAGTCTTACATCGAAATTATTACAATAGTAGGCCCGAAGGCAATATCCAATACATATAGGACCCACTGGTCCGGATACAACCAAAAGCAGAGTTTGGATAAGATTAGCAGTCGGAAGGCAGCGGCATGTCGATTGCCATAGGCAACGACCGGGGACTAAGACCTAGTAGACGCCTTCTCCTCCATCGCCCACCTGGCAGTAAGCATAGGGGTCCTCCAGTTCTTCGTTTCCTCTATCTGAAGGTTTGTGCGTATAGCAAGGGTGAGTACCCAACGTAGTCAGCAAGCCGACACGGAATGATGCTTATGATAGGGTCATTCAAAGGATGTCTATGGTTCATTTGCACAAAGCCAATTTTCACAAATCATTTCACAAGCCTATTATCTAGCCAAGTCAAGTTTTAGTTTCAGAGAATATTAAAACAGCGACGGTTCTGTCTACCATCCATCGTGATTTCCAAGGATGGCTTCTCGCCTCCGGTTCGTCATGGTTTTCTGGGGGTCCACCCCTTCTCGCATTTCGAGAAGTTGAGTCCACCAGCGCACAAAATCATTATGCAATCCCATCCCATCATTTTAAAATTTATGAGTCTAACCAAGGGAGAATCTTGTCACGTTGCTCATTAACCGCGAGCACCGCTATTCGAATAGATTGATTAACTCACACTGCAGTGGATGTACACTTTACCCGTACTCCGCGACTACTCATTGAATGAGCTTTCCTCCCTTCATATGGGATGGTCACGGCAAAGCCTTTCGATAACTTTGCTTCGAGCAGTCACTCGCTCCATGAACTTAAATCCTCTTGCACTCTAGCCGTCCTTTCCTAGCAAGTGAGAGGAGTTCGCGCTCCCTGGGGTAAGGGAAAACTTTCACAACATTCTTATTCATTACTCAACATTTAGGCCGCAGCCTTATCTCAATAACCAGAACCACCTCTTCACTCAAGAACCACTATGCATGGATACTACCTCTGCTCGGCTATCTACTCCGCTAGGTCTATACCTATTCGAGAAGTACGGCTGTATTGGCTCGTTCCAGGTTATAAGTCACATGGCTCGGTCCTTAACTGACCGGGGACGGTTCTTGCCTTTACCGGAATCCACCTAAATCCATCCATCCGCCCCAGTCCAAAACATTGGTTTTGTACTTTTTATTTTTCATCAAAACTAATTTCATCATGATCAAGGCAATGTGGCGCTCATGTCTCCACATGCCGAGTTCCAACTACCTTCCCAAAGATAGTTGCCCAAGCACGAAGCTTCTTGTAAAATCATGAGTATGCAAGGATCTAATATAAGCAGGGCTAAGCATTTTACCGAAGTTATCCTCCGGTCATATCACATCGAAGGTTACAAAGAATAATTCTAATGGTAATCAACATCAAGGTAGGGTATATCAAGCATAGGTACTCATTTGTATATAGCATGCAATTTGTAATTTAAATAAACATCATTTCACAAAGTAGGATCAATATGTTCAAAGGGAAGTGTTGACTTGCCTTGCTCGCACACGTGTTGGCCGGGGTCTTCAACGTAGTCAGTGCCTGCTCCCTCGATTGCTATCCGTACATGTGAAAATCAATTGAATTCGATTAGAATTCAATGAAATACCGAGAGATCGAAAAGAACCATAAAAACGACTCCAAATGTTTAGCCTAAAATTCTACTCGAGTTCGGACGAGAATTTTGGGATAAAATCCGAGTTTAAAACGAGTTCGAGATTTTAGGATTTTCGCAAAGCCTCGATCAAATTTAATTAAGGAAATATATTTTTGAAAATGCTAGATCAAGAATTAATGCTCGAGGTTTTGGAGGTCCGAGCACCAAAAGAAACATATTTTTAATGGCGGAAAAGAAATAGACAAACTCCGGATTAAAAACGATGCGAAAACGAAATCTCCAAAAGTCTGATTTTGATTTCCGAATTTGCACCGAAAAATACCCGAGAAAACAATATATTTTTGCCCAAATATTTTCTAAATACTTTTCCTAATTTTCCAGAATTTTGCCAAATATTTGCACCGAATGGCACAAGTTTTGTGTTGAGAGTTTTGGCCGAGGAGCGCTATTTATAGCCGACCGCGCGAGCTCGAGCTCGGCGGCAAGGACAGCAACGCTAGGGTGACGCGCGCGAGTAGGGGACGGGAGAGGCCGACGCACGACGGGCATGGCTACAGCGCGAGCGAAATGGGAGAGGGGGTACGGCACGGCGTGGCTGGCGTGGGCTCGGCGTGGCTACGGGCGACGGCGTTGACGCCGGCGCGCGCGTGGTACGGCGACGCGACGGCGGAGTACGGCGCGGCATGGGCGCGGCATCAGGGCTGACACGCGCGGCGTGGGCGTGACGTTGTAGCTGACCCGGCGGCGTGGGCGCGGCGTCACGCGCGTTGACGCCGGGCGGGCGCGCGCACGCGCGTACGGCGCGTGACGTGCGCGCGGTACGTCCCGACCGGCGTCGAACACCGGCGGGCAATGAAAGTGCGATTTCCGATTTTCTCGATTTAATTTCTATTTCCTCCCATTTCTTTTTCCCCCTCACATTTAAAATTAAGATATGACCTAACCCATTTAAAAATTGAATTTTATCCTACATTTCCAACCTTCTTGCCCTTTTTATTATATTATATTATATTATATATATTTTATTTAATTCCTTTCCCTTTGGGACTTTTAAATTATTTGGTTTTTCTCAATCTTTTAGACAAATTTCCCGATTTTTAATAAGAGGCAATAAACACGGCGAGATGCAATAAACACAGCACAAACGAATGTAAGGTGTTTTGCTAGCAAATTCAGTCGGCTATAGAGGATGGGAAAATCAAATTTGAAGATCCGAAAAAGACGACGAAAGTTGATGGGAATCCTTTTCCCGTTAACATGGTTTATACCAGTCGCCGATCAGCCGATCATCATCCCCAAAACAATGGATAGCTTAGTCAAATTCATGAAGGAACATGAAGAGAGGGAGACGGGCAGAGTCTACAAAGTCCATCCAAGAAGATATGATCGGCAGGAGGAGGCTTACCATCGGCAACATGATGGCTTCGATCCTCATTGGAGCTGCGATTTCTTCAGGTTTTGCTGGAATCAGGGGATGAGACTGCCATCACTACAAGACTGCCCGGCGTGTAGTGGCTATGAAGATGAACAGGCCGAGAGCTCCAGCCGATTTCCACCCAGAGAAAATCGGCCGAGACAAAAGAAACGCCCTGTGCACCAAAGGATGGGCCCAATCCACGGAGAATTCTTTCAGGAGGACATCGAGGATGATGAAGAACAGGCTGCCAACCCGCAATGGTGCCCCTCTGACACTTTTACAAAGACCCAGAAGCGGAAGGTGCAGCGGCTGAAGAGCGAGGGCTGGCTGAAAGAGGTCTAAGCAAAAATCGACTATCGGCTAAAAAAGAAGAAGGAACAAGAGCGCCCAAGAAAGCAATGGCGCGTAAAGAACAATGTCGTTGCAGCCAATGAAGACCAAGCCGACCAGGCAAAAAGAACGGCCAAGGGAAAGGCCGTGGCCGTTGCATCGGTTAATATGGTTTTTGTATTATCAGCCGAGTTTGAAGCGGCCCAAGCCGATGCAGACGTCGTAGAGGAGTCATCGGCTAAACTTGTCTTGTCTCTGGAGCAAGCGATCTTTGAAAAGCCAGAAAGGACAGAACATTGGCATCTCAAGACTCTTTACGTCAAAATATTTGTCAATGAGAAGCCAATGTCAAAAATGCTAGTTGATGGGGGAGCCGCCATAAATTTGATGCCCTACGCTACTTTTAGAAAGCTGGGCAAGGATACCGACGACCTCATAAAGACAAACATGGTCCTCAAGGATTTTGGCGGGAACCCATCAGAGACCAAAGGGGTGTTTAACGTTGAGCAGACCGTCGACAGAAAGACACTGCCCACCACCTTTTTTGTCATCGACGGGAAGGGGTCGTACAGCCTGTTGCTAGGGAGGGATTTGATCCACGCCAATTGCTGCATCCCTTCCACCATGCACCAGAGCTTGATCCAATGGCAAGGCGACAAGATTGAAATCGTGCCAACCGACAGCCAATTGGAGACGAAGAGCCTCAATTATTACTTTGAGGGCGTCGTGGAGGGCTCAAGTGTCTACACCAAGGACACCGTGGACGATCTCGATGGCAAGGTAGAACAAGGTTTTATATTGGCCAACGAGCTCGAAGAAGTTGATATAGGTCCAGGAGATAGGCCTATGCCGACATACATTAGTAAAAACTTGTTTTCTCATTTTAGAACCAAGCTTATTGATTTACTAAAGGAATATAAAGATTATTTTGTTTGGGAGTATTTTGAGATGCTAGGTCTTAGCCGATCGATTGTGGAACATCGACTCCAAATTAAACCAGGATATCGGCAATACAAACACCCTCCCAGGAGGTTTAAAGCCGATATGTATGATGCAATTAAGGCAAAATTACTTGACTGTATGACGCTGGTTTTATTCGGCCATGTCGATACGCCGAATGGGTTTCGAACATAGTCCCAGTAATCAATAAGAACGACAAGCTGAGGGTGTGCATCAATTTTCGTGACTTGAACAAGGCCACCCCCAAGGACGAGTACCCCATGCCAATTGCCGATTTATTGGTCGATGCTGCTTAAGGGCACAAAATCATAAGTTTTATGAATAGCAATGCTGGATATAATCAGATTTTTATGGCTGAGGAAGACATTCATAAGATTGTCTTTAGGTGTCCTGGTGCGATCGGCTTATATGAATGAGTTGTTATGACCTTTGGTTTGAAAAATGCTGGGGCTACCTATCACAGAGCCATGAACTACATTTTTCACGACTTAATCAGCTTCTTGGTTGAAATCTCCATTGATGACGTGGTTGTCAAATCAAAAGAAGTTGAAGACCACATAGCCGATTTAAGGAAAGTATTGGAAAAGAACGAGAAAATATGGCTTGAAGATGGATCCTACCAAATGCGCTTTTGGTGTATTGGCTGGCAATTTCTTGGTTTTCTTGTTCATGAGAGGGGGATTGAGGTGACACAAAGAAGTGTTAATGCAATCAAAAGTATTCAACCTCCACGGGACAAGAAGCAGCTACAATCTCTGATCGGCAAGATGAATTTCATCAGATGTTTCATTACTAACCTGTCTCAGAAGATGGAGCCGTTCACGCCCTTGCTAAGGCTAAAAGCCGATCAGGAGTTTACTTGGGGGCAGAGCAGCAGAAAGCTTTGGACAACATCAAGGATTATTTAAGTTTCCCTCCAGTATTGATCCCTCCACAGAAGGGAGTGCCTTTTAAGTTGTACTTATCAGCCAATAAAAATCAATCGGCTTAGTTTAATCCAGAAGTTTGAAGGCAAGGAAAGAGCAATATTTTATCTCAGCAGAAAACTTTTGGATGCAGAAACAAGGCACTCTCCCGTGGAAAAGTTGTGTTTGTGCTTATATTTCTCTTGTACAAAGTTGAGGCATTATTTATTATCCAACAAGTGTACCATTATTTGCAAAGCCGACGTAGTCAAATACATGCTATCGGCTCCAGTTTTGAAAGGGCGAGTTGGGAAATGGATTTTTACCTTGATGGAATTTGACCTAAGGTATCAGGCACCCAAGGCAATCAAGGAACAGGCTATAGCCGATTTTATCGTTGAACGTCGAAATGATTCGATCGGCTCAGTTGACCTGGTGCTTTGGACGTTGTTTTTTGATGGATCCGTCTATACTCATGGCCATGGCATCGGCTTGGTCATCATATCACCTAGGGGGGCAAGTTTCAAATTTGCTTATACTATTGCACCTCACGCTACAAATAATCAAGCCGAATACGAAGTAGTCCTCAAAGGCTTACAACTTTTGAAAGAGGTCGAAGCCGATGCTGTGGAGATCATGGATGATTCCTTGTTGGTCATCAGCCAATTAGCAGGAGAATATGAATGCAAGAACGACATGTTGATGACCTACCATCAGAAGTGTCGAGAATTAATAGATGGTTTTCGGCTTGTGACTTTCAAGCATGTCCCTCGAGAGCAGAATGCTGAGGCAAACGATTTGGCTCAAGGGGCATCGGGCTACAAGCTGATGACTAAAGATATTGAAGTTGAGGCGGTAGCAATCACAACCGACGAATGGAGGTACGAGGTTTTCAATCATTTGCAGAATCCTTCCAAATCGGCTTCAAGGAAATTGTGTTACAAGGCTTTGAGATATGTTTTGCTCGACAACGATCTCTACTATCGGACGATTGATGGAGTGCTACTCAAATGTTTGAGTGCCGATCAAGCAAAAGTCGTGATGGGAAAGTGCACGAAGGCATTTATGGTACCCATCAATCAGCTCACAAGATGAAATGGTTGCTTCGAAGAGCTGGGTATTTTTGGCCAGCGATGTTGGAAGATTGTTTCAAATATTACAAGGGATCCAAAGACTGTCAAAAATTTGGAGTGATCCAACGAGCACCAGCGTCGGCTATGAACCCTATTACCAAGCCTTGGTCGTTCAGAGGATGGAAAATTGATATGATCGGCCAGATTAATCCTCCCTCGAGTAAAGGACACAAGTTCATATTGGTGGCAACTGATTATTTTACGAAGTGGGTGGAGGCAATTCCCTTGAAAAAAGTTGATTCTAGAGACGCAATTGAGTTTGTCAAAGTACACATTATTTACCGATTTGGCATCCCTCAGACGATTACAACCGATCAGGGATCTATCTTTGTCTCAGATGAGTTTGTCCAGTTTGCATAAAGTATGGGGATCAAATTGTTAAATTCTTCATCATATTACGCACAAGCTAATGGACAAGCAGAAGCCTCCAACAAAAGCTTGATTAAATTGATAAAGAGGAAGATCTTTGAATATCCAAAGCAGTGGCACAGCCGATTAGCATAATCGTTATGGTCTTATCGGATGGCCTGTCATGGATCAATCCAAGTGCCTCCTTATAAATCAGTATATGGGCATGAAGTTGTGCTGCCATGGGAAAGCGTCATCGGCTCAAGGAGGATTCAATTGCAAGATGAGTTGACAGCCGATGATTATCACAACCTAATGGTGGATGAATCGAAAGATTTAGTTTTATCCAGAATGCGTGCTTTGGAAAAGGTGACTAGGGACAAAGAAAGGGTTGCTCGTCATTATAACAAGAAAGTTGTACCTAAATCGTTTTTAGAAGGCGAGCTAGTGTGGAAATTAGTTTTGCCGATTGGTACAAGAGATAATAAATTCGACAAGTGGTCCCTTAACTGGGAAGGGACCTTTAAGATCCACAAATGTGTTTCCAAGGGAGCCTATATGCTAGAAGGATTGGATGGAGAGGTGTTTGGAAGGGCTCTGAATGGAAAATATTTGAAGAAATATTATTCCAGCATATGGATCAACTCATGATTCGGCTGTATTGAGCCGATACATGGTAGCTGATGTGTTTACATCGCCTTTAGATGGCCGATATGACTCATATCACCCATAGTCATTTCCTTTTTATCATAATCGTTGGTGCGTTGCCGATGTATAGTGGCCGATATAAGTTGTATCGCCCTCAGTCATTTAATCCTTACAATAATCGGTTATGATTTTCTGCTCATACATGATGGTCGATTCCGCATGGTGTCCTCGAAGCTATAATTTTACCAATGATCGGTTGACATTGTAAAATTAGGGGGGCATATATACACACACAAGTGAATTCAAGTGGACTTCAAAAAAAATTTTGTGGACTTCGAAATAATTTTCAATGCAGAAAAGATGACAAGCATCGGCTCGCAGGAATAATATGACAAATGTTACTGCAGGAGTTCACAAAAACTGGTGACACCAAGTTATATTACAATCGGCATGAAGATTTACATGAAGGGTTACGCGGAGGCTACGCTAGCCGAAAACAAAAACTTTTACCGCACAAACCAGGAACACTTGCAAGTAAGGGCCGATAGATCGTTACCGATTGGAGTAGAGTGCAGCGGAATAGCCAATCAGGGCAATCCGATCCGGAACAATGTAGCCGATTCCTGAGACACCGATTCACCAATCAGCCGATTCGAGCCGTCCGCCGCGTTCTCACGCCTCGCTCCGATGCGCCCGACCGCAGCTCGATTCCACCACGCCCGATCGCTCCGATTGCGCCCGATCCGGAAGCCGATCAACGGCGCAACGTAGCGCGCCTCTACCGGTATCCACACGTCCGGGGACGTAACGCCGAACACCCGTGTGCTAGCACGCGATGCAAGGCTAGGGTTTGGCTCGAAAGTGGGGAGGGTTTCCGTGGAGATTGATCTCGACGACTTCTGTTGCACGCGATACAATTGACGTGTCGCAGCTCTCCACCCCTCCCTCCTTTATATAGAGTTGGCCGACTAGGACTAGTGGCCGATCGGGACTCTATTTTTGAACCGGATCTCATCCGTATCTCATAGAGTTGGCCGCCCATACGTCGTAAGCCTATAGGACTCTATCCGATCGGATCCCTATCCGATCGAGCCGTATCCGAGTCCAACTCGAATGCATGTTCTTATCCCCTTAAGCGTGCGACCACAGAGGTTCGGGTATACTCGGTTTCGGCTATAGTCTAACTTAGTCGGCCGTCGGCTCGAGTCCAACTCCCGAGCCATCATGACGGCGCCTAGCAAGACATATTGACACCATAGTATACAAGAATAATATCGGCTCAACTGTAATGTGTACACAAATCCCTTTGCCTCACGATACCGCTTAAGCTATAGGCAAGATGTGTGCCATCCCTTCAATAGCTTAACCATTCACTCGAACCGTATTGGATTATCCGTCATTGATTGACTCCTCAATCAACTTAGCATGGCCATGCATTTCCATAATCCATTACCTCGAGGGGCCCAGAGATATCTCTCCAAAGGAGGGGCAAATTCCATCTTGATCACTCACATCCCACTCCATGTTTCATAGCAAACCCGAAAACTACCTTTATAACTACCCAGTTACGGAATAGCGTTTGGTAGTCCCAAAGTAGGCTACTACACATGTTGGAATCCATGGTGATCTCAGGTCTAAGGACTTTGTACCAACACTACCTGAGACCAACTAATGGCACATTAATTCCTGTAGTGTCTCATGGTGGGTCTATCCAACAATGTGTTCTCTAACACATATGTCCATGTTTATTGATTTGGTATCTCCATACCCATGATTTATGAGACATGATCATCAATCAATAAACACGCCGATCTTAGAATCATATTTGTTCCAACAATATGACATATGATCAGGGATCGTTTAGAAATAGATTCATACATATCGAGTCTCATAAATAAGTCACGTACTTATTGATCAATATAAGATGTCTATTTCATGGAACTGAATAACACTTTATTCATAAATACATAAACATTGACGTGATATCCAACATCTCCATGTTGCCTCTAGGGCATATCACTAACATTACAAGGGTTCAAAATTCTAAGTCCTATTACATAAATCAGCTTAGCCAGTCAAGAAGTTGTTGATGGTCGATATTGCTTTTTGCCGGATTTGGTCGACTTCTTCGATTGCTTTGAGGTCGGCGCATCGTTCCCAGGGATCACCTTCAAGGTTTTGGTGAGTTCTGATAAGTTTTTCATTGAAGCCTTCAATTTGGATTCTATTCTGATATGATCCTCGGGAGATCGGCAAGCCTTTATTCTTCAGATACAATGTCAGCATCGCACTTTGCGAGTTCGGCTAGCAGCTCTTCTTTTTGCTTGCGCAGCTGATCAAGATTAGAAGTTGGCGCAGCTGTCATCTCGTCAAGTTTGACCTTATCTTCTAGTATGGATCGCCGATTAGTTTCTATTGTGGCTTCGAGAATTGTCCTTTCACGCCGATCGGCTATCCGTTGCTTGGCTCTTTCAAACTTGTGCCGATGTTGTTCAAGATATGCAGCTTGAGAGATGGCATCGGCTATATGGTCTAGAAGCTGATCTTGAATGTCTTCGAATCTGGCTCTGATTGATCCACAGTCCATGACTAGGAAATCCAAAGAACATTCCAGCCGACGAGCCTGATCTTGCAGTGTGGTTTTCAGATCGTCGGCAGCAGAGGCCAGGGTCTTGTCAGTGGTGTCTTCCTCGTCATCCATGAATTCCTTTATATCAAAAGGAAACATATCGGCTAGAGCCTGCAATTAGAATATTGGGATTGATAAGTATTGTGACTGTTAATCATTAAAACTTTGGAAGCAGCCGATATGAAGAAAATAGACTTACAGGGATGACGGGAGCCGATGTTGCTTCTGCTTCAACATTATGGCTGCCCCTAGCCGATGGAGTTCTTTCACTTGATGCTTGGGGGCAGGTGTTGGAGCACGAGGAGGCTGTATGCAAAGAAAGACAAGTTTGGCTAAGCATCGGTTGGTTTAATAATAAAGAGGAGTTTGGAGCCAAGTTATCGATGGGGCTGGAGCCGATTTCTTCCTTGATGCCAACCTCTTTTTCTGCAAGACGAGATGTAATGGAGAATTTCATATGAACTTGGAGTGAGAAGTTTCTTGATAAATACATACCGGCTGAGGTCGAGGTTGAGGTTGATGCCTTAGAGGACTTGGTGTTCCTTGGGGTTGATTGTCGGCTGGTTGTGTTTGAGCAGTTGCTCTTGGTTCGTCTGCTTTAGCCGCAGCCTCATCAATGGCTTCTTCCATTTCCTCTTGATTCAGAAAAGCTTCTAGGTCTAGATCGATCTCTGGTAGATCATCGACTATGGTTTTCTTTTGTTTCTTCAAAGGCTTTTTCTGCACAGCCGACGGATCGGCAGCCGATGGTCCGGCCCTCTTTTTCCTTTGAAGTGCTTCACGGGTTTGGCCATGCAGCAAAGATGACACCTTCGGCGCATTACAGCCGATTGCCGAAGGGGCAAGACCACTGCTTGGGATAAGTCCTGTAGCATATTGGGTGGCGATCCCGGTGTTGCTGGTGTGAGGAGGCGATAAATCGGTAGTCTGCAAACAAAAAGAGTTAGCCAAATGATAAGGAAGGACAACCGATGATAAAATAACAAATGGCAAGGGAGAAGTGTTTACCTCTAGGATCAGCTCCGGATATATGGTGGTGAGGTACATGGAAGCCGATTGGTGAAATAGATGTTTTTTTCCATTTGCTCCACCATCGGCTGAAGGCCGCAGTCCTTGTGATCACCAACTCAATGTTGTGTATGCTTCAAAGAGGAGAGCCTTCAATATTTAGTAGTCGATCCATCGTGAGGCCTGAGCTGATTTCGCCTCTGGTTTCGATCTTGTTAGTGAAGTACAACCCAGTCGGCAATGGTCCCATGCCCAGTTGTCTGGCGGCACTCATGGGATGGTAAAATTCATAAGTAACTTGTACTTTCCTGCCTTGATGAATGTCGACTGGGAGGATGCAAGGCGAGATAGCCTATGTAAATATTTCCCGGGACTTCTCAAATTTTTCGGAGTTTATATCGTCGAATCTAATGTCACTGGGGAGTTCAAAATCTTCAGAGTTTTCATAGGCGAACCAAATTCTCGAGGTTCTTGGGAATCCATCATAGAAGTTGTTGAACCAGTTTTTGAAGAGATCAGCTGAGAGTTTGGATCCTGAGTATGATGATGCTGCCTCTCCAAATGACATGCATCGGTGTGTTGTGACTTCATCGCCATCTTCATCCGTGATCGGCTGTGCTAGTGGGAAGTTGGCGTCTTGCAACTCTGGCCTCTGAGCAACTTTGTATGTATGCAGGTTTAGCCATATTTGCAGCAGCCACTAGGGACCTCCAGTGCCGATAGTCGAGTTCATGGCAATTTTAGCCGATACATTGTTCATCATCTGATACAGGTACCCCCTAGCAGATATTTTCCTAAGGGAATCTACCTCTTTTCTACTAAGGCTTCGGCTATGTGTTGCCAATTGGTTGTGGGACCACAGCTTGGTCCACAAAATAGGAATTTCTCCAACCACATAAGAAGGAAAGTTGTGTGCTCTCTGGAATCGACTGGGCCAGTTCCCATGTTCAGGCTTGTGAACCCGTTCCAACCTCCGATGGCCCTAGTCTTGAAAGAATACTGGTATTTGGTATTCAAGCTGATGGGGTTAGCCGATGATGTGATATCAAGGCCCGTGATCATGACTATGTTCAGGAGAGTGGGGGTCATCGGTCCTTGATTAAACAAGAAATAATTTAGCGTGTTGGACCAAAAGTAACTCGCAGCCGATAACAGGGGCTCATCTTTAGGCATGTCGGCTATTGTTAGGGCTAAGCATTGTGCTATCCCTAGTTCCTCCCAATGGCTCTGCTTACTAGCCGACACAATTTTATACCATGTTGGCCAGGTCTTATCGGTTGATGGCCATGATTTAAAAGTTCCATTCCACTGAGCCAGATTCGGGTTTGATAACCTAAAAGGGACCCGGTTGGTTTCAGCATTAATGAACTCTGAGGGGTCTGGGTTGCCGATTGGACCTAAAAGATACTGATTGGGATGATTGAGGTTGGAAACTGCGATCTGGTGAGCAAGATGCTACAACGGACGAGGAAGAGAAAGAGCAAATCATAAAGGGCGGACGCTAGATTACGATGAAAAAAAGAGAAGTTGAAGCCTATGGAGCTTACCTCTTGAAATTCGGCCGATGGCACCGTGGATGGGGCGGTTGAAATCGACATCGTTGAGGACAAGTTCGTCGCCACATGGAGGACAACTGTGAGTTCACCGAGGGAGGTCGCCGGTGCAGATTAGAATTGTTTGAGGCTAAGGCGGTGGAGGCAAAAGTGACGGCGTGAAAAACTCAAGGTGGTGGTTGTTATTTAAAGAAACATGGTGACGGCCGAAACGGAAAAGCCCTGAAATCTCTCCAAGATAAGATTCGACAAAATCCGCAACATTAACAATATCGCGGACTTGGGGGCATATGTTAACGACAAAATTTGGTAAGGAAATTATCAGGTTTGGATCTAAAGCCGAAGGCGATTTGGAGAGAATTGAGTCCTTCTAAAGACAGAGTGCACGCCAAGTGCAGACTGAATCGGCTGAGGGTTTTGTCGACTGAGACCAAATCGGATAAGAATATCTAGCTTAGCAAATTCCGATTGAGATAACAGATGTGACTGATTCTGACGGGAAGGTGTGAAGATCATAATTGGGTTTGGTTTCCAAGTGCTTCAGAGATATTGCCATCTACGGATATAGTCCTGAAAAGGCAATTGTATCTTTAATTAGGATATTTTGTATAGTTTCCTTATAGATAATGCCAGTTTGTTTTAGGCATATATGTAATTCAATCTGTAATAGAGATAGGAATCGTGTCCGTTACGGACTCATCGTATATCTGGGTATAAATATGACCCGAGACTGTGAAATAAAAACATCAGACAATCAATACAACTTCGGCACATTGCCACCTTTTCCTTTAACAGTTTTCGACGAGTTTCTGCTTCTAGTTGGGTTGCATCATTTGATCTCCAGCGAAAAGGTAATTCTTGTCACAGTGGTTTGCGTCGTCGGGATTAGTGCTTTCATCATCATGATACTCTAATCTTGTCTACGTAATCTGCACAGTTATCATATATGTTATATAATGTAGATTGATATCGTGGTCTAAACCCTAATCGGCTAGCATCAATCGCTAGATGATAGCCGGTAGGTTTAGATTTCAGTGTTAATCCAGATTATATAGTATATCTACCATCTTGAAAGGTGTTCGTAGACTTGTATAGATCATGCTTCTTTTGGTACTTAATGTTGCATCGATTAGGTTCGATCTATTAAGTCGCCTTTAGAATCATAATAGATCTATCTTGTTTTATGATTATTATTAGAGATAGTATCGGAGTTTTAGCCGATCTTATCTGTTTTAATTATCTCATATGTTTTATATTTACTTGATATGTTGAAGATGCCCTTTATATTAAGATCTCTCTATAATTAAATATATTAAGCTCGTAATCGATTTACTAAGTCATCTTAGTATATGATCAAGCCCTATTTAATATATTTAGCTAACAGCGATATCTTAGTATAAAGCGGTATCGGAGTACTAGCTGATACACATTAAATTTATGACATCGGCTATGATTGAAATATATATAATCTGCACATTAGGACACTTTTAGACTTAAGTAATTTATACTGTCTCGGTACACTACCGATCTATCCCAATCACTTAGTATAAACGTGTTTTGATATTTGGATTATGTATTATGAATATCTTGAGCCGATTGATTAGGTTTAATTATCTCAGCTGATTCAGTGCATACCACATCGGCTTAACATTAGATGATACGTCATCGGCCACCAGCCGATCGGCTATCGTTGGCAAATTAATACTTTCTTTTTGTTTCTTGTTGATTACAGGATCAAATCAACTGGCACGTCTATGAACCTTGAAGCAATAATTTGGACCTGCACTAGAGTTAAGCAGATCTCTCAGGCCAGTGAGTGGGAAATTCTCATCTACAACCTGTCAACTAGCGCAATCAAAGCCGTTGAGTTGAACGTGGGCAGCCCACGACGAACCTGACATGAGATGACGTCTAGACCAGCTCTTTCTAGCAATAGTATGTAACACTTGTCGTACTACATGTCCAAGAACCCTTCATGGGCTGTAGGGCTGAGGAGCGAAAGGTCCTACATGTAAAAAAACCCACGTTAGAATGTTAATCAGACAAACCATATTACTAATGATGGAATATTTGATCTTACTATTCATGAAAGCATGTCATCCTTGATACATAGGCAAAAAAAAGTCATGCTCACATTACACATTACAGTCAAATTCATAGCCATCAGCTCAAGCTTCTAAGCAATCAATCACATGATACAATATGTTGGACATCAATTACTAGGTTACTATTTATGGACTGATTCAAAGTTTGATAGGACTAAAACAATGTGTATCATGTGTAGAGCATGAACAAAATTAGACAGATCTAGAACAAGTTAGCAACCAGACTGTTCAACAAGAAATTTAAATTAGTACATGTCCCTTCGCTACAAGATGTTCTCGATGGGTCACGTTGTACACCGCATCCATAAGATAGAATTGTGCCATACTGCGTACGTCGCATCTAGAAGATAGAATTGCGCCATACTGCAAAATGAAGGTAGTCAATGAAATAAAAATTCAATATGTAATGAAATATATAGTAAGCAATGTAGAAGTATTTGACACCCTTACTGATGTCATTATTTTATTCAATGTTCGTGTAATAAATACTAACCGACTACACCCAAATATATAAATACAATATGCTAACTTCATAGCTAAATCGTATCACCAAGTATCTAACTATAGTTATGTTGCTAACTAAATCAACTAGCTAACTAATCAAAATTACACCACAATTCAAACTTAATAAATATTCAAGAAAAACGATGTAAAAATTTAAAAATTACATATTCAAAAATTTAAATTTTATCTATTCAAAAATTACCTACACTGCATATTTAAAATATACCTACATTGCATATTCAAAAATTACCTACATTGCATATTTAAATTTTACTTATATTGCATATTCAAAAATTTAAATTTTACCTAGAAGACCGATGGAGGCACCGCAGCGACGGCCGGGGCGGGAGCGGCGGGCCGGGCGTGGCGGCGGCGCAGGCATGGGCGGGGGTGGGCGTGGCCAGGGCGACGCAGGCGCGGACGGGGGTAAGCGCGGCGGGCGCGGGCAGGGCGGGTGCGGTCGGGCATGGCAAGCCGACGTCAGGGACGGGGGCGACGGAAGTCCAGCGTCGTGGGCGAGAGTTCGAAGAGAGAGAAAGGAGATAGAAAACAACGAAAGAGATAAAGAAAGGAGATGGGAGCCACCTATAAGTAGGGCTTGGCGTCGAGCTCGCCACGTCTGCCTTGGTGCCAACTTGGCCCAACCAGCTCGACGTCAATTATGTTGACACCAAGTTTGAGGTCCAATTTTTTGAAAAAGGTACTGCCAATGACGTATTTGTGAGTAACTTAAAAAAGCCAAAAAGCAAAAAAAATCGGATGACAGTCACAACTTCACATATACGATTAGAGATGGCAACGGGTAAATACCCGATAGGTAGTGGCCGCCCATATCTGTACCCGTCAGGGTAAATTTTACCCGTCAGATTACCCATACCCGCATACGGGTAAGAAAATACTTTCATACCCGTACCCACGTGGGTAATTCTACCCGACGGGTTACCCACACCTGACAAAGTATGTACATGCAGGTCATCCCACACCAAATCCTTCCATTTCAACCTCCAAATCCACAGCAAGGATGCAAGGTTCACAAGTCACAACAGAGTATGTACATGCGGCGGACGGCGTGACGGCGGTCGGACGACATGGCAGAGGTCGGACGACGAGGCGTTGGTCCGACGGCACGGGAGCGCAAGCCGTGGCAGCGATCGGACGGCCCGGCGGCGGACGGTGTCATGGCGTGGGGGCGTTTCGTCGGACAGAGAAGAGGCGCCGCCGGAAGT
Source organism: Oryza australiensis (assembly GCA_019925245.2). Classification (NCBI taxonomy): domain Eukaryota; kingdom Viridiplantae; phylum Streptophyta; class Magnoliopsida; order Poales; family Poaceae; genus Oryza; species Oryza australiensis. Next base: position 5,025,874 of record JAIFGZ020000048.1, on the reverse strand, counting down.
GGAGCCGGGATGGGGTGCCGCCGGGATGGGGGCCACCAAGATGGGGCGCAACACGAGTAGAGGTGGCTCAGGTAGGTGTGTTGTGGCGGCTCGACTGGGGGAATGGATTGGGACTTGGGAGAAAGACTAAAACTAGGGTTTCACACTTTCACGTGAATATAGGCTAAATGGGCTGAATGAGGACAGCTAGACTTTTTTATACGGGTATTTTTTATCCGCGGGTAGACGAGTATGGATAATATATATCCACACCCGTACCTGATATACCCGATGAGTATGTGTTTTCATCCAAAAACGTACCCACGGATAGAAAATTACTCGGGTAGAAAATTACTCCCATACCCATCTTTTTAAGTACTCGGGTTTCAGGTACTCGGGTTTCAGGTATCCATTGCCATCTCTGCGTACGACAGAAATCGCCAATCTGGACCAGGCAATGAGTAGCTCGCTTTCACCATACGTGAGAGTACTCCAAAAACAGGTTACACAAATATTGTACGGGTTAACAAATATACGAGGGTGGTGTGCGGTAGCGCACACAAGAAATTTTGACGAGAATTCACCATCAGACATTCGCATGTGGCCTGCGGCCGAGAATAACCCAATACAGAAGCAAAAAGAATGGTATTTTGTATGATCTTTTTCTTCGTTTTCCTTGCAACTCATCATTATATTCTCAATTCACAACGGGTCACCGTTACATGAATACAATAAACGCATAACACGTAGACAAGAATTTAGCTCGGTGGCGACAGCCCTGGTTCCATACATAGTAGTACTAGCTAATCGTTACTGTGTTCTCGGCGCCATACCTTGTTCCATCAATGGATGCGACTCAAGATAAGCAAGAATGTGGTTTCTCTCCATGGGCTCTTCAAGTTATGTATCTTTCTGGTCCTGTAACTTCACCAAGAGCCGTGGATACAACATTGGCTAGTAATCGAGGGAACTAATCAGCCATGCGCCTACTTATTTGACAAAGATGAGTCCATAACGCTGCATGACTTGTCCATGAACTGCACAAGGGAACGCAAGAAGGAAGGAGAGCAACGTTAGTTCAAGTATCACAGTATAGGCATGTACGTTATAGTAACTACATCATAAAAATCATATATGTTTGTTCTAAACAAAACTAGGCATGATAAGCTATCGTTCTAGTGGAGCAGAAGGTAATTATAAACATTATGCCAATATAGTCCTAAACAGATCTTAGGAAACAAAACCATATTTTATATTCGCATTTCAACTAACAGATAGTTGTACAAAAATGCTATGTATCTGCTCAGCAATTACGGTTGAGAAGACCACCATTTAGTTTGTAGGAAATGACAATGGACCATTACTGAAAGAAAGAAAGAAGTGAACATATATGTGGTGTTTTTAACCATGATCACTAGAAAACTAAAGACCGTTCTATCATGACTTTATTGCGGACTATTGCTCTCAACCTGCCTTTGAAATGTTAGGAGTCTCGGTGCATACATGGGTGGACTCTTCTGGTCACAATATACAGGTCATTGGAAAACACTAGTGGCGAAAGCAAGTGCATGTTACCCATCAGCACGACTAATGTTGAAAGTGAAAAAAGGCAACAGGCTTGGATGATTTGAAGAGTGTCTACAGGAAGTCCTATGGAGATAGAATAGCAAACGCAATGCGTATCTTTCTCAGGGGCATTGTAATTTGCAAACAAGTCTTAGGGATGGCTAAAGACTGATTTAAGTATTACTAGCACATAACAAAGGCTTGAGTTTGTTTCAAGTACTTTATACTTCAAACAAATCGTGCAGCTGCAACAGAACAACAGATGGAAAGCCTCAAGCTAAAGCATTACCTTTTTCATGGAATGTAGTTCCCGTCCAAAAGGCTCCAGGAACTTCATCTCTATATCAAGGGGCCAAACCTACATAGAAATGACAAAAAGGGTAAATTTAAGACTGAAAAAATTGGGTTTCACAACTCACACTAGCCATGTTAATTGGCTGGGGATTTCATTCACATCAGTTGACAATTTGTGATATCATTCTACTATTCTAGTAATTCAAACTAGTGGTGCTGTGTACAAATAGTGAGCATGCCAAGACTGCAAGGCATACATGCACATAAATCAGTTACTGCAAGTAAATATAAAGATTGAAAAGATGTGATTTATTGAAGTACTCAAACACCAAATTATGTGAAAGGTACATGACTTATTCTCAAGCTTTTTAAGCAATTCATGATATTCAACTTAAACAAAGGAAAAGGTTTTGAGCTCTCATATGCCTAGCAACGGCAACCTTTGATAGTGAATACAACAAGAGAATGAAATAAGTAGTACCACAGCATCAGAGTAGCCTCAAAGGCTCAACCGTAACCTAGTATCCCCTGTGTTTCCAATTTTTTGACAAAAGATAAAGCTGAAACACTTTAGGATAATACAACAATATAATACAAATCATTGCTGTGTAAATTGCGTAACTGTTTAATCGACTATTCCTAATCCCATGGATACTTTGTCTTCTGTATTTGTATGACTACGAAATTGACAAAACCAACCCACTAAACAAGGCAATTAACAAGCATAGCCCAATCAATATTTAATGATCAAGAAAAGCTCAAACCAATCAAAAGCACCGAGCACTGAAATACCAACCATAACACACAATTGAGCGAAACTATCCAACCAAGATACAGGATTAAGTGAAAACAGGCATACGTCCCCTCACAAATAACCTTGCTATATCAATCACATATGCGTAAAGATTGAATTGTAAAATATACTGCGATCAAGAGATCAATTCGAACCTTGAGGCCCAGCAGCCGCAGCGGCGCCTGCTGCCCGGGCACGATGCACTCCGGCCCGGCCGCCTCCACCATCGCCTCCATTGCCAACCCCTCCCCTGTCGGATCCGGATGCTGCAGAGCCAGCCCAGAATTAGGATACCCCTTCGGGCCTTCCCCACCAACCAAACCAACAGGAAAAAAACGTCAGCCAACAGGCCCGGGGGACGCACCTTCATGACGGCGAGGGCGTAGGCGGAATAATCATCCTGCACGACGCGGAGGACGGGGGCGTGGTGGATGCGCGGGACGGGGCGGATCCCAGCCGCGCCGGTTGCCGCGGCCCGCCACGGCGCGTCGTCCCCGGCGAGGTGCGGGCGCTTGTTCGCGGCGGCGGGGACACGGACGACGCCGGGGCGGTCGAGGCCGCCGGCAGCGCGGCCGGGGAGGAGGCGGCGGCGGCGGTGGTGGTGAGCGACGCCATCGTCGAGGATGCCCGGAGAGGATAAGGGAGGGGGGGAGAGAGTAGCTCCGTTTGCGTGTTGGGCTCGCGTGTGGGGAGGCGAGGCGACGGATGGGAGGTTGCGGGGCGAGGGATCTTTTATTCGGGCTTGGGTGGGTTGGGTCTGGTCGAGTCGGTTCGGTCCGAGCCGACGAGATGAGACGCGGTGCGCGTGGTTGGTTCTGGGAAGGGGCGGGATGTGGCGTGGCGCGGCGGGTGGAGTTTGGTGGCGTGGCGACGCGCTGTTGGGAGTGGTTGACGTGTGGGGCCGGCGGAGTTAGCCAGCTAGGGGGGCGTGCACGTTTTGGTTGAAGAGTTCGAAATTGCTTTTGTGTGTCCGGGTTAAGCAATGGGATGTTAATCCAGAAGGTGAGCCGAGAGTGGTCAAAGTGTTGAGGCTGCTTGTATTTGATCTGAAAGGTGAGCCGAGAGTGGTCAAAGTGTTGAGGCTGCTTGTATTTGATCTGAAAGGAGGAAAATATGGGTTTTACTATTAGTTGTCAATTCCAAAAAATGTTAAGATTGTCGCTTGTTTATCTATGTTTTACTAACTCAGACATTCTCTTTTTAACATTTAATTATACTATAATTTACTTTGCTTGATTTCATTGTTTGTCATAGTATTGTCTTATTTAATTGAAACCGTACAAACGATTTTTACGCTGCCATTGATGAACAATAAAGTAAAAAAAATGTGGTAAAAATTTGGAGGTGAACGAAAAGTTCATTTGATGTGTTCAAGTGGGGGGTTTAATTTCCTCTAATAAAACCTTGATTTTCTTCAAATTTAAAATTAATCGATTTTAATGGAAGTTGCTTAAGATAGCTTGTGCTTGACTTATTAGCTTATTTCCAAGAATTCTAGCAAATGGTAAAAAGACGAGGGAATGATAAAAAAATCGTATTAAATCAATTTCGAACAAAGATAAAAAATGGAGCTAAGCTCTCATGTCCACCTCTGAACATGCTAAAACCATCGTAGCATGTGTTTTATAGGTTTAACTAAAGGACTAATGAACTTGACCTACCAAGCATTTTTCCCATCCTATTCCTATGCATACCAACTCTTATATAAACTATAGGAGTTTCAGTACTAACAATAGGCGATATTACGGCAATTGATCTTTATTTTCTCTGACCAGGAGTTATATTCATTCACTGGATTGTTACAAACTTGCAATCATATACCGTGGAGCAAACATTGCCATGTAAACTACGGGACTTGTTTAGTTAACATTACCATATATGGGACTTGTTTAGTTGTTTGGTGGGCCAGGTTTGAAACAGATTTTTGCGTAGATTATCGAGGTGGATTGTCACTTGATTAACGCGATAAATTACGAAGACGATCCAAACCGTACGCCTGATAGAACGGGAAAAATTCGGGCTCCCATGGAGCCGTCCGATTTCAGCGGCACATCATACAGCCGGATCATCTCACGTCGTCCGTTACAATCGCCCCCTCAAATCATGTTGCAACACCCCCGTAACGGAAAATAATCATTTTTTCTTTCCCCTAACTATTTCTTCGACAAATCCGGTCGGAGGGAAGGCGATTTCAGGGCGAGCGAAGGGGCTACAAGGGTTTTCATCATCTCCACGCCGACGACGGTGACAGTGGTGGAGGAAATGGCTGAGGCAGGTTTCAGCTAGCGTCGTCCCCACGCGATGACCATTGATTGCAGTCGGTGACAGAGGCAGCAGCATCCTCATCACCGGCGGATCCAGGTTTTTGAGCTAAAGAGGACAACACAAGGTGTGTTTCCAAATGACTTCGTCCTTTCCATTGATATCTCGTCATCATAGACGTCATCTCATAGAGAATCTGGACGTCTTCTTCACCTCTTCGTTCGTCAACTTTTTTATGGTTGTTTGAGGCTTGAATCCCCATTGTTCACTTTTTTCTCAACTTGTTTTGATTCAGTTTTCACGCAGATCTAGTGGGTGGCATTGTTTTTTTTTTTGTGTATGTGGATGTTTGCATCATGGAACCCACAGATTCATAAACATTTTTATATACAATATTTTTTTGCTAGATTTGTGTTTAATTTCATTTGTTTTAGGGAATGAAAAATTGTTTAGATTTGTGTAAGGGCCTCACCCATATATCATGTATTTTTCATGCATCACAGAACAATGTATGTTTTCCGACGCATATGTTTCACTATGTTTGCACTTAATATTTCATTTTTATTCACACATATGTTTCAATATGTCAGACACTGTTTTTTAGTGTGTCACACATGTTGTACTAGGTTTATACATATTGTTTCTCTGGTTATACATAGTGTTCTAGAATCTCGATGGGCTACTGTGTGGCACGCCGCACAGCCTCATCCTGTGTGGCATGGCTGAATCTTTAATTTAAAAACTCAAATTGAAAATCCAAACCGTTCAAATTGTTCTACATATTAATATCACCTTGTAGACCAAATTTTACATTTTTTTCAAAATTTTTTATTATTTTATCGAATAAGTCAAAGATACATTAATCATTTCTGGAGTATCTATTTTATTGCATCTTTGACTTATCCGATAAATAGTAAAAAATTCAAAAAAAAATAAAAAATTTGGTATAGCAATATTAATATGTAGAACAATTTGAATGGTTTAGATTTTTCAATTTGACTTTTTAAATTATAGATTCAACCATGTCACACGGATGGAGTTATATATATATATATATATATATATATATATATATATATATATATATATAATATACGATCACACACATCGTTTATTGTGTCACATGTTTTTCTCAGTATGTTTATACATAATTTTTTGGAATAAGTCCATATTTGACCATCCAACAATTGCCGAAGTTTAATTTTGGTCATCTAATTACAAAACCGGGTATCGGACACCCTGAACTACTCAAACCGTTTACGTTCGGATAGCTCAAGCGGTTTTGACTGTTTGCTTTGCCGCGGGGCACCTAGGGCTGAGTCAGCCCGTGCTGACTCAGCAGTTGCCGTTAATCCGTGAGCGGAGGGAGAGGGGCGCGGCCGGGCTGGCGCGCAAGGACGACTTCCTGTCACGCTTCGCCGCGACCGGCGAGCACAGTGACGAGAGCCTCCGCAACGTGGTCACCAACTTCGTCCTCGTCGGGCGTGACACGACATCGTCGGCCGACCTGGTTCTTCGGCGGTGTCCGGGAGGCCCGATGTGGAGGACTGGGTCGCCCGCGAGATCTGCGTGGTGCGTGCATCGAGCGGGAGCATGAACGCGGCGTTCAGCTTTGACGAGCTGTGCAAGATGCACTACCTGCACGCCGCCATCACGGAGGCGATGTGGTTGTACCCGCCCGTGGCCATGGACTCGCACTGCTGCCGAACAACGACATCTTGCGGGACGGCACGTTCGTCGGCAAAGGATGGCAAGTCACCTACGAGTGTGTACGCCATGGCGCGCTTGGAGGAGTTATGGGGCAAGGACTGCGAGGAGTACCGGCGGAGAGGTGGCTCGACGAGGACGGCGTGTTCTGCCGGAGAGCCCGTTCAAGTACCCTATCTTCCACGTCGGGCCTCGGATGTGCCTCGGCAAGGAGATGGATTACATACAGATGAAGTCCATCGTGGCGTGCGTGTTCGAGAGGTTCAACTTCAGGTTCATCGGCGGCGAGGGACGGCCAGGGCTTGTGTTCTCGGTGACCTTGAGGATGGAAGGCGGCTTGCCGATGCGAGTAAAGAAGAGGGACTCAATTTGTTAGAATGTACATGTTCTCTTTGCTACTTGTTGCCTTCCATTTATGGATTAGTTGGATCAATGCCATTATAAATTTGCATGCATCGTCAAGACCAACTTCTAGAACTACTCCAAGGGGGAGTACGTGGTGTCCGTGATGGAGGACTTTCTCGGCCATGGCATCTTCAACTCCGACGGTGACCAGTGACTGTAGCAACGCAAGGCCGCCAGCTATGAGTTCAGCAAGCGCTCGCTGAGGAACTTCGTGGTCAGCGCCGTCCGATCCGAGGTCGTCGATCAGTTGCTGCCGCTACTCGCGTGGGCAGAGTGCGACAGCCGGACGCTGGACGTGCAGGATGTGCTCGAGCGCTTCGCGTTCGACAACGTCTGCTGCGTCGCGTTCGACGAGGAACCGGCGTGCCTCACCGAGGAGGGGATGGGGACGAACGCGCGGACAGAGTTCCTACGTGCCTTCAACGACGCGCAAAATATCGTCATGGCGCGGACTCAGCCCTTGGTGCCACGTGACAAAGGAAACAGTCAAAACCGCCTGGGCTATCCGAACGTAAACGATTTGAGTAGTTCAGGATGTCCGATACCCGGTTTTGTAATTAGATGACCAAAATTAAACTTCGGCAATAGTTGGATGGTCAAATATGGACTTATTCCTAATTTTTTTACTCTGTTTATACATAATGTTCTAGAACACACATATAATTTTGTTACATAACAAATACTATATATGTTTCAGATTATACACACATATACATATATATTTTTTCACTATGTTTGCACATCACATACTGAACCTTCTCCCACCCCCACACATGCAACTTACTTTGTGTGTTTCACAGGTTTTGCAAGGATGCTAGATTGATGTAGTGGTTCCCATTTCAAGCACAGATGGGGCGGTTCAAAGTTTAAGCGCACTATGGATTTGTTTGTTGGAATAGGATCAAAAGAAATTTATCATGGATCATGGCTTTTGAGTCGTTTCTATCACTGAGCAATTTTAAGGTTCATAACCAGCTTGTTGAGTGGGTCATGCAGAAGATGAACCCAGATCTTTGTGGGTATGGATACTGTGGCAAGGTGATTGTGTTTGACAAGTTGTGAACACAACAAATCCTTGGTCTACGCGATGGCATTATCCTAGTCAAGCTCAGTGGGAACAACGAAGCTGTGAAAGAGATCAAATCGTTCTACTAGGGACACCGTAGAACTAATCATCTGGGGGACAGGTGCGTGCGAAAAGCTTTTGCTGTTGTTGCACATTGAGGAGTTCATTAGGAATTTCATGATTTATCTGCTTGGCACCATTCTATATCTTGCCATTGGCAATTATGTGAACATGGACTACATTCACTCCTTGATCGACATAAACAAATGGAGTGAGTATGACTAGTCTACACATGTTGTGAGCTGTTTGATGCGAGAAATCAAGAAATATCATGGATTCTCACAAAATCAGCGAGAGTTAGATTTCCAGATTGGGGAGTGCCTCCCGTTGCTTGCAGTTCATGTATGTTTTTTTTGTGCGCACACACTTTTTGTATCTATTTGTTTTTAAGGCGTGACATCCAATGTTGCAGCAAAGTGCAGAAAATGTTTCACCAAAAACAAATAAAAGTTCATTTATAGTTATGTCATATGTTTCAGTTAATATCAACCAAAAAAATATATCAACCAGGTAACAGGTATTTTATTTTTGGTCCTTCTTTTTTTCAGATTGCTTACATGGATCACTTGGAAATGCCAATAACCGGTTTGCAGCTGCACACTATTTATTACAACACTCCAAGAATATGTCATGTCACAGATGTGGATTTTGAACATGTTGCTTTCGTCGACCGTTATAGGATAAACCTGAGTTATGTCACATACGGATCTTGACTGGTATGTTCTCTCTCATTTTTTTTATGTCCCACACATGTGGCATTTTTTTGTGTTTCACTCTGCCTTGCTGATATGTTTCACCTCAATGAGCACAATGTTTCACTAGTTAGTAATTATATGTTTCACTTCTGTATTGTAGTTCCGTCCAAGAAATCAAATCCCATATTTAAACCAAAGCTATGTTGGTGCTGGGGGTGTAGAAGACCGATGATCATGAGGCTATGGGGGTCAAGGATATTGGAGATGTTGGAGCTGAGAATACCAACACCGGCGATGCTACTCAAGGATCTGCTTCCATTGATGAATGGATGTGGTTGTCTGCCTCAAGTAGCCAAGGCACAAAGGTAAGCAGCTGATCACCTTTGTTGTATCCATGTCACCTTTTTCCTTTTTGTAATTTTAGTTGTTGCATCTTTTATGTTTTCACTTTTTTCATGTTTCAGTTGCTGTCAAGCATAAAAACTATTATCCAGAAGCACAACATCATGTGGCGTGAAGAGACTGAATCAGCTATCGACATGTTCAAAAAGTGCATGATGGATCTGCATGCAAAAAGGACAGGCAAAATGATTTCAGAGATAAGTGTTGCACTAGGTGCAAGAGATGTTGCAGCATGCAGTGGTGATGTTGATGCAAACCCAACAAACACCGACCATGGTGATGCACTTCAGGATGTTGTTGGTGTAGTTCTAAGCAAAGAAGGTTCAGGTGGGACTGATAGCATCCCCAACAGCCCATCCGCCTCAGGTTTCATCATGGCGCACCACTCTGAGAGCCCTGTAGTAAGCGAAGGTTGTGATGCACCATCATTCAACCTCTTTGATAAAATCAATCCTGAATACATTAGCACACAAGACATGAAGGACCCAATTGTTCCATAATACCCTTTGCCAGTGGATGTGAGGTTGCCTTCTCCAGCAGCCCATTCTCTGGCTAGCAACTAGGTCGCCTTCTCTAGCAGCTAGGTCGCCTTCTCCAGCAGCTCAGTCTCCGGTAGTAGTCAGGTCACCTTCTCCAGCAGCTCAGTCTGCAGCAGCTAGGTTGCCTTCTCTAGCAGCAGCGAGGTCGCCTTCTCCAGTGCCTCAGTCTTCAGCAGCGGCAAATACATCAACCACCGCGGTTTTGTCTTTGCCTGCAGGTATAACAATTACCATTATCAATTTTTTGGTCTTTTATTGATGTTTTTTGTCGCTGACTACAAATACCTTTCCTCCTACAGGGACACAAGGTGATGTAAGTAGTTGCCCAAACACTCATGATAAAAAGAATAGGAAGAAAAGGGCAAGAAGGACATTGATGATGGTGGTGGAGATGAGAAGAAGATGAAGACAACGGCAAAAAGTGAATGATACTTACACGAGATGCGTACTCACATCCATGCCAAAGAGGGAAAAAAAGGATGCACCTAATGATATGTGAGTTGTAAACTTTTTTCAAATTTCCTTTTTTTTCTTTTCCAGCTATATACTTTTTCATGAGATGTTTCTGTGGAGTATACGATACCTGAGTATCTCTTGTTGGGCCTTTGTACCAAATAGCATGGGGTGGGCCGAGTGCCCTAAGCCCATGCAATTTACTTGTAATCCATGAAAGAGAGATCCCTGGGATGGAATAAATCCTGAGTGCATATATTTTATAGATAGAATAGGAAGATATAATTGTAACCGACTAGATACTTTTCTTGTAACTTTCCCCTTCATTCTATATAAGAGGGTCTAGGGGTCTCGAGATCGAGAGACCGCCAGACAACTCCGCCCAACTCTCCATGACCTGAAAACCCTAATCAGGGTAATTCCTACGTGCTATTTTTGACGTCGTATTGTGAAACTCTCTACATAGATCTAATCTCATACACAACTGAACTAGGGTATTACCTCTTGCCAAGGGACTTACCAGTATAATCTCTGTGTCACCATCTCTCCTTGATCTTGTGCACCCCATGAATATTATTGCCGATCCATAGAATCGACAGTTGGCGTGCCAGGTAGGAGGCACTAGATCAATCACCAGGTGGAGATGGCTTTTCTAGGAGTTGTGGCAGCGGATCACATCCGGTTCCTAGCCGGGAGCGGCTTCCACTTCGGCTTCCTCAAGTTCATCACCGACAAGGCCGGCCGTTTGGTCCAAGTCTCCGCTAGCGTCACCCGGTGTGTTGAGGCCATGCGTTTCGCTCCACGAGCAAAGTTTCGCTTTGGCACTCTCGACATCGCCACCAACAAGATCGCCACGTGTCCCGACTATGCCTCTGTCGGAAAGGCCTAGGGGCTTCATCTCCCTACGTGGTTATCTCGGTCAGGCTATGTCACGACTCTACACGCTCGGGTGCTCTGACCTTCGCACGGCTAACGCAGCCCGACTACGCCTCAGTCAGACACTCCCGGAGGTTTTGTCTTCCCACACGGCTAACTCTGTCAGGTCATGTCACCACTCTTTACGCCAAAGGGGCTATGGCTTTTGCACCGCTAACGTGGCCAGACTACGCCACATGACCACATCCTAGGAGACTGCCAGCTTCGCTGGTGTCGAGGGGCCTCACCGCCTCTATGGCTAGCCGGCATCCTCGCCGCCGACTAGGGGCTACGCCTCCACACCAATTACCTCCATCACCATCGGGCGACCACGTCCCCACGCTGGCTGGCTCCGACGCCGTCGACTGGCCAGCTCTGCCGCAACCAAGGAGGCTCACCGCCTCCATGGATGTTCTCAACTTGTGGAACACTAAGCATGCTAAGTCACTTTTTATATACTTTCGCTCGAGTAATTTATTTTGTTTCTGGCTTACTGTTTAGTTGGCCACCCAACTAAATAGAAAGTCGTGGGCTACACCTAGTAGGTGCTCATGTTGCACGTTCGTTTTCTTCTCTTAACGTTTGCAAAAGTACCTGAGTAGCACAAAGTCTGATCCATGAAGCTTTATTTCCTCGCACTGCTCACACGATCAAGACCACACCTAACACTGTTCGCCCGGGGAACTTACACAGTCAAGGTCACTCCTAACACCGTACGTCCGGGGGCTACACCACTCGCTGCGCACTTACATGGTATGGCTAGTTGGCTACGCCCCACACCATATGTCCGAGGTAGAGTACTTAAATGTAAGGAGTCAACACTCGAGGAAATTAATTCTGATAAGAAGCGAAACAAACATCTACATGTGTTTAAACATACTAGTATTCTTCTCGAGTGAATATTTTCTATAAAAATACTACTCCTTTTATGTGTTTTATGATGCATGGACCTAGGTCTGGATGTACGTAACAGGAACTTGACACCATGCACCTATCTCCTATGCTTGAGGACTGGACCACGACGCTGAGAGAGATATGCCCCCGAGGGCTATCCACTCTAATGGGTGAGGCACACCCCCAAGCTGTTTTACTCAGGAGAGTGTTGCCTTACTCGGCTCTGTCGCTGCCGATTGGGGACTACGTCTCCATGCACGGCTGCATCCGTCACCGTTGAGCGGCCACGTCCCCGCGCTGGTCTGCTCCTCCGCCGCCGACTGTTGGCTGTCTCATGGCCGACTGCCTACGCCACCATTGGGTGACCTCGTCCTCGTGCTGGTTGGCTCCTCCGTCGTCCCCGGACGACCATGTCCACGCGTTGGCCAGTTCCTCCGCTGCCGATTGGGGGCCACGTCTCCACACCAGCTGCTGTCGCTGCCACCAGGTGGTCACGTCCTCATGCTGGTCGGTCCCTTCATCGCTGCCTAGGGATCACGTCTCCACGCCGACTGCTCCTCGGCGTCGGACGCGCTCCAATGAACTTTTAACTGTAAAAACTGATTCCCTTTAGTAGATCATCTTGAAACCAGTACCTTGGCTAGAGTTCTTTTTGTAGATCTTCACTTCATCGTCAATTATATCTGAAATTCTTTCTGAATTCTCTTCAAGCGAAGGAAACAACCCAACACTTCTGAGAACGATATTCACAAGACTGCCCAAAGGAAGAAAAATAATATGACATGTGTGGAGATTATGGCAATCGGATATCCTCATGGCAAGCTTGTCCGACTAGTAATAGGGATAGGTTACGCCTAATGATTATGTAAACCGGCTATGACTTGGGTGTTACGTTGCCGATCAGATAAGGCAACGGCTCATAGTCGTAGTTTGGTAAGATTGAGGAAACCGACTTAGAATATGATAGGGTTTCCGACTTGTAAGCCGGCCCTCCGAGACTATATAAGGAGGGCAAAGGCATCCCTTGAGGGATATCAGATTTGTGTGCGATATACGAGATCAAGAGATCAATACAACACTCGGCGAATCGAATCCCCGAAACAGGAGTAGGGTATTACCTCACGAGAGGGCCTGAACCTGTCTAAACCCTTTTTTCCACTTAACCCATTGTGTTTGGCGATCTTGATTGCACCCCCAATTTTTATTGCCGAAACCAAGTTTCGACAGTTGGCGCGCCAGGTAGGGGCACACGCGTCAAGACTTCTTCTTCATCTCGCCGGCAAGCACGATGGGATCTTCATCAGGCATCGACGACTTCGCCGCCAAAAGATTCGACAAGCTCTCCTTCCCCGACTCGGATTCGGACCAGTCGGGAGGGGGAACCCGCTCGGCGTCGTTCGGATTACCAAACGACGCTGAGATCTACTACAACGTTCTGACTTTCGAGCTGGAATCCATACACTTGGAAGGAGGAATCCACTCGGCGTCGTTCGGATTACCAAACGCCGCTGAGATCTACAGCAACCTTCTGACCCCCGAGTCGAAATCCGTCCACTCGGGAAGATAAACGCTCTCGGCGTCGTTTGGGTTACCAAACGCCGCTAAGATCTATTGCAATCTCCTTTCTTCCGAGTCGAAATCAACTCACTCGGGAGAACCATCGTCATTCAGCTATGACCGGACTGGAACGATCCAGATTCAAGCAATCCAGGCTCAAGGGAAATCACCGTCATCCTCCAACAGTTTGGATCATGCTCATCCACGGAGCTCGATGGGTACCTCATCTCTTCATATTTCGATGATCTCTACGGCATCTCCACGGACGAGGCCAACGACTCCGACTTCGACAAGGATTACGAGCCAAAGTGCTTCGACATCCTCATGGCGAGCCGGCCAAGACCGACTCGGCCATGGCCCAGAATCGCAGAAGAAGAACAAGCCGGGCTTGAGCAGAGCGCAAGCCGCGCAGAGGAGGAGAATAAGCGCAAGGAAGCATGACCGGGAGGAAGCGAGACTCGAGGGCGACGGGCGATCCGCTCGAGAGGCCATACTTCGGACACGAGTCGACAACACGAACATCTTCCAAACGCCTCAATCGAACGCCGTTGCCGCCCTCACCCTCCTCGATACTGTTATCGAAGCCGCACCCGCTACGGTAACACCAATCCTAGACAAGATCAAGACCATCATCGCGGCTACAGCCAATTGCTCTCCCTCCACCTCAGCACGAAAGCCGATTGAGTCCATCGCTGAAACACCCGACGGAAGCCGACTTCCGCCGCTAAGGTCGAAGGACTACAGGAGGCCCGAGCAAGCCAAGACGGACACTAGGTCAAGAGACCCCGCCACGAGACAACACGGAGGCATCAAGAGCAATCGGCCGACTCCCGCGAAAAAGGACATGGGCGACCACCCGTTCACGACCGGATCCGCCGCAGCTACAACTCCGACTACTGTAGTAGCCTACAAAGAACCGCACCGAGTGATCTGCAGGAAGTCCTTGACCGGCACCATCGAGAACGTGAGCAGCGCTCCTACGAAGACCGAAGGAGATCGCCCGACTACAACGACGACGGAGTGCCTGCGTTCACTCGGGACCTACGCCGAGTGGATTGGCCGAGTAGTTTCAAGCCTACAGAAATCGAGAAGTACGACGGAAAGAGCGACCCCGAGTCATGGCTGACCGTGTACACCCTCGCCATCCGCGCAGCAGGAGGAGACAACAAGGTCATGGCCAATTACTTGTCTGTTGCCCTTGCCAACTCAGCCAGGAACTGGCTCACGAGCTTGCCGAGAGGCTCAATTAGCTCATGGAGTGAGCTTCGGGACCACTTCATCGCCAATTTCTAGGGTACTTTTGAAAGACCTGGGACCCACTTCGATCTCTACAACGTCATCTAGAAACCAGACGAGCCGCTGAAGGACTACATCCGACGCTTCACGGAAAAGCGCAAAAAGATCCCCAACATCACCGATGACATCATAATTGCCGCCTTCCAGAAGGGTGTCCGTGACGAGTTGCTGATCGGAAAGTTTGGGCGTAAGCCACCGAAGACGGTAAAACAAATGTTCAAAACAGCGAACTCCTACGCAAAATCCAATGACGCGATCAAGGCAGCACGACAGGATCGGCACGACAAAAGGGACGACAAGCAGTCGGGAGGCAGCCAGCATCCTAAGAAGGATAACGGCAACAACAATCATGGCCAGAAAGATCGCAAGCGTCGGCCCGAGGACCTGGTTGCTACAACGTCCAACTCCCAACGCCGTCGTCGGGTTGTGGCCTACGACACAATCATGAACGCTCAGTGCACGCATCATCCACATCACAAGCATGCGGCCAAGGATTGCTTCATCTACAAGCAATTTGCCGAACAATACGCGGCACAACTAACAAGAAGCCGACTGACGAAGCCGGTCCATCGGGAACCAAGAAGAACAACCCGACTGGCAACTCAGAGCCTTTCCAAGACCCCGTAGGCGAGCCGAATCATATTTTCAGGGGGCTGCAGGCTTATGAGTCCAAGAGGAAGCAAAAGCTGACTGACTGCGAGGTCAATGCGGCACAACCCAAAGTCCCATAATATCTACGATGGTTGGAGGTGGCCATCACGTTTAACCGCTCGGATCATCCTGATCAAGTGGTTCACCCGGGGCGGTATCCCCTGGTACTAGACCCGGTGGTCCGAAACATAAAGCTCAAGCGTGTCCTCATCATTCTATTCGCCAAGACCCTGGACGAGATGCAGATCCCAAGATCCGAGCTGAAGCCGAGTTCAGCCCCCTTCCACGGAGTTATCCCGGGGCAGTCATCTACACCACTCGGGCACATTAACCTTCCAGTCACCTTCGGAGTTCGGGAGAACTTCCGGACGGAGAACAACACCTTCGAGGTGGCCGACTTCGAAACGGCCTACCACGCAATCATTGGAAGGCCTGCGCTCGCCAAGTTCATGATGATACCACACTACACCTACCTCTGCATGAAGACGCCCGGCCCCAACGGCGTGATCACCCTGCGCAGCAACGTCAAACAAGCCTTCACCTGTGACAAAGAAAGCTGTGATATGGCCCAATCTCGTGAGAGATCACGTGGCCAGGAAGAAATCCGACTGGTTGCATCAACATCTGAAGAGGGTGA
The DNA here is from genome assembly GCA_019925245.2 of Oryza australiensis. NCBI lineage: Eukaryota > Viridiplantae > Streptophyta > Magnoliopsida > Poales > Poaceae > Oryza > Oryza australiensis. The sequence continues at coordinate 5,009,703 of JAIFGZ020000048.1, read as the reverse complement.
AATCCCCACAAAGAAGATAGCCAAGTCGGGACAAGGCGATGCCAAAACAAAGAAAATCTCCCTTGATTCATCGGATCCTTCCAAAACCGCTGTAATCGACGCTGAGCTAGATCCTAAATAGGAAAGCGTGCTCGTCACTTTTCTCCAAAATAATAAAGATATTTTTGCTTGGAAACCGTCTGATATGCCGGGTATTCCTAGGGAGGTGATCGAGCACTCTTTACACGTCAAAGATGACGCAAAACCCATTAAACAACGATTACGCCATTTTGCTTAGGATAAAAAAGATGCAATCAAGGAAGAACTTACAAAACTCTTAGCCGTCGGGTTCATCAAAGAGGTTTACCATCCCGACTGGCTAGCTAACCCAGTCCTGATCCGGAAGAAGACAGGGCAATGGCGCATGTGTGTTGACTACACCGATCTCAACAAAGCATGTCCTAAAGATCCATTCGGATTGCCTCGCATCGACCAAGTCGTAGACTCAACAGCCGGCTGCCAGCTCCTAAGTCTTCTGGATTGTTACTCGGGCTACCACCAGATCAGCTTGAAGGAATCCGACTGCCTGAAAACATCATTCATCACGCCGTTTGGAGCTTACCGCTACATCACGATGCCCTTTGGTCTGAAGAATGCCGGAGCCACGTACCAACACATGATCCAGAGATACTTTCAGACGCAGATCGGGAAAAACGTGGAAGCTTACGTCGACGATGTCGTCATCAAGACCAAGCAGAAGGAAGACCTGATTTCCGACTTAGAAGAAACCTTCGCAAACATTCGGACCTTCAGAATGAAGTTGAACCTGGAGAAATGCACATTCGGCGTGCCATCAAGCAAACTGCTCGGCTTCATGGTATCCTATCGCGGCATCGAAGCTAACTCAGAAAAAATCAACGCTATTTTGAATATGAAGTCCCCGAGTAACCAGAAAGATGTCCAGAAGCTCACTGGCTGCATGACGGTGCTAAGCCGATTCATCTCCCGATTCGGCGAGCGAGGCATGCCTTTTTTCAGGTTATTGAAGAAAACCGATGACTTCCACTGGACCACGGAAGCCCACAAAGCCTTTGAAGATTTCAAAGAGTTTCTCATGCCGTCGCCCGTCCTAGCCTCACCTCGGCCTCGGGAACCCCACTGCTCGTATGTCTCGGCAACTCATCGGGTGGTCGGCACGGTTCTCGTTGTTGAGCGTGAGGAAGAAGGACGAGTCCAGAAGATTCAAAGGCCAATCTACTTTGTTAGCGAAGTGCTGGCAGGAGCCAAAATTCGCTACCCCCAGGCACAAAAATTGTTATACGGTGTTCTGATAACCGCAAGGAAATTGGCACACTATTTTCAGGGTCACTCGGTCACCGTCGTCACCCCCTTTTCACTCGGCGATGTCATCCATAACCGGGAGGCGACTGGGTGCATCGCAAAGTGGGCTCTGAAACTGATGCCGCTGGACTTAACTTTCAAGGCGAGGACATCCATAAAGTCACAAGCCCTGGTGGATTTCCTAGCCGAGTGGATCGAACAACAAGAAGACGTACCTAGGGAAGACCTACAATACTGGACCATGCACTTTGACGGATCCAAAAGGATCACTGGCTTGGGAGCAGGAGTCGTGCTGATCTCCCCGACTGGAGAGAGACTATGATATGTTCTTCATATTCATTTCTTCACCTCACACAACGTCGCCGAATACAAAGCCCTGCTGCATGGCTTAAGACTTGTTGTTTCATTCGTGATACGGCGGTTGGTTGTGAAAGGAGATTCCCAGCTGGTTGTCAATCAAGTGATGAAAGACTGGTCCTGTTTAAACGACACCATGAAAGCCTATCGGCAAAAAGTTCGCAAACTTGAAGACAGGTTTGACGGACTAGAGCTGTCTCATGTCTTAAGATAACAACGAGGCAGCTGACGACAACATGTATTTTTTTTCCATAGACGGACTGATATGTTTAACCTACTCAAGGTATCAGTTTTGTACCAGGCTGGCAAAAAAAGGCAAAAGAGGGAACATACAGTTCATGTATCAAAGACACGATACGATTGTCAACAGAAGCAAGAACAGGTGGATCAAGTTAAAAAAGTTAGGCTGTAAGATTTTGGCCAAATATGATAAAAATCCACCAGCCCATGAAAATTTCAGAATGGCTGGTTCAAACGGTTGGATACCCAGAGTTCCAGATGAAGAGTATAAATTTGTAATTGTTACTTTATACCCATTGTGGATAAAAAAAAAGTAATTATGACTCGACCCAGCCATAGAATCAATATTCTGAGCACATTTCACGGAGGTGCCATCTTGTACGTTGTTTTCACACTTGCATTTATAAAGCAGACAGTAATAGGTTATAGTGGTGCATAGTTGTGCACTATGACATGACAGCATGCAGCTACGCGAAGCATAACAAGTATCAAGGCATAAATGTCTTGCCATATGCCTTGTGAGTGTTACTAGAAAAAAAAATATTATTAAAAATAGATGCACAACAGACATGAATTTTACATAAAAAATATTTTAAAAAAATCACGGAGGCCGATTAATAATATCACTATTGAGAAGTTGATTACAAATGTATGAAAATAACAATGAGAGTATCTCTTTCCCCGTACGACTTACAACAATATATATAGGAGATAAAGGAAAAACACTTAATAGAATAAGACATGAAATCATACATAGAGTATTACTAGTAAACTAATTCAAATTCGGATCACATATTTAACAATTTTTACTTTAAGACGAATTTTCTCTTGTAGCATAAAAACATCAATCACCAAAAAATGTCTCATGCAGGTAAAATCACCGCGCGTCAAATAGTCTCTAGGACTATATTGTAATACCCATCAAGCTTGAGCAAAACTCAAACTTAGTATCAGGAACTGGCTTTGTCATCATATCAACTGGATTATCATGAGTATTTATTTTGCATACCTAAACATCACTTTCAACAATCACACCTCGAATAAAAGTGATATCTCACATCAATGTGCTTTGTTCTCTCATTGAACATCTGATCCTTTGTAAGACATATTGCACTTTGACTATCACAAAATATATTAATGCAAGATGTAACTTCACAAAGCTCAGTGTATGTCACACCCCGAGTTTTGCCCTCTAAATCATATAAATAATTCACCCTAAAACAATTGGGAATTTCTAGAATTACTCTGGAGCAAACAATTAATTTTAAAATACATTTAATAAGTGAAAATGATATGGTCGGATTTTTCTTAAATTCTACGTGTCAAAATACATTAACTGGATTTTTAGTGGAATTTTCGAGCACTAAAAATATTATTAATCAATTAAATGAATAATATGCAATTATTCCTCCGTACGGCTCCCGCCCGTTTTCCCTTGAGCCGCCGGCCCACCTCCCTTCGGCCCAAGCCGCTCTCGTGTGCGCCGCCTCCTCTCTCCTGGCCATGGGTCGCGGCCCTGTTAACGACCAAATTTGGTAAGCAAATTATCAGGTTTGGAGCTAAGGCCGAAGTCGATTTGGAGGGAATCAGTTGGTTTCGAAAACAGAGCGTGCACCAAGTGCAGACCGAATCGGCTAAGGATTTCGTCGGCTGGTAACCGAATCGGCTAAGGTGGCTGTTGGTTGGTATCGAATCGGACAAGGATAGCCGATACAGCCGATTCCGATAAGGATGGCCGGCATGATCGATTCTAGCAAGAAGACGTTGAAATCCTCATCGGGTTCGGTTTGAAGAGCTTCATAAGGATTCCCATACATGGATGAAGTCCAGGGAAGACATTTGTATCTATTAATTAGGATATTTTAATAGTTTCTTTATAGATAATGTCGATGAAAGTTTGTTTTAGACATATTTGTAATTTAAATTGTAATAGAGATAGGAATCGTATCCGTTACAGACTTATCTTGTATCTGGGTATAAATACGACCCAAGACCGTGTAATTATTATAAACAATCAGATCAATACAACTTTCGGCGTATCGTCACCTTTTCCTTTTAGTTTAATTTCGACAAGTTCTTGGGTTTCGATCTCCGACAAGAGGTAAATCTTGTTTCAAGCGGCTTGCGCTCTCAGGATTAGTGCTTCCATCATCATGATACCCTAATCTTATCTTTGTAATCTGCTGAGTTATCATATGCATTGTAACCTGGACCAATATTGTCATCTAATTTTAGTCAGCTTGTATCTACTGCTAGATAACAGTCAGTGAAATTAGATGTCAAGGTTAGCTTAGATTATATAATGTATCTACCATCTCAAAAGGCTTTTATCGACATGTTTAGATCTCATATTTCTCTTTATGCTTAATGCTGCATCGGTTGGGTCCGATCTATTAAGTAGTATTGAGAATTATAAAGATCTATCTTGCTTACAATTGCTACTAGAGATAGTATCGGGGTTTCAGCCGATTTTATCTGACTTAACCTATATTTTTTTATTTATTCTCACTTGATATGTTAAATCTGCCCTCTATATATAGATCTCATCATACTAAATGTGTTAAGCTTGTTTATCAATCTGTTAAGAAACTTTAACATTTGATTGCTGCTTGTTTAATGTATTTAGTTCATTATGATATCTGAGTATATAGCAGTATCGGAGTACTAGCCGATACATATTAGATTCATCTCTTCGGCTATGTTGTAAACAAGTATAATCCTTGTCTTATGGTATTTTTAGATCTAAGTGATTCATACTGTCATGGGTACGCTACCGATCTATCCTAGTCACTTGTTTAAATGCGCTTTAAGACTTGGATTGCATTCTGTTAACATCTACAGCCGATCGGACAAATCTAGTTGCTGCCGATTCAATGCATGTTGCTTTGGTACTACGTCATCGGCCACCAGCCGATCGGCTATCGATCTAACATTGTTTTCTCTTTTTAGTTTCTTGTTGGTTGCAGCATCAAACCAACTGGCACGCCTACGAACCTCAAGTAACAAATTTGGATCTTCACTAGAGTAAAGCAAATCTCTCATGCCAGTGCGTGGGAAATTTTCTCATCAACAGGCCCACGAGCCAAGCCGCCGCGTGTAAGTCCGCATCACCTCCCTGTGTCACCGGGCCACTGACAGGTGGGGCCCACATGTCAGGCCCATCGTCTCCGCACCCGACTGGGCCGCCGCCGTCGTACCATATGCGTCGCCCCGTCACGCCTGCTCTGCACCACCCCGCGCCATCTCGAGCCCACGCCGGCCCAAACCCTCTCCCCCGCAAATCGCGTCGCCGAAACCACGTCCCACACCAGCAAAAACCAAACCCTAATCGCCGCCGGACTCTCTCTCTCTCCGAATCCATTTGCAACGGCGAGAAATCCGCGGCGAATCCGTGCGCAATTCGTTGCTTAGCCGCCCTTATAAAACCCGCACGTATCCCCGCCGTGTTTTTCGTTTGACGCCGCAAGGTTCTAAGCCCTAAATCGTCGACGCCCCTTTTTCGCCGCCGATGGCCGTCGTGGTCGTCTTTGTCGCCGGTGAGGCCTCCCTCTCCCTCCCTTCTTCAATCCTGCGTGCAACCCATGCCCGCCACCGCTTGCGGCGACGGCGTCGTGCCGTCCCGTACCCGCCGTCGCCCGTCGCTGTTTTCCTGCGTTATCGGTGAGTCGACTGGCCGCCGAGCGGCCATGGCCGACGAACCGAGCTCGGCCACCACCGCCCAGCGCAAACCCTAACCCTAGCACGCTACCGGCCGTCCAATCTACCGCGCGGGTAGATCAGGGCCGTCCGATTCCACTCGCGCACCTGTCGTCCGATCGTCGTCGTCGCACCGTCGGATGGTCGCCACGTGTCCCGTCACTGCTTCGAACCCTAGCCGATCTCAACCATCCGTGCGCACGCCGCCACCGTTGCGATGCCGCCGCGTGTCCCGCCGCCGCCGCGTCCATGGACTCGGTCCAGGGTAGACCGAGCCCCAGCCGCGCTTGTGTCTTCCCTAGCTGACGTCAGCCGTTGACGTCAGTGATGACGTTAGCCCTAAGCCGCTCCCGCCGTTTGTGTCGGCCCTGCCCATCGCCCGCGCACATGCTTGCGTCAGCAAGGGACTTAATTGCACAATAAATTAATTAGTCTTTTCTGTTTAGTTTAAAAATCATAATTAAACTTTTAAAATTTGTATCTTTTTAATCCGAGCTCCGTAAATTAGAATGCACATAATTAAGAATACCTTCTATAGTATATGTAGATGTGTTGAACTTCACCCTCTTATGCTTGCCAAAGATACAATGCTCACAAAATTTCTAACTTCTCGATGCCTTATCCATCTACCAATCCTCGTTTGCTCAATTCTGCCAAACCAATTTCACTCATATGCCCAAGACGCATATCCCAAATATTAGTAGCATCGAAATTAGATAATAAATTTGAAACTGCAACAACATTACCTAATATAATTGTACCTCGCAGATGGTACAGGTCGACAGTTTTAATACAAGCTTTCATCATAACAAGAGAGCCTTTGATTACCTTCAAAATTCCGTCTCCACCGTAATATTTGTACCCTTTGCGATCAAGAATACATAAAGAGATGAGGTTTTTCTTCAAATTTGAAATATGTCGCACATCTGACAATGTTCTGATACAGCCATCAAACATCTTGATCTGAATTGTTCCAATACCTGCAAACTTTCATGGCGTATTATCACCCATCAAAACATAACCACCTTGCACAGCTTCATAGGTGGCAAAGCAATCCCTATTCGGGCACATGTGATAGGTGCAAGTAGTATCAAGAATCCACTGGTCACTAGTTTGTGCACAACCAACATAAGCAATAAACAATTATGCACCAGGCTTATCATTAGTAGCAACTGTGGCTTTACCTTCTCCTTTAATACTTTTTGGTCTAATTTTCGGTTTTCTTGTCTTTGTTCTGTAGCTTCCAACACTCAGAGATATCATGTCCATCTCTCTTCCAGCATTTGCATGACTTATACATGCCTTTGGACTTTGATCTACCACGGTAGCTACTTGAACTTCTATCTCTTGATTGATTCTTTATGTTCTTCTCTCGTTGCCTATCTTGAACAACCAAGTCTTCTGCTTGTGAATTTAGACCTTCAGAGGGTACCATCTTTTTCATCTTTTTTTAGCATGCAAAGCATCATAAACTTCTTTCAAAGTTAGAATATCACGACTGTAAAAAAATAGTATCTCTGAAATTTGCATATAAGCTAGGCAACGAACACAATAGAATAAGGCTTAAATCCTCTTCATCGTACTTTACCTCCGTAGACTCAAGGTCACTAACAATTTCCTTGGAAGTGGAGAGATGATCAATCACAGACTCATCATCTTGCAACTTGTACAAAAATAACTTTTGTTTTAGGTGCATTTTGCTTGTCAGATCCTTTGTCATGCATATCTGCTCCAGCTTTAACTATAGCTTTGCGGTTGTCTTCTGTTTAAGCACCTCCTACAAAATATTATTAGATAAATAAAGATGAATATATGTGATAGCCTTATGATCCCTTTTTTTCTCATCGTCAGACCAATCCGTAGTCCTCTTGTAAAATCCAGATAGCACATCATCTAGATCTTGCTGAGCAAGAATGGCTCGTATCTTCACTTGCCATAGGGAGAATCTTGGGTCTCTATCTAGGAGCGATAGATCATACATCAAACTCACCATGGAAATTAATCCTAAATCTGCTAGTAAGAAAATTAAGGTAAACCTAGTAGAAACATGATCTCTGATACATTTCTCGTATGTACGTAGTGATGATCTGGAATTCTTATGGTACCACCGGAAATATTGCAACTGATAGAACAAAATGTCGAAACTTGGTTTCGGCAATAGAAAATTGGGGGTCGCAGTCAAGATCGCCAAGCACAATGGGTTAGGAGGAAAAGAAGATTTAGACAGGTTCAAGCCCTCTCGTGAGGTAATACCCTACTCCTGTTTCGGTGGATTCGATCCGCCGAGTGTCTTTATTGATCTCGTATGTCTAAAGCTCTTGCTTATGAAATCGTATATCCCTCAAAGGACGCCCCTTACCCCCCTTATATAGTCTTGGGAGGTGGGCTTACAGATCGGAAACCCTATCTTACTCTAAGTCGGTTTCCTCAATCTTACCAAACTATGACTATGAGCCGTTGTCTTATCTAATCGGCAACGTAATACCCAAGTCGTAGTTGGTTTACAGATATGGCAGGCGCAATCTATCCCTACCTCCAGTCGGATAAGCTTGCCATGTAGATACCCGATTGCCATAATCTCCACAGTAGCCGAGTCCTTTTCGTCGACGAGACAACTCGGCTTCAAACCGAAAAGATCGCGCCAAAAATCTCTTTGGCCGAGTGTTTCGGCGCCGAGTGATTCCTTCATCTCTGCCTGAATCTTCCCGAGTGGCTCCAAAGACTGTGAAGGGCTGGAAAATATCTCAAAAATTCTCAAAAATAAATATCTAGGTGCATCTCCTGATGCACCTAATTAGGTGTAGCCCCCGACTATGTGATTAGTCAAAAATAGACTAATCATATAGTCAAGAACTATAAAAAATCATACTCATATGAATACTTAGCGTATGCTAAAGCAATCATAAAAATCTCATCACTCGGTAAGCTCATGCTCATCCGAGTGAATTTGCCCGAGTCACCTCAGAACAAATAACTCAATCAATCCTTATGGATGAAAAGCACTCGATAAGCTCATGCTTATCTGAGTGGATCTGCCCGAGTCATCTCAAAACAAATATTTTAATCATCCCTCATGGGTAAGAAATCAATTCGCTCGGTAAGCTCATGCTTATCCGAGCTGATCTTCCCGAGTCATCCCGGAAATTTGCCCGAGTCATCTCGGAACAAATAATTCTCATATAAATGCTTAGCTCAAGCTAAAGCAATCATAAAAAATCACATCACTCGGCAAGCTCATGCTTATCCGAGTTGATTTGCCCGAGTCATCTCGGAACAAATAGCTTAATTGGCCCTCGTGGGCAAAAATACTCGGTAAGCTTACGCTTATCCAAGTTAACTTCGAGTCATCTCGGGACAAATAATTTAATCAACCCTCGTGGGTAAAAAACACTCGGCAAGCTCATGCTCATCCGAGTTAACTTGCCCGAGTCATCTCGGGACAAATAATCTCATCAACCCTCATGGGTAAAAACACTCGGCAAGCTCATGCTCATCCGAGTTAACTTGCCCGAGTCATCTCACGACAAATAATTTAGTCAACCCTCATGGGTAAACAAATTTTTCATCATCGAAAAATACGACCAAAATATTAAATAGCTCTGCCATAATATTGGTCTTAATCTAAAAAAGATCTTCACCAAGGTGGAAAAATAACATTGATATAATAATTTAATCAAATGCTTAGAAACCAAACAGTTCCTGTCATCGGGACACCATGAAAAGCTTAAGCGTTTGTCACCTTTCAAATTGCATCGTGCCAACTTCTCATGAAGTTACGCAAACCGCGGTATGAAAGGATTTTAAAGGTATTGGGCTATGTAACACGTGCATATTGCCGGGCAAATCTGCTTAAGTCCATCCACTTAAGTCCCTAAGGACACGTGTCAAGCCACACCTTAGCGGGCCGCAAGTCTCTCATGGGCTCGGCCCAATCACGAGACGACTTAGCAAAAACCCTCAAGTCTTTTTACGAAGCCTCGAGGTCGTCCCCGCCACTTCATCTAATCATCTTGGTCTCTTTATGCCTCCGATGTGAACTTGTAGGTATCTAGCTTATTTATGTTAATGCCTTGACCCGAGTCTTCATAGAAAATTTCTTAAGTAATTTTCGTCCGATTGTCACCAAGCCTAAAACTTGATTAGATCATCAAAAAATTCTCGAGTCCTTATCTATTGAACTCGAATCAAAATAATAAACAATGATAAACTAAATATAAACAAGTTATCAAAGAAAACCATGCTTTATTGACACGTATGCAGCCCCCGACTGTCAACTCAAGAAGTCATCTCGCTTGAGGTTGACAGTCAAGAACAACATAAAACTTACGGCAATTTAAGCATAGTATCGTCGAAGATGTTCAATATTCCAGGAGTTCTCTACCATAGATCCGTCTTCGCGCTTTAGTCGAAATGCTCTTGGCCGAGTCACCTCAGCGATTATGTATGGTCCTTCCCATAGTGGAGATAATTTGTGATGGTCCTTGATGGTCTGGATCTTGCGTAGAACCAAACCATCGTCAATGAAAGCTCGCGCCCGAACATTGCGACAGTGGTATCTTCTAAGTCCTTGAAGATATCTTGCCGACTGGATCAAGGAAGATTTTCTTCGTTTTGGCGTCGCCTTGTCCCGACTTGGCTATCCTCTTTTTAGAAATTTCACCCTCTTCAGATGTTGATGTAGCCAGTCGGATTTCTTCCTGCCACGTGATCTCTCACAAGATTGGGCCATATCGCAGCTTTCTTCGTCGCAGGTGAAGGCTTGTTTGACGTTGCTGCGCAGGGTGATGACACCGTTAAGCCCAGGCGTCTTCATGCAGAGGTAAGTGTAGTGTGGTATCGCCATGAATTTGGCGAGTGCAGGCCTTCCGATGATCGCGTGGTAGGCCGTCTTTGAAGTCGACCACCCCGAAGGTGGTATTCTCCGTTCGGAAATTCTCGCGAACTCCGGAGGTGACTGGAAAGGCGATGTGCCCGAGTGGTGTGGGCGACGCCCGGGATCACTCCGTGGAAGAGGGTGAGCTTGCCTTCAACTCGGTTCTCGGGATTTGTATCTCATCCAGGTCTTAGCGAACGGAAATTGAGGACGCTGCCCCATCGATGAGGACGCGCTTCGCTTGATGTTCCGAACCACCGGGTCGAGTACCAAGGATACGCCTAGGTGAACCACTCGGTCGGGATGATCCGAGCGATTAAACGTGATGGCCACCTCCGACCATCGTAGATGTTGTGGGACTTCGGGTTGTCTGCGTTGACCTCGCGGTCCATCAGCTTTTGCTTTCTCTTGGACTCATAAGCCCATGGCCCCCGAATATGTGATTCAGCTCGCCCACGTGGCCTTGAAAAGGCTCCGAATTTCCAGTCGGGTTGTTCTTCTTGGTTCTCGATGGACCGGTTTCATTAGTCGGCTTCTTGTTTAACCGTGCCGCATATTGCTCTGAGAATTGCTTGTAGATGATGTGTGTACTGAGCGTTCACGATCGTTCATGATCACGTCGTAAGCCGCAACTCGGCAACGGTGTTGAGAATCGGATGTTGTGGCAACCAGGTCTTGGTGCCGGCGCTTGCGATCTTTCTGGGCCTGATTGTTGCTGCCGTTATCCTTCCTCGGATGCCGGCTTCCTGCCGAGTGCTTGTCATCCCGTTTGTCAGGCCGGTCTTGGCGTGCCGCCTTGATTGCATCGTTGGACTTGGCGTAGGAGTTCGTCGTCTCGAACATTTGTTTTACCGTCTTCGGTGGCTTGCGCCCGAACTTCCCGATCAACAGTTCATCACGAACTCCCTTCTGAAAGGCGGCGATGATGATGCCATCGGTGATTGTTGGGATCTTGTTGCGCTTTTCGGAGAAGCGCCGAATGTAATCCTTCATAGGCTCGTCCGGCTTCTGGATGACGTTGTATAAATCAAAGTGTGTGCTGGGCCTCTCGAAGGTGCCCTGGAAGTTGGTGATGAAGTGGTCCCTCAGCTCGCTCCACGAGCCGATTGAGCCTCTTGGTAGGCTCATGAGCCAGTTCCTGGCTGAGTTGGCAAGGGCCACAGGCAAATAATTGGCCATAGCCTTGTTGTCGTCGCCTGCTGCGCGGATGGCGAGAGTATACACGGTAAGCCACGACTGGGGTCGATCTTGCCGTCATATTTCTCTATTCTGTTGGCTTAAAACCATTCGGCGGTGCACTCGCGAAGCTCCCGAGTGAAAGCCGGCATTCCGTCGTCGCCGCTATCGGGTGATCCTCCGATCTTCCCGAGTGCGTCGGTCTCGTTCCTAGAAGCGGCGATCGAGGACTTCCGTAGATCACTCGGCGGGGTCTTCGGTTGGTGGTTGGATAGCCGGAGCTTGTTGCGGCGACGCGATGGTGGACAGGTGGACGTCCGTGTCGTTTGTCACGGGAGTCAGCCGTTTGCTCCTGGTACTTCTGCGTGGACTCGCGGGGTGGGCCTCTTGGCCTTGTTGTCGACCGATCTGGCTCGGGCCTCTTATAGTCTCCCGACCTTAGAGGCGGAGTCGACTTTTGTCGGGCGTTTCGGCCACGGACTCGGTCGACCTTCGTGCCGAGGTGGTGGGGTGGCCGTTAGGCGTGGCTGCGACGATGGTCTTGATCTTGTCGAGTATCGGAGTCACATTGGCGGGTGTCGTCTCCATGACGGTGTCCAAGAGAGTGAGCGCGGCAACAGCGTTTTGCTGTGGCGTTTGGAAAATGTTGATGTTGCGAACCCGCGTTTGGAGGATGGCCTCCTGGGCAGATCGTCCGGCTGTACATAGGTCCTGCTTCCTCTTGTCAGCCTCGCCCTTGCGTTGCTTCTCCTCTTCGGCCGTCTTGCGCTCGTGCTCAATCTTGGCCCGCTCTCCTTCAGCAAGCCTCTTGGCCATGGTTGAGTCGGACTCGTCCGGCTCGGCCATGAGGACATCAAAGCACTTCGGCTCATAGTCCATGCGGTAGTCGAAGTTGTCGGCTCGTCGGAGGGAATGCCATAGAGGTCGTCGAAGCCGGCGGAGCCGAGGTATCCATTGAGCTCCGAAGATGAGCAGGAGCCGAATGATGGGAGGATGACGGCGACCTCCCTTGATCTGAGTAGCCCGGTCCGGATCGTTCCAGTCCAGTCGAGCTTGGGGGTGTGGGCTCCTCCGAGTGGGTCGCCGCCGACTCGGGGGAGAGAAGTTCGTTGTAGATCTCGGCGGTGTTTGGTAACCCAAACGGGACCGAGAGGTCTTCGTCCGAATAGATTGCCTCTCGTCGGGAGGTGAGAAGATTGGCGCAGATTTCGGCGGTATTCGGTAATCCGAATGATGCCAAGTGAAGTCCGTCGTCGGAGAAAGTAGATTGCATCTTGATCTTCAAGATGTCGTTGTAGATGCTGGCGTTGTTCGGAAGCCCGAACGGCGTCGAGTGGATTTCTCCTTCCGACTGGTCTGAATCCGAGTCGGAGGAGGAATCGTCGGCGAAGTAGGCGGCGAAGTCGCCGAATCTTGAAGGAGATCCCATCACGCTTGTTGGCGAGATTGTTGAAGAAGTCTCGACGCACGGTCCCCTACCTGGCGCGCCAACTGTCAAAACTTGGTTTCGGCAATAGAAAATTGGGGGTCCCAGTCAAGATCGCCAAGCACAATGGGTTAGGAGGAAAAGAAGATTTAGACAGGTTCAGGCCCTCTCGTGAGGTAATACCCTACTCCTGTTTCGGTGGATTCGATCCGCCGAGTGTCTTTATTGATCTCGTATGTCTAAAGCTCTTGCTTATGAAATCGTATATCCCTCAAGGGACGCCCCTTACCCCCCTTATATAGTCTTGGAAGGTGGGCTTACAGATCGGAAACCCTATCTTACTCTAAGTCGGTTTTCTCAATCTTACCAAACTATGACTATGAGCCGTTGTCTTATCTAATCGGCAACGTAATACTCAGTCGTAGTTGGTTTACAGATATGGCAGGCGCAATCTATCCCTACTTCCAGTCGGATAAGCTTGTCATGTAGATACCCGATTGCCATAATCTCCACACAAAATAAAAGGAGCCCATCTTGATTTCCTCGGGTTGCGTGCAAGATTAGATGGCCTTTCCTGCTTTTCTCACGCACGGTAGATGGCTTGACATGCTGGATCCTGCTTTTCTACTTCCCTGCTTTTACTCACGATGGCAGATCATTGGGACGCTTGCTACTGTTTTTCTATTTTGGACAGGACAAGCGCGGCTACTACCTTTTCTTCTCGTGAAAGGCGATGGGACGATCCTGCTGCTGCCTCAAAGATCGAAAAAAACTTGGACGATGAGGCACACGGCGCCCCTCACCGCCGCCTCCCATCAAATCTCCAATGCTCTCATGTAAAACGGAAACACAAATTTTTATGTGAAAAATTTTTACAGGAAAAAATCACGGACGCCAACCAGCAATGATCATTATTGAAGAGTTGATTACAAACGTAAGAAAATAACTTTCTATATGGTTTACATGAGTATATACAGAAAATAAAGGAAATACACCTAATAGGACAAGGCATGGAGTCCTACTAGAAATTTACATATAGTTCTATTAGAAATTAATCCAAATTCAGATCACATATTTAACAAAATATATTCAAGGTCAAAACTAGTTACAACAGGGTGTGAAATAACAAATTCTATTAACATCCATGACTCGTGAAGAAAATCATGCAGACGCCATACCACCTAATAGAATTATAACAATTATCAAACCACTTTTCATTACAGATCTATAATCAAATAACAGGTGATTGTTCTTTCATATGATAAAACTCTTGCTTTGTATTTAGTACTTTGTGAGTGAATCGAACAACCCGTTTATACAACAACAACAACAAAATGCCTAGCTTTGCCCCCGACCAATCGGCTCGTGGCACGCCGCTAATCGGAATTATTTTGGCTGCGGTTAGATAGGTTGTTTTGTGGGTCATTTGATGCCAGGCCTGGGCCTCATCCATCCGTCCACGCCTCTGCATTGCTCGTCCTTACCGAGCTGTAAGATCGGGAGCGTAAAGTCTCCCACGCGCCCCTTCCCTCGAGTCGGTCGTTGCCCGTTCCCCTTCCTTTTCCTCATGCAGCTGATGCTCTTTTGCGGCGTAGGCACTCGCAGGTCGCCCATTATCCCATAGGCATTCCTCCTCGGAGCATCGGCTCCCTGTCGCCCTACTCTTGCTCTCACCGCCACTGCCCCGTCCCCCTCCCATCTCTCGTTGGCCCCCTCTTTATCGGCCCTCGATTTTAAAAATCACAAATGTTCTGTGTTTATCGGTACCAATCCTTAGATCAATAGTTGGTACACACATAAATAACCAATTCATAACATATCATGAATGAATTCAGGCTAAAAGAGTTAAGTGCTTACATTAGGGCTAGACAGGCCAACAACTATCAGAGAACAACAATAGAATAAAAAAATTACAAGGGCCCAGTTGACCGTTACAAGCAGTCAATTGAGGAACGAGAACTAGAAAGGAACTACACTCCGATAATCTTGTTAGGTACATAAGCATACTAATTCCTCCCCTCCCTATTGGATTGGCCCTCGCCACTAGCGTTCTCTCGTCCGCTCACTGAGAGAGGGAGAGAAAAAAGCAACGCTGACAAGTGGGCTTCACCGGTTTTTATTTGTTTTTGTTGATTGTATCGTCACGCTTGTGCCACATAGGCTGAAAACCGCTCAGGATCGAGTTAGGGGGGGTAATTCGTTCGGTGTTAAGAGTTTGGGTGTCGAATGTCCGTATTGCATTTTAGGAGGGTAAATTATTCTACCGCAATAGTTCAAGGAGGTATTTTATAGGACTGTTTGACATGACTCCAGCTCTAGCTCCACTTTTCCTGAAGCTGGAGCCTAGCCAAACAGTTTCAGCTCTAATTAAAACGGGAGTGGAGCTAACTGGAGCGCTTTCACCAAATGAACTAAAGAGGTAGAGCTGGGTTTAGACTGCTCGACAACTTTACTCCAGACTCAACTCTGAAGTTAAATTTAGGAATTGGTGTTTTACCAAATAGCCCGTACTTTTTTCTTTCTTACTTCATCCCCACACTCTTGACAAGGCCTCTCTTGGTTGATTAGACTTCTCAAAGTGAGCCCAATAAGAGTTTTGGCCTGGGCTTAGGCAGAAGTGAATCATGTTTTTTTTTCTGGTTAGGAATGCTTCGTCTATTATCACCCTATGCATGAGTCAAGGCTGTCAAGCACAACTCCCCCAATGCAAGTATTGCATGATGGATAACATGTACTACTTCTTCTTCTACCACAGGTTATGCAGATAATGATCATGCGAAGGTATCACTTAACAATGAAGGTGCTTATAAGTCTTAAGTTGTCAACCGAAGTGACATAAACTATCAACATTACAAGAATCTTTCAAATAGACCTATGGACTATGCATCAAGCCTTCACAACAGTCTAACTGCTACATACTTCCTCTATATTAAAATAAACAGATGTAGTATGATACTTCCTCTTTTTTTAATATATGATATTATCAATTTTTGTTATAATCTTTGACTATTCATCTTATTTAAAAATATTATATAAATCTTACAACATAAGTGATGCTTAAAGTTTCTTTAGTGATAAATCAAACCACAATAAAAAAAGATATTTAGTTATTTTTTAAAAATAAAAAGAATAATCAAACATAATGTATCAACAACATCATATATTAAAAAATGAGATAATATGACATTCACCATCGCAATTAGCAACTTGTTAAACCCACAACTCGCTAACTGACAAACATGCCCATAATCCTACCCCACAATTATCCCACATTATCATAACACCATATTGTTCCTAGAACTTGGTGCACTGTTTATCGTGTCTCTGACATACTAGGCCCACTTTTTTTATGACCCACGGTGCATCTCTGCACCCACCTTCACCGAGGTCTCAAAAGCATCTCCAACAACCCACTTAACTGGATCCTTATCAGTATTATCACAAATGATCAATAATATTTGCCATACAAAATTATTAGGGAAGTCAGGCAAACTAGACGAGGAGCCTGTTACATCTGTATAAAAAAAGACCTAGTGTCTATATTCAAAAAAACTAACGATGGATCAGGTAAAAAAGGTACAACACCTGTTATTGCCACCGGTGAGCAGGTCGGTAGCAAGGAAGCAGGCCGACGGCCTTAACGAGCCACCAAGGAGGCGTGCAACCAGCGGCAATTTGTGCTGGCGAATTTTGCTATGACGACAAGAAATCAGATTTTATTCAGCATCTATACAACCAGCAGATCGCAGCCGCGCGGCAAGAAAGCAGATCGCCATGCAATTTTCTGTTAACGAATCTTAACTAATCTCAGCTATGACCCATATTGGTTGAGGGATCCGTTGGATAGAGGAGAAATCAACAACTTAAATGATTTTCCCAACTCTCTAATCGCTAATTTAAAGGGGTTAAAAATATTGCTCTTAAGGCTCTACCCAACTCAAACGAACGTGCATCCTCTAGTACACAGTCTCGCCTCGTCCTCCCCTGCCTCCTCACCCGATCGCTTCCTTCCTGGATATCGCCACGAGCTCGAAGGGCGAAGCGGCGGCTTCGGCGATGCCTGCCGCGGCAGTCTTCGGCGGCGGCGGCGGCGAGTCCGACGCCGAGGAGCTGCCGCGGCAGTCGCTCGCGCCGCCCCCGAGGAGGACCCCGCCGGGGCGGCGCCTGCGCCGCCACGCCTTCCCCGTCCGGCGGGCGGGTCCGGCTCTACGCGTCGGTGGCGCGCGCGAAGTACCTCGTCGACACGCCGGAGCACATCTGGGAGCGGCTCGACGAGGGGCTGCTCCTGGAGGCCCGGGGCGGTACGTGCGGGTGCAGGGGGTGCACGGCGTGCTCTCCCGCGACGCCGCGGCGGCAGCGCGGTTCCCGCTGCTCGCGCATCAGGCGCAGCTGGTGGAGGCGTTCCGGCCCCAGATCGCACAGCGCGCTCGCGAGCGCCTCGCCGACCGCCGCCTCTCCGTCGCTGCCCACGCCGACGCGCTCGCGGCCGCAGCCTCAATCGATGCACTGTCGCTCACCCCGACTCAGGCACTCCAACTCTCTCACTCCTCCCGCCGCGCCTGGATCTCCCAAGCCCTAACCACCCTTGCCTCCGATCTGACCTCCTACGCCTCCGTACTGTGCGATGTCGCCAAGATCGTGCGACGCTGGGCCATGTCGGGCAGTTGTTTGTGCTTGCGCTGAATGATCTGCCGCTGTTTTTCAGGACGGTGCTCGATTTGCCGCCCCCCTTCGCAGCTGTATGGTGGCATTCCAGACCCTGTCGAGGAGACACGGTTGTGGAAAGAACACTGGGATCAGCTTGAGGCACCATGGTGCTACTTGAGCCAGATGCTGTTGCACGGACTTGTACAGATTGGCTGAAGGGATGCTGTGATGAGATTTTTGATGTGATTGCTGGAGGGAAAAGGCTAGTTGATGCCATTGAGAGTGGGGAAGGGCTTGGATCTGTGCAAAGACTTGTCCGGGATGCACTAGATGGGAGGGAAGGACTGGAAGGGAGTCTGGAGCAGTGGCTGAAGAGTGTGTTTGGATCAGAGATTGAATCACCATGGGATCAGATCTGTCGTCTGATCTTGAAGGAAGGGAAGGACATTTTTGAGGATTGGATGGAGAAAGCCTTTGTGCAACGGATGAAAGACATTGTGCACTTGGAATTTGGCAGCTTGGATGATAGTGTAAATATTAAGAAATCAATTGATGATATTGGTGCCAATGCTGATCCAAAGGATGCTGGTGATATCCTGGTGTATCTGCGGAAAGTTTCAACTGGAGGTGGTGTCTGGTTCTCTGAGTCTAAGATCAAGAAAGGTGGAATTTTGGCACATTTGAAACCGAATGCTGATGAAAATGACTTCCACGGCTGCCTTACCTCGTATTTTGGTCCAGAAGTTAGTCGCATCAGGAATGCAATTGACAGCAAATGCAAGACTATTCTTGAGGATCTGTTAAGTTTTGTGGACTCGCACAATTCCGCTCCCAGATTGAAGGAGCTGGTGCCATACCTCCAGGATAAATGCTATAAGACCATCTCTGATACTGAATAGATTGGAAGCTGAGCTTGGAAAATTGTTTGCTTCCTTGAGAACCAAAAAAAGGGAGAGCAACATGCTTGCATCATCTGTTATCGTGGAGAGATATCTCTTCATTGGCCGTCTCATGTTTGCATTGAGATACCACTCGAGTCATGTACCCCTGATCCTAGGGTCCCCAAGGCAGTGGGTATAGGAGGCTGGTGGCGCAGCATTTGTGAGATTATCGTCCCCCTCACCAAGACATTCAAGAGCATCATTTGATACAGCAATGCCTTTTACCCCCAGGAGGCACACATTTGACAGCCCAAGGAGTCCTGGAAGGCAATTTTCTGACAACCCCAGAAGACAAACTATTGCTGCCGCTGCTTCCATATTTGGTGCTGATGATAGCTCCAATCCCAGACTTGATGAACTAAACAAGACCTTACAGGCACTATGCATTGCAGCCCATGGCTTGTGGATAACATGGTTATCCATTGAATTATAACACCTTCTCTCATACGACCTTAACAAAGATGATTCATTGTCCTCGTCAACCCCTTTACGGGTACATTCCATGTCCCTCTTATCTTTTGTTATTTGTGACCATTCTAAGTATATTTCTTAATGTTGTTTCTGATTCTCTGTCCATGTTATTCACACTATCAATTGGCGATGCTTTTGCTAGGTAGCTAACAAAGACAGCTATATACATCAACATCAGTAACATGATGATGAAATCTGTAATAATTCTGGATCACGTTGGGCATGACTGAGCAGCTAGAAGACATTTCTCTTTGATTAAGTGTCCTTATGATTTATAAAGAATTTATTGAATAAAAGAGTGTGCCTATTGGAACACCAATTTTGAAGTAATATATATTCTATCATAGGATGTTCGATAGAGTGACACTTGTTGGATCACCTTTTCTAGAGTTGACCGAGCAGCTAACCCAAAATTCTGACTCCAGTTTTTGTACTTGGATTCTTGTCTGTATTCAAAGATTAAATTCTGACTATGGGTTTCAATGCTGATTTCTTGTCCTGTCAAGTTATTTTAATGTCAAAATAAACAAGTTATGCTGATTATCATAGATATGGAATGCTAGCTGTTTTATTTACATGATATATGTGCCTTGTCAGGGATGGGAAGTCACAGTCATAAAACAAGAGGAATCCACTGAGGGCCCCTTGGAGATGCAAATAGCACTTCCATCAATGCCTTCTCTGTACATTATATCCTTTCTTTATCAAGCATGTTTGGAGATCCATAAAATTGGAGGGCACATCCTAGACAAATCTATATTGCAAAACTTTGCATGGGAGTTGTTACAGAAGGTATTTTCTTTCATGACAACTTTTTCTTCTTTGAGGGGATCACGGCAGCTAATTGTGGTGCATGTTATAGGCTAAAACATTGGCCTGGAACTTCTAGCAAAGAATCGAAGAACCAAAGAATGTTTTATCATGATATCTGCGTGAAACACAAAATAGCTTATAGTTCGCTTCGTTTGTGTTCTTGCCTGGAAAATAATCATGGTTTAATTCATATAAATTTGATCATACTGTTGTGATGATCAACAATAGACACTATACGTGGGAACCATTTATTTAATGTCATATGTGCAATAATCACTATTGGCAAAATCTAATGACAAATCTACAATTGATTACTACTATGACTGATAGTAATTATAGAGTTACTGCAAGTTAATCGAGGTTTCCAGCTTTTGTTATTTTTCCTGTAATCAAGCATTGATTAAGTTGGAAACTAAGTCTTCAGTTTACCTGCACATTTTCAAAAATAAATACCATGCCCCTAATAATATAATGCCATGGACCTTATTAACCTGAATACCTCATCTGCATAAATCTTCAACTGTCATCAATATTTCAATTATGAGAACTCCCAATCAACTAGTCGTTGTATGTATTGCTTTCTTAACAATTATCTGTTTCTGTCTCACCTGCATTGTTGCAGATTGGGATGAAGAGTTCAGTATGATTTGAAAGCCAATATAATCACTGAACCTAACAGCTACTTAAATTCCTGTAGGTTATTGATATCTATGAAAGCTTTTTGGCATCAATCGAGTCTGGTAAATCTCTGCTTCAGAAAAGGGGGTTCTGCAGATACTACTCGATTTGCGCTTCATTGGCGATGTTCTGTCAGGAGGCAAAAGTTCTTCCACCAAAACTACGGAAACACAGAGAACACATGACTATTTGCCAAGCACTATTGCTAAGACTTCCTTCAGAAGAAAACAATCACAATTGCAGGCAGATTCAGCTACCATAGAGCCTATAAACAAGCTGATCAATAAGTTCTCACAGAGGTTGGATCCGATAGACTGGGCTACGTAAGCACTATCCTCTATTTTACTTTGTTATACCTATGACCACATTATTTAATAGCTAAATGCATGATCAATAGTTTTTATAGACAAAAACCCCTGCTCAGTATTTGTCCATGATGAAGCATATGCCTATATTGAAACAGGTATGAACCTTATCTATGGGAGAATGAGAAGCAATCTTACAAGTGCTACATTGTTCTTTTCGGTTTCTTAATTCAACTGAATCACATGTATACTGGAACTGTGCAAAAGTTACCGACAAAATCAAATACAGATTCAAACGTTATAAGGTGCTCCCAAGTCCCAAGATTCAAGTACCTACCGATCAGGTAAATAACTGTGCAAACTGAGTACATACATTTGATCATTGTATAATGCATATTTCTATAATTAATCCATTAAGAGTCGTTAGTTTTAGACAGCTATGGTGTTTAAGTTCATGCTTAAAATACTTGATGAGATGGTATTATTGGGCAGCCATGTTCCATCATATGTGTTGTCACTTTTTTTGAGCCTGGCATAGAAGTTGTTTTATTTAAGAAACCTTTGTAAGTAGTGTTGGGTGGTTCTGATGAAAGTTACACTAGTTTGTAGATATATTAGGTCTCCTGCTCATATTTTTCACATGTAATGCCCCAGCTCTATCATCAAGAGCACACAAATCATCATTACAGTCAACATTTGATGATTCCACATCTAGAAGTTCTTGGAAATCATATTCAAATGGAGAAAGATTTACGGCGCCAGAATTTGATGATAATGTTAGCCTTGGAGGTGCTGCTCCGTTGCTCAAGTCATTTGTAACCCAGGTGAGTAATAACGTATTTTACTAGTTGATTGCCCGTGCGCTGCAACGGGAAAAAAGATGGTCTTTTTAAGTAATAGTTGCATGCCCGTAAGTTGGAATGGAAAACTAATCACAGCAGCTACAACTCGTAACATGCAAATTATATGAAATACTACAGCTTAAATGATGATCATTCACCTGCTTTGGTTACAACTCCATTGTAGAAACGCATGATTCTTTTCGTGAAACTACAAACGAATGACATTGAATGATTGAACAAATGTTCAATTACAACAAAAGACGGTGAATTCTAATTATCTAGCAATCCACACATACAACTTCTATGTATTAGCCTAAAAGGAAGCTGAATAAATTTTAGTACACAAGAAAATATAACTTCGTCTGTACCTACAGTACAGAATCTCGGTAGTATCACGCTTGAAACTCTGACCCTGCAAGCTCAATCACGCATCTAATTGACAAGTTGAACAAAGAGGGTGCAAGTTCTTAACAAGAATTATTCATGAATTCCATCTGTTGGCCATGCTCCAACAAGTGCACATGCATTGCAATGGTAATAAATAAATAAAATATTATATGTTGTAACAATACAAATAATATGTTGACATCTTACAACACAGAAACATAAAAATAATGGGTCGACCTAAAATATCATATTACGAAATATTAAGATTCACCTCATTACAACCCTGAATCTGCATAAATGAAATTCATTTCAAAATATATAGATATCTGAGTAGCAATCATTCACATTATAGCCAGGCGTCAACAAAAATGTGTAGTGCTAACATCAAAGATGGAACTCTCTTTGCAATCGTGAACAGCTTTGCCAGCCAGACTGAGACAGACCTCTATAAGAAATAGAAGTTGCGTGTGGAAGAAGGCTACCAATCACATGCCGACTTCTAAAGTTAATCGTGTAAAGAGAACATTGTTATATGTTGCACTTTAAAAGAATACAAAAGGACCAAGATCAAACCACTGTGTACAAGTAACCACAACTAACAGTATGAAGCATATAAACTGTTCAAATCTATAATCGGCATTCCATTGAAACTGTATGAATAGCTACGAACTTTGTTAAATAATGGTGCACACAAGCAACTGCATTGTCCCCAACCTCCCACTTCTTTTAGATTGCCTTGCCAAAACGATCGGCTGTGTGGAAGCAACACTAAAAAAGACAGCTAGCTTAAAAATAATTAAACACCTAGAATTATGACCCACGTGCAGCCCCAAAGGATGCTGCCAATATCATCATGGATGCCCTGGAGATGCTTGACGGATTTCTGGATTGAGTCAGCACACACGACACATTTAGAATGCAATAACTGAAATGTTGAGATGATAAGCTATGTTGAGCCGTCGCATTTGAAGCTACATTGTTAGCACATTCAAGCATATCGCAAGCTGGTTACTCTCCACAATGACAGAACACATTGAATCAATTGAACTTTGGAGCCAATTATCATAGAGAAGAGATAATATTTTGAAGTGCATGTATGCCTGATACAACAATAGCTAAACACCATTTTGTAGTAAGCAAATATCCCAATTTAGAATTCCCCAACTCTCTGATATATATGAACGTCAGTATACACTTTTCTCGATTCTTACCATCTCATGTGTGTTTAAATAACTTTAGTAAAATGCAAAGCATTAAGAAAATTGTGCTTCGGTGCTTCCTTTTCTCGAGTTCCTAACAAAAGCAAATGATGAAGTATCAGAGCTCATAGTTTCTGAAAAAAAGATAATCTGATGTAGCTAGCTAACCATCATAAACCATTAAACCACAAGTCTTACAAGAATATGCGTTCACTTTTTGTACCATGATGGCAGCGCAAGGTGGTTACTCTAGCACAAGGAGCTGGTGTCATAACAGTCAGTCTTGATCCACGCATGCCCTTGGCTACTTGCCTATTCCCATATTCTAAATCCCTGGAACAGAATTAAAATCAGCCACTCAGCTTGACAGTTCAAATTATGTAGCACATTGTAGGCTACTTCAATAAGGTGGAGAAACAATATATCTATAAACAGAATTACACATCATGAAAGAAGGAGAAAAAGGCGAGTCAAACTAAGTTCACTTGTTAAGATTCTGTTTTCTTGGATATCCATTTCCACTTAGTCCTGCTTGAGAAGTTTAAAATCAGCCACCCAGCTTGACACTCGAAATTATTGTGGTGAGATCATGTTGAACATGCTGCTCCTAGAGACTCTCCTAGACTCGTGGCAGTACTCACACAAAAGTAATTCAGTTTTACCACATGGCATGAGAGTTCAAATTGAATAACCGTTTTACTATTAGAGCAGCATCCCTTTATTAAGTACTTGTACAAATCATAAAGGGCAATAAAGGAACTTGAAAAGCATATGTGCATAACATTAAGAGATCCTCTAGTCCAAAACACTGTTTTTCCAACCAAACAGAAATCTGATATGAAAATACACAGTACTGGAACCTACATTGCTGATAGAAAGTTGGAAAGTGCATCTTAACTAAATCAACAGGTATGACATTTTGCACACTGCAACTAAGGTAGAATAGAAAATCCCCTTTGATCCATACAGTCATCATAAAGAATAACTAATGCTTGAGTCGATACCATTGCAAGGAGTACTTAGTTGTTCATAAGCTTTTACATATTGACAAACTTGGTTTTACTTCAAAAAGGCAAGGAGTACAAGGTTGAGACCATTTAGTATATCATTTTCCATCTTGAAATACCTTTAGCCTCTTCCAAGGCCTAGAGCTTTGATGGAGGCCGTACGATGAACCAGCAAGCACAAGCACCACTTCTTTATGAAACTGAATAGACCCAATTGAGGCTATGTGGCCTGATTCACTCAGTGCACCCAAATTAGTTTCTTCATTTTGAAGACCACCAATCAACATGAAGAACAATAACAAAATAAAACTACACCGTCTGCCTATGTGATTTTTTAAAGCTCCCTTCTTTTTTAGAAATACAATTGCAGTATGATTCAACTGTGCATCTTATGTATGAAAAGTTAAATGAGAAATTGGGTAGGTTGCTTCGGTATCATTGCATGGTGAAGACTGCACATAATATTTTGTTCAGATACTTTATCCCGCATGGTGAGATCTTACCACCAAATTTCTCAAACTTAATGACACGATACTCCAATCTGTCAACCAATGGCAATCTTAACCACCATGATCTGCAAATGTACATCACAAATGCATTCCAATTAACATATATAAAACAACGCCAGGTCTAGTAAAGAGTTCGCCTGATTCTGGTTCTGATGTCAGTGAAAAAGTAGTAGCTGGCGGATTGTAGGAACAACCACCACCACTATGTTTTTTTATAGATAGTATAGATACCTTGCATTTAGAAGTTTTGAATTGTAATTAGTCAATAGTGATAAGGTATAGAGTTGACATTTTTAATTATGGATTCTAAATATTTATTCTTGGTTGGCTGAACATCTGGGGGTTTTTTTAGCATAAGCATGGTAGGAAGTACTCAAAAGTTTATTTCATTTTAACAAGGAAACTAATTATGGACCGGATACATGTACTTAGTTCCATGTCTTGATTAGTATCACGTATCAGTTATCACTACTGCATAGCATTTGTTTCAATTCAACCAAAGTCTTATCGGTTATCTAGAAGTTTGATTTTTGTTAGTCCCTTCATTGAGCAGGTGGAACTGAAATCATACTATTTGTTTCTTTATGTCGATAAGGTGTTTTGTTGTCACCATCTAATGAAATATATTGATATGGAGCTTTGTAATGTTTTTCCCCCTAATTGAATAGCAATGCTCAGCTCCATGTTACATCATTTATCAGGTTGGGAGCAAATTTGGGGAGAATACTTCAAGATGGGGGTCCATAATCTCTGATGGGCAGGTTGGCAAACTCAGCCGACATTCTTCCTGGACCAGCAGCTGGGTTCTTCTCATCTTTCACATCTGGGGCCCGACATGATCCATAGTTACTGTGTGGTGATCCTTGATCTTCACCCCATCCTATATGTTAAATGCAAATTAACATGCGTGAATGGCAAAACTTTCAATTGACAACACGATCTGCTATGCCATTGGATATCTGTTGCTTACAGAAGTATGCCACAGCTGGGAGCCTGGGACTGCATTACTTGGCTCAACATACAGTGCCCCTTGACATTTTACTTGATCGATCTGCAATGGAGAAGCTCAATTGGCGGCTCGCTAGATCTGCCTATGTACACTACAGAGATGGAAGGTGTGGCGATATTTGGAGATCAGGCGCGGTTTTGGTGTGTTTCTTGCAGTTTTACAGGGGTATATAGGAGAAGCAAGTACAACTAATTGATGTTAGTTCGCTCTTTTGGTGGCTCAATCAGGTTGTGGATAGGCCACATGTCTTCGTGCAAAAGAATTTTGGAGTTCATTCTTCTTTCTTGATTTCTCTTTTTTGGCTCGCGGGTTTGAAGGATGTTTAGATTCGAACAGTCCTGAAACCGCAGCGATTGTGGCTTTCTGAGCTTGAGGGTAAATTCACACATCTGTACAATTGAAAATAGAAATAAAACGTGTGTCTTATCCCTTCAACGTGCAAACCATCTAAGTTTAGAGTTCAATTTTCTTTGTATCTGTCTACATGGGAACCTCGAACTTCTTTCTGTACACGGTAATTGATTCTGTGTGTTTGCACCTAGCTAAAAGGTAGAAGAACGATCATGCTAATACGTACGTAGGACCTTGAAGAGAAATGCAGTGCAGTCAGCGTCAGAAATGAAGTATGCTCAGCATCATTGCGTTGAGACGGTGGATGAGATGTTCATGTTGCAAAACCTTTTTTGAGGAGGATGAGATGTTACTCGTAATAATAAGTGCGCGATGGTCTCGCCTGTGACATGGGCTGTTGTCAAGGACTGCGAAGTCTTTGGATCGGAAAGGGTTTGCCCTTTACCCGTGGTATGTGCGGTGATCCATGGACCAAGGCGCACAGTGATAGCGAACCGCGAACCACTCGCCCCAACTGTTTTGAAAACGAGTGAATACCCACGTTTGATTTACCGGTTAGTCGAATATATATCGATTAATCTCCTGTTCGCTTCTGCTCTTAAAATTCTCCCCAAAATTTACACCACCAAGATGCCTCTAGAAAGGAGCTCAGTTGATTCATTTTACCATTTTCAATCAAGAAGATCCATTATTTTACTCCCTGATCGCTTCTTCAAGCATCACGTCGCACGACTCGCACCAAACTCGCAATGATATACTTCCATCCAGCGAACGAAGCCCGGTCTCGTCCTCACGTTGTTGATTCTCTTGCGCGTGGGGTACCATTTACTTTCAGCAGCTTTTGTTTTTAGACGAACCTTTACGTGCCTCGCCTCGCCTCGCCTCGCCTCACTGGCCCATACATCGCCCGCCATCTCCCCCGCCAGGACGCACTGCCCCCTACCCCCATTTCGTGGCGTACGCACGCACGTAACACAACCGCACCCACGCCACGCATGCTCCAAACTCGTATCGCGGCATTCCGTGGGAGCGGGAGATCGATAGTGTTCTGCAACCGCGTGGACGGAATCACGGAGGTCTGTGGCTTCCACCCACGACCCACCCATGAGTGACCCACCCGTGCATTTACCGGGCTGCAGCTGCGGCCGTGACGCGATGTGACCGGATCGGCTGCTGCGTTTATCATGTGCGGCGGCCGTTGAAAAGAGGGGGAAAGCCATGCCGTTTCCGCAAACTTGGCGGGCTCTCCCTATTTCTCCACTGGTGGAAACAGAAGAAAATGTTCGGTAGAAGTATTATTTAATTGACTTCGACCACATGATGAACCCCACCATCTATGAGGACCATCTATGAGGTTGGGCAGGTTTTACAACAATCACGATTACCGGGATTACTGATAGTGATAGGTAAAGATGACAATGGTACCCGTGACCCGAAACCCGATGAGTATTTACCCTATTAGGATATCAATGTGAGAAAAAATATTATCTATGGGTACTTAAACAGAAAAAATCCAAAAATCCAAGAGAAAAATTTTTTACCTATTGGATACGTGGGTATGGGTATATTTTAACAGTTCTCATACCCATTAACTCATGGGTAAAAAACCCGGCCTAAACTCAAAGAAGTCCACCAAACCACACAGCCCACCATCAGCCCATTAGTGAAAACCCTAGGTACTTAACCCCCTCACCCAACCGGCCAGCCGCCGACCACCCCTTCCTCTCGCCCACTCGGCCCGCCCCCGAGTCACCGGGCCGGCGGCGGAATGCCGTAATCCTAGTCGCCCGTGGCCCGCGCCGCGCGCGCCGCGCCGACGCCGCAAGCCCCTCGACCGTCACCCCTCGCCCTTGGTCGTCCCGAGGCCCCGACCCCTACTACAGTACTGCCGCACGCCGGTCGTCGCAAGCCGTCGCCCAGTTGGCCACTCGCCCGTTGCCCCCCCCAAAGCTCGACACCACCCCACGCCACGCATGGCGCATCAGACAGTAGGCCGACACCATGACTGTTTATGTGTTTGTGAAAGAATTTTGCTGGATATGGGTGACCTGATGGGTATGATTTACCCGGCTGGGTATGGGTATGGGGAATTTCCCCCACCCACAGTCGGTATACCCATGGGTCTCATGTTGTTGTCGTGGATATGAGTCTGGAGAGTCCATACCCGATGAGTATTTACCCATTGCCATCTCTAGTGATAGGTCATGGTTATGGTAAGGGACTCGATGACCAACAAAATTCAAAAGAATATTTTCAAAATAAAATTTTGTTTTGTTTTTTCACTATTTATCGAGGTAAATGTGTTTATTGTCTAGAGAGTGGCAAACCTCTTGCTCTGGTAAAATAAATCTTAGGTTGGGTAGATGGTTTGCCTCATGGGTGGATTTAGTGAGTTCGGGCTTCCTTGCTGTTCGGTTTGAGAGCTAGTGGAGGGAAGGAGTGCGAGTTGCTGTCCAAATAAAACTTCAAAAAGGGGAGTGCACGAATGAACTCTTTTTGAAGAGCCAAAAGAGGGTGAAAGAGTGCAAGCATGAGTGTGGAGTAGCTAGGGGAGCTGCTACTAGGCTAGGGATCTTAACCTATGGGCTATGGCATGTACCTTTGTTTATCTCCTGTTGCTATCGTTTTATGCACAATAACAGTGTCATGGATAATCATCGAAGTTCTTCTAATTATCATGAGAATTGAACTTTCCTACATTTGAAACATCACTAGTCCGGTTCTAAAGTGCTCATTCATGATGGATAAAATTGAGGTTAGGATAATTTTCCGAGGACATAAACCAATAAATTAAATATTAAAAAGTTGAAAAATTGATGTAAAAATCTGATTATTTTTTTTAAAAAAATATTAGGTCTGTTTGGCAGTCGTGGCTGCGGCCAACAACAATAATGCTGTAAGCATCGAATGAATCATGGCTGCTGCAGCCGCAGCTACAACTTCGACTTTCTAACACACCCATTGTTTAGGAGGAGCTTGACTATCTCACGATAATCCATTATCCATTAGCATGAGTCTTAATATACTATATTTATGTCATTGAGGAGATACGATGGTTATCTATTTTTAAATGTAAATTTAGTATCTTTTAATACATCTATAATATTAAGATCCTAAAATTACCCTAGATCAAATTATGACACCATACCAGGGTTAATCTATTTAAGTGTAAATTTCATAACCACTAGCACCTCTCTAATGTTAATATCCCCTAAAGTTTTCATAAATCAAATTGTGGCGCACTCTCTCAGCATCATCTCAAGGACAGAATCTCTCCAAGTATACATCATGATACATATTCATGCTACCACATGTGAGATTCACACATCTCTCCGCCTTCTTCTGCACCACAAGATATAGCATTGAACATGTGCTGCCGATCTTTGCCGGTCTCCGAATTCGTAACACATCTTTGCAAAAACAGCCGTACCAACGTACCGCTGCTATACCTCTCCGTACTTTTTGATTTTACCTTTTTTCCCCTTCCCCTCTCCCTGTGAGGTATGCAGTGTGAGAGTGTGAGACAACTTTTGTTGTGTGATTGGTTGCAGGTGCTTTGATGGGTTCTTGTTTGTGTTAAAAGGCGGTAGTGATATGTCTCTATCTCTGGCCAGGTTTTATTTTAATTTTTTTTCTCTTGTGTGTGCTCCCTTTCTGGATCTTCCCTTTTCCAAACCATTGTCCCCCCTCAGGTTGCTTAAGGGCAAAGCTAATTGTTTAACTTAAGGTTAGTCTTATCTACTGGAATATAGTCTTCTAGTGCGTGTGTTTTCTTACAATGCGCTTTATACTAGATGATCATATAGTTTGAGGAAAAGCAGCGCAGGCAAAAGAGTTGTAAAAGAAAGAGCAGCTATGTATTCTAATCACCAAATTATACAATAGTAATATAGCACCACTACCTCCTTAAAGATCAGAACAGTAAAATCACTCTTTTTAAAGAGCTAATACAGTGTCATTGTCTAAGTAAGTGTGTGTGTGTGTTTTATGTACAAAATGTTGTTTATTGTGTACGGTACAACATGAAGCATTCCCCTTCAGATAAGGATTGATTGTTTGATCTACAGTTCATAAAAATAAACTAAACAACCAAAAATAAGTCGTATACATAATTTATTTCGTGTTTAAAAGCCAATGCTGGAAAGTACACTTTAATGAAAAAAACCTCCAAACTAACTCCAAAACTAAATCTTAAAATTCAAAATTTTTTTGACTATGGATGAAAGGACAACAAGCAGATAAAATGAGAGGCGCCAAAAAAAAACACAAATTTACAGCATATTGGACTAGAACAAGTTGCCTTATATTTGAGGGAGACAGTAGTATTTTAAATCTGCATTGAAAATATGTTCATGAAAAAATATTAAGTGGAAAACGACAGATTGTGCAAGCAACACATTTTTTGTCTACATAAAAAGTTCAACAAGCAACATTAGTGGGCACAACTATTCTAGGGGCTGCTGGACATTGATACTCTGTTGTCTGTTCCAAGTTTTGAGTTGAATGGCTTAAGATTCAATTCATTACGTAGTATTGCCAGTTAGATTCCTCACGACAAGATGGTCCTAGTAAACAGCTGAGCTGAACAGACATTCCTGTTGATTAACTAGTCAAACTCGTTGTTGCTAGACGCCTTAGCTTGTTCAAGCACGGTATCTAAATGTGCCAAAACTCAAAACCAATGGTAGACCAAGCAATATAAATAGTACAGTATACTGTTCAACCGAACAGTAATGGCATTGAACCAGTACTTTACTTTACTTGATCATCATAATCATTATATCATTATAAAACAAGCAGTACAATACTAGTAAAGGCCTAAAGGGAATCTCTGAAGGGAATTTGTCATGCTGTACCACACACAATAAACAACATCTGTGCGAAGGGCAGAGAGAGATCAAAAGATTGGACCTTTTTGTCAACTCTTTATCCTAACCAATCTAATTAATCAACTACCCCAATCTGTGTGTTATCACAATATTAAAGATTTTAATAGGATGTCACATTGGCATTTGGCAATTGCAGGAGAGATTTGTGTTGGCAACGATGCTAGGCAACAGGTACTAGCTAGGTGCCGTGTAGGCAGCAAAGTTGGATAGCTGATTGCTTGACCTACTTATCTGGCCAATCTTCTTATGAGGTTGTTGTTCTTTGCTCCGATTAGTAAGGCACATGACACAAGAAATATGAACCTTGGGGGGAGTCATTTGGCATCTTTTGATAAGGGAATTTTTGACATTCATACCACCATTATCTGCTTGGTTTTTGCTAATCCCATGTGGCCGTGCCAGAAAGCATACAGACAGGCTTCTCCAATAAAGTAGTACTCGTATTTTGGATGCATTGAATTATGCTCCCAAGAAAATTCCTGTTGAATTCCATAAATATACTATGAAAATCCTTGTATTTATGCTCCCAAGGACAGTGACACCAAATACATTGCATAAAACTAAACTTGAGCAAAAACAATGTGTTTAGGAGTACAGCTATGGAGAAACCAGTGATAAATGAAACGCCAAATCTATGTAGTATGTACCTGAGCCAGTACTGGGCCACATAATTAATTTCCCTTTATTCATATGAAAACCAATGGAGTACTTACACATTTGGTGCAGGAAATATTTTTTGGACAAGATCATACGAATGCGCGTGCAATATCAAGGATGACACTGACATTGATCTCTTTGCAAAGCACCAATTGCATCAGTAGCATGAGAAAAGCAATTTCCCAAATATATTCCGCCTGAACCACTTGATCATCCAGCAAGGGGGAGTAGCTTCCCAACAAAGGCATGCCACCTAACTGGATGAAGATTTCTTCTACCTGCCCCATCAATGGAGAAGGAAAAGATGCCCTTGATCGAGTCATTGTTCAGACATGAAGGTTTTCTTTCTGATATGTTATGATCATTGGGTAGGAACATTCGTAGCTCAGGGGAGAAGTTTCTCTCCCACTCACTCATGCACGTTTTTCTATTATTGTTGTTGTATAGTTCCTGCTGATGAGCACACGTTGAAAGATTCAGAAATTGTTTTCAAGATATGGCTTGTCAAACGGTCTAGAGAAAATGATTGGTCCCATCAAGATTGTTAGGTAGGAGTACTCTACATTACATTAGAGGTTGCATACTTGCAACTGGAGTATAATTTAGATATAGGGCATATATCCATGAAGCTTACTGTAGTTGTTAGGTAGCATGTTCAGAATTCACAAAATGAATGTCCCACCAGTTATCAGTGCTCTACTGTTTTCTGACTTTGTTCTTACTGTGATCGGCTGCGTAAAGCCGTTTCGGATGTATAGACCGGGTTTTAATCCATTTTCTAAGAAAAGAGAAACTACTATCAAAGTATAGCATTTATATAAGTTCATTGTTGATTTTGTTTCTTTCTTTCTAGATCATTGTTGAAACTTACCAAATTGCAAAGTGACTGCCGTGTTAGTTACCCAGTCAACTCAGGGGGGTGAGCATAGCATCCACCATTTGGAGGCAATGGCAGATTTGGCTGCTACTATTGGACGCAGGAGAAATGCTAAAGGCAAAGATGCAAGAGAATACCTTTATAAACTAGGTGGAGTATCTAGTAATCTTATTCCCCTCTTTGGCTCTTTCCCCAAATACATTTTTGCACAATTGTACTAATGAAAGCATCATTAGACTTATAGTGGGACCCATATTATGAGCAACAAGAATTTTCTTAGATATCTCAATATATCATCATTCATCGTATCCAAGCAAGAAAAAGGAACACACAAGGAGGAACAAAGAGCTCTCACTACTGACATTACCATCAAACTTAGGAGACACTTGGAATGCTATTTTTCTTACTATGGTTTATGCAGTAACTGAACGTATTTCCAAAATTCATGTGAAATTTGGCACGGCAGCCTCTGTTTGAATAAACTAAGCCAAACCAAACCCATCACTTTGGGTCAAAGGCAGCAAAGAAGCAAAAGAAAACTAAGAAAGGAAAACCCCAAGAGGAGGAGAGAAAAGGAGGAAAAATGCTGGACACGCTATAAAGCGGCGGAGCAGAAGAGTGGCAACCGCAGAGCCCACACGTAATCCTTTGCCGCCATTCACCCCTGAAGTTTTCGTATTTTACAATCCAGGACAGGTTGGAGGGGGTATATATTCTGGTACCCGAAATCGTGGTTATTTCGAGTCCTTAATCGCAAAAAGGGGCGAGGTGCTACGCGCACACGCGCAGCCGCAGCCGCCGCGCCACCAAGTGCGTGCTCCCCCTCCGCCTCGCCGCGTCGGCGACTGCGAGGCGGCGTGCCGGATGAGAAGGCCGCCGGAGTTCTCTGCGGCGGCGGTGGCCGTTGCCGCGCTCGCGCTGGCAGCGGTGCTGGCGGCGGTGGCGGAGCCGTTGCCGGCGGCACTGAGGCTGGAGCGCGCGCTGCCGCACAAGGGGGTGGCGGTGGAGCACCTGAGGGAGCGGGACAGGGCGCGGCACGGGAGGAGGGGGCTGCTCGGAGGAGGAGGGGTCGCCGGCGTGGTGGACTTCCCCGTGGAGGGCTCCGCTAACCCGTTCATGGTCGGGTGGGTGAGCTGCCTCTCGCTTTCTTTCCCTGTGTTTGTGGGTGTGGCTGGTTTCGGTCGGGTTGGTTGTGTGTGATCGGTGGAAGGGAGGAAATTTGGGAGTTTTCTTCTAGGTTTCTTCGTCTCGGCGTTGATCTGATGTTGTTGCTTCTGCTCCGTAGATTGGTCTCACGTATCGGCAATGGTAGTTCGTTCAGGGTGGTGGACGGTTGGTTGTTCGTGGGCTTTGCTGCTTCAGTTCGTCCTGTCTCAGATGAAGTTTCAACCCGTTTTTTTTCTGGTGTATGTTGTTCGCATTCTGGAAAGTACCTTCTCGTTTTGTTTTGTTCGAAGTTTTTGCTGTTGTTTTGGCCGAATTGTTCATCGTAGATGACGGCGTCTTGTTTTCTTTCGGATTCATAGATTCGTCTTGGTCCTTTTTCAAATGTGACAATTCAGACAACCTCACTTTATTTCTTTATGTGCATTCCGTTGCTCATCTTGTTTCAACGTTGATGCTCAATTGCTTGTTCATTCGGGAGTCTCATTCTTATGCGTGCTTGCTCCAATTAAAATAAATGCATTCACCTGTATAAAAAAGAGTTCGTTTTCCCTTTTTGAAAGAAGAAATAATTCATTTATTGGGCCGTACTTTGCTTCTACTGGATAGTGTGTTTACAGAGATTTGGTTGCCCGACACAGTTTCACTTGGCCGCAATACCTGTTTTCTTTCATTTTCCTCGGTTGCTTTTACTTAAGGTCAATTCCTTCTTAGAAAAAAAGATATTTATTTGTCTTAAGCTGCAGTTAGGAATTTGTCACCATCAGCTATGATTTAACTTTCGTTTGTGCAATCAATTCAAATTTGTGTAGCAGCAGTTGTAAGCTTAGTAACAGGGTTATTTAGAGATATCTTAGCAATACAGAACGGTATATCATGGACTGCTAGATGGAACCTTTTAATTGCCACTTGTGAGCCTTAAAAGGGGCAATTATGTTTCACCAATTCCTGTAGGCTGTATATGCTATCACACCTTCCATCATGCTGAATTCCACTTCATCGTTTTGTGTATAGGTTATAGTTAGTCAGTTAGTTACATATCTGCAATCTTTGGTGTTGACGACCCTTGAAGTATTGGAGTATCATGTGTTTAATCCTTTATTGATAGGCAGTGATATGTCTTGTAAGCATGCTTATCTTTCAGTGAATCCTTCAATTTGTTAGGATGAACGTTTCAGTTCGCTCCCAAGTTTAGAAATGTAATGTGATTTCCCAACCTCCATTTTGGAACTATCACTTCAACTAGTGGATACTACTTTGTGGAGGGAATTTGAGGGATGCAATTTTTCCATGATTATGGATACAATATGACATCTAGACATGTATTAACAATGGTTTTGTCAAAAATGGCAAACAGGACTATAATTAGTTACTACTGACAGGCTGGGTGGATTAGTATCATGCTAATGTAAAGATGATATCATGATTAGGGAAGCATGCTTACCAATGCAGATAGCAAAAAGGGGACGTTCAGCAGGGATGGAAGGACTAAAAGAATACATGTCCTTTGGTGTTTTTTTGGGGGGTTGTCAACTGATGGATATCATTTTGAAGATGATGTGACTCAACTTTGGATAATACATAGAGTTATCAATTGCAGTTAGGGGGTACCAATCAGAAGAATTATAGGACTAGTGCCTTTTTCATTTTGCAATTTGGCTTGTTATTTGAAATTAGGAGACCTTTTTGCAACTACTGTATCCTAATTCCTAGTGTTTGAATTTGCAGGCTCTATTTTACGCGTGTGAAATTGGGAAGCCCACCAAAGGAATATTTTGTCCAGATTGACACTGGCAGTGACATCTTATGGGTAGCGTGCAGCCCTTGCACCGGTTGCCCATCTTCAAGTGGGCTCAACGTGAGAGATCTCATTCTTTGCACTCTTGTCCTTCTCTCTATGACATGGATACAGCAGCACTTTTATCCCTTGAGATGGACAGCACTTACCTATCAGTTGAGAAATTCATTCCGATTGGATTATTATTTTATATGTTTTTCAGATCCAATTGGAGTTCTTCAATCCTGACACTTCGTCAACATCATCCAAGATAACATGCTCGGATGATAGGTGTACAGCTGCCCTGCAAACAGGGGAAGCAGTCTGCCAGACTTCGGACAGCAGCCCATGTGGTTACACTTTCACGTATGGTGATGGCAGTGGCACATCAGGTTACTACGTGTCTGACACAATGTATTTTGACACTGTCATGGGAAATGAGCAAACTGCCAATTCTTCCGCCTCTATTATTTTTGGGTACAGTTCCCTTGAAGTCCTATATCTTTTTAAATTTTCCATTAGTTAATTTTAAACTGCCATCAATAACTAAACTGTGCTTTACTAAGGATAGTTAGATACCATTAGAAACCTTGCTACTGATGTGGTCCATTTACATATTGACCGTTTGTTGCACGTGTGACAAAGTGAGCTCTTTTCGCTGATTGAGTTGGTACAAATGATGGACCTAATGGCAACAAACTCTCAATGTCCTTAAATCAATAGTCTTCTTGTTAATTTTGCAAGCAAACTTCCTTTCAGTATCCTTAATGGTCAACCTGAATAAAGTTCTTGTCATCCCTGAAAACAGTTGCCACCAGAAAAAAGTTGTCAATATCCTTAATGGTCAACCTGAATAAAGTTGAATTTATATTTTGCTTTCCATGTCATTCTGAAACAAAAGAAATGCAGCATGCTGCTTGACGCCTATCCTCTGGCATGTATGCTTCATCCTGTTAATGGCCTTGTTGTTATGTCAACAAAAGCTTAGCCTTGGTGTGGATCTTTAGAAGTAGGAGGCTACAGCGGCACTTTGCTGTAAAGTTTAACTGTGCATTTTGTATATTCATTACCCTAACAGTGTATTTTGTTGCTTCGCATGGTCAGTATTATTCATTGTCTCATGAATTTAAATTCTTTTGAAACAGGTGTAGCAACTCACAGTCAGGAGACTTGACAAAGACAGACAGGGCAGTCGATGGGATTTTTGGGTTTGGACAGCATCAGTTGTCTGTTGTCTCACAACTGAATTCTCTTGGGGTGTCCCCAAAGGTGTTCTCTCATTGCCTGAAAGGTTCAGATAATGGTGGTGGTATTCTTGTTCTTGGTGAAATTGTTGAGCCAGGATTAGTCTATACTCCACTCGTCCCATCACAGTGAGTTTCTTACTGGAATTACTTATTGTAGAACTTCAGAATTCTGCTGAATTTTTGTTTGTAGACAAGTTTTCGACCAATAAGTGTACGCACATTCATTTACCTTGTGCGTGAGAGGCTAACAATATTGCTGCACGACTAACTTGATTTTCTTCCTCCTAAATTCTTTCTACTGACATCAGTTTATGATTTATTTTTGAATGAAATATAGGCCTCATTACAATTTGAATCTGGAGAGCATCGCTGTCAATGGTCAGAAGCTGCCAATTGATTCCTCCTTGTTTACGACATCAAATACACAAGGAACAATTGTGGACTCAGGAACAACTTTAGCATACCTTGCAGATGGGGCATATGATCCATTTGTTAATGCGGTGAGCTTCACAGGGTCCACTTATAGTTTTATTATTTCTAGAATGCCTTATGTGATAAGCCTACAATGGTAAATTAATGCTTTTACATGATTCTTAATCCTCATAATTTCTTTTTGGCAGATAACTTCCGCAGTCTCTCCATCTGTACGCTCTCTTGTCAGCAAGGGGAACCAATGCTTTGTAACTTCCAGCAGGTTAGCTTCTTGTTTCTGCGAAGGAAATTAGCATCTCATATTCTTCAGTATGTCAATTTACTTACTGATATTTTCGCTTTTCAACCAGTGTTGACTCGTCGTTTCCTACCGTGACACTATATTTTATGGGTGGTGTTGCAATGACGATAAAGCCAGAAAACTATCTTTTGCAGCAGGCTTCTATTGTAAGTCTGCATTTTTTTTTGGGTTTCTGGCCATGTTTAACAGTTGTATATCTCTGGCTAACCGTTTCTGAAAAGACTTGTTCCTGCCCATATTAATACCATATATCATGATTTTTCAGGACAACAATGTATTGTGGTGTATTGGTTGGCAAAGGAACCAGGGTCAACAAATAACCATACTCGGAGGTTAGTTCATTAGCTCTTTGATTGAATTAGCTAATTAAGTTTGCACGTCTTAGTCTAACTCGCCACTACTATTAAGACTTGAGACAACCATCCCATCACTGATATTTGAAGTTTAACTTCAACTGATCAACAACATTTTCAATAATCGCATCAATGGTACAGATAAATCTACAAGTCCTCTAAAGGGTATTGATATGCTTTCTCAGATATAGAAGGGTATTGATGCTTGGGAGATTAATCCTGTGTGTTGACCCCATATGTTTTTACTTGACCCCGAACACTTTCTTGCATGCAAGTAGTACTAACTAACTGACCAGCAATTTCCGTGACTAACCCAGTCTATCTATTAATGATCTGCTGATGATTAAAGCTTGCAATATCTCTCTCAGCCTTGTTGCTAATTATTTGGTCCCACGTTGTTGCAGATCTCGTTCTGAAGGACAAGATTTTTGTGTATGACTTGGCGAACATGCGAATGGGCTGGACTGACTACGACTGTAAGCTCACCCAAATTTTCAGATTTCGTCCATGGATTCATCACGTTGTGATTCTTCTTCATCGTAGCTGTGACTAACAACTAACAAATGCTTTTCTTCTGGTAGGTTCGACGTCGGTGAACGTGACGACGTCGTCGGGGAAGAACCAGTACGTGAACACGGGCCAGTTCGACGTGAACGGAGGGTCGCCGCGGTCGCCGTACAGCGGCCTGATACCTACCGTAGCGGTCGCCGTCGGGCTCATTTTTGGCGGCTTCTCACGTAGATAGCAGACGGGCTAACCGATCCCCGACATGTGACATTGTGATTCCATTCTTTGTTGGTGCATTCAGGCGTACGTCCGGTTCCACCCCCACGAGCGAATGAGCATGACCCATTCTTACTGTACATACAGATAGGGAAAAGGAAAAAAAATGAATATCGCAAAGAGTTCATTGCTCACGTAGCACGGCCTCCTCACTCTCAGACACACACATTGACATGGCACTGTGACTGTCCGGTTCAGCAGCGGCCACCGGAGCGGTGAAGCCCCGGCGTATCGTTTTGGGTCCTGCTCTCCGGTGCGGAGTTTGTGGCTAGTCGGCGGTGAAGCCGACGAACGGAAGTATGTAGCCGGTGACGCGGCGAGTCCGGCGGTCGGAGCGGCGACACTGCCGGTGGTGCCACGGGGCACACCGGTGTCCGGCCCAACAGTAACAAACGGTCCGCACGTTGGCGGAAATCCAGTTCCGGCCCAAAACTAACCGGCACACGCATTGCTGGAAATCCGTTCCGGCCCAACTATAATGGGCCGCAAGTTCATGGGAGCCCGTTCCGGACTAAAGGCTTGTTTATTTTGTGGCCAAAATCAACTTTACCAAAATTTAGAAATGCTAAATTTTAACATGTTTTTGTATTATCAAGTAGCGTTATATGTGTTGGTTTGATGACTTCCTAAATTTTGGTGATGTTGTGGTGAGAGGAAGCTTTTAGAACTATCAAATTTTTGGGAGGA
This sequence comes from Oryza australiensis, assembly GCA_019925245.2. Lineage (NCBI taxonomy): Eukaryota > Viridiplantae > Streptophyta > Magnoliopsida > Poales > Poaceae > Oryza > Oryza australiensis. The sequence goes on along the minus strand of JAIFGZ020000048.1, from coordinate 4,970,289 downwards.
TGATATTGGTAAGCTCATGTATAATTTGTCACCCTACCAAAAATTTATAACATCTAAATTTGGTAGACTGGGGTAAAAGTGAACAAGCTCTAACACTTGACAGTCCGCACGTTCATCCCGCTCGGGCCCAACTGTCAATCTCTCACATCACGAAGGCCGATCTACTTGCACGTAGGAATGTAAGGGCAAACTCACTATCCGCATAAAAGCTTGTTTGCTAATCCATTTTTCACGTAACAGTATAAATTTTAGAAAAAAAAACTAGAGGTAGTGGGCAAAATAACCCCGCTTACCCACGCATCCCTACCCGCACGAAGTAAACACTGTAGCACAGCCGTTCGATGGTGGAATTGACGGTTCAGATCGATTTGTGGAGGGGACCACCGAGAGAGAGAACGGGTGGTCGTCTCGTCCGCCAATTTCACTTCGCCCCCTTCCCTTCCCTCTCTCCAACCTGGCAACCTCTCGCTTCCCGCCCTCCACTTCTCCCCTCCCAAGAAAAAAAACCCTACAAGTAGCGCCGAAGGGGAGGGGGAGAGAGAGAGAGAGAGAGAGAGAGAGAGAGGCGGCGGCAATGGGGATCCAGGGGTTGCTGCCGCAGCTGAAGTCGATCATGGCGCCCATCGGGGTGGAGGCGCTCAAGGGCCAGACGGTGGCCGTTGACACCTACTCCTGGCTCCACAAGGGAGCCCTCTCCTGCGGCGACCACCTCTGCAAGGGCCTACCCACCACCAGGTTCGGCTCCGGTGGCCTCCCCTTTTCTTGGACCTAGGATTTCTTGATCCATTTCTCCGATTGGTGAGGCCTAAATCGACGGATCCGGGATGTTTACCTCTTCCCCGCCAGCGTATTGGCAGCTGCTCGAAGTGTTGGTCTGGCCAGGGGTTTCTTTCGATTTGGTTTCTTGGTCAGATCCCCGATTGGTCAAATCCATTTCGGGCAAGGGGTAAAGGGCATGTCTTGCTTCGGATGAGATATTTCCGCTTTCTTTGGGTGGGTGTAGAAGGGGGGATTTCTTGTTTGTTCAGTATCAGGATTAAGGTAATAAATGCGCGGCATTTGTTTCGCCCCCTTCCAGTGGCAGTGCATTTACTGAAATTTGTTATGCGCCTCAGTGCCCAGATTTCTTGCATTTGTAGGTTGGATTGAATATACATATTTGGGAGAGATCCGTTGTTTGGCATTTGGTACTGCTTTAGTTAAGAGAATTCGCCATTTTGGCCTCTGAAATTGTTGTTGGAAATAGCTTAGACATGAATAGTTCAATAAACGTTAGCATTAGCATTGCTATCTTTTTACTGTAATCTTCTAATGTTGCTGCATTTTGGATGTCGTAAACTCATAATGCGGAGGGCCATATATTTGCAACTCCAATTTTTATCATTGTTTATCACCGACGGAGTTGAGTGCCATAACTTACTGCGTGGTGTTTCCCCTCCTGAATTTGAACCAGGCATATCGAGTACTGCATGCATAGGGTTAACATGTTGCGGCATCATGGCGTGAAACCAATCCTTATATTTGACGGAGGTCATCTGCCGATGAAGGGTGATCAAGAGATGAAACGTGAAAGGTAGGTTCTATCTTAGGGCTTCAGAAAGAGCCTAACATGTTTCAGTTGCAAGGAACATCTACATTACCCTTAGATACTAGTATTAAAAGCAATTATGATTTGAGATTTTACATACGGCTGTAGTTATGGACAACTATGGCTTTAGGCTTATATAAAGCAGTCATAATATTAGTACAGAATGGTGGATCAACTAAGGGACTCCAGCCATTCTTTGCTATGTGATGTTTCTCATGAGTCGCTGGATGCTAAGCAAGTAAGCATGACATCCTTCAGATCACGAAAGGAAAATCTTGAGCGTGCCAAGGAGCATGAAACTGCTGGGAATTCACGTGCTGCTTTTGAGTGTTATCAGAAAGCTGTCGACATTACACCTAGAATTGCTTTTGAACTGATCCAGGTAAAGAAGCAATTCCATGTTTTTACCAACTATTTTTTTCGCTGGGCATTTTACCAACTATTTACCACCTTGTTGAAGCAGTTTTAGTCAGGACTAGGAACATTTGGCTTATCTTATCTAATTATTTTCAAAATATGCAATGCAGGTATTGAAGCAAGAAAAGGTTGATTATATTGTTGCGCCTTATGAAGCAGATGCACAAATGACATTCTTGTCTGTGAACAAACTTGTTGATGCCGTAATCACCGAGGATTCGGATCTGATACCATTTGGCTGTTCTAGAGTAAGCACAATGTTAAAGGCTTTATCTTTGATCTGATACCATAGTATTTTGCTGCTCAGCTAGATTATCCTTCATAGTTTGTTGCAACTTTTCTAATCAAAATGCATCTTATTCCAATGGGCAGATTATTTTCAAGATGGACAAGTTTGGACAAGGTGTTGAATTTCATATTACACGATTGCAGCGATGCAGGGAGCTTGATCTTAATGGATTCACGAAGCAAATGTTACTAGAGATGTGTATTTTAAGTGGCTGTGATTATCTTCCGTCATTGCCTGGAATGGGCGTGAAACGAGCTCACACACTTATCCAAAAGCTCAAGAGTCATGAAAAGGTAAACCCTGTCTCCTTTGTATCAAATACTAACTTTAGGCCTAGTTGGAAAGAACTGATTCATGAACTAACATGAACAATGTCTGAGATAGTGTTCAAGACCTACAAAAGGATGGTAAGAAATGTCTGGATAGTAGAACCACAATGCAGTTCTACTTAGACATAACTACAGGAGGCAAGGCCTCAAGACAAAATTGATTGCTTCAACTTTTATGAGGCCACCATCTTGCACTTAGGTCATTAGCCAATCCATAACCTGTCATACATGCAGGACATGATTTGAGTAACTATAGAGCTTGTAGGGCAACGATGTGCAATCACTTTCTTGCTTAGCAAATTAAAAAATAAACTAATAAGCAAATGATACGTATAATTTCAGGTAATCAAGCACCTGAGGTACAGTGCTGTTTCTGTTCCACCTCAATATGAAGAGAACTTCAGAAAGGCGATCTGGGCATTTCAGTTCCAAAGAGTTTATGACCCTGTGACAGAAGATATTGTTCATTTGTCAGGCATTCCCCATGGCAGTAGTGAAGACTTGGACTTTTTGGGCCCATATCCTTGCCAAACTTATATTTGTACAATATATGCTAAAGTCCATTCATATGATAACCAGTTGTTTTATCCACCATAAGTCCATAAGGATGAATTTTTACTTTTGCTTGGTCATGTCTAATGGCCATTATACAAGTTGAGTTAGAAAGTAAGCTAAGGGCCTTTCAATGCCACCATTTCTCAGTAATACCGAATTGTGTTACCTGAAGAAAACCTCAACTTTCATGCATTGGATCTTTTCCTTAATTGGTTTATACATGGCTACCACAGACCATTGCTAAAGGCATTGCCCTAGGGAATATCGATCCGATTACCAAGGAACCATTTGAGGTACTACAGATCTTCCCTCAGTTGTTTTGGTTTCTTGGTGCTTTGTTTCCTCAAATGTAATTTCATCCCACTCTGATTCTGTGCACTGCATATGTATAAACATACCCAAGCATCAATATGCGAATACAGACCAGGGGCTCTTGAAAATGGTTGTAAGCTCACTGAAATATCCAACCAGAGGCTGCAGAGCACTACGGAAGTTCATTAGAGAAAAACAGATAAAAATCCATAAAATATTTTGTTACAAAAAAAATGTAGGGTCCTCACTGAAATAAGAAAGTACATTGTAAGTGATCATGCTTTTATGTCTTTTTGGTATCCCTAAGGAGTGTCTTTCACTGATATACTCTGTTTTATTAAAGCTCACCAGTATGCGAGCATTTGCTTTGCAGACATGCAAATACTAACATTCAATTTTATCTTTTGTGGATTATCTTACTGAGTTGCTATATATGTTTTATCTGTATATGTGCCTTGCAGGGCAAAACAGAGAGTAGTGCACCCGCTTTTGATAAAGTGCATCTGAACAGAGAGTCCAGTGCTCCTTCAAATGGAAAGAAAAGGCTTGATCTACCTGTCCAAAGAAACGTATTGACAAATTACTTCTGTATCCTCTCAACAAATTTTAATTTAATTCAGAGAACGTTATATATACCAATCAACTTTATTGCAGCTTATATTATGGGAATGCCTTCGATTAGATAGTTCAGTTCTGGTACTTTCTCGTTCCCAAACATGTTTAGGATCAAATGAAGAACTAATAATTTCCCTAAAAACTTATTTATGAAGTCTAAGGTGAATGTACAATTCTTAGCATGGTATATAATTGTCCATACTAACTATTTTGATTAAGGCTATTTTGCTTCTTTTGTAAACAATACTTCAACTGTCCATTGGATGAATCCTTGACTTTTAGAAGGCTTAGCATCGCTTGAGGCAAAACGGAAGTTCAGAGCACCTAAGGTTACGCCTAAGCAACAAGTACTTAATGGGTCTCTGTCCAGTCCCAGAATTGAAGACTCTGGTACCCCTGATTCAATTGAAGATACTAGCTTGCCATCAAATAACATTCAAGTTTCTCAGTGTAGTTCTGGAACCCCTCTAGATGATTCAATCAATACCACCTCTCAATGTAGTTCTGAGCGTGTCCGCTATGACATCCCTTGGGATGATTCAGCCAGCGTTTCACCCCAGTGTTCTCATGATATTGGTAGTGATCCTGCTGAGGACCCAGACATCGAAGGCAAAAAGGTATTTCACATATCTTTATTGCCTTATTTTCAGTGTTCTCGTAGTCCTACCTTTCTACAACCATATCGTATTTTTTTCATCCTTATAGTTTTACTTCTGCTATACAGGTGAAAGTCTACTACTGCAACAGAAGTACAATACCGGCAAGTTCTTGCTTAGAGGGTAAGATTTCTACATTTTTGTAGTTGATGCATGACTTGATCTGTAAATCATGTACTGGTATATTTAATTAAAATTAAAATTATCTGTTTTATATGCATTTATTTTCGTTTTCTAGGGATTTTGCCTGGGATACCAGATCCATTTTTAGATTCACACAACACAGAGCCATCCAGAGCTGCACCACATTTTGCTGAAAAAAGCAATGTGACATCTGCCAATAGAAATATTACTGTAAGGAGTTCATATTTCAAAACAGTAAACAAAAGAGTTTGCACAAATCAAGGAGAAGATGAGTGCCATGATGAAGATAACTGCGAGATTGGTAATTGCACTCTTCCTGGAGATCAACAAAGAAGCTCTGGAGGTATATTGAAGAGAAGAAAATTTAGTGATCCCCAAAATTTTGAAGATGTAAGTGAATTTTTTTTCGAGTTGTTATATCATCATATCGCAGCTAATTGTCTGTATCATTCTACTATCTGGTCTTGAATGTACTATTTGTGCAGGGAATATTTCAATCCACTAGTCCTCATGAAAGTCCACCGGTTGTTGATCAAGGTAATAGTTCCACCTAGTTTTTGTCTGTGTTCTTATTCTCTGTGAGAATGTGCACCGTTCCTTGTCCCATTTTTCTATAAATAATGTGACAATGACAAGAAACTCAGTTTTTCCAAAACAAAAGAAGCTTCTGCTCATGTTTGAGAATGTGCTCGTTTCCTTTTTTTGGTGCTCAGGGAAATCTCGTGAATGTATGATACTAATGCAGGTTGTGACACTGATTCCCTTGACGGTATCAACACAAATTCTGAAGGAAAATTCGGATGCAATGTTTCCCATGTAAATAAATACAGTGGCATTGCAGAGAAATCAATGGATAAGTTTGCTGCGCTGATATCATCTTTCAGATACGCGGGCTCTCGTGCCAGTGGCCTTCGTGCTCCTTTAAAGGATGTGAAGAATACTCTTCCTGTTAGGTATGCAGCTTTAGAAATTTCAATCACACCAAGTTCACACAATTTACTCATCAGAACTTAAGGGGGGGGACAGTTGTGCCCATGAGTTGATATATTTTACAGCATTGTTAATTCTGTTGCAGATCTGTTCTCAGACCACCAGAACAGAGACTCAGCTGTACAGCTAAGAAGACTACTAGAGTGCCTCTACAAAGCAGATTCTCAAGTGATGCTACAAAGGGCACCGACGTTCCTGATCTGAGCACATTTGCATACAGGCCTACAACAACTGCTTCTGTTCATCCTGATCAGGGGAAGATCACAAATAAAGCTACAGATGCGGATGATGGTCCTCCTGATCTGAGAACGTTTGTGTATGCACCAACAAGATCTACCATCAGCCGTCTTGATCAGTGCAAAAGCGCACGCAAAGCTATGTGCACTTCCGACAGCCCTCCTGATCTTAGCACATTCGCATATAAACCCATGAAGAGCGCCATCAGACGTTCAGATGGGAGCAAGTTTTCTGGTACAGCACTGAAGGCGGCTGGACGAACCTCTCGGAGCTGATTCAAACATAATTTGTGAATACACCTGCCAGCCTCCTTAACCTGAGCATATTTGCATTTGAGTATGCCCCAATTGCTTCTGCAAGCATTTCTGATTTGAGCTCAGCAAGCTCAAATCCAGCAACAGATGCTGTCAGAAAAGCACATCCCTTTTTGCCTGAATGGAAGCATCGCTGAGGTAGCTGACACTCATTAGTGCTAGCTGCAGAGCTCATCAGTTCAGAGCCCACTTGTATCTGTACAATCTGAAGCATACATGCAAGCTGAATGTGCCTAGAAGCGGCAACATTTCATTTTCAGTTTCCAAATGCTATTTGTGTGGCATTTTGCAAGCTGAATGTGCTCGTTCTTTGCCTTGTCCAATGAGGTTGATGTATGAACATCAGTCGAATTTGCGATGCTATTTAAGCCTCAACTGAGGATACTTTTTTGTATTTTTCTTCCTTTTGAGAAGATACTGTTGTATGTTCATTCTTATATACAAGTGTGAGCATTCCTTCATATGCTCTGATCTCGTCAATTCCTGATGAAGATGATGGAAAGCCTTGAAACCGGCTGTTTAAACACTTGCCAGCATTCTGGCAATCTTTCTGGAAGATCATATAGTCCTGGGAAGGCAAACATGAAATGAAAAATATGATATAGTTTTGGCAGTAGCTATATTCTGACTCATCCATTGAAATCTATACAATTGAAGAATTAGTATCTGCTAAAAAATCCAAAAAGATTCCTGGCAATTTTTTTTAAAAAAAATACAGGAAGATATTGCACGAATCTCCGCACAATCAGCCGTGCAGAATCTCCGCACAATGTGCACAATCTCCGCACATTGTATATATTGTAGGACAGCTACTGTTTTATATTGCTAAAAAACAACTGGTACTGCATAGTCCATGCCCATAAATTTTTTCCATAGTGCACACAACATGTCCATACTGCATTTTAGTTTTCTCAAACAGGGGTTTTCTCCAAAACATAATACAATGCATAGTCCATGATATGGATAATACAAACCAAAGTGCAGAAATGGATAATACAAACCAAAGTGCAGAAGAGCTCACGTTTACCTGATGTTGGTTGAGCTACTTTTGATAACACTACTCCTAAAAAGGCTACAACCACTTCAATTTTCAGTACCAATTCTTTGGAGGGTCCACTAACGAGTTTGGTTATTTGGGTTTTTCGGTACCAATTCTTTGGAGGGTCCACTAACGAGTTCGGGTATTCGGGTTGTTCGGGTACTAAGCGTTGTAACCCAAATGTATCTGAAATAGAGTCGGGTTTTCATATTCACTACCCGAAAATATTTTTTGAGCTTTGGGTTTTGGGTTTTTGGGTTCGATTTCGGATTTTTTCAGGTTCAGGTTTTAGGCTCGGATTTTATGTCCACTCCTATCCGGGGGGCTCATCTGTACGCACTACCGGAGTACACTTTGGTAGACATCATGACCCGTCACTGTTGAGGCAAGTGCAGGCGGCCGAGCCCCGAGCCTCTGGCGAAGTGCCGCGGCCGCGGCCACGGCCATGGCTTGCCGGAGTTAGAAGCTGATGAGCTGGAGGCCCCTCTGAGGCTGATACCGGCTCCGTAGGCGGCCGCGGTTCCGTAGCCGTCGCTAGTGATGGTCGCGGGGCTGCCGCCCGGTTGCGGCGTGATGGAGCTCAAGTAGTCAAGTGGCGGCTCGAGGCGTACGGCCCCATCGCACGCACCCGCATAGACGCCGCCTCGGCCACGGGGTACGTCACCTTCCGCTTCGGCGCGGCCACCATGGCCGCCATTGCTGCCTCCCTCGACCCCGACGGTGGCGTTATCGTCGGATCCAAGAAGGTAAAAAGATCCGTGTGTTGAAGTTGAATGAGCTCGATTTAACTTGCTGCGCGTGTAGAAAAATATAGTACAGCATGTACAGGGTAACCTTTGCTGTGAGAGGTAGGGCCCGTTTGATAGGGTTCCTGATTCTCTGATTCTAGATTCTGATTTTTCTGATTCTGAATCAGATTTTGAAGAGAATCAGAATCGATATAATAAAGTAATCATTAGAATAATTTTTTAGGTGATTTTCAGGTGATTCTTGGGAAAAAATGGTTTCAGGTGATTCTGGGGAGAAACTGTTTTTAGGTGATTCTCATTCCCTATGTAAAACTGTTGAATCACTTGAAATGATTCTTCTCAGAATCAGTTGCAAACTATTTCGTTTGGCAGAGATTCTACTGATTCTGTTGAGAATCAGGGAGAAGAATCCCTACCAAACAGGGCCTTATTTGAAGGGGCTGCTCGATTTGGTGCTGGCATAGGAGACTGCTACAGAGATGTCTGATTTGATACAAATTGTTGGACGGTATTTATCGTGTTATCGAGGAATATTTCATCCATGGTTAAAAATTATTTTAACGAAAATGCTTAAGATGTTTCATTACAAAGAAAAATATAATGTTTTAGTAAAAAGGTTATCAAAATATATAGTCGTGTGATATAAGATTTAATTGTAATGAATCTAATGATATAATTAGTTTAAAATTTAGATAAATAGTTTATGAAAAAATCATTTAAATTTTAAAATTTATACATATATGCATGTAGACGGGGCCACGCGAGCGTTTGCGTCTTGGCACAAAGCATTCTTCGTTGGCATCACTTTTGGTTTTTTATCTCAACTTAAAACTTCTGATGGATGATGGATCAAACCGAATTTATGAAAATTATTTGAGGGCACAAATAAAAGAATTAAGTGTTAGAAAGTTGAAAGGCTGACTTGAAAAAGTTCTCTAAGAAGTGAAAGTTTACAGACAATTTTAGCAACAAATCAACAATGCAACATATAAGGGAGAAACATGCTCACGATTAAGGTGATGTCTACTATGTATTGTTCGAAGTCAGAACCCTAACCAAGATACCCATATTACATACAAACATAATTCTGACATCGAAACATCGAAAGGTAAAATTTTATATGGGAATATGAAACATGATCTAATAGATTTAGCATTTTGTAAACTAGCAAAATGCATATATTCTGAAATCCTTGAGAACAAACAATAAATTGGAAGACATTTCATACGGAGTAATGTTTTGTACTTCTGTTTTGTTATATGTTACTAGTGACATCCAGCTACACATATACACATATGTAGAAGATCGGGTCGACCAACTTCACAATTTTATGTAGTCCTAATTGCTATTAGCTATCGCCAATACGTGAAATCTACTCTCAGGATGAGCAAGTCCCTTGACATCCTATCCCTTCTGTTGCTCCTCCATAACATATCTTTCTACTACGCTGAGGATTCTAGTTAATGTATCCTTTTAGTTCCACATTGTAGCGCAGTGGATTTTTAGAAGCACTTCTGACATACATTTTTTCATAAGTGACACCTCTACTTAAAATCATAGAAATAATTTTACCAAATATGGAAAATATCCTTGAAAACTTCCTTATTCCACTGCACAATGCAGCACAACAGGATAATTCCAATTCTTGGAGACAGTGATGTAATGTTCTAGGAACTGAATGCCAAAGGTATCCAAACAGAGTCCTTAGTTTCGATGGCCCTAATAATATTTGGAAGCAAATGTACCACTTGGATGGAAAGCAGGAAGCAGATAATAACAGAGACATAATCATTCCTACAAGACGGATACATAACCCGGGAAGTCATTGCTTAAAGCCTCGTAAACCATAAAACCATAACCGGGGAAGGATTCTTGTTGCATCTAATAGATCTTGCAGCTGCAAGGCACTTTTAAGTTTTGCCTGCAAAATTTAACACAAATCAGTTTTCAAGAAGCAAAAGTATTAAGCTCATGAATAAATCTAAATCAAAATTTACCTAGTTTTTGCACCTCTGCATGGGCCTTTCCTCCATTGTATTTCAACATTAATTTTAAAAGCTTTTCTTCGGTTACCTTCAGCTTCACCTTTTGCTTTGGCATGCGATCCCCACTTGCATCATTTTTTGCAAGTATCAAAAACAAGTTCGATGATGAAACAATTTATAGATCATAAGATTATCCTTACTGGCGGTATAACATCTATGACACAGCGCAGCTCTTCTGATTGCCTAGATATGGCAACAGTTCCCCTTTCTCGATCTCTTACAGCATCAAATGGTTGGATTGGCTCACTGACTTTCCATGGAAGATTAACAGGAATGGTGGATGAAATATGTGGAGCTTTATCGTCAAGAAACATTTTCCTCGGAATGCATGCAGCAGCATCATAGTACCTGGAGTTACGAAGGCATGCATTCACCAACTAAACAAGACATAATGAGGAATTTGAGCATAAAAAAGTACAAATGCATTAAACTGTTAGAGTAAATGTTTCAACAGAGTTAGAAAGATTACTTGTGTGAGCTTTTCACAAAACTCCAGCCATTGACATCACATACATAAGACCTCGCCTCCCCCAAGTCACACCTTAGAAAATCAAAACCACACACCTACACAAAGGAGGAACAACTACTGAGCTAATAGAACTATATGTATGGTCTTCTCGTTTTGGAGTCCTTATCATATGTCGAACTGTTATCTGCAGTCTTATGTGCTGTGTTCTATGGAAATGAATACTGAATACCTTCTTGATCTTCCACAGTACTTGACCTTGTGCTAGTTAATCCTTTTTTTAGGAAAGGGAATACATTAATATCCTAGCTTCTGCATCGATTAATGCATATGGCTGTTGATTATTACAACCTCACAAAAAAGTTCAAGTATCTAAAAACAAAATTAAAGCTCCCATAAAAAGATCAAGTATCTAGAAACAAAATTAAATATCAATTCTATTATTGAAACTCCAACCAAAACTAGCAAACACCTTCATCACATCCAATTCAATAACCCTACAACCCGTCTTTATGAACAGGCGATCCTCCTCCTTCTGTAGAAGAGAGCATTGTCTTAACCAAAAGGTTCCTCTAAATATAACCTGTAAATAGGAGAGAGCTTTCATATTGTCAAACACAATTTCATTCCTAGTTAACCACAGAGACCAACAAAGAGCGCTTGCCCCCACAAGGATTTGCAACCTCAATTTCTTATCTAATCCCTGTAGCCACCCTGTGAATAAATTGTGTATGCTAGTTGGAGGTTTCAAATTTAAGGCAATATGCACAATCCTCCAAACAAATTTAGCATAATTACAATCAAAAAATAAATATTGTATAGATTCATTGGAAGAACAAAAACAACATTTCCTATCCCCCTGCCAACGTCGCCTAGCTAAATTATCTTTGGTTAGAACTACACCCTTAAATAAGTACCACATGAATACTTTAATCTTAAGCAAAATTTTAATCTTCCATAAAGCACTGTTACAAGGTAGAGCCCGGGTTCCCATTAAAGCCTTCTACATTGAACTTACTGAAAACAACCCATTTTGATGTAGCCCCCACACAAAACGATCACTTTGGCTTTTAAGGCGAACATTAACAATCATAGCAACAATACAATGCCAAGCATGCAAATTTGCCCCCGACAAAGATCTCCTGAAAGCTACATTTAACGGTGTTGTAGACAGTATTGTTCTGACAGAAGCACTTTTCTTTCTCACAATATTATATAAAGCCGGAAAAAGCAATCTAAGGGGTCATGTTGCCAACCACGAATCCTCCCAAAACTGCACTTGAGATCCATCTCCTAGATCAAACTTTCTCATAGACAAGAACTCACTCTTGACCTTCATGAGGCCAGCCCAAAACTGAGAGTCTCCTAGCATGTATTGAACCTGAGATAAAGACTTATCCCTCAAATACTTATTTTTCAGCAACTGTTGCCAAACCCCTTCACCATTTAAAAGTTTGAAAAGCTATGCGAAGAATACACGAAGGGTGCAACTATACGAAGAGGAAGGCTTCAGGATACTGCCAAATTTTATAACGGAGAAACTGAAGTCACGTGCCATCGACGAAGACTTTGCAGTGAGGTGTTTTCTGATGCATGCCTTCTGCACTATGCTGTTCTCAAACACTGACAACTACATTAGGCTCGAAGATTTGGTTTAGACTGAGAACATGAATGGAATTGCTAGCATTAATTGGTGTAAAGCTGTTGTAGACAATCTAAGAATATCATTTATAATATACATTTGTAGAAAATAATAAAAAATGTAATAATGAACAGCTCGATGTATCTATCGATGCAACGGCTGAAATATTAATATATTTTCTTTTCTAAAAAAAATGATGTCTTGCAATATCTGGCCCTCTTCTATGGTCTAAAAATCAAAGGATGGGTAACAAGTCATAATGGTTGGGGTTTGTTCCTCCTACTTATTATTCTTGTTTTCCAGATACCCAACAAAAGATGGAGGATTGATTGAGCCATGGAACCCAGGCAATATGTAATCGCCGCACCTTAACTTGTGCTGCAGTAATAGGAAATAGAGTGCTAATGGGTTCAGTTACACAGTTTACTCCTGCATATGGAAACAGAGACGCACGGAACCTTTCCAGTTGACATTGTCATAGACCTCTAGCATGTTTTTCAGACAGTTCGTTAGCATCAAAAATCCTAAACGAATCTCTGAATGCTTCTCATCGTACAAAAAGACTCCATGTTTTCCCCTCAGTTTGATATAATTTTTTTGCCATTAAAGAGAAACGTCAAACTAATTAACAAAAGAACACACTCAAATCTGCCTGAAGACCAGAATGACCTTTTCCGAGCCATACCTCGAACTCCCCGAACGCCCGCAGCCTCTCAAGAATCTGCTCCATGGGGAAACACCACACCTGCAGCCAACAGGGGAGAAAACCAAACAAGTAATCAACAAGGCCACCTCCGCATTGAAGCCAACCCAAGAACACAACTTAAAAAAAATCGATATTTCTTCCCCGAAACACTCGCCTTCTTCTCCATGACGCAGACACCAATCTTGATCTTACTACTTTTGCTCGGAAAGAACCTCCTTTTCATCGCTCTTACTACTTTTGTTTACGTGCTAGCCGTCAACAAGACTCTTCTCCTTTTCAGCTTTCCCTCCTCATGTTCAGCAATAAATTAGTCGGAGATACGGTAGTTATCGGCTTATTGTTACGGCACACGGTAAGTTTCGGTTTACTTGCAAGGACAACCACACATTCAGAGTTTCAGACAATACACGAGTCTAGTAGCCCACAAGCACAATTTAGAGGACTAGTACGTTTTTGGCTGTCAAAGTTTGTGAGGGCATCAATAGTAACTGCAACTTGGCGAGTGCTTTTGGATTAGGTGTTTTCTTCCTTTCTTTTTCACATAGAAGAAAATATGTAGCAAAACTTAATCGACACTGCTTTTGGACAACGCATGGTATGAACTCGTGTTTGCTTTAGTTGTAGACGATCGACGTCGAGATATCTACGATGATTTTATCCATTAATTATACATGTGAGTGTGTGCGTGTATATTAGCCGTAAGCCGTAGTATGTTTAAAAATAAAATACAACTGCATGTACATGTGAATGGGTGAATGGGTGCGCCTAGTATTTCATTTGACTAAATTTGCACTAAAGTTTGCTCAGTATCATTTTCTATCAGATAATCCCATCACTTTGTAAGGTAGCAATCGGTTCCTTCTATTTATTTGGTGCAAATACACTGACATATAAGTAGACCGTTGGTGGTGTATTTATACGTCACTATATTTGCATATCTTCTTTTAAATTAGAGTAGTAAAAATACTTCATATTTCATCGCACTGAAGTGGTGAAGGCACTCATGGTTTACGTCGCTCAGGACGAAAATGTAGATTGAATCGTCTTTCGAAAGATGCATACTGTATTATATATATATATAGTCTTACAAAATAATATTGCTACTTTTAAAAAGAACGGCCAGATATATTTAGGAGACTGCGAAGAAAATGTATATGAGCAAGCAAACGTCTCTTGCAAGACCCAGCAAAGCGCTCTTGCATTACTATACTACGGAGCAGCTCAAAGTAGGTTCCATCAGCTTACGGAGGCCCTTGACGTTATTCAGCCATGTCATGCAAAAAAAAATTCTTCTCAGGCATCCACTCCTGCTGGTATTCTTCTACAGTTGGTCCTGACAAATAAACACAGGTATTTTTATAATTGATGTCCTCTAACCAGGTACTTAATCACAAAACAGAAAACAATAAGGAACAAAATGTTCTATAATTTACAGGCATCAGAGCTTGCCAATGACACACAATCACATCCCATAAAAGGCGACGTACCTATCAGATGTCCTTTGGGTCTGAAAGTGATAATCAGAAAAAGGTTGGGGAATCAATCACCAAATTTTCAGCTGTCAAATCTTTGCCCCAAAATCAAGTATTACACCTCAAAATCCTCCCTTTCAGATGAATCAGAAGCCAAAACAGCTAAAAATGGAATACCTAAGCAGGAATATTTTGAAGAACATTCAGTCATACCTTGAAATATCCAGGCAAATGCTCCCATTAGAAGAGCCCCCTGAAATTAGGCGAAATTGACCCGTGATCTAATCCAATTGGTGCTCCAGTCGGTGTCGGCGTCGAGATCGTAGCAGGAACATCCAACTGGAATATCCCAAAAAAATGATTTTGGAGGCTCATGCGAAATTGTCTGACCAAATCTTTGTGCTACGCGCCACATAATCCAAGGACTTCTGGGAGCATTTGCCTCCACGTTCAAACTCCAGAAATGATTACTTTCGGCTCTGGACAAATACAGTTACGTACTGATCTTTTTTTATACATAGAAGTATAGAACCCATGAGTTAAGGCAAGGGTAGAATATTTGTATTTAACACAACTGATAGAATATTTGATTTTGTAAGTTTTGATCGAACTGGAGCACTGGAGACCATTTGATTTACTGGAGAGTCGTCTAATCCGTGTAACCGACAATTATTATAGTACTGTCTGCTTTGTGTCTGCTTTCATAAGGTCAGCAGTTTGATCTTTAGGAAGACAGCATCTGAGAATATTGTTCTTTGAAGAACCAGATGCGTCACTACAGTATTATATATATATATATATATATATATATATATATATATATATATATATATGACGTATAGCCACCGAAGGTATGGCATACTGATTTTTCTTTTAAATTCTTTCATAATGGAGAGGTCAAATGTGGAGTCCAAATACCAAGGGACCCAAACATTTCTCAAACAAGCAGGTAAATATAGCCCGGGGTTGGTAAAGTTATCATATAAGAAATTGACCAAATCATGTTGCGCACATAATTTTTACTCAGATGACAACACAAGAATGAATCTGATGTTTTGCTTCTCTGCTGGCTATAAAGGGGAATCCAGCATGATACTAACTAATCAGACTCTAAGCCAGAATTCACTGCAACGGTAAATCCACTCCCACAATAGACGTTAACTGAAGCATAAGAACGTGGCCTCTTATCACCTATATTTACTCTCTGGGGAGTCAATTGATCACAAGTGTCTCCCAAACCAAGCTGTCCATGCTCTCCCCATCCCCAGGTGAAGACTGATCCTTTATCTGATAAATAGATGCAAGAGCAATTAGTTTGTTTCACCCCTGGATTAAGTGCTCATTTTCAGCCTTGAGTAATTTTACCTGTTACCGAAGCAGAATGTTCAGTGCCAGCAGCTATGTGCACCACCTGTTCTCCATCAACACAGGGAACCTTCACCAGAGTTGATGATGAGGATGACTCTGCAAATCACAAAGACAAATTTTATATGGCGGGAGGAAAGAATGCATGCAGATCAATGGCAAAGAAAAGAATACCATATGCCTCTTATTGAAGAAAAAAATGTTCGACGTCCGATTTACCCAATGCCATGAGTTTATTTCAACTCATTTTGTATGAACGCTAAGCAGATTGTTATTACAAAAAATTAACAGAAAGCACAACTGTTGGGCAATAATTACTTGGCTAACACATAGAATGCGTATTCATCTATATGTAAAAATATCTTCCAGTCCAGCTACTGGTTCCTAAAAACTTAATACAACTACATGACATGATACAACCAAAATTGAAAAGGGACTACCATCATGATTATGACTTGTTGTGGCGGGATTTAGTCTCTGCACTGGCTCTGCACTTGGCAACACATGGGGATCAAGCTTGCGATGACGGTAAGCACCAATTGTGTACAATTCACCTGCTGTAAATGCAGAATCCCTACTCATTTGACAGCAGTTCCAGAAAACATATTTCAAATGAAAAGGAACACTGCACCACATACCAGATAAAACTAATGCATGATGCCATCCTAATGCCACTTGAGAAATACTCAAAGAGGGAAAGACTGGCCGAGGTTGATCATCATCATGTTCACCAATTAATGCTCTTCCCCAGATGTACAACTGACCAGATTCTGTTCCATGCAATGAAAGGCAACCATGTTATCATGTCCAAGTACCAAAGAGAAAGTGTTTGCACAACAAATTTACAAGGCTTACCATCCAATGCGGTACTGTGATCTCCATTGGCATATATATTCCCTATCTTACAGTTTGGAAAACCATCAATTAATCTAGGAACGTTGTAGAACTTTTGGTTCCTAGCGCACCTACCAATTTGTCCCCGTCTTGCTGAGCCAAATCCATAGAGAGAGTTATCTGCAAGAATGAGGACTAGCAGTGTCATCAGTTTGTAACATATATAACAATTATTAGTCTGTCAATACATCAAGTAGTAGAGGTGTCCGTAAAATTGTCAAGACGTCCAATAGGAAAGATATATGATTGATGAGCTAAAACCTGCAAAATTTCCTGCATATCCATCATTAGAGCACAGAGATGGTGCAGCATCCTTCTGCAAAGAATGCTGAAGGATGGCTCAAAGGTACACAGCCGTTCATAGATTTCATATCATCAGAGAAAACAGTTGCCTTCAAATTCTCAGATGACTGATAGGAAAGATTATATGGTTGCGGACTGATGATCCTCCCACTCTCCTGAATCACTAGTGCAGAAGGATGCTTCTGCATCCACATGAATGCTTTGTATGTCATAGTTGGGAAAAATTCAAAGAATCAATAACCCAAGGTTGCTGGCATGTTTGACTTCAAAGAAGTGTGTAACTGTGTATAGCTGATCTGTTGTTGATTTTCGCTTTCAATAAAAAATGTCAGTAGGATCTTGCCCTGCTATAGCGATGCCTATCCTCAATCGTAAAGAAAAATATTGATTAATTATTTCTCTCAAAGGCTGTTTAAACTTTAGGAAATGCATTACAGGATATGATTGGACCATTTAAAAGTTGGGTATTGACCGGACAATGGAAGATTTCTGAACAAGTGGTTTCAGAAGAGATAACAGAGTAAATATGTGCAGGTTCATGTACTATGCAGTTTCTTAAAAATTAAGCTAACATCGCAACACATGATGTTGCATACCTTTCAAAAGGACAAGAGAATGACGCATCCCAAGTGCAAGCCTCACAACATGCTTTGTGGTAAAGTATGCCACTTCAAAAGGCAAGTTTCTTGGGTGGTTATCACCAGCACCAAGCTGTCCAAATGAACCATCTCCACACATGAAAAGCTGTCCAGAATCTGAAAATAAGAACTAGAAACATCACAGCTAAGCTCATCAGAAATGGTTTGTTTTTGAAACAAAATAAACAAAAGATGGAATAGATTGGTCAAAAACAAAAATGCATATACAATATGTGATATAGAGATATAAAGTAGAATATGTTGAACATAAAGCATAGAAGATCAAAAGAAAGTACAAGAAAATGAGTGGTTTCAGAATTGGACACCTGTAGCAAATCCAGAATGGTTCCATCCAGCAGACACACAGGTTATTGTGTAGTTCTCAAAGAACTTCACAAACTTTGGATGAGGGATGTTCTCCATGTCCCCATGACCAAGTTGACCATTTGTACCTCTTCCCCAAGTAAATACTTCACCATCACCTGAAATATTGAGAGTAGCTGTTCAAAGAACTGATGCATATTACTCTCGTCAAAGCATCTGATGCATAAAGTAAATTCTTGAGGACTGGTGAAAATGGTGACAAGGTTGTCAATATATTGCATTAATATAGGCATAAAAATATGCACATTTACCAGCCCGTCTCAAAACACCTGAGGGGGGGGGGGGGGCAAAAGACCCTAGGTTGCCAATGAGAGAATTTTCTTCCTACTAAATGATCAAGCTTCAACGAGCAATATATCTTGATAATAGAACAAGAATGCTCTGAAAAAATGGCCAAGGACTTTGAACCTAAAAAAAACACTCAGCCCCTTAATTACAAGTATACAGCAGAGAGATCTTTCTCCACTTAATGGCGCTAAGTTCAGAAATTCAGAACAAAAGAATTAGGGGAAGGTTATAAATTTGTGCAATAGAAAACTGTTCTGGTTAATCATCAAGCCTAACACAGCAACACTTCAGTGGTGTTTGGATGAAAGTGATTATTCTAGACACTAGAATTAGTTAAAACTGAACTCTCTGAATGTCTGTTGCTACGGTTAGCAAAACTACCTTGCCGTACACAAATTCATTGTCAATCTAGGTATCTAACTGAGTTCAACTTCTAGCGATGCGAGAACCAATCACTACTACAAGGATCGCTTGCTAAGAAAAGGTGGCAGCTTTGAACGGGACCGTGGCTTACTTGTGAGAGCGATAGCGTGGGCGCCACCGCCGGCGACGAAGGAAACCCGACCGCGGCAGCGAGGGGGCAAGAGGAGCGGCTGCGGGAGGTGGTGGTCCTGGAAGACGCCGTTCCCGAGCTGCCCGTCCGTGCCAGCACCCCAACTCCACGCCCACACCGCGTCCTCCTCCTCCGCCGCCGCCGTCGCCGCCGCCGCTGGAGCCGCCGCCTTCTCCATGCCTCCGAAGTCCGAACCGGGCCGGTGTGAGAAAAAATTCCACGGGACTTCCGTCCTTTGCTTTCCGAAAGGACTTCAGTTCCCTGCGTGACGCGTGTTCGGGCACGAATCTCAGAGCACTATTCCCTTTTTCCTCTAATCTCCTGAGTCTCGACGGTTGCCATAGTTACGTTACGTGTGATGACATTCTCAATTTTTAAAACCTTATGATAACCTTATAATTTTTTAACCATGATAAGCGGTAACCTTCACCAAAACAATAAAGAAAACTCAATCTTCAGTCTCGACTCTATCCTGAGCTCATGAGCGACTTTGAGAGAGGAGCAATATCAAGCTCGAACGACCAGACCATAATTAAGATATTCGTGATGCATGTATTTGCTTAGAGTGAAATTCATCAACTTTTTCTTTTTAAAAAAACAAAGACAAAAATATTGTTATATTGATAAAGTAGGTGCAAATTATATAATTTTTTTATAAGGCGTCTTCACATATAAAAAACGTCAAAAAAAATTATGGGATATCTCTCCATATATGTTCCTTCAGTTTTATCACTTCTCTCTTTATCCAAGCCATAGCCTTTTCTTTTATCTTGTGACTATGGCAGCAGACGTGATGATAATGTTGGAAAATCCGTGCATATTGTTCGCAACATAAATCCATGACTACCAGTGGTTTTTTTTATTTTACGATGATTTGACCAGTCGGTGCCATCATTCTTCTATCTCAGTGGATCTTTTGCCTTTGTAGATTGGTTCAGTCTTTTATTCATTATCTATATGAGACCTACGTTATATTTTTTACAGATTTTTTTTGATAATAGGTATTGTGTTAAATTTATATCGATGTTTCTTGAGTAGTGCGATATTTGGGTCACAACTGTTGATTCTGACCTTCTCTTTTCTGTAGCCTATCCGTGCGCTATCCCGGTTTTGAAGTACCAGCTACCGAAAGAACTTGCAAAACTTGGAAGAATCCGTTCAACTTATGGGTGCAAAACTGTGACTTTTCCTCAAGACAACGTAGGAGAAGTCGGCAACCCGGAATCCTTCTCAATTTTTGACATATGGCCTGCAACAAGTGACAACGTGTGGCCTTCTAGTTCTAGCAGTAGTACTACTATTCTCAGAATTTGATTCCCTTTTAAACGTGTTTGATCTCCGTGCTCTCTCACAAAATTCTGTAAGTAAACGAAACAGTCAGACGCTCGAACTCGAGCGAGTTTTCTTACGTTCTCTCCTAACCGGATTGCCAAAGCAGCACATCACCTTCTGCACCTCGGATCATTTCCATTTGTCCAAAAGGAGGGCAAATGGCCTAATAGGCCACCGAAGCTCACGACAATGGCGGTCGATCTGATCTGTGCTTTTTTGACGGTGTGAAAGAAACAAGAACCCGACCAGCATCTGCTGATCTCCGATCGATGTTTCGTGTCCGCGAGAACCAGCGTGCTACCTTGGTTTGTGGTTCGATCGAGGTCTTGGAACGAGCTGCCGGTGGTAAGCTTCCTTCCATCGCCGGCCGGACGATTCTCGCCGTCACGTCGCGGTCGAATCTATAATCGCCTCTATCTTTCACGAAGAATTGAAGATAAGTGCTTATAACTAGGATCGCCGTTCACTGAATAATAAAGGCTAAAGGTTTCTGACTTTTACCAACTTCAACGTTGTCATCGACACTAATTGTTCTCTCTTTTACGGCCTTTTTCTGAATTCTGAACACTTCTACTGACCTTGTTACCGTGTGTATCAGGCATTGCGTGCCTTGAAGTTAATGGGAAAAAATTCCATACAACTCTGTTACAAACCCAATCCATTGCAACCCCACCTAATTTTACGACCCGTGGCAGTCCCTTCCATCCAACGACGACCCCGCGAATTCCTCTCGCACTCGGCTCCGTCAGGCCCCGATTCCTCTCGTGGCTCGGCTCCGTCGCGCCCCCAATTCCTCCTATGCCCAGCGGCGCCGCCACCTCCTCTACCCCCGCCGCCTCCTTCTCTGGCCCTCACCGCCGCCTCCTCATCTGCCCCCGCCTCCGTCGCCTTCTCATCTGGCCCCAAATCGTCGGCGGCGGCGGCGGCGGTTCCACCGGTTGTCCACCCGCGCGGCGGCGCTGGCCGACGCGTCCCTCCGCGTCGGGACGCTGCCCAGGGCCGCCCGCCACACGCGCCGTCGACGGTGCTAACGATTCGTGGGTGGACAAGGTAGTAGGCGGTGCTTATGACGCTGCCTCCTACTTGCGCGCACGGCGTCATCGTCGGCGGCGGTTTGGCCGGACTACGACGACGGGACCTGGCCGGACAGATGGGCTTTGGCTGGACTACGATGACGGGACCTGGCCGGCGTGCTTTCGCCACACCAGCTTCGACATGGACAAGGTAGTAGGCTACTAGCTGCAAAGCTCCTCCTCTCTGTAGCTCAATTCTGGTAAAGTTAATTGCATAGAGGAGGAAGCATGGCAAGGTGGTTATTATTTGGTGCTAACCTTATCGATTCATGGTTTCATGATTTCATCAATCGATTTCCTGCTATACTATAGATATTGCCACTGAAGCCGACGCTTGAGAAGTACTGGCCGTCCCTGTACTGGTCATCCTCTTCCACTTGCTTCAGTGGCAAGGGGCCCTTCTGGGCTCATGAGGTATATAAGTTTCACAAATCAGAACAAATGCATTGGATTTTATGAGTATACCTCTTTTTCTCAGATTAAATTGCACCGTACTGTAGGAAATGTTGGCAAGTGGTGGTATCCATGTTTCAAATGGTAAACAATATGCACTGAGTTGTTTGCAAGAAGGGCTCAGTTGAAGAAATGTTGCATATGCTGTACAATAAATACCAATATAATCTTGCTTTTTCAAAGAAAACATGGTGTTATATATCCAGCCCCTTGATTGCTTACTACTACTGCTACCAATGAAAACGTATCAAAGAAGAAGTATTGCCCTCGATACATCACTCTGCCAACATATGATCCCACAGGTAAGTTCAGTTGATGGAATGTAAATCATGTTCAACTCTTGATGCACATGCTAATTCTATTGTCTGATTTGTGTGAACATGGTTGCAGAACTTGGTAATTCTACTCGGAATATCATAGAAGAAGTCGAAAGTGAGGCATATGGATATCTTTATACATCCTAAGATGCGATTAACACGAGCAAGAATTACATGACCATGAAGAAGCTGGTAGTTCAGGGCTGCCTGTGTTCAAATGTACAATGTGTTGGTTTTTTTATATGCAGTGATACAATGTGCAATGAACAATATGTTCAAATGTATAATGGTTGATATTCAAATGCGCTGGTTCAAATGTACAATGTACAATGTGTTCAAATGTACAATGATTGATATTCAAGATGTTGTATAAATTGAATGAAATTATTGGAAAATTATCTGTCGCTTTGTGTTGTCTTCAAAGTTACAAGTAAAAAAATAACATATGTCATCAGTCAGTATTTCAGCCTGACAAAAGCAAGAAACATATTTATGTTTGATTGTACCATGCGAGTAACATCCGATGTTTATGTTTGATTGTATGAATCAAAATGTGATCACCGTACTTGTGATGGCTGCTCTCTGTCGACCCTATAACCACCGTCATCCTCATCTCCTGCTGCACAGAGAGGCAGCTTCCCGCCGGCGGCGTCCTCGGCGGCGATGTCCTTCCCGGCCTCGTCCCCTGCGGCAATTAATTGATATAAATTCATTAATACTTCTAAGAAGCGAGCACCTCGCACTCCAAACCTAGCAGGAAGAGCAGAGACTACCAGCGAGTAGGTTCTCCCGGCGGCGGAAGGCGTCCTCGGCGGCGGAATAGGGAGAGTTGGCTCGGCTGGGAAGATGAGAAGCGGGCGCAACTTGGACGATCGAGCTGCAAGGCGCTCGAAATTTTTGGGTTTGTGGGAGCCGCGCGTGAGCCGGCGGGGACGCTGTTGGATGTAATTAGCTGCCACGTGTCGCATAGTTAGATGGGGTTGCAATGGATCAGTTTTGTAACAGGGTTGCATGGAATTTTTTTCCGAAGTTAAGGGCAGGAACAATGCGGAAAAGGTAAAAAAGAGGAGGAATATATCGAGCTTTATTCGTTTACCTCCGATCCATCACACGCACTCGCCGATGGATCAGCTGCTGACAGCGGCGCACGCAGGATGGTGGCCGGGCTGGAAGCTCCAAATGCCGCGAGAAGCATCACTAGCTCATCTGCAGCCTGCACCGTGGTCTATAAATATACCTCCAGGACCGGCTCTGTTATTACTCTCTCCAATTCTCTATTGAGCAAACTAGCAAGGATCATCTGAAACAGAAGCCAGCGACCACTGACCAGCATGGATGACTTACCGCAAAAAACCGCCACGGTTTTCACATGTACCATGGGGGTGCGGCACGGCATCCCCACAGTTTGTTTGAATAATTTCGTGCGAATTAAAAAAATAAAAAAATCATTTTATCTCATATATATATATATTATCACAAAAAATAAATTTCGCGCGGTTTGCCGCGAAAAACGTGGTATGTGGCGTGGTTTTCGCTCAAACCGTGGCACGACACGGATTTGAATTTGGTTCAAATTTAAATTGCAGTTTTCACGGTTTTTGGCGCGGTTTAGACGAAAACCGTGGTACGATAAAACGTAGCGAAAACTACTGTTCACTGCGTCGTGGTTTTCGCACAAAAACCATGCTACTACCGTGGTACAACATGATACACTTGCACGAAATACAAAACCCTGGGCGCGGATAGAGGTAGTCCGCCGTCGTGCGCGTCACCGGCGGCTTCCATGACGCCACCGAGGCATTGAGACGGGAACGGGGGAGGCAAGCCATCATTGCCATATACAGCCGCACTATCCAATCATTGTCATATCTCTCGCTATTCAAAGTTTGATGGAGATACATCGGTGAAAAAGGCTACTATGATGGATCATGACATGTTGAAGAGACCAAGATCGGTGAAAAAGGCAGGAAGAAAACGTCGGGGCATCTCCACGGATCATCAGGAGCAACTGGATACGGATGTGGACGAGACGACTAAGATAAGCTATTTCATTGATCCCGATTCATTGGAGTGTGAGATTTGATTCATGTCTCTCGAAATAATGGAGCCCAGCCAAAAACATAGGTAAATGTAGTTTTGCCTCGCATCATGCATATGGTTAACCATGTTCATCGCTGAGAAAATTTTATAGCGGTAGCTTCTTTTAGTTGCAAAACTGTATTTGTTTACCTGTTTATCTGTTATTGATCTAACATTTTTTCATGAACTAGCTGATGGCCTTATTGCACTAGCCTTTGGACTGACAGTTACCTGCTTGAGGAGGAAGCTCTCTTTTCCAGTATCTCCTTCCCGAGCTTCCATCCCCAGCCATTCTGCTCTACTGTCATGCAAAGCAACGTTTTAGAAGGTATGATTCTTTTCTTTCTACTCGGATCAACGCAAGAATGATGCTCTCTTTTTCCTAATCGAAAAGGAATGGTGCTTTCTGGATTTGTGTTGCTTAGACACTTGTTTCTTGCCATGCAGACGAGCTTGGTGTCATCTTTGAAGATGATGTGCTGAAGTATTAGGATGAGATGGAGCAATCGAAGAACAAGGTAAAACAAAGTGAGAAGAGATTGCCACTGCTCTATTACAGTGATGAGAACGAAGCAGCCTCCAAGAGCATGAGAGACGATGTTAGATCAGAGGAGAAGGCATTGAAGTTCCAGCTCGCGTCGCAGTACTTCTACATGCCAATCACATAGGCCACACGAGGGTTTAGAGTTTAGGGTTTAGGGTTTAAAATAGAGTTTAGGGTTTAGGTTAAGGGTTAATGGTAAAAGGGTTTAGGTTTAAGGTTTAGGGTTTAAGGTTTAGGATTTAGGGTTTATGGTTTAAAATAGTTTAAATACGACAAATTTTAATTATATGTTATTATTTCAATTTAAAAATTTTTTCAAATAGGCCACATGTTAAATATATATTATTATTTAAATTTTAAATAGTTTGGAATATGACAAATGTTAATTATATGTTATTATTTTAATTTATAATATTTTATGTTAATTATATGAACATATGCTAATTATATATGAATATATGAACATATGTTAATTATAATTATATATGAATATAACACAATATAATTGGGCACTGTAATAATTAGTCCCGGTTTTTGAAACCATCCGGGACTAGAGGTGAATTTCTCGGCGGGAAAACATCTCTAGTCCCGGTTGGTGGCTTCAACCGGGACTAGAGATGCCCACCTACTGGGACACGTGGCGCCGCCATCTCTAGTCCGGTTGGTGGCTTCAACCGGAACAAAAGGTATGTTGTATTGTCCGGTTGAAGCCACCAACCAGAGTATATCGTCTCTAGTCCCTTGTTGGCTTCAACCAGACAATAGATGCCGTACCTATATATAGCAAGGGCTTCACTGGGATCCAAATACTTAGCCATTTTCGCACAACTGCATCGTCTTCTTTGCCGTCGCCGAGCACAAGGACGCCGCCGCAGCACGTCGTCTCCGCCGTCTTCGTCGCCGTCGTCGTCGCCGAGGACCGCCGCGCCAAGGTCTTCGTCGTCGTCGCCGCCGCTGCGCGCAGTTAGCCGCCGCCGCCCCTTTTTCTCCGTGATGCGCGCTAGGGTTGCATTTGCCGCTCGATGCCATCGCCATCGCCACCATTGTCGTCTCCGCCGCCGTCGCCGTCGCCTCCGCCCCCTCCCCTTTCCACCCTCTTCCTGATCCCCACGCCGGCCGGCCGCCCCTTAAACCCTTAAACCTTGCCTCCCCCTCCACGCGGCCGGCCGGCTGCATCATCGTCGCCGTCGTCGCCTCCCCTCCATGCCGCCGCCGCTGCCGCTGCCGTGCTATATGTTTAATTAATATGAATGTGAATGAATTTTGTGAATTTTCTGAATTTTGTGAATGTGAATGAATGAGGAGGATTTGAATATGATTTCGATGTGTATGTGTAAATTTGTGAATCTGATTTCGATGTGTATGTGTAAATTTGTATGAACTTTATATGTAAATGGACTGTTTATTTAAATTTTAATGCATGAATATTGTGAATTTAGAATTTTCAATGTGTATTTAAATTTAAATGCATGAATAAATTTAAATTTGAATGTGTATGTGACTTGTGAAGTTAGTATTTTGCAACGAACTAGAACGATAAAATCAACAAACGGATGTGAACGGACGGACGGACGGACGGCTGTACGGACGTGGACGAACGTACGGACGCACGAACGAACACTCGTTCGGTCAGTCGGTCGTGCGTTCGTTCATTCGTTCGTTCGGTCGTTCGTTCGGTCGTTCGTTCGGTCGTTCGTTCGGTCGGTCGATCGGTCGTTCGGTCGTTACAACGTACATAGGCATGCAACGTCCTCTCTCTCTCCTCTCCTCTCCACTTCCTCTCCTCTCGACCTTATCTCCCTTACATACATAATCATCTCTTTCTCTCCCCTCCTCCAGATGATCGTACTCACAGACGTTAACGAACGTTAGAACGAACGGACGATAGTTTAGGATTTGGGTTTGGGTTAGGGTTGGGTCCGAACGAATGGACGTGAACGAACGATAGGTTAGGGTTAGGGTTGGGTTTAGGGAACTGCATTTAGGGTTTAGGGTTTAGGGTTGAGGGTGAACGAACGAACGACAGAACGGAGATGTGAACGATAGATTGAACGAATGGTCGGTCGTTCGGTCGTTCGTTTGGTCGTTCGGTCGTTCGTTCGGTCGTTCGGTGAAGATGTAATCCAGGAAGTGACTTCTAAAAAAATATCACCATTGTGGATGTGCACAATTGGATCTAGTGTCTATCGGATTTCATCTATTTTTTCCATCTTCTTCTTTTCTGACTATGTTTTTTACGTAGACATATATGATATTCCTAAATAATTGATACATGTATTAACCGACAATAACTTTTTTCAGAATTCTTTGATTAAGTCCTCAACCCACATCAATCAAATGGCAGATCGTGATGAGGAACAGTTTCTCCTTGATGAGATCGCACGAGGAACAAAGTTTTACAACGAGGAGGGACATGAAGATTCAGATCAGTACCTCAACGAGGAGGGGAACGAGGGCGGAGACGAGCAGAGGAACGAGGAGAGGAATGAGGGCTCCGCCTCCGCCTCTGCTGGACAGAAGAGGCCACGCGGCCTCAACAAGAAAATAGAGGGTCGGCATGTCATAACGGAGGTGGCACCTGACGGTCGACCAATTGCCCTAGAGGACGCCGCAAGGAAGTTTGTGGCGTACAGCGGATGGGTGGTGAGGGATCACGTGCCCATAAGCGTTGCCAACTGGAGGCGGTCTACCAAAGGAGGAGAGGAGCAGAGTTATCTCCCAGACTCAGAGAAAGAGATGCTGTGGACAACAATGCTGCAGACGTTCACCACCCCAGACTCAGATCAGGCAAGGTCAAGGAATGGACGTTGAAGAAAATGACAAAGCTCTTCAGGAACTACAAGAAACAGTTACACAAGAAATATATCCTGAAGGGCCAGACACTAGACTTTGACAAGTTTCCAAAGCTCAGAGATCATTGGGATGCTTTTGTTGAGCACAAGACCAGTGAAGAAGCGCAATCTATCATAGAAAAGAATAAGGCCAACGCAGCAAAAAAGAAATACCATCACAGGCTTGGGTCAGGCGGCTATAAAAAAGCAATGGAGAAATGGGAAAAATGGAAGCTGACCTAGAAGCATGGGATATCGTTCCAGGCACAGCAAACAGGCCGGAATGATCAAAGAACTTGTTCTATGCTCACGGCGGCTCATTAAATCCCGTCGATGGCACAGTGATCTTTGGTGATGAAATTCAAGAAGTCGGACGAAGGTTAGAGGAGACGGTGCAGGCCAGTTCCTCGGGCTCGTTCGGGCCGATAGAGAGAAGGACGAGCTAACGCTCGACCTCCAAAACCCGAGCACCCGGGCGTACGCGAGAAAAGGCGTCGTCCCCGGAAATATGGGTTCCAAGCTGACATTGACACATACAAGAGCCGAATGAGGTCAAAGCGAGAGAATGATGCTAGATTCGCTGAGATGGAAATGAGGCTTTCGCAGATCGATCAGATTGTCGACGAAAGGGTGGTCGTAAGGTTGGCGAGGAGCGGAGCGGTGGGTTAGCCAACAATGGATCCAAGCAACAACCGCACAACTCCAACAACAGCGCAGAAGCGCGTCTACTCGGAAATGAAGACGAGCCGGCCCCACAAGCTCAACCAGTCCACCGTGCCCGTGGATGACATCACACGGCGGACCCGTGTGATCTGCGCATCCCGTGAAAAACATAACAATAAAGGTATGTTCGTACTTTTATGGTGTACGTATATTTTCTTGAATAACTTGTCAATCAACGTTCATTATTAACTAATAAGCAATCTTCTCGAACAGGTCGCATCGGGCATGGCTATTCCAGTAGCCCGAGACGGCACCTACCACTCCCGGCCCATTCCACCTTCGTACTCGAAGGTTGAAATTGAACAGTGGAACGCGGCTATGAAGATCCGGAGCTGGATATCCCGGAGGAGACGGGAGACGACGCTAGGAGAAACGGCTCATGGAATATTTCTCTGGAGGAAGATCTTCATAAAATTCCCCGGACGAACAGCGTCTCCTATCGTTCCACCGTCCTCGCCTCCACGTGGGGCGTCTCCTCCACCTCCTTCACCACCTCCGCCTCCTCCGCCTCCTGCGTCGCCTCCATGAGCACCGACTCCTAAAGGGCCGTCTCCAACTCCACCACCTTCCAACCCTCCTCCGTCGCCACAATGAGCACCGACTCCTAAACGGTCATCATCCAAGAGCGCGCCGTCAATATCAAGCGGTCGTCCAAGAAAGACTCAGAGAATTGAGAAGACGCCGCCACCCGCACCAAAGCGGTCGGCCTCAAGCAGGGCGAAGAAAGCGGGCAAAGATGTACCCCAGCTTGACATGCAGCCACAGAAGCCTATGGAGTTCAGCACGATCCCAAATATTAGACCTGATTTAAGACAACTCATTCAAGAAGCTGGAATTAATATGGATCAATTACACGGGCTTGCACCCCTGGTGAAGGCTCCGCTTAAATACAAGTTCAACCTTGGAAAGCCTCTCGTCAAGCCAGATCTCGTGAAAAGGCTTCCAACTCAGATGTACCGCTTCCATCAGTGGTACATGTAACGATCCAGCAAGGGCGAAGACATGATAACATGCAAATATTCAATTGACTACTTCTTCGATGGAGATGACTACCGTTATATCCGATTCGAAGATATATTCGACCTGTACCAACTTGATGCCCTCGACGTCTCATTTCTAACCGCGCGGGTTTTGTAAGTATCGCCCGGTTATTTCGTTTCTTACCTCCTTGAATTTAGCTGACTAAAATTCTTTTTAACCGTTGTAGAATGGCGATCCAATATTGCAACAAGCACGAATGCACCAAGCATGGATTCATGGATCCACGGAAAATCAACGGCCCATTGGTTGATCAGTTTTCTAATGACACAGTGGACAACATATACAACGCGCTTGTGAAGCAACCCTTCCGGTTCTTCATCCTTCTGCCCTATAATACTGCGTAAGTTTTTTCTTTCTTTCCGAACCAATTTCAATCCCATGCATACATAAAGTTTCATATGTGTCATCTAAACCAATTTATAGATTCCACTGGATTCTATTAGTACTTGACATGGGTCAGTCAAAGATCCATGTCTTTGACTCAATGGATAAACCAGAGTCCACGTACTCCCACATATTTGAAATGTTTAACAGGTAATGTCATCTTACTTTCTATTGCATATATGCGGTTCTCGGATAATTACGTGCTAACTTTCAACTGTGCGTAGGGCATGGGAGCGATTTCGGGGTAATGTTCGCGGAAATTGGAAAGATAAGCTCTCTGTGCGGATGAAGTTTCCAGTGAGTAACATGCCTGCTCCTAATTTAAGTTGAATCATTATTGTGTTCTAAAATATGAAATGCATATTAAATTTGTCGTTGTTTCTCTTTTAGTGTGCAAAACAGTCGCAGGGCACCAACCTTGTGGATATTACGTCTGCGACTACATTCGCCGCTTTGTGACCGAAGTCAAAACTGTCGATGATCTAGATGTACGTATAACACCAATTCATACATTACGTCTCGATTTCTTATTCACTTCATATATTTATTTCTCGTTTATTCTAATTAATGATAGCTTATGCGAGTAAGAGACGTCCTCCCCACGAGACTTTCATACAAGCCGCTCAGGAAGATTTGATGGGATTTATTAACGAGCAGGTCGTTGATCTCACGGGGGAGTTCTTCATTAGTTTTAGTAGCTAAACCACAACAAAGTAGATTAGAGACAATTTTTTATAAGCTAGCTAGGAAACATGTATGAATATTGTACATATTTTGGTAATATATGTATATCTCCTTTTTTAAGTTCGTTTAAATGTGTGTAAATTATATATTTATGTGTAATATAATATATGTGTAATATATATATATAGCAGTACTGCTGAAAAAATGGTAAATTAAAAAAAATTATATCTTTAGTCCCGGTTTAAGCCACCAACCAGGACTAAAGGTGGCGGAGCCGGCCACGTGGCTCTGCCACCTTTAGTCCCCCGGTTGGTGGATTAAACCGGGACTAAAGATACATCTTTAGTCCCGGTTAAATAACCGAGACTAGAGATATCCATCTCTAGTCCCAGATTCATAGTCCCGGTTTGACAACCGGGACTATTGAGGGTTACGAACCGGGACTAATGTGGCTTTCTCCAGTAATGTTTGGACTTCAACTTTTCTGTGAGTTTAGTCTTGATCCACCGTTGGCCCAAGTTAATCTGTAAGGATCGTCAATGCTACTTTATCACCTGACATCGTGACCACATTAGACATCTGTTTCTTTTTCATTATAGTCTCAGTCGTATTGATTTTGATTTATTTCGATCACCTGCACACTCATGTCCAAGCAATCATTGTTTGACACAAATATCATAACCTGACTTATATTATTTTACTTCTAACACTTATCAATTTTTCAATCACAAATGAATCAAATTCAACAGCTGCTGTTGCCTCATCGACGAGTGCTGCTGCGACCCGTCGGTCATATTTGTGACCTAATTACGGTCACAGTGGCGTCCTGGCTGGTTGACGAGGACGAACAGTACTCTGAACTGAGATATATGTTGTACACGTGCTTGCCTTTTGTTCATCATTGTGCCTATCCATAGCTAGATACTCCCTCCATCTCAAAATACAGGTACAGCTATTCAAATTTTGTCTCAAAATATAACTATCAAAAGCAAAAAAAGACACAAATTCCCGAATTACCCCTCATCAACATACTGCCAACCAACTCCACTTGACCTGCCTCCCACCTGTCGCCAGCCCACTGACTTTTCAGGTCAATGCAGCAATCAATGGATACTAATCAACTCTAAATTTTATATATTCCTTTTTAAAAAGATCTCGACGAAGTTCTTTTATGTTTGTAGTTCCTTGATGAAAGTTTTTCAAAGCGTTCCAAATTTCATTAGCGGTTTGAAGATGAGAAACACGATCAAAATCAAAACGCGAAATTCCATTCAACAAAATGTTTCGAGCTTTGCAATTGTTATTAAACTCAGTTTTCAAAGCATCAGTATTAATGGCATCGGGTATGGTATAGGAAAGCGCAACCTTTTGCCACACATCATAGTCTTGAGCCATGATGTAAAATTGCATCTTACTACACCAATACGCAAAATCGGTGCCATCAAAACATGCGGTTTTGTTGAAAATTTATCCGACATGATGGAAAAATTTTAGATCAAAGAAAATCCAAAGCAGAAAAATGTGGCTCTGATATCACTTGTAGGATCGAATGCCCAACTAAAAGCCAACCAGAGGGGGGGTGAATGGTTGAGTACCCCAAAAACAAAGTTTTAGCGGAAATAAAACTTTACCTCTATTTTCTGACGCCGGTCTGACCGCAGGTGTTGTACCGGTCTGACCGTGCTGTTCAGCCGGTCTGACCGCCTGATGGCCTTCGGTCTGACCGCCCGTAGCTGATCGCCTTAGCCGATTTTCCTGTAGTAACCGATGCCGATGAAGAGCCGACGACGTCCGGTCTGACCGCCAACGTACTTGCGGTCTAACCGGGAAGAAAGCACGGTCTGACCGCCGTATCGTCTGCGGTCTGACCGGTTAGCAGATCCAAATTACGCCGCCACACCGAGGAAGAAGTAGACACAAATAACTATCAAGAAAATTCATCTTTATTGAAACTCTCTGTGTTTACAAAGTGCATGCAAAGCACTCCTCACAAATCTCAAGCTAAACTCTAACTCGAAACCCTAAAAAAACTTGAACTCCAAGCAATAGAAGCGATACCGAGAGGCCACGCCTCCCCTCACTATTTATACACAACATCCGCTCATACAAGAAGACCTAATCCACTAGGAAACCTTCCCGTATAAGAAACAAACTATACACAAACCAACCGTAACAATCTCGATTTTCCTAAAACCGAAATTTCACTTTTCATACGCAACAATATCTCCATTGTATGCCATATGGAAACTTTCCAATCATGTGCACTAATCTCTACCCTTCAGCATCCCGCATGATCCCCATCTCGAACGTCACCTTATCTCCAAGTTGACTCCGACTCGATCACCGGCAACATTTTCCCGAGGCGTAAAGAATACCTGCACACAATTAAATAAAGAATATCATATCCGAGCACAAGCTATCCAAACTTGACTCATTGTTAGCATAAACAACCAGACACGTGCATAGGAACACGAAACTTTTATGTATGTATAAGGAAACAAACCGAAACCAAAACCGAGACACAATCGGCAACCAGTCGGACTGGCTTGACCGGTCGACCGCAGTAACTCGCCGGTCGACCAGCTGAAACACCTCCGGTCGACCGGCGAACACGCTCGGTCGACGGCCGTTGGCAGCCACCGTGAACACCGTTCATCGTCCGAAAATTTAACTCTTTCAAAAACAAAACACTCAAACCAATAAATCCCAAATACCAATTGTTCATCATTAAATAAAGAATCAAGCACACTTTGATTTTACATCCTACTCTCCCCAACCGGAAGCGGCGCCGAATCGAGCCTCCTCCCTCCACCTCATATCTCACAAATCGAGTCAAGTAATGGATTCCTTCCCAAGCTTTCCATCCGTTGGCAGCAGTGATGTGGATGGTGGAGGATCTGGTGGTTTTGGGCGGCGACACCGGTTCATACGGTTCATACGGTTGATTTAGATCAACCAATATGTTAGGACATGGTTTGGGGATGCTTTGTAAAGGGATTATGTGTTGTTGTGGTTTGATTGGGAAGAACTTTAGGCTTCTATGGTTGGCTGGAATAGTGAATGTGTTCTGGTAGAGAGGGGTGGTTTATATATGTGTGTGCTCTTGTGTTTATTTGAGCGGCAAAAAATTTCGGTTGCTGCTAATGTAGGTGCTTTTGAATTTCATCAAGGGCGGACATATGTTGTGGCGCTAAATCATGGTTGTGGCGCCTAATCATGCATGCAGCAGTAGTGGATTTTTTTTCTCGTGTGGGAATGATGTTTGTCAGAGAGTGCCAGACACTGAGTAGAGAGAGCAGAGAGCTGAGTTGTTCTGTGTAGGCTCGGTTGGTTTCAGAGGGGTATTTTTGACCTTTATACCTAATCCTTAGTCTCTTAAAAAAAGTCCTCCGTTAGGTTCAGGTCTTCAGGGATCAGATGCATGATCCACCTGCA
Organism: Oryza australiensis; assembly: GCA_019925245.2. Lineage (NCBI taxonomy): Eukaryota > Viridiplantae > Streptophyta > Magnoliopsida > Poales > Poaceae > Oryza > Oryza australiensis. The sequence continues at coordinate 4,936,403 of JAIFGZ020000048.1, read as the reverse complement.
GTATGTACATGGTTTACCTGCAATGGAAATATTTGTGTTGCACGCACGGGTGGTTTCTCGACTAACCAAGGACGTATACGTAGTTTGTATGTCTGTATGATCGTAAGAATAAACGAAAAGGCAAAGTGAAGTTACAGTGTGTAGTCATCAATCTGCAGCATATATTTTGCGGCCCCCTGAATTTACTTATGCAATGGCATTGCTAAAAAAAGATTAGAGAAATATTTCAGGTATTACAAATTTATCGAGAGAGAATATACTCTATGCCAGTGAGCTTGTCCCAGTTCAACGATTTGTCACATTATCTCTTTCTATAATATATTAATGATTTTATCAATTATAGTGTCACTAGACGGCTTTTTTAAAAAATAATACCAAAAATACCCTTAAAGACATATACATACAAGGGTAACTATTGATTTATCTCATTAAAGTTTTAAAAAATTATAAAAACTTTTATTTGGCTTTCACACAACATGAAAGTTTGTATATAAGTTTTAAGTTTTTGGGTACTTTTATTTTTGAGAAAAATATTTTTGTGTGGTATATCGAGAAAAATTGCTTACACAAAATATAATAGCAAAAAATATCTTATGTAGCATATGAAAGATAAATTACATTAAAACAACAACACAAAAAAGTATTTTATATAGCATATAACATATAAGTTATATGTTAAAAACACATAGAAATGCAAAAAAGGATAAAACTTATATAAACTTCCATATTGTGTAAGGAGGCCAAATTAAAATTTTATATTTTTTAAACTTCTAATGAAATAAATTAATTTGTAATCTTGTATGTCCATAAGGTTATCTTAAGTATTTTTTTTAAAAACAAGCCTAGCCCAATGACGTATTGTAAAACAATTGATAAAGTCACCGGTATATTATAGAAAGAGACAATGTTAGTGGCAAATTGTTGAACTAGGACAAACTCAGTGATATGAAATACATTATCTCATTTATCAACCTCTACATTCATCGTAGAACAAGTAGTATGGCGCATCTAAATTACGATGAAGAAGAAAATATTGTCTTCTACGGGCGTAGGCGTTGTAGTAGCTTAGCCGCACTTCGGGGATGCCTACTAACGACGTGGTCTCCCTTGGCTTCCTGTGGCGTGGCACCACGTGAGGGAGAGGATCGATGAAGGGTAGAGATTTCAATGGGGCTCGGAGTTTTAAACTCCAAACCTCTTCAATGGGTCGAGCCTTTGTGGGCCGCTTCAGCGCGATAGGCCGAGACGGAGGCTCATTCCAGAGGGGTTCGGAGTTCGAAACAAGAACCCCTGTAGCCCTTGTAATTGGGTAGCAAGAAAGCCACCGGCTCCTTGTGCCAGGCCTCGCCGGAGCACCACCGTGTCATACCCATCCCCACAGGCAAAGAGGACGCACCCGAGTGGCCAAGTTCTTTTAGACAAAAGGCTTTACGCCCAGCTTTGTTAGAAAGCATAAAAGGTCCATACATCAAAGTAAAAGTAGCAGAGCTGGGGATACCACCGAGAAATGAAACAACATGCCTCAGTAGGGGCATGAAACCCTAGTTGCTGACACAACCCAACAAGCCAGCACTACAACTATCACAGACGACCCTACCAAACTACCAATATTTAGCAACTCCAAGTATGCTAGGTCGACCTGACTCCACCTTCCTCCAGCCCTCTAAAACTTCAGGAGCTTCATGGTCCTCTCATCCCCCGAATATTGGCAAGCAGTGAGTCCTTTAAAGCATCCATGGCCCCATAAGCTTCTCAGGCGCCAGACTTCTCCACTGTATAAAAAATGACACAACTTTGTGAGGCAAGTTTAGGACATCTGACATCAGTTTAATGTTAAACACCCAAGTGTTTCTTGTTAGCCATGTGGACCAAGAACCCGCAGCAAACAAACAGAGCAAAGTACTATTTGTTTCTTAGCCAAGTTCCTGCAGCAGATTTAATAAGTCAACTCTAGACGAGGGCACACTATCCCACTAAAACACATCTCTGAAGCAGGATGGCCCTCTCCTCCTGACCGTTGCCTCCTCCGCCTGTACCAACCCTGGCGCCGGTGTTCCAGCCAACGGCGTCCACCCGCATCCTTCCCCATCCGCCAGTCCGTTTCTCCGCAGCGGCTTGGCCGTCCGCTCGGGCCACTAAACGCCGCCACCCTGCCGGTTCCACAGCAGCCCCCCCGGTCGTCGCACTCACGTTCCGGCCGTGTTGCCCCGCCTTTGCCACTTGGATCCCGAGCTCCGGTCATCTCTCAAGGCCAGATCCGTCGCGTCCCGTCGACCAGCTAACTTTTGCCCAGGTGGTGAAGGGGGTCGGCCGCCCAATTTCAAATTCCACCACCGTGGCCGAGGAGCGCTCCCCATTTACTTCTTTTGTCCAGCGCAACAACCACCTTCAAGGCCTTTCCTCATCACCGCAAGCCTACGACTCTACGTTGCTGCAATGTCGCGTCGTCGGCCATGAGGATGACGAACGCGAAGATTTGGGCTGGATTCGGGTGTGTCGTCGCCATTGGTGGAGACACCGCGTGCATTCAAGTGTCGTTCAACAACCGCCGCGCCCAGGACGACATACTTCAAGGCGACAAGACTTTCGCCAGTCGAACCAGAGTTCCGCTTCCTCTGCACTACGTGTCTTTCGGGAGCAAACCGAGGGGAAGTGTTTGAATTGTTTGCGTTGCAGACATAGAGCAGTGTTCCGCAGGGACCCGGTTGTCTGCTTTTGTTGCTGACGCATTGGTCACCGCACGTGCGCCTGTCCGCGCCGTAGAGCCCGACGTTCCGCTTTGCGCGTCTTCTTCGCCGGTCTCTAGCGGCTTTCGCCCCTTCCCTCTCGACACCGCCAGCAGCTCCTTCTCCGTCTTTAGCAACACTGCCATCAGCAACACCGTCATCGCCCCTTGCAAACCACTCCCACCAGCCAGCGTCTCCGCGGTCTCAACGACGACGAGTCATGTCCCAACTCAGAGACCCGGCGACCCGGCCAGAAGAGGATTCATGTTTTATCCCTACTTCCTACGCCATAGATCGGGAGCTGCGGGAATGGAGCAAAATCGCGGCGGTGACCTAGGCCGCCCGCATGCCGTCGAGCACCGAGCCATGTGACGTCGAGCAGGCTTTCCTCGAGGACTTCCATCTTCGTCTTGGCGAGGTGGCGGTGTCGTGTCATCACCCACAAGCTTTTCTTGTCAAATTCAAGCATCGCCAACACTGTGAAGAAGCGCTCGCCAGGGGCTTCATCAAGCACCAAGGAATCAATCTCTATTTCATGAAGTGGTGGAGCTTGGAGAGTGCACTCGGCGTCGCCTTGCTCTTCCGCGTCCGGTTATGCTTGGACGGGGTGCCGATGCATGCTTGGGGCGCAGACATTGCGGGACGCCTCATCGGCCGAACGTGCGCTCTAAAAAGGGTTGAAACCGACGTCGTCCACCCCGTCGAGGCCGGCAACACCAGGACCATTGATCTATGGGCTTGGATTGCGAATCCCAGCGCCATTCCAAAGAGGATTTGGCTCGGCTTCACGACGCGGCCGCAAGAAGCAGAAGTGGCACCCCTATTCGCGTCGGACATCCCACCGGAGCGGTGGCAGAGGAGGTGCGCCACCCAGTGATCGTCCACTTGGAGGACATCCATGACTTCTTGGCCGCAATAGTCGATTTGGAGGCACAGGAGTCCTTCCAACCGACCAAACTCCGGCTGCCGCCCTAGCACCTAGGGGTGCTCGCCGGCGAGCAAGTCCCCGGGAGGGCTTTTGACGAGTTTCCACACCACCCCCCGCCGCCGCGCTCGGTCCATGATCGCTTAGGTAGAAGGGAACGGCGCAGCGACAGGCGCGGTGAAGACGTGGAGAGCGAACGTGATGATGACCGCGGGCGGCGCTCGGGTCGCTCTGACAGACCATGCCGTGGGGGAGCAGCGCGACGCGCACGCGTGGCTCCAAGAAGACAACTTTTCGAACGACGAAGAGAAAGAAGAGCTGGAAAGCGAACGCGAAGGAGACCGCGATGCCCGCCCTCGCAGTGTGCGGGGTCGACGAAGGGGCGGTGGCAATGACCATCCCAGGAACTTTGGTGGACACTGCCGGGACAAGATGATGACCGTGATGGTAGGGGTGGGGACCAAGGCCGCGGTCATGGAGGAAGGCGATCGAATGAGCATAGCTACCGCCGCGAACGCACGAGGTCGCCGCGCCACCGAGACAAAGAAGATGGTGGCCGCAATGGAGGTGGCTAGCGTCGGCCGCCAGGGCACGATGCCGAACTAGCCAATCCAAACCTTAAGGGGGGATTGGCGTCGTTGATGTGCAATGTGGCTGAGCATGCCACAGTATGCAAATTCCGCCTTCTCAATGCGATACTTTTTCCCCCTTTTCGCCGCAAGCATCCGCGCATTCACCAACAAGTCCGGCAAACCAAATCCAACGCATGGCGCTGATCCTTCAACGAGCACTCTCAGGGAAGCCGGCGAAAAGGGGGAATGAGGCCTGGTCCACGAAGAAGGCGTGGGAGCTGTCACGCCCGGAAATTCATCCCAAATTTTCAGACTATTTTGCGTATTAAATCCCTGTCTAGGAATCAACCAGGGTACATAAAATGACAAATTAATACACAGATCCAAACGTAAAATAAAGCATAAAATAAAATACTTACTAAGAGGCACTTAGTCCTCACACCCAAAAACAAGCGGGAAAAGAAAGACGATCCTAGCGAAACTTCAACTTCACTCCACAGCAAACTCAACGGGTCCGAGCCTTGATCTTCTAACACCATCTTCAACTCAGAAGCACTACACTTCTGAAAGAAGGAAAATCACAAGGCTGAGTATAACCACAGTACTCAACAAACCACACCGAGACATGCATATGTGCAAAGGGAAGACAAGAGTGTCTTGGGCTATTTTGCATAAATGTGGTTATAAACATTTAATGTTTAAAAATAGTAAACAGTTGATTAAGTTAAGTCATATTTCATCCACCACTAAACAACATTGTCCCACGTTGAACAGGCCCATCATTCCACCTGAACTAATCAGTTTCATTAGTTTCAATTATTAAGTAGTGTGGGACTAATCATAGTGAATCTGGTCGATCGCCCATGACCGCGGGCATGGATATTTGAATAGGTTTACTCTGATCAGAGGTACGCAACTTTACCCACAAGACACGATTCCACACATGTTACCATGCCCCAAAGTACCACCATGATACTGTAAAGAGGGAAATCGTGACAAGACCTTTCGCATAACTCTCCCTAACCAATCGTGCCACACCAAGGTTTTGCCCCCACCCCTCGCAAGGCAGTGGGCAGCCCCCCCCAGCGTGCCGCGGTGAATCCGAAGCCAATCAACCCTTTTAACCAGGATCGACCCAACTCCATCACGTCTACCCTCACTAGGGTACGTTGGCCAGAGGAAAGCTATACTATGAGTCAAGCAGTTGCCCATTCTTGCTTGTGGTAAGCGTTGTAATTCTTCCAGGATTTCCCATGAACCGGTCCTTAATTGACATGGGTGCTGCTATCCAAAACCATGCACCCACAACCCACCATTATGCCATATTTTAGTTCTGATAATTATGACCAATAAGACATGGCCAGGTGTTCGAGCTTGCAGCTCATGAGAGACTAGAATAAATAGTATAATTATCCCACTTAATGAGCTAGTCGTAATTAAGCATGGCTAAGCATATAATTCTAGCTAAAATCAACATCAGTGACTAAAGTTAGTCAAATTAACACCCAAGGTTAACAAAGGATGGATAACAAGTAAATAAGGCTCAAACAAGCAAATAGGTAATTCATTATTTCATGTAATTAGCAAAGCAATTCGATTTTATTTGCAAACGTAAAACATTTCTAAAAATAGGATCAATATGCTTCAAGGGAACTGCGACTTGCCTTGCATCTTTAAACAAACTTCTGGACTCTTTTCCTCACGAGCGCGAACTCCGAAAATGGCAGAATCTACATGCTGACACGCAAAACGAGAAAAACCCTAATAAAAACCAAATAATAGTACATGAAAAGTAAACAAACATGTAAAACTTAATTTTAGATGATTTTTGTAATTTGAATGGCCCAATTTAAAGTTCGTATGGATTAGATATGAGTTTTAGAAGTTTTGGACCATTTAAATGAATTCTAGAAATTAAAATAATTTATTGCGTAAATTTTAATTATTTTTACAACGGAAAAGGCTGATGCTAACGCAAGCGAGGCGACGTCGGCGGCACAAGGGGCGACGTTTGCTTGAGGGACGATGCGGTCCACCGTGGGCCAGGTCCACGGCGGTCCACGGCGCGCGCCACGTGGCACGGCGTGGCAAGCACGCGACCTCCACTCGGGGAGCCACGTGGGCGGCCGGAAGGGAATGGCCCCAATCTACCTCGACAGATTGGACGGGCTGGGCGACTCGGGCGCGCGACCCGGCCGGTCGGCCGTCGAACGCGGCAACGCACGCGTGGCCCGATGGTCGCCGGTGGCGGCCATCGGAGTGGCGGTGTGTGGCGAAGAGCGGTGGAGGAGCGGGAGAAAGAGAGGGGAAGGCTTACCGAGCGCTCGGGACAACGAAACCGACAGTGCGGTGAGCGACGGCAAGCGAGGACGACAGTCGGTGCTCGGGACCGGCGCGGGCAACGTGCTCCGGTGCCGGTTGGAGGCTGTGGAAGGGATGCCGAGGGGTGGTGATGCGGGGCGAAGCCGGAGAGCGCAACGGTGACGGTCGAGAAGCAGTGCGGCGGTGAGAAACAGGGCCGAAGGCGAGCGGAAAGAAGGGAGGGTGTTCCGGCGATGGCCCGGAGGCGGGAGGTGGCGGCCAGGGTTCGGTGTGGCGCGGGGAAGGTGGCGGTGGGCTTGACACGCGACGGTGATGCTTGGAGCGGTGGTGGCGCATGCCCGAAGCTCGACGGTGAGGAGCGAAGGAAGCAGGAGCACAGAGAGCACGAGAGGGGGAACGGGAAGCTTAGACGGTGGAGGAGAAACAGAGATTAGGGCTCGGGAAGGGTTTTTATAGCGTAGGGAGGCGGAGTCCGGCTCGGATACGACTGGGAGCGGCGGATTTTGCGGCGCGATGGTTAGGTCGGTGGCGGAAAAAGCGGGCGGCGGGAATCACGGGCTTGGCCATTTTGCAGGGCGGCAGGATGTGCGAGGAGTGGCGGTTGGGTGCGGGCGGAGCGGCGCACGCGGAGAGGGAGCGAAAACGGCGTGGGATACGTGGCGGCGTGGGCGCAAGGTCGACGGCGACGGCCAGGAAAGGCGGGCGGGAGGTCAGGGACGACGCCGAAAGGGGGGACCCACCTGTCGGCGACTCAGAGGAAAAGAGAGAGGGGCTGACTGCTGGGCCCGCCAGTCAGTGGCTTGGAGAGGGAGGGATGGAAAATGGACTTTGTGCGCGGTGTGGGGGGAAATAGGCCGAGCCCGAGCTGGGCCGGGAGGAGAGAGGAAAGGCAGCGTTGGTCACGTTGGGCTGCAAGAGAGCAAAGGCGGACTTTTGGGCCGTTTCCAGCCCAGAGGAAAAAGGGAGGATTTTAATTTGTTTTTCATTTAAATTAATCATATAAATGATTTTCAAATTTTTATAATTACTTCTAGTGCTCAAATAATTCTAAGAAAATTTCTAAAAATAGTTGAACACCCAAAGTATTTACTAAAAATAGCACCAGCTAATTTGATGATTAATTAATTTATTTAAATAATTATTGAAGTGTTCTTTTTATTATTAAAATTATTTCGGAGCTCCAAAATTTCACGAAAAATTTCAAAGAATATTTTAGGGCATGGAGAATATTTCATTTCTAAAGGAAAGTTTAATTTTCTTAATAATTTCTCTTGGTTAATTTGTTTTTCTTTTTATTTATTTTTTAGAAAATATTTTATTTAATGATTCGAGTTGTGACAGGAGCCAATCCCCTCCGAGCGAGTCTTCTCACGCATCTTCGCCGTGCTCCCGCCGTCGTAGCCAGCCGACACGACGGACTGCGAGGAATTGGAAGAGGCTCAGCTCCAGCTGAAGATTCAACCACAAAAGGGCCGGCTAACCCCTCGGGCGGGGCATTACCAACGGGCTGTGTAGAGGGAAACCCCTCGAATCACGTGACCTCGGCAGAGGTTGTTGCGGTGCCATCACGCTTGCTCACTGTGAATGGGTGCCCTCTGCCATCTGAGTCGGAGAATGAGGGCGACGCGGCAATGCCCCTCTCCATGCGTCGGCGGTCCAGAACAACGCGATGCCACCATCCGTGCTCCCGTCGACAGCTCCCCTGCCAACTGAGCCGGAGGATGAGGTCGACGCGGCACCTGCTTTGCTCTAGGCGCCAGTGGCGCCGGAGGATGTGGGCCGCGCGACTTCTGCCTTGCTCCATACGCCGGCGGTCTATGACAACGTGGCGCCATCGGTTGTACTCTTGTCGGCATCCCTCTGCTCCAGGCGTCGGTGGCCCAAGACGACACGACGCCTCTGAGCCCGCCCTCCTCAGGTGTGGCCACGCACCCGACGCTGACACCGAACATGACAGGCGGGGTAGCGGCCCTGTTCGCCGAGCCGAGGGCCCCAATTCTGCCACTGTCTCCCAACAACTGTCAGCATCGCCGTCGTGGGGAGGATGCCCAAGGCGAAGGAGATTGCTCCGTGCAGCAGGGACTCGAAGAAGTCAGCGCTTAGCAAAACAACTTGCCGGTCCAACCATGGAGCGTTGTCGCTGTGTGCTGCTCAAGCGGCTCGACCTCCTCAACGAAGACAAAGGTGATTCGGTCGACCGGGCAATTGTGCAATCTATTGCTATGTTCAATGGTCCATTGCTGGGCAACATCATCGCCACCCTCACAGCCATCTTCGGCCTAAACGACGAGGAGCAGAGCGCGGTGGACAGTGCCTTGTTGGCCGCGGTGGGAGAGGGGGTGGCTGAAGCGGCGGATGAACTCGATGAGCTCAAGCGTCGCAACATCGGAGTGTTTCAGTTCAACATGTTTCTTTTGCTTCTTAGTGTTGTTCAAGCCGCCGTGGAGCGTGCTGGCGGCGATACGCCCTGGCTAAATGTTGTCGGCCTGCGGATGGTCATGTGGACAGTGCCGCCCTATCCTTTAAGCTTTTGTATTACTTCGGATCACTATATATCACCCTCCTCTGCGACATTCTTCGCGGCGGCGTTTATCCAATTTTGGTTCCCTTCACACTTCTCTATCACCTTCGCGAGCGAGGGCCAGCAGCCGCGTTGCATTGCTCGGCAAACACGCAGAGAAGGTGCAAGTAATAGGGGAGACAATCCATGCCCCTCCAGTGCCCAAACTTAGCCGGCGCTACCCATGGTGGTGTTGGCGATGCGCGCGCAAACGAGCAGAGGGCGTCGCTCCCGCGGTCGAACACCTGGCGAAGAGGCAACAGTGCGCACGCACCCGAGCAAAGGGCGTCGCTCCAGCAGTCGAACACCTGGCAAAGAGGCAACAGTGCGCGCGCGCACGAGCAGAGGGCGTCACTCCATCGATCGAACACCTGGCGAAGAGGCACCTGTGCCAAGGAGGTCTTTTGTCACAGTCCCTAGCAACCGGGCTATTTTTTTGGGCCGGCCCGTGTGCTCACCCAACCATGATACGACAAACTCCTGGGCTGAGCCAGTTTTTTGGGCTAAACCGCAGAGGGACTGGTTTTGTGGGCCTTTGAAGATTTTTATTTTTATTCAACGGCCGTTCAATCATCTCCTCAATTTTCTTGGATCCGAACGTATTGTACATAGTCTGAGACCTGCAAACCTAGGGCTTCAAGGGCGCCGAGTCCACAATCCGAATTATGACAAAAGAGCTAGACCTTATTTTCTGGAATGTGCGAGGATTAAACTTGCAGGCCATATGCAATGTCATTCATGAGCTTATGAGAGATACGTGTTGCAGCCTTGCTTGCCTGCAAGAGACGAAGCTCCATAACATGGATGGTGGACTTGCCCGCTTCCTAGATGGTTATAAATTAAAAAAATTCATCTGCAAACCGGCGAGGGGCACAAGAGGAGGCATTCTGATCCTTTGGAACATTGAAGTGCTGGATCTCCAAGCAGTAAGAATTGGCCGCTTCTCAATCACGGCTCTGGCCACCATGGTGCACTCTGGAGTCACTTTCCGACTAACGGGCGTTTACGGCCCCACAAGAGGCCACCTCAAAAATGTCTTTCTAAGGCATATCAGATCGCTAAAGCCTAGTACGGGGTGAGGTTGGCTACTAGTGGGGGATTTTAATATGATCTATCGTGCAAGGGACAAAAACAACAGAAATATCAACCTCACGCGCATGAGGTTGTTTCTTTCTACTATTGAGCGATGCGAGGTGTGAGAAATCCCACTCCAAAATAGGAAATTCACTTGGAGTAATGAACGACAATCGGCCACTTTGGTAAAACTTGACCGCTGCTTCTGCAATGAAGCATGGGACTGAGCCTTCCCGGATCACGCCCTACATGCTCTCCCCACGGGCCCCTTCGATCATTGCCCCTTGCTTCTCTCCAATTCACGTGTCCCCCAGAGGCCGCACAGTTTTAAATTTGAAAACTTCTGGATAAGGATACCGAGCTTCTTCGATAAAGTAAAAGAGGGCTGGAGCGAGCCGAACCCGCACACAGAACCAATGCACCGGTCAAACCACAAGCTTCAAAGAAACAGCAGTCTGCCTCAGAGAATGGGCTCAACTCATTTGCATAGAAGCTAAAATACAGTTCCACATGGCATTAGACGTCATCCAACAGTTAGAAGTGGCGCAGGAAAGCAGGGACCTGTTTCCACAGGAGGCCAGCTACGAGTGGCCCTCAAACAGAAAATTATTGTGCTTGCCTCCATCGAAAGGGCAAGGAAGAAGCAGGCATCCAGAATAACTTATATTAGAGAGGGTGATGCCAATACGAGATTTTTCCACCTTAAAGTTAACGTGAGAAGGAGAAAGAACACAATCCAAAGACTAAAAAGGCAAATCGGGTGGGCGGTCACACACAAAGAGAAGGAGGAAGAAATCTATGACCATTTTGTACAAGTGATGAGGAGGCCAAGGCCAAGACAAGCTGACCTTAACTGGGATGAGTTGGGTTCTAGCAGGCAGATCTATCCACCTTGGACGAGCCTTTCAACGAGCAAGAAGTACGAAGTGAAATAAAGGCAATGCCGACAGATAAGGCCACAGGGCCAGATGGTTCACTGGGTTATTCTTCAAAGCCTGTTGGGATATAATCAATTCAGACATCTTAGCAGTGTTCAACTCCATGCACAATCCAAGATTCTCCCACCTAAACTTACTCAACTCAGCAAACATCATCCTTCTGCATAAAAGAGAGGAGGCCGAGGCAGTGGCGGACTTCAGACCAATTAGTCTCATTCACAGCATTGCCAAAATTTTCTCAAAGACGTTAGCACTGAGATTAAGACCGCACTTGTCGTCACTAGTTTCCACCAATCAAAGCGCTTTTATCCAAGGCAGAAACATTCATGACAACTTCCTCCTAGTGAGAAATCTGGTAAGAAAATACCATCGGCTCAAGCGACCAATGTTATTCTTCAAGCTCGACATAACAAAGGCTTTTGATTCAGTGCGTTGGGATTACCTTTTGGACTTTCTATGGCTTAGGGGCTTCCCCACTCGATGGCTTGGCTGGTTGGGAGCCCTCTTTCACACTTCCTCCTTGCGGGTGGTCCTTAACGGCCATCCAGGGCGAAGAATCATTCACGGCAGAGGCCTTCGTCAAGAAGACCCTCTATCGCCGCTCCTTTTTATCCTGGCTTTTGATCCCATCCAAAGAATCCTCACAAAGGCGACAGAGCTGGGGCTAATCTCCAAATTACGTGGTCGCACAACTAGGCTGCGCATCTCCATGTATGCAGATGATGCGGTCGTTTTCCTTAATCCCTCAAGGGGTGATGTAACGGCCTTCACAAGTATTTTGGACCGCTTTGGCGAGGCCACAGGTCTTGCCACCAACCTTCAAAAATCCCAGGTGGTGGCGATCAGGTGCAATAATGTAAACCTGAAAGAAATCCTAGAGGGGATCCCTGCGGTCAGGGCAAATTTTTCGCTTAAATATCTAGGCCTCCCTTTGATTCTAGGAAGAATACGTAAGTCGGACCTACAACCCGTTTTCGACAAGATATCGGAAAAATAATAGGTTGGAGAGGAAAAGCACGGCCCGGGAAGAACAACCTTAGTGAAATCGGTCCTCACAAGACAACCAATTTACCTCCTAACTACCCCGAGGACTTCAAGGGAGTCCCTGGAACAGATAGACAAGCAACGTCGTTGTTTTCTTTGGGCAGGCACGGGGGACATCACTGGTGGGAAGTGTAAAGTAAACTGGACAAAGACATGTCTGTCCACCACTCAAGGGGGCCTAGGGATCTTGGACCTACACAAGTTTACATGAGCTTTAAGGCTGAGGTGGTTGTGGCACGAATGGAAGAACCCATTGAAGCCATGGGTAGGCATGGAAACACCATGTGATGAAGATGACAAGAACCTTTTCATTGCAGCAACAAGCATAACCATCGGTGACGGGAAAACAACAAGATTCTGGGAATCAGCTTGGCTGCAGGGTGGCAGAAGACCGAAGGACGCCATGCCACTAGTTTTTGCAATCTCCAAAAATAAAAACAAGTCTCTGCGCCAAGGGAAGGAAAACGATGCTTGGGTGAATGACCTAGACCTCCAAACAAGCCAACCTATATCGGTTGACCTGGTTAGCCAATTAGTCGCCCTCTGGGAAGCCGCTCGGAATGTTAACTTAGACAACGACGAACCGGATCATATCACTTGGAAATTCACGGGCCATGGAGAGTACACTGCGTCCTCAGCATACCGAGCACAATCCCAGGGGATGACTCACACAAATTTCAATGCTTTAATTTGGAAAGCATGGGCCCCGAAAAAGTGCAAGATGCACGCTTGGCTAATCATACAAAATAGGGTCTAGACGTCTGACCGCCTAGCTGCAAGGGGATGGCAAAACAATGGGGTCTGTCCGTTGTGCCACAATGATCCTGAGATGGCACTGCATCTTGTTGCGCATTGCAGATACACCAAGAGAATTTGGCGCCTAGTGGCTAATTGGATAGGTTACCAAAATTTTGAGTCGGTTCAGTGGGGCCAATCAGTTTCAGTTCATCATTGGTGGGAGGAAAGAGCATCTACAGCAGGCGTGCCAAAAAAGGGTTGCGAACCCTAATCTTGCTGGTTGTGTGGGAGATTTGAAAGGAAAGAAACAAGAGGATCTTCGATCATAAGGAGGCTTCGACAATTTATCTCTTCGGGCAGATCAAAGAGGAGGCGAGACTCTGGACTATGGCAGGAGCAAAAAGACTGGTTGAACTTTTACCACTTCTTGTATAGCTTGTAAATCTTGTTCGTCTTCTTTTTTTCCTTTTCTTTGCCTTAGGGTTGTATTTATTTCTGCTTTATTCAATGAAAAGACACTATCGTGTCATTTTCTGTTAAAAAAACATCTCTGAAGCAACACCACAGAAACTTAGCCGGGGCATATCTAAAAATCAAGTGGGCCACATCCTCTTTCTCCCCACACAATTTGCACAGTGGGCTTCCATTCCATTTCATTTTCTTAATTGTTCTGTCGCTTGAATCCTCCCTTTTAACATCATCCAAAAAAAATCCGTATCTTCAGGGCAATGGGTATTTTCCATAGCTCTTGCATTCTTGAATCTCTAATACCACCAAAGACTATCTCTCTGTACAAGGATTTTGTAGAAGATTGCCCTGATTTGGTTAATTTTCACCTCATAACATCTGTCTCATTGTTCAGTTGAATCTCACTCAACCTCTCATGCAAGTCTATCCAATCATTAATTTCACCTTCTCCCAATTCTTATATGGATCCTCCAATCACCCCCATGCCATATCTGTCTTACTCTTTTGCCCATGTCAGAGCATATGTGGTAGATATATGGGTATTGAGTCTTCAACGGTGTTTTTCACCCAACCATATATCATCCCAGAAACTGATTGCTTTTCCATTCCCAATTTCATATATGCACTCCCCCTTTTCATCCACTTCTTCACCTCATGTAGTCCCTTCCAGAATTGTGATCCCCCCTCAGCATTAGTTTGAAAGAAATCCTCTCCATTTGCCATATATTTCTTCCTAAGAAGTTCACAACAAGGATCCTCACAGCCTAATTCCAGTTTGAAGATCCATTTGCCCAACGGGGCTATGTTCATCACTCTGGTAGTCTGGTTGGTATTAATGAAACCCAGGCCACCAAACTCTTTTGGCCTGCATAGAGCCTCCCATTTGATCATGTGGTATTTTCTTTTGTTTTCTAGGCCTTCCTAGAGAAATCTTGCCTTGATGGAGTCCATTATGTGATGTGTAGATTTATGAAGACGCGGAGTCTCGGTTGACTTCGGGCGGTTTTATGAAGAAGAGCAGAAACCTGTGCAGAAACTGAAAAGCAGTCAATGCAGTGAACACCGTAGCAGCGTTTCATTGTATCCATACTATAGCAGATATTTCCTTTGCAGTCAAATTAAGAAGGCTTCCAGCTTAAAAAGAGAGAGAAGAAAGAACGAGAAGAATTCGAAAGCAGTGACGTAGCTAGCTAGATGATACTTTATGCTATAAATCACCATAAAATATGGATTAAAGTTAAAACTAAAATATATATATTCTATAATATAATATAATGAATAATGTATTTAGAATATTATTGTTTGGCTCATTATATTATTTAGTTGGATCATCCTTACACTAAACCATAGCTACGCCACTATTCGGAAGCTATGCTAATTAACCTCCGGCGTCAACGTCCACGAACCAACACGCTACGGAAGGCGAACATTGAGAAAATAAAACATCCAAAGAAAAGAAAAAACAAAAATTTTGTTATGTGCCGGGAATGCGTACCGTACCAAAGCTTGCGATGGATTAAGAAAGGAGACTGTCCGGCGAGAAGGGACCAAGCAGTAATTCTTTTTTCTCCGATAAGCATTCCTGGACCCCTGTTCTCTGCTGGTGAAGGAGTACACTCAAATGGCAGGCTTACGTCCAAGTTACAGTCTTTCTTCTCAAACTGCGACAGAGCAATCCGTAGCAGAGTCATGTCTTCCTTTCTTGATTCAATACTGCTCTTGTAATTTGGGCTCTATACAACTAATAACACTACTTTTAGCATACATGACCTGTAAACTTAATGATAACGAATAATCATGCGTGATCAAGTTATATTGAAGTAAACGAAAAAATGTTAATAATGCTGTCAAATGCAGAATACTAATGCCATTGTTCTTTATAGACTCTGGTAATAAGAAACAACATGGTCAGTGTTTTTTATGGAACCTACGAGGTTTGTCCTACTTTTGAGTTCTCAGTCAAGAAACAGCGACTGTACATAACGGCCGGCCCCTAAGGATCAGCTGCAACAACGAACTCACTCCATTTCTTTTATTTATTTATTTATTATTGATTATGGCCACATATACAGATAGGTTATTCCTCCTATTTTTAAGAAATAAAATAAACATCTTTCTTCTAGTTTTAACGAATCAGTAACATGGGCACCATCCTTTTTGTGGCATTTAACAGAACCTCCATCCGTTTTATATTATAAAGTGGTTTTTTAATTAAAATTTTTAAATTTATCAAATTTATGAAGAAATATATTAGTATTTTCAACCAAAACAAACTTATTATTAAAATATATTCAATGCTAAATTTAATAAAATTAATTTTATATTTTAGATGTTTTTAAATTTTTTAAAATGTTTTATTAAACTTAACAAAATTTGACTAGAAAAATTCAAAGTGAAAAGGATAGGGTACCAATTAACAGGTAATAAACCGGTAGATCAAGAACAGATTGTAGAAGGGACTCACATCACATCACCAGCGATCGCAGAAATAGAAGACGGTCAAATAAACGGAGCAAAACAAGGAACTCTCGATCTCGATTGGCGATTATTCCTCCCATTTCTACAAGGTGGGCCATCACATCGATCACCAAAAAACCTCCCCAATATAAATACTGGTTTCCCCCATCCAAACACACCAAGCATGATCATATTGTAATCCCTTCCATCGCTGAGAGATTCCCACACAGGCTAAAACTATCAATCAAGCCTGCAAATGCAATAGTGCTAAGAAGCTAGGCAAACCCAACCTTACTCTAACAGCGTCCAATCCCAGGCTAACACCTTGAGCCACGCGAGCTCTGCCTGTGCCTGGTCTGGTCCTTGCACCGAATTAATCGTCGCGTGCGTCTTTGCCGGCCTCGCACATCATCTCTCTCTCTCTCTTGCACATAACAATTTCTGCAGATTAACTTCGTGTGCATGCGTGTTTGATTTCTCGCGGTTTTCAATAGCTTTGGTGTTGTCGATATCGTCGCCTTCCTTGGCCCTTGTCCTTCCTCGATCTTTGGTTGTTCGTTGCTGTTGTCGCCGTAGACGAGGACGTGCGTATGGAGAAGGCCGGGGGGTCGCAGAAGGGTGGCGGCGGTGGCGGCGCCGGCGAAGTGAGGAGGATCAACGTGGTGTATTTCTTGAGCCATGGCGGCAGGACGGACCACCCGCACCTCTTCCGCGTCAACCACCACCGGGCCAGCGTCCGCCTCCGCGGTAAGCACGTCTCGTTTCGCTCATTCGACCGATCTCTCGCATTCGTGCGGCTATTCTTCTTCGTCGTCGTCTTCTTCATCATGGTGTTCATCGTGTTGTCATTGGTTCAGATGTCAAGAGGTGGCTGTCGGAGCTGCGTGGCAAGGACATGGCGGACAATTTCTCCTGGTCCTACAAAAGGTAACGATAATTCATAACTGGAAGGCGATTCTTCGATCTTGCCCGCTTTTATCATTATCCATGATCACGCGTGGTTACATTGTTAGGTGTTTCTTGCGCTAATTCCTCTCTCACTTTTAGCATGTTCTTGATTACCTGATAGATTTAGGAATATTTGTAATTGATTCTTGATTAGGATGTACAAGGCTGGGTATATATGGCAGGACCTGATGGACGACGACCTCATCACCCCCATCTCCGACAACGAGTACGTGATCAAGGGCTGCGACGTCCGGCGAGCCACCGAATCGCCAAAGGAGAAGTCGTCTTCTTTAGGTGCGGCGATATTATTTTTTTCTGGTATTCTTTTGCGTGTTCCGATGATGACGACGATTAACAATTCACAAAAATTGTTTGTGCCAGCTGAAGAGCCAAAGAAACTGAACAGTCAGGAAGCGAAGGTCGCGTGCGATCAGAAGCAAGTCGGGGAGGAGGTGCTCCAGGTGACGACGACGGCGCCGGACTCCGACGAGAGATCGCCGAAGACGCCGCCGCCGGCTGATCAGGACTCGCCCGTCGGCGAGGGCGGCGAGCCGGCGAGCCGTACGGCGCCGTTGAAGAAAGACCTGTCACGAGGCCTTCGCGAGGAGCGGAAGAAGCAGCAGCGAGAGGTGGTGAAAGCGGTCTCCAAGGCGGTGGTGGTGCCGGCGGAGAAGAAGGTGAAAGGAGCAGCGGGCGGCAGGATCAGCAGCCACCCGCCGCCGGCAGTGGGCAGGGCGCGGAGGATGCACCTGGCGCAGCTGCTGCACAACCTCCTGACGTGCGGCGCGGCCTACGCGGACGACACCGCGCTCCGCCCCGTCCTGCGGCACGGCGCCGCCGACGACGGCGACTGGCCTCGTACGCCGGTCTGCCCCGGTATCGACGGCTGTGGCCTCCGGTGAGTAATCCCAAACAATTTATTCAATTCCATTTACACAATGTTCAATAGGATTATCCGGCGTGACAGGGTGGGTAAGAAGGTGAAGGTGCGAAGAGGCAGGAAAGACAAGGCGAAGCAGAAGCGAGATGGCGGCGATTCGCACAAGCCGGCGAGTTTGCCGCGTTGCTCGTGAGTACCCTGACTAGCCCGTTTCCTCACAACTGATTTTGCTACTGCTTGCACGTAGGTTGTCCATCTGTTTCTCGTTCTTGACCATTTCGTGTGCTCGTCCAAGTACCTTGCGTGGCAGCTTTTGGGTTGGATTGTTGCCATCTGTGCACTTTTTTGGGAAAAGAGAACGAGTTCACTTCACCGTACTGGACTCGCTGGCACATTGTGCTAGCCCAATACGGCTATAAACTTCATGGGCTGGCCCATCAAGTTAATAAATGCCCTCGTTGTTGAGACAGTGCAAGCGTGTCCGCTGTAGCCGAGATAGGAATAGAAATTTCATGGGCTGGCCCATCAAGTGCAGATTTACTCTTACTTTGGAACCCCCAAACAAGCTACTCCTACATTAGCAACCACATATGACTCTTCTTTCTTCTGAACACTCACTTCTTTTCCATAGTTCATTTATAACCTGTTTAAGAACTGACTTGTGCAATGTTGTGTCACACTTCTGCAGGCAGTGCGGAAAGGAGTTCAAGCCGCAGGAGCTGCACTCGCACATGCAATCGTGCAGGGTCTTCAGGGAGAAGATGAGAAGCAGCACCAGCTCCCGGGTCAGCGTCGACAGGAGCCGGAGCTCCGCCGCCGCGTGGCCCGAACAACGGAGGACCAGCAGCAAGGGCGCCGCCGGCGGCGACACCTCGGACCGACCATCCGCCGCGCTCCTCACGAACTCATGATCCGATGATCATTCGATCGACTTTGGAGAATTTTGCAGCACGCTTCTGTGGCGTGCATAATATTTAAAAGTTTATCTAGGATACTGTACATTGATCTTCTTTGGGTGAAAACTTATACGATCATGCCATATGCTACTGCTCCTAATTGAATCCTAGCTACGCCAAATGGTTTATTCGGAGGACATCTCTGTGCGTGCGAGTTGACTGACTCGATCTCGATCACTGCTCATATGCACGGTAGAAATCACGACGAAACAATCGAAAGACGTTTTCGACAGCGGGACCAACCATGAGTCCATGATCAGCTACGGCTTACGGGACTAGTCGTATGCGAGTAGTTTTGAAACGGTTTAACCCATATCGTGTTCCGTGCACTCGTGCTGACGTGCAGTCCGGTTAATTAAGTCACGAATTGAAAAATCTGAAATCGTGAGGTCATGTTAAGTCGGAGGTCGGTTCAGCTCTACACACGCAGCTCTAAAAAATTAGAGTTGTGAGAGCAACTAAAAGACTCTACAAAATCCAGCTTTTATGGAGCTGTTCTATAGTGAAGTTTGTAGAGTTCGTGAGCATCCCAAACAGGTCTAAGTCGCGAACTGAAAAATCTAAAATGAAACATGATTTAAGAGTAAAATGCTTTAAACTTATACGGATATATGTTATCTACCTAGCTAAACTCAAAAATGTATTTTAAGGTCTTCTGAGTATGTCTAAACCAGCTGTGTGTTACGTGGCATGCAATCTTATTACGTGGCATGTAATCTTATATATCCATATGTTAGTCATATATAAAAAAATAAAAACATCCTCTCCTTTTATTTTTTTTCAAAGTTTAAAATATTTTTTCTTTTTAAAACTTTTTTATATGTGCTTGACATGTAGATCCCACTAACATGTAATTATCATCATGGCTTATCATGTCAGCTCACAAAACAGGTTGAAGTTTTTTTAAACCTATATGGCATCCAGAATACGTTCTAAAATCCCAAATAACAAAAATATATTTTAAGAGTTTAGTAACCTTAAGAGTTTAGTAACCTAAATGACATGCGTGCTAGCTTAAAGACCACACCTGCACTTCACTCCTGATTTTAATTTGAATCGACCAGTATGGATGCATGGTACAATTGAACCTCATCAAACACGTAACGATCATCCATGTGCCAAGACGAAACGTGCCCGGCGAACAAATCAAATTTTCTGCGATACGCACAACCATTATGACCGGCCGTTAGATTATTTCATTTCGTTGATTGTTTAACAATAGCAAATAAGTTTCTGCGAATTTCGCGGGGCCATCATCCAGTTGGCACTTGCACATGTTAGTTCTGATCGTTCAGAGCCGGCCAATCACCCAGCTATACTCGCTGCTGCTAATCATAGCAAACCTAACAATGTCCAGCCTGTGAAAGAGAACTCCCCGCCAAGCAATCAATTCCTTGTTCCAAGGCGAGCCTGCCTGCCTAAACAAAGCACAAACACAACGCAACAGCCATGAAAGCCTCCCAATCGCAGCTATATATACCCCCGACCTCTCTCGCTGTTCTTTTCATCCCAAAGCACCCCGCTAGCATTCTCGTTCTCTGTTGCTAGCATCTCCAAGTGATTTCAGCTTGCGAGGTAGCGGATCGAAATGGCGGCCACCCTCAAGCTCAGGATCCTAGCCGCGGCCGCCGCCACCGCCGTCTTGGCGTCGTCCTTGGTCGGCGTGGCCACCGCGGCTGAGGCGCCGGCTCCTGGCCCGTCCGGAGCTTCCACCGGTGCCGCCGCGACCGCCCCGGCCGTCGCCTTCGGCACGCTCGCCGCCGCCGCCGTTGGGTACCTCTTCTGCTGAGCTCGCGCGCGCGTCTGTTCGGTTTGGACCGGTTTCCCTCTCGCCGCGGAGGTTATATGCATTAATTGATCATTGTTTTTTCTCTTATTTTCAATTATATCTGTTGTTGGGTATATATGTAAACTGATAGATTGATGTATTCTTTTCTTTCAACTTGTGTACACAGCATTTCATGAAGTAATATATAATTTTGTTCATTGTCGATCGATCATCACCTTGTCCACTGTCAATTTCCGATTCATGTAAATTCTGGGGTATTATTATGATCACCTCAAACACATTTCACCTTGCAAATCTGAATAAATTGTTACGGCAATTAATCCGATCACCTCAAACACAATCGACCTTGCAATTTTGAATAAATTCGAACGGGGAATCAACCTGATCATCTCAAACACAATCCACCTTGTAATTCTGAATACTGGATGCCTGAATGGTGCTCCTTGTGCTCTTCTGACTTCTGCCCATGCACCGTTTCACCCGCCAGGTCCACCAGTTTTTTTTAAAAAAAACTTATTATAGCATGGGGAAAAAACAATCTGTACACGGTGCACCCAATCGTGCCTACCGACAAAGATAAAACAGGGCGTACTTTTTTTTTATCAGTATGATGAATGGCCTTCTGGTTGCAGTAGCAGCTCGAGTGTCAGAATGAATTACTAGCTTACAAGTAAACTAACTCTAGTTATACTCCTCCTGCGTCTTCCATGCATATATTATTGCATAGTTAATTATTTACCGGAACAAAGGAGGACCTTTTTTTTGCAAAGAAATGTTCGAAGATCCAACAGTGACTTCAAATTCAGTATTACTCCTGTCACATGCACATGGCTATGATGATCTGCCAAATCCTCTTGGCTGGCGTACAAAAGCGTGGTTCAATTCAGCGCCTTCCGTGAATTGAATTAAAATCCTTGTTGTCGGTCTTTGCTTAATTTTTGAAAGGAGCGGTCTTTGATTGATTTCACCATCAATTTTTCGAATGCTCGTCTGCTAGCTTGAGCGGTCGGAGCGTTTATTCGATCAAAAAATTTCAACTAACTCGTCGCATCCAAATCAGCATCCAATTTGGTTCTGGAGTTGTTTTCTGGCTGGCAGTTTCTGGTTTAGCAGAACTGCCAACCACCTCGTTAGACGTGTCCACGTTAGTCAGAGTTGAGATCGAAAAGAATGCACGTAGAAGGTTTGCACTTCCAAATTGAGACCCAAAAAATAATCAATGCATATGTAATTCATCAATCACGTTTCAGTATATAGTACATGGGCAATTACAACCCGCGGATCAAGAAATAAATTGCACCCACGTATCCATGGAACAACAAATCTCAAAGTACAGGGCATATGAGTCGACGCATATGTTCTCTCTGCATCACAGCCAGCCTAACAGAATAGGTAACCCAAAGCCGCGGCGGCGATCGACACGGCGGCGAAGGCTGGCGCTGCGGCGGTGGTGGAGCCCGACGTGGGCGCCGGGGCGGGCGCGTCGGCCGCGGAGGCCGTGCCGACCAGCGACGAGGCGACGACCACGGCGGCCACCGCCGCGGCGACGATCCTGGACTTCAACTGCCCCGCCATCTCGCCTGTAGCCTCTCGCGGTGTTCACGTACGAGCTGGATGGGATAGGGGAGGCCGGAGCAGCTGCAACAAGGCACGAGTTCTGCTTGTTTCGGTGGGTGTGTGCAAGAGGGTGGAGATGGCGGGTTGCTTATATACACAGCTGAGCTACTCGCGGTGCGTTCAGAGTCTTCAGACCGCCTGGCTGGCTGAATTTAAGCTGGCGATCGAGCGGCCGGGCTGTCGCGCGCCTGGCTCTGGGAATCGATGGGTTGGCTCGGCGCCACCAGCTTCAATTCATCGTGGGTTCATCTGGTGGGTGTCCGGCCGGCGCGGGGTGGGGTCGTTGGCGCCGGTCGGGCCCGCCGTTGCGTCGTTGGAGAGCGGCGGAATAATTCATTGCACTCCGGAATTATTCCCATCCTGACCCGAGCACAGTGAATTATTCCGCCGCTCTCCAACGAGTCGCTCGGGGCGCGGCAAGGCAAGGCAAATAGTGAATTGGTGATGAGATGACAACTTCTCTGCTGTGGCGAGATTTTTAATTAACGCATACGCGTTAGGAATATATCTCGCGTGCGTACAAAAACGTAAAAAATCGGGGCGGAGACGCCGTCCGTACCGTACGGTACGTACATACGTTGTATACGCTATTATTTTCCTTTAAAAGGTGATTTTATTTTTCTCTTCAAAAATTGTCAACTCAACTTTTTAAAAAGATAAAATTCTACTGAAATATTTAGAACTTTAAACTAAAAAGGAAAAAATAAAATTAATTAAATTCTAAAAACTTTCAACTCAAATTTCAAATACTTTCGATTCAAGTTTCGAAAACTTTCGACTATTTTAAAAACTTTTAACTCAAGATTTGAAAACTTTCGTGTCAAGATTTGAAACAATTTTAACTCGTATTTGAAAACTTTGGACTCAATATTTAAAAATTTTTGACTCAAACTTGAAAACTTTCAACTTATATTTGAAAACTTTTTAACTCATATTTGAAAACTCTCAACTCAATTTGAAAACTCTTGACTCTAAATTTAAAACTTTTGAGTTAGAATTGAAAACTTTCACTTTCAGGTCAAGATTAATTCAAGTTTTGAATTTATAATTGAAAGTTTTTAAAATGAGTTGAGAGTTCTGATTTTTAGGCAAAAAGACCGTGGGGAGATCCCCACGGTACCAATAAAATTTATAAAATAAGTAGAGGGAGAGTTCCAAAAAACTTACAGAGCAGGCAAAAAAAAGCCAACGGGAAAAATTACAACACTTGAAGCCATTAAACTATTACAAATCTATCTGCCTCTTTAATTCGATGAGATTGAAGCATGGCTTCCTCTTTAAAGTTGGCGAGCCATGTGTTGAAAGAAACTTGAATGCCATCAAACACTCATCTATTTTTGATTTTCCAAATTTTCCAAGCAGATATGAGGAAAACCTCCATAAAGAAGGACAAATTAGTTCTTTCCTTGGTTCTTTCTCAATTCTCTTGCAAATATCCTGGGCATCTTCCCAAACATTATATATCTTATCCCAACATCTCTTGGCAAAAGAGCATTTAAAGAACAGATAGGATATCGTCTCTTCCATTCCATCATTGCACATAGAACAGAGGCTGTTGGACTGAACATTAAAATGTCTTCTTACCAAGGTAACTTTAGTATTAAGCTTATCTAGCAAGATCAGCCATGCAAAAAAATTAACTCTTGGTGTGACTTTGGATTTCCAAACCCACCGAAACACTGTCGAGACCTAAGTGTCCAGAAATTCCATTTTATAAAGCTTGGAAGCCACATACTTAGTTGATCCCATCCGAGAGTTCTGAATTTTAAATGAAAGTTTTGAATTTGAGTTCGAAATTTGATTTGAAAATCATTTAAAATATCAACAAAACAACCGTGAAAATATCACGAAAAAAGCAGAAAAAAACACGTTCAGGGCATATGCACCAACTCCCGTAGGCACGCGAGATGGCGCATCTGCGCCACCTAGCAGGGCCCCTGTGCCGCACTATTTACTAGTTACATGGGCTTACAGCGTAGTCCATGGACTTGTTTGGAGGCCCTGTATGTATGGTCTACAAGCGAATTTTGTGCATCCCAATACGATGATCCAATCCTATTTTCTACATGGCTAGGTAGGCTAGACCCTTCTAATCAGAGCGAACGGTCTAGAGCTGAACGAAAGCATACTAAAACAGAGAGAAACAAGCCTAGGCCCATAGTAGTGGATCAGTTCCTATGTTGCGTGCATGCGCGCAAAGAAAGCGGCAATTGGGAGAAGGGGTTGCGACGTCAGTTTCCCATAACGAAACTGCTTCAGTCGACAGAAAAACCTATCTTCAAATTTTGCAGATTTTGGATCATCATATGAGCTTCATGATTCATTGCTTCAAGCCTTCTTCTCCAACTCCGACGACCTCCTCTTCTTCTCTGGCATCGACGACACCCTAGACTTCGGCAGAGGACCTTATGGATTGGGGTCCCGGGTTGGATGAGGGTGAGGGTGAGGTGGGAGATCGGCGGGTATAGAGGGATGGATGTGGGAGGAGGTGGCCTAGTGGTGCGCGATGGACTTGGGCGGGCGATGAGGCATCAGCGTTGCCGCCAAAGCTGCGGGGATGCAGGAGGACCATGGACCGCGTTGGTGGCGGGGGCAAAGAAAGCGTGAGGTTAGGAGACGGCGATTGGTGGTGACGGATCCGACGACAGGGAATCGCCAGAGACAGAAAAGACAGCGGGGCGGGAGCACTCGTCGTCGTTACCTTGAGGAAAAAGAGAGGGGGAAGGAGGAGTGAGGAGGCTGGGTGAGGAAAGGAGGAAGGGGGCCTCGTCAGCACCGTTGGTGCTTTCTGGCCAGCCGGTAAGGCGGGTGGCGGCATGGTGGTGGCGGGCGATCATGTGGTGGCGGCGGAATGCACGAGGGGAACAGGAAGAGAAGTTGGGGTTATTAAGGGCTCTGCACAAATCTTAAAGCATATCGAACGATCTAAAAATCGAAAGATGGAAGGTGGGATTTTGTCAACAGAGATATAACAGTCCCTTAGCATAAATCTCTCGAAATTCAACTCCTGTTTATCTTCTTTTCCGCCACTCATCCAAAGAGGGACGAAACAATCGCATCCAAATCCGTTGTTACAGAGACGACACGGCGGAAGAGGGGTGCGCTCCAGGGAGGAAGAAGACCATCACCACACTCATCAAGCCGGAGCCCCAATGCGGCAGCTGCATTCTGCCGCCGGCCAACCCATCCGATCAACAAACTCCAAGAGAGATGCCGATGAAACGGAGGCCAAATCAAATGACAGCACCAAACTGTCCTAAATCCTACACATACAGGGATTCTACTTCACCTCCGATGGTCCACGAGCCCACGACGACCTCTCCTTATTAGCCGCGGGTGCGGGCGCCGCGTTCTGCCCGGTTCTCCTCATCGCGTCGGCGTCGGGCGTCGTCATCGGGGTCGGCGGCGGCAGGCCGTGGGACTCCACGAGGATCGACCAAAGCACGTGCACGTCCTCGCACGGGCACGACTTGACATCGTCGTACAGGATGTAGATCCCTCTCTCTGCAGCCAAACAGCCATTGACCGTCAGATAAGTGCAGAATCAGAGGAATAACAGAGCGAGAGGTGGATGATTTGGGACGTACTCTTTCGCTGCACGGCGTTCATGTGGCACCAGAGCCTCCTCAGCGGGGACAGGAGGGACCGGAGCCACCCCATCCTCCTGACGAACCTCCCCGGCCGTCGTCTGCAGCTCACATTTATAGCAGCGCCGAAGCAGGAACGGAGGAACCGTGACGAGCCCCGACGACGACCATGTGAACAACCGCTACTGCTGCTGCTGCACATCGAGACGATCGACTAGGAGAGGCAGGTTGGTGGTGGAATGTATGGTGCGTCGTCGTAAACTGCGTATGTGTGAATCAGATAAAAGGTCTACTAGCCTTTTGGCTTGCTTTACACTTGGGTAAAGTCTCGCACACTGCTCTGCTCTTCGATCGATCGTCTCTCTGGCCGCCGGGCGACGTACCCTCTCTCTCGCTGACACGCCCGCGATCGACTCACCAGACTCCCTTGCGGCTCAATCATACGCGACGCATGAGCCTCGAGCGACCGCGCCGCGTGCGCTGCTGATCTCTTTCTGGTGGTAAGTCGTTGTAGCAAATCTCTCGCGTACGGCGACCCCTCTCGCGCCGTGTAAATTATGCCCTCGACCGCAGCACTCTGCAATACTAGGACTAGCAGTAACAGGTTATGGTAATCGACAATTACGAGGCATGGTTTCTTCTCCGCGTACCGTTCACCTGCGGTTAAGAAACAATTGTAGAAACCGGAGCAAGGACACCTGGACTGGACACACACTCGCGCGCAGTGAACACTTGTCTCACAAGCCGCTAGCTCCCAGACACTATAGTCAAGGGGGGACATGATTCCTGTGTAGACCAGTTGCAGAGAGAGGCGTGGAAAATGCAGTCAGATGAACGAACGCACGCAGGGTGTGATTCGCACGGCATCGATCGATCAACAACCAGACAAGCGAGCGTGCAACCGAAAACGAAGAGGCGAGGCGATGATTAGCTCTCGCCGTCCGGCCCGGCCCCGTGAAAAAGGGAAGAAAATTGGGTGCACCCTGCGTAAACCGTGCGGCACGTGCTCTTCCCAACGCGATGCCTACCGCGCGGAAGCCTGTTCCATCCGACGGTATCGGTAAATTGATCGCCACATAAACTTTTCGCAGACGGCTCGGCTTCGCGACACGGATGGCTTGGTCCATCGGCTCCAAATCGATGATGCCTCGTGTTGATTTCACATCGCGGCCCAAATCTCCTCTACAAGGATGGGCGAGAAGGAGACGCTGGAGAGGGAGCCACCGTTGATGTTCCTCCGTGAGGACGGGCAAGGCGCCGGGTCCGGGGGTTTGCGCCGCGCACAAGGAGGCCGACGGCATGATGCGCGCTTCGTCGAGGACGTCT
Organism: Oryza australiensis; assembly: GCA_019925245.2. Lineage (NCBI taxonomy): Eukaryota > Viridiplantae > Streptophyta > Magnoliopsida > Poales > Poaceae > Oryza > Oryza australiensis. Next base: position 4,909,476 of record JAIFGZ020000048.1, on the reverse strand, counting down.
GGTCGCGCCCCAGCGGCGGCGGGGGCATCAACCGCGTCCAGAGGTTTGTGCCATCCTCGACATGACTTGGCATCTACGTGGGCGCCCTCGCCGTCTGCCGCGCAGACCCCATCGATCGACGGCATGACGCGCGCTTCGTCGAGGACGTCTGGTCGCGCCCTAGCGGCGGCGGGGGCATCAACCGCGTCCAGAGGTTTGTGCCATCCTCGACATGACTTGGCATCTACGTGGGCGCCCTCGCCGTCTGCCGCGCAGACCCCATCGATTGGATCAGGTACGTTTCATCCAGAACTCTTTGTTGATTCATGTACTGAACTGTATCACGCTTCAATTTAATTGCAAATCTTTCTGCAATGGTTGCTCCATACATACAAGGAGGATACACAAGCCTGTTAATGGAAGTAGATCAAGATGCTATAGGGCAAACTGCTGTTAGGAACATTTTGATGGAGTGAAAATCAACAATCTATGTATTTTTGCTCTTTTCCTGTTAGGAAGTCTCTTTTGCTCTCAATAGGAGCCTTCCAGTCTTTGCTCCAAATAGAAACCTCACACACTTTGCTCTTTTGTTGATCAGAATAATGCATTCAGAAAAACAATGAGATTATTCAGACATCCAATATGATTTCAAAACATCTAAATATATTTCATATAAAAACACACTTTGCTATGTCTTTGCATTAAGTAGAAGTAAATAGGTTTACATACTGGTTACAATTCCAGCCAATAGATTTAGTAGAGACTAAAAAGAAAGAAAAAAACTGCTACTACCACTAAGCATAAGCATCGCCCCCAGTTCATCACTGCCACCAGAATGGCTTGAAGCATCTCAGTTTTATTTTCCCAGGTTGAGACTGACCCAGGCCATTCCACTTCCTGCACTTGCAGTCTTGCAATGAACTCAACAGTGATACAATTCTTGATAACCTCTCTGTCATTCTTTCTGAAACATCTAATATTCATGCACACTTTCAATTCTTCAAGGAATCCCATAGTTCCTGAATCATTTGTCGGATGGGTCATGCTGTTTTACATCCTGTTTTTTGCAAATACATATCGCCCAAATTTTCCAAACTACCCAAACTGCAAGCCATTTTAGCAGCCATCAAGATGGATACAGTTCAGTAGATGAATCAACAAGAGTCCTGGATGAAACATACCTGATCCAAATCGATGGGGTCTGTGCGGTGGACGGCGAGGGCGCCCACGTAGAGGCCCAAGTCGCGTCGAGGACAGCATAAACCTCTGGACGCGGCTGATGCCCTCGTCGCTGCTGGGGTGCGACCAGACGTCCTCGATGAAGCGCGCGCCGCGCCGTCAGCCTCCTTGTGCGCGGCGCAAACCCCCCGGACCCGGCGCCTTGTCCATCCTCACGGAGGAACGTCGGCGACGGCTCCCTCTCCAACGTCTTCTTCTTGCCCGTCCTCGCGGAGGAGATTTGGGCCGTGATGTGAAATTGAGCTGATACGAAGACGAGGCATCAACGATGTGGAGCCGATGGACCAAGCCATCCGCTACGTGGAGCCGAGCCATCTACGAAGAGTCCATATGACAACCAATTTACCAATGCCATCGGATGGAACAGGCTTCTACGCGGCAGGCATCACGCTGGGGAGAGCACGCGCCGCATGGTGTACCAAGGATGCATCCAATTTTCTTCCGAAAAAGGAGCTCGCGTTGTGCGACGCATGAGCCACGTGAGAACCTCTGTATGGTCCACCTGGATCTGCACTACTGTGGTTCACAGTCGCCAAAAAGCGAGCGTGATAAAACTGGCTAAACTGTGGGGCTTTGCTTAGGTCAGGGCGCTTTGTTTATCAACTAAAACGTGACGTAATATATTCGTGCAAATGCTACGACGCTATAAAAATATTTCAATTCACGCTATTGAGCTCCCATTGAGCACAGGAGTAAGCGGCAATCACAGGATGGATTATTCTCAATCAGTCCAATTGAGCTTTATTTCGTTATATATCAAATATGTAAGGCAAAGTGTAAGCCACGTAATTGCACGGCTAGCGTCTATATAAAATCATCTATTTTTACATATGGTTTTCTTTAATATTTGCTAAATAGTCATTTAATTTTAAAAATCAAATCTCACTGGGTTTCAATATTATAGTTTTAAAGTCACACTAGCTATCATCTCTCATTCATTTGCTACCTGTTTACTTGTCTTCTTGAACCTTAAAAATTGGTAAATTTTAGACTTCATCGTCTCGCCGGTTTTTCTTTTTATGGTTTTCTAAAGTCGCGTCAAACACTGACTCCTTTAAGGCCCACCCACTGCCTTTCCTTTTGTTGTCATTTGCATTTTCAAAATTGGACTTGATCATTGTTGAGTTTTTTTTTCAGAAGTTCTGTCAACTGTCACGACCCTACTTCTTAAAGTATACCCACCGTCCCTCCTCTTTATGGTTATTAGGATTTTAACAGTCAAACCTAATCATCATTGATAATTCAATTTTACCTTATCATCATTGATAATTCAATTCTATAATTGTTAGATGTTCCATCAATTGCCATCACCTACTCCTTTACGTTCAACACGTTGCTCCACACCCCCTCTTTAAAGTTATTTGCCACCACTCGACTCGCTCTTCCTAGCAACTGCCGCTCCTTTATCGTCAATCCACCTATCCGCATGGACTATCATTTCTCATTTTATTTTTAATTCTTAATTTTAATTAATCTTTTGTGTTGTGTTCTAGACAACTCCTCTACCATTAATCCTTTTTTCCTATTCCGAATTTCAATAATTTTTAAATTGTATTGCTATTTGAACACTTTGGAAATCATATAAAATGGGATTTATTTTATTTTTAAATTAAATTAATATTGTGGTTTGTTCTAGATGGTTTATTCTTAAACTATTCCTTATTTTTAATTCCAAATTTCAAAAATTCTATATTATAATTTTAATATTGCTTATTTTGTAATTATGAATTTTAGTTATTTCTAAGTTGCATTCATGCTTCAACTCTCATTTTTCTTTTTCTTCGTTTAATGTGAAAATTTATAGCCTCTAGAGCCAACGTGTTGCCTCTTTTCAAGATGTTTTAATAATATTTAATTAATGTGGTAATTTGTAGATATCCAAAGTGAACATTAGCATTTTCTTGTAGGGCCATATACTAATTGCAAGAACACATTTTGTTTTCTTAACATATTTTTATTCTCAATTTTAGTTATTTCTAAATTGTACTACTACTTTATCCTAAATTTTCATGGTTTTCTATTAGTATGGAAAACAAAATTTGGAATTTATTTTTTAAAATTTTACTTATTCTTTCCTTTTGGATGTTTATAAATTGTATTTTGTCGTGGACTCTTCTTGTATGTAGTATTTACTTATTTAATTTTTATTATATTTTTTAATTTTCATGGTCTTTTTAAGTTTATTTAGAATTCGTATTGAAAGTCCAATTTCAAAATTTATTTTTTATTCCGAATTGTAATTAATCTTGTGTTTGGGTCTAAATAGACTGCCTTTTCAATATTCCTTATTTTGTAATTCTGAATTTTAGTTTTTTTCTAAAATATATTCATACTTTAATTCTTTTTCTCTTATTAATATGAAAATTTTGGGACTTTAGAGCGAACATGGTGGCATTTTTAGCTGTCCTATATAATAGATAATAGACAGATAGTTACATAGACCCCTTGTGTGGTAATTCTTATGTTTTCCAATTTTATTTTGATGTAGAATCTTCCCAGTAAATTTTTAGCAATGATATTGTTTTATATATTTATTTTTACTACTACTATTTTATTTCAAATTGGATTTTTGTTTTTAATCCAAAAATTTAATTAGCATCATTTCTAATGGAATGTTTTTAATATTCTTTATTTAATCCACATTTGAAATATTTTCATATTATACTGCTGAATTGATTTTTTGATTTAATCAAACTGTTATAACCTAAACCTATAATTTCATCCATAACTTAAAATTCTTCACTTTGTTTGATTTGTGTGGGAATTTTTAGGCCTTGAGAGGGAACATCGGCGCTCTTTCTTCTGTTACATTAATTAGATATGTCATATATCATTAACAACATTAAATGATAGACGACGAATCATAACGATGTGTTTGTGGTGACTTCGTGAATCTCAAATATGACAGTTCAATCTTTGAAGGTACTTGTAAGTATATCGTTCGTGTGAGTGTGTGCATGTTTATATGAGTGTCTGTACCATGTTTTATGAAAATGTCACTGTACATACTCCTATTGAATATCCCGCCATAAATTTTTATTTTCGTTTAATTTGTAATTTCTAAACCTCGTTAGAGAACTTATTTTAAGATTTTAGAAGATCGAATATTTCAACCAGATAGGTAGATCTACTTCCATATCATCAAATTATGACCTTACATAAAGTGCATGCAAAAAGTTGTGTTGAAGCTATGGTGCAACAAAATTGGTTTACTTTGCAATGTTTTCCGAACAATTACATGCTTTATTTTTTTAAAAGTTCTATAAAAAATTGCTTATACAAATTCTATCAATTAATTTTTGAATTTCTTTAAGCTAATATTTAATCATGTGCTAGTGGGTACCTACTTTTCTGTATGGGGTGGAGAGGTTGCTAGCACCTCCTCACGAAGCCTAATTATGGGAACAGCCAATAGTACTTTGTTTGCTTCAAGAATGCATCATTGATCGTGGGCTAGCTATTGTAGGCTGCAGCCTAATGTTTTAGGTTTATTGGCATGTGCAGATGTATAGCTTGATATGTATGCATTACTCATTGTGGTCTTTTTTTAGAACAGTGGCATGTATGTGTCTCTGTCACATGGTAAATGGTAATTCCTTTTTCACTGCTTCAGCGCTCGAAAGAAAAAAGCCCTTCCACCTTTCATCATTTAGTACATTTATTATTTTTTCAGCCACAGATACAAAAATCTTTTTCAACTCTAGACACCACCAAAATCTAAAATCTATATGCGTGTGTCTGATTCCTAAATCCTAATCATCAGATCTCTTAATTGCTCCTAAGTATCCGTTTAGAATTAGAGAAAGACTCTATACAGGAGTAAGTCCACCTTTTTGGACTTGTATTATAGTGCCCTGATTAGTACGTGTCTGTGATTCTAGTAGTTATTTTCTATTTAGACTCGTATCATGTAAGTTAATCCATATCATCAAAATCTAGTTATAGTATAATCTAATGGTATATATTTTTCTCTTCTTTTCTAATTAACGTGAAAATTTCTAGTTATAGTATAATCTAATGGTATATTTTTTTCTTTTTTAATTAACGTGAAAATTTTTAGACTTCGTAGCGAATGTGATGCCTTTGCTGTTTTAATAATATAATAGTTTCAAAACCATCACAATTATATCTAACCAAAATAGTAGTAAGAGTTGGGAACAATTGTTTATTAACATTGGACGCTTGTGTGTTGATTGGAACAACAGAGATGATGATTCATTGATGAAGCTAATTGACCAAGATGAAACATGCAAATCAGAAGTATTTTAGCTATTCTTTCCAAGGAATAATTTCGCTTGCATTAGTCCACCGCATCAACACCAATATTAAATTGCAGAATTGCACCTCATTCAGTGAATCAGAGGTCTCATAAACAACATAGGAGTGTGTACTAATTATCTTTCAGAAAAAAGCCAAAATGTGAAATTATACATGCAACAATAAACAATGTATCTTCACTGAGAACAATTCTTGAACCAGCACTTTCTTGAAACGTCAATTCAAAATTTTCTCAATCTTCTCAACTTAACATGTGCAAAGCAAGGCCAAAATGGCTAACAAATACAGACTCTACTCCAGCCTACAACAATATGATACATGCTTGAATTTGTAGTACTACACACAACAAATGACAACCTTATTGCCTAGTATATGCCTGAACCAATATTTGGGCTCAAACTTTGTTGAGGTGTTTCCACCTCTCTATTCTCTAAACCAGAAACAAAACTAATCTATATGTAGTAACATATCCATGCTAATGCTACGATGACATTTGATAATACAAATGTTGTACATCCACGTCGTTAAAAAGTGCTTTTCATTATTCACCTAATACAAAATGTTGTACATAAAAAACTCAGCCTCCATTTACAAATCAACAGAATCGCTGAAAACAACATCACTTTTACCAAACTTTAGCTAGCATCACAATATAATATAAAAAAACCAAGGTAATGCTGATTTTCCAAACTTTATTCTCTTTGTTGAATATACAACTCGATAATAGATTAGCCTCTTTTTCTCTATGTGGTGGTTTGCCCCTCCATGCACTAAGAAATAAGTATATATGGTGCAAAAGTTAAACATGGACATTTTCTTCTTTTGTTGTTTTGAAGCAACAAGATATACAGTGTCCTTCCTCCAACCATAGCAAGCGATCACGAACTGTTCTTGCAGTCCATTTCAAGATCAGAGTGAGTTATCATAGGCCCCCTAATTTCACCCTTCTTTGGCTTCCATTTATTGGAAAACGTACCATCAAGATCACCCAACAACTTTCTCAATCCGAAAAGGTGTGAAAAAAACTTTTAACCATTGAAAAAGCAAAAGAGTATGAAGCAAAAATACACTACCTATATAGAATTTTGCACAATTTATAAATTGGCCATAGCAAAGAATTAAGTGCTATCTGAAACTCCCCAACACTGATTTCTAATAGTAACTTATCTTATCAAAAGAAGTAACTGAGAGCATGAAAAATGCAGTGCTAATACTCATCAGATGACGAGAACACACAAATTAACACTTCCAAGCTCTAATACCATGGTAATAGCTAAATCTTATAAAGATATAAGATTTTGCTACTTTAAATTCGATATGGGATAGCAAGGAAGCAACAACTTGCAATTTCTTAAAGAAAATGAACTTAGTTTAGCATCTTTATGGAGATAATTTAACCCATCAAATCTTGAAAGAGAAAAAAATGCATTACTAGGAATGTTTAGTTCCTAAAGCACCCAGCATCAAAAGAAAGTTCCATAAGCACCTAAGTGCAGATTGTTGACATGATTTAAACTATGTGCAAATGAGAATTGTATTAAAATGGCAGCGACACAAATCAATACACTTACGAATATACTAGTTTCAAGTTACTTTAGATTAATGCTTACCATTATACAATTCAGACTTTTTTAAACAGAGAAAACTCCCAGTTTCAATTATACAATTCAAAACCTATTTAACTTATTTATTCCGGAGTGCTATTTCTCTGCCATTCTTATCCTCACTCTTTCAATCTTAATCTAGGTGAAGCAATCTGAGATGCACGGCCGCTTCCTTCTAGGTCAACAAAGTTCTTTCCAGAAGAAAAACCTCAGTGACCATGCATGGAATACACCGGTATCACACAAGCCACAATGGTGCCTGAGTTGCCTCTTCCTAAATACCGTCTAGTAAAACATTCAAGGGACAATTGCATCCACGTCCCTACTTTCAACCCCAACTACTGTTTTGCCCTCACCTTTTTAGGGTTTGCAATTTTACCCTCAGTTTTTAAAAACGAACCAGTCGTTTTCCCTCACTTTTGAGGCTTAGTTTGATGGTGTTAGTTCTACGGCAGAAGAACATTTATACGCTTGGCTGTTGTTGCATTTTTGCCCCTACATTTTTTCATCGATCATCGATTGATGAAAAATAAATCATAGGTTAATAAAATTGATTGGAACATACACATCACTAGCATCATGAATTAGTGAAAAAAATGAAGAAAAGGTAAAAATAGGAAAATAAGAAAAGTGAGCGTTGACTAGTAGCTATCCGCCCGGTGACTCACCACCTGCTCCGTCCCCAGCCCGCAGCTCGCCGCTCACAGCTCCTTGATGTCATAGCCCCTGGATTTGATGGCTAGGCTAGCCATCGGATATGGTTGGGCTTCGTGGGGACAGGCGAGGCCGGTCGAGAACACAGCGACGACGACGTCAAACAAAAGGTCGGCGTGGATGAAGAAGATGGAACTGGCGGCTGTTAGTGATATGCCCTAGAGGCAACATGGATATGTTGGATATCACAATCAATGTTTATGTATTAATGAATAAAGTGTTATTTCATTTCATGAAATAGACAATTTGTATTGATCAATAAATATGAGATTTATTCATGAGACTTTTTATGTGATATGAATCTATTACTAAATGATCTCTGATCATATATCATATGTATGGAACAAATATGATTCTAAGATCAGCACGTGTATTGATTAATGGTCATGTCTCATGGATCATGGTATGAAGATACCAAATCAATAACGTGAACACATGTTAGAGAACATGTTGTGGGATAGACCCACCTTGAGACACTACATAGATTCAATGTGTCATTATTTGGTCTCAAGTAGTGTTGGTGCAAAGTCCTTAGACCTGAGATCATCATGGATTTCAACATGTGTAATGACTCACTTAGAGACTACTAGACGCTACACCATAACTGGGTAGTTATAAAAGTAGTCTTCGGTTTTGCTATGAAACATGTAGTGGGATGTGAATGATCAAGATGAAATTTGCCCCTCCTATGAGAGATATCTCTGGGCTCCTTGATGTAATGGATTATGGAAGTGCATGATCATGATGAGTTGATTGAGGGGTCAACAGTGGTGGCCAAGTGGGCCGGGCCGAGGCGTGCCGGCCCGGGCACGACGACATTGTGCACCGGCTCGGCACGGCACGACTCGGCTCGCGATGGGCGTGCTTGCAGCGCACGACGGACCGTGCCGTGCTCCAGGCCAGTCGAGCCCGCGGGCCGGCACGGCACGACACGGACATCGTTCCGTGCCGACCCGGCACGCACGGCCCACGGCCGGCACGACACGGCCCACGGGCCGGCACGACACGGCGGGGGAGGGCCAACGGCGTGGCGACGCGTGGCGGGCAGGGGCGGCAGGCGCGTACGGGGCGGTTTGAACCGGCGAATAACAGCGTGCCACGTGTCCCAACAGCTAATATAACGGCTAGAATTTGAAACTAGCCGTTGGAGGCCAAAAAAATCAAAAAAACTAAAAAAATTCCAAAAAATATGAAATTTCGTCCTATAAATAGGGCATCCACCCCAGCCATTTGTCCTCACCCCAAACATCTCATTTTGTGCTCTCAAGTCTCAAGTGCTCTCTTGTGCTCTAATTTATTGGTTTTGACAAAATTTGCTCAAATTTTGTCAAAAATCAAAATTAGTTTCGTAGTTAATTAGTTTGATCGCAGAGGTGTGAAGCGCTTGCGGTTGGAAAGATGTAAGCGATATTCATATGTATGTATTATTTGTATTTTGTTTGTGTATTTAATAAATATCTAAAATTTGTTTATTTCGGATTAAAATTGCGAATGGATCCGAACTATCCATATCGTCGTCGTCGTTCACTTTGGGTGATTTCAACCCCAATTACATGTCGGGGTTTGACGATGCCTCCGGATTGGCTCCAACTCCACCAACCGTGGAGGAGGAACCGGTGCCGACGAGCGGCGACGGCTTCGGAAGGATATTCCGGATCCGCGAGCGGAAGTGTTTCGACACACACCGCCGAAAGATCGAGAACCTCCGGTGTGTGGCAGCACTTTGACGAGGTGAAAGTGACCGGCCCCGACGAGAGGGAGGTAACACAAGCTAGATGTAGAATTTGTAGGAATACTTTATCTGCACGATCTTCTGGTGGTACAGGACACCTAAAGCGTCATGCGGAGGCGTGTGCAAGGAAGCAAGGAATACAATTGCGGCAGCAACAACTGATGCTAAACCCGGACGGTACGGTATGTAGCTGGGAGTACAATCCCATGGTATCTCGGGAAAATCTTGTCCGGTTAATCGCCAGACAAGATTTACCCTTGAACTTTGGGGAGTCTCCTGCTTTCGAAGAGTACGTTCAGCAATCGCATAATCCTAGATTCAAAGCAGTTAGTAGACAAACAACAACCCGAGATTTAGAAAATTTTTATGAGAAGGGTAGTAATGCACTTAAGGAACTATTTAGTACATGCACTTTTCTCGTTAGTGTTACCTCTTATATATGAAGTAGTGGAGCTAGGGAGGATTACCTTAGCGTAGTTGTTCATTTTGTTAATGATGATTGGGAGTTGCAAAAAAGAGTTCTAGGCCTCCGGTTAATAGATGTGTCACACAGAGGTGAAAACATAGCCGAAAGAATTAGGGAGGTAATTAATGAATATAATCTTGCAGATAAAATATTTGCTGTCACACTAGATAATACATCTGCTAATTCTAGGGCAATGGAAATATTGCAACCTTTATTTTGTGTTTATGCGCAGTTTTTTCTACTTCATCAGCGTTGTGCTTGTCATATAATTAATTTGATTGTTAAGACTGGGATGAAGAGAGTAAGTGTTCACATCGACGCTTGTTCGTCAAGCAATCGCGTGGTTAATCGCTTCTAACCCGCGGATTGCCGCATGGAAGAGGTTTTGCCATGCGGCGATAAGAAAGCACGTAAGTTTGCCACCGATACTGAGCATCGGTGGAATGCAACCTATTTAATGTTAAAAGTTGTGTTACCTTATAGTGAATTACTAACTGATTTTGTCCAATCACGTAATGGCCCAAGAAAGCGCGACGGTGGGCCAATACCGACCGAGCACGTCTGGGCAATTGTCCAAAGATATTACCAATTTCTTGAAACTTTTTATGAGTCTACTCTTACTCTGTCCCAAGTTTACTATCCAACTGCCAATTTAATTTTGCACAATATTCTCAAAATTGCCACGTTGTTAAAAGAATATGAAAATGATGAAATTCTAGCCCAACTTTGTCTTTCATATGAAACAAAAATATTTCAAATATTGGAAAAATATACCTATGTTGTATGCTTTTGCTTTCATATTAGATCCTAGGGGTAAATTAAGGGGATTCTCCACTATTTTATCACTTATTGGAGATATTGTAGGTGTAGATTATAGTTCTTTTTATACTGAGGTTAGGAGTAAACTATATGAAGTTTTTGGAAAGTATGAACTAAAGTTTAAGGAGTTCGCCAGCAGAGACCCCCTCCTATCCCCACTATAGGTAAAAAGAAGATACAATGGGGTAGAATTTGGGGTGGCTCATCTTCAAGCCAAGGGGGTGGCAGTTCCTCGGCTGGAAGTGGAGACGTCACTTCGCATGGTGTTGCCGAAGAGTTGTCAACTTATGTGGACAACGACGCCATCAGGCATGAAGCACAAGATTTCAACGTCTCGGATGGTGGAATGACCACAAGATGGCATATCCCGTGCTTTCAAAACTTGCACGGGAGGTATTGATGGTTCCCATGTCAACAGTGTCCTCCGAATCGGCCTTCAGCCTTTGCGGTCGAATCGTCGAAGAAAGGAGGACAACTCTGAGTAGCGACCACGTGAAAATGCTACTAAGCGTTAAAGACTAGGAGCTAGCTAGACAACATGGCCAATACACTGCTGAGAACCAAGAATTGGCCGCCCAGTTCGAGAACCTATACTTACATCCAGACCAACCCCAATAGAACTTTGTTAGAAGTAGTTGTGATCTTTGAGCTGTACTCTTTTCTTTGTCATGGTTTTCTTAGTTTTTCCTATGAGTTTTTATATGACAAAGATTTTAACGAGGCAGCATGTATCATTGTATCATATAATGATATAAATATCAATAAAGATCACTACTATTTTTAACATATAGTAAGTAATATTTATTTCCATAATTTCAATATGAAGAATAGATGACGAATAGATTATTTTTTTCATATTTTCAACGTGACAAATATATCATTATTTTATTTTTATCCTTTATTTATAATTTTAATTTTTATCTATAGAAATAATAGGGTTGTTTATTTTTTTCTATTTTTTCATATTTTTATCTATTTTTTATTTCGGCCGTGCCTTGGGGCCGTGGGCTCGGCCATGGCCCACGGGCCATATTCGTGCTGTGCCGACATGGGCACGGCCCGGCCTTCCGTGGGCCGTGCTTGGGCCGGGCGGGGCACGCGGGCGGCACGACACGGCCGTCACGGTGGTCGTGCCTAACGGACCGTGCCGTGACGGACCGTGCCTCGGCCGTGCCCGTGCCGGCCGCCCGTTTGGTCGGCACTAGGGGTCAATCAACAGATATGTAATCCAATACAAGATCGAGTAAATGATTAAACTATTGATAGGATGACACATGTCTTGCCTATAGTCTAATTAGTATCGTAAGGCAAAGGAATTTGTGCACACATTACAGGATTAACCGATATGATCTTTATGTATATTTTGGTGTCAATACGCTCTGCTAGGGGCCGCTGTTGACAGGTTAGCCGAGAAGTATTCTCAGATCGTAACCAAGTATACATGAACCTACAGGGTCGCACACTTAACGGGTTGGAACAAGTATTCGAGTTGGACTTGGATAAGGCTCAGTTCAGATAAAAATCTGATTAGAGGTAGAGTCCCAATGGGCCCTTGTAACACCCTGAGGTGTTTTCCCCTTTTAAAAATCCAAAAGAAAATCGTAAAAGAAAATCGTTGGAATTAACTAGAGAGAATTAATAATTTTAAAATCCAAATGATAAATGGAAATGGCATGATAGGATTTTTCCTAAATTCTACATGTCAAAATACGCTAACAGAATTTTTAGTGGAATTTTCAGAGCACCAGAAATAATTTTAACCAATTAAAATAAATATTGGAATTAATAAATCCGGGAAAATCAATTTCTCTCTCCTCCGTCCTTTCCCGCTCTTTTTCGGTTGTGGGCCGCCGACCCGAGCCGACGGCCCATCCCCTTCCGCGTGCGCCTAGCCGATCGGCCCGGACCGGTCGCCCCCGACGCGCGCCCTCCTTTCTTTCGCGGGCCGGCTGAAGGCTACGGCCCGCCAAACCCTCGCGCCCGCAGTTAAATCGAGTTCGTCTCCCCCTTCTTGCCGGGACACTGGCAGTGGGGCCCACCCGTCGCCCCCGTCCCCTACCTCCGCCGCCCGCGTCGCCATTGACGCCGCCTCGCCCCCGCGTGGATCTCGCCGCCCGTCCCTCGCGTGCCCTAAAGGCACCACCTTAACTTCCCCGTCTCTCCCGCTGCCTTCAATCGCCCCGGCCGTCGCTCCCGCGCCCCCTTAATGGTCGAATTTAATCATAAGTCATTATTTCCTCCAAATCGCGCCGACGAGGAATTGCGCCTTATCCGCCGCCGCCGACCTCCCCATCCCCTATTTAAGCACCCCCTCGCCCTCCCCGAGCTCCCCACACCCCCACTCAAGCCCTCTCTCTCTCGTCGTTCCCGCGCCGTGAGCCCCCCGTTTCGACTTCGTCGCCGAGGTTCGGCCGTGTGTTCCCGCTGCTCCGAGACACTCCGAGCTCCGCTGACTCCTCCCTCCTCGTCGCCGGTGCCCGCGCTACTTCGGCAACCCCTTCCCGAGTGGTTTCGCCGCTCCCTCACCGTCCGCGCCGTCGTCCCCTTCGACTCCGGCCGCACCGCGGTGAGCACTCTTCCCTATTTCCCTCTCGCCGAGTGCGCGCCGCCGTCCCTCGAGTGTGCACGGCTCCGTCCACGCAAGAGCCGCGGATTCCACCGCCCGCGCCGCCCGAGTGGCGCTGGCTCGGCCCGCCACCGTGCGCCATCGCGCCGATCGCGCGCGCCCGAACCCCTTCCGGCTGCTTCGATTCGCTGCAGACGGGGGCCGTCCGTCCGCTAGCCCGCGTGGCACACCGCGTGGCCGCCGAGCCTGCGCCACGTGGTGCGCCGCTCTCCTCTCGGCCCGTGGACTCGGTCCACCATCGACCTGCTCCGCGGCCGATGACGCCATCGCGACGTCGCCCTAGCGCTAATGCAATTCCAGGATTTATTGTGCAATAAATTATTAAGGATTTTCCTGTTTTAGTAAAAACACGTATAATCTTCTAAAATCATATCTTTTCAACCCGACCTCCGTTTTAGCCCATTCAAATTTCATTAAATTCGTAAAATGCCAAGAATCCATTAAAAATGGTTTTGTTTCCTGTTTTAGTAGCTTTTTAGCCTGTTTTGTTGAAGTGCTTGTTTGCCGTGTAGATCCCGTAGTCCCTCCGTCCGGTTTACTTCGAAGTCGTCGCAGAAGTCCCCAAACCGAAGAGCAAGGCAAGTCATGCTATATTATTGATCATATTGCTCTCATTTTGCTAAAACACCTGTTTTACTCTATGAAATTGCATGTATTTTATGTTGTCATTTCATGGGAAATAATACACCCTATGCTTAGTTTATGATTTAGGTTTGACACCCAAACCCTTTGATAAAACTTGGGAAAATAATGTGATTAGATTTCAGGACTAGGTTATGCTTAGCCTGGCTTAGTTTCACTAGCTCACTAAATGAGTCATTTTCTCACTTAATATATATCTCCGGACTTATGTTCGGAGGATTAATGATTAAAGATTCAGTGAACCGGACTAATAACTAAAATATGACAAATGGTGGGCGTGGGCGCTATGGTTTTGGCTAGCGGCGCCCATAGCAATTAAGTACCGGTTCACGGGACCCCTCGGGAGAATGACCGTGCAAACCACAAGCCAAAATGGGTAAGGTAGGTCCCGTAGTGTAGTCTCTCCTAGCCGACGAACCCATCGGCAAGGGTGAGCGGGATGGAGTTTCGCCGGCCCCGTATAAGGGTTGCGGGCTACGGATTCACCGAGGCACTCGGGGAGGGCTTCCCACTCCCGTGGTCCGGGTGGGGCGAAACCTTGGTGGGGTTCGCTTGGTTAGAAGGGGGTTATACGAAAGGTCCTATCACAGTTCCCTTTTCGGGGTACCGCGGTGGTATTCCGGCGCACGAAAAACCGTGTTGTGGGGCTGTGTCTTGTGGGTACAGTTGTACACCTCTGATCAGAGTAAATCTATTCGAATAGCCGTGCCCGCGGTGATGGGGCGATCGACCGAGCTCTCCGTGATTAGTCTCACACTTTTACACCCTAAGTTTTGGAACATGACTAGTATAGGTAGATGGTTTGGGCCTGCCACAACGTGGGGATAACGTTGGACGGTGTTGGAGTAAAAATGCTTTACTTACTCAATTTACTATTGTTTTGGCTTTGTTCAAATTCGTATTGTTTGGAAAAACTCTTGCCGTTTGCGCAAAAGCAAACCTTAGCCAGACGTTTGTCTCCCCTGCATTCATTATTCTCCTCTTCCGACGTGACTTGTTGAGTACGTGGAAGTACTCATCCTTGCTTCTTCACCAGAACCTGAGCCAGAGGTTGAAGACGAAGAAGAAGTGGAGTAGGCTTTGTCCTGCACTCTGAAAGCTGCCTGTGAAGTGGTCGAAGCCGTGTGGCCAGCGTCAAGCTTAGGCTTAGGCCCTTTTTCTTTTTCCGCTGCTCTTTTGTAATCTTTTTGTATTGTTTCTAAGACGTGGAACTGTAATATCAACAATTGTCGTATGTGTACCCTCGCCGGTCCCGGACAGGATTTTAATACACATATAGCTTTGGAAATTCGGGTCTGAATTTCGGGCGTGACAAGTTGGTATCGAGCCTATTTCCGATCAGTAGGAAAAGCCAAACGGAAAAACCTTAGGAGCCCTCGAATCTTTTCATATGTATAAGCCCCGGCTTTTGAAAATGGTTTCGGGAAAATGGGACTTGTTTCCTGGGATTGGGGAAAAATTTTAAGTTTCTCTCGAGCATTTTGAAAACCTGGTCAAGTCTAAGTGACAGGATTCTAGAGTTAAAATTTGGAAAAATCATTTGATCTCTTATTCACCGCCAAGTTGGGATTTTCTAAGGGGTCAATGTCCTAAGTCGAGATAGGAGGAACGGTCGCCAATTTTATATTATAACTAAGCATCTATTTTTCAAGATCATTTAGGGGATGTCCTTAGAAGTTTTACTTAGCCTCATAAAAATGTTTCTCAAAAACCCTCTTTTTCTCGTTTACTTTACTTGAGTCCTTTATCGTTTGTCTAACTTGGGTTTGAGCATGCATTGATCCCCTACCTTGTCTTCTCTAGATGGCGGGCCGTCCAGTCACCCACAACGGTCGTGGTCGAAAGGGTTCGTCGCGGAGCGGCAAGAATGGCCTTGGCGAGGCTATCCGGATGCACCCGAGTACACGTCGTCTCACCGTTCGGCGGTGAGTTGCCTCACCAAGTCCGCCTGGAGGTGCATGGGTTCGTCGGCACCAATATCCCGAACATGGTGGTCACGGCGTCAGGAGGAACAGATGAGCATGCCCGACAAGAGGCGGCTTATCGATCTTGGCTCGGATGAGGGAGATGCATGACTACCATCTCTCGCCACTCGCCTACCTACCATCCTCGGCGGGGAACTTCATCGCAATCAACACCTTCCGGTCTCGAGGGGGAGAACGACACCACCTTCTCTCACATGAGGACGGTGATTGAAGGGCGGATAAGATGCATGCGAGCTTCACATGGCGGCAAAGGCCCCGAATGACCGAAGATCTTAAAGATCAAGAGTTTGAAGGATGAGGTGGATCGACTCAAGAGAGAGATCACCAGTCTGAAGGGGCTTCCACCTCCCAAAATCCTTCGGATAAGAATCACGCCACGGAAGAACACCAAGGCTCCGGTACGGATGCAACTGGCGCCCAGGGTTCCACCTCCTGCACCACCGCCTTCCCCAGTCCCAGTGCACGGATCTTGCTCTTGCTCGGTGCCCTCCCCAAGCGGAGGAGGAGGATGGATCTCGGTGTCCGGTAGCGGCCGGGCGTGGCGGCGCAGCTCCAAGAATCCCGCACGGAAAGGCGAGTTAGCCACCTCTCGAAGACGCTCGAAGGAAAAGAAGACGGAACTCCCTTGGAAGTGGTTTCGACTCCTCCGATGTGGAAGCCGTTCCGACCCTTAGAGCGTCGCCACCCTTAGTTTACCGTTTTCCTAGTTTTTCTGTTTGCCTAGTTGCTTGTGTGTTAGGTGTGTGTCAGTGGGTAGTGGTCAACCTATATCAAGTGTGGATATGGGTTGCCCAATTAAGGATGTTGGGTGTGTTTTAAGTGTTTTAAGTCAAGAACAGATCAAAGCAAGTAATAAAGATCAACTTCTCTGTTCAATCTATTTTACTCCTTCTCCCCGCCTTGTTTGTTCCGCTTCTTCGGATGGTGAACACCAGGGAATGGTAGCAACAACAATGAGTCACCGAGAACAACACCGTGCTAATACCAACAACCCACCTCCTCCCCGAGAACATCACTTTGGCACAAGTTCGGGCAACTGCACCCAGATGATGGCTGCAATGATGCAAAAATGCAACAAGAAAGATCGGCAGATGCGGTTGCAAATGATGCAACAGTTTCAACCAGAACCAACATCAAGACGACCATTTCGCACCACCCCTCCCCACAAAACACACTATCGAATTTCTTCGAGTCCGACCCCCAACTTTCTCCAAGACCACCAACCCCATGGAGGCTAATGACTGGATCATTGCCATAGAAAAGAAGTTGGACCTTCTCCAAAGGCACGAGACCAAGAAAGGGTGTCTTTCGCCACTCACCAACTCCAAGGTCCCACCTCACTGGTGGGACAATTTCTTGGTCACCCGTCGGCGGACGCACCGCAGCTACTTGGGCGAGTTTTGCCACCAATTCCGAAAGGCTCACATCCCCTGAGGGATAGTAGCCCGAAAAAGAGGGAGTTCGGATCCTTGAAGCAAGGCACTCGAACCGTCACCGAATATCTGCACGAATTTAATCGCTTAGCGTGATATGCTTCAGAGGACGTATGTACAGACGCCGAGCGTCAAGAGAAGTTCTTGGCCGGGCTAGACAATGAGTTGACGGACAAACTCATCTCCCGTGAGTATGCCTACTTCGAGAAGTTGGTCGACAAAACCATCCGTCAAGAAGACCAACGCAATAAAATGCTCAGAAAATGGAAAGCTACCCAGTTTAGGCCACATCCCCAGCAAGGGGAATTCTCGGCGGCCGCGCTTCACTCCGGTGGTCGAATGGGCCTACCACTATGATCGTTCGTCGGCATCGCCCGTACCATCCTGGAATTTCCAACCCAAAAGCCGTCCCGATACCGCAAAATCCGGCCCCACGTCCGCCAACAGCCGTAGCCGCCACCGCAGCCCAAGCCAATGCCACCAAAGAAGGACTCGGATTCAAACCGGTAACAGCTTTCAATCAGTGGAGAACCTGGACATTTCGCGACAAATGTCCAAGACCAAAACGCGCACCTGTGTTCATCCAAGCAAGAGTGAATCATGCTTCACAGAGGAGGCACAGGACGCACCGGATGTCATACTAGGTATGTTCCCGTGAACTCCTTTAATGCATCGATCTGTTTGATTCGGTGCAAACCATTCTTTCATATCAAAAGCATTTGTGGGGAAACATGGGTTGTCGGTGTTAAAACTTAAGATACCCATGCGGGTCCAAACACCGGAACCGTTTGAACACCGCCCACTTTTGCCCTTCGTGGCAATAAAAATCCAAGGATTCCCCTTTCTAGCCAATCTTATCCTTCTAGAATCAAAAGGCTCGGATGTCATCCTTGGGATGGACTCGGTTAACCCGTCATAAAGGTCTGATCGATTGCGCAAGCCGCACGATCTCTTTAACCAATGACGAGGGGAAGAAAGTAATTTACTGCTCCCCTAAACCACTGAGGGTAGTAGCAAGTCTGAATCGGATCTCGGCTAAGGAGAAGCCCGAAGAGAAAGGAAAGGATCAGGCGAAGTTAGAAGATATTCCTGTGGTTTGTGAGTACCCGGAAGTCTTCCCGGAAGACTTAACCACAATGCCACCTGAAAGAGAAATAGAGTTTCGGATTGACCTAGTCCCTGGCACTGCTCCGATCCACAAGAGACCTTATAGAATGGGAGCCAATGAGTTGGCAGAGGTCAAGAAGCAAGTAGATGAACAGTTACAGAAAGGTTATATCCGCCCGAGCACATCGCCCTGGGGTGCGCCAGTCATTTTTGTGGAGAAAAAGGATAAGACCAAAAGGATGTGCGTCAACTATCGCGCACTCAAGGAGGTTACTATTAAGAATAAATACCCTCTCCCTAGGATTGACGACCTGTTCGATCAATTAAAGGGAGCAAAGGTGTTCTCCAAGATAGACTCGCGGTCAGCTATCATCGCCTAAGAATCCGAGAAGAAGATATTCCCAAGACTCGCCTTCGTCACTCGGTTGGCCTCGTATGAGTGCACGGTCATGTCCTTCGGACTTACAAATGCCCCACCTTTTCATGAATTTGATGAACAAAGTGTTCATGGAATTCCTAGACAAGTTTGTCGTGGTGTTCATCGACAACATCTTGATCTATTCGTAGTCGGAAGAGGAACATGAGCACCATCTCCGGTTGGTACTTGAAAAGTTAAAGAGACCACCAACTCTATGCTAAGTTTAGCAAATGTGCTTTCTACGTTGAAGGAAGTGCAATTCCTCGGCCATATCGTGAATGCCCAAGGCGTCGTAGTGGACCCTTCCAATGTAGAAGCTGTGACCAAATGGACTCCACCTAAAACCGTCACCCAGGTCAGAGAAGTTTTCTAGGACTTGCAGGTTATTATCGTCGGTTCATCGAAAACTTCTCCGAATTGCCAAGCCTTTGACGCAGCTTGTTAAAGAAGGATGAAAAGTTTATATGGACTCGCCGAGCGCAACCGAGTTTTGAAACACTCAAGAGAAAACGGTGTCAAGACCGTGTTGATCTTGCCGGATCAAACCAAGGATTTCCAAGTCTATTGCGACGCATCTCACCAGGGGTTAGGGCGTGTGTTGATGCAAGATGGAAAGGTGGTCGCGTATGCTTCCCCCAATTGAGACCTCATGAGTCTAATTACCCAACACATGACTTGGAGCTAGCGCATCGTCCATGCTCAAAATATGGCGACATTACCTCGTCGGAACCGCCGTAAAGTATATACGGATCATAAGAGCCTGAAATACATCTTCACCCAACCGGATTTGAACCTTCGTCGGTGACGATGGTTGGAGTTGATCAAGGATTATGACCTCGCATACACTACCATCCCAAAGCTAACGTGGTAGGATGATGCTCTAAGCCGAAATAGTTATTGCAACTCTATTCACATAGAAGGAAGATGTGAACAACTACTACAAGATTTAGAGCACCTCAACCTGGAAATTATTGAACTCGGATTTGTGGCCGCTCTTGAGGCCCAACCCACACTCTTAGATCAAATTCGCATAGCTCAAGCCTCGGATCCGGACATAGTTGAGCTTAAGAAGAATATGAGAGTGGGAAAAGCTCGTGACTTCACGGAAGATGAGCATGGAACCATATGGATGGGCAACAGGATATGTGTGCCAGAAGATAAGGAATTGAAAAGGTTAATCCTTACTGACGCACATCAGAGTCAGTACTCTATCCATCCGGAAAGTACCAAAATGTACCAGAATCTTAAGGAGAAGTTCTGGTGGGTTAGCATGAAAAGAGAAATAGCAGAGTTCGTGGCACTATGCGACGTATGTCAGCGAGTAAAGGCAGAACACCGAGGCTCCGCTGGATTATTACAGCCACTCCAAATTCCGAATGGAAGTGGGAGGAAATCGGGATGGATTTCATCACCGGTTTACCCTGACATCATCGGACACGATTCCATCTGGGTCATAATCGACCGCCTCACTAAAGTGGCTCATTTCATCCCAGTGCTTACCACCTATACGGGTAGAAGGTTAGCGAGTTATACCTTGCAAGGATTGTGTGTCTTCATGGTGTACCTAAGAAGATAGTATCTCGATCGTGGTAGCCGCTTCACCTCCAAGTTTTTGCAAAAACTACAAGAGGAACTCGCACCCGGTTGAATTTTAGTATGGCTTATCACCCGCAAACCGATGGTCGACGTAACGTGTGAACCAGGTTTTGAAGATATGCCGAGAGCTTGTGCTCTGGATTTCGGAGGAGCTTGGGATAAGAGCCTCGCCCTATGCGAGTTCTCTTATAACAACGTTATCGTGCTAGTTTACAAATGGCACCTTTCGAAGCACCGTATGGACGAAAGTGTCGAACCCCGCTTTTCGGGATCGACCGGCGAACGCGCTGTTCGGGACCGAAGTGTTAAGTGATGCCGAAGAGAAAGTCGAATCATCGAGAAAGGCCGAAAGTCGCACGTCACGTCGGAAGAGTTATGCGGACAACCGCCGCAGAGCTAGTTTTTAAAGTTGGAGACTATGTATATCTTCGTGTCACCCCACTTCGGGAGTGCACCGATTCCAAACCAAAGGCAAGTTGGCACCACACTATGTGGGACCATATCGGATTCAAGAGCGACGAGGTGAAGTGGCATACCAACTCGAACGCCACCCACCATGGCAGAATCCACGATGTTTTCCACGTCTCCCAACTCAAGAAGTGTCCGAGAGTTCCTGAAGAACAAGCTAGTCCGCACTGCATTGAAATCCGGGAAGATCCGACCTATGTGGAGAAACCAAGCACGGATACTCGAAACCGGTGAACGAAGGACCCGAAACAAGGTCATCGTGTTCCCGAGTTCAATGGACTCATCACTCCGAAGAAGAAGCAACCTGGGAAAGGGAAGATGAGCTAAAGGCCGCTCATCCCAATCTTTGCGTACCTCTCCGAATCTCGGGGTCGAGATTCCGTTTAAGAGGGTAGGTTTGTAACACCCCGAGGTGTTTCCCTTTTAAAAATCCAAAAGAAAATTGTAAAAGAAAATCGTTGGAATTAACTGGAGAGAATTAACAATTTTAAAATCCAAATGATAAATGGAAATGTCATGGTAGGATTTTTTCTAAATTCTACATGTCAAAATACGCTAACAGGATTTTTAGTGCAATTTTCGAACACTTAAATAATTTTTAACCAATTAAAATCAAAATTGGAATTAATAAATCCCGGAAAATCAATTTCTCTCTCCTCCGTCCTTTCCCGCTCTTTTTCGCGTGGCCGCCGCCCGAGCCGACGGCCCATCCCTCCCGCGTGCGCCCACTGATCGGCCCACCTGACCGGCGTCCCTCACCGACGCGCGCCTCCTCCTCTCGCGGCCGGCCAAGGCTACGGCCCGCCAAACCCTCGCGCCCGCAGCTAAGTCCAGTTCGTCTCCCCTTCTTGCCGGGACACCGGCGAGTGGGGCCCACCTGCGCCCCGTCCCCTACCTCCGCCGCCCGCCGCCATTGACGCCGCCGCCGCCGCGCGGATCTCGCCGCCCGTCCCTCCCGCGTGCCCTAAAGGCACCGTCTCAACTTCCCCGTCTCTCCCGTCGCCTTCACCGCCCGCCGCCGCTCCCGCGCCTCCTTAATGGTTGGATTTAATCACCGGTCATTATTTCCCCAAATCGTGCCTGCGAGGAATTGTGCCCTTATCCTGGCCACCGCCGACCTCCCCATCCCCTATTTAAGCACCCCTCGCCTCCCCGAGCTCCCCACACCTCCACTCAAGCCTCTCTCTCTCTCCGTGCGTTCGCGCCGTGCGCCCGTTTCGGACTTCGTCGTCGAGGTTCGGCCGTGTGTTCCCGCCGCTCAGAGACACTCCGAGCTCCGCCGACTCCTCCTCCTCGTCGCTGGTGCCGTGCTACTTCGGCCACCCATTCCCGAGTGGTTCCGCCGCCTCCTCACCGTCCGCGCCGTCGTCCCCTTCGACTCCGGTCATACCGCGTGAGCACTCTTCCCTATTTCCTCTCGGCCGAGTGCGCGCCCGCCCCGAGTGCGCACGGCTCCGCCACGCAAGAGCCGCGGTATTCCACCGCCCGCGCGCCGCCCGAGTGGCGTCGGTCGGTCTCCGGCCACCATGCGCCATCGCCGCCGATCGGCGCCGCCCGAACCCCTTCCGGCCGTCCGATCTGCCTCGCAGACGGGCCGTCCGTCCCGCCGGCCGCGTGGCACACCGCGTGGCCGCCGAGCCGGCGCCCCGTGGTGCGCCGCTCTCCTCTCGGCCGTGGACTCGGTCCACCATGGACCGTGCTCCCGTGGCCGATGACGCCATCGCCGACGTCAGCCCTAGCACTGACGCAATTCCGGGATTTATTGCGCAATAAATTTTTAAGGATTTTCTTGTTTTAGTAAAAACACAGATAATCTTCTAAAAATCATATCTTTTCAACCCGACCTCCGTTTTAGCCCATTCAAATTTCATTAAATTCGTAAAAATGCCAAGAATCCATTAAAATGGTTTTGTTTCCTATTTTAGTAGCTTTTTAGCCTGTTTTGTTGAAGTGCTTGTTTGCCGTGTAGATCCCGGTAGTCCCTCCGTCCCAGCTTACTTGAAGTCGTCGCGAAGTCCCCCAAACCGAAGAGCAAGGCAAGTCATGCTATATTATTGATTATATTGCTCCCATTTTGCTAAAATACCTATTTTACTCTATGAAATGGCATGTATTTTATGTTGTCATTTCATGGGAAATAATACACCCTATGCTTAGTTTATGCCTTAGGTTTGACACCCAAACCCTTTGATAAAACTTGGGAAAATAATGTGATTAGATTTCGGACTAGGTTATGCTTAGTCTGGCTTAGTTTCACTAGCTCACTAAATGGGTCATTTTCTCACTTAATATATATCTTCCGGACTTATGTTCGGAGGATTAATGATTAAAGATTCAGTGAACCGGACTAATAACTAAAATATGACAAATGGTGGGTGTGGGCGCTATGGTTTTGGCTAGCGGCGCCCATAGCAATTAAGGACCGGTTCACGGGACCCCTCGGGAGAATGACCGTGCAAACCACAAGCCGAAATGGGTAAGGTAGGTCCCGTAGTGTAGCCTCTCCTAGCTGACGAACCCATCGACAAGGGTGAGCGGGATGGAGTTTCGACGGCCCCGTATAAGGGTTCTTGGGCTACCGGATTCACCGAGGCACTCGGGAGGGCTTCCCACTCCCGGGTCCGGAGTGGGGCGAAACCTTGGTGGGGTTCGCTTGGTTAGAAGGGGGTTATACGAAAGGTCCTATCACGGTTCCTTTTCGGGTACCGCGGTGGTATTCCGGCGCACGAAAAACCGTGTTGTGGGGCTGTGTCTTGTGGGTACAGTTGTACACCTCTGATCAGAGTAAATCTATTCGAATAGCCGTGCCCGCGGTGATGGGGCGATCGACCGAGCTCTCCGTGATTAGTCTCACACTTTTACACCCTAAGTTTTGGAACATGACTAGTATAGGTGGATGGTTTGGGCCGCCACAACGTGGGGATAACGTTGGACGGTGTTGGAGTAAAAATGCTTTACTTACTCAATTTATCGTTGTTTTGGCTTTGTTCAAATTCGTATTGTTTGGAAAAACTCCCGCCGTTTGCGCAAAAGCAAACCTTAGCCGACCTTTGTCTCCCCGCATTCATTATTCTCCTCTTCCGGCGTGACTTGTTGAGTACGTGGAAGTACTCATCCTTTGCTTCTTCACCAAAACCTGAGCCAGAGGTTGAAGACGAAGAAGAAGTGGAGTAGGCTTTGTCCTGCACTCTGGAAGCTGCCTGTGGAGTGGTCGAAGCCGCGTGGCCAGCGTCAAGCTTAGGCTTAAGCCCTTTTTCTTTTTCCGCTGCTCTGTTGTAATCTTTTTGTATTGTTTCTAAGACGTGGAACTGTAATATCAACAATTGTCGTATGTGTACCCTGGCTGGTCCTGGACAGGGATTTTAATACACATATAGCTTTGAAAATTCGGGTCTGAATTTCTGGGCGTGACAGCCCTCTAGGCCTAGCGGTTAACTCTATAAATAGAGAGGCAAGGGGGTGAAGATCGTAAGAAAGCAATTCACGTTAGACGCGAGTTGAGATCTGCCATGAGCGAACCCTAGCCACCACCTTCGAGCCAAACCCTAGCCGCGCGCCGAGTGCTAGCACACCGACGATCGTGTTCCATCCTTGGATGTGTGGATACCGGTAGAAACACTGCTACGTTGTGGTGTAGATCGACGAGACGAGTCGACGGTCGGGCGACCGGATCATGGTGATCGGCTACTTCCACAACCTCCCCGATGCGCATACATTTGACCGACTTCTCCAACGTAGTATTTCACTGTCCTACGCGTCAATTGGTAACAATCTATAGTATTTTACTTGCATGCTTTCCTGGAGTGCACGATAGAAAATTTTGATTTTATGCTATCGTATCCTATGCGTATTCCTACAACGGCCATGGCAAAGAGGGAAGGGGCTTCACGGAGGCCGACCGAGGTCGAGCCTAGAGGAGCTCCATCGCAGTGCCAGAAGGCATGGGGCAGCCACCGGCCTCGACGCGCCGGACGCGTCGCAGGCGTCGCCTGCTTTCGCCTGCCACGCAAGGGTACGGGATGCTTCGCGGCCACCGTCCCACCGGAGACCCGCTGGAGCACCGTTGCTGCGCTTGCCGCCGCCGTCGCCCGCATGCCCAAACCGCCACCGCCGTCGTCGCTTTAGGGCTTTTGGCCAGCCAGGAGGTGTACTCGGTGGAGGAAAGGGTGCTTCTATCCCTATCCATTCACTCAAGGGTAGAATGTAAATTAATATTTTATAAATCCTTTTTTATTTCCATTTGCATTTCTTTAACTCAAAACCATGAGACCCACCTAACGGGCGTTAAAAGTAAAGGCAAACGGATGGTTCGTTTTCAAAAAATGAGCGTGAAATTGCAAACCCTAAAAAGTGAGGACAATACATCAGTTGAGGTTAAAAGTGGGAGCATAGATGCAGTTGTCCCAACTTTCAAATATCTGAAATTACCACTGTCAAAAAACTCCAACCAATCAGAGTGACGTCGCAGCAATGAGTGACATTTGCTAAAAACCCACAAGTAAGGATACAAGCACACTAAGAAACACTACATTAATACCCGAAAAAGAACAATATATGCTTCCATACAATGTGGAGTGTACAATGCTTTCTCGTGTTAATTTCAGATATGAAAACTAAGAAAGACTATATCACTCATTGTCAAATGCAGTCAATTAATAACAGAAAATTTAGCAAAGGACCAGTTCGAATCTGTAATCTTGTACCCAAATTAAAGCACTGCTATAAACATATTCTTTCAACAGTAGCTCCAAGTGCCCCAATCAATTGAGACTGCAAAACTTTTAGTAAAACAACGTATACAGCTGCATAATAAACATAACTGGTTTTTCCGTCCTCTATGAGGTCTAACCGGAAAATATAGTATGTAAGCCATCCGATGACTACGATCGCCTTGTGTGAAAATGAAAAACATATGTAATGTAAAGCACTTAGCTAACGGTTTTATAGGTGAACTTAACAGCAATTTCAACAGAAATGCCCATGTGAAACATCTAAACTCAGCTGGTCATCAATAGAAATTTCAGACAGTACACAGTAAAATATTTTAAGCACCTAAGTTCGCAAAAATTACGCAAACGTCCTTCTGTTTCAGTTTTTTTATCCTGAACTTTATTTCCGGAGAATTAGACAATGAGGCAAACTTCATTCTTTTAACCTCATTCTGCAGACCAAATGAAGGTACAAAAATCACTAATTTGTTGAACTGCAGACTGCAGTGCTCAATTTGCAGCAATATTATGCAAAGAATACCTTACTAACAATGGCTTTGTTAGAAACGACAATGGCTTTGTAATAAATTTGTTTGTCATTGTTATTTTCCTCCTAATATGACTATATCGCAAAATATACACGTTTTGTTCTACGTTTTGTTCTTCCACAAGCAACAAATGCGGCTAACCAACTATAAGTGATATCGTAAGATAGGTATGAATCATGAAATTTCGGTGCTAAATTATACATAATGATATCACGAGAAGTTATTGATGCAAGTTCTATTGGCTGCATGGTTAGATCGATAAATGGTTCACCTTGTTGACGGGGTTCACGTCGTCCGATAAAGTGCAGACGGAGGAAGAGACCGGGATAGGGCAGTGACATGGTCGTCGACGACAGGCGGTGATATGCCTAGATGCTGGTGAATGGTGCGCAGGGACGTAGGCAGCGTATGGGCGTAGAG
Organism: Oryza australiensis; assembly: GCA_019925245.2. Classification (NCBI taxonomy): domain Eukaryota; kingdom Viridiplantae; phylum Streptophyta; class Magnoliopsida; order Poales; family Poaceae; genus Oryza; species Oryza australiensis. The sequence continues at coordinate 4,882,693 of JAIFGZ020000048.1, read as the reverse complement.
GGCGGGCTGAGGTAGAGGGCGAAGAACTCGGATCTGGTAGTGACGAGTCAATGGATGATGAGAGGAAGTCGAGATCGGTGGCGGAGGCAGTGATTTTAGGGCGATGATGCCGAATCCTGAGAGAGGTTGATCGAGGGGCACGATAAGGGTTAGGCAGCGAGAAGAACCTATATGCAATGAACGAACCTCGAGGTCGACAATCCACTTTTCCTTTATCGCTGCCAGAAATAGTCGACAATGGCCGAAGCGGACATACGCAGTGGGAATCCTGACGGAGTGGCGGACCGACGTTCACGGCGTAACCAACGGTGGGACGCACTGTGCGATGATGGAGGTGTCAAGTACGATGGAGTAGGGTTGTCGGGGGGTGGACGCGTCGTAGATCGGTGTTTGTGGCGCAACCAACGGTGGGGTAGGGTGGCTCGTGCGGCGAGGGAGTCATCGAGTGTGGCGGAAGAGTGGGTTCGTCATGACGGCTGATGGGGATCTGAGGCACGATTCTTGGTGCACGTGGTGGATCGGCCGGTGACGGCGAATCATGGGTGGCGATTGTGAGGGGAGGGCAATTTGTGAGTGGCGACGAGAAGAGATGCACGAGATGAAAAGGGTGAGGCTGTGAAGCGAGGGCATGAATGTGGTGGGAATGGGGGAGGAGCGCGTGATTGAAGAGGTGAGTAAGATAGGAATGATCTGGAATGTTGGATCTCAACGAGATGATCCTAATCGATCAATGAGGAATGAGGAATGAACTGTGTAAGATGATCCTAACCGATCAATGAGAAATGACAAATAAAGTGTCTAAGACTGTATTGGTAAACTATATGGTAGATTAAGGTGGACCTGTATTTTGAGATTCTTTGAAGCGATGCGATGTGATTAGGTGGGATAGTGACAAGGCCCAACACACAATATGCAAAATGTGATTTTATTAGTCTAACCAGTAGCTAAGCTATCAGTGTCCGTTCAGAGATTCTAGCATGGGCTTGTATTAGGTTACGCTTGGTGATGTCAGAGTTGAATTGGGTTGGTGTGGACATGGAGGTCTGATCAGGCTTGTTGAAAAGCATGAAATTTTAAGGTTTCAACGTGGAACGGAAGTAGATATCGAGTAAATTTTGATGGATTTTTGAGAATTTCAAGTTTCAACAGTAAAATTGTGACTAAAATTTAGTCAAAAGTTGTCAGCACTGAATTTGAAAGGTGAACCCTTGGTTCCAATTCAATAATAAGTAGAATTGGTGTATACTATTTGGCTCCAATTCAAATATCATAAGATGAAAGTATTTTTTTCGCTCAATAAAGTTAAATCGCTAGCAAATTCCAGCAATGTTACGTAGTACCAAATTCGGTTGTACTATATGATTTCGCATATACGATTTCCGGGAGATTTATCCACATCTATTTACATCTTCCACGAGCTAATGTTCCAAACTCATCATGGTGTGCCTTTTTTTTTACGTGAGTGCTCCATATGTATGTCATGAATTGACAATTCTTTCATGGAAGCATAATAATTAAGAAATCATTATCTCCTGATTAAGAAATCAGAAATCATCGTCATCCTTCTCTGGGTCGGTCACCCGGTGTACCAGGGCCCCCGCATGTCCATCTAAAAGGCCCCCACATGTTAATACTGGAAGCGACAGTTCCCATTCATTGCATACTAGGAGAAAACACAGCAAGCAACAGACCAACAACTCCAGTCCATGTGCTCATCAACCCTATCGATGACCTACATCCTCTTCTCTTAATTTCTTCCCCAACCATCAATAGTTCGGCACTCCAAGTGATCCTCTTTTAAATTCATCCAATCAGCGGCGGATTCAGAAACGAGTTTCACCTCGGACTAACTAATACAAGGCTAAAATAATTCATCATGAGCTAACTAATACATAGCTAAAATAATTCGTTATATGTAGAATAATAAGACTGTAAAATATAAAAAAGTCTTACATGACAAAAAAAAACTGGTTATGCGAAAAAAGTTTTTGGGCTACATTCCTCCTAGAGAGCTATTGAGTCACATTTTTATGAAAGATATTCAAAAGACTACTTGACCTCGCCCCTCGCCCTGAGCTATAGCCTGGCTACATATTCAAGAGGCTATAACCTGGGTAGCTCGGGACGTAGATCCGTCACTCTATCCAATCCTCAATTACTAATTTAATCAAATCCAATTCCTTAGTGAGCGCACATAAAAAAGTACGGAATGGTGCAAAGTGATACAATCTAAGACAAAATAAGACCGTACAAAGCATAACATACCATCGATCCTTTCCTTCATGATAGACATATACTCCAGCTTTGCATCAAGTGCTGAAACCAACCGCCAAAACGCTCGATATTCTCGGCTACGTTGGACATTTGCTAACTGCATTTTGTCCCCTCTTGTCACATTACATGACATTGGAATATAAATCTCCAGATCTCTGCAGGGCCACACACTAGTGTCGCTAGCCATGGCCCTGGTAACTACCACTACGTACGCATGTTCTTGTGGACATGGATTGGAGTGATCTGAGAGGCTGAGAGCCCTTACAAAAATGGTGAAGCACCCTAATCTTCCATGGGAGATCGAGATCGGTACAGCATCTTCCTTCCTTTTATATTCCGCAGGGTATCAAATTGGAGTATTTTTTCTCTACTCGTATAGTAGTATATCTCTTGGGGCGCCTTGCAAGCAAACGCCAAACGAGCGAGGCAGCCAACCAACCTCCCCTCCAGTACTCCACTCACCGCGCACACTGACAAGCGGGGCCACCTGCAGACCTGCTCCCGTAGTCCCGCCTCGATCCCGTGCTTGCTCGCTTCTTCCACCACCTCGCGCGCACGCACATCACCTGACGTCCTGATCTGAGCGCGCACACCACCACGCGCACGACTATTATCCTGAGCTCGTGTCACTGGCCGGGTAGGGCCCAGAGGGGCAGGCGATGCGTGGGTCCCGCTAGCAGGGTCAGCGCGCGAGTCCGAGTAATAAAAATATTCCCCAACCTCTGCCGCAACGGAAAACCCGTCGCTTGCTCCTCCTCTCTCCCCCTCCCCCCTACTCCAAAATCCAACGCCCCCACGGCCCACCATCGCCTGCTCCGTCTCGGCCGGAGAGGACATAAATACGAGCCGCTCGACGGGGGAGCCGCCGCGGCCACCACCCACCACCTTCGCTGCCGGCATCGGGGACCGCGGCTCCTCCCGATCTGGGCGTGCGATCCGGCTGACTGGGCCGAGCTCTGATCTTGGCGCCCCATGGTGGGGTCGGTACGTCAGGGCAGCATCGGCGGCAGAGAGATCTAGGGTTTTCGCGCCTTGGGGGGGGGGGGGGAGCGATGGGGCGCCGGAAGGTCGCCGCGGCGACGCCGCCGCGTGGCTCGTCGAAGGCGGGGAGCGGCGTCATATCCGGTGAGATCCGCGCTCTTCGTTTTGATGCTTGCGGTAGTGCCAACCATTGCGTTTTTGTTTTAGATCGGAGCTTGCTGCTACTGGAGTGGGTCTGTGAGGTTGTGATAGAAAGTGGTGGCGTGGTTTATGATGGGAGCCCGATTTGGACTTTTGGAGGATTTCGGATATTTATGAACCCGAAGTGTGTGTAAGAGGATGCATTTGATCGGATTCAGGGATGGATCAGCTGATTGTGACGCAGTGTGTATACGTTGCGTCATGCTTTTGTTCTCTCAGTGTTTAATGTGTGCAAAGTCTCAGCTTTTCCCGCAAAATAATACCGTTTCAGCTTTAAGCTATACGACTAGCTGGTTGTGCACGTGTGCATATAATTGAGAGGTGTTATGTCTGTGTTTCATATGCTACTATATCATTTTGCCTGCGCATCACCAAGAAATGCATGCTGTCTATGGAAAGTTAAGTATATTCTGAACTGTTAGCGGTTTCCTTTGGATTGTGCTATACCAAGTCTGTATTTGAGGCAATACATTAAATTAGGATATAAGAGAATATTTGAGGTCATTGTTGTGGCCAATGTGTTGACAACTGTTCATGGTAATTGTGTGTCTTCTTCAATGTAATGGTTCCTACTGAAACAGCGAATTGATGAATAGCTCAGTAGATTCTGTAATCTACTGGTTGAACTGCAAAGTAATATATGTTACAACTCAATTCAGAGAAAAGCTAATCAAATTTCCAATTTTATTTGGTTGCATGTAGATACTTTACCATTTAGAAAGTCTTGTAAAATTGCTGCACTGCATGCGCCAGTGCATGAATCTTCCCCCATCCTGGAGCAATGAACTTGGAAATTTAACATTGGACTGGTTCACTTGCTGATGGCAGTTCCAATCTTCCTTGATAACTAGGGGTCCTACTAGGGTTCTTGTGTAACTACTTTGATATTTATTTAGCTGATGAGCAATGGCTGGCTAGACAATAAAATCGTCTCTAGTTAAGGACCCCAACATCTGCACTTGTATGATCTCTTTGGTTCAGGACTTAGGCATTTGAATATTGTCTACATTATACATGCTGATGTAGTTAGGTTTGCCTTTTATCAGAGCTGTACAGTTAGGTACTATATTGGACCAGTCGATATTGGAACTGGAGAATTTTCAATCCTAACTTTTTTTTTGTTTTGCAGAAATCCGTGAGAAACACAAATTGGAACTGGAGAATTTGACACTAACAAAGCATCCATTCAGGACATTACGTTTTTTCATGTTAGCCATGTTGCAATACTTGAAAAGATTAGCAACATACATCCTGAGTAAGGGTGCTTTGTTTGTTGTCCTCATTGTTTTGGTGCTAGCTCCTGGAATTTTAATTGCGGTTACAGATGGTCTGCATAAAAAGGTGTGCTACTTCACTGTAATTTGATTAAGATCGCAGTGCTGGTGCTGATAAGAGTAGACATGACCATAAGAGCACTGATTTGTTACGTTAGCTTCTTGTGATGTGCTTGAATACTGATTTTATTTTCTGATGCAGCATGTGCAGGAGTTCCTGAATTATGCTAGATTTGTGTTGTGGTGGGTTTCATTAGGTGTGGCTTCGTCAATTGGACTAGGCAAGTGTTACTAGCATCTGTCAAATTTATGACATACCATTATATATATGGAAGTAAGCAAGATAAATGACGTGCCACTGTACTTTTTTTTTAATATCCTTTCTAGTTCTATGAATATTTTAGTTGATGTTTTTAATCATACACTGTTGAAAGTGACTAAATGTATGCTTGCCATGATTTAGTTAGGAAGAGAGGAGCACTAAAAAAATCAATGTTTGTTTTCATTTTATTAGTTATTACTTACCTAGAATCTCTGTCATTTCAGGAAAATTTTAACAACAAATTCACGTAAAATGTATGTACCATGACTTCACTGGACCTTCAAAAAATCTTTTAAAAAAGTGTATTGCTAGAAGAGCAAAAGGCACACCATTGCCAAATTACACACTAAATTTACTTTGAGATTTTACTGCATTGGGATAAAGTTTTTGCAATTACAGGGCTACTGCTGCTATTAGCCTTTTACTTTCCAATCTAGAGGAGGGTATCTCAGCGTTTTTTCGAGCAGAATTTGTGGATATTCAGTAGGGCTGGGCACATTTCTACCTAAAACCAAAAAAATAACCGACCTGAACCGACCTGAACCGAACTTGCGGTTTTTCGGTTTTCGGTTTCGGGTTCGGTTCATGGGGTTGCAAAAACCGACTAGTTCGGTTCGGGTTCAGTTTTAGAGGTATGAAAACCGAAGTACCGAATAAGCCGATGTGGACGCCGGCCGGCCCGGTCAACCTAACCCTAGCCGATTTTCCCCCGAATCCACTGGACACGACCCAATCGAGCGAGTGGGCACTGGGCAGAGAACTAGAGAAGAAAGAAACCCTAGCTGTGACCACGCCGCGCTGCCTGCCTCCGCAGCCATCGAGACCTCGCTGCGCCGCCGCCGCCGCCTCCTCTCCTTGGCGCGTCGAGCCGCCTCCGCATCGGCCTCCGCCGCGCTGCCGCCTCCGCACGGCCCTCCGCCGCCCCACCTCCGCCTCCTCCTCCTCAACGCGTCGAGCCGCACGGCGGCGGCGCTCCACCTCGGTCGCCGCCTTCGCCTCCTCCTCCAAGCAACGCCATGGCACCGCCTTCATCCTCCTCGCCGCCTGCCTCTGTGCCCCCATCCATCCTCGCGACGACGGGCGTGGATGGGGCTGGCGGCGGCGACGGGCGTGGAGGGGGCCGGCGGCAGCGCGCAGCGCGGATGGGGGCCGGGGACGGCGGCGGCGGGCGCGGAGGAGGCTGGCGTCGGGCGGGGAGGGGCCGGAGGCGGGGCTCGGGCGCGGCGGCGCGGCTCCTCTCTTCTCTCGGTTTTTTAGGGTAAAAACCAAAAACCGAACCAAAAAAACCGAACCCGAAGTATGCGGTTTCTACTATTTGCAAAAACCGATCGGTTCTTCATGCGTCTCAAACCGAACTTTGCGTAGAAAAAAAAACCGAACCGAATGTGCGGTTAAAACCGATTGCCCAGCCCTAATATTCAGAACTTCCAGATAATTCTGCGATATCATTTTGGCCAGCTACTGGAAATTTCTTTGGTTAACTTTTAGAGGCTTATAGGTGTATAAGCATATACTACCAGCAAATCTTGAGTGATGCTTTTTATGTTTTTATTGGCCTGACTGATGCTTGTTGCAGTGGATGCTCTTCTGGTGTTAATGAGTTCCAAATTTGGAAATTCTTTACTTCGAATGAAAATGAGCTCATCCTTTTCTTAATTTTTTCACTAACTAAGATTAAGATATTTGAAATTCAGGTTCAGGTTTGCATACATTTGTTCTGTATCTGGGCCCTCACATTGCCCTCTTCACTATTAAGGCTGTTCAATGTGGTCGGATTGATTTGAAAACTGCTCCATACGATACCATACAGCTTAAGCAAGGGCCATCATGGCTTGACAAGAAATGTTCAGATTTTGGGCCACCAGTGTACCAAGCATCGGCTCATTCTGTGTGGATCCCAGTCTTTGAATTACTTCCTCAGGTTCAGCTGGAAGCTGTTCTTTGGGGCATCGGCACAGCGCTTGGGGAGCTCCCTCCTTATTTTATATCACGAGCTGGTAATATCGCATACCGTTTATTTCTTAAGTAAATAAGCTTATCTATATGCTTTACACTCTCTCTTCTCAGTACTCGTGAACCTATGTAATTGTCAGGGGCGAAACCAAGATAAATGGTCACCTGGGTCACTACTAGTTAACGATCATAATAACGAGCTATAGCTTCTAAGAATTTTAATTCTATGTATAAGATGAACAAAATTAATGACGGCATGTTATGATAAAATAAATTATCATTCCAGTAGTGGTTACCTCTTACATGTTAATTACAACCACATCATTGTTTGGAATTGTGGGTAGAACTTCTGGTTTCATAAAACATAAAAGCAATATTTGGAATCGAACCTCTGGCTCTACTAGAATTTGAAGAATCACCAGCGAGGGTATTTCTTTTTTCGAGAATCACTACTCACTCCTTTATATAAGAGGCTGGATTTCTATCCATTATCTTAAACGAATACTGTACTTGATTAATTACTGAACATGATTAATATGTAACACATACAAAGTAGATATCAAATTCTGAAGCACCCACTAGCATAGATTATCAAAATCACCAATTTCTTACCTTCCATTCTTTTAGAAAGAATAAAATTGTGCTTTAATTCTCCTCCCTCATGACTGTAACTGAACTGAAGAAATCAAAAGTTCATATTTCAAAACTCTAATTTCCTAAAATTTCAGACTTGAGAGACCAGGTTCCAACCTAGCTGTGATAATAATGAAGAATTTATGATAGGTTTATTGGGTTACCGGAGCAACTGAACCTAACCGAGGACATGAGATGATGGCATCTGTGTCAAAGAACCTTGCAGCTCGGGCTAGATGGCTAAACCCTTGCCAGTCGTCTTTGCACCGTTGCCGATCCTCATCTCCACTGCTCCGCACCTCCGCCTGGAATCGAATCTAGATGGGGGAATGTGTGTCCGTGCGATTTGAAGACGAGAAGGGGTGAAATTGAGAAGTCGGAGATGTGCGGCCGTACGGGCAAAAGCTCTCAAGAGTCGGAGGAATACGATGTAGCAACATGGGAATTTGTGAGCTGCTGGCCTTGTGGGCTCAAATCTGAAAGGCATATGTATATCTGTTTGGGCTGGCGTATAACCACAAGTGCTAACTACAGCAATTTTCTATTTGCTACCTGCTAATAGTATCGTTCCTCGCTGTCAGTTGGGCTTTAACGAAACAATCACCGGGGTCTAGTGTTTTTGTTGACTAGGGCCATAGCTGTAAAATGGAGAGGGGTACAGCAGACTCGTAGGATCGGGGTTGACTGACCCCGATGACTTCACGTAATTGTACACATGATTTACTCTCTGCTTTCTATTATTGTTTTTTTTTGAATTGACTTTCCTTGCACACTATATGATTGCATCTAATTGATTTTAGTACCATACAACTATAATATATGGTCCACCATTACTGTATCCTACTTTTGATCTTGTGCCCCTCTAGACATCTATATAGTTCTTCAACTTCAATAATGCTCCCTCCATTTCTGTTTGTCATCTTTTACCACCTTTAGTGTTTGAGAACAATTGTCACCACATTTTTTAAGTTAAGGTTGCCTACTTTGTCCTTTTGTGGGCCTAATAATGAATTTAACCATATAATGTTTCCATATGTGTAATCAGAAACCTCTAGATTAGTAGTGTGTACTTTCAGAATAAGAAAAGAAAGCATACTTTGTCCTTTTGTGGGCCTAATAATGAATTTAACCATATAATGTTTCCATATGTGTAATCAGAAACCTCTAGATTAGTAGTGTGTACTTTCAGAATAAGAAAAGAAAGCATAATCCACTCTATCAAAGGCATTTTGATTGTTTTAGGTAAGAAGCTGCCAGCATTAGTATACGTAGTCAATGTTGACAACTGACAAGTAAACAAAACGGAGGGATAGATTGTAATAGTACTCTCACAAGATTGTTTGTTTCTTCCCTTTTGATTGGTGAAATTCTCAGACAAATCAAGGAAAACATTGCTGGTTATGCAATTGAAAATTTTATTAACTTTGTGTCTTGACATCTTATAAATCCCTTGATTCTACTCGTTATTTGAATTAGGGTTGTGGTGGAAACTTCGGTTATGGTTGTGATAAATTCTAGAAGATCAATTGTGTTAGGCAATTATTCTGAATTTGGTTCCTGTCTCTTCTATCATATTCAACCACACCAAGTAAATGATGTGCCATGTTGCAGCTCGTTTGTCAGGAAGTGAACCAGAAGCTGTGAAGGAGCTGGATGCTGTTGCTTCGGATGAACATGGTCCAATAGCATCCACTCTCAATCGAACAAAACGCTGGCTCCTTTCTCACTCTCAGCATCTCAACTTCATTACTATCTTGATTCTTGCTTCGGTTAGTCTGTGTCCTTCCCGGCTTGTCATGTTAATTTATTTGTAGCACTTAGGATTTTCTTACAAAAAACTACATATAAGGATTCTCTAGCAAACACGCATGCTACTATTCATTTGTGTCTCTTGCTCGAGTTGTGCGTACTGCTCTGAAAGTAGATATTGGGCAATCTGTAGCTCTATGTATTTTTTTATTCCTTTTTCCTATTCTTTAAAAGAGGGAGCTGGAGATGATGGTAGGTTCTACACCCACCCATCCAACTCCGGATCTTCTGTAGCTGCAAAATATGTGTAGGCATGTGTCACTGTGTTTGCATCTTTGCATATGGGTATAAGAAGACAGTCAATTGGGTTCATTTAATTATGTCCTCCCTCCATTCCTAATTGATCATCATATAATATTTTTTTAGGATATTTCCAAACGATCATCATATTTGTGTTCATTCACTAAGTCAATTCGTTATTTGTGCATTGGAATAAATGGACATTGATACATGCATCCATGCACACATATATTTATCATCAACATGCAATTTTTTGATTTGCTATTGGCTAGGAAATAGTGGGGATGATGCATGCAATCGAGTTTGTTGCCCAGAATAAATGTAGTACGAGAGAGTTATTAACTTTGCTTGGTTTTGGTGCACCCATGTAATATGATGATCAATTAGAAATGGAGGGAGTATATAAGTTTTAGAGAGGATAATTTTTTATTGCATTTTATTTTTTAGACTTATAGTATATTAGTTGTGATCTGCTGCAATGCATGCATGATGCATGCTAATGGTGCTAATAAAAAGTTGAAGTGGACATTCTCCGCATCAATGCCATAGCTCAGATGGTGGTGATACGGAGAATCTTGGTTCTTTTGTACTAACATCGGATGGATAAATAATTCACTCAATGAATTTTCTTTGCGCCTTACTAGGTTCCAAATCCACTGTTTGACCTTGCTGGTATAATGTGCGGGCAATTTGGCATTCCCTTCTGGGAGTTCTTCTTTGCTACTTTGATTGGGAAGGCCATCATCAAGACCCATATTCAGGTTTATCTGTCTAATCTTCTGTTAATGCTGATATTTATATGTTTCATAACTTTGGGGGCCTTTGGAGGGCTTTTCATCAATGTGAATGATTTTGTTGTGTGGTTAGTTTTCAGCTTCTGGAAATGCACTAACTTAATCAGGTCAAATTGTTCTTAGTTGCATTATGTGTCATCATGTGTTCCTGGGTCCTATTCAGTTGAAATCATAATTTTGAAACTCTGGAACTATCTCAACCAAAAGGCATTTCTGTTGAAATTGCTGTTAAGTTCACCTTTTAAGTTATATACTTACTACTGAAATACTTACTACTGTTTTCTACTTGATCTGTCTTGTCGATGGCCACCAAAAGTTGCTACTGACACATGCATTTTGCCTTCTCTCTTTCACAGACATTATTTATTATCTCCTTGTGCAACAATCAACTCTTGTATCTTATGGAAAAGGAATTAATCTGGATATTTGGTCACATTCCTGGGTTTTCTGCCTCCTTGCCATCTGTAATTGCCAAGCTCCACAGTGCCAAGGATAAGTATTTATCATCACCAACATCGGCCATGTCATCCTCAAAAATGGAGGTTGGTATTTTACTGTCTGTCATCAGTTCAAAACCGTGGTCCTGTGGATTGAGTTTCAAATATTATTCTTCACCATGCATCTCATTTCTTGGCTCATTTTTCTTGTTGGTCCACTTATGTTATATGTCCAGGATACACAGTGGAATTTCTCTTTTACATTCGTCTGGAACACTGTGGTGTGGCTTGTGCTTGTGAACTTCTTCATTAAGATTGTCACATCAACAGCTCAAGAATATCTCAAAAAACAGCAGGATATAGAGATGGAGCTTATTACTGATTCCTCGCCCCAGGGTCAGTCTAAAACTAACTAAATATTGCAACTGGTGGTGTTTATTCAGCTGCAAGTTGCAAATGTTCTCCTCATGAGACTAAACTCCGGCCAAGCCCTTGCAGATGATACCAAGTACCGATACTATGTTGGTATTTGTAATTATTCATCTGTACAGTGAGCAAAAATACGGGCTTCATTAACTTGCCCCAAGTGATGGCTGCAACCTTTTGAGCCCTGGATTGGCTGTTCCTCGAGGAGAACAAGTTAGGCTGTTATTCTTTAGACGTCAACACGGATGAACCTTAGGAATTGTTTATGAAAAACGGTTGCATTAGTGAGGTGTATCACTGGTGCCTTTTTCTTTCTATTTTGGAAATACTTTAGAAAGCTTGAGAGGATTCGACAGCGATACTTTCATTGTTCAATTCACAGTAAAATGCAGATTTGCAACTGGTGCCAGTTAGAATATAATTGAATAGTAGACTATTTCGGCTATGCACGCTCTGCGAAATGAAACTTTTGATAGTTATTGTTGTGCCCGACATCTCAAAGTCGGATCAAGATTAATACTGTGCTGGACCTGTGTTACCGTAGTTATATGGAACGCAGGACCGTCATCAATAGCGCGTTGCAACATAATCCTACACTATATGACATTTACATTAGCTATGTTCATTTATTACATTATGAACAACCTCTGATTTGTGAGCAAAGCGCACACCTTCAGTCACAATGCGATTACACTCTAGCACACTACTTCCGATTGTTCTTCGAAGGTGGTGAAATCAGACATAAGTATTGCATTGCAAACATACATGTTTAATAGGAGTAGATATATATAATGCTAGGAGGCAAGTCATTGGATATAGTAGTAGCTGTGACGTGTCTACAACTTTGTCATAATGTACCTCATCAGAAATTGCTCATAGGCGAACGATAGCAATTTCTCATTGGCAAAACTTCGCCGGTAAGTCTACGCAATTCGGTAAGCTAGCTGTTTTCTTTAGAGAAAAAAAGGGGAGTGAACGTCGATGTCATACATATTTTCTCCTTTAGCTAACATACCGTGCTAATTATGATGTGAACTTTGTGAACCACGGAAGAAGCAGGGTCGTCGCGTAAAACTTCACCTCCTACGTCGTGCTCGCTTGGAAGCATTCGCATGACGCGCGAGTGTCGACACGGCTCTCCACCTAATGCCCAAGTCTATCTGCATTCTGCCAATGAGCAATCCTCTTCGCACATTCGCACGAGTAGAAAGAGATCTCTTCGCTCGAGAGCCGAGACGACCGCGTCACGTAACCTTGAATTTCCCCGAAGGCCACGTCAGAACGCACGCATGTGGGATTGTGGAGCACCGGTGGAGACCGGCAACTAGCAGTCGTACAGAACAGAACAGACGGCTGTTTCATTAGAGAGAAACGAATGGTGGTGAACTGATGATCGCAAAAACGAAGGCTGATGCGGCGATTACTACGTGGACTCCACACTGGATAGGAGCAAGAGCAAAGCCCGCTAAAGCCACGTCACCCTCCCATCCAGGCGGTGGCCATGGCGGATATGGTGACAAAACGGTTCCATCATCGGAAGACGACTTCATTCCTTCGTCGTCCAAACCAACCTACCAAAACCCCTGCCGCAAGCCAATCCGCCCCCGTCTAGCCTGCACAGCTACTATATTGTTGACAACATCACCAAATATTTATTTATTTATAGATAGAAGAGCAAAGACCCCACTTGCTTAGGCCCCCAATCTAACCCCTGAGATTGGAGGATCGCGTGGAGCCGTGGAGGTGGTGAGGAGAAGGAGCGGAAGCGAAGGCAGAGAGCGGAGATGGCGGCGGCGGCGAGCAATGTGGAGTTCATCCGCGCGCGCAGCGACAAGCGGGAGTACCGCCGGGTGGTGCTCCCCAACGCGCTCGAGTGCCTCCTCATCAGCGACTCCGACACCGACAAGGTCTCCGTCCTCGATCGCTCTCGCTTGCAGAATGCTCGTCAGTTCATCGGCGATTCTCGCGTGATTTGGTGGTGCGTACGCGTGTGTGTTTAACTAACACCTAATTCCTCGGCGCGCGTGCAGGCGGCGGCGTGTATGGAGGTCGGCGTGGGCTCGTTCAGCGACCCGGAGGGGCTCGAGGGCCTCGCCCACTTCCTCGGTCAGTCCACCGTTCGCTTCCGCTCCCTCCTCGTCCCTCATCTTCGCTCACTTCGCTTCGATTTTTTCGATTCGTTGCGTGTGCGCAATCCGGCCGCCGGATTCGTGTAGTGGGGAATCAGAGTAGGCAGTAGTTGGGTACTCGCGTGTTCGGTTCGGTTCGAGAGGACACCTGGCCCTCGTGGCGGCGCTGCCCTTTCTCTGCGATTCGCTTGCGTCGCATGGTGGATGAATCCCCTTTTGGGATCCGGCCGGGGTCTCGAATTGTCTCCATGGAATCCAACGAGGCGACTACTAAGTAGGAATTAGGGATGCTCATTCCTCGGTAACCTTTCCCCACTGCTACTTTTGTGGGCCAATGACGTTTCCATAGGTAAAGTTGAATGTACAATTCTTTCTGAGAAGGAAATGCAGACTTGTTTTGGCCGTTGGATCATGCAGCTGACGGTTCAGATCATTGATGGTCTGATGAAGGAACTTTGCCATCTCTGTTCTTCAGCGTGGTCCATTGAGGGCATCCGTGATTGATCGTACGGGATGCACATGATCGGCCTATGCTTTGCCTTCTGATGTACGAGCAGATGCCTTTTTATTAACAGGATGACAGTAGCCATCTATATTGCCTTTTTATTTCGTTTAGTCGGCACAATGTTATGCACGGATAGGTCAGCTGGCCAGACTGTAGGAAAAAAGAGCGGGTCATTCTTCAAATAATTTATCCTGCTCTGCTCCTGCACGCTGTTGCCTAGTAGGATTTTTGTCAGCTTGCTCACAAAAATGTCCCTTTACCTTTGTCTATATATGTACAGAACCAACGCATTGATTTTGACTGGTGAGTAAATTCCACTTTTTAGTGATAATGGTTCAGTCAGCTACACTCGCAGGAGTGCACCAATTCATTGGCTCACTGGTTATTGTAAGTCCTGCCCTACCCTACACATGGGGCACTGTACCAATTCATTGCAAGTACTTGGGGGTACTTCCTGCACATTCGTGACGTTACTGGCCGTATGTATGTGAAGACATACTGCAGATGAAGCCATGTAAAGTTAAATTGAAATTCTACCCTAGAGAGTTGCATAGTTTTCTAAATGTTTTGTTTATCATCTAAAGGTAAAAATGTTTTATGAAAGCAAACTGTTACTGAGATGGACTATGGACGAAATGATTAGCATGACAGATTTTAGCCTGCACCCTGGACTTTCAAAATTCAGTAATCATTTAGGCCTCCTTTGGAACACATAGAATTCACAGTAATTATATAGTATTCTCACACAATTCAGTTCAGTTCCTGCAGGAATTAAGAAAATTCCTGCATTGACCTTAGTCTTTTATCTGTTTTCGTGTCTTGATTTATTGTCATGGTCTTGTTTGCAGAGCATATGCTATTTTATGCCAGTGAGAAATACCCTGGGGAACAAGATTACACGAAGTATGTCACAGAGGTACTTTCAATCAATCAACTCCAAATATAAAGAAACACTGGTCTTCGTTTCATTTCATTGTAATTTTGCGGGAAAGTATTATTCACACAATATCATGATATGCTGACACAACCACATCAGATTTGTATGAGATCAACCCAGTTTCAGGGTTACCTACATCATATTTAGATGCCAGATCAGTAGAAATGTAGCAAACAACAACACAATGTAAGAGGGGATGCGAAAGGGAAGTCGCAATATATTACTATGCTAGACGCAGTTTGCATGTGTGCAAACTGCAGACCAAATGCTATTTAATCTGTGGGCGTTCCCTTAAAGTCAAGTTATATCCCATTGTGCTCTTCTGGTCCCATTGTGCCCTGGAGCCAATTCCCATGCTTGCCAGTGTGGTATAATGTCGTGGTGCCGTTTAAGCGGAGGGGCAGTGTCTTGATTAGCAATAACATTTTAATCCTCATCCTATCATCTGTCGCAAGCTGTTAAAGAGTTACACCCTGCACAATTTCTCGAACATAAAAAATATTTTAGTGCTTGGAAATTACATACCTAGACTATATTTTTGACAATTGGTTGATGTCAAAAATATCAGCATGGTGGCTCTTGCAATGCCTATACAAGTTCGGAGACAACAAATTTCTATTTCGATGTCAATGTGGCCAATTTTGAAGAAGCATTAGACAGGTATGATTTTTTTGGTAGTGGTTTTAGTTCATTTAATGTATATGTGTTTGTGTGTGTGTGAGTTGAATATGGTGAGGGTTTTTGTTCTGAAGATTTTCATGTTTTTTATTGGACAATAACAAATTGGTGGTTTCGGTTGTGCAGATTTGCTCAGTTTTTTATTAAGCCATTGATGTCGCAAGATGCTGTTCTTAGAGAGATTAAGGCTGTTGATTCTGGTTAGTTCTGATTATTCGCTTTACACATGGTGATTGGTGATGCTATTTGTATCTAACATCGTATTATGCTTCTTTTGATGTGGATGGTTAACGTTACATAACTATAACCCTATAACAGTCACTCCAAAACTCGCAGTTGTTTAATTTGGAGTAGCAATAAGCATATATTTTGGCTAACTTTCCATTGTTTCGTCCTAGAACACAAGAAAAACTTGTTGTCTGATGGCTGGAGAATGTATCAGGTACTGCAACGTTTCAAATTCGGTAGTTGATATGTCATGTATTCTTCCATGCAACACTGTCAAATTTGTATGACTGTATCAGAAGCTGCAACCATTAAAGCATAGGATTACACATCCTTTTCACTCACAGAATATGTGTATATTCTTTATTTACAAGGCGTGTTTCCTTATATAAATATATCTATAAACAATTGGTGAGACTATAGGCATGTAAATGATCCTCCAATAAAAAAGAAAGTAAAAAATAGCATGTACAGTACTTCCCATTCCTTTGCTTTGAATCTCACAGCACATGCTTCACTGTTTCATTTTCCACTTTTTCCCCATGCAGCTCCAAAAACATCTGGCTTCAAAGGATCACCCTTATCATAAATTCAGTACTGGTATGCAAATAGTTGTGTTCAGAAATTGTGAATTTCTGACCAGTCATCTTGCTAGCCGTTACAATGACTGGGTTGCATTTCTTGTGAGAAACATAGTGAAGATTCAAGCAGGATAAAATCTAGCCGTTATATTAGCTTGCAAATCACATTTTTCTTCAGATCACATCAAAATATGTACATTTTTCATGAAAATTGAGATGACAAGTCTAAAATCTAAACTCATATCAGATAATGGTTCGGTTCTCCTATCATTGCTGTGTGTCGTAATTAGCTACTTTTTTATGGTGATCATATCTTGTTTGCATGAAATACTATTCGAATTTAGGAAATAAGTTAAATGTTTTGTTGTTTTCTTATGGCTAATTTGTCATTTAATGCATCAGGGAGTTGGGAAACGCTAGAAACAAAACCAAAAGAGAGGGGATTGGACATTAGACAGGAGCTTCTGAAGTTCTATGAGAATTATTCAGCAAACCTTATGCACCTTGTTGTTTATGGAAAGGGTAAATATTACTGGTTAGTCCATTGTCACACAAACTTATCTGTTACTGAGATTCTTTTTTTTTTGTAGAGAGCCTGGATTGCATCCAAAGCTTTGTTGAGCGCTTGTTTAGTGACATCAAAAACACTGATCAGAGAAGCTTCAAATGCCCAAGTCAACCTCTTTCAGAGGAGCATATGCAGGTAGAAACTTGAAGCAACACCAATCGTGGTAGATGGAGAAGATGGAATACTTGCAACATTCACTAAAGATAAAATATATGTGATGGTAAATGACATGAAATTTGTCGTGCAGCTTATTATCAAAGCAATCCCGGTATCTGAAGGTGATTACCTAAAAATATCATGGCCAGTTACACCTAACATCCACTGTTACAAAGAAGGTCCTTCCCGTTATCTGAGTCACTTAATTGGGCATGAAGGCGAGGGATCCATCTTCCATATTATAAAGGAGCTAGGCAAGTACACTTCACCAGTTGATTGTTGTACAACTCTTTTGCCTCCCTTATCTACTCATAATAATTCTCTAGTTTCTTCTTTCTACATCTGACATGTGCTTAATTTTGACTACTTTAGGATGGGCTATGAATTTGACGGCCGGGGAGGGCAGTGACAGTGCCCAATATTCCTTTTTTTCAGTTAGCATGAGGCTCACTGATGCTGGTCATGGTCAGCTTTTATCTTTAGTTATTGTTATTTTGCAGAACTAGCATGGCTATTTTGTTTTAAGCACATTTTGTTATTATTTAAGCCTCTTGTGTGCACATGAAATAATTTCAGAACACATGGAAGACATCATTGGCTTGGTCTTCAAATATATTCTTCTACTAAAAGAAAATGGGATCCATGAGTGGATTTTTGATGAGGTAATTGAAAAGAACATGGCTTACGCAGTGTGTTTATCCATGTTTTATGGTTAGATGTTCTGATACTTCTACGACTTTCTGACCTTTCCCTCTAGAGTTCCCAAACTACCCAAACAAGAGTTATTCCACATAACCAGTCTCTGATCTTTGCATATCTTGATTGGAAAAGTTCTCTTTAGGAACGTAAGTTGACTTTGTTTGGAATATTTTACTGGTTTTAATCATTCAGTGACTTCTATAAGGAATAGAAATTTTGGTTAACAAATGGAATATTTTTCCATTTGAATAGGACCTGTTAGTTTTGAGAACTTATGAGGGTTCAGGACATATGTGCTTCTAATTCCAGACAATAGATTCTATCAACTAATGATACAGTACGACCATTTGCATATGAGTCACATTCCAAAAAAAGACATTTGCGTATGAGTCGTACTTACTTTCAGCAAGACCTCATTATGTTTCAATTTATCATCTTGTCATCAACATCAGTTCTTTATAGTATCAAGCTCTTTCTGCATGTCTTAAGCATATTGGGATGATTTAAATAGATAAACTAAATGTGATGGTAACATGTTTTTGGATGTGTTAGCTTGTGGCAATAAATGAAATGGAATTCCACTATCAGGACAAAGTCCATCCAATCAGCTATGTGACAGATACTGTCTCAACCATGCGGGTATACTTCTCAATACCTCATTAAGTACATAATGTATCGTTTGCAATTCCATATGATCAATTCTATTCATTGCTGATACACCTCCTGCAAAGCATTCTGTGATAACACCGATTACCAACTATTATATTGTCTAAATTTTCTCCATTGGACTGAAATATGTTGGAGAAATGCACCTTTCATCTGTAGTCCATTAGCTATCTTCAATATGAAAGATCTTTTGAACTGCTTGCAGTTATTCCCACCAGAAGAATGGCTGGTTGGAGCATCATTGCCGTCCAAGTATGCTCCAAATAGAATAAATATGATACTTGATGAGTTGTCAGCTGAAAGAGTAAGGTACATTTACGCAGTTCGCATGGGCATTGTTTGTGCCTCCTATTTATTTACAGTGTCTACTATTTAGGTATCTCAACACAAACATTTATTAATTCGTTATTTTCTGAAGTGAAAAGTGGTAATAGACTTAAGAGGTATGTACCATCTTAAAATCAAAACAAGGCAGAGGAAGCTGTTTGTCCCGTCGCTGGAGCATGAAGGAAGAATAGCAACGACTCCAGAGGGCATTCACGACATAGCCAGGGAATACTTCGTGGGAGTAATGGGTCAGGATGACAGTGGCGCTCATGCTTTGCACTTAGGCGGAATTCCCCTGTTTTCGGCTGATCTATCGGCTTTGGATAGTCCCTTTTCGGAGGAAGAGATTTGGGATGCGGTTCGCGTGCGCTACCGAGCGAGAAATCCCTTGGTCCAGACGGATTCACAGGGCTGTTCTTTTCAAAAGTGTTGGGGAATAATCAAGCATGAGGTTATAGCTACGCTAGCAAAGTTCTGCTCCAGGAACAACCAACAACTGGAAAAGCTCGATTTGGCGATGATCACCATTTTGCCGAAGGAGGAAAACCCAAGATTGCTCAAGGATTACCGTCCCATTAGTCTCGTGCATAGCTTTTCTAAGCTAGCGGCTAAAATCATGGCTCGTCGTTTGGCTCCAAGAATGGACGATCTAGTGTCGGCCTCTCAGTCAGCGTTCATTCGAGGCAGATCTATCCACGAGAATTTCATTTATGTAAAGGGGTTGGTGCAGCAATTTCATAGGAAAAGAAAGGCGATGGTGTTGCTTAAGCTTGACATCTCGAAAGCATTTGATATCGTCTCTTGTCCATCCCTGCTCAGTATGCTCCAGCACAGAGGATTTGGTCCTGCTTGGCGCCGATGGCTAACATCTTTGTTCCTGACGGCCGAGACAAGTTTACTTGTAAATGGGGAGCTCACAGAACCATTCAAGCCAGCGCGAGGTCTGAGGCAAGGTGATCCACTCTCGTTGCTTTTGTTTGTTCTAGTCATGGATACCCTACAAGCAATCCTTTCCCAAGCTAGAGCGACGTAGCTCCTTTCACCTCTAAATGCAAGACAGAGTTTACCTCCAATCTCTTTATTTGCAGACGACGCGGCCTTGTTCTTTTGGCCGGTATAGCGTGAGGCTCAGGCAATCAAGGAAATTTTACAATTGTTTGGGGAGGTCACAGGGCTAAAGGTGAATTTCGCCAAGAGCACAATCACACCGATCCACTGCAATGAGGACCAATTGGGATTGGTGGTCAATTCTTTCGTGTAGAGTGCATTTGTTCCAAATTGTATACCTGGGTCTCCCATTATCGACAAGAAAGCCAAGAAGAGCAGAGATTCAGCCAATGATGGATAAGATGTCAAAGAAAGTTGCAGGTTGGATATCGAAGCTGCTATCGGTGGATGGGCGTTTGTGTTTGGTGAAGTGCGTTCTAATGGCGTTGCCGGTTTACTACATGACTGTGCTAGAGCTGCCAAAATGGGCAATCAAAGAGGTGGAGCGCAAATGTCGGGGATTTCTCTGGAAAGGGCAGGAGGAGGTTAACGGAGGGAATTGTTTGGTAGCTTGGAGGAAAATTTGCGCACCAATTGAGAAAGGCGGGTTGGGGGTGAATAACTTGGGTTACTTCAGGCAAGCGTTGCGCCTTCGATGACCAGCAAAAGGAATAGAACACAAAAATAGACCCTGGGTTAAGGCGGGATTCAAGCCGAGCAAAGATGTCATGTCGATCTTCAACTCCGTAGCCCGCTTCAGGATACGCAGTTCTGGTCAGATTGCTGGTTGGGGAACGGGAGTTTCGCTCGACGGTGGCTCGAGTTGCACTCGTATTTTTTTTGCCGGGAAACGGGTGAGACGCCTGTCCGAATTTCATAAGATTAAAAGGGAGAAACTTTTACAAATGTAACGACACAACGGTGTCGCTCGGACCTTAGCCAGAAGGCCCTTCTTATTTAGCTGGGGTTGGGATCAGAGCAAAGAAAACAGAAAAAAACTTTACATAAGGACTGGATCAATCGCCGTTTCGAGGAAACAACCTAGTGACGCCCCACACCGCAATCTCCTCATTAATCTCTTCCGCAAAACGCGCCGCTGTCTTCGAGTTGTTCTCAAATATGCGCGCGTTCTGCTCCTTCCAAATCATCCAGCAAATTAACTGAAAAACCGTGTCGAACGTTGCCCTGTTCACCGTTCAAAAATAACGCCGCACCGCCAACCACCAGTCAGCCAAATCCCCTCCCTCTTCCGACCGTATCTGGAAATCCATCCCAAACCATGTTCTCAACCTTTGCCAAACCTCCGTAGAGTATGAGCAACTCACAAACAAATGGCGGCAGGTCTCTGCTTCTAGATTACAGAGACTGCACCGTTCGTCGTGTGGCCAGTTCCGACGCGCCAGGTTTTCAGCCGTAAGGCAGCTCCCCCTGAGCAACAACCACATGGAGAATTTGACACGAGAGGGTGATTTCGTCTTCCGTAGCAAAGTCCCATATTGACAATCTTCTGCTGCGACGAAGAAGAGCGAATAAGCTGATCGAACAGAGAATTTTCCGTCCGCCGCTACCACCCATTCTACTCTATCTTCCATGGAAGTTAAGCTCACTCCCTGCACTTCATCCCACACTTGCAGGTATTGCGAGATCGCCTCAACGGATAGGGAGCCCTGTAGCCATCGCACCCACTTATTGCCTGTCAAGCCTTCAGCTACCGTCAATCTTGTACGGCGAACGTAGGTGTTCAGGGTTGGCCACTGCCAGTTAAAACTCCCCAACCCCATCCAGTTATCCGTCCAAAATTGTGTGTTGCGACCATTCCCTAAGCAGAATCTTCCCATTGAATTGAAAAGAGAAGAAACATCTTTTTCCGATTTATATCCCGCCGCCACCCACGGTCTTTCCTTTTGTTCAACCCCCTTCGCGAGCCATTGCAAACGCAGCCCTTGACCATGA
This sequence comes from Oryza australiensis, assembly GCA_019925245.2. Lineage (NCBI taxonomy): Eukaryota > Viridiplantae > Streptophyta > Magnoliopsida > Poales > Poaceae > Oryza > Oryza australiensis. The sequence goes on along the minus strand of JAIFGZ020000048.1, from coordinate 4,860,938 downwards.
AAAGTGATGTCTTTGATCCCCAGTCCTCCTTTTTCGATTGGTCGACATATCTTCTTCCAAGCAACCAAGCAATGGCCTCCATTGACATCCTCCTGTCCCTTCCAAAGGAACCCCGACATTTCCGCTCTAATTCCTTCACGGCCCATCACGGAAGCTGGATCACTGACATGAGAGAGGCCGAGATGGCTAACATGACTGATTTAACCAAACACAGATGGCCATCAACAGAGAGCATTTTAGGTTTCCACCCCGCCACCTTCTTGCCCAATTTATCCATCAAGTATTGCAATTCCTCTTTGGTTGGCGCTCTCACCCCCAAAGGCAAGCCTAAGTAGATAATGGGGAATTGCTGGACCGAGCATGCCAGAGCAGTGTGGGGAATAGGTGGGACGCGCTAGACCGTTGCACTCGTATGTGAGACGCGCTAGACTGACAGTGGCCGAAGCATTACCAGGGAATAGGTGGGTGAGGTGGCTGTAAGGTTCATTGTTGAATGAGGCTCTAGATCAATTTCTCCGCCTGTGGGATGTGTTGCAAGGAATCAGTCTGCAGAATACGGAAGATGTAATCAAGTGGGGGTGGTCGCCGGATGGGAGGTTCACGGTGAAATCGGCATACAGTCTGTTTTTCATGGCTAATGAGGACTGTGCTTTTGGAGAGAGGTTGTGGAAATCAAGAACCCCTGCTCGCGTCCACTTTTTCATCTGGTTGCTCCTGAAGGGGCGAATCCTCACAGCCGACAATCTTGCAAGCGGAATTGGCCGTGTGAAGAGTATTGTCCACTCTGTCAGAGCGAGGCGGAGACATGCCATCATCTTTTCGTAACCTGCTGGTTCTCGACGGAGTGTGGCAACGGATGAGATCCAGATTCGGGATAGATTTCGTGATCCCCACTGAACAAAACGGCACTCTGGTGGATTGGTGGTTGAACAATCGACGCTGTTTTCGAAAGGTGAACAGGGGGAATTTTGACGCACTTTTTCAGTTGATATGTTGGTCGATATGAAAGGAACGGAATGCAAGAATTTTCAGGAATATTGCGAAGTCGGCGGCGCGGGTAGTGGAGGAAATAAATGAGGAGATTGCAGTGTGGTTTGAAGCTGGGATCTTCATCCTGAATACAGAGTAATCGGTAGCAGCGGCCCTGTTCCTCATCAGTTGTTGGGGTTCAGTTTTCAGTTTTCAGTTTTCGGGGATCAGTCCTTTTCCCTCGAGCTGGCTCTGTTGTTCATCTAGGCTAAGCGCTTGACTTGGTCTAGATCGGCACCTTAGTGTTGATTGCTTGTAAACTTTTATTCCTTTAATCTTAAAAATTCGGCCAGCTTTGCACCGACCCGGCTAAAAAAAGCATTATTTGTCATTCCTACTGGTTTCAACTTTTTCCAGATATAGGACCATAGAAAGTTAGGCCCAAAATTACTCAATTATATTTACTTGCCACTTATTTACTGACAAGCTGACAGATATCCAGTTCGGCACTTAAAAAAGCGCATGAAGCTAAATATTGTGACTTTCCTCTTCCTTTGATGTAATATTTCTCTTTCTCCCTCTCCAGGATACTCTGGGAATCTAAAAAGTTTAAAGGATCTACTGATTCTGTTGAGCCATGGTATAATACAGCGTATTCTGTTGAAAATGTCACTCCTTCCATGATACAGGTTTGTCCTTTTTGAATAATCTTGATTTTTTGAACTGTAGTTTTCCTTTTATCTTATTCCACATTACATACTGTTAGAATGTGGCCAGTTATTATAATTCATATACATTATATGCTAGAACATATTGTCAGTGATTGTTCTACTTTGGCAGCAATGGATTCAAAAAGCTCCTACTGAGAAGCTCCGTATCCCAAAGCCTAACATTTTCATTCCAAAAGATTTATCGCTCAAAGAAGCGCATGAAAAGGTTGGATTCAGTCATTCAGATCACCTCGTCTGTGTTTTTTCCCCCCACATTAGCACAGTTCTAAATGAATTGCTGAATCTTTAACAATAACATACTAAATCTCTTACAAAATAAATGTTTTAGCAGGTTAAATTTCCAGCAATATTGAGAAAGACACCACTTTCACGGTTGTGGTATAAGCCCGACTTGCTGTTCTCCACTCCAAAGGTTCACATTGTAATTGATTTCCACTGTCCGTTAACAAGCCATTCCCCTGAAGCAGTCGTTTCTACAAGTCTCTTTGTTGATTTGTTAGCAGATTACTTGAATGCATATGGTAAGCACCACTTCACAAATAGTATAAATATTAGCATATTTATCCATACATTAATAACCCTTTTGGGTATTACTACTACCACCAATTGTAAGTTCGAACATATATTTACAAAATGTTTGTGCCTTTTGCAGCCTATGATGCTCAAATTGCTGGTTTATTCTATTCAATATATCGCACTTCTGCTGGATTCCAGGTTTAGTCAGTGAACTACTTTATTACTCTCATTTAGTTTTCAAGGAGTGTTCCAGCCAAAAAAAACATTTCTTGTAAAATTTTTATGCTGTCTGATAGAATTGTCATGCATCATGAGGTTACTTTATTAGGATAGTTTGAATTAGAACTAAAACATTTTTACTTTCTATGTAAGGTCTCAGTAGGTGGTTACAATGACAAAATGCGGATTCTGCTAGATGCCATTATGAAGCATATCTCTAACTTTGAAGTTAAACCGAACAGGTTTTGTGCCTTGAAGGTAAGTAGATTCAGTTTTTTTGGAGTTTAGGTTTCAATATTTAATTGTTCTCTTTGTTTGAACTTTTGTGTGCATCAAATGTTTTTTCGACTGCTGGATTTTACTTTCATTAGGCAATGGTTATCTATCAACTTGTAATTGATAGACGATCAAAGCATAGTTGTGTCAAATTTTCAACTTATGGTCATGATATTGTGGGAACCAAGAACATGCAGGATGATTATATGATACTCTGAGTACATAATTATGATTTATTTGTTCTTGTTTGTTGCGAGGTATTTATCGTGTTACGGATTTGATTTGAAAACAGGGCAGCCTTACATCACATGTATAACTTGCCATGCAGAAGATCTGAGTACAAATTTATGCTTAAAAAATGCAGCAATCTAGACAAACGGGTGAAAGCAAACATCACAAATAACAGTTCATACTCCATATCCTAATTTAGTAATCTTATTACTGTTTTCAGTTCTGCATGCTGTATTGTTTTGTACCTGCCAGAAAATTATCCAAGATAGTCAGATCACATGTACTTGTTTGGTCTAACTTGTTTGTAATGAGCTTTGTTCTTGAGCTGTAGATAAATATAGGATAACAGGCTCTGCCACGGACCAGTTAGGATCTTTTGAATACAATGTCGGTTGGTTTCTTTGATTTATTTCATCTTACCATCACAGGAAACTGCTGTCAAGGACTACCAAAATTTCAATTTCAGCCAACCATACTCTCAAGCTTCATACTATCTCTCCTTGATATTGGAGGATCAGAAATGGCCTTTGGTTGAGAAACTTGAAGCTCTTTCTAAGCTTGAACCAGATTCTCTTGCAAAGTTCATGCCGCATTTGCTATCGAAGACATTTTTGGAATGCTATATTCATGGTTAGGCAGAAGTTCTTGTTAGTGGATTCATTATGTGGATATATTTGCAAAGGACTGGAACAGGATGAATTTCCAGTTATACTTATCGATTAACTTTTCTCTTTGCAGGGAACATTGAACCAAATGAGGCAACATCTATTGTCCAGGAGATTGAAGATACTATATTCAATACCCCTAACTCTGTGTTCAAATCAATGTCTCCATCACAATATCTGATTAAAAGGGTTATCATGCTTGAAAATGAGTTAAAATGCTACCACCAAATTGAAGGCTTAAATCAGAAGAATGAGAATTCATCAGTGGTCCAATACATTCAGGTAAATGTCCCCAAGGCCTGATCTTTAGTGCAAGGGATGCAATGCAACTACTATTAACTAATGTTCACCAAACTGATTACAAATTGTTGAACTTGTTCCTAAAATTCAGTAGACTTGAGATTTACCTACTTCTACTTGGTAAAAATATTATTACATGTCGTACTTGCATGCAAAGTAATATGCAATACTCAAATTCAACCATAAAAAGAATTCGAAGTACAATTACTTGATCCAAACAATCCGTTAGTGTGAAATTCCTGAACAATGTGGCCAAGAATGAAAAGGAATTCGTCAATAACTGTAGCTTATACGAGCAACAATGTGGCATCTTTTGTCTAGTCAAAAAGGTATCTGTTGCATGTACTGCCCATAGTCATATAATTTGTTTATTCCACTAAAGATCCAAGTCAATCAAGTTAAATTCCTTTTGCTGGAACTAATGTTTGTGATTTTCTATGGAATGTGCCTGGTGACACTTGGTTTTGCTCCTGTCGTTTGTGCTACTCTTTTTACTTCTAAGCATATGCCCCTGAAAGAAATGGGAGTGTCAGACTCATGGATATAATTGTCTCTCTCCTCAATGAAAATCATTGTCTCCTATTTGCTCTTTAACTATTCTTGAAAGAGATACCCTGCAACAAAATCATTGCCACTTTTTTTTCTAGTATTGTTTGTCAGGAATCTTGTTGCTTACAGACTGTCAAACTTAAATAAAAATCTGAAATAAGAAGATTAAAAATTTGTAGAATTAACAGAATTCATAGACACTTCACTCTTGGTCGCTTACCGCTGATTGAAGTTAAGAAGTAGGTTGCTTGTGACTGAACCAGCACAAGGGACATGACACATTGTCTCCTTCAGTGGCTTTGCTGGACTGAATGAGAAGGACAAGTTCGATTATGTTCTATTGATACTTTTTGGAGAACTAGGGCATGCTTGAAGATGCGATTTGTGAGTTGTGAGTACAAACATTTGACATAGAAAAAGGCGCATGAGGATGCGATTTGTGAGTTTTGATCAAGTTTAAGATGTATAAAGTCTAGCTTTTTTTCGGCCCAATTTTCAGTTCTTTCTTTGAGCGGAAACAAATTAACTTCTAGTGAGGGCTATTATTTTACAAGTCGTGTGATGTCTCAAGAATTTGAAGTTTTCAAAGTATAAAATGTTGATGTTATGTAGCAAGAAGCATGTGAGGATGCTAAACATGTTTATATTTCAGGTTCATCTGGACGATGCCCTTTCAAATATCAAACTTCAACTGTTTGCTTTAATCGCGAGCCAGCCTGCCTTCAACCAGCTGCGAACTGTTGAGCAGCTTGGCTATATAGCAGGTCTTTCTCTAAGGTGAGTGGCAGAGGTTTGCCTTAGACTTGTTGCTTCTTTGCCTTTTTAGGAGATATATAAATATTTCTTGTGAGGTTGACCATTTAAATCCTAGCTTACATTGAATATCCTCGTTCATCAGATCTGATTGTGGAGTCTGGGCACTCGAGGTTGTTATTCAGTCCACAGTAAAGGTACAAGTTCAAGGCTAGTAACTGATAGTAGTATGATTATTGTTTATTGCTTTCTCTAACTGATTTTATGTTGAATGCGTAGGATCCTTCACATCTTGATGCTAGAGTTGATGAATTCTTCAAGATGTTTGAAAGCAAAATTCATGAATTGTCCGACAAGGATTTTAAGGTTTGTAGCCTCGTTGAATCGAGTTTTCAAGTTTTTCAAACTTTCATGACACTTCCTGTATTTATCTTCCTTAAGTGCTCACATATTCTTTTATATATTCATTTCTGTGCGGTAAAATTCCACATGCACAATTGTATACAAAATCTGGAGGGGTTGTAAACGATAAAAGAACAGCGATATATGATGCATTATAGTTGAATTTATCTAAGTTTGTCATGCAGTATGCTCTAGTATTTTGGTCACTAGATGTACTCAGTTGGAGCACATTGGCTGGAGCACATTACTACTAGGGTTGTTCTTTGCACATCAATGAGGCTGGGAGATTGACATGGCATTCTTTTTGCAGAGGAATGTAAAATCACTTATCGATTCGAAACTGGAGAAATTCAAAAATTTGTGGGAGGAATCCCACTTCCATTGGGGAGAGATTGAGGCAGGAACTCTCAAGTTTGACAGGGTCGAGTCTGAGGTTAGTGCTCTGTTTTCAGCAAACAATTAATTGTTGGAAAAAATGTATCGAATATAATGAAAACAAGTTATTGGTTAACATAAAATCAAGAACAGATTAAGTTTGGTAAAGTTTATTTACACGAAGCATAGGATAACGTTATGCGATTCACTCTTTTGCAGGTAGCTCTTCTAAGAGAGCTCAAGAAAGAAGAATTCATCGAATTTTTTGATCAGCATATAAGAGTTGGTGCACCTCAAAGGAAAACTGTAAGCGTGCAAGTCTTCGGCGGCGAACATTTGGCAGAGTTCAAGAAGGCCATTGCCGAAGCTGATACAACCAAAACTTACCGAATCACTGACATATTCGGCTTCAAGCGATCCAGACCTTTGTACCGCTCACTGAAGGGAGGGCCAGGCCGGATCACAATGGATGACAGCTAGAATTAGTTACACTCTCTTAGTCTTAACACCTGTTTGGTTTACGGTGACTAAAATTAGTCTTTGTCACATCATATGTTTAGATATTATTTTAAAGTATTAAATGTATATTATTTACAAAACTAAAACTCAGTGGATTATTTGCAAGACGATGTGATGTTACAATAAACATTAGTTATGAATTAATTTCGTTTAATATATTTATCTGGTAAATTATACTTTGATTTTATAATTATTTTATAATTAATTCACGTTTACTTCTGAATTGAAGTCCAACCATTCAATATGAAAGTTTAGTTCCAAACATCCCTTATTCTTTCTCAACATCCCTTATTCTTTCTCGTGGTGATATATGCATGAACTGAACTTTAATGGCCGGATTATACACGATTGCTATTCTTCTGGTATGATTCACCAATGCACGTACTTCCGAATGAAATCTAACAACTGCAGAGACTACTAGAGAGTAATGTACACTTGTTTAATTGTTTGTGTTCCCTTTTGAGTTCTAACAACTATACACTGTCTACAAAAGCACGAGCAATTTGAGCATGATGTACAATGAGACGCCCTGAGCGAGCTGAGAATAGCAGTCGTACACTTGTACGCCGGCGAGGGGGCCAGCAGGTGCCACCATCCGCGCACGCGTCACCAGACGGCTTTGCCTACGGCGCCACGCTCCTGCGGCGGCTGGCGCCCCACTCGTAGTCGCGGCGGTGCCAGCGGCAGCGGAACGACCCGCGGTGCACCGTGGGCGAGCACACGCAGTAGTGGTGCGGCGCATGATGCAGCTGCTCCCGCCGCGGCACGGGCGGCGGGGAACCCACTCCCGCTCCCGGCGCCCTCCGCCGCTTCACCTCGCACCCCGGCGGCAGAGGCGGCAGCCCAGGATGGCACATGCTCCCTCACGGCGGAGATGCTCGGGAATCGATCTGCCTACCCGACTACTCCACGTAATATAGAAAAAAAGGCGACCGGGACGGAATCGGGTTTGGTATTTTCGAGTGGTGGCGACGAGAAAGGCCATGGGTTAAAGAAAAAGGCGGGGGGAATATCTGTGGGCGACGGCGCGTTGATTTTGTGAGGAGGCGAAAGAGGGAGGAGAGGGGGGCGTGGCGCGCGGGAGAGGAGTAGAGCGGAAGCGGAGGGCGTGGCGGACGCGCGCGCGTGCGGGCGGAGGGCTGGGATCGCGTAGGGAGTGCGTTGGCGCGCCATGCTTCCGT